>CM066566.1:31657250-33044750 GCA_033816785.1 Picus viridis
CCTTTGATTAAAAATCTTTTGTGGATACCTTAAATCATCATTGATTATGAAATAAATATACCCTTACTGAAATAATCTTCTAAGCATTCCTTCTTAATAGATATAGATATATATGTATAAACTGCTTCAGGTCTAAGCCATCTTTTGCTACCCATAATGGCAGTTCTAGAGTATTCTTTCAGGTGCAACCTAAACAAATCAATGGTCTACTTAATACTGTTCAGCCTCCACGCTGTTGTTACATAGTAGCTACTTTTTCCTACTTTCGCCTACATTCCCTCCCTGTGAAGGGTTGAAATTCCTGGCCTCCCCCCGCCCTTAAATTTGCCAGACCAGCTCAGTTGGAAGCCAATGAAAGTTGTATTTACAAGCAAAACTACAATCTACAATAGAATTAAATGAATATGTACAAAATATACAGTATTGACAATATTTACAGCTTTTTGCAATTAATAAACAGCACAACCCCCACCCTGTACAAAAAGGGAGAAGAGACAGAAGCAGAGAAGCTAATACCAAAACAATGCAGCCTAGATGAAGCAGAAGCAAGTTAGTATCTCTCCCAGAGCCAAAAAGTGAGAACAGAATTGTTTTGGGAACAAGATCTTATGGTAGGTATCTCTCCAATGGGATTGTTTAGAATAATCTTTATTTCCCTTTTTACACCCAATAGTGATTTATTTACATTTTGCTACTTTTCTGCTCAAGATCTGTGAAACATTTTAAAGGCATAGCCTAAAACTACCACACTCCCTATAGTAGAATATCTGTCTTTTTACTGCGGGGGACACATAGTTTCTTTCCAGCCTTGCAGGGCTTTCTCCCTCTGCATGCTCTCTGAAGGAGGAAGATACTGCACAGAGGATTGGTCCCCTTCTGTATAGCTGTGGGGAGTTCTCAGAGAAGCAGAATCACCTGCAAATGGGAAGCCAGATTTGAAGATCGTGAAATGTGGGCTCATACTCTTCAACTACACTCAGCCTCTTCAGTCCCACAGGGATTTCCTTCTAGGTGGTGCAGAGCTGGCTAAAGGCTGATATCTGGATCAGCAAATGCTTGCTCTGAAAACCCCCACTCCTTTAGGTACTAAGATGCTAATTTACTGTTAAATCAATGTTTTGTGGTGCCAGTCTGTCTGTTGAATATCTGTAGTTTGGCACGGGATTCTTACTAAATTAGACTTTGGCACTTCAAGAATGGTCTCTGTTTTTACATAATTTTAAAGTAATAATAACCTGTGGAATTGTGCCAAAATCCTATGCTTCACTAATTTCAACATTTCACTGAAAAATGTACAGGTTCCATTTTATTTCCAATAAATTTTGTTCGTTTTCATAGTCAAAACAGGCTCTGGCAATGTGAAACCACAGACAAAACAAAAAACCTAACCAAACTTAGTTATAATAATAATACAATACAATAATACAATACACCAGGTTGGAAGAGACCTTCAAGATCATCGCGTCCAACCCATCAAACAATCCAACCCACCCAACAACTAGACCATACAGCCAAGCACCCCATCAAGTCTTCTCCTGAACACCTCCTGTGAAGGTGACTCCACCACCTCCACGGGTAGCCGATTCCAATGGGCAATCACTCTCTCCGTGTAGAACTTCTTCCTAACATCCAGCCTAAACCTGCCCTGGCGCAGCCTGAGACTGTGTCCTCTTGTTCTGGTGCTGGATGCCTGGGAGAAGAGGCCAACCTCTGCCTGGCTACAACCTCCTTCAGGTAGTTGTAGAGAGCAATAAGGTCACCCCTCAGTCTCCTCTTCTCCAGGCTAAGCAACCCCAGCTCCCTCAGCCTTTCCTCATAGGGCTTGTGTTCCAAACCCCTCACCAGCTTTGTTGCCCTTCTCTGGACACGTTCCAGCAAGTCAACATCCTTCCTAAACTGAGGGGCCCAGAACTGGACACAGTACTCAAGGTGCGGCCTAACCAGTGCAGTGTACAGGGGCACAATGACCTCCCTGCTCCTGCTGGCCACACTGTTCCTGATGCAAGCCAGGATGCCATTGGCCTTCTTGGCTGCCTGGGCACACTGCAGGCTCATGTTCAGCCTACAATCAACCAGTACCCCCAGGTCCCTCTCTGCCTGGCCACTCTCCAGCCACTCTGACCCCAGCCTGTAGCACTGCCTGGGGTTGTTGTGGCCAATGTGCAGAATCCGGCACTTGGATGTGTTAAATCTCATGCCATTGGACTCTGCCCATCTGTCCAGCCTGTCGAGGTCCCTCTGCAAAGCCTCTCTGCCCTCCAGCAAATCAACTGCTGCCCCCAGCTTGGTGTCATCTGCAAATTTACTGATGATGGACTCAATGCCCTCATCCAGATCATCAATAAAGATGTTGAAGAGCATGGGGCCCAGTACTGATCCCTGGGGCACACCACTAGTGACAGGCCGCCAGCTGGATGTGGTGCCATTCACCATTACTCTCTGGGCTCGGCCCTCCAGCCAGTTCCTAACCCAACGCAGTGTGCTCCTGTCCAAGCCATGGGCTGCCAGCTTGGCCAGGAGTTTGCTGTGGGGAACGGTGTCAAAGGCCTTGCTGAGGTCCAGGTAGACCACATCCACAGGCCTCCCCACATCCACCAGGCGGGTCACCTGATCATAGAAGGAGATCAGGTTGGTCAGGCAGGACCTGCCCCTCCTAAATCCATGCTGGCTAGGCCTGAGCCCCTGGTCATCCTGTAAGTGCTGTGTGATCGCACTCGAGATGACCCGTTCCATAATCTTGCCTGGCACTGAGGTCAGGCTGACAGGCCTATAATTGCCTGGCTCATCCAACCAGCCCTTCTTGTGGATGGGCACCACGTTGGCCAGCTTCCAGTCTTCTGGGACCTCTCCAGTGAGCCAGGACTGCTGAAAAATGATGGAAAGTGGCTTGGACAGCTCATCTGTCAGCTCTCTCAGCACCCTAGGATGGATCCCATCCGGTCCCATGGCCTTGTGGGGGTCCAAGCGGCTCAGTAGATCTCTAACTTCCTCTTGGAGCAGTGGGAAACTATGCAGCTCTCTGGCTCCTTCTGCCAGCTCTGCAGGCCAGCTGTCTGGAAGACGTTCTGCCCTGCTAGTGAAGACTGAGGCAAAGAAGGTGTTAAGTACCTCTGCCTTTTCCTCATTCTTTGTTACAACGTTCCCCTCCGTGTCAACCAAGGAGTGGAGGTTGTCCTTGCCCTTCTTCTTGCTATTGATGTATTTATAGAAGGACTTTTTGTTGTCCTTCACAGCAGAGGCCAGTCTAAGTTCTAAATGGGCTTTTGCCTCCCTAATTTTCTTCCTGCACAACCTAGCAACATCCCTAAACATTCTGTAGGTTGCCTCCCCTTTCTTCCAAAGATGATACACCCTCTTTTTTCCCTAAGTTCTATTAAAAGTTCATTGCCCATCCAGGCTGGCCGTCTGCCCCGGCGGCTCATCTTCCGGCACACCGGCACAGCCTGTTCCTGCGCCTTCAATAGTTCTTCCTTGAAGTAGGCCCAGCTCTCCTGGACCCCTTTATTTTTAAGGACTGATTCCCAAGGAACCTTCTGAATTAGTTCCTTGAGTAGCCTGAAGTCTGCCCTCCGGAAGTCCAGAGTGGAGGTCTTCTTGCTGCCCCTCTTGGCTTGGCTGCATACTGAAAACTCTATTATGTCATGGTCACTGGTGCCTAAACACCCTCCGACCACCACATCACCCACCAGCCCTTCCCTGTTGGTGAAGAGGAGGTCAAGCATAGCCTTACCCCTGGTAGGCTCACGCAGCACCTGGGATAAGAAGCTGTCCTCCATGCACTCTAAGAACCGCCTAGACTGCCTCCTCTCTGCTGTGTTGAGATCCCAACAGATATCAGGCAGGTTGAAGTCACCCATGAGAACGAGGTCAGGTGATCTTGAGACAGCCTTAAGCTGCCTATAGAATGCCTCATCGACATCCTCCTCCTGGTTGGGTGGTCTATAACAGACTCCAACCAGGATGTCTGCCCTGTTGGTCTTCCCTCTAATTCTCACCCACAAGCACTCAACCCTATCATCCCTGATCTCCATCTCAACAGCATCCAGTGCCTCCCTGACGTACAGGGCCACCCCTCCACCCCTTCTTCCTTGCCTGTCTCTCCTGAAGAGCCTGTAGCCATCAATTGCAGCGCTCCAGTCATGCGAGTCGTCCCACCACGTCTCTGTGATGGCAACTACATCATAACTTTCTTGCTGCAACAAGGCTTCCAGCTCCTCTTGTTTGTTACCCATGCTTCGTGCATTAGTGTACATGCACTGCAGCTGGGCTGCTGGTTTCACCTCTAGCTCTAGCTTATCACCTCCAGACTCCTGCCTGAGGGCACTGGTTTCCGACCCTCCCCCTTCGAAGCTAGTTTAAAGCCCTGTCAATGAGACTTGCTAATTCCCTTCCCAGAATCTTTTTACCTTTGGGGGACAGGCCATTCTCATGTATTATGACCTTTCCCCTCCTCTGGGACAGATGTACTCCATCTGTTACCAGCTGACCTGGTGCAGTACAAAGTTCCCCAAGATCGAAAAACCCAAAATTCATTCGTCTGCACCAGCCCCTAAGCCACTTGTTGACTACAGCGGCTGACCTGTTCCTTATTGTGTTCCCTCCTGCAACTAACGGTATCGATGTAAAAATTATTTGTGCACCTGACCCCTCAACCAGATCTCCCAGGGCCCTGAGGTCATTTTTGATAGCCCTGGGAGGCCTGGTACCAACATCATCATTCCCTAACTGCATGACCAATAAGGGATAATAATCTGAGGGCTGTACCAGACTGGGCAGCCTTCTGGTAACATCTCCAACTTGGACTCCTGCTAGGCTAATAACTTCCCTATGAGATGGGTCCGGCCTACATATGGGACCTTCTGTTCCCCTCAGGAGGGAATCACCAATTACAATTACCCTCCTTTTCTTTTTTAGGGAGCAAGTCCTGATGCCAGGGGAAGGCTGTTTAACCTTAGGCTGCGTTGCCTTAGGCTGCTTTACCTTAGGCTGTTTAACCTTAGGCTGTTTAACCTTAGGCTGTTTAACCTTAGGCTGTTTAACCTTAGGCTGTTTAGCCTCAGGGAAGACCTCAGATGGTGTGTCCTCCGGCATCAGTATCACCTCACCCTCGATCTCCAGCGCCCCATACCTGTTTTCCAAGGGCAGTGAGGGAGGTGGGGGGAGGCAAGGAGGTTTTAATTTGTGTCCTTTGAGAGGAACGTGTATCCATTCCCCTCTGCTTTTTGAACAACCAGTCTCTGCTGGGGAGCCTGTGGAGCCTGCTTACTCGGGTTCATCTCTTTCCTCCTGTGGCTCATCACTTTTCTACAATCCCATACATCTCTAAGACTAGCAACCTCATCCTTTAGTCTGGCCACAAGGTCGAGCAGATAGCCAATCTGCTCACACCTAATGCAAGAGTTGCCCCCGCTACCCTGCATCTCAAGAGCCAGGCCCCAGCACTCACTACAGCCAGATACCTGGACAGCTACCTGCTTGTGTTCTACCTCAGTCTGGGTCGACACTGATTTTTTAAAGGAGATTTTGCTGCGTGTTATAACCATGCTGCCCCTGGCCACGGCCGTGGCTGCCCCTGGACACGCCACCCACTGGACAAAATTTAGAAAAAGTGCGGCGGCGCGCGAGAGAGCGAGAGAGTACCAGAGCAGGCGGGCTGCTGCCGAGCGGAGCCCCGCGCGAAGCGCTGTCCGTTGTTTAAATTCCGCCGCCGAAGGCGCTGGCCTCACGAGCCGTAAGCACGTGAAGACAGGGCCGCCCGAGTGCCGCTGTGCGTTCAGGAAGCGTGGCGAGCTCAGCCGCCACCGCAGCCCGAGGAGGAGAAGCGCGAAAGCCCGCCCAAGTGGCCGCCGATCCCGGCGCTGTTCCGAAGGGGCTGCTGCCGAGCGGAGCCGCGCGAACCGCTGTCCGCTGTTCAAACTCCGCCGCCGAAGGCCGTAAGCACGTGAAGACCCCACGAGCCGTAAGCACGTGAAGACAGGGCCGCCCGAGTGCCGCTGTTCAAATTCCGCGTTCAGGAAGCGTGAAGACGAGCTCAGCCGCCACCGCAGCCCCACCGAGGAGGAGAAGCGCGAAAGCCCGCCCAAGTTGAGAAAAGTTTAAAAAAGTTTAAAAAAGTTTAAAAAAGTTTAAAAAATGCTTACATATACTTACTTTTCCATGTAGTTGTCTCTGCATTGCTATACTTTCTTAATCTGTAGCTTATAGAATGAGCTCCTCACTGTTTTTGCAGTTTTTCTGCTGAAAAACTGAAGTGGCACATCAACCTTCTATACCTTGTGGGAGTAGGTAACTAGGAAATGCTGCTGTCAAGCACGGTATGAGCATCTGTTCTCTCACCCGGTTGAAGGATGGAACATGAGAA
Source organism: Picus viridis (assembly GCA_033816785.1). Taxonomy (NCBI): domain Eukaryota; kingdom Metazoa; phylum Chordata; class Aves; order Piciformes; family Picidae; genus Picus; species Picus viridis. The sequence continues at coordinate 31,663,612 of CM066566.1, forward strand.
AGAAATTCCCAGAGCTAAAGAAGTGTAAGAGCTGCTTTTCTTCAGGACTAGCAAAGCAAGAGGCTGAGAGTAAATACTCCCTTGAGCATGAGGTGTGTATGCTCTCTGGGACACAAACCACATTGAAGCCTAGGCAGTGATTACCTCTCATTTCCAGTAAACAATGCTGTTTACTGGAGTGTTGGAAGGGAACTTATGCGTGAGACACCTGATGATTTGAGATGGAAAAAATAAAGGTGAAAATGAGTAACATTTTACAGAAACTGTCTTCAAAACATAAATATCTGCAATGAAACAAAGGTTGTGAGGCCACGATATTGTTCACAAATCTGATAACAAGTACGAGGGATCCAAACCTAGCACTTCTTTTTCCTGGACAACCTGATTTCTCTGGCATTACCTCTTTGACATTCATTGACATTATTAGAGGCTACAAAGTCATCTGCCCTAAAGGTATCAAAGTTAGTTGAGCTTGGGTCAATCACAGGAGGCTTCTTTTACAGTTATTAGGAAACAATGGGCACCTCCAGAGAATGAGCCATTTCTGAAGCCATTTCATTACTTTGAGCCAACTTCAAAGCTATTACAAATGTCCAGATGACACCTTTAACTGCCAAAGTTGAGGTAAATTTACTTTTTCAGTAACTCAGTTAACACCACAAAGAATTCAGCCCACTTAAATCAAATCTCCTAGGTCAAAATAAGGATATTAAATCACGGTAAGGAAGGTATGGTTTAACCAGGAGGAATTCCTTCTTGAGGTGGTTTGTCCCTGGCTTAGGGCCAGATGGCCATCAAAGCTGCTCTACCACTCACCTTCTTAGATGGACAGGGGAGAGGAAAAATACAATAAAAGGCAGATGAGTCAAGATAGAAGCAATTTAATAGGATGAAAAGCAAAATCAAAGGCCATGTGTAGAAGCAAGAGCAAAGATGTGATCTCTGCTTTTCATCAGCAGAGGATATTCATAGAATCATATAATCAATAAGGTTGGAAAAGACCTCAGAGATCATCAAGTCCAACCTGTCACCCAAGACCTCATGACTAACTAAACCATGGCTTCAAGTGTCATGTCCAATCCCCTCTTGAACACCTCCAAGGACAGCAACTGCATCACCTCCCTGGGCAGCCCATTCCAATGGCGAATAACTCTTTCTGTGAAGAGCTTCTTCCTAACATCCAGCCTAAACTTCCCCTGGTGCAGCTTGAGACTGTGTCCTCTTGTTCTGGTGCTGGTTGCCTGGGAAAAGAGACCAACCCCCACCTGTCTACAACCTCCCTTCAGGTAGTTGTAGACAGGAAAAAAGTGTCCCCTGAGCCTCCTCTTCTCCAGCCTAAACAACCCCAGCTCCCTCAGCCTCTCCTCATAGGGCTGGTGCTCAAGACCTCACACCAGCCTCATTGCCCTTCTCTGGACACGTTCAAGTGAATAGACTAGACTAGACTAGACTAGACTAAACCAGGATGGGAAAGACCTTTGAGATCATTGAGTCCAACCTATCACCCAACACCATCTCTGCAACTAAACCATGGCACCAAGTGTCTTAACCAGTCTCTTCCTAAACACCTCCAGTGATGGTGACTCCACCACCTTCCTGGGCAGCACATTCCAATGGGCAATCTCTCTTTCTGTGAAGAACTTCTTCCTAACATCCAGCCTAAACTTCCCCTGGTGCAGCTTGAGACTGTGTCCTCTTGTTCTGGTGCTGGTTGCCTGGGAGAAGAGACCAACCCCCACCTGGCTACAACCTCCCTTCAGGTAGTTGAAGAGAGCAATAAGGTCTCCCCTGAGCCTCCTCTTCTCCAGGCTAAGCAACCCCAGATCCCTCAGCCTTTCCTCATAGGGCTTGTGTTCCAAACCCCTCACCAGCTTTGTTGCCCTTCCTGGACTCGTTCCAGCAAGACAACATTCTTCCTAAACTGAGGGGCCCAGAACTGGACACAGGACTCAAGGTGTGGCCTAACCAGTGCTGAGAACAGGGGCAGAATGACCTCCCTGTTCCTGCTGACCCCACTATTCCTGATACAGGCCAGGATGCCATTGGCCTTCTTGGCCACCTGAGCACACTCTTGGCACATGTTCATCCAGCTGTCAATCAGTACCCCCAGGTCCCTTTCTGCCTGGCTGCTCTCCAAACACTGTGACGCCAGCCTGTAGCTCTGCATGGAGTTCTTGTGCCCAAAGTGCAGCACCCGGCACTTGGACTTCTTAAATGACATCATGTTGGACTCTGCCCATCTGCCCAGCCTGTGGAGGTCCCTCTAGAGAGCACTTCTACCTTCTAACAGATCAATACCTGCTACCAACTTGGTGTTGTCTGCAAATGTACTAATGGTTGATTCAATCCCCTCATCCAGATCATCGATAAAAATATTGAAAAGCATGGGGCCCAGCACTGATCCCTGGGGGACACCACTAGTGACTGGCCGCCAGCTGGATGTGGCACCATTCAGCACCACTCTCGGGGCTCAGCCTCCAGCCAGTTTATAACCCAGCACAGAGTGCTGCTGTCCAAGCCACAGGCAGACAGCTTGATCAGGAGTTTGCTGTGGGGGATGGTGTCAAAGGCCTTGCTGAAGTCCAGGTAGACTACATCCACAGCCTTCCCCACATCCACCAGGTGGGTCACCTGATCATAGAAGGAGATCAGGTTGGAGAGGCAGGACCTGCCCTTCCTAAATCCATGTTGGCTGGGCATGAGCCCTTGGCCATCCTTCAGGTGCGCTGTGATTGCCCCCAAGATGATCTGCTCCATAATCTTGCCTGGCACTAAGGTCAGGCTGACTGGCCTATAGTTTCCTGGTTCCTCCATCCAACCCTTCTTGTGGATGGGCATCACATTGGCCAGTTTCCAGTCATCTGGAACCTCTATGGTGAGCCAGGACTGGTGGAAAATGATGGAGAGTGGCTTGGCCAGCTCATCTGCCAGCTCTCTCAGCACCCTAGGTTGGATCCCATCTGGTCCCATGGACTTGTGAGTATCCAACTGGCTCAGCAAGTCCCTAATTATTTCCTCATGGATTTCAGGGACTCCATCTACCAGCTCAGGAGTTCAGTTATCCTGAAGTCCTCCTGCCTTACTGTTGAAAATTGAGGAAAAGAAGGTATTTAGTATTTCTGCCTTCTCATCATCCTTAGTTACAATGTTCCCCTCCAGGTCCAATAAGGAGTGGAGGTTCTTCTTGCCCCTCTTTGTACTATTAATATATTTATGAAAATGTTTTTTATTGTCTTTCACAGAAGCTTAAGATCTAACTGGGCTTTTGCCTCTCCAGTTTTTCTCCTACATGATCTAACAACACCCTTAAACATACCTCAAGTTGCCTCCCCCCTTTCCAAAGGCAATACACCCTCTTTTTTCCCCTTAATTACTTCAAGAGCTGCTTGCTCATCCAGGCCAGTTTCCTTCCCTGCTGGCTCATCTTTCACCACATGGGAACTGCCATTTCCTGTGCATTCAAGAGGTCCTGTTTGAAGTAGGTCCAACTATCCTGGACCCCTTGGCTCTTGAGGGCTGCTACCCAGGGTGCTTTCTGAATTAGTTGCTTAAATAAGCTGAAGTCTACCCTCCGGAAGTCCAACATAATGGCTCTGTTGCTGCTCCTCCTTAATTCCCTGCATATTGAAAACTCCACTGTCTCATGGTTGCTGCACCCTAGACAGCCTCCCACCATCACATCTCCCACCAGCCCTTCTCTATTTGAGAACAGCAGGTCAAGAAGAGCCTGACCCCTGGTAGGCTCACTTAACAGCTGCATCAGGAAGCTGTCCTCCATACACTCTAGGAACCTGCTGGACTGCCTCCTCTCCGTTGAATGACGTTCCCAGCAGATGTCTGGCAGGTTAATGTCACCCACAAGAACAAGGTCTGAGGGTCTTTAACACATCCAAGGGTCTTTAACACATCCAAATGCCGGGTTCTGCACATTGGCCACAGCAACCCCAGGCAGCGCGACAGGCTGGGGTCAGAGTGGCTGGAGAGCGGCCAGGCAGAGAGGGACCTGGGGGTGCTGGTTGATGGGAAGCTGAACATGAGCCTGCAGTGTGCCCAGGCAGACAAGAGGGCCAACCGCATCCTGGCCTGCATTAGGAATAGTATGGCCAGCAGGAGCAGGGAGGTCATTGTGCCCCTGTACTCTGCTTTGGTTAGGCCGCACCTTGAGTCCTGTGTCCACTTCTGGGCCCCTCAGTTTAAGAAGGACATTGAGACACTTGAACGTGTCCAGAGAAGGGCAACAAGGCTGGTGAGAGGCCTTGAGCACAAGCCCTATGAGGAGAGGCTGAGGGAGCTGGGGCTGCTTAGCCTGGAGAAGAGGAGGCTCAGGGGAGACCTCATTGCTCTCTACAACTACCTGAAGGGTGGTTGTAGCCAGGAAGGGGTTGGCCTCTTCTCCCTAGCAACCAGCACCAGAACAAGGGGACACAGTCTCAAGCTGCACCAGGGGAAGTTTAGGCTGGAGGTGAGGAGAAAGTTCTTCACCGAGAGAGTGATTCGTCATTGGAATGGGCTGCCCGGGGAGGTGGTTGAGTCTCCGTCCCTGGAGGCGTTCGGGAGGGGACTGGATGTGGCACTTGGTGCCATGGTCTAGTTGTGAGGTTGTGGTTACAGGTTGGACTCGATGATCTTCAAGGTCTCTTCCAACCTTGGTAATTCTATTCTATTCTATTCTTGAGACAGCCTCCAGTTGCTTATAGAATATTTCATCAGCCTCTTCAGGATGTCAGTTTTGTTAGCCCTCCCTCTGATTTTAACCCACACCATTTTTCTAGTAGCCAGGGAAGCAGGGCTTCAATACATGTAGTGGTTGCTCCAGAGGACAGACACCATCAACACATGGCCCCACACCTTTCTAGGTTATCTGTCCTAGAAGAGATTCATGGCATTCTGTAGTGGCAGCCAGACAACTTTGAACTTTACAATAGCCCTTGCACACCTATTTTTAGAGAACCATTATTCATCTCTGTACTCACTGTTGTATCTTCTGTTTCGACACATTATGTATAACTCAGATGCAGTTTCCGTGCTTCTGAGGAAAACAGGTTAGGCAGACAGAAGAAACCCATCACAGTATGTGATGAAAAGTCAAAGCACAACATCAGGGAGAAAGATCTGACTTCAGTAAATCCTGTGTCCAGAGAAAGGCAACCAAGTTGGTGAGGGGTTTGGAACACAAGCCCTATGAAGAAAGGCTGAGGGAGCTGGGGTTGCTTAGCCTGGAGGAGACTCAGGGGCGACCTTATTGCTCTCTACAACTACCTGAAGGGAGGTTGTGGACAGGTGGAGGTTGGCCTCTTCTCCCAGGCAGCCAGCACCAGAACAAGAGGACACAGTCTCAAGCTGCACCAGGGGAGGTTTAGACTGGATGTTAGGAAGAAGTTCTACACAGATAGAGTGATTGCCCATTGGAATGGACTGCCCAGGGAGGTGGTGGAGTCACCATCATTGGAGGTGTTCAGGAGGAGACTTGGTGGGGTGCTTGGTGCCATGATCTAGTTGTTTAGGTGGGTTGGATTGGTTGATGGGTTGGACGCAATGATCTTGAAGGTCTCTTCCAACCTCGTTTATTGTATTGTATTGTATTGATCACAAACACGTGCTGCTTTTTTAGGGTGTAAGCACAGCAATGTATCCTATTCCACATGTCCTAGAACACAACATACAACATTAATGGCTATAAGGCATAGCTTATGTTTTTTCTAATGCTAATATTGGCCCTAAATGCATAGATCTGTGATTATCAATTAAATACATGCTGTAAATTAAACTGCTTCCATCCCAATTCAGTTTACACTAAGATTACCCTTTTTTTTTTTTTTTTTTCCTCAGCACCTGGAAGATTTGTCATACTCTTTTCACCTTTGTATTCACTTTCTTGAGGACAGATTATAAAATAAGTATGTATTTCGCTCAGAGGGAGGCTCAGTACTGTATTCAGTCTTTCTTGGTACTTCTGTTTCTTCACACATCCTTAAAATGTGAAACACCTTGCGCTTTCTCCTTACATGTTCTATGCCTACATGTTGACAGTTTTGATTCCTCCTCTACCTTTGTGATGCCTCTTGGAGCAGGAGATTGTCCTTGATGAAGAATTCCCACTTCTTTTCAGGCACTTTTCTTATTACTCCCCTTTCTCACATGCATTCATCTGACACAGCAGCATCTATAAACAGAGCAAGACAATGATGAATATGGACTCCCCCAATTAGGTGGTGGAGCATATTCTCCAATGAGGTTGAAGGTCTAAAGGAATTAGGAAATCCCTTCACATTTAGTGGCAAAGAAGATCACTGCCAGATTCTGCTTCAGTGCCTTTGCAATTCTTAAGCTCAGGGACACAAGACAGGTGAGGCTAACAAGACTGAATGAACAGACTCCTAATTCTTAATGGTTATGTCTGTTATTTAAGCCAAATGGCCAAAATTTTCTGAAGGCAGGTTTTGAATCTAGAGATGTTCTTAGAACATCTTCTGTAAGGTTAGCTTTCTGATAATAAAACCTTTAATATATTTCAAATCAGGCACAAACATACTAATCAGGCACAGAGCACAGGGGATAATTTTAAAAATATTTGAAAATACATATTGCAGCTTCAGAGTAAAAAAAAAAAAATTAAAAAAATTACACTACTCCTAGGTGGTACTTTGTCTTTTAAATACTTGTTACATATGAATGCAATAGGAAAGGACCTTGTTGGCAAGTAGCATCTTCAACTGTTACTTAGCAGGATTTTTATGTCTTTCAAAGAGTATATTTCTTTTTTCTACCTCATACACCATCATGTCCTCGGCAGGTATAAATCAATAGAGCTTGAAATACAATATGCTGACTTCTGCCTCTTGGGGATATGCTCTACAGTCTCTAAAACTTCAAATGCATATACGAGGAAATTCTATATTATTAAATTAATGGGGAATATAGATTCACTTTGGAAACAATATAAATCCAAAATAAGAGTCAGAAAACAGAATTCCAAAAGCTCATGACTTTCTTAAATGATTCATAACTCAATGAACATGATCTGTTTTTTTTTCAGACTGTTGCAAGTTTTTTTTCTGTCTCTTTATGAAATAGAACCATTTTGAAAGCTGAAGTTGTGCCTGTGCAAACAGGCAATTCTACAGCCCACAGTAATATGCAAATCCATTTTCTTTCTTCCAAAATCAACTTAAATCTTTTTACAGTTGCGAAAATAAAAAAATATTTAGTTATCAGTGCTTCCATTGAGTTCTTCTCCTTGAAGGAAGATGGTAGTTATTAACTCTCAAAAAATTCTTGGGGGAAAAAAAAAGCTATGCTCTTAGGGAATTGAAAAGCAAGCTCATAAATTCATAACCTGTTTCTCCATAAGACCACAATTACAAAGTTCTCCTGCCATGTGCTCTTACTGGAGTAAAGGTGAAGTTTTTCTTGCATGTGTTTTCAACAATCTGAAAAAAGTGACTGAAATGACAGATAAACTGTTCAGATTTACGTTAAAAGACTTGAAAGAATATTGGCGTCCTCTGGGTCTCAAAGTGCCTCTGGGTTTACGGTTTGATCCATTACTGTGCACCAGTGGTGGTATCTTCAAGAGTAACTAAAATGCAGTCATTGTCAAAGGAATAAAATTATTTGCAGGAGCATGACTGATGACTGTTTATGCCTTAACATAAATAGTATGAAGTGTTTGCATATTTACTAGCTTGTCAAGTCAATAGGGGGTGAGAGTGGCACAGTAAAGCTTATGTTCTGTCTGCCCCTTCAAAGCGTTATTCTGTATTTGTGTTGAATTAAAAAAAACCTTTTCAACTTGTCACCCCTCCCTCCATGTTTTGGCCCTAATTTCTTTAAAAGAGCATTTTGGGTCTAGTTAAACAGAGATACAGTAGATGATCCAATGAGGAAAGTACCATGTAAGATTTTTTTCCAACTGATCTAATTTTGCATTTGTAGTGTGGTCTACCTTCATAAATCTCTTCAAAGGATAGAGACAGGGTAAATGTTCATGTATGGTCAGTGAAATCTTGTACCTTAACCATTTTGTCTCTTGAACTATCTGCTGCGTCTTTGACATCTACATTCTTGTTTTTCTGGATATGGTAGAGGGAAAGAGAAGACATGGCAGAAATGCTGTCCTAGGGTTTCAGAAATAAGAATAAAGTAGAAAACTGATGATTATTCAATGACAAAATCAACTGGACAATAGTTATGCAAGCTAATCATTTGCTTCACACTATGTAGTCAGCAATAGAACACTTCTGTTCTAGGTTCTAGCATCCCTAAGTGCTATACAGAGAGAGTGATTGCCCATTGGAATCAGCTACCCATGGAGGTGGTGGAGTCACCTTCATTGGAGGTGTTCAGGAGGAGACTTGATGGGGTGCTTGGCTGCATGGTTTAGTCGTTGGGTGGGTTGGATTGGTTGATGGGTTGGACGCGATGATCTTGAAGGTCTCTTCCAACCTGGTGTATTGTATTGTATTGTATTGTATTGTATTGTATTGTATTGTATTGTATTCCCTGGTTTTCATCATGCACAACCACTCCTTTGCTATCAACACAATGCAGAGTCCAGAGAGCAAAGTTCTATGATAAGGGCAGATAAATCCACAACTTGCTGTAGTCTTGGACAACCTGGACAAAAGAGTGCACCCTGATTTCTGAGTCAAATGCAGTGGTGTATGAGTTGCCTGTTGTCTTCATCTTAACTGTGCAGGGAGCATGGGGCTGCAATTGCCCTTAGACTTGTGTATGTATATGCACTGCTGAGAAAGTAATAAGACAAAAGTGGCCTAAAACTATAGGGAGTTTTTTTTAGAAATACAATTTCAAAAGGCTGAACAATGGCTTCTCCTTGACCTCAAGAGCTGGAACGGAGCTAATGAAGGCAGCATAAATGTCTGTGTAATACCTGTTGTTGAGAGGAAACAATATAAATTGCAAAAAATGGACGAGTTTCAAACCACTAAAGCATGCAACATCCCTATATGCCTAACAGTGAGGTCACAACCAATGCCCAGCCAGGAGTATGGCACTGGGGCCACCAGGGCAACTCCAGCCCTGGGCATTATGCACTTTCCTGGGGATGAGCCGAAGCCTGGAGATGGACCAGAAGGTGGGGGCCTGGCTCAGTGGGACTTATGCCTGGGCAGGGGAGCTGGAGAGTGGCCTCGGTGTGCCGTTGCTGGGGTTGATGGTCCTGAGGGTCTGTTATGGGGTCCTGGGCCATGAGAAGGGCAGAGGGAGCTTTGGGGCCTGGAGGGGCAGTGAGGCCTGTGGGGGCATCCAGGGATCTGGCAGAGGTCCAGAAAATGCAAAGTTAAAAGAAACCAAGGTGGATGCTGACTGTGCACTCATTTATATTTGGGTTTGTTTTTTTTTCCAACTCAGTTTTCCACCCTGCTCAGAATGTCTAGTTGACAATAGTGGAAACATAAATAGAGATTTAAAATTAAATTAATTGTACATATTTTCAGTGAAATTGCATTGTATCATACAGTTTTTATCCACAATTGCATTGTGCTTTTTTCCCCAATATATGTCTTGGAAACAGAGTCTACCTGTGAAAAGTTAACCTGTGGCTTATTTTCACTACCATTTTGGTGGTTGCCTCTTAAGATTCAGGCAAAAGGACAACTGAAACTTAACAAATATAGGTCCCAGACAGCTACTGCTACTTTAAGAAATACTGGAAATGAGGCTTAACATTGTTGATACCTGAAAATGAGCCCAGAAAACAAGACAGATCCAGCAAGCATCACTAATTAGAGTAAATCCCTCTGATTAAGCATATAGCAAATAACATCAACTAGTTAAAACTAATATTTCATTTAAATGAAGATTATTGTATGCCTGGACTGTAGATAAGAACACACCTGTAAAATAAAGCTCTGAAAATCTGTGTGATTTCCTTCTGTTTCAATAGTCCTAAAGATTGGTAAGAAACATGAGATAGCGCATCTTGAATTTAGTGAATTCAGTAGTGGGAAGAACATTGCACCTGAAACAGCCAACTACATCATACAATGTAGGGAATACATAGAGAGACACTCACTGTGATTAAAATGGACCCATGGGCTAACCTGAGTGGCTGCCAGGGCATAGCATGCTGTCCCAGCAAAGGCAGGGTGCTCAGAATGGCCATGGGCTTGGCAGGGCTCTGCCCTCACCAGTCTGAATCTCTCCTGTAGGACTTAGCAAGCCTGGGGACAATGGCCGGGGCAAACCCAGAGGCATTTGGGTGCTTGGTATAGCCAGGGTGTCAGAACAGGGCTCCGGTCCAACCAGGAAATCAAGTCCATAGGTCAGAGTCAACAAGGTACATATACAAGTGTAGACATACCTAGCACAGAAAAGCACAAAAAAGAAAAGAAGATATGAACTCAAACATAGCTCCAAGGAAAGGGAGCCCTTGGCAAAACTTCTGCCAGATCTTTCTCTCCTAGATTTTTTCCCAGCAGTGTGATCCCAGGTTACCCAACCAAGTCATAGCAGAGCTGGCCCAAGCACTTGTAGCCAGACCCTGAGGACAGGAAGGGGGTTACAGAGCCTGCTTGTGTACACAGAGCCTCAGCCATTATACTAATAGGAGTTTTTGACTCAAACATACGGTTTTCACTGTAGTTATGGCACAGTAGGAGTATTAGGGCTACTTCGGGCAACATCTTCAAGAGATATGAAGGAGAATGAAATGTTCAGTAGAGAAATGAAAGTCATCAGATGCCTAGAAAACCTGCTGCATGAGGAAAGAAGGGAGTAGTAGCATTTTTTAGTTCAGAAAACCAGTACTCTTCAAGCATGTAAACCAGTAATGGGGGGGGGGGGCAAGGAGGGAGGGGGAAAGGGAAAGGGAAGGAGCAGTCCTGCTTGCCCAGGTGAATAAATAATAGATGGATGAAAAATCAAATGCTAGATGCAAAATTATGTGAAGCACTGAGAGAAACATTGTCATCAAGCAAACAGTTATGTCCTGGAACTACGTGTACTGCAGAATTGAACTTAATTTTAGAATTGAATGGGTTCTTGAAATCTTTTCAAGGGATTGTTTCTAAATTTTCCCTAAATGTACTTTAAATGCTTTCACTGAGCTTTGGATCCCCTTGGGTCTCCATTATTTTCTCCAGCAGGTACTGAATGTTTATATTTCTATAACTTCAATGCTGCAGATTGACTTATTTTTGGGGGAATTTTTTGATGGAAATCCCTTTAGTGAATCATACTTTAACATGCAAATCCCATTGGATATTTAATTCTTAATGGAAACATCTAGCATTATAAGCATCTTGAGTCCAAATATAATTTGGGCATGGTTTATCTTACATAATGTTAATCAGCAACCACAGGATAGGGACCGATAACTGACCTCATGTGGTTTGTCTGACAACACAAAACACATCCCTTAGGGGCATATGAATAAAGTAAACAATGTTGCTAAGAAACCTGTTAAAATATGTTGTTAATTGACAATGAATAGCCTTCTAATTATTGGCAACATTTCTTACCAGCCCTGTTTCACGTGGTTTGCAAATACAACAACATGTATGGGTAGTTGATGGTGTCAATGACATTGGTTATTTAAGAAGCACACACAGCAGGGAATGAGTGAGGACACAATCACCAGATAAAGAAATTGCCTTTGTTTGCTTTGATGTTGGTAACATTATTGGGGTGACATCACAGAACTCTGTGTGACTGAATGGAAGCAAATGAGAAAACAGAAAGTGCAGTGAGATGGTCTGACTTCTCACAGTGAACATTTGTTTCCTTGTAACAGTCTGAGTAGTTGCTCTCTCCTCAGTTGCTATTTATTCTTGGAGCAAGGTTCTGAACATAAGCAAATGCTCTGGCTAATGTTAATTTTAAAACATATTTTAAGCTGTGTTTCTGACGTAAATTATACTCAGGACAGATTTAAGTAGGCACTGTTGCCATGATCGTCCTCTTCTTAATGGAAATGTATGATGAAATGTGCTCCATTGGAAATAAATCAAACATAATGGTTGGTACTCTTCTCTCATTTCAGTGGATATCCTAAGACTTTTCCATGTTGCTTTTAAAGCCATGGACAAAGGTGCCCTGCATACCCTTAAGCAGAGTGCACACACTGAGAAACAGCAAGGGCTGATCAGAAAAACAGAGAGTAGCACACATAAGAACAAAAGTATTGAATGTTGCTCAAGTTAATTTCTAGGATTTCTAGGAAATGCTGAAAGTGAATAGGTTTTATGGAAAATGTATGGCACATGAAAAGAGAGCAGCAGTGTCTATTGTTCCTTTTCTGATTTTTTTTTTTCTTTACTGAAATGCTATGAGCAGTAGAAGAGCTTACGTAATGACTGACTAATGGATTGTACCTTAGAAACTCTTGCAGCATTCCCCTCTTTAATCTGCTTCTTTCTGAAAGCTGAGCATAAGTGACAGGACAAGAATCACATTTTATATCTATATTAAGCATTTTACAGCGAACAAAGTGGAGACAGGACAATAGCTAGGCAGACTTTCATTCTTTTTTATTTGCTGTAGTGCATATTCTTATGCGGGCCAAACATCCCTTTCTATACTGTTTCATAAAGAACAAAGAAGCCACAAAAGATGTTTTCTAGAAAGACCAGCTGTTCTGGAGATGTGTGCCCAGAGGTGTTCCAGCAGAAAATGATGTTATGCTCAGGCCCTTACCTGAGGGTAACGGTCAATTCTAGAGTGAAACCAGCTGCCATTGACAGAGGTTTCTTATCCACGTCAATGAGACCACGTAAAGCATGTGTATTTGCACACACTTTCCATATGCCTGAAATACTCCTGCCTTTCACAAGCTATCTCCTACACTCCAGTGTGTTGTAAGAGCTGACCATATATATTAAAATATCTAGTTTTAAATTTTTTCACAAATGCACACACCTAATTTAATTCCTCTGGTCTTTCATCTGCTGAGTACTCATCAAGCACTAGTTTAGTTCCCAAAATCTTTCTGAGATGCAAATTGCTATAAATACAGAATTTATCCAGGAAATTGTTTTGTTAATCACTATTCATTGTCTTGCTTTCAAAAAATCTACAACAGTTGCACAAACTAAAAGCACAGAACGAAACAGGATTTAAATGAAACGTGGCATAAATTATATATACACCCGTACAAATGTTTTCTCATGCAAAGTATTATGACAGTTTTAAGAATAGAATCATAGAATCAATAAGGTTGGAAGAGACCTCAAAGATCAAGTCCAACCTGTCACCACAGACCTCATGACTACTAAACCATGGCACCAAGTGCCATGTCCAGTTCCCTCTTGAACACCTCCAGGGATGGTGACTCAACCACCTCCCTGGGCAGCCCATTCCAACAGCTAACGACTTTCTCTGTGAAGAACTTTCTCTTCACCTTGAGCCTAAACCTCCCCTGGCGCAGCTTGAGACTGTGTCCTCTTGTTCTGGTGCTGGTTGCCTGGGGGAAGAGACCAACCCCCTCCTGTCTACAACCACCCTTCAGGCAGTTGTAGACAGCAATACAGTCTCCCCTAAGCCTCCTCTTCTCCAGGCTGAACAATCCCAACCCCCTCAGCCTCTCCTCGTAGGGCTTGTGCTTGAGGCCTCTCACCAGCCTTGTTGCCTTTCTCTGGACACGTTAAAAAGTCTCAATGTCCTTATTAAATTGAGGGGCTCAGAATACTGTGTGTCTATTTCAAGATGTGTTGGCCAATGATTTGTAAACAAAAATAAGACATGCTTTAAAAACCCATTGACAGCTCATTTTACATCTTCTGCATATCCTTATCCTAGTTTGGATTGATATGAATTGTTTACTCCAATCTTATCTTATTTGTAAGGAAGTGCAATGAAAAACACAAAATGTTTCATGTGGATAATTCAGACTTTACGGGATCCTGTTACGGGATGCTCCAAACACCCCTTCCCTTACCTCCATCAGCAGAGGTCTGAATGAGGAAAGACAAAGGCATGAAATTGACTTCCAAGGTGCGAAATTGCCATCCCCTTCTCTGGGGACAGGTAAGAGGCGCCCATTTTTCCATGGAGGTCCCTCACACATATTTACCCACAGGGGAGGTAAATGGGGAACTATGATTAGCAGGGTGCTTTGCACCCAATATACGTTGGGCCTGGACACATTGTCTAGGAAAGCCTTAAATAGAGTGACCAGAAAGCTCTCATTTTGCTCCCTCCCATTTTTCTGCTCTCATTTTGGCTCATCTTGGACTCACTCTGCATTCATGGTGAAATTGGAGAAACCAGCACTGGGACCTGGCTTCTCCCTGGACCTGCCTGCGTGAGACTGCGGCTTTTCCTTGCACTGTTCAGACAGTGCTACTGCATGAGTTTTCCCTTGTGGCAGCCATGTCTATGGACACTTTGATTTTGGCGGGTCCCTTTCCTTCAGATTTGTGCCACATTTTCCACAAACTGGATTATAAAACCTGCAGTTCTGGAGCCTGCCATCAAAGAAAGACATAGGGACCATCGCCAAATTCCTGCTCTGTCCTTGTGAGTAAAACCAGAGTTCTCATACTTTCCCAAAGGTGCTGGCTTGCCTCTGATTTTATAAGTGGGGTGAAGCTATTTTATGGCTTAGCCTTTTCGATTTTCTGGACTCTCTGAATTGTACTAAAGTTGCTCATAAGCATCCTGGTAGAATTCACAACCGAATAGAACCTGTTAATAATCTAATAAGTTTTATACCTAATTTTGCAGTGGGGTTTTCAGGAAAAATAAAGATGACCTTATTTTTGTAATTCCAGCGTCATCAATTTAACCCCAATTGAAACACAGACAGCAAACTTTATGAGGAGGAGCACAGGAGAACTCAGCTGTGAAATAAAATAAAAAAGTTTGTTTCTGAAACAAAAAAATTGAAAGTACGTTGATGCAACTTATTGCAATCTTTTTGGAAAGGAACTCAATTTTTTTTAAGGTATTTGTTTATGTTTACAAAGAGTAATACATTTATGAATTTTTCCTGAACAACAATTTCTAATAATGATGTTTCAGAAACAATGGAAATTTTTTTAGACTTGTCTCATTTTATTTTTTGGAAAGATTTGGGTATCTGGGGAGGTTTGATTCTGAAAGTTCAGGTGGCTCCCTTAAGTGTTGACTTGCAGAAGCCAAGTCAGCACTGTGTGGAGAGTAATTGATCCTTAATGCTAAGCAAAAAAGATGTTGGAGGATTATTAAAATCCTATTGGTCATTTATATTACTTCCAGTATGTCAGGGATTTTATGCATTACAAGTTCCATGATCAAGAATATATATTAGCAGATCTGTGCTTTCAAAAGCTAACTAGGAAAATGTTAGACACATTTTATAGCATCTTTTTGGATCTCCTCCCTGTCATTAAGAAAAAAAGTACAAATACAATAAACTTGATATTTCAAAATAAAATAATACTTGGCAGGTTTAGGCTGGATGTTAGGAAGAAGTTCTATACACAGAGAGTGGTTGCCCATTGGAATCGGCTACCCGTGGAGGTGGTGGAGTCACCTTCATTGGAGGTGTTAAGGAGGAGACTTGATGGGGTGCTTGGTTGCATGGTTTAGTTGTTGGGTAGGCTGGATTGGTTGATGGGTTGGACGCGATGATCTTGAAGGTCTCTTCCAACCTGGTGTATTGTATTGTATTGTATTGTATTGTATTGTATTGTATTGTATTGTATTGTCAAGAATTCCCCAAGAAGAAGGGCCTTTATAGCTCATCCCTAAGTGTGTCTGACATGCCGACACTGTTTGTCTCTATCCAAAGCAGAGGTTTCTGCGTCTTCCAAATTCTTTCAGCACAGCAAAGGCAAGATCAGAGTCACCTGGATCTCTGCACTCAGTCACATCAGTTAACATGGAATTTCAGGGTAAGCGCTGGATGACGCTGTCGTCGTATTTGTGCACAGTACTCTGCTTAGTATTTCGTATGTGTACAGGCTTTTTTACATAAATAGACATATAAAAGGATACTAGTTACTAATGATTTCTTGACATCTCGACATTATTTTTTTCATCTAGAATACATCACAAATTTGTGTCCAGTGCCTATTGCTTTTGTTTCTTCTCCAGAAAGAGCAGAATTCACATCACTTTAAAATATTGCACATGGCAATCTCAAAACAGAAACTGCACATGGAAGACACTGGTCTTATCGCAATGTAGCTTCATGAAGTTCTTTACACTAGGCTGTATTAACTCCAGAAAACTACTGAAATATACTTATGAGGATTAATTTGGATTTACTTCTTTGACAAAGTAGTTTATTGATTAAACCCAGTCCTACAGCTAAGATTCAGTTTAGAGTAAGAGCCTTCAGTAACCACTTACCACAATGAGAAATGTATTTCACCATGAACAAAAAAGGAAAAGCTTTGTAATCCTCCTTTCCCATGGCCTGTTCCAGTGAAACAAGTCTTATTACATGCATACCCATCCAAATAAGTAATTGCTATGTTTAATCAAAGAGCAGAAGAAAAATTAATGTCATCATCTGTCTCCCCTCAAAGATACCTCTGGGTCAACAGTGTAGGAAAAAAGAACAGAGCTTGACTGCTCCCATGAGATTTCTAAATACCACTAATACTTTCCTCAGTAAAATGAATCCCTGTTCATTAATGCAAAACACTGAGCAAAATCTACATGCTTTAACCTAACAGTAGAGCCAGTTAGAATAGAATAGAATAGAATAGAATAGAATAGAATAGAATAGAATAGAATAGAATAGAATAGAATAGAATAGAATTAACCAGATTGGAAGAGACTTTTGAGATCATGGAGTCCAACTGTCCTGTTTGGGCATGACCAGGCCCAAACAGGTTTCAGTAAAAGCCCCTAAGAAGCAGGGGGAGATAAACAAAAGAAAACATGCACAGAGACTTGTCCAGGCTTGCTGGCAGCGTAGTCAGCCAAACCTGTTTGGCAGCTATCCTGACCACTCACCACTGTGCTGATGCCCAGAAGGTGATTGGCTAAGTTTCAAATCACTTTTCTGCCAGTGGTCAGTTTTGTTTCAAAAGCAGATAAATAGAGAGGTTCTTTGGTAACCCTTCGCCTTTTTCCTTTTGGTTTATATTGTGGTTGGCCAGCAAAATGCAACACGAAAGGTTCAGAGTTCCAGCCTAGGTCTGTGGATTTCCTTCACTCCCTCTGAGTGCTGCTTGCTGACTACAAATTTTTGCTGTTCTTTTCTAAATGAAAATTTAAAGTGCACTTGATGCCCATTAAAATTAACTTTCACACTTGGAATGGAACTGTACCTAAGCTGACATAGCGAAGTGATGTTGTTCTAAAGATATTTTTTTGCAGTGAAAACTTGCCCATAGGAAGTCAATGAGGAGACCTTAACTGCCTGAATTCACACTCAATATTCAAGTATAACTATGAGAAGATTATGTAATAGAAAAAAGATCCAATGAGTGCTATCGCAATGTATAAAAAGTGAGTTTTCTTTGCAATTTTTCTCCTTAGGGAAGTAGAACATGAAATAGTACAATGGAGAGGCTATAAATACTTGTGTTTCTGGGCTGATTTTTGACCTCTATCAAAACCAGCAGTTTCTGTGGACTTTCACAGAGATATTTGATGATTACATTTTCAAGGATGTCTACACAGCTTAGGCTCCTAAGTCTTGGTTTTAAAATTGCAATAACCTGTTGGGTTCTGTTTTGATTGGAATTAAATCACTGAGGAGTGAATTGTAAAAATATAGTTATCTTTATTTGTCCCAAAAACCCCACCCCAAAATTATGTTAAAATCTGATTAAATTATTTGCAGGTAATGGGTGCCTTTTACCTGTCCCCAGGGGAAGGGGAGGGCAATTTCGCACCTTGGAAGGCCATTGTCTTTCCCCATTCAAACCTCCGCGGGTGGAGGTGGGAGAAGGGGGTTTGGAGCACCCTGTAACAGGTAAGTACTTTTATAAGTCAATCACACTGAAACTCCTAAGGTCTGCCTCTGAAAAAGGAATTTATGTGCTACAGTAAGGACTGTAACACAATCATGTGCACGTGACTTAGGTACATGGCCCTTGAGACTGGAAACATGAACAGCCTTTCATTGGGCATAGTTAATGTTGGACACACATCTCAGCAGTGCAATCTCTGGATGACATCTTATCCAGGCTACCAGGATGGAGAAAAAGTCTATTTGGGAAAGATCTCTTTTAAGATGGTTCTGTGATATCCAGTTTCATAGATGCATAGAATGGTTTGGGTTGGAAGGGGCCTTAAAGACCACCAAGTTCCAACCTCCCTCCTGTGGGCAGGAACACCTTCCAGTAGACCAGGTTGCTCAAGGCCTCATTCAGCCTGGCCTTGAACATCTCCAAGGAGAAGACATCCATAATCTTCCTGGGAAATCTGTTACAGTGTAAAGAATTTCTTCCTAATATCCAGTCTAAATCTACTCTCCTCAAGCTTCAGTCTATTCCTTCTTGTCCTATCACTACAAGCCCTCATAGTCCCTCCCAGCTTTCTTGAGGGCCCCCTTCAGGCACTGGAAGGCTGCTATTGCATGAAACAACTTCTGATACCTTAGACAATGAAACATTTCTAGGAAGCAGAGGGTGTTAGTAAAGCATGTTCTTGCATGAATATATACCGTGAAAGACTGATTATAAAATGGCCTCTTTGTACACACACCATGACAAAAAGTCAAAACTTGTAGAAAATAAAATGTGTGTGCCATTGGCCTTGCTTCACCCTATGACAACTGGTCAGAGGCAGCCAAAGCAGTGCAATCTGCATCATACACTGAGGTTGGTGGGCTGGTACAGGGAAGCTGGCTGTTCAGTCTGTATCCCTAGATTTCTTTATATTTGTAATTTTTTCTTTTGTTAGTAACAGAGCTTTCATGTCACTTGCAATTTTTCTCCCATTGTTTTCTCCACAGCTGCTCTCAGATTGCTATGGGACTGAGAGCTTCCTACAAGTAAGCTAGCAAGCCACCCACCAACTTTTCCACTTTTGTCTTCCTTTCTAATGTCATTTACTTCACTGTCTGAAACATTGCAAGCTCTTAACTTTGCATGTGTACCTCAGCAGAGCCAGCAAATGTCAAAGTAGGTAACTTGCATGGCTGTGACACTGCATCAGTCAAGTACACACAAATCCCTTGTAGGGCATCTGATTGAATGAATGGGTAATACTTGTTCTTAAATCAGTGAATCCAGTCATATTTTGGAGAAGGAGCCCATGCTTGAAAATGCAGTTACCTATTTCTCCCGTGGCTAGCATTTAACTGTGGATAGTGTGCATTTGTAGAGGTCTAGAACAGTTTAGGTTGAAAAAGACCTTTAAGATCATCAAGTCCTACCACTAACATGACACTGCTAAGTCCACCACTAAACCATGTCATTATATTCTGTTATGTTCTGCTACATTCAACAAAATGTGTATGAGAAGAGGGATAATGAATTTAAACCTATTCCTTTCAATAATTTTATGATAAATTGTTATATTTGGCTTTCACAAGGGGAAGGTGGGTGCCAGCGGGTGCCAGCATTGCAGGGGATGGTGGGGTTTGATCCTTATGCTGATTGGCTGGTTGTAATCTGTATTGTGTAGGATGTGTATTGGGAGAGAAATGAAGGGAGGATGAGGCATCAAGATGTCTGAGATTGCCTGGGTCAAGAGTGCAAACTTTTATCCCAGCCCTGACCGCAGCCAACAACAGGTGGGGCTGGGAATGGGGGTGGGGAGTAGGGGGAGTGGGAGCGTGCTTGGGAAGCGTAAAGGGATTTGTGGAGATATTTATGAATATGTATGTTTGATGTCTATAGAAGCTCAACTCATGTTGTTATGGTGCACCTCTAGTGAATCTGCTATGCACCCAGCGCTGTCTGCCTTTGTTTTACAATAAACTGTTCATATTCAAAATTTAGCAGTGAGCTTGTTTCTCACAATTTCCTTTTTTATTTTATAAATATTTGGGTTTTGAATATCATTTAGCCTCAGACAGCAATTCAGGTAAATCCTTACTTGTCCTGCCACTTGCCACTGTT
The DNA here is from genome assembly GCA_033816785.1 of Picus viridis. NCBI lineage: Eukaryota > Metazoa > Chordata > Aves > Piciformes > Picidae > Picus > Picus viridis. Next base: position 31,683,582 of record CM066566.1, read on the forward strand.
TCGCTTACCACATTTGTACAACTGTTCCATAAATATAAGATAAAAAGTAATTTTTTATGCCACTTCAAATTCCACCAACCTGCTGATAGAATCATTGAGTCAGAGAATGGTCTGGGTTGGAAGGGACCTCTGAAGGTCATCTAGTCCAACCCCTTCTGCAGTCAGCAGGGGTTGTCTCAACTACATCAGGTTGCCCAGAGCCTTGTCAAGCCTCACTTTGAATATCACCAGGGATGGAGCCCCAGCCACCTACCTGGGCAACATGTTCCAGTGTTCCACCATATGGTAAAGAACTTGTTCCTAACATCCAATCTAAATCTACTCTTCTCTAGTTTAAAGCTATTGCCCTTCATCCTATCACCGCAGGCCTTTGTAAACATTCTCTCTCCGTCCTTCTTATAGGCCCTCTTCAGGTACTGGAAGGCCATTCTTAGGTCTCACTGGAGTCTCCTCTTCTCCAGGCTGAACAACCCCATCTCCCTCAGCCTATCTTCATAGCAGGTCTCACCAGAGCAAAGTGGCCGAATCACCTCTCTGGATCTGCTGACCACACATATTTTGATGCAGCCCATGATGTGATTTCCCTTCTGGGCTGCAAGCTCACACTGTCTGCTCATGCCCAGCTTCTCATCCATCAGCACCCGCAAGTCCTTTTCCTCAGAGCTGCTTTCTATCACCTCATCCCCTAGTCTGTAGATAGTGAGGATTGCTCCAGCCCATGTGCAGGACCCTACACTTGCTCTTGTTGAAACTCATGAAGTTCATCTGGGCCCACCTCTCCAGCTTGTCCAGCACCCTCTGGATGACAACCTGTCCCTCTGGTGTATTGTCAGCACCACTCAGCTTGGTGTCATCTGCAAACTTGCTGATGGTGCATTCAATCTCACTGTCTATATCACTGATAAAAATATTAAACAGTACAGGTCCCACTACAGACCCCTGAGGGACACCACTTGTCACTGCTCTCCATCTGGATTTCAAGCCATTGAGCACCACCCTCTGGATGTGGCCTTCCAGCCACTTCCTTATCCACTGAACAATCCACCCATCAGACCCCTATCTCTCCACCTGGGTCAGTAGGATGTTGTGGGGGACGGTGTCAAAGGCCTTGCAGAAGTACAGGTAGATCACATCCATAGGTTGTCCCTTATCTACTGACATAGTCACTTTGTCATAGAAAGCAAATAGCTTAGTCAGGCAGGATTTGCCCCTAGTATGCCACGCTGGCTGTCTTAAATCACCTCCCTGTCCTCAATGTTCCTCAGCGTGGCATCTAGCAGGATCTATTCCATGATCTTCCCAGGCATGGAGGTGAGGCTAACGGGCTAGTAGTTCCCAGGGTCCTCCTTTCTACTCTTTTTAAAAATGGGTGTGATGTTTCATTTCTTCCAGTCCCCAGGGACTTCACTTGACTGCCAGGACTCTTCAAGTCATGATAGATCTTATCTTCTAGGTTATAAGATCTTTCTAGCAGTAATTCTTATTTTCTAGGTTGAGTGACTAGCACCAAAAGCTATGCTCACCCCAAAACTCTGTGATTCTGTCCTACTGATTCCAGCACTCAGGGATCTCATGGAGTACCCCATTGCATCTACTCAGCCTCGACACTAAGCTTTCCTCTTTGTAAGAAACAACATCATGAACAAGTGGACACACACGTGCCTGATTTTCTTCTGTCTTCCATGTAGTTGACCCTGACCTGAACCAGGAAACAATGGTAGTAAGTAATAATGATGATGATGATTGTAGTCCAAGGAATGTGATTCAGGCAAGTTTACTAGGCAACATTAATTAAAGGTTATTAATTCCTAGTGTAGAATTCCTAATTATTAATTACTTTTCCCTTCTGCTTGAGAATTCCCTGTCTCAGAAAATGGACTTTGATATTTTTGGGGGTAATGGTGTTAAAATAAGTACATAGATAACAAGGATACACAAATCCTTTTCTGGCCCCAAGACCATTGTCTTTTGTTAGTTTTTTTCCCTACATAATGTTTATAATGGGTATCACTGCATTTAAAGAGAACTTTAATAGCTACTTCACAACAATTTGTCAGAGAACTGTAACTACTGTTGAATGAGAATTTTAACCTTGTTCTGTTATTTCTCTTTTCTGTATCATAACAAGTAAAGAAATAATTGTGCTGAAATTAAGTGCGAAAAGCTATCAGCTTTTGAATCTGGTAATGCTGGTGTAAGACAGGTGTCATGCCCTACTGATGGGTGTGACCTGATCAAAGAAAAACTGATTTTTTTTTGTTGTTGTTGTTGTTTGTTACCTCACAAGGTTAGATAATTCACTAGAAGAAAGGGGAACCAGGAAAACAACTTCAGACCTTTGACTTCCCCAGCACAAACCCTCCTTTCTCCTGAACTCACATCCAAGGAAGAAATCCTTATCTTCAGACAGCTTGGTGTATAGGAAGAAGCAGGCTCTTCACTTCTGCTTGAAGCCCCTCAGCTACACACAAAATGTCTAACACTTCAGGGGCACTGAGACTGAAACATAGGTGGTTCATGTCCCCACTGCAGCCCTAAGCAGCCATCTGGAGGGCTGCTGTGGTGCAAGTAGATGGTCCTGGGTGTATTCAAGTGTCTAGAATAGAGTGGAAAGGCTGGTAGCAGAGGGTAGGAGGAAGATGCTGTGCAGAGGTGATGAGCCTGCTCTCCTGGAAGGTCAGCAAGGAGCATCTCAGACATCCAGAGGGGATCTACAGGCCTCCAAGGACATCAGAAAAGCCACCTCAAATCAAACAGAGAAACTCAGATTAAATTGTTCAACAAATGCAACACCAACCCAACATTAGAATAGCAAAACCACATTTTGGCAAAAAACCTACATGCTAAGACAAATAAAAATATTTTCACTGTAAACCTGTGTGAAGTATCTCAGTAATATCTTGTCTCCACTTAAGTCAGTACTGCAATACCTGTCAGATCATGGTGGGGCTTCATGGGAGAAAGGAAAATTAGCAGACTTCAGTTTCACAAGACTTGTAGTAGACACTTGGGCCTCATTTTAAGGAATTTGCAAATGTGTCTCAAGAGGAACCCTTTTGTAAGTACTTTTTGGACAGCCACTGTGGTAATTGAGGCAGTACTATGATTCTTCTCATGTGTGTAAAGGCATTATGCTTTTTCTCCCACACCAGGCAGAGCTCTTTTACTTTACAGACATATAAAGATTCATAGTCTTTACCAGGGCTCACAAGAGGTTAATATGATTAACTTAATTCAAAAGAATGTTGTCATCAACACTTATTAAAATTCCTGCTTTTTGTGCATGTATTTTAGCAATCGGAAATTGGCAAAAATACAAAAGGCAATGATGGAAATTAATTTCCCTGAAAGAATCATTAAATCTTCCTCCTTCATTTTTGACCCTTGTCTGTACCTCCCTCTTACTTCATGGGCTCTAGTACTGGAAGCTTTTAATTGTCTGGACTGTCAGTTTTTGACATCTTATTCTCCCCTGATGAGCCTGGCATCTTAGAAGTATAGCCTCTGAATACTAAACACTGCACCTCTTCCATAGCCATTATGCACAAACCAGGTCAGCAAGGAGGATGTGAGGCATCCAGATTGCCCAGGCAGGTAGTTGAGGTCACATCCCTGGAGATATTCAATGTCAGGCTTGAGAAGGCTTTGAACAACCTTATCTAGTAGAGGATGTTCCTGCTCATTGCAGAGCGGTTGGACTAGACAACCTTTGGAGGTCCCTTTCAACCCAAACAATTCTATGATGCTGTGATGCTGCAGCTGTAGGGAGGCACCAGAAATGCTCTGTACCTGGATCCTCCCCATTTCAAACACACCAGCATCCTTCAAACCAGGTTCTCCTGATACAGCATAAAGCTGATGTCAGTCACTTCAGTTGCTTATGTAGATAATTTTGATGACAAGGTCACAGTTTGTGCAGCTATAAAGGCTCCGTGGTAGCAGCCCATGCTTGGTGGAAGGAGCCATTCAATGTGACACCAAGTTTGTCTAGGGTCTGGAGAGAAATACTGACTAGAGTCCTTGGGAATCTGGGAAATGCTGGGTTGCACTGGTTGTTCCCTGGCAAACCAGCACAGAAGCACAGGGCAGGATGATAGATCAGAGCTGTCTTCCTTCTTGTACTTCCAGGAGCTGCCGCCCACTGTCTCCCTCTGTGGACAACGTCTACTACAAGGTTGATGAGTTAGCAATTCTAATGTGTTGGGTTTTTTATAAAAGGACCTCATTTATCATGGACCCATGAGTGTTATTTTGTGACAACTCGCTAAGAATCTATAGGAATGGCAGTATAGACTGAAATGTTTATTTGCAGAACATTCTGATGCTGCAGGGAAGAATTGCTCAGTCCACATGGTTTGAATGGCATCAGAATTGAAGATGGTTATTGATTTATTAATGACAGATCATTGACTCACAATCCATGAACCAGAATCAATATCGCTAATGCAACAGATAAAGCACAAAACTAGACAGTTAGAAAGTGTTCACCTACAAACATCTAAATGACCTTCTATAGCTTGTCCTGGTTTTGCTCAGAATCATAGGGCAGCCATGGTATGCAGGCTGTTACCAGTTTCCTGTCAGCCAGAAGCAAAAGCTGGGAAGGGCAAAATCCAGGGAAGATAAAAAAGCTAGGTTAGATGGAATGCTTTGGTTTGGTTTGGTTTAGTTTTGCTTTTTGAGCCGTGGATGGCTTTACTACTGTTATTGATTGTTACTGGCTTTGTATGGTTTATCAGGTTTTGGTGTGGAATTAGTGGTATATGACAAATGATATTGCTAATGCATTGGCTAAAAGTAGACAAACTGGTCACAGGCTGTTCTGCTATTACACACCTGTGTGAGAGATGTGGCTGCTCTGGCTATATGTCACCACTGTTGCTCCCAAAACCCCACGGAACTCCATGAGGAAGTGTCTGTGGGTCCCACTGCGCAGCACCATATCATCATCTTCTCTGTGTGCTGCCTGCGTCCCTCTGGAAGGCTGCCCATGCAGGAGCTGTGGAGATGTAGGGTTCCCAAAGTTTTCACTGATGATTTGCTGCCACCCCAAGCACCTTCTTTTCTGATACAACTGTTTTACAGTTCTTTTATACTAATTTTCAAGCTGACTTCTTTGTTTCAAAAGTGTCTATGTAACTCCCTGGTTATGTTTTAATTCATCACAGTCATTTTCCTCTTAGCATGATGCCCTCTATACAGTTAGGGTGTTAGACTCATGCACACATGTGCACACATGCATCGTTTACTGGCATATTTATGTCTTCCCTTTTGTTGTTCACTGCATTTGCCTTGGGAAACAAGGGCCACGTGGGCACAATTATCCCTGAGAGCATAACTTATCTTTCCTTTCTGAGCAATACAAATTATGCAGTAATAAATGTTAGCAATGTGCTTTCATCACTGTGGTATCTATTGTTTTACAAATATTTTTGCCTAGAACTAAGCTGAGTAATTCACACTTGAATACCATTTTAGCTGTGTTCCAGCCATCAGAGTTTGTTCTGGAAATACATAAAAGTAATTTTGCATAGTTAGAACATTTTAATTTAAAATATTAACATTTAAATTAACCAATGTCCTGGGTTAACACAGCCCACTCTTGCAAGCCCCCATCTCCCCATGCAGATGGGAGGGAAAATAACACAAAACCCCCCTTCTGGACTGAGATAAGGAATTTACTGTGATAACGCAATGCACAATTACCTTAGCCTATTTGTAGAAAATGAGCAGCAAAATACACAAGCAGCAGCAGAAGGCAGCAATAAAAGGGTTCCCCACACACAAACATGCAGAAGACAGAGCAGCAGGAAAGATCGACACCCCAAAACCAGGAACTGAAAGCAGCCATCAGAAAAGGAAATATCTCATGTGACAGTCTGAACTTCAAGCCCCATAACACTATGTTCCAGCCAGCATTTTCATTTTGAAGCTGATGCAACTCAACCCATGACAATCAGTTGAAAGAGTTCTAATTCTGAACAGAATTAAACCTGAATTTTGCCTGAATCAAAACTTGCAGCTGAAAATGTTGCCTCTAAATTGAATCTAAAAACTGAACAGCCTTTGGTTTCAGCACTTGAGAGAACATTTGCTATGATGTATAGTAGTTTTTATTTTCTGCGGAGAATGCATTTGCACTGGTTTGTTTTGACTCACTGCTGTATTTCTCTAGCATTTCAAAGCAAAGTGACCTCTCCTGTGGGTTTTGTTTTGTTTTGTTTTGCTTTGCTTTGCTTTGCTGTGCTTTGTTTTGTTATGTTATGCTTTTTTTTCCCCTGTCATCACTTAGGGCTGGGGACTGACAGAAGCCTTTTAGCCAGCCAAATTACAGTCAGATACGTGTGAGGCTCACCTGACCAGATGTCCAGATTTACACTGCAGGCTTTCATGTCCTAGGCATATCAGCAGAGAGAAGTAGGCTTCTTTATGTGTGGTCTAATTCATCTGAACAGGCATGTTTAAAATAAGTCAGAGGAACCAAGCTTCAGTGACTCTAAACTGAGCCTGGGAAGACACAGGCACATGTGGACATAGATGCTGTAGGCTTTGAAAAATAATATGGTGTATGACAAAAAATTGTCATAAAGGAAATAAAAAAAGTGATGTGATTGTAATATGTAAGCACTGTCCTAGGAAGAAAAATGCTATGTATGCAGAGATTCTTTATAGAGAGTAGTAAGTACTAGTAGCTGAAAGCTGATGTCAGGTGCATTTAAATAAGAAGTCAGGTGCAAAGCTTTGATTTTGAGATGAAATTACTAAAATTAATAGCAGACACTTTCAGACTATGAGATCAAGCCCTTTTTGTTTGGAAGAAATAATTTAGATAAATACAGACTGTAGTGTTCAATTTAGGCACAAAGAATTGGAATATAACAAGCCTAGTGGTACCTCTGGGCTCTCAAATCTCCTTGTAGAAAAAAAAAAAAAAAAAAAAAAGCAAAATTATGTTAATTTACAAAGAGGTTTTGGTTTCTCTTTGGAGCCTGAGTGGAGTAAAAAAAAAGTTTTGCAAGTGGAAAAACATCACTATTTGCAAAGTATGAATTACTGCACTTTGCCTGCATGTCTGCGAGAGAGAAGGAAGCAGGAAAATGGTGTGTATACAATATAATACAATACACCAGGTTGAAAGAGACCTTCAAGATCATCGTGTGCAACCCATCAACCAATCCAACCCACCTAAACAACTAAACCATGCAATCAAGCACCCCATCAAGTCTCCTCCTGAACACCTCCAATGAAAGTGACTCCACCACCTCCACGGGCAGACCATTCTAATGGGCAATCACTCTCTCTGTATAGAACTTCCTAACATCCAGCCTAAACCTGCCCTGGCACAGCTTGAGACTGTGTCCTCTTGTTCTGGTGCTGGCTGCCTGGGAGAAGAGACCAACCTCTGCCTGGCTACAACCTCCCTTCAGGTAGTTGTAGAGAGCAATAAGGTCACCCCTCAGTCTCCTCCAGGCCAAGCAACCCCAGCTCCCTCAGCCTCTCCTCATAGGGCTTGTGTTCCAAACCCCTCACCAACTTTGTTGCCCTTTCTCTGGACACATTCCAGCAAGTCAACATCCTTCCTAAACTGAGGGGCCCAGAACTGGACACAGGACTCAAGGTGTGGCCTAACCAGTGCAGTGTACAGGGGCAGAATGACCTCCCTGCTCCTGCTGGACACACTGTTCCTGATGCAGGCCAGGATGCCATTGGCCCTCTTGGCTGCCTGGGCACACTGCAGGCTCATGTTCAGCCTCCCATCAACCAGCACCCCCAGGTCCCTCTCTGCCTGGCTGCTCTCCAGCCACTCTGATAATAATGTAAAGCTATATGTAAGCTTTGATAATCTAGTTTCCAAAACACTGAGAAAAGCAAGGAATGACCAGGGATGTTCATTCCACATGAAAGAAGATAACATTCTGGGAACATGCACCAAAAGAAAAAGAAAAAAAGAAACAAACAAACAAACAAAAAACAAGCACGCACACAAAAAAAAAAAAAACCCACAAAACACCAAACCCCAAAAGCTATGAAGCCTTAAAAGCCGTGAACAAAATATTTAAAACATGAAATATATTTTCAAAATCAAATAGAAAAAAAAGTATAGCCTGGAGACAATTGTAGATTCCTTCTCTCTTTTTTTTTTTTTTTTCCCCACTCCTCTTACAAAATATCAGTCAAAATAATTCTGGCAGCCCTAGCAGAATAAGAAAAAATTTCTTTTTATGTTCTCAGAAACTGTTCTATTCCCTTAATTCTTCTTAGCAGGGTATAAGCTTACTGATGATTTAACATCGAGGTACATAAAGGATAAAGGCAAATACCTTTCTGAGTCATATCTTTTCATTATTTTTCTTTGTATGAATGATTCATGTTCCCACATAAGCTATGACTGTAGAACTTTGGTTATAGAAAAACTTTTTATAGACTTAACTCCAAGGCATGGAGATTAGGTTAGTGAGACTCATAACTAGAATTAGCATGTTTGTCATCATGATTTGTCACTGCATCAGGTGAAAACTTTGAAGTTAATTGGTTCATATTTAAATCACGCTTTGAAAATCAAAGCGCCTTATTTTTTTCTCTTTGCAGTAATGAGGTCCGTTTCTTATACTGACTGATAAGCAGTCAGTGTAAAATGATGGGGTCTTAAATCTATGGGAATTGTACTTAATGAGAATGACTCTGATTCTTGTTGTATTGATTTCAGTGGGAAAACTTTCACTCATTTTAATGGGAACAAGACCAACCCTTGCTGAGGCTTTGGAGCCAGTCCAGTAGAGATCCTAAGTATATGAATGGGAGGTATAACTCCACATAAGCTTCACTGCTTGGGCTCCTGTTATCAGACTATGTCGTCTGCAAACCATCCTGCCTGAGTACACAAGAGGAGAAGGGTGCCAAACATCTGTAAAGCATGCTAAACTTCTGTAAAGCCTTCATGCACAAAGTTATTTGGCTAAATGTTACATTTTGGATGGTAGGTAAGGATTATTAAACTCAGTTTGTACAGAATCCACAGGCCAAGTTTCTTTCCAAGAAGAAGCTGCTACTAGTATGTTTTTTAAAGAACTGCTTTCAGTGGTAGAGGTTATAGATCCTGCTTTTTTTTTACACAGTCAAGTAGTTAGGGCAATTAATTATGAAGATGAAACCCCAAGTTCAGTGTCTTGCTCAAGCATGTCCAGTTTATTGGGCCACAGACCAAGACAAACAATGACATTTCCCAAATCTGTGGATTATTCACAACTGTGAAGTGAATAGCACAAGACTGATGAGGGAGGAGTAGCAAAAGGAGATACAAATCATTGTAAAACAGACTTAATTAAAGTTGGTTTTCTCTTCCCCAATATTTTAAAATCAAACAAGACTAGTTAAAAAGGACAAAACAATGTGTTCTTTAAAGTTGACATTTCCCAGAATTATGATAATGTTGGAAATAAGAAAATGACAAGATAAAAAGTGCACCCTAATAGTGCTTTTATTTCTCCAAATGTTCTGCAACTTCTTCGGTATATTTCAAGCAATTCATTACTCTGAAGCACTCCAGGACTCAGTCATAGGTCTTTAATGACACTTAGGTGCTAAAGGGTAAGACCCTTGTCCTCCAGCTGCCACTCCAAAGGCGAAACATCTCCTGTGTTAGATTTGCTAGTCTTTCACAGATGTCAGCTACATCAGGGTGTCTAAAGTGGCACAACAAGGTATATAGGTGTGGTGGTTTGAAATTTCCCCCAGCAATAACTTTCAGTATCACAGTATCACCAAGGTTGGAAGAGACCTCAAAGATCACCAAGTCCAACCTGTCACCACAGACCTCATGAATAGACCATGGCACCAAGTGCCATGTCCAATCCCCTCTTGAACACCTCCAGGGACGGTGACTCCACCACCTCTCTGGGAAGCCCATTCCAATGACAAATGACTCTCTCTGTGAAGAACTTTCTCCTCACCTCGAGCCTAAATTTCCCCTGGTGCAGCTTGAGACTGTGTCCTCTTGTTCTGGTGCTGGTTGCTAGAGAGAAGAGACCAACTCCCTCCTGGCTACAATCACCCTTCAGGTAGTTGTAGAGAGCAATGAGGTCTCCCCTGAGCCTCCTCTTCTCCAGGCTAAACAATCCCAGCTCCCTCAGCCTCTCCTCATAGGGTTTGTGCTCAAGGCCTCTCACCAGCCTCATTGCCCTTCTCTGGACACGTTCAAGTGTCTCAATGTCCTTCTTAAACTGAGGGGCCCAGAACTGGACACAGTACTCAAGGTGTGGCCTAACCAAAGCAGAGTACAGGGACACAATGACCTCCCTGCTCCTGCTGGCCACACTATTCCTAATTCAGGCCAGGATGCCATTGGACTTCTTGGCCACTTGGGCACACTGCTGGCTCATATTTAGGCGGCTGTTGATCAGCACCCCCAGGTCCCTCTCTCTTTGGCAGGTCTCCAGCCACTCCAACCTCAGCCTGTAGCTCTGCATGGGGTTGTAGTGGCCAAAGTGCAGAACCCGGCACTTGGATTAGATGAATGCCATTCTGTTGGACTCTGCCCATCTGTCCAGTTGGTCGCGGTCCCTCTGCAGAGCCCCTCTGCTCTCTAACTGATCAAAACCTGCTCCCAACTTTGCAGTCATCTGCAAATTTGCTGATGACTGTCTCAATCCCCTCATCCAGATCATCAATGAAGATATTGAAGAGGATGGGGCCCAGCACTGATCCCTGGGGGACACCACTAGTGACTGGCTGCCAGCTGGATGTGGCACCATTCACCACCACACTCGGCCCTCCGGCCAGTTCCTAACCCAGCACAGAGTGCTCCTGTCCAAGCCACAGGGTGACAGCTTAGCCAGCAGTTTGCTGTGGGGACAGTGTCAAAGACCTTGCTGAAGTCCAGGTAGACTACATCCACAGCCTTCCCCACATCCACCAGGTGGGTCACCTGATCATAGAAGGAGATCAGGTTGGAGAGGCAGGACCTGCCCTTCCTAAATCCATGTTGGCTGGGCCTGAGCCCTTGGCCGTCCTTCAGGTGCGCAGTTATTGCCCCCAAGATGATCTGCTCCATCATTTTCCCTGGCACTGAGGTCAGGCTGACTGGCCTATAGTTTCTGGGTTCCTCCATCTGACCTTTCTTGTGGATGGGGATCACATTGGCCAGTTTCCAGTCATGTGGGACCTCTCCAGTGAGCCAGGGAGTGGAGGAAAATGATGGAGAGTGGCTTGGCCAGCTCATCTGCCAGCTCTCTCAGCACTCTAGGATGCATCCCATCCGGTCCCATGGACTTGTGAGTGGCTCAGCAGGTCCCAAGCTAGTTCCTCATGGATTTCCAGGGCATTACACTGCTCCCTGACCCCATCACCCAGCTCAGGAGGCCACTTGTCCTGAACTCCTCCTGCCTCACTGTTAAAATTTGAGGCAAAGAAGGTGTTCAGGACCTCAGCCTTTTCCTCATCTTCAGTCACAGTGTTCCTCTCCAGGTCCAATAAGGAGTGGAGGTTCTTCTTGCTCCTCTTTTAGTGTCATTATATATATGTAAAAATGCTTTTTATTATCTTTCACAGAGGTGGCCAAATTAAGTTCTAACTGGGCCTTTGCCTCTCTAACCTTTTTCCTACATAATCCAACAACATCCTTAAACATATCACGAGAAGCCTTCCCCTCCTTCCAAAGGCGATACAGCCTCTTTTTTCCCTTAATTCCTCCAGGAGCTGCTTGCTCATCCAGGCCGGTTGCCTTTCTTGCCAGCTCATCTTTCAGCACATGGGAACCTCCAGTTCCTGTGCCTTCAAGAGCTCCTTTTTGAAGTAGGTCCAACCCTCCTGGACCCCTTGGTTCTTGAGGGCTGATACCCAGGGAACTTTGCGAATAAGTTTCTTAAACAGGCTGAAGTTTGCCCTCCGGAAGTCCAAGGTGAGGGTTCTGTTAGTGCTCCTCCCTATCTCCCTGAATATTGAAAACTTCACTATCTCATGATCACTGTCCCCTAGACAGACTCCTACCATCACATCTCCCACCAGCCCTTCCCTATTGGAGAACAGCAGGTCAAGCAGAGCCTGACCCCTGGTGGGCTCACTTAACAGCTGCATCAGGAAGTTGTCCTCCATGCGCTCCAGGAATCTTCTGGACTGCCTCCTTTCTGCTGAATTGAGTTCCCAGCAGATGTTTGGCAGTTAAAGTCACCCACAGGGACAAGATCTGATGATCTTGAGACAGCCTCCAATTGCTTATAGAATATTTCATCTGCCTCCTCATCCTGGTTGGGTGGTCTATAACAGACTCCAACCGGGATGTCAGTTTTGTTAGGCCTCCCTCTGATTTTAACCCACAGGCTTTCAATCCCCTCATCCTTCACCTCAAGCCCTGTGGTAAAGAGCGATTCCCTAATATACAGAGCCATCCCTCCTCCTCTTCTCCCTCGCCTGTCTCTCCTAAAGCGCTTGTAACCCCCCACTGTAGCACTCCAATCATGTGTGCTATCCCACCATGTTTCTGAAATGGCAACTATATCATAGTCACCCTGGTGGACCAGGACTTCTAGTTCTTCTTGCTTATTGCCCATACTGCATGCATTGGTGTACATGCACTTCAGCTGGGCTCTCGATTTCTCAATTAACCCTAATTTATGTCCCACTCTCTCCTCTTCAGAGGGACTGATTTCTTCACCCACCCCCTTCAGACCTAGTTTAAAGCCCTCTTAATGCCAACTCTAGTGCTAGGACTCTCTTGCCCTTTCTAGATAACTGCACCCCTTCAGGATCCAGCAGGTCAGGTGCAGTAAAAGTTTCCCCATGATCAAAGAACCCAAAATTCCGCTGCTGGCACCATCCCCTGAGACAATTGTTGATGGCATGGGTTCTCCTGTTCCTCTCAGTGTACACCCCTGCCACTGAGGGAACTGAGCAGAACACCACTTGAGCTCCTGCCCCATAAATCAATTTCAGCCAGACCAGCTCAGTTAGAAGCAAATGAAGCTGTATTTACAAGCAAAAACTATACTCTGCAATGGAATGCAGTAAATATGTACAAAATATACAGTATTTACAGTATTATACAGATATTTACAATTAGTGGAAACCCCCTGGTGAAAAAAGGTCAGGGAAGCTGCTCCACTGCTGCCCCCCCCCCAAGCTTCCCAACCCCCAAACTCCCTGTACCAAGAGAGAGAGAAGTTGAGAGAAAAGCAGGGTTAGTCTTATCTCAAGACCAGCCAGAAGCAGCATATTATCTTCTCCCCAGCGAGGCAAAACAGCCAAGATCAGAAGAGAAGAGAGAAAAGGAATAAGTGAAGAATTGTCATGGTACAGGTCCTTTTAACCCAGACATTTATCCAATGAATATGTTTAGAACAATCTTTTGTTTTCCTTTTTACACCAAATAGTGTTTTATTTCTACTTTTCTGCTGGAAATCTGCAGCTAAATTTTAAAGGCATAGCCTTAAACTACCACAATCCACCCTTTTTAAACAATTTCATTGGCTGTTAATACTATCCATCAAATCCAAAATAATATCTACAATAATGAATAAATAAAATTCATAGTCCATTCTGGCTGTCCTGAGATGTAGAAGATTCAGAAGTAAAAAAAACCAGAAAACAAGAAAACAGAAAAAAGTTTGTCTCTCTGCAGACAATGTGAAGAAAAGGAACAGGGACTCTCAGTTGATTCAGGGCTCTCAGGGTTCTTAGGGTTTGTGCACCATAGATTCCTCATGGATTCTTCTTTGTGGGCAAGATGTTGTAGCTGTATAACACTCTCAATTTAAACTCTCTCAGCTAAAGTTAGATTTCTTTGTGGAATACACTAAATTTCACCATTCTCTTGCATTACCCAATAAGTGTGATCAGGACCTTCAGCAGAAAGCACACCTTGGACAGGTTTGGCCTCTCCTGAAGAAGAAACCACCCAAGCAGTTTTGCCTAGCAGATTCTTTTATCTAACATCAGGAACTCTATCACCTTCCCCCTTTCATAGTAAATCTGACAGTGCTGGTCCAGCTCAACTCACTGAACCTCTACTATTTACCAGACAGGGTGCTTGTGCTAGATGTTTCTCCCAGTTTTTCAAAGATCCACCTCCCATGGCTTTGAGAGTGGTCTTCAGCAAACTGTTGTAGTGTTCAATCTTCCCTGCAGCTGGTGCATAGTAGGGGATGTGGAATATCCACTCAGTGTCGTGCTCTCTGGCCCATTTTTTTCACAAGATTGGTTATGAAATGACTTCCATTGTCTGACTCAATCCTCTCTGGAGTTCTGTGTCTCCACCGGATTTGTCTCACCAGACCAAGAATGGTGTTGCATGCAGTTGCATGTGGAACTGGATAAGTTTCCAACCATCCTGTGTTTGTCTCTACTATAGCAAGTACATATTGCTTACCAGATCAAGAACAAGGTAGAGTGATATAGTCAATCTGCCAAGCTTCACCATAATTGTACTTGGACCATTGGTCACCATACCACAAGGGCTTAATTCGCTTTGCCTGCTTAATAGCAGCACAAATGTCACAGTCATGGATGACTTGCATGATAACATCCATGGAAATGTCTATGGATCTGTCATAAGCCCATTGGTAGGTTGCATTCCTCTGCTATGAAAATAGAGAAGAAAGCATTAGCAATGTCTATGGTAGCATGCCATTTGGTCTCTTTGGATTCCAGCTCATACTGGAGTTCCATCATGGCTGGGACTGCTGCACTCATAGGTGGAGTTACTTCATTCAGGGCACGGAAGTCGACTGTCAGATGCCAGTCTCCCTCCTGCTTTTACACAGGCCACACTGGACTGTTGAAAGGTGAATGAGTTTTGCTGATGACTTTCTGACTCTCCAACTGACAAATCAGATTCTGAAAGGGCTACAAAGAGTCACGGTTGGTTCTGTATTGTCTGTGATGCACTGTCTGAGAAGCAACCAGCAACTTTATGTCCTCTGTCTCATGTTGTCCCACAACTGCAGATTCATCAGAAAGCTCAGGTCTAACAGACAGCTTCAGTTTTTCTCCATCAATTTCTACAGATGCTACTCCAAAAGCCCATTTGTAACCCTTAGGGTCTTTGAAATGCCCTTCTCTCAGAATATCAATTCTAAAATGCAAGGTGTGTCAGGTCCGGTCACAACTGTATGCTCCTTCCACTGTTTACCAGTAAACTTATATCAACTTGTATCTTAGTTAACTCTTGAGATCCACCAGTGATTCCCAGAATAGTTACAGACTCTGATCCCTGATAATTTGATGGCATTATGGTACACTGAGCTCCTGTGTCAATCAAGGCCCTGTACTTCTGAAATTGTGAAGTGCCAGGCCACTGGATGTACACATCCCAATAGATTCTGTTATCTCCATTATCCCTCTCCTTTCCCTGGCTGGAGGCAGGGCACCCTGCACAGCACAGCATCTAGTGTCA
The DNA here is from genome assembly GCA_033816785.1 of Picus viridis. Lineage (NCBI taxonomy): Eukaryota > Metazoa > Chordata > Aves > Piciformes > Picidae > Picus > Picus viridis. The sequence continues at coordinate 31,698,967 of CM066566.1, forward strand.
GAGTTGGAATCACTGTTGGAGCTATTAGGGTTGCTCTGGGAAATTGAGGAAGTAACAGCCACGCCTCTGGTATTGCTACCTCAGGCTCTGTTATGCTGCAGTTCCCTTAGTGTCCTGAAAAGATCAGAAGTTGGTTGACCATCCCATCTGTTCATGTTCTCACCAAACTGATAACGCAGATTTATGCAAATATTCCCACATTTGCCTCTGTTGACTGTTTTGGTTTGACCTGTTTTGGAATGGCCACCTTGGAGGATGTCTGTTTCTAACACCTGAAACTTGTATCCATCTGGAGGAACAAGAATTGGAATTATCTCCTTGTACCAGTTTGGATATGGAGGTTTTGAATTCCTCCTTTAGCTCTTTCATGGAATTCTCAATTTTTCCAGACAGAGGTTCAATGGCTGAAACCAAAGAAACACATGTGAGACTATCTTCCAGTTGTCTCATCTGGTCCATGAAATGGCCAGCCATAGGAGGCACTACAACATAATTTCTTGCCACAATTCTGCTTGACAGAATAGTAGCATAATTAGGAAAAGCAAGTTTGATGAGCTTTTTAGCAAGACTCGTTCCCACAGGAATTTCATCAGGTTTCAGAGTACTGTGGTCTCCATACATCACCTCTCACACAGCAAACTCTCTCAAGTGCTTAATTCCCTCATCCTGGTGTTCCAAGGCTTAGGATTCCATGGAAGGTCATCTCTGGATGGTTACCTCATAAGATCTGCCAGTAAAAGGCATATCCACAGAGAAACTTTACCAAGACACCTGCCTAGATGTCTGTCTATTCCATTATCTTTTGAGAGGGTTCCTAGCTGAGATGCTGACTTGTCTCCCACTATTAAAGCTGGTGCACCTGTATTGAAACACCTGCCAAGCCAGGCTAGAATTGGCTCATTCTTTCCTTTAATGTAATCCTTTCTCACATGCCTAATTTCCTGTCTGAACATGTTTGCTGTTTGGATGTCATCCTGATCATTGTCTTCAGTAAACTCCTCCTCTTGAGGCTGCTGTCCCCATAATCCTGATGCTACTCTCCTAAAGACTGCTTTAAGTTCAGAGGCACCTCCATTAGTTCCTGACCTACCAGAGCCTGTATCCTGTCCTGCATTTCCACTATCCAGTGATAGTCTCAGTAATTCAGCTATATCTTTAAGGCAAACTTTCTCTCCATTATCAGAAGCATCCTTTTTAACAGCAGAAGGTCCCTTATCAGCAGAGGGATCTCGCTGTTCCTCCTATTCTTGCTGTTCCCCTGCCTTGCACCTGCCCCTTTTATCCAAAGCTTCAATTTGTTTAACTGGGGCTGCGTTCGAATTTACAGCAGGCTTTGCAGAAGCAGAGGAAATTTGCAAGGAAGTAGCATCAGCAGGCAGGCTTTGAGATCCAGCAGCTGTTGCAGAGGTCACTCCTGGTCCTGCTGTTGCAGGGGTAAGCCTTTTGTCTCGCTAATGTCTGCCTGTGAAGCCGTGGCCACCATCTTAGGTGCTGGCACTGCCATTGTGCGCTGCATCTGTCCCCCCGCTGGCCAAACACCAGAAGTGCCAGCAGTCTCATTTAGAGCTGCCTTACCTCCTCCCTGCCTATTCCCAACCATTTGTCCTGTCTCTGTATCTTCTTCATCACTAGAAACTCTGGGTTTCAGATAGAGCTACTTCTGCACCTATGAAAAGTGAAGAATTGTTATGGTACAGCTCCTTTTACCCCAGACATTTATCCAATGAATTTGTTCAGAACATTTTTTTCTTTTCCTTTTTACACCCAGTAGTGTTTTACGTGTACTTTTCTACTTTTCTGCTTGAAATCTGTAGCTAAATTTTAAAGGCATAGCCTAAAATTACCACAATAGGCAAATAAATCCCACCCTCTACAGCATGTTCAAAGCTCCATAAGGAATCTTATCCATAGCTACATGGAAGGCTGTCAAAGGTAGGGTGCTACATCTCCTCCTAAGTTCTTGAGCATCTCCAAGGAAAGGAATATTCATAGCACAGCGCTGCACAGAGAAGTCAGCTCAGGTCCCAAACTGGGTGTGGCTCCACTAGAGTGTTGCTAGACTTCAGTTAGAAGTGCTTTGTCAAGCCATGTGTACCCAAATGGATTTCCTCATGCTTTCCTCGGCTCTTCCTTGACATAAGCTCTGACTTAGCCTCAAATGTGACTACTCACAATACTTGTAAGATATTATAAAATTACTATTTTAAAGTGCATTCCAGTACATTAATTCCATCAAAATAATTTGCTGATAAGATTATCACTTCCTTTCTACCACAAGAAAAAGAAAATTTATGAGAGGTAAAGAGAACATGCAAACTGTACATCATTCAATGAAGCTTCTGCTTTAAATGAAAAATCTTGTTTTGGATGCAGGTCTGAATTACATTTTTCTACTCTGCATCTGTCTTTCATTCCCTGAAGACTGAAATTCTTTTTATGGGCTTCCTTCACTGATTTGTATAATAGAATTAACTGGGAATATCTGCCCTTTTCAGAAAGAAGGGTAGTAACTCAGCAAAGGCTTTCAGTAGCAAGCAGCTGAGATGAATAGGAACATCATCTATTCACAAGATAAATTTTTCCCCCAGGCGATTAAAACTAGTCAATATAGCTATGCTGACATTTACTTTAGGTGCCAATTAATATTTGCTAATAAATGTCCAGTTATATTCAGTTTTTATTGTACTGATAGGTCTCTAGAGTTCTACCTTTCTGCAGTGAGAATATATGAAGAAGTATTTGCTGCATTACTGTAAGTACTCACAGTAACTGGATCAAAAGAAGTCTAAATACTTGCCTATATTTTGGTCAAAAACCTTCAGAGAAAGATGTGGCCTGCATTTTTCTCATGATCCTAAGACTCACTCTTTGCTGGAGCCTCTAGAAGCTTCAGAAAGGTTCTTCAGAGGGATCTGGATGGGCTGGATCAATGGGCCAAGGTCAGTTGTATGAAGGCTCACAAGTGCTGGGTCCTGCACCTGGGTCACACTAATACCATAATGCCTGGGGCAGAGTAGGTGGAAAGTTGCCTGGCAGAAAAGGACCTGGGGGTGCTTCTTGAAAGTCTGATCAATGTGAGCAAGCAGTATGCTCAGGTGGCCAAGAAGGCCAACAGCATCCTGTCCTGAATCAGAAATAGTGTGGGGAGTGGGGAAGTGATCATGCCTCTGTACTTGGCACTGGTGAGGCCACACCTTGAATACTGTGCTCAGTTTTGGGCCCCTCATGATAAGAAGGACAGTGTTGATGCAGCATGTCCAGAGGAGGGCAACAAAGCTGACGAAGGGTCTAGAGATCAAGTCTTATGAGAAACAGCTATGACAGAATGTGAGGAAATGGCCTGAAATTGGGCCAGGGTCTCAATTGGATATTAGGAAGCATTTCTTCATTGAAAGAGAACTCAAGCATCAGAACAGGCTGTCCAGGGAAGTGGTGGAGTCACCACCCCTGGATGTCTTCAAAAAATGTGTAGATGTGGCAGTTTTAGGCTATGCCTTTAAAATTAGCTGCAGATTTTGAGCAGAAAAGTAGGAAAATATAAATAATTCACTTTTGGGTGTAAAAAGGAAAACAAAAGATTATTATAAACAAATTCATTGGACAAAATGTGTGGGATGGATGCAGATGTACCCTAACAGTCTTTCACATTTCACTTCACTTCCATTCTTTTTGTTTTCTCCTGTGGTTTTAGCTGCTTTCTCTTTCATTCGGGGAGATAAATAATGGCTTCTGGCTGGCCTTAGAGGTAAGAACTAACATTCCTTCTTCTCAGCTCCTCTTTTCTTCTGTTGCAGAAAGGGAGGAGGAGGTTTGGGAGGAAGTGGAGCAACTTCCCTGCTCTCTGGGAAAACCAGAGGGGGTACAGGGGCGTTTCTGTGCTTTTTTCTAATTGTAAATGCCTGTATAATATTGTAAATACTGTGTATTTTGTACATATTCATTGCATTCTGTTGTAGAGTGTAGTTTTTGCTTGCAAATACAGCTTCCATTTGCTTCCAACTGAGTTAGTTGTGCTTAATGTGAATGGGAAATTTCAACCCACCACAGCAGACATGGCACTTCAGGATATGGATTAGTGGACTTCGTGGTGGTGCGTGTAGGTAGACATCTTTTCCAACCTTTACAATTCTATAATTCTAGAAATACATTGAACAGTGGAGCATCCTAAACCTGTGCATATCTTGTTAACTCCCTGGATAATGGTGTGCCTTCTGAATTTAATTCTCTGATTATGCATGACACCACAGGAACCAGTTTTCAAGAATATTTATTTAGTTAATATTATTTTTTCTTCCTTTTATTTTCCCTTTTTCCCCCTTCCTCTTCCTTTCCTTGAAATGAAGTACAAAAATTTATTTCTCACATACGCTAGTTGTTTTCAAATATGAAATCTCTGAGTAAAATCACTGAAGTGCGACTAAATCAGCCTGCACAAAATCTTTAAACAATTTTGTTCAAGGAGACCAGGAGGATAGAGAAGGATTTTTTTGTAATGAAGTTCTGCTATTGCAAATTCATGTGGCTTTGCATTTATTTCATACATGTTATGTGCTGTTAAGATACGGTTCTTGGTTTGGTCACATCCAGTTGGAGATCACAATACTCGTTCCTTGTCCAAATGACAGTCTGATGATCTTTTCAAGACCCAGGGTCAATGATGCTTAGTTTCCTCATAATCAAGCTGACTCAGACTGAAAAAGCTGCAAGTGAAGTACTGGGAAATCTGACAAAGATCAAATGATGATTTATCATTGAGGGATCTAATTTTTTTCACCTTAATCACCTACAGATAAAAATGAGCACACAAAGGTACGCCTGTAGTGCCAGTAAACAAGAGCAGTTGCAGTACAAATTATGAAGAATAAAGTGTTGCCAAAAATTCATGCAAAGATATGAATCTCTTCTTGATGGGCATCGTTTTCCAAATGGGCTCTTGCATGCTGTTGTGGTTTGAATTATGAGTTTCATGCAGATACAATCTGCAGCTCAAGCGCACGGGCTGGTGAACAGTAGCTGCTTGTCTAGAAAAATGAAAACAAGTGATAGCCTAGCAAATGAGTATTGTAAATTTAAATTAACAGAGAGGTTGTCTGCTTTAATCTTTGAGTGAAGGGCACATTGCTTTCAAAAATATCTTAGCAAAAGAAATAGCTCCAGCAGAATTAATTTTTTACTTGTAAGATCTGTGAATGTATCTTTGAGAACTCTAAGAATTTAATCTTGTTTGTGGTTGATATATCAGCTACATGAAAATTCTCTAAAATGTCTCATTATTCACAGAACCTGTGATGTCTAGATATGAATAAAAAACACACTTCTTGCAATGCCTAAGTAAACAAGCCTCAAGCCTTTCCTAGTGAGGACTTTGTGGTGAAGGTACCATATGCCCAGAATTATGCCCCAAATATGGGAAAACTTGTCCCAACGTGTTTGGCCACATCCCTGCCTTGCACCCTCCTTTCCAGAGTGGATACTCAGCCTTGAACTGAGGGGGACAAAGGCCCAGGTGCCAACCAGATGGCAAAAACAACCCCACTTGCCTTCTAAGGGGTAAACAGCAACATGCACCCACTGCATGGGATGCTTGTGCTTCTGCCAGGTAAGGGCATAATTCTAGCATCACACTTTCTATAGGCTAAAGCTGTGTGTTTACAAGATTACCCATTGGCCAACTCCATCCTCAAGAAACTTACAAGAATTACCACAAGCTGCAAACAACTCACTCTTGTTGAAGAACGGCTTAAAGAGAGGACATGGACCCCTAAAAGTACTGCACAATCCAGGCTTTGACGGTGATCAAGTAAATAAATATGTAAATAAGTTGGTAAGTTTGGGCTGTTAGCATAACTATAGGCTGAGCTGGATGTCAGCTAGCAAGCCTTCAAGAACTTGGTAAATAAACTGCACTGAGAGACAGGTAGAAAAGAAGGAGGGGCCCACTGTCAGAGACCGGCCACAGGAGGGGCCCACTGTCAGAGACCGGCCACAGGAGGGGCCCACTGTCAGAGACCGGCCACAGGAGGGGCCCACTGTCAGAGACCGGCCACAGGAGGGGCCCACTGTCAGAGACCGGCCACAGGAGGGGCCCACTGTCAGAGACCGGCCACAGGAGGGGCCCACTGTCAGAGACCGGCCACAGGAGGGGCCCACTGTCAGAGACCGGCCACAGGAGGGGCCCACTGTCAGAGACCGGCCACAGGAGGGGCCCACTGTCAGAGACCGGCCACAGGAGGGGCCCACTGTCAGAGACCGGCCACAGGAGGGGCCCACTGTCAGAGACCGGCCACAGGAGGGGCCCACTGTCAGAGACCGGCCACAGGAGGGGCCCACTGTCAGAGACCGGCCACAGGAGGGGCCCACTGTCAGAGACCGGCCACAGGAGGGGCCCACTGTCAGAGACCGGCCACAGGAGGGGCCCACTGTCAGAGACCGGCCACAGGAGGGGCCCACTGTCAGAGACCGGCCACAGGAGGGGCCCACTGTCAGAGACCGGCCACAGGAGGGGCCCACTGGTAATCAGGACCCTTTAGGTTAGAACCAATAAGATTGCGCCGGGCAGGTCCAGGTTGGTTATAAAGTCTGATGCAACCCAAAATAAAGTTATACTTGTTTTATCACTCATATTGAGTTGGTCGCTTGTCCGAGCCGCGGTAAAAATTCCCTCCGTCAGCACGCTCTCTGCTCTCTCTTTGCCCGAGCTTGTAAGCTCATTGCTAGTAAGTCTTCTCAAGCTCCACATGCAAGCAAACTACCAGCCTCTGCAATACGGAGAGAAGCTAACAACCTTGATAAATCCGCAAGGGGATGGACGTCCCAGTGTCGCATTGGCCTGCCCTACTGGCTGGAAGAAGAGCCCACCGTGTCTTAAAAAGGACTGGACCCCAAGGGTAAGCCTTTAGCCCAGACGGGGAAGGGACTAGCCCAAGTTCGGCAGTCCAAGTGTCTGCTGCAGCCCTAGGTGACAGACAACAAGCCACAGAACCTCTGTGCTTAGCTTGGAAAGCAAGAACAGTGCCCAACTGCATCCTGCGTGGCCCCGCTCTATTCGTGGCAGAGAAGGGAACCACCCGCTCCACACCTTGTAAATCCCAGTCGGAACTCATGAGAGAGCCCCGCTGGCTCCTTTGAGCCAAGCAAGGGGACGCCACTGCCGCTTCCTACAGCCTCAGCGAGCTATGTCTAGAGCTGCTCTGAGACCCCGGAAGAGCTCGTCACCACCTGCCCGATCTCCGGAGGGTCCGGACCTGCCTGCTGCAGCGCAGGATCGGAGATGTCCAAGCCCGCCACCGGCAACTTGCCCCACCCTGCACGACCGCTCCCCGGGAGCCACAGTGGCCCTGCCAGCCCTGAGCCTCCATCAGGGACCACCTCCAGCAGCCGCAGTGGCACGGAGGGACCGCTCCACTCAGCCGCAGCCTCAGCCCTGGGTATCCCTCCCCTGAATGGACCAGCCCTGGAACCAGCCCTGGCCACAGCAGGCAGACAGGCTGTGTAATTAAGTAGCCTAACTAGCCTAGCAACTAGCTTCACTACAAACAAAAGACACAGTGTATCTTTTGCCTGTGCAGCACCCACTAACGCTCAATTCAAAGCTTCCCGCGCTTAGCTCGGTGACAATTTCTAGGTCAAGCCTCTGACACATTGGAATCTTTCTGTATGTAGCTAAGCAGCCGCGAGCATCTTGTCGGGTCGCCATCTACTGGACAAGCAGCGGAATTGCAACTCTGTTCTGTAATCACAATTAATTCTGTAAATATTCTAATTGGCTTCAAATTGTAAATACTAAACCAGTTATGGGATATATCTCACAATTGTGCACTAGAGTCTACATATAAAGTATTGATTAATTGGTTATTAATAAATTTTATAATTAATAAAAAGCAATTTCCATATTTCCTTTTCATAATCCATAATTATTAACCTCTTCATCACAGACTTGTAAATATGTGTGTGTGGGACTTCCAGAGCTACCAAATGTACAGTCAGCAGAGAAAGAGTAATAACACAGCCTCACCTGCCTGTGCTGCCTGAAGCTCCTGGCTCGTGTTGCTAGCAACCAGCACCAGAACAAGAAGACACAGTCTCAAGCTGCACCAGGGGAAGTTTAGGCTCGAGGTGAGAAAAGTTCTTCACCGAGAGAGTTGTTCGCCGTTGGAATGAGCTGCCCAGGGAAGTGGAGTCACCATCCCTGGAGGTGGTCAAGACGGGATTGGACATGACACTTGGTGCCATGGTCTAGTCATGGGGTCTGTAGTGACAGGCTGGACTCGATGATCTTCGAGGTCTCTTCCAACCTTAGTGATACTGTGATATAACAGCTTCTCCCAGAGCTCTAGAATGCTGTGAACCTTCCCCTGATTCCTTGTGTATTGCTTCCCCCCAGGTAATGTGGACTTCAGTATTATTTTCTGGTTTATAAGTACTGGAACATTTTATTGGACAGCCTTTAAACATGATTACAGAAATGTTTTCTGTACTGTTATAAAGATTGTCTAATTTTTTTCCCATCACCATGGCATCTAAAGTACTCCTTAGTCTTTTTCCTCATCTACATGATTTTTCTTGAACAGGGAGATGTGTCATTCTTCCTGTCTGACACCTGATGAACAAAGGCCCAGAGGGGTTGAGTCCCTGTACTGCTGCAACACCAAGTTACCTGAAAAAGGCTCTCATAGCATGTAGATGTCTGAGCGGGAAACTATGACCTATGAAATCCCACGTAACCCCTCTGAGAGTTATCTGCAGATGTTGAGGCATCCTGTTGGCCAGATTTTCTTTTGGTGTAAGACTCTTCTGTGGGTATATCCATATTAGTACATTTGTTCAGACAGGGGTGCACTTCTGAAGTTGATCTCCTGGCTGTGCTTCTCACTCTGCTTAATGAACAAGTCTCCCAGCACTCAAGGCAGGCAGATTCCTTTCAGATGAATTAAACTGGAAAATGTATTCCCAAAATGTACCAAGTGTTTTTCATCTGGCAATAATCCATAGGCTAAGGCTAGAGCTAGTATAAGAAAGAATTTATAGTATTGATATCAGGTTTTCCGCAACACTTATCTATCTCATTGTGCATGTTGGTTCGTTTTGTATCACACTATTTGTTAGTGTTGGTGCAGCTTGTAATGGTGATGGGTGCTGAGGTCTTTACAAGATATATCTGACCTCACCTGAAATCATCCCATGATAGAGTTTGATATACACACACGCACGATTCACTCTGACAGCAGTGAGAATGGCACAAAAAAAATCAAATATGGTGCTATAACATAGTTTTCAAAAATAGATGATCTTTTCTCTAATAGTGAGCCCATATTGGTGAGATGACCCAGGAAATGGTGCACATAGGTTTAGTGACCTCTTATTATTGTCATGAAGTTCAAACCCCTTTTCCCAGACAGAATTCCCTTATTGATTTTGGAATGTGGTAGGCTGGGTACCAATAGCATCAAGTTACTGTGAAAAATACTAAACTACTCATTGTTTTTATATTTGATTATAGGTGGGAGTGGGACCATCTCTTTTCTGACCTTTCATGAAGGAACTGGATTTTCCTTTTTCCTGTTTTTGGACATAGTGGAAAAACATAGTAATTGAAATGCTGGAGATGCACCAGTCACAGAGAAGCCCTCCCCACCTCCCAGATGAGCCATCTTTACTTTATGTAGTAGTCAGTTCTTAGTTTGCTGCACAGACACACAGCTCAATCTGATGGGGAGATAATATTCTTTACCTCTTTCTCATGTACAGGGTTTCTGACTGCGATACTTTCCTGGGGATTGAAAAAAATATGGGTCTGAACCAGCTGAGTTATGCTTTCCTTCAGCAGAATAACATCCTTGCTCAGTGCATGCCTGTAACTGTTGCATAGAAACCACACAATGCAGACTTACTGCCAGTACTCTCTCATAACACCTTCCAATGACAAAGGTGTTTCCTCAGAATTACTAACCAGATTATAAGATATATTGTCTTATTTATTCTGGTTTTGGCATGATGCAAAGGATACATATTTTTAACCTCAACCATCCTTGAAATTCAGTGGAAGAGATATTGGTCATCAACCACCACCCTGAAGATGTCTTAGTTTAGTTTTTGAAACCTCAGTCTATAGCAAGCAAATATTATCTTTAGACAATAAGTTACCTTCATAATATTCATCTACTCTGCAGCCTAATGGTGTAATTTTGATTGATTTAACTTTATTAAGTCACCAAAGATTCTATTTCCTTTCTGAATAGCTACAAAAAACACATTAAATCTTCATGTGTTGGGATACAAAAAAACAAACAAACAAAAAAAAAAAATCAAAGTGAAGAACAATTCCTGAGAGTTATGAAGCTCTGGTACTACTTCAATTTTAATAAAATATAGCCAGTGACAAAAAAAAAATCTAATTATTATATATAAAATGTAATTGTTCACATTATATGATTGCAAAATTGTATTTAAAAAATGATGGCTAAACTAGTAATATAATCACATCTCTATTGAAATAAGTTGGCATTCTAGACAGCTGTCAAATGGAGAGTAACTTTTTTCCACCAGTACTGTTAATTTCAAGGCTTATTTTCCTATTTTGATTCACTCATCCTATTTTCATCATTTAACAATATCAGCCTTTGTGTTTTCCTTTCATCTTTTTGCATTCATTCAACAATAAGGCAGAATATACTTCAGCTTAGGGACTGAATTTATCTTATCTTAACCTGGCTAGCTACAGGTTGTATGCCTACATGTGAGCAATTGTCTTGGCTCTACTCCAGTCAATAGCTGTCTAGTGAACACCAGTGAATGGCATCCGGAGAGCAACCCATTGCAGTCTAAACCAGCTACCAGGTAAACCATCCTTTATATACCATTGCTTATGTTTGATAGTATCTGCCAACACTAGTATGCCATGCTTTCATCTCACAGGGACCCATGGACAGCTGTATGGGCAACCTGCAGTGATGCTGATAAGTCAAGGGGGAATCTTTATGAAGCAAGCTCAATGCTGCTCTGCGTCAGGAAGAGTCAGTTCTAACTGCCACCATTATACCCACCACAGGGCACAGCTCAGCCCATCACTTTTTCTGGTGTCTCCTTAGGAAAACTGTGATTCAGAAAAGAAGAAGCCCTCCCTAGCAGTGAAGAAAATTGTGAGAGAGACCTGCAACAAATAGTGTCAGAGAAGGAAGGGGAGGAGGTGATACTCCAAATGCCACAGCAGAAATTCACCTGCAGCCCATTGAGAGAGAGTGGTGGAACAGGTACCCACCTTAGACTCTGTGAAACATCACATCAGAACAACTAGACTAGACCTGAAGGACTGTATCCCACACAGACCCCACGCTGCATCAGGCTTATCCTGAAAGGACTGTCTCCCGTCAAAACAATACCACATTGGAGCAGGAGAAGAACATACGGAGAAAGCAACAGCATAGACAACATGTCATAGGCTGACTATGCCCTTAAAGATGCTGAACTGGTCTAGGCAAAGGTGTCCCTGCCTGTGGCAAGGCAGGTGGACCTAGATCATAGAGTCATAGAATCATAAAGTCACCAGAGTTGGAAGTGGCCTCAAAAGGTCATCTACTTTAACGCCCCTGCCTCCTCCACCACTACCTTTGACCTTCCCAAAGCAGTTCCCACTCTCTCTACACCACCCTCCACCCCACCTAACAGCTCCTGTTCCTCCACCACCATTGTGGCACCTATCTCAGAGCTGGGGGCAAGACCCTCAATGAGCTAAGATACCACACAGAGGAGATCAGCCCCAGTAAGGAAACCCAGCCAGCACCCGTGGATAATATTGGAGTAGCCATCAATGTTCCACCTACCTAACCAGGGGGGCCACCAGGCCTCCCGGCCTTTTGTCACCACCACCATCACCCAGCGTGCACCACGGGCACTCACCAGTGATGAGAGGAGGATCCCTTAGCCCAGATGGGCTCAGCTTGGGGCTTCTGCCTTTCCTGGAGGGGATTAAAAAGGAGAGTGGGTGGGGAGTGCAAAGTGGCCAAACCTGTGGTGGGAGGATACTGCAACAGAGCCCAGGTGCTCTAGGATTTGAGGGGGAAAAAGGGGGGAAAAGGGAGAAAATGGGATGGGTGGGGTGGGGTGGAAAAGGGGCAGACTATGAAACCAGTGTTCTTGAGAAAGAATGGATATTAAAATAGTATTCAAATATTAATTATTGACTTTTAATGATTGCTAGATGCTTAATATGGCTAGTTTCAGGATGTTCCACTACTCTTGGATAGTACATAATTTGTTGACAAACCCAAACATGATTTTGATAGGCCAATATTAAGTTCAATAAACAGAAAACCCACACAGCTTCTGTTAAGGTAACTGTATAGTGTTACCATCTCAGCCAAACTCTTTATCTCAACCTCAAGGTGTTTCTTTGGAGTTGTTTTTCCACCCATCTGTGTGGGGGGAGGGGGCTTGCTTCTGAGAGCAGGCTGTGTGAAGCCAGGACACTGTAGGCTGAAGATGAGCCAATGGGTTTAACTGGCACAGTTGAATTCTCCTACAGCTAAACAGGAACAGTCCATGCCACAATGAGTCCTGTGGTCTCTCCTGTGTGAGTATGGAGACAATAGGAGTATAAGATGGAAACCCTTTGTTCTACAAGCAGAAGTGCATGAGTTGCAAAGAAAAGTAAAGAGAAGAGAAAGTTCTTCCAGAAAGAGAGCTGTACTAGTCTACTGTGAGTGGTTCTCTGGTCCTAGTACATGGGATCCAAATTTGAGTAGAGAAAGATCTGGATGAGGCACTTAGTGCCATGGTTTAGTTGATTAGATGGTGTTGGGTGATAGGTTGGACTTGATGATCTCAAAGGTCTTTTCCAACCTGGTTGATTCTGTATTCTGTATCCTGTATTCAGTAGGAGATAAGAGGGCTCAAAAAATGCCCCAAACCACCGAAGTAAAACAAGGTGAATCCCATTCAAGCATTTGTGCTCCCAGTCCTTTACGAGCATCTATGTGTGTATGTTCCTGTAATATCTATTTCTGTAACAAGGTGTTTCTTGTCCTTATCAGTGTAATTTATAAGTTCTGCATTAATAATTATTTTTAAAAGATACACTGGTCCTGTTCTTTATGTGATTTTGTTTTGCACCTTAAGCATAAACTGTGTGTGATGTGACATCTATATAAATTAGTGTCTAGTAATGACCTACGTCTAGGCATGTCTTCCAAGACGCTTAAGTTGTAAATGCTTATACAGACACACCCTTCACTGTATCAAGATACAGGTCAACAATTTCAGATTAGTAAAATATGTACCCATTTTTGTAAATATTTGTAGCCTGTATTACTGGGTTCATTCCAGTATTATGTTCTGGTCTTGTATGGGAAATATGTATGTTTTGCAGCACCATGCAAGAGGCTGTTCTTAGAAACTTGACTTTAAGTTCTCTCCCAGAGGTGGTGTTTATTTTTTCTCTTCTTTTAGTACTTATCAGCCCCACCCCATTGTCAGTCCCACATTTAAGTCTAAAGGATGCTCCAGCTTCTTCAGCTCTAGAAAAAGAAAAAGAAAAAAAAAAAAAAAAAAAAAAAAAAAAAAGGCTGACAGACACAAAATGAATACTGGTAGTATTAGAGTATTAGTCCATCTGCTTAAAAAAAGTTTCAAATTAGACCATCAGTATGCATTGCATTGACCTCAGATTACTAAGTTATGACACTTATACTCAAGTAATACAAAATTCCTGATCTTTATTGGAAGAAAATCTGGCATCTTCATCTGACTTCAGAAACCACCAAAAAATCTTCACCCTGCCCCTCATAGTTCAGACTTGTAGTTTGAAAAATAGTTAACCATACTGATGTTAAAAGATGGAGATGTGTTACTTACATTCCTGTAAGTGAGGAGCTAGCTAGCTGCTGATACATGTGTCGTATAGGTATAGAGACTGAGAAACAAAATGGGCAAAAAGCCCAGTCACTCCACTGGAGTAAACACGAAAGCCATAAACCCAGCTACCTCACTGACAGGTAGAAATTGCTTTAGACTGTAGATAACAGAGCAGTAGCTTGTAGAGGAAGATTTCAGATGTCCTTACTTATGGAAGAGTGTTGCTTCCTTTTCATTGCCTGTTTGCTAATTTTCAGGAGTGGAATGCCCCAGGGAAAAATGTGTTTGGTAGGAGACCTAATGCTAGACCAGATGTATCTATCATATAGCTTGCAATTCCTTTCTTCCTTAGATTGTTACTATTGTCTTCCTTCCTTTTTTTATCATACTGCACTTAACTCCTTAGCACTCTTTCTAGCCCTTTTTCTATGAAACCTTTACAGTTTGTCAACATTTTTCTAGCTATTTGGTATTTGGTGAGGAAGCAGCCAAGGTGCAGTAGATGAAAAGTGTGTTTCTTCCCTGCTTTATGAATCTTCTGTGTGTCTATCTCCAAAATGGCAATGGGTTTTTATCCTACCATGTTGCATTAGAGACATGGATGTAAATTTCTGCTCACTATTGCCATCCACCTTTCAGCATTAGAACACTCCAAGTGTCTTTTCTCACACATTTATGATGAAATCTGTGGTTATACTGCCCATTGTACTTCAGAATTACATTTTAAAGTGTGGGTGAATAAGAAGATCTGAAGAAAGGAGGGAAAGTAACATTATGCCATTATGCTCATGATCATGTGTGCATCTGCTGTAAGCAACAATCATTTTACATTTACTAAAGCTTGCATATTGGTCATGGAGATAGTTCATTTGAATGTGCAAGTTTTATAAATGTAGATGTCCTGAGAAAAACACGAAAATATCTTAGATTCCCATTATAAGAAATATAGAGGTACAAAAGAATGGATTCACCTTCCCTAGAAGTCATCTTACTTCATGTTATCAATCTGAAGTATATTCATCCATTTTGAAGCTGGGTTTGGATCCCTGCTTTAACATTTAGGGAAAACTTCCATGTTTCTAAGATGTAGGGTCAATTACCTTCTGGTTTATTCTTCATTGACTATCGAAATGGGGTGCTGAGATGAGTCATCCATCCTAAATCAAACATCTGAAGGTTGATCTACATCTGACCTGCTTGACCAATGTTTTTATGATCACTTTAGAGAAGCAAGCCTCTTCCACAATATAGTTCATCTCATTCTTAATTGATCCTGAAGTAGATCAGACAAATCACTTTCTCCAGGTATCTTTTTCTTTCCAATTAAAAGAAAGAATTTGTTGTTCTGAAACAGACATCTTGGGTTTAGACATCACAAATGTGGTCAGATCGGTTTTCTTTGTTTTGGTTACATGACCTCAGAGTTTTCTCCAGTGCTTATAACTTGAAGACATCATTCAGAGTGGGAGACATCTGTGCCTGCTGTCATGCATAAGAATGGCACCTCGCAGTCCTGAAAGCAAATAGGCTTCAGAATCCAAGCCCACACCACTGCTGGGAATCTGAATTAATCAATTAAGCAGGACAGCATCACACTATGTAAGTATAATTGCACTGCCTCCAGCCAGGGTCTGACTGGTATTGTACATGTGGACAGTATAGACACACCAGCTCCTTCTGAAGCAGCCTAGATACCTTTGTCACGGAGCGAAGCTACAGGCAGAGTTGACTTGTAAATCTGCTGCTGGAAGTGAGAAATGCATGTGGGTTAAGAGTTAAAAAACGAATACATTGCACTGAAATTGGGAAGGAGAATTTCCCAATTATTCAGGCTTTCAGATTGTAGTCATTGTTATGTTACCACCATTTCAGGTGCGGGTAAGCAGTAAACCACTCTGTAAGAATGTCCTGCTATCATACTGCATAGTTTATAGTGCTCAAAATCTGAGAAAAGGCACATCTAAGACCTTTAAATTATTTTGCAAAATTTTCTATGTGGCTACAAGAGTCCAAGAAAGTACAGCTCACATCTGCCCTTTCTGTGGTCAGCCTCTTGAAACAATCAAGTAACACGTCTTTTTTTAAGGAAGCTCTTTTCATTTTCAGGCTTTTGTGACTTAGTTCTATAATAATTCTGCCTCACCATACATTTGTTTCCTGGAGGTTTTTTTTTAGATGTATCTGGGGTTTTGTTTTGTTTTTTAATAACAGCATGATGTCTTTCCCTTTCCAGTTTTGGCCCGTTTGATTAAAATTCCACAACATGTTTCAGAGGCTGGACCCAGTAATTTGGTTTTTAATGTTATCTAAATATTTCCCTACCATCTGACACTCTGCGGAATGGGTATCTTTGTTTAATTGTTTCTCTTTTATGGTCTCTTACCTGAAGTGGTTCAGTCTGACTTTCACCGTTCGGAAGCTGTAAGATTGCTGTTGGCTTAAATCTTATTTAGTTCCTCATGATAGGAAATTTGCAAACTGAAAACCTGTAGGTTTTGGCAAAGGCAGAGATTGGGATGAAGCTGATGTCATACTCCCATACCCATGTCTATGGCTCAGTAGTTTGAGAAAAATGGAGTGTTGCTGTCCCAGAGATGCAGGGCTATGCTACCTGTGACCATGAATGGAGACAGTCAGGCCAAAGAAGCGTAACAAGAAGATACATAGCCTACCAGGAAGAGGCTCAGGAGCCTTATTACATGGAAAGGAGGCAAGAGATGCCATACATATATTCTACATCTGCATGAACACTTTTTTTAAAAGGTTGCTATTTGTTGTTCTGTGCAACCCAAAGAAATGACACCGAAGTAGCAACATCCATTCAAATGAGCTATCTTCTAAAACTCTCAGGAGAAAAAAAAAATCTCAGCATTTTTACAAACTCAAGGCAAAATGCTAGGTCTTACAATAGTGTCTTTAAAGCTCAATTTCTTCAAAGAGGGGAAAAAACCAAAACCCAAACCAAAACCAAAACTCCAAAACAAAAGGACACTGCATTTTCTGGAATGTGCTAGAACACAATTCTGCCTAGTGAAAGATGCATAACTCTGTAAATATAATCTATAGAGAACATAACAAATTCAATCATTAATATAGAAGATAATAAATTCAATCATTTGTTTTACACAATAGAAAGAAAAGCACTTACAAAATATCATCTCAATATCAAGTGTGAAGATTTTTTTTGGTTTTGTTACTCTGTATGATTCTGAACTCTTTAATCTCTTACCGAATCACAGAATCACCAAAACACTCAGGTTGTAAAAGACTTTCAGAATCACCAAGTCCAACCGACAACTCTACTGTACAAGGTTCATCCCTAAACCATATCCTCAAGCACCACATCCAAATGACCTTTAAACACATCCAGGGTTGGTGACTCAACCACTTCCCTGGGCAGCACATTCCAATGCCTGACTACTCTTTCTGTGAAAAACTTCTTCCTAATGTTCAGTCTAAACCTACCCAGTCACAGCTGAAGGCCATTCTCTCTTCTTCTTTCACTGATTACTTGTGAGAAGAGTCCAGCCCCAGCCTCTCCACAATGTCCTTTCAGGTAGTTGTAGAGAGTGATGAGGTCTCCCTTCAGCCTCATCTTTTCCAAACTAAACAGCCCCAGCTCCTTCAGTCACTCTTCATAAGATTTATTCTCCAGGCTCTTGTTCTGGTTTTGGCTTAGTTGTGTGGTGACCCATAACTTTCATGGACCTGTATAATGAAGAGAACACACTTTTTTACTTACATGTTTGGTTGCTGCTGTTGGATCATACTTTTACATATGTCTGCTTGCCTTCCTTATCCAACACAACAACATCCAACTGAATTAATTAACCATTTACCTTGTCTTGAAATGAAATTATTGACAGGCCCCTGAGACATTTGTGAAAAGCAGTGTTTATCAATTAACTTTAAGGATTCAAACACTAGAAATATGAAGTATATTATTTGGTGAAATCATAGTTTTAGCCCTTTGCACTTCAAGAGTAATTCTCCATGGTAATTCATTTCTACCATATTTTCATACAGCAGCTCTGTGGTAAACAGAATAACTTGTCTTCCATAAACCTTATAGTTCCTGTTGTGTTTCTTAAGAGTTGGAAAAGGGTGGAGGCAACGTTACAGTGACACAACTCTGTCAGAAACTCAGTAATTAGTTACAGAATACTTTCTACTTTGCACTAATAATCTGGTTCATTTTTGAGTCATTCAGACTGTCAGCTGTCATAATATTCATAAGGGAGCTGTGTGGCACCACAAGAAAAAAGGGAGATAAACATGTGTAATCTGTGTACAAATAAGCTAAACTCTCTAGATAAGCAGTCCAGTAATAAAGACCACCACTGCCCCCAAAAAACCCACCAAACCCTGCTAATTTTAAAGAGGGGTTATAGTTCTGTTACTCAGAGGAAGAGTCTCTGCCTTCCCAGCAAAGGTGTAAATTTACATTTAAAAATTAATTCCATTTAGTACTGGAAATTTAACATTTCTCTAGCTGTCAAAAACTCTTATGCCTGACTCATTTTGCAGCCTTGTCTTATTGTGCATGAGAATTCAGCTCTGTTACTTTTGAAATAAAAGAACAGGACATTGTATGTAGCATCATCATGATTAATGATGTATTTCCTCTACTGTGATTAATGGTGTAGAAAAGTGATTCTATTCAGTCAAGTATGATTCTTATCTTACATTTAAATACATTTTAAATCTGAAACACATAAACAATTCAGCCATTTTCTTGGTTTCTAAAACCAAACTCCAGGAAAGAAAACTTATCCACTTGATGAAATTCCAAGTGCAGCTTTTATTATGAATGGAGGTGCTGCTGCTTGAGTCTTTGTTCATGAAAATGGTTAGAACATAGAATCATAGAATCATAGAATCAGTCAGGGTTGGAAGGGACCACAAGGATCATCTAGTTCCAACCCCTGCCATGGGCAGGGACACCCTACACTAGATCACGCTGGCCAGAGCCTCGTCCAGCCTGGGCTTAAACACCTCCAGGGACGGGGCCTCAACCACCTCCCTGGATAACCCATTCCAGGGCTTCACCACTCTCATGGTGAAGAACTTCTTCCTCACATCTAGCCTGAATCTCCCCATTTCCAGCTTCATTCCGTTCCCCCTAGTCCTATCACTACCTGAGATCCTGAGAAGTCCCTCCCCAGCCTTCCTGTAGGCCCCCTTCAGATACTGGAAGGCCACAATCACAGTATCACAGTATCACAGTATAACCAAGGTTGGAAGAGACCCCAAGGATCATCAAGTCCAACCCGTCCCAACAGACCTCACAACTAGACCATGGCACCAAGTGCCATGTCCAGTCTCCTCTTGAACACCTCCAGGGACGGCGACTCCACCACCTCCCCGGGCAGCCCATTCCAATGACGAATGACTCTCTCGGTGAAGAACTTCCTCCTCACCTCGAGTCTAAACCTCCCCTGGCACAGCTTGAGACTGTGTCCCCTTGTTCTGGTGCTGGTTGCCTGGGAGAAGAGACCAACCCCCTCCTGTCCACAACCACCCTTCAGGTAGTTGTAGAGGGCAATGAGGTCACCCCTGGTCCTTCTCTTCTCCAGGCTAAACAACCCCAGCTCCCTCAGCCTCTCCTCATAGGGCTTGTGCTCAAGGCCTCTCACCAGCCTTGTTGCCCTTCTCTGGACACGTTCAAGTGTCTCGATGTCCTTCTTAAACTGAGGGGCCCAGAACTGGACACAGTACTCAAGGTGTGGCCTAACCAATGCAGAGTACAGGGGCACAATGACCTCCCTGCTCCTGCTGGCCACACTATTCCTAATACAGGCCAGGATGCCATTGGCCCTCTTGGCCACCTGGGCACACTGCTGGCTCATGTTTAGGCGGGTGTTGATCAGCACCCCCAGGTCCCTCTCTGTTTGGCAGCTCTCCAGCCACTCTGACCCCAGCCTGTAGCTCTGCATGGGGTTGCTGTGGCCAAAGTGCAGCACCCGGCACTTGGACTTGTTGAATGTCATCCCATTGGACTCCGCCCATCTGTCCAGTCGGTCGAGGTCCCTCTGCAGAGCCTTTCTACCCTCTAACTGACTAACATCTATTCCCAACTTGGTGTCATCTGCAAACTTGCTGATGACTGACTCAATTCCCTCATCCATATCATCAATGAAGATGTTAAAGAGGATGGGGCCCAGCACTGATCCCTGGGGGACACCACTGGTGACTGGCCGCCAGCTGGATGTGGCACCATTCACCACCACTCTCTGGGCTCGGCCCTCCAGCCAGTTCCTAACCCAGCGCAGAGTGTTACTGTCCAAACCATGAGCTGACAACTTAGCCAGCAGTTTACTGTGGGGGATGGTGTCAAAGGCCTTGCTGAAGTCCAGGTAGACCACATCCACAGGCCTCCCCACGTCCACCAGACGGGTCACCTGATCATAGAAGGAGATCAGGTTGGAGAGGCAGGACCTGCCCTTCCTAAATCCATGTTGGCTGGACCTGAGCCCTTGGCCATCCTGCAGGTGTGCAGTTATTGCCACCAGGATAATCTGTTCCATCACTTTCCCTGGCACTGAGGTCAGGCTGACTGGCCTGTAGTTTCCGGGTTCCTCCATCCGTCCCTTCTTGTGGATGGGGACCACACTGGCCAGTTTCCAGTCATCTGGGACCTCTCCAGTGAGCCAGGACTGGAGGAAAATGATGGAGAGCGGCTTGGCCAGCTCATCTGCCAGCTCTCTCAGCACCCTAGGATGGATCCCATCCGGTCCCATGGACTTGTGGATGTCCAAGTGGCTCAGCAGGTCCCGAACTAATTCCTCATGGATTTCTGGGGTACTACACTGCTCCCCAACCCTACTACCCAGCTCAGGAGGCCACTCATCCTGGACTCTTACCTTGCTGTTAAACATCGAGGCAAAGAAGGCGTTCAGGACCTCAGCCTTTTCCTGATCTTCGGTCACCGTGTTCCCCTCCAGGTCCAGTAAGGAGTGGAGATTCTTCTTGCCCTTCTTTTTAGCATTGATATATTTGTAAAATTGCTTTTTATTTTCTTTCACAGAGGTGGCCAGTTTCAGTTCCAACTGGGCCTTTGCTTCTCTAATTTTATTCCTACATAATCTAACCACTTCCGTGAACATACCTCGAGAAGCCTTCCCCTCCTTCCAAAGGTGATACAGCCTCTTTTTTTCCCTTAATTCCTCCAGGAGCTGCTTGCTCATCCAGGCCGGTCGCCTTCCCCGCCGGCTCATCTTTCGGCAGATGGGAACCGCCAGTTCCTGTGCCCTCAAGAGCTCCTTTTTGAAGTAGGTCCAACCCTCCTGGACCCCTCGGTTCATGAGGGTTGGTACCCAGGGAACTTTACAAATAAGTTTCTTAAAGAGGCTGAAGTTTGCCCTCTGGAAGTCCAAGGTGAAGGTTCTGTTGGTACTCCTCCCTATCTCCCTGCATATTGAAAACTTCACTATCTCGTGGTCACTGCACCCTAGGCAGCCTCCCACGGTCACATCTCCCACCAGCCCTTCCCTATTGGAGAGCAGCAGGTCAAGCAGAGCCTGTCCCCTGGTAGGCTCGCTTAACAGCTGCGTCAGGAAGCAGTCCTCTATTCGCTCCAGGAATCTTCTGGACTGCCTTCTCTCTGCTGAATTAAGTTCCCAGCAGATATCTGGCAGGTTGAAGTCACCCACGAGGACAAGATCTGATGATCTTGAAACAGCCTCCAGTTGTTTGTAGAATAATTCATCAACCTCCTCATCCTGGTTGGGTGGTCTATAACAGACTCCAACCAGGATGTCAGATTTGTTGGGCTGCCCTCTGATTTTAACCCACAGGCTCTCAATTCCCTCATCTTCCACCTCAAGTTCAGAGACAGAAAGTGTCTCCCTAATATACAAAGCCACCCCTCCTCCTCTTCTCCCTCGCCTATCCCTCCTAAAGAGCCTGTAACCCCCCAGTGTAGCACTCCAATCGTGCCTGTTGTCCCACCATGTTTCTGAGATGGCAACTATATCATAGTTGCCCTGGTGGATTAGGACCTCCAGCTCATCTTGCTTATTGCCCAGGCTGCGTGCATTGGTGTACATGCACTGCAGCTGGGCTCCCGACCTCTCAGTTGACCCTACCTTGTGCCCTACTCTTACCTCTGCAGAGGGACCGATGTCTTCACCCACCCCCTTCAGACCTAGTTTAAAGCCCTCCTAATGAGCCCTGCCAACTCTAGTGCTAGGACTCTCTTGCCCCTTCTAGATAAATGTACCCCATCAGGACCCAGCAGGTCAGGTGCCGTAAAAGTTGCCCCATGATCAAAGAAACCAAAGTTCCTCCGCTGGCACCATTCCCTGAGCCACTTGTTGATGGTGTGGGTTCTCCCGTTCCTCTCAGTGTACTCCCCTGCCACTGAGGGAACTGAGCAGAACACCACTTGCGCACCTGCCCCATCGATCAACTGTCCAAGGGCCCTAAACTCCTTCTTAATTGCCCTGGTGCCCTTCCTGTCGATCTCATCACTCCCAGCCTGTATCACCAGTAGAGGGTAATAGTCAGAGGGACTGATGAGCTTGGGGATTCCCTTGCAATGTCCCTTACTCGCGCCCCGGGTAGAGAGCAGACCTCCCTGTGGGATGGGTCGGGACGACATATGGGTCCCTCAGCACCCCCAGGAGAGAGTCCCCAACAACTATAACCCTTCTCGTTTTCTTTGTGGAGCTTGTCGTTATAGCTGTTGGGAACTGCTTGGCCTTAGGCTTGGCCTTAGGCTTGGCCTTAGGCTGCCCCCGGAGCTGGTCGTTACAGCCGGCGGGGACCGCTTGGCCTTGATCTCCCCCCGGATGGCTGCTCCTCAGCCCTCTCATCCCCACCGCCCTCAGCCTGCAGGGCCTCATACTTATTATGCAAGGGCAGCGGAGGAGGAGGAGAGGGCCGGGGCGGATTTCTCTTGCCACCCTTGGCAGGGACCCGTGTCCATCCCTCTCCGTTCTCAGGGGCCCGTCCCTCAGCAGGGGAGATCTGCAGAGCCTTCTCCCACAAGTCCAACTCCCTTTCGCTTTCCCTTATTGACCTCAGCCTAGACACCTCCTCCTTCAGCTCGGCCACTTCATCCTTCAGCTCAGCCACCAGACTGAGGAGAAAGTTCACCTGCTCACACCTGACACAGGTGTCCTCTCTCTCTCCCTCTATTCCAACTGCCAGGCTGAAGCACTCTCTGCAGCTGGCAGCCTGGACTCCAGCATGCTGGAGAAACAACTCTGTCTGGGTAGATGCTATTTTTCTACCCTTGGTCCGAGTAATGACCATGGTGCAGCGTGTGAGCCGTGTGAGTGAAAACAATTTTTTTTTTTTTTTTTTTTTTTTTTTTTTCAAGCAGCCGAAGGGCTATCGAGCCAAACTGGCGCCGCGCGCACAGCCCAGCTGGGGTTTAAATCTCCCGCGGCTGACGTCAGGCACTCGCTCCCGTGCACGCTCGCGAGAGCACGAGCCTGCCTCAATCCCTGCCCCCCAGGAGTCCTCCCGACCCGCTAAACCCTGAAAGCAAGGCAAAAACCCAAGCAGAAACTCACAAAGCAAGCGGTGCTGTCCAGAAGGAGTGGTTCTGATCGGCTATCGAGCCAAAATGGGCTCCTCGGAGGAGCCCAAATGAGGTCACCTCGGAGCCTTCTCTTCTCCAGACTGAACAGCCCCAACTCCTTCAGTCTGTCCTCATAGGAGAGGTGCTCCAGCCCTCTGATCATCCTCGTGGCCCTTCTCTGGACACACTCCAGCACGTCCACATCCCTCCTGTAATAGGGGCTCCAGAACTGGATGCAGTACTCCAGGTGGGGTCTCAGCAGAGCTGAGTAGAGGGGGAGAATCACCTCCCTTGACCTGCTGGTCACACTTCTCCTGATGCAGCCCAGGATCTGATTGGCTTTCCGGGCTGCAAGCGCACATTGAGAGCTCATGTTGAGCTTCTCGTCCACCAGCACCCCCAAGTCTTTCTCCTCAGGGCTGCTCTCCAGCCAGTCACTGCCCAGCCTGTATTTGTGCCTGGGATTGCCTCGACCCAGATGCAGGACCCTGCACTTGGTCTTGTTGAAGCTCAGGAGGTTGGCTTGTGCCCACCTCTCCAGCCTGTCCAGGTCCCTCTGGATGGCATCCCTTCCCTCCAGCGTGTCCACTGCACCACACAGCTTGGTGTCATCAGCAAACTTGCTGAGGGTGCACTCCATGCCACTGTCCATGGCACCCACAAAGATGTTGAACAAGACAGGTCCCAGGACTGATCCCTGAGGGACTCCGCTTGTCACTGGCCTCCACTGGGACATGGACCCGTTGACAGCCACTCTTTGGGTGCGGCCATCAAGCCAATTCTTTATCCATCTAGTGGTCCATCCATCAAACCCATGTGTCGCCAGCTTGGAGACCAGGAGGTGGTGCGGGACAGTGTCGAAGGCTTTGCTCAAGTCCAGGTAAACGACATCAGTTGCTCGCCCCTCATCTATCAATGCTGTCACCTGCTCATAGAAGGCCACCAGGTTTGTCAGGCAGGATTTGCCCTTGGCAAAGCCATGCTGACTATTCCCAATCACCTCTTCACTGTTCTTCTGAGTCATTAGTGCCTCCAGGAGGATCTGCTCCATGATCTTTCCGGGCACAGAGGTGAGACTGACTGGCCTGTAGTTCCCCGGTTCCTCCTTCTTGCCCTTTTTGAAAATGGGAGTAATGTTTCCCCTTTTCCAGTCTGTGGGGACTTCCCCAGTCATGAGGAACACTTGGTTTCTGGCTCATTCTGACACTTAAATGAGATTCTGCTGCCGTTCCCTTGGTTGAACAAAATGAAACAGGTTTTGTTGTTGTTGTTTTTTCCTGGCTAACTACTGTGACAAAAGACACCTATCATAATAAGAGAGCATTTCTGTTGTATCTCTTGAATACGTTCTATGGATGAATTATTGCTTTGAAACCCAGCCTGCTTTAACAATTATGTATAGAACTGACTTTGCATTTACCTGATTTGCAACTTCCCAGAGCATTTTCCAATTTGAATAACATCTTTTTGAAGTGACACAATACTACGTACAGTTTTGTATAGTAATGACTCATGAGCCCAACACGTGCAAGATTTGTCATAATTTCCATGTATTTCTTATGAAATATGGTAAATATTTTTCACATGATAAAAACTTTAAGAAATATTTGATGTTAAAGATACTTTTCCTGATAAAGACTAGGTAGTCCTTATAGGAGGTTTTAGGAGAGAGGATGGAAAAAGGCTAAGGTTCAACAAAACCCAGAAAGTTGCTGCTTACTTTGTTTGTTACTCCTCTTAATTACACTGATGTAACTGAAGCAGGAAATATAACTATGAGAAGTAACTGAATGTCAGGTTTATAATACAATATTAAAATGTATTTTGTAATGCAAGCACACACTGCTTACTTCTTCAGGATCCTGCAAAGATGTAAGCCTATGGTTGTGCCAGCAAGCAGGTCCAGCTGAACCATACACTCAGGACTAGCACGCTAGCTAAACACAATTAAAATTTACACTGTAAGCCTTTATTTTCCAGCATGTCTTCTTTTTAGAAAACTAAATTTTACAGTATATATAAGAATCATAGAATCAACCAGGTTGAAAAGTCCTCAGAGATCATCAAGTTCAACCTATTACCCAACACCTAACACCTCATAACAACTAAATCATGGCTTAAAGTGCCATGTCCAATCCATTTTTTAACACCTCCAGGGATGGGGACACCATGACCTCCTGGGCAGCCCATTCCACTGGACAATTACTCTTTCTGTGGAGAACTTTCTCCTCATCTTGATCCTAAACCTTCCCCTGGCACAGCTTGAGACTGTGTCCTCTTGTTCTGTTTCTGGTTGCCTGGGGGAAGAGACCACCTGGCTACAATCTCCTTTCAGGTAGTTGTAGAGAGCAATAAGGTCTCCCCTGAGCCTCCTCTTCTCCAGACTAAACAACCCCAGCTCCCTCAGCCTCTCCTCATAGGGCTTGTGCTCGAGACCTCTCATCAGCCTTGTTGCCTTTCTATGGACATGTTCCAGCAACTCAACACCTTTCCTAAACTGAGGGGTGGACAGTGGACACAGGACTCAAGGTGTGGCCTGGCCAGTGCTGAGCACAGGGGCAGAATGACCTCCCTGCTTCTGCTGGCCACACTATTCCTGATACAGGCCAAGATACCATTGGCCTTCTTGGCCACCTGGGCAAACTGCTGGCTCATTATCGACCAGTACCCCCAGGTCCCTCTCTGCCTGGCTGCTCTCCAGCCATGTTGACCCCAGCTTGCAGAGTTGTATGGGGTTGTTGCACCCAAAGTGCAGAACCCGGTACTTGGACTTGTTAAATGCCATCCTTTTGGACTCTGCCCATCTGTCCAGCCTGTCAAGGTCCCTCTGCCCTCCCACCCTCCAGCAGATCAACACCTGCCCCCATCTTGGTGTCATCTGCAAACTTACTGATGATGAACCAAATCCCCTCATCCAGATCATTAATAAAGATATTGAACAGGATGGGGTCCAACACTGATCCCTGGGGACACCACTAGTGACTGGCTGCCAGCTGGATGTGGCACCACTCACCACCACTCTCTGAGCTCAACCCTCCAGCCAGTTCCTAACCCAACACAGAGTGCTCCTGTCCAAGCCATGAGCTGACAGCTTGGCCAGGAGTTTGTTGTGGGGGACGGTATCAAAGGCGTTGCTGAAGTCTAGGTAGACTACATCCACAGGCCTCCCCACATCCACCAGGTGGGTCACCTGATCATAGAAGGAGATCAGGTTGGTCAGGCAGGACCTGCCCTTCCTAAATCCATGTTGGCTGGACCTGATCACTTGGCCATCCTGCAGGTCTGCTGTGATTGCCCCTAAGATGATCTGCTCCATAATCTTTTCTGGCACTGAGGTCAGGTGACAGGCCTGGAGTTTCCAGGTTCCTCCATCCAGCCCTTCTTGTGGATGGGCATCACATTGGCCAGTTTCCAGTCATCTGGGACCTCTACAATGAGCCAGGACTGGTGGTAAATGATGCAGAGTGGCTTGGCCAGCTCATCTGCCAGCTCTCTCAGCACCCTAGGATGGATCCCATCTGGTCCCATGGACTTCTGAGTATCCAACTGGCTCAGCAAGTCCCAAACTAATTCCTCCTGGTTTTCAAGGGTACTACACTGCTTCCTGACCCCATCAACCAGTTCAGGAGGTCACTTATCCTGGAGTCCTCCTGCCTTACTGTTGAATTGAGGCTAAAAAGTTATTTAGAACCTCAGCCTTTTCCTCATCTTTAGTTACAATGCTCCCTTCCAGGTCCAATAAGGAGTGGAAGTTCTTCTTGCCCCTCTTTTTAGCATTAATATATTTATGAAAATGCTTTTTATTGTCTTTCACAGAAGCTTAAGTTCTACCTGAGCTTTTGCCTCTCTATTTTTTCTCCTACATGATCTAACAACATCTTTAAACATACCTCCAGTTATCTCCCTGCCTTTCCAAAGGTGATACACCCTCTTTTTTTCCCTTAATTCCTTCAAGAGGCCAGGCCAGTTGCTTCCCCCTGGCAGCTCATCTTTCAGCACGTGGGCACAGCCTGTTCCTGTTCCTTCAAGAGTTCATGCTTGAAGTAGGTCCAACCATCCTGGGCCCCTTTGTTCTTATGGGCTGCTACTCAGGGTACTCTCTGAATTAGTTACTTAAATAATCTGAGGTTTGCCCTCCAGAACTTCAAGGTAAGGGTTTTGTTGTTGCTCCTCCTTATTTTCCTGCATATTCAAAACTCTACTGTCTCATGGTTTCTGCACCCTAGTCATCCTACCATCACTTCTCCCACCAGCCCTTCTCTATTTGAGAACAGCAGGTCAAGCAGGGCCCCACCCCTGGTAGGCTCACATAACAGCTGTGTCAAGAACCTATCCTCCATACACTCTAAGAAGCTTCTGGACTGTCTCCTCTCTCCTGTGTTAAGTTCTCAGCAGATATCTGGCGGGTTAAAATCACCCACAAAAAAAAGCGCTGGCAATCTTGAGACAACTTCCAGCTGCTTGTAGAAAACTTTATCTACCTCTTCATCCTGGTTGTGGTCTATAACAGACTCCAACCAGGATGCCAGGATGTCAACCTAATTCTTCATTATTGAGTAACCATCAATTCCAAAATGCACAAAAAAGCTGGAAGCAAGAGGAGGGAGTGAATTTATAGCCAGAGCAGTGCAGAGAAAGAGAAAAGCAGTTTCAATAGACTGAAGAACCTGTTTCATGGATTTTCCCTCACCAAAGGGATGCATTCATTGGAACCATTCTGGAATACACACTCTAGGTTTAAAAGTTCAAACTTCCACAGACATTTTATGTGTGTGCAGTCAAGCAGGATGCTTCCAGGAGAACCTGGACCCAGAAAAAATAAATCCAGATTGAAGGCTTTGGTGGAGTGAGATCAGGACGAGTGGCCTCCTGAGCTGGGTAGTAGGGTTGGGGAGCAGTGTAGTACCCCAGAAATCCATGAGGAATTAGTTCGGGACCTGCTGAGCCACTTGGACACTCACAAGTCCATGGGACCAGATGGGATCCATCCTAGGGTGCTGAGAGAGCTGGCAGATGAGCTGGCCAAGCCACTCTCCATCATTTTCCTTCAGTCCTGGCTCACTCTTGAGGTCCCAGATGACTGGAAACTGGCCAGTGTGGTCCCCATCCACAAGAAGGGACGGATGGGGGAACCCGGAAACTACAGGCCAGTCAGCCTGACCTCAGTGCCAGGGAAAGTGATGGAGCAGATTATCCTGGTGGCAATAACCGCACACCTGCAAGATGGCCAAGGGATCAGGCCCAGCCAACATGGATTTAGGAAGGGCAGGTCCTGCCTCTCCAACCTGATCTCCTTCTGTGATCAGGTGACCTGCCTGGTGGATGTGGGGAGGCCTGTGGATGTGGTCTACCTAGACTTCAGTAAGGCCTTTGACACCATTCCCCACAGCAAACTGCTGTGAGAGGGACCTGGGGGTGCTGATCAACAGCCGCCTGAACCTGACCCAGCAGTGTGCCCAGGTGGCCAAGAAGGCCAACTGCATCCTGGCCTGCATTAGGAATAGTGTGGCCAGCAGGAGCAGGGAGGTCATTGTGCCCCTGTACTCTGCACTGGTTAGGCCACACCTTGAGTACTGTGTCCAGTTCTGGGCCCCTCAGTTTAAGAAGGACATCGAGACACTTGAATGTGTCCAGAGAAGGGCAACAAGGCTGGTGAGAGGCCTTGAGCACAAGCCCTGTGAGGAGAGGCTGAGGGAACTGGGGTTGTTTAGCCTGGAGAAGAGGAGGCTCAGGGAGACCTCATTGCTCTCTACAACTACCTGAAAGGTGGTTGTAGCCAGGAAGGGGTTGGCCTCTTCTCTCTAGCAACCAGCACCAGAACAAGGGGACACAGTCTCAAGCTGCACCAAGGGAAGTTTAGGCTCGAGGTGAGGAGAACGTTCTTCAGAGTCATTCGCCACTGGAATGGGCTGCCCGGGGAGGTGGTGGAGTCACTGTCCCTGGAGCTGTTCAAGAGGGGATTGGATGTGGCACTTGGTGCCATGGTCTAGTCATGGGGTCTGTGGTGACAGGTTGGACTTGATGATCTTCGAGGTCTCTTCCAACCTTAGTGATACTACTGTACTGAGATGGTGGAATACAGGAGCAGATGATGGACTTCATCAATCACATGGAGATTTTTAGGCATTTGTAAACCTCAGCTTTATAGGGCATAAAGTGGATGTTACATACTAATCAACAGCTCATGAAAAAATCATCTTTTTCAGCTACAAGCACAGCACAGTAGAAAAAGTTTTGAGTAGGGTATAGGTTTCTTATATCCAACTATTTGGGTCATTTTAAGAACAAAAATAACTATCCTACAGTAAGTATCCATAAAGGCCCTGGGCTACTTTTTATTCCCTAATGGTCTCATCTAGGACAAAATCTCTGTATTGCCTTTGGTGTAGCTTTAGGCTTTTCTGTTGGACCAAGATTGATTATCTGTTTACAAGTGAGTTATAAGACAAGTAAATATACTGCAGATCACACCCGGGTTAAGATTATGGAGGTGGTTACAGAAGCTGGTAAATAATTTTTCATACTGAAGTGCAATACACAATGCAGCCTAAGGCAACGCAGCCTAAGGCAACGCAGCCTAAGGTTAAACAGCCTTCCCCTGGCATCAGGACTTGCTCCCTAAAAAAGAAAAGGAGGGTAATTGTAATTGGTGATTCCCTCCTGAGGGGAACAGAAGGTCCCATATGTAGGCCGGACCCATCTCATAGGGAAGTTATTAGCCTAGCAGGAGTCCAAGTTGGAGATGTTACCAGAAGGCTGCCCAGTCTGGTACAGCCCTCAGATTATTATCCCTTATTGGTCATGCAGTTAGGGAATGATGATGTTGGTACCAGGCCTCCCAGGGCTATCAAAAATGACCTCAGGGCCCTGGGAGATCTGGTTGAGGGGTCAGGTGCACAAATAATTTTTACATCGATACCGTTAGTTGCAGGAGGGAACACAATAAGGAACAGGTCAGCCGCTGTAGTCAACAAGTGGCTTAGGGGCTGGTGCAGACGAATGAATTTTGGGTTTTTCGATCTTGGGGAACTTTGTACTGCACCAGGTCAGCTGGTAACAGATGGAGTACATCTGTCCCAGAGGAGGGGAAAGGTCATAATACATGAGAATGGCCTGTCCCCCAAAGGTAAAAAGATTCTGGGAAGGGAATTAGCAAGTCTCATTGACAGGGCTTTAAACTAGCTTCGAAGGGGGAGGGTCGGAAACCAGTGCCCTCAGGCAGGAGTCTGGAGGTGATAAGCTAGAGCTAGAGGTGAAACCAGCAGCCCAGCTGCAGTGCATGTACACTAATGCACGAAGCATGGGTAACAAACAAGAGGAGCTGGAAGCCTTGTTGCAGCAAGAAAGTTATGATGTAGTTGCCATCACAGAGACGTGGTGGGACGACTCGCATGACTGGAGCGCTGCAATTGATGGCTACAGGCTCTTCAGGAGAGACAGGCAAGGAAGAAGGGGTGGAGGGGTGGCCCTGTAGATGGAGATCAGGGATGATAGGGTTGAGTGCTTGTGGGTGAGAATTAGAGGGAAGACCAACAGGGCAGACATCCTGGTTGGCGTCTGTTATAGACCACCCAACCAGGAGGAGGATGTCGATGAGGCATTCTATAGGCAGCTTAAGGCTGTCTCAAGATCACCTGACCTCGTTCTCATGGGTGACTTCAACCTGCCTGATATCTGTTGGGATCTCAACACAGCAGAGAGGAGGCAGTCTAGGAGGTTCTTAGAGTGCATGGAGGACAGCTTCTTATCCCAGGTGCTGCGTGAGCCTACCAGGGGTAAGGCTATGCTTGACCTCCTCTTCACCAACAGGGAAGGGCTGGTGGGTGATGTGGTGGTCGGAGGGTGTTTAGGCACCAGTGACCACGACATAATAGAGTTTTCAGTATGCAGCCAAGCCAAGAGGGGCAGCAAGAAGACCTCCACTCTGGACTTCCGGAGGGCAGACTTCAGGCTACTCAAGGAACTAATTCAGAAGGTTCCTTGGGAATCAGTCCTTAAAAATAAAGGGGTCCAGGAGAACTGGACCTACTTCAAGGAAGAACTATTGAAGGTGCAAGAACAGGCTGTGCCGGTGTGCCGGAAGATGAGCCGCCGGGGCAGACGGCCAGCCTGGATGGGCAATGAACTTTTAATAGAACTTAGGGAAAAAAAGAGGGTGTATCATCTTTGGAAGAAAGGGGAGGCAACCTACAGAATGTTTAGGGATGTTGCTAGGTTGTGCAGGAAGAAAATTAGGGAGGCAAAAGCCCATTTAGAACTTAGACTGGCCTCTGCTGTGAAGGATAACAAAAAGTCCTTCTATAAATACATCAATAGCAAGAAGAAGGGCAAGGACAACCTCCACTCCTTGGTTGACACGGAGGGGAACGTTGTAACAAAGGATGAGGAAAAGGCAGAGGTACTTAACACCTTCTTTGCCTCAATTTTTAATAGCAGGACAGAATGTTTTCCAGACAGCTGGCCTGCAGAGCTGGCAGAAGGAGCCAGAGAGCTGCATAGTTTACCACTGCTCCAAGAGGAAGTTAGAGATCTACTGAGCTGCTTGGACCCCCACAAGGCCATGGGACCGGATGGGATCCATCCTAGGGTGCTGAGATTGCTGACAGATGAGCTGTCCAAGCCACTTTCCATCATTTTTCAGCAGTCCTGGCTCACTGGAGAGGTCCCAGAAGACTGGAAGCTGGCTAACGTGGTGCCCATCCACAAGAAGGGCCGTTTGGATGAGCCAGGGAATTATAGGCCTGTCAGCCTGACCTCAGTGCCAGGCAAGATTATGGAACGGGTCATCTCGAGTGCGATCACACAGCACTTACAGGATGACCAGGGGCTCAGGCCTAGCCAGCATGGATTTAGGAGGGGCAGGTCCTGCCTGACCAACCTGATCTCCTTCTATGATCAGGTGACCCGCCTGGTGGATGTGGGGAGGCCTGTGGATGTGGTCTACCTGGACCTCAGCAAGGCCTTTGACACCGTTCCCCACAGCAAACTCCTGGCCAAGCTGGCAGCCCGTGGCTTGGACAGGAGCACACTGCGTTGGGTTAGGAACTGGCTGGAGGGCCGAGCCCAGAGAGTAATGGTGAATGGCACCACATCCAGCTGGCGGCCTGTCACTAGTGGTGTGCCCCAGGGATCAGTACTGGGCCCCATGCTCTTCAACATCTTTATTGATGATCTGGATGAGGGCATTGAGTCCATCATCAGTAAATTTGCAGATGACACCAAGCTGGGGGCAGCAGTTGATTTGCTGGAGGGCAGAGAGGCTTTGCAGAGGGACCTGGACAGGCTGGACAGATGGGCAGAGTCCAATGGCATGAGATTTAACACATCCAAGTGCCGGATTCTGCACATTGGCCACAACAACCCCAGGCAGTGCTACAGGCTGGGGTCAGAGTGGCTGGAGAGTGGCCAGGCAGAGAGGGACCTGGGGGTACTGGTTGATTGTAGGCTGAACATGAGCCTGCAGTGTGCCCAGGCAGCCAAGAAGGCTAATGGCATCCTGGCTTGCATCAGGAACAGTGTGGCCAGCAGGAGCAGGGAGGTCATTGTGCCCCTGTACACTGCACTGGTTAGGCCGCACCTTGAGTACTGTGTCCAGTTCTGGGCCCCTCAGTTTAGGAAGGATGTTGACTTGCTGGAACGTGTCCAGAGAAGGGCAACAAAGCTGGTGAGGGGTTTGGAACACAAGCCCTATGAGGAGAGGCTGAGGGAGCTGGGGTTGCTTAGCCTGGAGAAGAGGAGACTGAGGGGTGACCTTATTGCTCTCTACAACTACCTGAAGGGAGGTTGTAGCCAGGCAGAGGTTGGCCTCTTCTCCCAGGCATCCAGCACCAGAACAAGAGGACACAGTCTCAGGCTGCGCCAGGGCAGGTTTAGGCTGGATGTTAGGAAGAAGTTCTACACGGAGAGAGTGATTGCCCATTGGAATCGGCTACCCGTGGAGGTGGTGGAGTCACCTTCACAGGAGGTGTTCAGGAGAAGACTTGATGGGGTGCTTGGCTGTATGGTCTAGTTGTTGGGTGGGTTGGATTGTTTGATGGGTTGGACGCGATGATCTTGAAGGTCTCTTCCAACCTGGTGTATTGTATTGTATTGTATTGTATTGTATTGCACTCCTGAAGCATAATTCATAATGTATTAATATGTAAGTCTTAAAAATGAACTAGCAAGAGATTTACAGGCTGAAGCTACTTTTCTGCTGCAGCATGAGACACCTTGCAGAACAGCCGTTGCAAACACAGTAAACACTAGAGAAGTCAATATTGACTGATGGGGGTCAACATATTCAGTTTCAAAAGGATGTGGAATACTGAAAAGAAATTGTTTGGGTTAAGAAATAAGTGGTGGAAGCTTTCCCATACACACAGCAAATAAAAAAAATTATTTGACAGCACGGTTGTATGCATCCAGAATGCTGGTATTTGAATTTCATCCAGTAATGCTCTAGTGACATGCTTATGTTTTAATAAGCACATAATGTTCTTGTTCTCACTGATTTTCTTTAGTTTCTGGGCAGATATGACATTGCTATCTTTAATTCTTGAACAGTGTTCACTTATTTTCAGAGGTTAATAAAATACTATATAAACACATTTCAAAACAAATAATATTAATTAAAATGCCAAATATTTTCTGCAGTGTAGCTCTGGGTCATATAAAATCAGCATGCAGAGGCTGTACAAACTTTCAACAAGTATATTCAGAGTGAAAAATTATCTATTTTATCATGTCACTGTTCCCTCACCAGCTTTACTAAAATTGAAGAGTAACTTTAGAAAGATGTGTTTGCAATCTACCTTTGGTCAGTTCTCACTTTGAAATAATAATAAGGTATGAGGAATCTCTGAATTGGTTTATCATCTAAGCACTGAACGACTTGTACACTTTTTCTGATATTATACCAAGGGAAATTTAAAGTTAAGAATTCAGTCAGTAGTCTAGAAACTAATGGCAAAGAAAAGTTTACTCAGTTCAGTTTAACTGTCAGAAGCTGGGCTAAGGAAAAGAAACTGGTGATAATCAAACAATTGATTGCACTTCTTTTTGGACTATGTCTATATTAGTAAATAAATATGCTAAGGACCATGCTCAGGCTTTGAGGCCAAATGGCACAGAAGAGTCTAAGTGTACACTACTAACACTTTTAGTTTCCAAAATGCAATGTCTGCATGAAAACCTCACTTTAGGAAAAGTTGCTTGGTCATTCTGTGATTTGAGGTGTGCCCTGATTTTTGAACACCTCCAGGGACAATTGCTCCACCACGTCCCTGGGCAACATATCTCAATTCCTGATGACTCTTTCAGTGGACACATTTTTCCTAATATCCAATCTAAACTTCCCCTGCTACAATTTCAGGCTATTTCCTTTAATTCTAGCACATGATACTAGGGAGAAAAGACCAACATGCACCTCAATACAGTCTCCTTTCATGTATTTGTAGAGATCAGTGAATTCTCCCCTGAGCTTCCTCTTGTCCAGACTAAACCCAGTTCCCTCAGCTGCTCCTTGTAAGACTTGTTCTCCAGACCCTTCACCAGCCTTGTTGCCCTTCTCTGGACATGCTCCAGCAACTCAAGGTCTATCTTGTAGTGGAGGGGCCCCAAACTGAACACAGTGTTCAAGGTGCAGCCTCACCTGGGGTGAGTACAGGGGCAAAATCACTTCCCTAGCCCAGCTCATATTGTTAGTACAATGTCTCATTCCAATGCCTAGCAATGCTTTCTGGTACTGCGTAAAATAATGAAGTGGAACTAACTTTGTATAGCAGATAGTAAAGGAGGAAGTATTCTTTGGAAGAGTCTTCTGTCTATTCCCAACTCTGTCACTCCAGCACTGACAATTGGTACCTTCAGTTTCAGTCCCTCTTCAAATTAGGCACCAGGAAGTCTGTATCTAAATGCCTCATTTTTCTGAAGGTGCAGTGGATTGAAGCCTGCCTAGAAATGGACATCTGAACATCCTGAAAGACCAAACTAAGTTAATTAATGTGGCTAATTGTACGATAAAACTAATGAAAAAGGAGGTTTGTAAGGAGCACAACTTCTGAGCAATGTAGAAATCAAAATAAACTTTTTAGGCCAGAAATGACCATGAGAACATCTAGATTGTAATCATGGAGTGAGTTTGCCTAGAGCACTCTGCTGAGGGCCCTTGAACAGGTAGTGTGTACAACTCTAACAGTGCTCAACTTGCAAAGCCACCAAGTACCTAGTTCACACATACGTAACATTTTTTATGTGAGGATTGCAAGACAGATTTTCCAGGTCTCCTGTAATGTGCTTTCATGTATTTTTGGAAATGAGAGGAGAAAAAAAAAGAGTTCCCACTGTGAGCTTTACAACAAATTGAAGAGCCTCTTCTGGTTTCACTCAGCTATATAATGAGATGATCCTGCGTCTAATCACAGAAGAAGAAAGAATGCAATGTACCTACGTCCTGTTATGCAAGATGCTTTATGGATGATCAGATACATGAAAACAGCTAAATCTGCTTTCATCTGCTACAATAAGCTGTTGTTATATATATGTTTGAAATTATTTCCCAGTATTTTGTACAGTGGTGAGTGTTTAATTATTAGGCAGATGTGTTCTGATTTTGTACAAAATCATCCTATAGGAATAAAAATTGTTTGTACTACAGCTTTTGTCATTGTTTTCTTCAATCTTTTCAAATTATTGTGTGAAGACTGCCACTTTATTTCAATAGTAAACAGTCTTATTTGTGATTTCAAGCTTATTTTCTCTATATATTATGGATCATGCAATTTTCTCAGTTATATAGGAACCAGCTCATGAAGTTCAGTGAAATTGCATCCACAAAGCCAAAAAGATATTTCTATAGGTATACTCATACAATTAATGCTCCTGGAAACTGCTAGGGACAACCAACTATCCCCCTGTAGATTACAGAAAAAGACAAATAATTAAAAATACTTCATTAAGTGCAAGAAAACCCCAAGGCAAGCAAACAAAAACCCCAAACAAACAACACACACCAAAAAA
The DNA here is from genome assembly GCA_033816785.1 of Picus viridis. Taxonomy (NCBI): domain Eukaryota; kingdom Metazoa; phylum Chordata; class Aves; order Piciformes; family Picidae; genus Picus; species Picus viridis. The sequence goes on from CM066566.1 coordinate 31,735,343, forward strand.
ATCCACTATTTTTGTTCTGCTTTGTTTTTCCATAAAATTGAGTATTTTTTTTTAACTGATTTGAACCAAAAACTTTTAAAGAGAAAACAGGTAAGTCCTGAACCAACAGGCAATGCAATTAAGCTAATGCAGTTAAGAGCAGGCATTACCAAAGCACCACAATGTGGGAGCTGCAGCTAACACAGACAAATCACTATTTTAACAGTATGAAGCTAGTTATAAACTGTCAACATGTCACTTAATGTGCTTTTGCATGTCTAACATTTTTTTAGATTGATTACACAAATGAGTGAAAATAATGATAATAAATGAAATACATACCCACTGGAAATTTTATGTCTTTGACAGAAAGTCAAGACAAACATTTCATTTTCTGTATCTTTAAAAATGGAGTTGTAGACAGAGTAAGTTTGACAGCTACAAAAGAAGTCATTATCCTCATTATTATTGGTTTGCTGGATGACACCATAATATCCTATGACACTTTACAGAGATTTTAAGATGTGACACACACTGCCACAAATTATTTCCCATCTAAACAAAAGCTAAAGGAAATACACCAAAGAAAGACAAAAGAATAGAGTAGAAATAACATGTATATCTGTGCAGTATGCCCAGAAAGGTTTGAAAAAACAAGGTGGTATTAAGGATCAGATGGAGGAACCTGGAAACTCCAGGCCTGTCAGCCTGACCTCAGTGCCAGGCAAGATTATGGAGCAGATCATCTTGGGGGCAATCACTGTGCACCTGAAGGATGGTCAAGGGATCAGGCCCAGACAGCATGGATTTAGGAAGGGCAGGTCCTGCCTCTCCAACCTGATCTCCTTCTATGATCAGGTGACCCACCTGGTGGACGTGGGGAAGGCTGTGGGTGTAGTCTACCAGGACATCAGTAAGGCCTTTGATATCGTCCCCCACAGCAAACTCCTGGCCAAGCTGTCAGCTCATGGCTTGGACAGGAGCACTCTGTGCTTGGTTAGGAACTGGCTGGAGAGCTGAGCCCAGAGAGTGGTGGTGAATGGTGCCACATCCAGCTGGCAGCCAGTCACTAGTGATGTCCCCCAGGGATCAGTTCTGGGCCCCATCCTCTTTAATATTTTCATTGATGATCTGGATGAGGGGATTGAGTCAGTCATCAGTAAATTTGCGGATGACACTACGTTGGTAGCAGGTGTTGATCAGTTGGAGGCTAGAAGGGCTCTCCAGAAGGATCTTGACTAGCTGGACCGATGGGCAGAGTCCAACATGATGGCATTCAACAAGTGAAGTACTGCGTGTTGTACTTCAGCCACAACAACCCCATGCAGTGCTACAGGCTGGGGTCAACGTGGCTGGAAAGCTGCCAAACAGAAAGGGACCTGGAAGTACTGGTTGACAGCTGGCTGACCATGAGCCAGCAGTGTGTCCAGGTGGCCAGAGGTATCAGGAATAGTGTGGCCAGCAGGAGCAGGGAAGTCATTCTGCCCCTGTACTCATCACTGGTTTGGCCACACCTTAAGTCCTCTGTCCAGTTCTGGGGCCCTCAATTTAATAAGGACATTGAGACACTTGAATGTGTCCAGAGAAGGGCAACGAGGCTGGTGAGAGGCCTCAAGCACAAGCCCTAAGAGGAGAGGCTGAAGGATATAGTCTTGTTTAGCCTGGAGAAGAGAAGGCTCAGGGGAGACCATATTGCTGTCTACAACTACCTGAAGGGTGGTTGTAGCCAGGAGGGGGATTGGTCTCTTCTCCCAGGCAACCAGCACCAGAATGAAAGGACACAGTCTCAAGCTGTTGCAGGGGAAGTTTAGACTCGAGGTGAGGAGAAAGTTCTTCACAGAGAGAGTTGTTAGCCATTGGAATGGGCTGTGCAAGGATGTGGTGGAGTCGCTGTCCCTGGAGGTGTTCAAGAGGGGATTGGACATGGCACTTGGTGCCATGGTCTAGTAGGCATGAGGTGTTGGGTGACAGGTTGGACTTGATGATCTTTGAGGTCTTTTCCAACCTTGTTGATTCTATGATTCTATTCTATGACTTAATGCTACTAAAGAAAACAGGGACCTCATCTCTGTTGTGCAGTGACATAAATGGGTGAGGAAAGAAGACCCCATAAAAGCCATAAGGAGTTCAAGCATAGCAACCCACAAGGACAAAGCAGTGAAGGAGCATCCAGAAGCAGCTGACTTGAAGGTCATAAGGGAGATCCTATAAATAACTGCTGCATACAATGTGTCTGTAATGTTGAAACCAGCATGACTCTGCATGAAAACTGGACTACATAACCTTTGGGGAATCCCTCCCAGCCTAAATTGTCCTGTGATTTGTGTAGCCTATCTGATAAAGTCTGCCAGCCTGGTCTGTCATATCGCAAAGTCTTGGGAAGGCAATGTGATGTTGTTTTAGTCTCTATTTGGGAGTTCCTATGTAGCTTGCTCTCTTGCCACAATGTGTTTTTAATATTTCTGAAGAGCTGACCTGTTGGTGAGTAGACCTCAAAAGGTTGGCAGTTTTATGTGACTTTTATAGTTCCCTAAAAATGCAATTAGATACTGTCACATATAGAGAAAACACTATTTGCTCATTAATAGATATATGTCTGGAAGGAGAAAGAAGTGGATGACAGAGAGAAAAGAAGAGAGTAAGTACAAATCAGTTTTGTAAAAGACAATGTAACTTTGAAGGCCATATGAATGATTCTTAATCATCTCAGCCTCTCGAATAATATGCAAAAGCCTTGTGTATAATTGCAAGCCTACAAATACGATATGGAAATCTCTTTTCATCATCTCTGCACTGCCATGTATCTGTAGGTCTGTGAGGTTTTTAATAGCTGTACTTTATAGCAAAGCAAATTAATCTCCATTTTACAGCTAAAGGGAGTTGAATTTTAGCAATAATTTGTTCATTAGTTCTGCACTGAAGCCTGCCTGCCTTTGCCTTATGCTGCCCTCCCTGGGAATTTTTATTGTTGTGGTATTTATTTGGTCATAATTACCTCATCTCTACCTACATCAGCCTGTCAGGGAGAGTGCTAGTTTTTCCTCACTGATTTGTAATTCGATTACACAGCCCATCAGCAGGTTGTTTCTGATTACTGCAAGCAGGACGCTCTTCTGGTAGCAGCTGCTAATATTTGCCCCTGCTTTATTAAACAACAAGTATTTGTTGCTTGTCCATAATAATGTGGAGCTAATAATGTTGTCCCAGGCTGATTCTGGGGACATTATATTCTCCCTGTTCCCTTTCTTTATTTGTACAACACCAGCCAGGTAGTTAACCAACTATTTAATTTATCCATCATCTTGACAAGTCACAGGAACAGAGAAGGCTCAGCAGACGTGGCAAGAGCAACCCTGAGGAGCAAAGACTGCATTTAAAACCCTCCAGTGGGGTTCACAGCCTGTAACCAGCAGTGATTTCAGAGTACCTGGGGGAAGTCATGGCTCATGCTAAGCAGAGAAATGTTGGTGTGCAGGGAGACCTTTTAGACCAGGATATCTCAAGATTTCTCTAATGTTTTGAGAGAGGGAATACCAGGTAAAACAATTTGTCATTTTCTTTTAGGACTCAAAAGACTGAGGGAAAATTTTAGAGATTTATCAGATACTTGCAAGTTTCTTTTGAAGACTTTTTTTTTTTTTCTTTTTATTTCCTTTTTCTTGATTAATGCCATTTTTTGGACTCTTGGAGGACCTCACCCACAATCACAAAATTACAGAATCAAAGAAAGTTAGAGGCTGGAGGAGACTTTGAAAGATCATCTAGTCCAACTACCTTGCCAGAGCAGGCCACCATGTAAAGCCTAGGAAACATAAACAAAAGTAAACACAAGTTCTATCAGTCTCTCACTCACATGACCTCCCTGGGTGTTTGGAGGTACAGGAAGGAGGCAATCAACCAGACTGGGTGAGGGGACATGTTTTCTGTATATAGCAATTTATTTCCTCAGGCCGGTAATGTTACCCGGTAATGTTACTATTGTACACACTCATGCGAGCACTGAGGCCTCACCTCACAGCCCCATACCACCTCCCTCACCACAGAGAGAAAAGCTTCATTTTATTTAAGATATCAGTGGTGGGTAGAGGAATAGTACTAGTGAACAGGATTTCATCTCCATGTATTTATTCACAGCTGCTGTTATCATCTTTGAAAAGTATTTTTACCAAAGTTTCAAATTTCTGATTTTCAAAATATATCTGTTCACTCTCCAGATGTCTGCAGATGAGGAATTCAAGCTAAACTACTGACAAAATTTCTAAGTGTCTTTCCTCCTAGGATGAAGAAACTTTTCAAGTTACATTCTTCAAAACTATTTTTTAAGGTTATGCTTCAATGACATTCAAGTCAGTGGAACTGAAGCAAGTATTGACTCAAAAAGACTCAATGCTGGGAATATTACAGTTGTTTTTCAGCGAAGCATCCCATTCCTTTCTCTTCCTCATCCTGTCTGCCCTCTAGCCCAGGAGTAGCTTGTCCAGAAGAATGATTTATACAGAGGTCAAAATCCATTTTTAGTAAGATTTACTTTATATTTTTACCTAGTTTTAACTTCCAGGAGTTCAAATGTCAAGATTTGAAAGAAAAAAATTGTTAGTCAGATTTGTACAGTCTTTCTTTCATAAAGGAGGTGAAGTCTGGAAAAATCCATTATGTTAGTCTTATTGTATATTGCTGAAAGTTCTTCAAGCCTCTTTCACATCACAACCTAAAGTATTATTCCTTTTGGACTGTGGCAAAAAAACTCTCAGAAGCAGGAGACACTTGTGGGAGCTATGAAACTGAAGTTCATCAGAACTTGAAAATAGGAAAATGTACTCTTCTTGGGAAAATGTACTAGTCTTCTATCAGTGCTGGAAAGAAACGAGCAACTAGGCCAAGAGACTTTTCCAAATGTATTAAGTAACAACCTCAAATTTTGTTGCTGTCTTCAACAGAGAGCCAGAAGTTATGAATACATGGAGAAACTCAAGAAAGCACGTGAAAAACAATAGTGGTCTTCACTTTCTGTTTTGCTTGGTAGATTTGCCTCTGATGTCTACTTCTGTAGCATCATTTCCTAGATTGAGGGGAAAGATGAAACTGATATGGCTGCCAAAAAATAGTTAATAACAATGGCTGACTGCTGAATTTATTAGAGACCCAAGCAATACCTGAAGTCTTACTCAGCACTTAGGAGAATACCAACTTCCTGTCTCAAAATCCTATTTTAGCATAGCCCCAGAAAACCTTGTCTTACATAGGAGTAGTCTTGGACAAGTAGAAATCAGCACTTCATATTTTGAGCACTGGCTGTGTAACAACAGTAAGTTTGGAGATATATTCTGTAAAGCTATGGAGGTTTATAGCCAGAAGCTGTGGGATGAAATTAGAGCAAGAAAACTGCACATCACAGAAGGTTTATTACATTGAGACATGGATTCCTATGGGAAATGGTGGAAGATCTACTTTGGTATACTTGGTGCTGAAGTGAACTAAACTTGAATCTTCTAGGATATGCCTTTGATTTTAAGGAATGTAAAATTGCCAAGGTTTTAGACTGGATAACTGAATATGCCTCTGCAATATCTAATTGCAATACCTGTATGAAACAGCCCATTGAAGGAATGAGAAAAGAAAAGTAAGGACAAAGGAGAAAGTGCATGAAAGTGCATTGAAAAATGGAAATCTCTCATCTAAAACTTCCAGACTTTACGTAGAGATGTGTCAATGGGGTATTTAACTTTTTTCCACCCAGACTAAAATGTTTTCCTTATTGTAAACTAGCAAAGGACAGGTATATCCAAATGAATTCACTTCCTCAACATCTTACAAGAAAATTAAGGATTTTAATGTTTTGCTGCACCACTTTGTTGTATTATATGATCGCCAGAACCACAACATACTGTGAGGTACTTCTGGTACTCATTAACAAGAGATCTTAAAATAGAGTCTAGAGCCAGCACTTTCATCACATTTCTTCAAGTGTCATGCTAAATATTCACTAAACAATTAATTCAGCAATTGGCATCATGTCACAAAGAGTTATGAATATACAATGAAATGCTGGCAAAGCGGTAACCTGGATTTAAAGATCTCACTGTAAATATTTCTGAAAATAGAATTCTTTTTGAAATAAATAAGAGTATGAAAAAGTGAAAGGATTGTCATTGTGAATGTGTGTCTGTTACACAGAGGCTGAAAATATTCTTAATGATCTTAAAATGCGGGAAACGTTATTTGCATATTTTTGTGTTGCAGTCATCTATACATCTGTGGGCTGAACCATCCAGTCTTCCCCAAATGGGTATATGGTAACAACATTGGCAACATTTTCCTGGGAGTGTTTCATAGAAGGAAGTTTACAGAAAATCTACAACCAGGACCCCAGAACCTTTGTATTGTGTTGGGTCTTATTTCAAGGCTTAATGTCTAATCTGCTCTTTGCACACCTTATGAAACCATGAAACTTTGAAGCATGTATATCACTTGAGCTTTAGACACTGCAACTTCTGGAGAGTGGGAGCTAAGAGAGACAAAAGGTGCATAAAAGCCTTATTGGTCAGATAGCTGGTTCAAATAGAGAAGCTGCCTTCTCTACAGTCTAGCTTCACAGTCTCTGAGACTATTTGTAGGGGTAGGTTTTTACAAAAATCTCACTTTTTCTTTTTTTTTTTTTTTTTCCTGCCTGTCTCTCACCATTTGATAATTGTTGTCCTCAGGCTCCTTGGCTCAGATTCCCCACACCACTTATCTCTAGGCATCTGATTTTGTGTTCTCTGCAAGGACTCCAGGCTCCCAGTATAGCTAGTTTAAAAAAATGAGCTTCTTCAGAGGCTATTCAGCACTTGGGAAATGATTTACCCTCCAGTGAGCTTGGGTGAATGCCCATCTTACTTTGGCCATGGCAAAAGCTGAGAGAAATTAACTCAGAGATGAAATTAATTCTTCTCTCTCCCTCTACTCTGGCCTTGTTTGTGCTGTGTGAGATTTGGAGTTCCCTTCTATCTCCTCGCAGAATGTCCTCTTAAGTAAAAACAGAAGGACAGGGAAGACAGTTTATAGGCTGCTGCATTTCACCTGCAGCATCATTATTTTGAAATGTTTGAAATGTGAAGCCTAAAATAAAATAGATACAAAGTCCTGCAGAAATCTGAGCCACCATTCCTGGTAAATATTGCAATACCTGGTATGACTTGTCTCATTCTAGGTAAGAATTTTGAAGAGACTTGGGTAAAGTGTTGGAAGGTGATGTGATTAAAAGTAGGATCCAGAGAGCTATGTAGTGAATCACAGGATGTTAGGGGTTGGAAGGGACCTCTGGAGATCATCTAGTCCAACCCCCCTGCCAGAGCAGGATGGTAGAATCTAGCACAGGTCTGTCCTGATGGGACAAAGCCTCAGATATGCCCTAAACCAGACAATGGAGCAGGAGCCAAAAAGTCTGGTTTTTCAGGAGATTGCCCATGTTGCCCAGGCTTATCTGAGCATGCCCTGTGGTCCAAGTGGGCCATGTATGTATGCCTTTGGCCACATTTGGAGAAAAAATGATTCTGTAAGTTAAAATATCAGGTTTCTATCTCTTAATTTTTGTGGCTACTGGCCGTCATTGCCTTGGGAAATCTATAAATACTAGGCCAAAGAGTTCTTTGGGTTACCTTCTTGTCCAAGATCTGGGAGAGAAGCCACAAGAAGCCTTGCTTGCCTTGCAATTTGGAATCCAAGTGCCTCAGTTTATGCAGAAAGTGCCCCTTGCAGGAAAGCATCAAAAATAAAAGCCCAGGAGCAGACGAGCATGTCTTGCTGGGCCGAGGGATGAACCCTGGAGGAGCCAAGACCCCGGGACCATCTTGTCTTATTGGAAGAAGCAATAAGAACCGCTGCAAAGATGCAAAGATTGCAGCTGAAGAACCTCTCCATAACAGGTAAAGCTACAAAGCTGATGAGCCCTGCAAGCCTCAGCAGCAACCACTTTTCTACAAAGTTTTCAGCTACAAAGCTTGTCTGTGCTACAGCAACAAGCTGCAAAAGCCAACACAAAGTGAAACTGTACTCTTTCCACTTTCACCTGTTTAATGCCATTTTGGTTTTGTCAAATCCACATGCGTGCTGTGTGGTACCATAATCTGTGGATTATAAACATAATAACTGAATACACTGGACTAAAGAACAATTTGCAGTGAGTAACCTAGTATATATGATTTTTATAAGCATCTGTTAAAAGGTCTGTTGCCCTAGAGAATTCTAGAGCCCCCCTTCCCCTTACCCCCTCCCATCCCCGGTTGTGGGCAAAGCCAGCATGTTGCCAATGTTTTTTTTTCTTTACAGTGTAAATTACTGTTTGTTGTTTTTTGAGGGGTTTTGCTAATATTGTTTAAATTGTTACATGTTCCTGATGGTGAGATATCTGTTCCACAATTGAATATTTCAAACCAGTAAATAGGTTTTATTAATATTTTCCACTGGATTTTTAATTGATAAAGTTATTAATATTTTTATTAATTGTTCCAGCTATTATATATTTTTATTAACTGTTCCATCTATTAAATATTAACAACCATAATCATAAGAAGGTCACACAGGAATGCATCCAGATGGGTCCTGAAAGTCTCCAGAGAAGGAGACTCCACAACCTCTCTGGAGAGCCTGTTCCAGTGCTCTGTAACCCTCACAGGGAAAAAGTTCCTCCTCATGTTGAGGTGGAACCTCCTGTGCTGTAGTTTATATCCATTCCCCCTTGTCCTATTCACAGGGTGCCACTGAAAAGAGCCCATCCCCTCCTTCTTGACACCCAGGCCTCAGATATTTATAAACATTTATTAAATCCCCTCTCAGTCTTCTCTTCTCCAGACTAAACAGTTCCAGGTCTCTCAGCCTTTCCTCACAGGGCATGTGCTCCGGTCCCTTAATCATCCTGGTAAACTCTCTGTTGGACTCTCTCCAACATATCCTTGTCCCTCTTCAACTGCGGAGCCCAAAACTGAGTGAAATATTCCAGATGAGCTCTCACCAGGGCAGAGTAGAGGGCGATGAGAACCTCCCTCGATCTGCTGGACACACTCCTCTTAAGGCACCCCAGGATCCCATTGACCTTCTTGGCCACAAGAACACATTGCTGTCCCATGAATAACTTGCTACCCGCCAGGACTCCCAGGTCCTTCTCCACAGGGCTGCTGTCCAGCAGATCACCTCTTAACCTGTATTGGTGAAGATGTCAAACAGCACTGATCCCTGGGGAACTCCACTAGTTACAGCTCTCTAGCTGGACTTGGCACCATTGACCACCACTCTTTAGACTCTATTTTGTAACCATTTCCTAATCCATCTCGCTGTCTGCTCTTCTATCCCACACTTCTGGAGCTTACTCACAAGGGTGATATGGGAGATGTGTCAAAAGCCTTGCTAAGGTCAAAGCAGACTACATCCACTGGTCTGCTTGCATTTACCCATTTTGTTACTACATCATGGAAGGCTATCAGTAAAGCAGGATTTCTCCTTGGTAAATCCATTCTGACTGCTCCTGATCATCTTCTTCTCTTCTAAGTACCTAGAGATGACCTCCAGGATGAGCCGGTCCATTTTTTTTTTCCAGGGATGGAGGTGAGGCTGTCTGGTCTGTAGTTTCCTGGAACCTCGTTCTTACACTCTTTGAAGACTGGAGTAACATTGGCTTCCTTTCAGGCAACTCTCCTGTCTGCCAGGATTTTGCAAAAATGATGGGGAGTGGTAGAGCAACAACACCAGCCAGCTCTCTCAACACTCTTGAGTGCCCACGGACTTGTGATTATTCAATTTATGTAACTGATCCCTAATTGAGTCTTCATTGACTAGCAGAGAGTCTTCCCTCTTTCAGTCTTCTCTTTCAACCCGAGTCTGGAATTCATAGGGGAGTTCAGTCTTAGGAGTAAAGACTGAAGCAAAGAAGGCATTCATCAACTCTGCCTTCTCTGCATCCTCAATTATCAGGGCTGCCTCCTCATTCAGCAGTGGGGTGACACCTTCCCTATTTTTCCTTTTTCTACTGATATATTTGAAGAAACCCTTCTTGCTCTCTTTAACTTCTTTTGCCACTTTTAGTTCCAAGAGGGCTTTGGCCTTCCTTGTTGCCTTCCTACATGCCCTGGCAACTACTCTATAGTTCTCCCAAGTGACAAGTCCCTTCTTCCAGGAACTGTATCTTTCTTCCATGAAATTTCCTTCAGAAGCTCCTTGCTGATCCATGCAGGTCTCCTGGCACATCTAACCCTTCTCTTACTCAAGGAAACACACCTATCTAGGGCTCTGAGGATGTGGCATTTAAAAATTGACCAACTTTCCTCCAAACCTCCAGAGTCTTAGCCCATGGGATTCCTGCAAGTATCTCTCTGAAGAGTACAAAATTAGCCCTGCAGAAGTCCAGGCTGTGGTAGTTTTAGGCTATGCCTTTAAAAAATTTCACAGATCTTGAACAGAAAGCAGTAGAATGAAAATAAATCACCACTGGGTGTAGAAAGGAAAATAATGATAGTTCTAAACAATCCCATTGGAAAGATAATGGGCTTAAGATTTAGTTAGGAAAACAATCTCTCTCTGTGCTCCTTTGGCTTTGGCTGATGCTTCTGGCTTTACTGACCTTGGCTGCATCACTTTTGTCATGACTGGTATTAAAAACAACAACTTTGCTCTTTGTCTTGTTCCTTTTGTGTATGGGGGGTAGGGGAGGAGGCAGGGAAGGGAGAAGCTATTAGCTCCAGTGGTCTTTGGCCTGGGGGGTCCTTGTGCTGTTTATTAATTGTAAATATCTGTAAATATTTTCAATACTGAATATTTTCAATACTGTTTATTTTGTACATATTCATTGTATTTCATTGTAGTTTGTAGTTTTGCTTGTAAATACAGTTGTCATTTGCTTTCAACTGAGCTGGTCTGGCAAATTTGATGTTGGGGCTGGGGGTGTGTGAAATTTTCAACCCATCACACAGGGTTGTAAATGCCTCAATTGATGAGAACTGGTGACAAACCTTCCAAAAATGTTTTCAGAAATCTGCAAGGCCTGTTTATAGTAGCTATGAAGTGATATAATCAGGTGCTGGAAAGCTAGCAAAGATTTCAAGAGCACTTTGTATTTCCAACAAGATAAAATCTCTAGGTACTCTTGTTTGTCAGCTGACTGAAAGAGATTCACAGTAACCCTTTTCCTTGTCTTTTTTTTTTTCCTCCACATTAAACTGCCATCATGACAATGGCAACTGGAAAGGAAAAGATCGCACTAGTGGGATTTGTTACTGTCCATCCAAGAGGTAGATGTCAACTTTCCTTCATTTCAAGCTTGTTTCGACTTGCTTCAAAGACAAGGGTCAAAAAAAAATCACAGAAAATAAAGCAAAATCTCTAAACAACAAGAGCTAACAGCCACTGCTATCATTCTTCTCATCATTTCACAGTATACCTCAACAAGTCTTTTCCTGGGCAACCTGCAAGATGGTGTCCTTAATCCTTTCCTGGTTAACTGACCTACAAGAGACTATAAAGTAGTTTGGGATTACAGCCCACATTGATACCATTTCTTTTATCCTGCTCTGTCAATCTGATAGCAGCTTTGCTTCTGACCCTTCTGTTGATGACAGATGAGTTTCACAGGTATCCCATTTTCACTGGGCTGCTTGTAGCTTTCAGAAATCCTGCTGTGCTGAGTGTTTATGCTTAACAAGAGGTGTTATGGTAACAACCTTATTCATACTTACATACTTACTGATACGATAGAAAGTTGAAGGAGTAGGAATTTCTTAAGAATAACACATCTTAGGCTAATAATTACAATTGGCTACGAATAGCAATAATTAAATTAAATGGTCCCTAATTGCGAATAGTTGTCTTGCAGGAAGGAAATGCAAGAGGGTAGCAGGGCAGACAGGTGGGAGTATGACTCAGTATTTGGAAGGCAAGGCAGCCCACACAGGGGGTCTTGTGCAGTTGGCCTAAGTCACTTTTCAGATAGCATGACATTGGGACGAAGGGAGGACACCTCTGAGCACTAATATTTGCTCGACTCACCATCTTATCAGGAGAGAAAGTATCAATGCTAAGACCATTCCCTTTCTGTGGCTTTTCACTCTCCTTCTAGAGCTGTCTAAAGAATTAAACAATCTATATGAACCCTAGCTCCCTGTTTATTTTCTTAACAGCATAGGGATGACAGAAAATCTTCAGAGAAACAATGTGAGAAAGAAAACTGAGTGAAAAATAAATTACCCCTGCATTTTTTTTATTCCATCTCCTTCTCACTACAGAAATAGGTGTTACTTGCTTTGAAAAGTCAGATAAATGGTGCATACTTCATTTTTTTTAATCCATTCTGCAAGCTAGCTATGAAATAGATGTAGAGTATTTATCTATATATGGTTCAGATGTGAAAGCTTGTTCTAAAATGACTCTCTCCCTCCACTTTTGGTATGTAGCAATCAGAAAGAAATGATACATTTTACTAGATATGAAATTCTAATTAAAGGAGGTAGCAAAGGGGTCAGTTAACAAATACATCAAAGTGCTTCATGCAAATTTGTTTTCTACCCCTGACAAGAGTGTTAGGCATTAATTTATGCCTATGGTAAATGATCTGTATAAAAGTATTTCTTCATGCATTATAGACAAATAGAGATGCTGCTGAGGTTGTGGGTTTTTTTCTAAATTAATTCTATTTTAGTGAACTTTCCATGACATTTACTGTTCTCAGTATGACAATGCCTGAATCTAAGCCACAAACCATAGCACATCATGCTGAGTGCTGTCAGGCAAAGAAGTTAAGATGGTTCCTGACCCATTACTTTATTATTTTGCAACCTGAATAGACAAACTGGTTCCTTGACTGTTTAGAAAGGGGAGAATAGAAATTCTGGCAGGAAAATATCTCCATTTTGATCATTAAAATAGACTGACATCTTGATTCATACCTACTCTCTGGCATTGAGGAACGACTGCAGGAAGTGAAAGCCCCCAAAATCTTGGAGGAGACAAGAAAAAACACTTCCTTGTTAATTACAGAAGAAAGCAAGAAAGATTTTTTCAGAAGTACTAGGAAAAATAGAATCATATAATCATGGAATCAATAAGGTTGGAAAAGACCTCAGAGATCATCAAGTCCAACCTATCACCCAACACCTCATGACTAACTAAACCATGATTTCAAGTGCCATGTCAAATCCCCTCTTGAACACCTCCAGGGATGGTGACTCCACCACCTCCCTGGGCAGCCCATTCCAATGGCAAATCACTCTCTTTTTGTGAAGAACTTTCTCCTCGCCTCAAGCCTAAACTTCCCCTGCTGCAGCTTGAGACTGTGTCCTCTTGTTCTGGTGCTGGTTGCCTGGGAGGAGACCAACCCCCACCTGTCTATAACCTCCTTTTAGGTAGTTGCAGAGAGCAATAAGGTCTCCCCTGAGCCTCCGTTTCTCCAGGCTAAACAACCCCAGCTCCTTTAGCCTCTCCTCACAGGGCTTGTGCTCAAGACCTCTCATGCCTCTTCCCATGGGACTGAATGAATGGGAAGGACCCTTGGAGGGCCCAAATCCAGCTTTGTGGAACCTCCTTATGTTTCCAAACACAGAAGCCTTGCAATAGGAATCTCCTTTAGGCCAAAATGAAGCAGAGCACATCAGTGCACCACTGCACCACCACTCACAGATTTCCTCATCAAAACTGGACACTGCATCAAGATGCCCAAACATCTTTGATACTTCCCTTTGTAATTGTCAGTGTTTTCCTGTTTGTTTTTTTCCAAGCTTTGTTCATAAACAGTGATATTTTTCCTTCTAAAGCGAGCTTTTTCAGGGTCACTAGCATGCTGGGTATCAAGACACAGAATTTCTGTCAGTTCTTGGCATGTCCAGGTCCTCCCTGCTTTTAGGGCAATATTAGGTTGTGATTAATGCAGCTGATGAGCTAAGCTGTATTAAAGAGCTGTGCATTTTGGTAGTGATTGACTGTGACCGGTTTAGGCTGTGCCTTTAAGAAAGGGACACTTTCTGAACACTCTGGGCGAATATTTTGGTATATAAATGAAAACAACAATATGCTAATCCAATTTCATTGGTGGAACCCGGCTGTAGGTTCTTGTTTAGTCTTTCAGTCGGGGAGGGCAGTCAGTAGTCGTCTTCTTCTTCCCCCTGTACTGTGAGCTGGCTCGTTTCTCTCTACGATTCTTGCTAACCAGATAAGAAAACTAACTTTTTTGCATTCGCTTTGAGCTTTAACAAAGTTTTCCCCTTTTAATTACCTTCCTTTCTCTCTCTCTCTAACCCTTTTGGGAAAAAGGGGAGGTAGGGAGGGAGAAGGGAGGGAAAGGCCGAACCCCCCTGGCCGCAGGGGGGATTGGGGAAAGGTTTCCTGTATTACATACTTTGCTGTATACTTCTGTATATATTGTAAATATTGTATATTTTTGAACATATTCATTGCATTCCATATCTGCTTGTAAAATACAGCTTTCATCTGCTTCTCCGGATGAGTTAGCTGTGGAATTCTTTTTGTGTGTGTGGGGAGGAACCTTCCAACTCCACCACATATTTTTAATTGGCGGTCCAACGTGCGGCTTGTGGATAATTGCTGTCCAGAAGCAGGGCAAAAAGGTTGATTGATTTATTGCCTGCTCGAGTCGGAGTTGCAAACATGAAAGTGTTTTGGATTTTAGAACGTTTGGTCTTTTCAGTTTGTTCGGTACTGGTCTACAAGTACTTCACGGGAATGATTTTCGATCGCTTAGGCAGATACTTGATGTATAGATTGTATTTATGGTTTAAGTATAAGATTCAGCTTCTTTACGACCGGTGCCTGGGATTCTTTTGGCTTAACAGATACGGGAATGTGACCTCCAGCACTCTGCCCATAGAGATAAAGGAGTTTAAGATCCCGGTAGGCGAAAGGGTTGTTTTAAGTGATGGCTGGGATCCAAAGGTGATTTATTTGATGTGTGCAATCCTGCTGTTGGTGATAAGTAATGTGTTCTTGTTATATGCTCTGTATCGGGAGAAAAAGGTGGCTAAACCCTGCTTTGTAATTAAGCGTAGATCGAAACGCAGAAAGCGCAGCTCTAACTCTACCCCAGAGGTATCTAGTGATGACGAAAATGCAGAATCTGTATCAGTTAACGACAAGGCTAAAAAGTCCATCGGAAAAGCTGCTCTGAACGGTGCTGTTGGTGGCTCTGGCAATCAGCCAGCAGCAGCGGCAGCTCCTAACATGGCTTCCACGCCCTCGGCAGCCATTAATGGGGCAAAGCCATTTCCTCCTTCTTCTTCGGCAGGACCGGAAGTGTCCTCCACAGCAGCTGATTCGTCTCAAAACCTGTCAGCTTCTATTAAGCCAGCTGTAAATCCAAACACAGCTCCAGTTAAGCAGGTAGCTGTTTTAAAAACGAGAGGTGGAAAGGGCAAAGCTGATCCAGATGCTGATGGGGAGAGCAGCAGGATCCTGGTGAGGGAACTTCTGCTCAAAGAGACCCTGCTGAGATGGAGGAAAAAGTTTGTCTTAAAGATATAGCTGAGTTATTGAGATCATCACTGGATGGAGATGCAGGGCAAATTGCTGATAGCAGAACAACTAAAGGTGGTACTCCTGACCTTAAGCAGATTCTTAGGAGAGTGACAGTAAGATTATTGGGACAAGAACTTCAGGAGGAGGCAGAGGAGGAGGAGTCAGATTATATAGAGAGCTGTTCGTCACCGAGGGAGGAATTGAGGTGTGTGCGTAAAGATTACATCAGAGCAGATAAGGAGCCAATCCTAGCTTGGCTTAGTAGATGTTATGATACAGGTGCTCCAGCTCTGGTAGTTGGAGACAAGTCAGCAGCTCAACTAGGAACTCTCTCAAAGGATAATGGAATAGATAGACATCTAGGCAGGACTCTCGGTAAGGTTACTCTCTGGATACGCCTTTTAATGGCAACTCTTATGAGGTATCCTTCCCGAGATGATCTTCCATGGAATCCTAAACCCTGGACTACCATAGATGAGGGAATCAAGCGTCTGAGAGAATTTGCTGTTAGAGAGGTACTCTATGGTGGCCATGAGACTCTGAATCCTGATGAAATTCCTGTAGGAACTGGTCTTGCTAAAAAGCTCATCAAACTTGCTCCTCCTAATTATGCAAATATTCTGGCAAGCAGAATTGTGGCAAGAAATTATGGTGGTGCTTCTCCTACGGTTGGCCAATTCACTGATCAGATGAGACAATTGGAGGATAGCATGACACGTGTTTCTTTGGTTTCAGCCATTGTAACTCTGTCTGGAAAAATTGAGAATTGCATGAAAGAGCTGAAGGATGAATTTAAAAATACATTCTCCCAATTGGCACAAGGAGATAATTCCAATTCTTCCTCCAGGTGGATACAAGTTTCCTCTGTGAGGAATAGATGTCCTCCAAGGATGTCATTCCAAAACAGGTCATTCCAAAACAGGTCATTCCAAAACAGATCCAACCAAAACAGACCACCAAGGCAATCACGTGCCAGTATTTGGATAACTCTGCGTGATCAGTTTGGTGAGAACATGAAGAGATGGGATGGTCAACCAACTGCCAATCTTTTCAGGAGACTGAGGGAACTGCAAAGTGGCAGAACTCGAGGTAGCAATACCAGAAGGGTAGCTGTTACTTCTACAGTTCCCCAGGACAACTCTAATAGCGCCAACAGTGGCTCCAGTTCTAACACTGCACACTGTGCTCATTGCACATGTGGGCATGTTCCCCATAACTAGGGGTGCCCTGCCTCCCGCCAGGGGGAGGAGAGGGGTAACAGAGATAACAGAATCTATTGGGATGTGTACATCCAGTGGCCTGGCACTTCACAATTTCAGAAGTACAGGGCCTTGGTTGATACAGGGGCTCAGTGCACCATAATGCCATCAAATTATCAGGGATCAGAAGCTATAACTATTCTGGGAGTCACTGGTGGATCTCAAGAGTTAACTAAGGTGGAGGTTGATATAAGTTTAACTGGTAAACAGTGGAGGAAGCATACAGTTGTGACCGGACCTGACCACCTTGTATTTTGGGAATTGATTTTCTGAGAGAAGGGCGTTTCAAAGACCCTAGAGGTTACAAATGGGCTTTTGGAGTCGCATCTGTAGAAACTGATGGACAAAAACTGAAGCTGTCTGTTAGACCTGAGCTTTCTGATGAATCTGCAGTTGTGGGACAACACAAGATTCAGGACATTAAATTGCCCATTGCTTCTCAGACTGTGCATCACAGACAATACAGAACCAACCGTGACTCTTTCTTGCCCATTCAGAATCTGATTCGTCAGTTGGAGAGTCAGAAAGTCATCAGCAAAACTCATTCACCTTTCAACAGTCCAGTGTGGCCTGTGCGAAAGCCGAATGGAGACTGGCATCTGACAGTCGACTACCGAGCCCTGAATGAAGTAACTCCACCTATGAGTGCAGCAGTACCAGACATGATGGAACTGCAGTATGAGCTGGAATCCAAAGAGGCCAAATGGTATGCTACCATAGACATTGCTAATGCCTTCTTCTCTATTCTCATAGCAGAGGAGTGCAGGCCTCAGTTTGCTTTCACCTGGAGAGGAATCCAGTACACTTTCAACAGGTTGCCAATGGGCTGGATCCACAGTTCCAGCATCTGTCATGCAGTGATCCACGATGCTCTGGAGGAAGGTGGTGCTCCAGAACACATCCAGTTCATCGATGACATCATCGTCTGGGGTAAAACTGCTGAAGAAGTCTTCGAGAAAGGTAACAAAATCATTGACATTCTTCTGAATGCAGGTTTTGCCATCAAGCGAGACAAGGTGAAAGGACCTGCCAGAGAGATCCAGTTTCTGGGAGTGCGGTGGCAGGATGGACGCCGACACATTCCAGTGGATGTGGTAAACAGAGTCTCTACCATGGCAAATCCCATGAACAAGCAAGAAACTCTACGTTTCTTGGGGATAGTGGGATTTTGGAGACTGCACATTCCTGGATACAGTCAGATTGTGAAACCTCTGTATGATGTGACTCGAAAGAGAAACCATTTCCACTGGGGACCTGAACAACAAGCAGCCTTTGACCAGATAAAGCAAGAGGTAGTGCAAGCAATGGGTCTGGGACCTGTCCGAGATGGTCCAGACATTAAGAACATTTTGTATATGGCTGCAAGTGACAATGGTCCAACCTGGTGCTTGTGGCAGAGAGCTCCAGGTGAAACACGTGGACGACCTCTTGGTTTCTGGAGTCGAGGTTACAGAGGTTCAGAGGCTAATTATACTCCAACAGAGAAAGAGATTCTAGCTGCCTATGAAGGAGTAAAAGCAGCTTCTGAAGTAATTGGAACTGAATCACAACTTCTCTTAGCTCCCAGATTACCAGTTTTGAATTGGATGTTCAAAGGCAAAGGTTCCACACCACATCATGCAACAGATTCCACCTGGTCTAAGTGGATGGCTCTGATAACACAGAGAGCTCGAATGGGAAATCCTGAAAGACCTGGTCTGGTGGAGGTGATCTCAAGTTGGCCTGAAGGTACCAACTGTACCAAACCTCCAGAGGAGAGAGTAACTCGTGCTGAGGAAGCTCCTCCTTACAATGACCTTTCTGATGATGAAAAGAAATATGCTTTGTTCACAGACGGTTCCTGTCGTCTTGTCGGGAACAAGCGAAGGTGGAAGTCTGCAGTGTGGAGTCCAACACGCCGAGTTGCAGAGGCAAAGGATGGAGAAGGAGAATCCAGTCAGTTCGCAGAGGTAAAAGCTGTCCAGCTAGCTCTGGACGTAGCTGAACGTGAGAGATGGCCAAAGCTTTATCTCTACACCGACTCATGGATGGTAGCCAATGCTCTGTGGGGTTGGCTAAAGAACTGGAAAAAGAATGGTTGGCAGAGAAAAGGAAAGCCTATTTGGGCAGCTGACCTGTGGCAGGATATTGCTGATCGAATCGAGAGAATTCCAGTGAAGGTGAGACACATTGATGCTCACATCCCTAAGAGCAAAGCTACTGAGGAACAGCAACACAACCATCAGGCAGATCTAGCTGCAAGAGTTTCTCAAGTAGACATGGACTCTGATCTTGATCTCGACTGGAAACACCGAGGTGAGATATTCTTAGCTCGGTGGGCTCACGATTCGTCAGGACATCAAGGCAGAGATGCAACATACCAGTGGGCACGTGACAGATCCATAGACATTTCCATGGATGCTATCACACAAGTCATCCATGACTGTGACATTTGTGCTGCTATTAAGCAGGCAAAACGACTTAGGCCCTTATGGTATGGTGACAGATGGTCCAAGTACAAGTATAGTGAAGCTTGGCAAGTTGACTACCTCACTCTACCACGTTCTAGTTCTGGTAAGCAGTATGTGCTTACTATGGTAGAGGCAAACACTGGATGGTTGGAAACTTATCCAGTACCACATGCAACTGCACGCAACACCATTCTTGGTCTGGAGAGACAAATCCTGTGGAGACACGGAACTCCAGAGAGGATTGAGTCAGACAACGGAACTCATTTCAAAAACAACCTTGTAAAGAGTTGGGCCAAAGAGCACGGCATTGAGTGGATATTCCACATCCCCTACTATGCACCAGCTGCAGGGAAGATTGAACGCTACAACGGTTTGTTGAAGACCACTCTTAAAGCCATGGGGGTGGATCTTTGAAAAACTGGGAGAAACATCTAGCACAAGCAACCTGGCTGGTAAATAGTAGAGGTTCAGTGAACCGAGCTGGACCTGCACATTCAGATCTGCTACAGAAAGTAGAAGGTGATAAAGTACCTGTTGTTAAAGAAAAGAATCTGTTAGGTAAGACTGTTTGGGTATTTTCTCCCTCGGGAGAGGCTAAACCTGTCCGAGGGGTGGTTTCAGCTGAAGGTCCGGGTCACACTTATTGGGTAATGTAAGAGAGTGGTGAAATTCAGTGTATTCCACAAAGAAACTTAACTTTAGCTGAAAGAGTTTAATTTCAAAGTGTTGTACAGCTACATTGCGCCCAAAGGAAGGATCCCTGAGGAATCTACAGTGCACGAACCCTGAGAACCCTGAGTCAACTGAGAGTCCCTGTTTCCCTGTTTCCCTGTTTCCCTTTTCTTCGCTTCATCTGCGAAGAGACAAACTATTTTCCATTTTTCTTGTTTCTTGGACTTCTGAATCATCTACACCTGAGGATAGCCGGAATGGACTATGAACTTTACTTACAAACTGTAGATATTGTTTTAGATTGGATGGACAGTACAAACAGCCAATGAAATTGTTTAGCAGGGGTGGATTGTGACCGGTTTAGGTTGTGCCTTTAAGAAAGGGACACTTTCTGAACACTCTGGCTGAATATTTTGGTATATAAATGAAAACAACGATATGCTAATCCAATTTCATTGGTGGAACCCGGCTGTGGGTTCTTGTTTAGTCTTTCAGTCGGGGAGGGCAGTCAGTAGTCGTCTTCTTCTTCCCCCTGTACTGTGAGCTGGCTCGTTTCTCTCTACGATTCTTGCTAACCAGATAAGAAAACTAACTTTTTGCATTCGCTTTGAGCTTTAACAAAGTTTTCCCCTTTTAATTACCTTCCTTTCTCTCTCTCTCTAACCCTTTTGGGAAAAAGGGGAGGTAGGGAGGGAGAAGGGAGGGAAAGGCCGAACCCCCTGGCCGCAGGGGGGATTGGGGAAAGGTTTCCTGTATTACATACTTTGCTGTATACTTCTGTATATATTGTAAATATTGTATATTTTTGAACATATTCATTGCATTCCATATCTGCTTGTAAAATACAGCTTTCATCTGCTTCTCCGGCTGAGTTAGCTGTGGAATTCTTTTTGTGTGTGTGGGGAGGAACCTTCCAACTCCACCACATTGACATACATTTTAAATTCAGAATATGAGATCCATCCTGGTTAATGACATTATTTCCAATTATTTGAGCTGGGATATAATTTCAAATAAATTGTCTATATCCAGTACTCAGTAAAAAAAATGTCTACACTACCTAGTAACACGGGAAAATTCAGAGAAGTATGGTGTTTTCCTTCCACTGCTGTGTAATTTTTCTGCAGCAAAACTTGGCACATAACCTCCAGCGTCACTTTAACCAAAATAAGGTTCACTCTGACACCTTTTCTAGTTGTCTACAATGTGTAAATCCATTGTGGTTGCTTTTTGGTTAATGCCACTCTAAAGTCAAGGTCCCTACAAAGAATTAGAAGCTGCAAATTATTCTTGTTTACTTAAACTACCGTTTTGGAGACCTGTGATTTGTGGCCCATTGGTGCTTGATGAGAGCACCCCCAGTATTGGAGATGATGTATGTTATGCAGTAAAAATAGATGGTTCAATAACACTGTGGTCTTTTGGAGAAAATATAGTCACAAAACACCTGCTTCTCTCTGTTCCCAGATGATTTTGCAGACATCTACAGTGTCTACATAAAACTAGTAATAGCTGTAGCCTGGAATTTTTCAAAACTGATGTATTTTTTCCACTGGCAGATGTTGATTCACTTAAAGGTTCTTTCTACAGAAATATGACTTAGTGGACAAAATTATGTCAGAGAGCATTCCTAGGTCCAGTATGATAAATAAACATCAGAAAATTTTGATGAAAAGGTAGTAGCCTCAATGCAGATGCTGCAAGATTTTGTTCCATAACCTGGTGCTGCAGAAAAAGTTAAATATAGTTATTCACTATATAACCTACTGGTAGTGAAAGCCTTAATAACCAAGCTAATGACAACAGCATCTACCCATAAAAAGTTCCTGGAACAAAAACTCATGACAGCCTCTTGTCATCTTAGGTAAGCAAAATATCATGTGTGTGGTTTTTTTTATTCTGTCCAGTGCTAGCTAGCTTGGAACAAGGAGCTGGGTTTGGTGCCAAGATATGAAAGAAAATCCTCTGTCAAGGATACCAGACAAGAGAAGAGCTAGAAATACTTAGGAAAATGCCAAAAAAGGGCCCAACCCACAGTACCTAAAACAAGCCAAAAGCCCCCAAAACTGTAATTAGCAAGTCAAATTTTTTTTAAAAAAAAAGGAAATAAAATCATTCAGCACACAGAATTCGTCACCGTGTAAGCTACAAACCTGAAATGCAAAAATCAGATTTCTTGCTCTGTTTTATTATATGGTGTCTTTGGTTCCTAGGAACTGGACCTGAAGTCCCAAGCATCTTAGATGAACATTCTGAGTACCTAAGCTACCAGTCAATTTTGAGCATATCTTCAGAAAAGGTGTGAATTTTTTTTTTGCTGACCGTGCACTTTTCTTTCCTGTGAATGGTGACCTCCAACATTTCACAATCTCACATAACCAAATTACATGCTACACATAGTTTCTCATTCATTTCCACCTTGTTACTTGCACTGAAATTAGAGCAGCCATTTAACTGACAGCTTCTTCCCCCCAGGTTTTTGATATGAAGGTTTTTAAGTTCTTTTCTATTATTATTTTTTCCAGTTATTAAAGTCACCACAGAAGTGTTGCATAATTGAAACAGGATTGTATTTGAGAGCTATGTTGGAAAACACTCTTATTGGATGTTGTCCATAGCACATAAAATTGAAAATTCAGGATGATAAAATTAAGCTCTTCTAAAAAGAGAATTGTTCGGTTAAGTAACAGTGACTTATCCATATGCCTCAAGTCAGAATATTTACATAAATGTGAAGACTTTTGAAATGAACACTGCATAAAATTCACAGAATCACAGAAGCACAGAATATAACTGATTGGAAGACACATTCAAGATTGTCCAGTCCAGTCTTCAATCCAGCACTGAAGGGTCAACACTAAACCATGTCCCTAAGTGCCAGGTCCACACTGTGCTTCAACACCAGGGTTGATGACTCCACCACAGCCCTGGGCAGACCATTCCAATGTTTGATAACCCCCTCAGTGAAGAAATATTTCCTAATATCCAACCTAAATAAACCACTCCTGGTACAGCGTGTAACCATTTCCTCTACTTCTGTCACTTGCCACCAAGGAGAAGAGGCTGGCCTCCTCCTTGCTCATACCTCCCTTCAAGCAGTTGTAGAGAATTATAAGGTCTCACCTCAGCCTCCTCTTCTCCAGACTGAACAACCCCAGCTCCTTCAGATGCTCCTTGTAGGAAGTGTAACAGAAAATTGACTTGGTAAGACTAGTCCTGTTTAATAACTGCATGTCCTTTGAATCAGTCCTCCATATATTGAATTTCATGAGGATCAGATGAAGGAAAGGAATGTCGATATTAATGGAATAATAGTTTAAAGCAACTGCAGTCACCTGGTTTCTGCAGCATTATCCTTTAATTACATTTAATCTGACAATAGAGAAAGGAGACCTTGAATCAGAGAAATTGTACTGTAGATACAATGATTGATTGTTGAGTTCCACAGCACAATGAAAATATTGATGCCCCAATATGGCTGTCTGCGCATAAGCAGAGCAATAGAATTAGTACTTCTGCAAAGGTTACTTTCTTTGCAAGAAGTTTGTTTTAACTCAGATGGGGTATCATAATCAACAATCCTCCTTAGCTGTGCATGGTGAAGTAAAATGGTTTGCTGTTGCTTATCTAGTGTTGCAACATCTATTTCTCTTATTGCACAATTTGAATGTGATTCCAGATGCAAACTGTTGCATGTCACAGATGGCTGAAATTGAATATTTCACTAACAGTTCCATTAAGACTCTTGATTTAAATAATCAATTTTACTTTTTATTCCAATGGGCTTTGGAAGCAAACATTGCCATTTGCTGTGTCTTGACTAGGGTGCAGTGTCTTCTACATATGAGGTTGTATCTTGATTACTTTGGAGCATGCCCTTTATACTGAGACTTCACTTGTTCTTCCAAAAGGAGAAAAAGGACCTGTCAGTGGCACAATGAAATTAGAGAATGAATCCCTGTCAGAAAATCCTTCGGAATCAGTCTAAAGGCTTGCTAACATCAAAGAGCTTCAGTTTGGTCCTAACTAAACATAGAACTAAACATAGAAACCTGTTCATTGCTCAAAAAATAAGAGAGTGAGGGGGAACTCCAGTCTCCTCCAATTTAAGTAATTAATTGTGTCATGATTCATTACTGTCTTTCTAGCCTTTAAAGTTAGAAATATGCAGGATGTCATCAGGAAAAAGATCATCTCAGTCACATGTGTAAGTCATCTCTAAAAACTGAAACACTTTTCCTTTCCCTAATCAGTTCTATGTATTTCACACATTGTTATTTGGTTAGCTTCATTAAACATCACTGTTGATTAAATGAAGGAATACACTTCATGATGCAACACATTGTGACTTCTATCACTGGTTGATAGCTGTCATGAATCTTAAAACCTGTATATGAAATTATTTGCAAACAAAAGCATAACTGTACTGTATGAGTACAATATACCTTCCATTGTCACTTACACTTGTGCTTCTGACTGAAAAATGTGGGCTCACATACTGCTGCACTGGGCATGTCATTGTTGTACAACTCTAAAATAAAAGAGACTGGAAGCTTTTAAATCATGGTACTGCTAAATTAAGTTCTCCTCACTTCAGGGACACTTTCTCTTTTTTTTTTTTTTTTATCCTCCCCCCCCCCTGTAATTTATGGATCTACTTTCAATGTATTTGCTAATGCCATTTAATATTTAATTTGTATTTCATTCTACTCTCACAGCTGGAGTTCATCAGCTACCCTTACTTGGAGTAAGGTAGTAATGCTAACACATGGCATGCATTTAAAGGAACACTCCTGTAGCTTTTCCACTGGAATGTAATTATTAACAAATGGTAAGACCAGTTTTCTTTCTGCTAAAATATCATTTGGGCTCAATTAGATGATGCCAAGATGATCAGGTCATTAAGTTCACTACTCTATTGATTCTAGCTTTATCTGAGCTCTGTTCATTTATTTTTTTGAGCTCGTTTGCTTTGGCTTGAACTTTGACTGTGTTATTTGATTGAAAGTTAGTTTCCATGGAAATTGTTAAGAGTATGAGGTCTTACACTCCTGCATACATCTCTGAATTCAATTTGATGCTAACTTTTAAATGATTTTTTTTTCTCTTTTAGGGTACTGTTCCACAGCCACAGTGTTCAGAAAAGCACAGGAGTCTCTAGGACTTTGCTCTTC
Source organism: Picus viridis (assembly GCA_033816785.1). NCBI lineage: Eukaryota > Metazoa > Chordata > Aves > Piciformes > Picidae > Picus > Picus viridis. Next base: position 31,760,363 of record CM066566.1, read on the forward strand.
TAACCTGTATTTATGCCTATGGCCTGAAAAGGACCTGCTGTCAGAAGGAAAGATTCAAAAAGTAGTCATATACACAAGACAGTGGGAATGGAAAGGCTGAGCTGTTTTTCAGTTGGGGGTTCCATTTGAGGGAGGATCCTGTGGGCTGACAGCTGATAGGGCAACATCTCTGGAGCAGAGGCTGGCACACAACAGCTGGCCACTCCTGACATAATTCAGCTAAGGGCAACTTTCCTAATGCTGATGTGGCGTTCTGCCCCAGGGCTTCAAAGGCTTTGGGACTGCTTTGACATGGAGTGCCTATATGAAGAACCACCACAACTTCCAGTACAGTTCAAAAGCTCTTGGGAAGAGTGGAAAGACAAGGGCTAACTGGGGAGACAAAGCCTTGGTGCTCTTGCCATTTCCAGCCTGGTATATCTAACCTGCTGGAAAGGATCCTGAAGTCACCAAGTCCAGCCTCTATGTTGGGGTATGTCATTGCTGAGAATGGGATGAATGAAAAAATCATTAAACAGAGCATCTATTACAGGGTACAAAGTTATCATACTATATGGTCTGGAACTGCTGCCATTGCACACTAGAGCCTTTGTCAGTTGAAAACAAATGTATTTTCCAGATAGCCATTTTAGACAAAAAGATTCTTACATGAACTACATAAATTTTAACTGTGGAAAGAAGTAGTGATTCTCAGAAGGAGGACCTTCTTTTGACTGCAGAACTCTTCATCTTTTCTGTAAAAGGTGTAAATGACTGTCTGGTTGAAATAATTACATGCAATGTCTTTCCTATCACCATAAAATATGACCATTGGTGATATATGTGCCAGATATGAATGCATAAATAAACACTTCCTGAATAAATCACTCAGTGGTCACCTGAAGTTCGCCCTTCATCATGGCAAGGACAGGCTGGTTATGACACTGCAACCCAGAGGGAATACTCTGGCTGTGTGAGTCCCTTCAGTTCTTCACAGTCAACTTACTTCAGACCTGTGAAGGAAGTGCCAGCATCCTTTGCTAAAGACCAGAAGACCTAAGCTGTCCTTCTCATCCTTGCTCGTCTAACATTGAAGGTGCTAGCATTCATCTAAACTTTAGCCTTCAAAATGTCACAGAATCCAGTGATTGCAAGAAGAGGTAAGTGCAACATGGGTTATTCTTGTATGGCAATGGGTGGGAGTTGAGGCATAGGAAGGTCTATGTAAGCATGAGGAAAACTCTTTTCATTGCGAGGGTGACAGAACGCTGGAACAGGCTGCCTGAGGGGGTGTGGAGTCTCCTCTCTGGAGATATTCAAAACCCTCTTGGATGAATTCCAGTGTGATCTGTTGTAGGTAATCCTGCTCTGTCAGGGGAGGTGGATTAGATGATCTTTCAAGATCCCTTCCAACCCTTCTGTGTTTCTGTGACTCTGTACTAAAGGTGGAGATAGCAGGAAAAGCCATTCCCTATCTGTCTTGCCATAGTGATGCTACCCGTAAGAAAAAATACATATTCAAGACTGGAGAGAGAGGGGTCATGCAACAACATGATGCTGTTACTGTTGGTTGTCTTTGCTGCTGGGATGTTATGCTGAAGTCTTTAAGGAAGAGAGGAAAAGGGATTTATTGCTTCCAGTTTCTTGCTGAGCACTCTATTAGTCTGCTATATAGATTGATAGTTCAATTATTAAACTGCAACACAGAAAGAAGTTCTCTGTTATAAACTGTGAAAAATTGAGGGAATCACCCCCACACTCTCCCTTCACCTCATTCAATACTTTGAACAAAAGATTACAGCTACTAGCTCCAGGGCTCTATTCTTTCTATCCAGGGCTGGCAAAGAAACCTAACTCCCAGAGAGTACTAGAATTTCATCTTTTTCCTTAGCATTTCATACTTCCTACTGCCTACTGATCACGATGACTGCATGACTGCTGCAGAAGTCTTGCTGCTGTATTTCTTCTGGCCTCTCCACCTCTCCCCTTGCATGGCACAGGCCCTTGTGGCATACTGTCCAGGGTAGCCTGCAATTTGTGAGCATAGTCACAGTCCTCTTTCAAGGCTCCAGTGCATTTCTGTGCCTAGCTCTAAAGCTTCATATTATACCATTTACCAGACAACATGCAGAAGCACTTCTCTGTAAAAGTGATGCTTATGTTGGTACCACCAAAGGTTATGAGATTGCATAGAGATTTACCCTTGTAGAGAAAACTCAGATTTTGTATGTCTGACGGATTAAATAAATACAGAGAAAGACAGGAAAGCGAGCAAGCATTGACAAAAACACCATAAAAAGTATATTCCAACCAAGGGATGCACCTAAGTCAAGTATAGAAAAGAACCTCTCCCTAAAGCAAGCCAAAAGTAGCTGCATGATTTCCCTACTGAAAGTTTCTTGTTTCCCATGGAGAACAAGAACAGCATGTAATGAGCCATATTTCTCATCTACTCCTAGCCTTAGGAATCCTATTGATCTCATCAGTGTTAAATTAACCTTGATAGTTGTGATGGGTTACGCCCATCCTGAAAGCAGGGCAGGGGAGGGCTTGTGAGAGCTTTGCCCTCCCTGGAGGGGTTTTCCCCTGGGAAACTAAGTTAGTCTGTTCCACTCCCCTCCCTGTCCAGCAAACCTATAAAAAGGAAGACACTGTAGACATTTGGATCTCTTCTGGCTTCTGCCTTGCCTGGATGAGAGGACTGCTGCTGGCTTCCTGCTTCTCTGCCATGTGGCCAGACCCGGTCCTCCTCCCTGCTACATCCATGCCTTTTCAAAGGACTTCAAAGGACTGGTTTTGTATTCATATTTTCCCCATCCATCCTTGTTTCTTACCCTTGTGAACCCTTCCTGTTATACATATATATGTGTGTGTGTATATGTCTGTATGTATATATTGTTTAAAGAAAAATTTTACCTCTCTACTTCCAAACTGACTTCAAATTATTTCTCAGAGCAAATTATTATTTGCTCCTTCCCTTTCTTTTTTCTCTTGATGAGAGAAGAGGATGTGGGAGTGGGTTGTGAGAGACTAAATCTTATCTCTCCTGATGTGACTCAACAAAGATAAAATCACCTTTGCTGCTGGCCCAGACAATGGACCCAGGGCCACTGTCATTGATACCTTCGGGAATATGCATAAGACAAGCTCATCCCCACCCATCAGGTACCCCAGAAAGGGAGGATGGTGAAACAATGGATTCACCACCTGGCCCCTGATGTGTATTGGGTGTGTGGGCAGGTAAATGGAGAAGGAGGAGGTGGAGGCCCCCCCTTCCCTCCAGAGCCCTGTCCAAACACAATGGAATACACATGAAGATTTCTTGGGGAACAATACCTGGACACTTATCTAAGGACGATTTCCTGGGGGGCAAGACTTGGACACATACCTAAGGACTAAAATCTGTATAAAAAGACCTGAGCAACTACTGGCTTGGAAGAAGGAAAACACAGGAGAAGGACAATGCTGATGAGAAGGAAAAGCCCAGGGCAATGCTGCTCTGAAGAAAAATGGAAAGAATACCACGAGAGGAAAAAATTACAGAGACAACACCATGGATCCTGGAAGAAGCAGACCAAGAGGAACCCTCTCTGTGTGTCCTAAGTTCTGCCCGCTGCAACTCATGTTTTTGCTGTCTTCATCTGGAGCCCTGTTTTCTCCTTCTGGCAGTCCACTCTGCTCCCACATAGTCTCCCATCTCCTCTGGAACTTCACCCATTCTTGTGCCTAGAGAGATCCAAACTGGTCAAGACTGATTCCCCAGAGAAACCATATCAGGCTAACTGCTTCCTAGGGTCTAACTCAAACACTGATGTATGGCATACACAAAATGTTCCCCATTTCTTGAAGGGATCTCAGTGTCCAGGTCCTTGCTTGCATGCTTTCAGAGTGTGGACAAATGAGGCATAAAGTTCCTTGAAGAACTGCCAAAATAAAGAGGGCCATGGCGTGCTTATGCTGTCTACTGGGTCTACTCAAAAGTTTGTTAGGTTGCATGTCAAAAAATGAGTGAGGACACCCAGGAATCTGTGGTGGAAGCCCCATTAAGCCCACACAAGCCGGTGAAATCCCCTGCCCTAGACACTCTTGAGCATCACAAGAAACAGTTACTCAACCCATGAATCTGGGCAAGACCCATCAAGATGAATCCATAGGAAAGGCTCAGACAGATGGAGGGTGACTGCCTTCAAGCACAAGAATCCATATGCAGAAGGTTATTTTGGATAGCATGTTTACAGAAGGGAACAAAGGTAGTGAAAGGGAGGTATCAAGTAGTATTAGTCGGGAACAAGTATGGCAAAACAGAGGGAAAAGGGCACAAAAGGGGCTGGTGACATGTAAGGTGGGGAGAGGGGAGGTTAGTAGTGGAGGAGGGCTACTAGTGAAAGAAGCTTCAAGAAGTTCCCCAAGCTCCTAAGTCAGACTAAGCTTTGGCTAAGGCCAAGTCAATCAGTTTCTGTGTGATTACATTTTTAAGAGGGGAAACGGGTTTGGCAGATTCATTTTGGCTGGGGAGTTCTTTTGTGTTGGAGGAACCTAAGACAAGCACGTCGACACAGAGGTCAGTGAGGAAGGAGCAAGTGTGGCACAGAAGGACAGCCAGTCCCCTTCTTCCTGTGGTGACATGGTAGGCTGAGTCCTTGTAGCTCTTAGAGATCATTGGTGAAGCAGAAACTCACCTGCAGCCACAGAGGACTCCATGCCAGAGCAGGGGTCTGATCCTGGAGACTCTGAGGCAAGCCCTGGATGAGGGCACAGAGTGCACCGTCAGCAAGTTTCCTCACAACACAAAACTGGGTGGAGCGGCTAACACACTGGAGGGTTGTGCTACCATTCAGTGAGACTTAGGCTGGAGAGCTGGGCAGGGAGAAATTTAATAGAATGCAAGAATAGAATAGAATAGAATAGAATAGAATAGAATAGAATAGAATAGAATAGAATAGAATAGAATAGAATAGAATAGAATAGAATAGAATTAACCAGGTTGGAAATGACCTTTGAGATCTTCAACCCATCACCCAACACCATCTAATCCACTAAACCATGGCACCAACTGCCTCATCCAGTATCTTCTTAAACACCTCCAGTGATGGTGACTCCACCACCTCCCCGGGCAGCCCATTCCAATGGCCAATCACTCTCTCTGTGAAGAACTCCTTCCTAACATCCATTCTAAACCTCCCCTGGCGCAGCCTGAGACTGTGTCCTCTTGTTTCAGTGCTGGATGCCTGGGAGAAGAGACCAACCCCCACCTGGCTACAACCTCCCTTAAGTTAGTTGTAGACAGCAATAAGGTCTCTCCTGAACCTCCTTCTCTCCAGGCTAAGCAACCCCAGCTCCCTCAGCCTCTTCCCATGTCAAATGGACACAGGACTCAAGGTGTGGCATAACCAGTGCTGAGTACAGTGGCAGAATGAATTCCCTGCTCCTGATGGCCACACTATTCCTGATACAGGCCAGGATGCCATTGGCCTTCTTTGCCACCTGGGCACACTGCTGGCTCATGTTCAGCCAGCTGCCAACCAGTACCTCCAGGGTCCCTCTCTGCCTGGCTGCTCTCCAGCCACGCTGACCCCAGCCTGCATGGGGTTGTTGTGCCCAAAGTGCAGAACCCGGCACTTGGACTTGCGAAATGCCATCCTGTTGGGCTCTGCCCATCTGTCCAGCCTGTCAAGGTCCCTCTGCACAGCTCTCCTACCCTCTAACAAGGGCAAGTGTAGAGTCTTGCACCTGGGAAAGAACAAGCCCAGGTATCAGTATAGGCTGGGGATTGACCTGTTGGAAAGCAGTGAAGGTAAAACAGGCCTTCTAGCACTTTATAGAGTTGCTAAGGCTTTAAAATAAAGGTCTGACCACTTTTATACTTTAGAAGGAAAGCCAGCAAGTACCTAAGTCAGTAAGAGGTTTGAAGCTTTGCATTCTGAGCAGCACAAGGTGTGTGAGTTCCTGCCTCTCCTCAGCACCCTGAACATGCTCTTTGCATTGTATTTTCAAGGAATCCTCTGTTTTAGCACCAATCTTCCACTCTGTGTTGAGCCACAGCACCGAAGGGGGGCACTTGTGAAGCATGGCAGGGAACAATGCACCTATGAAGGTCCCTTTGCTTGCAGCTGCACATGGGTTCAGTCCTTCCCAGAATGGAGTAACAGGCTTTTTTTCCAGAACAATTTACATCACCTGTATTGTCTTTTTGCTTTGACTCACCTTTAGGGAAACCATCTTGCCTCCATCAGGTATAGAAGGAGCCCTGTGACCACAGCCCTCTCCATCAGGCACGTGAATTTGGAGGCAGAGGGAAGAGTGGTTGCCCAAGTGCCCAGTGGGTTGCTCACAGACCCTTACCCACAAGGTAGTCTACATATAAACATCCTTGGTTAGAATGTCATCCTGTCATTGCTATATAACTTTGACTCATGATTTTCTTTCCTACAAGAGTTTTGTTTCTATGATTTTTTTTTGTTTGCTTGTATGGGTTTTTTTTTCTGCATTATTAATCCTCCCTACAAGATTTTCTTAACAAAATTACCTCTTCCTAGGATTTCTCATTTAAAGGAAATATTAGAGAAAAAAAAATCTGGTCCTCTTGTTTGCACACTGGGCTGAATTCCTTGTTGGTCCTGATCCTAAAATATGCTGAAGGATTCTTTTCAGCATGTAGAAATCTAATAAATAGCATAAGTTAATAGCATTGAATAGAATATGAAGTATGATATGTAAAAAGAATTATATGATCATACATCATATAATGCACAACATGCATTATGCATTTTATGCTGTGTATACTGTTATATTGTTGTGGAGATTTGCACCTTGATGTTTCTCTTAATTTTTTGCAGTTTCAAAAAGTAACCTCTTTGGAAACAAAATTATCAAGTCAGAGTCAAGATTCACAGAGTTGGTTTCACTTACAGTTGAAGCAAAACTTTATTAGGGTGAAGAGAGAACTGATCTATAAAGCCATGCTGTGTTGGTTTCTGCTCTGCTGATACCCCATGCAAGTTACATCCTTTACCACCATCATCACAGCTTCCCTATTTACACAAGCCAGCAAGCACCCAATCCTGTGTTTCATAGCCTGTCCTTATCCATTTACTCCATTTTTGAGGTAATAGTGCACACTTCTGTAGAATTTTCAAGCACTCTTCTGCCAACAAGCCCTCTTGGTGTTGACCTGTCAAATCACTAAACCTGCACTGCAGCCAAAGGGTGTCCTGGGTTTCTTACAATGTCAGGGGTCTAAAGCAAAACTTTGTTCAGCCAGGCCCTATTCCTTCTGCTAGCTGACAATATCTCTCCCTAGTTTTTCCCCCAAAACAACAGATACAATTAAGGTGAAGATAGATTTTGGCTGCAGAGAAAATGAGCTTTAAAATTTCCCAAATATTGTGTCAACTTCAGATTCTACCTCATCACACTTTTTAAAGAAACTGTATTTCAAACAGTGGAGGAAACTATAGGTTTGATGCTTTCCAAGGGAGAAGATAGTGCTCTTCTCCATCTATACTTGTACATCTATTCTTCCAAAAGAGAAAAAATGTTTAGTTGGATTTTCTTGTTTTCACTGAATTATAGCTTTTGGAGACACTTTTTTTCCCCTGTAGCTATACAAAAAGTTACTCAGCACTACCTTGCTACAAAAGTGGGGAAACTGTAAAGCTGAATCAATGTGGGTTTAAAAGCTGCTATTTAATTCACAGACATTTGATTTTATAGCAGTGCAGCATGCTAAGATTAAGGGGCAATAATACCTAGATATATTTACTGGTAGCACTTTCATCCACATGTGTTATAAGCGCATCTGCAGACAACAGATAAGAAAATGAAGCTATAGGAGGACTGTGAATTTCCCTACTAAAATGATGACATAACACACATCTTTTCTCCACTTTATATAATAAGTGATTCAGCTTCTCTGTTTCTCTGTTGTCTTTGTACTGCAAAATTTCTAAGACAAGAGGTCTTGGTCCAAGCAGTGCAGCAAAGTGAGTCACTGAAAGGGTAGCTCTGATACTCTCAGTATTAGAGCTGCATGATCCATGGATAGTCTGGAGAGCAGGGTGAAGGAGAACTTCATGAAGTTCAACACAAGAAGTGCAGGGTCCTGCATTTGGGGAGGAATAACAGCAGGCGCCAGGACAGACTAGGGGCTGTCCTGCTGGAAAACAGCTCTGTGGAGAAAGTCCTTGGAGTCCTAGTGGGCAGCAAGTCATCCATGGGACAGCAATGTGCCCTTGTGGCCAAGAGGGCAAACAACAGCCTGGGGTGCATCAAAAAAAGTGTGTCCAGCAGGTCTAGGGAGGTTCTCCTCCCTCTCTATTCTGCCCTGGTGAGACTACACCTGGAATATTGTGTCCAGTTTTGGGCTCCCCAGTTCAAGAGAGACAGGAATCTGCCGGAGAGAGTCCAATGGAGAGCTACAAGAATGATTGCAGGACTGGAACATCTGTCCTGTGAAGAGAGACTGAGAGACCTGGGGCTGTTTAGTCTTGAGAAGAGAAGGCTAAGAGGGGATCTTATCAAGGTCTATAAATATCTGGGCAGTGAGTGTCAAGATGAGGATGCCAGTCACTTTTTGGTGGTGCTCAATGACAGGGCAAGAAACAACAGGTACAAGCTATAACACAGAAGTTTCCACCTCAATATGAGGAGACACTTCTTTACAGCAAGGATGATGGAGCCCTGGAACAGTCAGCCCAAAAAGGTTGTGGAGTCTCCTTCTCTGGAGACTTTCAAAACCTTCCTGTATGTGTTCCTGTGTGGCCTTCTCTAGGTAATCCTGCTTTGTCAGGGGATGGAACTTGATGATTTCTGGAGGTCCCTTCCAAATCCTAATATTCTGTGATTCTGCTGGTACTCTAAAGCAGTTTTTTACAATAAACATTACTTACAGATCACAGTGAGATAAGTAAATGCATTAAGCTTGAGAAGACCACCAAGATCTTCAGATGTGGTTGTGATGTTCAGAGTGAACTAATGGCAGAATGTGGAAGGAGATTTACCTCTGAGTAAATGAGAGCATGAAAGATGGAAATTAGCACAATTTCCTTAAAACACAGATTTTAGTTTTGCTTACCTAATGCTCTTAGGAAGAAAAATACACTGGTGTCATCTGTGCCAGAGGCTTTTCAAATATAATGCATTTTAGCAGTTGGCCAAATAAAAACCCATAGCTGCTACAATTTATAAATAAAGGCAGTCCCCAATGAGTCAAATGATTTAATAAAAATCTACTTTTTTTAATTCCCATTCAGACACACCACCTTTTCAAACTACCAGCCTATTAAAGGTGCCACTTTATCAGAGCCTGAGCATATACGGTAGTCCTTACAAAAGTAAAACTCCCTTTTATGTCTGTGGGAATTTTACATGAATATGAAAGACAGTGTCATCCCTGGACATGCTTTAGGAGAAGGATAATTTTTATAGTCTAATAAATCTCTTTCTAGATAAAATTAACTCGATTTCAATTCTAATAAATGCTTGGTTATAGAGGCTGGGAATTTAATGTCCATGCCAAGTAGACAAAATTGAACTTAATTTGTGGAGAATAGATGCTTTCTGTATTGCAGTTAGCTTTTAACACTGTATTTTAAGATGTATTCTAGGAAATCCAGACTATCATTGGCAGGTAGCAAGTGCCTGGGAGGTCAAATGAGCCCTAGTATACTCTTATCATGAGGCTATTCAGAACAAAATTTCAGGCATTATTCCTGAAATCAGCTCAAGGTCCTCTCCAACAGGTTTCAGAGAAGATATTTTTTTCCATCTATTTGGGCATCAGGGCACAAAGTCAATAACAAACCTGAGGAACACATACTTCCAATTCCAAAGGTTGAAATCAAGACTGAGATTTCACTCTCAAATCTTACCTTTCTCCACAAAAGAGAGTTGTCTGCGCTGCCATCATTCGTCTCACACTTTTGAGACGATTTTTGGGATCAAAAGGCCTTCATGGCAGTTGCCATAGCTGCCAAAGGCACGGAAGAAGCTCAGTGCAATTTCATATGGAAGTCTCAAGACCTGTTCAAGAGAGCACCTGGAATGACCCAGGAGAAAGTTCTGCCTTGGGAGATGGACAGGACATAGATGCCATCTTTCTGTCTGGCACATAGGCTGTGGCCACTGAAGTAGGATTAAAAAATGATAATATAAAGCTGAACAATGTGTGGAAATAAAGTGACATTTGCAGCAAAAGTAAAGATGGAAATATGGTAGTGAATTTTTTTTCTCACGTTGGTCTTAACACAGTTTTAACTGTGGAGGGGCAATTGAGATAGTAATTCCATAATACTTGAAGAGTTTGTGATGCTGTTGGTCCATTTTCTATCTTCTGCTGGTAGAACTGAAAGGCAAAGGAAGGCTGTTTCAGAGTTTTTTCATCTGAGCTCCCCATCTTCTGTTGTCCAATGAATTAAAATAATTTTATTGGAGAAGGAAATAGAAGTAGTTTATAAGATTTCCAGCTATGGTAATACAGTGGGTTTGAGGTGAGCTGCAGTCTTTTTTTGATCCCATCCCACCTGTTTCACATGTCAGTCAGGTTTTCATCAATGCAGATTTATTACACACATTACAGGAAGGAGGAAGCCTTGGATACTGGAAGGCTACAGATACCAGAAGGATGTAGATTAAGTGAAGATATCCTGGGAAATGGCTTAGAGTAGAAAGGGGAAAGAGAGGATCCCTAATGCTACTTCCCAGAATCACAGGTAGATGTTGGAAAGGTCCTCTGAAGATTGTCTATTCCTGCTGAAGCGGGATCACCTAGAGCAAGATCACCTGGAGTAAATCACATTTCCAGGCAAGTTTTGAATGCCTCCACAGACTGTCTAGGGAGTCTCTCCTAGTGCTATGTCACCCTCAAAATGGAGATAGTTTTTTTTACCTTTAAGATGGAAATCCTCCAGACTCATAGACAAAGGAAAAGAATGAAAATTAGTGAAAAAAAAAAAAAAAAAAAGAGAGAGAAAGACAGGTAAAGGGACAGACCTAATTTAATCCTTAAGCCCAAAACTTACAATGATCCTTCTCTGAAAATTTTGATATTGCAAAATTTGTTGGTATCATCATCTGTGATTTTAATCTGTCTTTCACTTGATTCAGGTAATTATCCTTGTCCTTATGGGAATCTCCTTCACCTTGCCATAAGCAGTATTTATGGGAAAGGAGCTTGTCAGTGTACCACAGAAACAAAAGTGTTCCTGAGTGAAAACATTCTTGTTTTTCTCTATTCACACGCAGCTGCTGGATAATAACTACATACATACAACAGTGCAGTTCCAGGACCAGTACTGTCTTGATGCCCTGAGGGCATCATCTTTCCTCATGTCCTCGTCCTAGTTACCTGCACGAGCCCTGCAAAACCAGCAGAAATACCAGACTGCTCCAGACTAAGATTCCTGCAGTGTTTAGCTTTCCCTGTAATGAGAGCATTATTGAACATACTGGCATCCAAAGAGATGTATGAACAGTAGTATCTTAGAATAGAATAGAATAGAATAGAATAGAATAGAATAGACCAGGTTGGAAGAGACCTTCAAGATCATCGCATCCAACCTATCAACAAATCCAACCCACCTAAACAGCTAGATCATGGCACCAAGCACCCCATCAAGTCTCCTCCTGAACACCTCCAATGATGACAGCCTCCCACCGTCACATCTCCCACCAGCCCTTCTGTACTTGAGAAGAGCAGGTCAAGCAGAGTGTGATGGTTTAGGCTGGGTGCCGTCCCTGATGCCACTGCACAGGCCACACCTGGGATGTTCCAAAGGGGGCCCAGCCCAGTGGGTGGTCACAGGAAGCCAGGTATTTTCATTCCCACAATGCCCGGCTCCCCTATAAAACATCAGTGCAGGGTCCTCTCTTTCTCTTTCCTCTCTCACCGCTGCCTAGGTGAAATGGCGTGAGTTGCCTCCCTTGGGCCTGCCCATGATGGGTTGTGGGGCGAAGAAAGAGCCCAGGGAGGGGTGTTTGGGTGTACCCCCCAGGTAGGGGATGGGATGTTCTTGGGTATGTTCTGGGATCTCTCTCTTTTTGTCATGGTGCTTGTGGTTTTCTGTAAAACTTTCATTGTTTTTCTATTTAAACTTTCTACCATTTTTGCAATCCGTTTTGTCTGAGTCTTTCTTTTGCCTGTGGTGGGAGAATTGGTCTCTCAACCCAGGACATTTAATGGTGTAGCCAGGGCAGGAGTTGGTTGCTGTGGCAAACTGCAGATCAGATTGCAAAAGATGGAGAGTTTGAAGTCAGATCTGGGGTGTTGCTGGTTTGGAAGTTTGGGCTCAAGTTTTCTTGCCAGGGTGACAGTGTGAGCTTCTATGTACTGCAGCAGGACCCCTGGTGCTTGGCCGATGGCATGGAAGTCCCTCCTGCTGTTTGAAAGCAGTGACAGGTGGCTCTTTCTGTGACTTTTTCTGCTTGGGGTAGCTTAAGAATGCGAGACCTACCTTTTTTCCTCATTGTTCTCTGTGGAGTGGCAAGCGGCAGGGAGGGGAGTGGAGGAGTTCAGGTCAACATATGTCCCTCTGTTCCCCTCAGGAGAGAGTCTCCAACAACTGTAACCCTTCTCTTTTTCTTTATGGTGCTGGTCCTTATGGTTGATGGGGACTGCTTTGCCTTAGGCATCTCCCTAGATGGTTCCTCTTCAGTCCTCTCATCCGTATTGCCCTTGGCCTTCAGGGCCTCATACTTATTGTGCAAGGGTAACAGGGGAGGGGGACAAGGCCAGGATAGAGTCCCCTTGCTTCCCCTAGCAGGAACCTGTATCCATCCATCCCTGTTTCTGGGGACACCTCCCTCAACAGGGGAGGTCTGCAAAGCCAGCTCCCATATTTCTAACTCCCTTTCACATTCCCATATAGTCCTGAGCCTAGGTACTTCATCCTTTAGCTCAGCCACCAGGTTGAGGAGAAAATTCACCTGGACACACCTGACACAGGTGTTGTCTCCTTTCCCCTCCATTCCAAGTGCCAGGCTCCAGCACTCTCTGCAGCTAGCAGCCTGGACACCTGTGTGCTTATGCACCAACTTTGTCTGGGTACCTACTGATTTTATAATAGCCTTTGGCTGAGTTGTTACCATGCTTAGGGGTTTATTGTTAGTTGTTAGAAATATACATTCCACCTAACTATTGTAATTTTTCTGAGTTACCACAGGGGTTTCTGTACTCTGTCAGCTGCCCCAGCATGTGCAGTGGGACAAGAAGGATCTCCAGCCAAAATGGTGTTGCGTGCTCAGCCCCGCCGGGTTTCAAAATTCCCGCGGCTGAGGTCACGATCCCGAGCAGGCACGCGAGAAGATGACCCTGCCAGTTCTCACTCTCTGCCAGGGGTCCTTCCAACCTGCAAAGCCCTGAAAGGAAACCAAAAGAGAAAGATCTCAGCTCAAGCACACTGGTCCCGATGCCGGTCCCGATCAGCTCTCCAGCCAAAATGTCTGGATGAGATTAAGGATGGTATTTGAGGCACAGAAATGGAATATAATAAATTTCTGTACATCATTGTAGCTAGTGCAGCTGTTTACCAAAGGGTTAAGAAAAAGTTGAGCCTGTTTATCTGGTGACGCATTAACAGCCGAAGACTGCAGTTGTAACACTAAAAGGCAGCTCAACATAAGCAAGGCAAAGCTCCTTCCTTGGTGATCCCTGAGAAGTGTTGAGATGCTCATGATACATCTGCAAGAATGAGGCAGGGCAAGTATCTGGTGAATCCTTCAGGATCTGCAGTGTTAATATTCAAGACCCCTCTCTGTTTTATACAGATCTGCCAAGGGTTAGGGCTAGACCAACCATTAAAGGAGTGGCAGATACTTGCTGTTAATCTCCTTCCCTTCCCAAGGAGAAGAGAAAGAGTATAAGGGAGAGACCCTTATAGACTGGAAAACTAAACCAGCTTTAATGAAAACAACAACAACAAAACTAATATATACATATATTGAAAAAAAAAAAATCAATATCAAACCTAACTCCCCTGAAGGCAATTAAGTCACCATCACCACTGAGGTAGCATGCACTGGGAAAGTCCAAGACTGGACTCAGTGGCAGACAGGAACTGAATTCAGGTGATAGATTCTGGAAATGGAGTCAAGAACTCATGGATCCAGAAGGCAGAATGTACAAAATCCTCCTCAGATGCTAGCCACTGAAGAAGAGAGCTGGACCCTCATCTTTATACTTAAGATGATGTATACTAAAATACCTCATTGGTCAGTTTAGGGTCACATGTCCTGTCTGGTCCTCCTCACAGGTGCAGCCTTTTACTCTGCAGCCCCAACACAGTACACAAGATTTAGCAGTGACTTTGGTCTGCATTCCAATCCTTGGCACTATCTATAAACATGAAGTGTTAACACAGCTAGAAGCACACACTGTCTGCAAAAACATGCCATTAAGTTCAGGAAGTGCAGTTACTTATAAGAGACTTAGCTGAAAAGTAAAACCACTGAACAGAATTAGTTCTGTTCTAACTCAAACCAGGGCAAAGCAATAGTTGTGACAGTAGCTTCCAGAGGAGTTAGGTTGCAAAGTGTCAAAAAGCAATGGGGCAACAACTGCCTTCCCATCCAACCATTCACGCTCTGGGTTTTCTGTACATCATTCAGGACATAATTGCATTCAGCTTAATAATCAGTAGCAACAATTTTACCTTTGTCATGTCCTTGACAAGTAATACAATAAAATGCAAACAAAGTAAACAGCCTTCCTTAAGAAAATGTTATTTGGACATCATATCCAAATGAATAAATCATTCCTGAAAGGCAGAAGCAGTATTACTGGTGAATTAGGGCTGGATATCCTTTTGTTAAATTGTATACAATCAAAGCAAGGTGCCAAATTGCCAGCCAACTGTCTGGAGGTCGATTTTTAAATTCATGGATGAGCTAATGTATTTGTGGCAGTGATCATAAAGGGAGGAGTTCACCTTGCATTAGCCTTGACTCATAACTATAAATCTACTATGTTACCAGAAATAGATGTCCTATTTCTTGTCATTGATCTGCAAGCCATAATTTAAACATTTACATGGCTTAATGTTGAGTCTTCCAATTGCCTGAAACATTTTTCTCCAGGGAATGCTTACCACAAGGACAGGAACTGTAAAAACAAGAGCATCTTCAGTAAAAACTGGGAAACTTTGGCATCTTAAGGCTTACCAAAAGTCTTGTAAGTCAATGAGAATCATACCTGAATCATTAAAGGATATTGGTATGGGTCAAATGAGGATATAACAGAAGTAAAACAAGTGTACAGTAGATTATAGTGCTGACAGACAAAAGAAATTAGAAGTGAAAGAACTCTGGATGACTAACAAAAAGCTGAAGAAATTGCTACAAAAATAACTCATTATCATTCAGTACAACTATCACTATTAGTCATTCATTAATAGACAAATTGGAGAAAAGTTGTTTTACTTGAAGTGCTATGTGATTCCCTTGAGCTGATATTTTCAAAACAGTATATATGGGGAAAAGTGAGTCATGAGTTAGGAAAACACTTATTCATGCCAGGAGTACCTGGCAAATTAAAGGAACTGGATTCAAGGCTGTAGTAGTATGAAAAGACATCATTTGTAGGGGAGATGAGAGAGTGCAAAGATTAATTTCCAGACATATTTACAATACATCACAAGTGCACACACAAGCCAGTTTCTTGTGAAGTGCTCCCAGTCCCAAAGAGTAGAAATTAGCTAAAGAAATCAGTGCAGTATGTCCAAACATTAGAAAAAAATGTTCAAATACCAATGTGAGTCTTGGGGTGTTTTGAATTCTGTATTTTTTATTTCAGACATTATTCACAGATTCACACAGAGTTGCAGAACTGTCAGGGTTGTAAGGGACCTCAAAGATCACCCAGTTCCAATCCCACTGCCATGGGCAGGGACATCTCACACTAGATCAGGTTGCTGAGCCCCATCCAGCCTGGCCTTAAAAACCTCCAGAAACGGAGCTTCCAACACATCCCTGGGTAACCTGTTCCCGTGTCTCACCACCCTCATGGTGAAGAACTTGCAGAATCTTGCACTTGCTCTTGTTGAACCTCATGAGGTTGGCTTGGGTCCACCTCTCCAGCCTGTCAAGGTCCCTCTGGATGGCATCTCTTCACTCCAGCATGTCAGCCTCACCACACAGATTGGTGTTGTCAGCAAGCACGTTATTGTAGCATGTAGTACTTTTAAATCTCATAGTTTTTCTATAGGTTTTAATATGTAATGCTCCTTATAATTTCATTTTTAATATAATGTTCAGTAGAAGTCTGCTGAGTTCTGAGACATTTAATTGAAGTTAATAAACACATAGTGATAGAATTTTTAAAAGCATTTGTGAAATTCAGTAAGATTTTTTAGTCTTTCATCATGAAGCCAATTATGAACATCAGTGCTGCAGGTCTAATACCTATTTGACTTAGTTTTTTCAGTTTGCTTTTTGCAGTAGTGACAAATTAGTAGAACAAAACTCTCCGCCTTCTTATTCAGAAGCACCTGGAGTCTAGCACTTTGACCAGCCTCTAATAGCCTGTATTTTTTAATCAGTTTATTTGTTAATGGTTTCTAGGTAACTCCTTCTTTCACCCAGTCTTTTAAGCAGAAAAAAGATCTATGTAAATGTCCCTGGCCTTCATTGAATACATAGAATAGAATAGAATAGAATAGAATAGAATAGAATAGAATAGAATAGAATAGAATAGAATAGAATAGAATAAAGCCAGGTTGGAGGAGACCTTCAAGATCATCACGTCCAACCTATCATCCAACACCACCTAATCGACTAAACCATGCAACCAAAGACCCTATCAAGTCTCTTCCTGAACACCTCCAATGAAGGTGACTCCACCACCTCCACGGGCAGCCCATTCCAATGGGCAATCACACTCTCTGTGTAGAACTTCTTCCTAACATCCAGCCTAAACCTCCCCTGGTGCAGCTTGAGACTGTCTCCTCTTATTCTGGGGCTGGTTGCCTGGAAGAAGAGAACAACATCCACCTGTCTACAACCTGCCTTCAGGTAGTTGTAGACAGCAAGAAGGTCACCCCTGAGCCTCCTCCTCACCAGGCTAAGCAACCCCAGCTCCCTCAGCCTCTCCTCATAGGGCTTGTGTTCCAAACCCCTCACCAACCTTGTTGCCCTTCTCTGGACACGTTCCAGCAAGTCAACATCCTTCCTAAACTGAGGGGCCCAGAACTGGACACAGGACTCAAGGTGTGGCTTAACCAGTGCAGTGTACAGGGGCACAATGACCTCCCTGCTCCTGCTGGCCACACTATTCCTAATGCAGGCCAGGATGCCATTGGCCCTCTTGGCTGTCTGGGCACACTGCAGGCTCATGTTCAGCCTACCATAGACCAGTACCCTCAGGTCCCTCTCTGCCTGGCTGCTCTCCAGCCACTCTGACCCCAGCCTGTAGCACTGCCTGGGGTTGTTGTGGCCAATGTGCAGAACCTGGCACTTTGATGTGTTAAATCTCATGCCCTTGGATTCTGCCCATCTGTCCAGCCTGTCGAGGTCCCTCTGCAAAGCTTGTCTACCCTCCAGCAGATCAACTCCTGCCCCCAGCTTGGTGTCATCCACAAATTTCCTGATGATGGACTCAATGCCCTCATCCAGATCATCAATGAAGATGTTAAAGAGCATGGGGCCCAGCACTGATCCTTGGGGCACCCCACTAGTGACAGGCCGCCAGCTGGATGTGGCACCATTCACCACCACTCTCTGGGCTTGTGGGGATCCAAGCAGCTGAGGAGATCTCTGCCTCCTCCTGGAACACAGGGAAAGTATGCTGCTCCCTGGCTCCATCCGTCAGCTCTGGACGCGAGCTGTCTGAAAGACATTCTGTCCTGCTATTAAAAATTGAGGTAAAGAAGTTGTTAAGTACCTCTGCCTTTTCCTCATCCTTTGTTGCAACGTTTCCCTCCGTGTCAACCAAGGAGTGGAGGTTGTCCTTGGCCCTTCTCTTGCTATTAATGTATTTATCGAAGGATTTTGTTTTGTCCTTCACATCAGAGGCCAGTCTAAGCTTTAAACAGGCTTTTGCCTCTCTAATTTTCTTCTTACAAGACCTAGCAGCATCCTTAAAAATTCTATGGGTTACCTCCCCTTTCTTCCAAAGATGATACACCCTCTTTTTTTCCCTTTGTTCTTTCAGAAGCTCATTGCCCATCCAGGCTGGCCGTCTGCCCAGGCAGCTCATCTTCCGGCACATTGGCACAGCGTGTTCCTGTGCCTTCAAGAGTTCTTTCTTGAAGTAGGTCCAGCTCTCCTGGACCCCTTTGTTTTTAAGTATTGTTCCCCAAGGAACCTTCTGAGTTAGTTCCTTGTGTAACCTGAAGTCCACCCTCCACAAGTCCAGAGCTGCGCCTCTTAGATTGACTGAATACTGAAAATTCAATTATTTCATGGTCACTGGACCCTAAACACCCTCTGACCACCACATCACCCACCAGCCCTTCCCTATTGGTGAAGAGGAGGTCAAGGATAGACTTACCCCTGGTAGCCTCGCACAGCACCTGGGATAAGAGGCTGTGCTCCATGCACTCTAAGAACTTCCTGGACTGCCTCCTCTCTGCTGTGTTGAGATCCCAGCAGATATCAGGCAGGTTGAAGTCACCCATGAGAACAAGGTCAGGTGATCTAGACGCAGCCTTTAGCTGCCTATAGAATGATTCATCAACATCTTCATCCTGGTTGGGTGGTCTACAACAGACTCCAACCAGGATGTCTGCCCTGCTGGTCTTCCCTCTAATTTTCACCCACAAGCACTCAACCCGATCGTCCCTATCTCCAGCTCAATGGCATCTAGTACCTCCCTGGTGTACAGGGCCACCCCTCCACCCCTTCTCCCTTGCCTGTCGCTCCTGAAGAGCCTGTGGCCATCAATTGCAGTGCTCCAGTCATGTGAGTTGTCCCACCATGTCTCTGTGATGGCAACTACATCATAACTTTCCTGCTGTAACAAGGCTTCCAGCTCCTCTTGTTTGTTACCCATGTTTTGTGCATTAGTGTACATGCACTTGAGCTAAGCTGCTGGTTTCACCCCTGGCTCCAGCTTATCACCCCCAGACTCCTGCCTGGGGAGACTGATTTCAGCCCCTTCCCCCTTCGAATCTAGTTTAAAGCCCTATCAATGAGACCTGCCAATTCCCTTCCTAGAATCTTTTTCCCTTTGAGGGATAAGCCATTCTCATATACTGTGATCTTTCTCCTCCTCTGGGACAGATGTACTCCATGATGTACTTCTACACAGATGTACTTCTACACAGAGAGAGTGATTGCCCATTGGAATGGGCTACCCGAGGAAGTAGTGGAGTCACCATGATTGGAGGTGTTCAGGGGAGACTTGACAGGGTGCTTGGTTGCATGGTTTAGTTGATTAGGTGGTGTTTGATGATAGGTTGGACACAATGATCTTGAAGGTTTCTTCCAACCTGGTCTATTCAATTCAATTCAATTCAATTCAATTCAATTCAATTCAATTCAATTCAATTCAATTCAATTCAATTCAATTCATTCTATTCTATTCTATTCTATTCTATTCTATTCTATTCTATTCTATTCTATTCTATTCTATTCTATTCTATCCTATCCTATTCTATTCTATTCTATCTGTTGCCAGCTGACCTCGTGCTCCAAGATTGAAAAACCCGAAATTCTTTTGATTGCACCAGCCTCTAAGCCACTTGTTGACTACAGCTGCTGTCCTGTTCCTTATGGTATTCCCTCCTGCAACTAAGGGTATTTATGAAAAAATTATTTGTGCACCTCACCCCTCAACCAGATCTCCCAGCTCCTTGAAGTAATTTTTGAAAGACCTTGGAGTTCTGGTTGCAACATCATCATTCCCTAACTGCTGTAACTATTAAGGGATAGTAGTCAGAGGGATGTACCAGACTAGGCAGCCTTCTGGTAACATCTCTAACTTGAACTCCTGGGAGGCAACAAACTTCCCTGTGAGAAGGGTCTGGCCGACATATGGGGCCCTCTATTTCCCTCAGGAGGGAATCACCAATAACAATTATCTTCCTCCGTTTTTTGAGGGAGCAAGTCCTGATGCCGGGGGAAGGCTGTTTAACCTTAGGCTGTTTTGCCTCAGGCTGTTTAACCTTAGGCTGCTTAGCCTTAGGCTGTTTAGCCTCAGGGAAAACCCCAGATGGTGTGTCCTCTGGCATCAGAATCACTTCACCCTCGACCTCCAGTGCCCCATACTTGTTTTCCAAGGGCAGTGGGGAAGGTGAGGGGAGGCAAGGAGATGTTACTTTGCGTCTTTTGAGAGCATGCTTGTCATGCACTTGCCATGCTCTCTTCAGATGTACTTGCATACATGAATTTGTTATGTTTAAACTCTCTGTTAAACTGAGGAATCATAAAATCATAGAATTGTCAGGGTTGGAATGGACCTCAAGGATTATCTTGTTCCAAACCCCCTGTCATGGGCAGGGACCCCTCGCACTACATCAGGTTGTTCAGAGCCACATCCAGCCCGTCCTTAAAAACCTCTGTGGTGGTGAGAGGGATGGGGCTTCTACCACCTCCCTGGGCATCCTGTTCCAGCATCTCACCACCCTCATGAGGGAGAATTTCTTCCTAACATCCAATCTGAATCTACCCATTTCTATTTTTTTTCCATTACCCCTAATCCTGACACCCTAAAAAGTCCCTCACCAGCTCCCTTGTAGGCCCTTTTAAGATTACTATTTCTATGTTGGAGGAAGGAATAATTCAAAGTGACTGATCTTAACTCCTAAGCAAATGTACCCCAGAGGAGCACTCCCTTGGTGGTGATCTTGGGGAGTCCTGCATACTAGGGCACCTGCAGGATCATTTCCAGGCACTTGTTTGTCCCCACACCTGAACTCTGCCTAAAGAAAACTCAAGTTCAAGAAACCTGGAGAGCTACAAAGATCTGGATCTTATCTACAACCAGGGCTGGGAAGCACGCCTGAATCCCAGAGCTCGAATGGAGTCAGCAGAAATGTTTCTCAGAGGAGGTACTCAGTTCATTTTGGGAAAAGCAAAGCTCGTGCTAATGCAGACTCAGACTTTCACTGCTTTTCCGTTTAAACTTTCCACCACTTTTGCAATCCGTTTGTCTGAGTCTTTTCTTTTGCCCATGGTGGGGAGGATCAGCCATTTCAACCTACCACAATAACTTTTTTCAGTCCATTCTTTCACCTTGTTGAAGTTCTTCTGAATAATTACTCTAAACACCAGCATATCAAGCTCTCCTTCCAGCATAGTGTCATCTGCTAACTCAATGAATGCCCACTCCTTATCAGGGCTGAGACTGTTCATGGAGATCATCGACACCCAGATTCAGTTCCTGCAGAAATATCTTTCAGTTTTGATATCAGAAGTGTAACATTCAAACAATTCCTTCTTTGTAGATTAACAGTGTACAGAGAATTATCTTGACCGCTTATTCAGGTACATTTGAGACCCCATGGCACTGGTATACACAGGATCATCCTTGCTTTGGATGCCTTTATTGGTGTTTTGTCTCCCTAGGCTCCCTTAGGTGATGACTCTGTGGTTTCAAACTTACTGATGGAAACCTTGTTCTGTCTTGCTTCTTCTTTTGCTTCATGTTTGTTAGTGTCAGCTAGTGTCAACTTAACCATTTAATTTCCCCCTTTGTTTGCAAGTTCAAGTTTATGTTCAGTTACACAGTTACTCCAAAGCTCAATGTATTCAAAATACAGCTCTGTGCCCATGGAATGCAAGAACATGCTAAGAATAAAGAACAAAACATTCAGTAGCTTTTGAGACTTTTTTTTTTTTTTTGGCTCACCATTGACAAGGTCTGCAACAAAGTTCAAGGATCTTTCAAATGTGCTAGCTGAGTACTCAAAGTTCTGCTATAAACATACAGCAGCTGTTATTGAAAAGTTGTATTTCACAAACATAAACAGTTTCTGCTTTTAGCCAGACATGAGTTTAAACTTAGGGGATCCTTCTATAAATAACATGTAGTTAGCTGTGAAATGCATACTTCACTTTGGAAACACAAGGGTCCTTCACTTAAAGCTACTCAGTATGTCATATTTAATGCTCAATATATCAGTTATTTAAGCAAAGAGAGAACACACCCTACTTGTACATATTTAGCTGAACTTCACCAGCTTTGAGTTTCCTTCTGAAAGCTGTAATGTCTCATGATTCCACTGTGACCAATTAGGATGATAGCCTCCAGCCTGGCTTTGCCATTCAATAAACAAATCTGATATTTAATTGTTCCCAGACCTCAACATGCCCAGAAACTAACCACCAGCAGCAGTTAGTATTTAAAAAGTTAGATTCCAAACCCACCATTTTTTCCCCCAAATAGTACAGAAGCAAAGTTTCTGTTTTTATCCTGTACAGGCATAGTTGCCTGCCCTGACTTCAGCACAGCTTTTGACACTGTCTCCCTCAGAGGTAAGCTTAGGAAGTGTGGGTTAGATAAGTGGACAAGTGAAGTAGATTGAGAAGTGGATGAACATCAGAGCTCAGAGGGTTGTGATTAGCAATGCAGTCTAGCTGGAGGTGTGTAGCTAACAGTGCTCCTCAAGGGTCAGTACCAGGTCCAGTCTTGTTCAAAATATTCACCAATGACCTGGATGAAGGAACAACACAAAACTGGGAAGAGTGGCTGACACATGAAAGGTATTGCTTCCATTCGGCGTGACCTGGACAGACCAGAGAGATGAGCAGAAAGGAACTTCATGAAGTTCAACAAGGGCAAGTGTAGAGTCCTGCACGAGGGGAGTATCAGTACATGTTAGATGTACATGTTAGATGAGGGAAAGCAGCTCTGAGGAGAAAGACAAAGTCTTTCAAAGTCCTGAAAGATCGCCATGAGCCAGCAGTGTGCTCATGTGACTAAGAAACTAATGGTATGCTTTGGTGGGTTAAGAGTGTGACCAGCAGGTCAAGGGAGGTTTTTCTCCCCCTCTGCTCTGCCTTGTTGAGGCCACGCCTGGAATATTGTGTCCAGTTCAGGGATCCCCAGTTCAAGAGAGATGGAACTACGGGAGAAAGACCAAAGAAGGGTGACAGAGATGATTAGGGGACTCGAGCATCTTTCTTATGAGGAAAGGCTGAGAGATCTGGGCTGTTTGGACTGGAAAAGAGAAGTCTGAGAGGGGATCTTATCAGTGCTTGTAAATATCTAAAGGACATCAAGGTGTCAGCAGATGGGAACAGACTCTTTTCAGTGATGCCCAGCAATAGGACAAGAGGAATGGGCCTAAACTAACACTGACAGTTCTGTCTAAACATAAGGAAAAACTTTTTTACTGTGAGGGTGACAGGACACTGGTACAGGCTTCATAGAGAGGTTGTGGAGTCTCCTCTTCTGGAGACTTTCAAAACCCTCTTGGACATATTCCTGTACAGCCTGATCTAGATGAATCTGCTTTATCAGGGGGGTTGGCCCAGATGGTCTCCAGACGTCTCTTCCAACACTTTCCATTATGTGGTAGTAGGTTTCTAATTAGTGCAACTGCTACTCTCTGGGGTGATATAAGCAGTACCTATGACAGTTAAATCCCTTTCTATAAAAGGAACAACAGAAAAGAAAGAAAAAGCAGGCTCAGTTCTAAAAATATATGATACTGCTGAAAAAACAAAACAACCCATAGGATACCCAAGTCACTGACTTTTGTGCAGTTGTCAGGTATATACAGGTATATTGCTACATGGATATCCATGAAGCTCATGAAATGATAAGAAGGTTTGGGGATGAAGCTATGTCTGGGATGAAGTATCACATTTCAAGCTTGTTACCAGAAGGGAATTCCTGACATAGGAAGCCAAACATGAAATCAAGGTTAAGAGCTATACTGAATTCAAAGGATCCCTAGAAATAAATTGTGGCCCCGAAATCCAGGCAGTGCAAATTATAGTCATGGTTACTGTAGCATATTAACTCTAATAAAACATCTGGCCCAGATGCATGCCTTACTCCTGTTTATGTCAACATGTCAAAGGCCTCTGCAAGAGAAAAATCTACAGAAAATTATATTCTTCTTCCTTCATACACTAGTCGTGTTGTTGCAGGGAGTTGTTTTCTCCTAAAGAGCTTTGAGCAGTCTACAGGAGATTTCTGAAGTCAGCCATTCCCCTTCCTCCACAAACTGCTATCTGGACAGCAAGGTGTCAGACAGGCCCTTTTGGTATTTTATGGTTTGCCTCAAATCAAATAGCTCATGTTACTGTCAGTGACTCTGAACCTTAGGCATGTGGTTACACACAGGTCAGAAACATGAAAACATCCACATTCCACTATCCTTTTTCCTACAGCTGTTGGATGGACCCAGAAATTACTGGAGCAAAACTGAACCATCTAAAACAGGTGCCAAGTGAGTTGCAAGAGACTGTTCCAAAAGGGAGCACAACTCTTATGAGGAGTGGCTATGGGAACTGGGATTGTCTAGTCTAGGGAAAACGAGGTGCAGGAGAGACCTTATCACTCTCTACAACCAGTGAAAAGGTCATAGTCAGGTGGGTGTCAGTCTTTTCTCTCAAGAGATATGACTAGAGGAAATGGCTGCCAGTTGTGGCAGGGGAGGTTTGGATTGGACATAAAATTTCTTCACTGAAAGGATTGTCAAGCATTAGAACAGGTTGCTTGGGCAAGTGGTGGAATCACAATCCCTGAAGGAATTTAAAAGACATGTAGATATGGTGCTCAGTGACGTGGTTTAGTGGTGAATTTCGTGGTGCTAGGTTTATGGTTGGACTTGATCACAAAGGTTTTTTCCAACCTAAATGATTCTGTAATTCTAGGGCTACATGACAGCACACGAGTGCTTAATACTCTGGTATTTTGTTTCTGTTTTCCATCTATGTCCCCTAGCAAAACTGGGTGGAATCGAGTTGTTCATAATGGTTCATCTCATTACTCTTGGCTGCCCACAGAAGGCTCTACTTCATCTGAGGATGTTAATCCTACTTCTCCAACCTTCCCAACACATCCATTTTAGGTGAAAGGAAAAAACTAATCTAGATTTTTTTTTTCTAAATTTTGCTATGTGGCCATATATTATGCCTGTTTTTACTGTTACACCATTGGTCTCTTTCAAAGTGTAGGATATTACTTGATTTACAGTATTCATAATGTTACTAAATAGACCTGCAGTTCTGACCTATCAAAATAAAGGTGTGTGTCTTCTTCATTTATAAACGAAGCTGGTGATGAGAGCAAATTGGATAAAGTATTGTGGGCTGCAGGAGGTGTGACCAGAATTACTATCAGTCTGCCTTCCTAATACAATCTTAATATTTATCACTCCACTAGAAGGAAGTCCCCTCCCTTTACAATATCTGCATTGCAAGGTGTTCAAATTGTTAACAATTCCCCTGAGCAGTTATAGTGTACCTTTATTTACTGTGAGAGGTGATGGGAAGGTATGAGGCTTCTACAAATCAACCAATGCCAATAAACTTACCCCTTATTTGAACAGGGAGAAGAAAGTCACAGACACAAAAAGGCACTTCCTATTGTTTCAAACTCTGCCCAGAAAGAGAGCAACTCTTATTCTGAGTTGAGATTTTACTTATGATATTGTGTATGTTCCCTTTATTTCCTAGAAAATGGCCATTATATTAATTGTTTTCAGAAGAAATGTTCATACTACAGTGCTGACCATCCCTTGCTTGGTATTGGTAAGGGCTTCAAAATATTTAAAAAATGAATGATAGAAAATAACAGCAAAAATTCTGTCATTATTGGATTTGAATGCCTGTTTTTAAATCCTGTAGGGATAGACATTATTTGAGGATGTGAAGGGCTGTAAAATGTTACTAATGAGTAATGAAATAATATCAAACTTGCAATAAAATTTTTACAGCAACCCATACCGTTGTAGTATCTGTTTAGCTATATCTTATCTGTAGTTCTTCAAACCCTCTGCCAACACTGAGGCTTTAGAAAGAGTGATCTTACAGAAATTAAGTACCATTTAGTAATCTTATGCCAGCAGATACTGACTAGAATAAATCCTTGTACACAGTGGGGAGGCAGCTCAGAAACACCCTGTTTGGATATGTGCTTTGCTGTTTATAAAATGTTGCAAACTGAAAGGCTGGACTCAAATCACTTCCATCCCTGGCAGATTTTGTAACCTCTTTCTTCTCCTGCTCCACCATGCAGCAGGAGTAGCAGAATCATTAGATGCCAAGTGGAAGTTACTGCTTTATTAAAATGTAAACCTACCAAAGAAAATGTTCATCTTTGGTTCAGGTCAGAAAGCATATTTAAGGATGATTTTCAACACAAAGCTAACAGAGACTATGGGTGTCAAACAGCCTGCAGAGCATTTGTTGTAGCATAGCTCTGTAGCACAGCTCATAGACCACAAGCCAGGTCAGAGCTAAGAAACATGTGGACAAGAACATACTAAGTAATTCGGAAATTAACCTTTCCCGCCACCTTTCCCAGAGTTTCATTCCTTTCTGGAGAATCCATTAAAATTTCAGTGGAAGCAAGGAAGGAATAAGATGTTAAAAGCTTCTTAGAATTGTCTCGGGCTTCTCTCTTGTCAGAATGAAGTCAGATAGATGTATGGAAAGCAGTTCTTAAGGCTGAGTCGCCAAAGATTTTCAGTAGATACAATTTTTCCTTTTAAAGACACTTGAAAATCTACATTGTATTTTTTGATTGCAAACTGAGCTAGAACTGCCAAGTGTTCCCAGGACATGCTTGGGACTCTTCCAGTTCTTGAACTTTTCTCTTTCTCCCACAACTTCTTTCAGAACTCTTGCACCAACTGAGAGACACTTATTACTTTTACTAAAGTAAAAGCATAAAGTGAAACAAAAAAAGGGTCTTAAAGTTTGAGAGAGGTGAAAAAAAATGAAGTAAAATAGTAACCAAGCTGAAGTACAAGTGGGACAAATGTTATAAATTATTGTTTACAATATAGCTTATAAATGGGGCTGGTCAGCTATCCCAGCCAAAGCTAACAAAGTTTCCTTCTCTCTCTCTAGGACAATGTCTGCAGTCAGAGGGTCACTAATCTACTGGATTTTCTGGCCTAGTGAAAAAGACCAGTATGTGGGCAGCAGCAGTCAGTGGCATCATTGGTGGAGAGACATTGATGTATGGCTCCAAGCGTTTCCTACCTCTTCCTAGTTAGGATTAGGGAACTTGGATTTAAACCAAGCAGACCTGAATTGCAAAGCAATACAAAAGTGACACGGTTGAACGCCCCTCCCTCTGCCTTTGAATAAATAATGCACCATTTTGAAATAAGTTGCTTTGACTTCCCATGATGAGAACTAATACCTGTCAAGCCCAGGTGAGCCCACAGGAGTAAAGCAGACAAAAACCAAGGACTTTGGCAATGGTGACGTTCCCCATGAAGGAACAGAAATAACACAAAAGAGCATTTCTGGAATGAACAAGTCAGAGACACAGTTCAGATGTTTCCTATCTCTTTGAAATGTCGCATCTTAAATAATATTGTCAAGTATGTCTGGCTACAATTTCATGTCTAAAATAATTCTATTTTAGTAACACATGAAATCATATCCATAAATAAAGGAGAGATTGTCTAAAGAGAGCGTCGCAGTATTTCAAACAGTTTGTACATGTTTTGTGACACTACCTAAGCAGCTTGTGAAGAAAAGCATTATTTAAAAACTATGTTTACTCTGCTACATTGCTAGTCACGTCCCCTCAATCCGCTGTTAACCTCCACACCCTGTTTATGTCTGCAGTGACGGTCAACCTTTAGAGATCCCCAAAGGAATACACCTCCTCATTTTTTAAATGGATGAAATCAACAACAAAAAATATTTGCCTTTCCAGCTTAAAAAAAAAAATAAATTAAGAGCACAGCACAATGAGAACTTCATGCCTTGTGGAAAAATTACAATTGTCAGGAGCTTCCTGCTGTGTTCATGGGATTTGTACATTTATTATAGAACATCACTATTTAAAAATCAAGGGAATGGTTGTGCCAGTGCAGCAATGAGTGAAAACATGTTGCGTGGCATGTACATATAAAGAAATGTGCATACATTTATAGCAAGAAAATTAAATTAGAGAAGAAGGAGAAGAAATCTGGTAAGTCATAAGATCAGGTGGATTGGTGGACCAGCTTGTACTAAGCACAACTGCCATTTCATCTCCCTGTGAAAGCCTGGACACGAGTGGGCAAGTGATGAGATTGGTCATGGAAGTCCCTTAAGGAAGGACGTGAAGGGTTGTCAGGAGGTACCAAGTTCAACATAACCTGGCAGTTTTAGGCCACCCACCTTCCCCAAGCAAGATATTTTGGTACACATGAGATCAGTTCCAGGGCCTGCCAGAGCAAGAATAGCATTATATGAACAAGGCCTACTCATTTTGCATAAGAATTAGACCTGGCACAGGGGCAGAGTTACAGCTGGAACTCCTTGTTGGCTTCACTGATGTTACAAAATTCATTTGCTCTCAGAAATGATCTTCAGCTCCTGGCTAAGTGATGTGGAGCAATTCAGAGCAGAGTACCGTGGAGTTCCCTCCAGACCACAGCAGCCAGGGCCACACTTTAAAGTGCATAGCTTGAGGTCACTCCCAGGCTGTGTGGGTATCATTTTATTCACTAGGCTCAGGTTTTGTTTTAGGTGAAGTTCATTGCAGATGCAAATTTCTGAAATTATGTTGGCTGTGTTTCATCCCTCTGGGAAGATATTTTTATAGCCTGAAATACTTGCTAAAGAGTATGCATCCTGTGGCATGTTATGAGGGCCATGTGAGTAATGCAAATTATTTTTATGCCTTTTTTTTTTAATTTTTTTTTATTATTAATGGGAACACATCAGTTAATTACAAAAGAGTTCCCATAAACAAATTAACATCTCTGCAGCATGAGCAATTATGGAATCAGTTCACCCAGGGGTGAATTGTGGAACAAAATTCTTAGGCTGTGTACAGGTACCAGAGATTCTGATCTGGCTACAATAATATATTTACTACATCTTTCAATTACATTTGGGAATATTAAAACATTCTCAGTTAACTGTTTCTTGCTCACTAATATTGTTGAAGTAGGAGAACAAGGATTTTCACACACATGTAGAGTCTCCTTCAGAGAATGACAATAAGAAACAACCCCTGTAAAATCAGAAAGTGACTATCTGCCCCTTAAGGTCTTTTAATAAGGAATTGGGACAGAGCAGGTGCAAGGATATAGGCTGGGGAAGTAGAAGGATTCTGGTGCAGTAACAATGCCATTTTCTGTTCATGAAGCAGTTTCTCATTAATTAAGCCATTAAGTCACTCCTATGACATTTGTTATGTAAGAATAATTTTTCTTTTTAGTATGTTTCTGGCAAAACTGCTCTTTTCCACTGCCTGTTTTTCTAAGGCCAGACATTTGTTACTCTGAAAGCAGAAAAGCATTACTCCTTTCTGCAGTGGAGTTACATATCATGCTTTTCCATGCTCAGCTTGGTTCACCCTTATAATCTCCTGAATGGCATATGAATTGTTGTGTTCAATAATAATACAACTAGTATAGGATAGTTAATAAAAAGACTTAACTTCATAAAAAAGACTTTGTAATGCTTCTATCCGAAAACAGTAAAAAAAATGTTCTGTGCTAGCATAGGCTTAGAGATGTGCCAATCATTTGTTGTCTTCCATGCTGCTCCATTTGTGTTAGACATTTTACTAAAGAGGCTGCACTTAATGTAAGGGAAGAACAGTATTAAAAGAGAAGAGGGTGTTTAGGAACAACATACAGGTGTATCTGTGCCCTAAAGTAATTTATGCATAATGATAGCTGCACAGCAGCCTCCTGAGAAATCTTCAAAGATCCCACACAGAAAGCTTGCCTTCTTGTCTGCAACACACACTTCTTCAGCTGGATAATTAGAGGGTGACATGCTGGCAAAGAGTCTGTGTAATCTATATAACAATAACATTAACAAAAAAGTCAACATTCTGGGGACTATGCCAGTGATCATGGCACTATAATTGCTATAATTAAAAGCAAGGCAAATATTGCAAGGAAAGTAGGTCACTCTTCAGGCTGGTGTATTCCTGATGCAAATGGAAACAAGGTGAAGATTCTGTAATGTGATCTAAACCAGACAAAACCTCTGTTGTTCTGAGGTTGCTAGTGACCCTTCATTAAATGCCTTTGGTTTTCACATGCCATCCTAGCAGGCGATGTTTTCATAAACAGAGTGAAGCTGTTGCAGTCCAACACAAGGACTATCAGAGGAGTCCATCATAAAATCCAGTGAGTGGAGCATAATTAAGACCTATTTTGTTCAACAATGGTTTGAAGGAGACTACACTACTGCTTACTTTCAGAGCCATGGAACTTAGGTGCTGGTGTTTTTCTGACAGTAGCTTCAGACACTATATATGAGCACATGCATCTTTGCACTTGAGAAACACTCAGTCTCCATCCAGTATTTAACATCTCTACAAGCCACTTGAGAACTGGTTTCTGAGGAAAGGACATGGCATCGTAAGAAAACAGGAGGACATTTGCTTGCATCATCTCCAGCACCACCCCAGGGGTGTGCTGGGAATGACCATGTCTCCCCTGCCATCACTGCCTCATGTTTGCTCACTTCCTTGCATGGAAGTTGCCCAACTTTAAAAACCAAACAAATAAAATGAGTGGTTTATTCTCATGAAGACTGATTGCTGTAGCCCCACTGCTCAGCCCATGTAGTTTCCATCTTCTTTTTCCCTCTCAGTTTTTTGCAGAAGACAATCTCACCACCTAACTTTGCCCTTGTGTAAATTTACTTTTTTTCTGATCCCTACAGGCAGGTAATTCTCTCCCATATGCTAACCCAGAAGCATATAAATGCTGGTGGATCCAGGCATTTTCACTGAGAAATCCCTTGCATCACAAGCATCCCTTCTCCTTCCAGGCTTTCATGTGGTCCCCCTTCCCCACTGCCATATTCTGGGCTCAGGTGTTGCACACAGTGCTGAGCAAACACTATCCTCTTGCGTCAGACTTACAGACTTTACCAAACAGTGTGTGAGAGGTCTGTAAGCATTTCCATGACAAAACCAAAACCAAAGCCCCTGCCCCCAACCAACAACCACACACATAAAAACCCAACCAACCCAACATTTGAAATATTTATTTTAATTTTTTAGTAATAAGTTCTTTGTATTTCAAAAATCCCTACATTTACCTGCTTTCTCAGGCCACTGCAAAACTGATTCTACACTGAATTCAGGTTTACAAGAACTTCCCAGAAGAGTAGGGATATATAAGTATAAATTGAATTAATTTGAAGGAATCTGCTAAATGGGAGTTCTCTTCCTCTCAATGGCAAAGATTTATTGATCCTTGGACTTTTTCATCTCTATCCATCTTCATTTTAAACATTTTGCACATTTACAATTTACCTAACAAGTGCCAGAGTCTTGAGACACGTTTCAAAGTGTGCAGGTGTTTTACCTTCATACAGCACAGTCATTTCCCTGGGTCACCATGAAACAATGGGATTGACTTAGTTTCCTATCCTGTAACTAAGCTATTTAGATAATTCAAGGTAGGCTATGGACCTTCCTTGGTATTTTACTAATCTTTGGGTTACTAATCTTAACAATGTCATTCTTTGGGATTTTTCTTTTTCCTGATACCAAACTCATTGTAGCCTAAGGTAAAAGCCACAGGTGCATTTCATAATGCGAAATGTATTAATAACGGTAATTAAGCACAGCAATCATGCAGAAAAATGTGATGGAATTGGGAAGCTGGCTAAAATTGAGAGATGCACAGCAAGGGCAAATTGATCCTACTAATTTTTTTTTTTTCCATATATATAAGATGTCTTTGCTGTTATTTTAACACATTAAACAAAGAGGAACAGGTAAAGGTAAGGAAATAACATATAATTATTTTGGCTACACCTGTGGAAATTATACATGTCACAATGCCCTACAATAAAAGGTATCCATAGGCAGAACTTGAAAATGCTAACTAAATGTGTTGGGTTAAGTTTGTCTGACTTCTGGATGCCTGCCCACCAGCCCACTCTCTCAATCTCACTCTTCAGCAAGACAAAGGGCACATCCGCATGCTGCAGCATAGGGTCCTCCAAGAGCTGCGGCATGGATACCTGCTTCAGCATGGTCCTCCACCAATGCCTGTGCTGGGAGGATCTCCTGTCCTTAGTCTTCGCTCCCCTTGATGTCTGCACCACTATTTTATTCTGATCCTATATTCCTCTTAGCTATTGTGCAATGGATTACATGCACACCCACATTTCCTCTGGCAGTTATATAGACTGTGACTATCTTCTGATTATGACTTAGAAGAATCTTAAAATACACCATAATCTGCTGCTTTCATAATCATACCTGACTCTAGTGAGCATTTAGGATAAATTGCTTTCACTGTGGGAATAGCTCTCATTATAAATCATCTTCCTTACTAAATCACATGTATCTTGGAGTGAAATGGATGCTGATAGAGTGATAGTCTCTGCAAGAATGAATATCCAAAAGTGTTATGCCAGACTTGAACATTTGGTAATTTTCACTGTTTACAGTTGTACTGACTGACTAAAGCTGGGAAAAAAAATTGAGACCAATGGGTTAAAGTGCAACTATGGAAGAGAACAGCTACAGGACACCAAACCTAATGACTTTAACTACTCTGCTGACAGAATACTGTGCTGGAACTATAAAGTAGTTGAAAGTAGTAGTA
Source organism: Picus viridis (assembly GCA_033816785.1). Classification (NCBI taxonomy): domain Eukaryota; kingdom Metazoa; phylum Chordata; class Aves; order Piciformes; family Picidae; genus Picus; species Picus viridis. The sequence continues at coordinate 31,792,990 of CM066566.1, forward strand.
ATACTAGAAAGTACCTGAGGCACTAGAAAAATACTAAGTTACTAGAAAGTACCTCCAAAGACTGAGAATGTAGGTCCCTTGACAAGTCCTCTTATGGTAATCGTACTTCACTTTTCTAATCACTTCTGCTTGAATTACATGAGCTGCAACAAGCCTTTGTTTCTTGATAAGACTTTTCCATCAGTGCATTATGTTCCGGAGCAAATATTTACACCAGGTCATTAAGTTGTCTTGTACTTTCTGGTTTAGTATCTACTGCACATCACTTGTCCATACCTTTATTCATGCTTATAACTTAACTCTGAATGCTGCAATATTTTTTAATCTGTTCATTTAGAGAATGGCATGAAAAAGTTATTTGGTTTAGGAACTTTCAAGTGATAGAAAGATCATGACTAATTTTTTTGGTAACCAGTCATTATCAACTATGTCTTCAAATACCTGGAAAAATGCAGTTCAGAGCATAGCAATGAATCATTGAAGAGCTTTTTCTAAAACAGTTTATGAGGGATGATTTTAGCACAAGACTAGCTTACCTCTGAATTAAAAAAATGAGGTACTCGTAGAAACTTTGAGAATGCCTTCATGATACAAGGTGAGGCAAAGGATACTAGGAAGGCAAACTCCCATTTAGAGCTTAGACTGGTCTCTGCTGTGAAGGAAAACAAAAAAATCCTTCGATAAATATATTAATAGCAAGAGGAAGTGCAAGGACAACCTCCACTCAGTGGACACGGAGGGGAATGTAGTGACAAAAGATGAGGAAAAGGCAGAGGTACTTAACACCTTCTTTGCCTCAATTTTTAATAGCAGGACAGAATGTCTTCCAGACAGCTGGCCTGCAGAGTTGGTAGATGGAGTCAGGGAGCAGTATAGTTTCCCTGTGTTCCAGGAGGGGTAGTTAGAGATCTCCTCAGCCGCTTGGATGCCTACAAGTCCATGGGACCAGACGGGATCCATCCTAGGGTGCTGAGAGAGCTGGCAGATGAGCTGTCCAGGCTGCTTTCCATCATTTTTCAGCAGTCCTGGCTCACTGGAGATGTCCCAGAAGACTGGAAACTGGCCAATGTGATGCCCATGCACAAGAAGGGCCAGAAGGAGGAACCAGGGAATTACAAACCTGTCATCCTGACCTCATTGCCAGGCAAGATTATGGAACAGGTCATCTTGAGTGCAATCACACAGCACTTCCAGGAAGGCCAAGGGATCAGGCCCAGACAGCATGGATTTAGGAAGGGCAGGTCCTGACCAACCTGACCACCTGATCTCCTTCTATGATCAGGTTACCCTCCTGGAGGATGTGGGGAAAGCAGTGGCTGTAGTCTACCTGGACTTCAGCAAGGCCTTTGACACCATCCCCCACAGCAAACTCCTGGCCAGGCTGTCAGCCCATGGCTTGGACAGCAGCACACTGCGTTGGGTTAGAAACTGGCTGGAGGGCCAAGCCCAGAGAATGGTGGTGAATGGTGCCACATCCAGCTGGCAGCCAGTCACTAATGGTGTGCACCAAGGATCAGTGCTGGGCCCCATGCTCTTCAACATCTTTATTGATGATCTGGATAAGGGCATTGAGTCCATCATCAGTAAATTTGTGGACGACACCAAGCTGGGGGCTGGAGTTGATCTGCTGGAGGGTAGACAAGCTTTGCAGAGGGACCTCGACAGGCTGGACAGATGGGCAGAATCCAATGGCATGAGATTTAACACATCCAAGTGCCGGGTTCTGCACTTTGGCCACGGCAACCCCATGCAGTGCTACAGGCTGGGGTCAGAGTGGCTGGAGAGCAGCCATGCAGAGAGCAACCTGAGGGTACTGGTCTATGGTAGGCTGAACATGAGCCTGCAGTGTGCCCAGACAGCCAAGAGGGCCAATGGCATCCTGGCCTGCATTAGGAATAGTGTGGCCAGCAGGAGCAGGGAGGTCATTGTGCCCCTGTACACTGCACTGGTTAAGCCACACCTTGAGTCCTGTGTCCAGTTCTGGGCCCCTCAGTTTAGGAAGGATGTTGACTTGCTGGAACGTGTCCAGAGAAGGGCAACAAAGTTGGTGAGGGGTTTGGAACACAAGCCCTATGAGGAGAGGCTGAGGGAGCTGGGGTTGCTTAGCCTGGGGAGAAGGAGACTCAGGGGTGACCGTATTGCTAGCTACAACTACTTTAAGGGAAGTTGTAGACAGGCAGATGTTGGCCTCTTCTCCCTGGCAGCCAGTACCAGAACAAGAGGACACAGTCTCAGGCTGCGCCAGGGGAGGTTTAGCCTGGAGGTCAGGAAGAAGTTCTACACAGAGAGAGTGATTGCCCATTGGAATGGGCTGCCTGTGGAGGTGGTGGATTCACCATCACTGGAGGTGTTCAGGAGGAGACTTGATTGGGTGCTTGGTGCCATAGTTTAGTTGTTTAGGTGGGTTGGATGATAGGTTGGGCACAATGATCTTGAAGGTCTTGATGCCCCTTCCAAATTCAGGTGCAAAGGCATAGTTTTGGCTGTGTCCTGATTTTGCTAGAACAGAGGCTTATCAAAGGTTAGCTGCAGGATGTTAGCAGTTCTGAGTCAGCCAGGAAAACTGACCTGAGCTGGCTACAGGTTTTTCCCATAGCATGAGTGCCACAGTCAGTATAGTGTGATATACGTTTGCTGAGGAAAGGGCAGCCTCCTCCTTGGCATCCTGCTCATCCGTTTACTCTCCTTGAGGGCTGTCTTGTGACTGCTTCACTTTTGCTGGGCTGAGTGTAACTATATTTTGTATTGACATTGGTATTAATGTGTATATTTCATTAAATATGTTTCACCCTGTGGATCTTTTCTTCATTCCCCTTCTCTACTGGTGAGGGGTCATTGGTTGTGATAGCCTCAGGCTATGCCTAGAAAACTTTCCACAGAACTTGAACAGAAAGTAGTAGAATGCCAATAAATTACCATTGGATGCAAAAGGGAAAATAATGTTCAGGTCTAAATAATCCCATTGGACAGATATCTAACATAAAGTTAGTGTGTATAAACTAACTTTCTCTCCTTTTGCTTCCTCTGCTCTGGCAGATACTAGCTTCTGGCTTTCTGCTGGCTTTGCTAACCTTGGCTGCATTGCTCTATTGTGGCTAAGTATTAACAAACAGTCCTCTTTGCTTTTCTCCTTTCTTCTCTTGCCCCTTATACAGAAGGAAAGGGAACAGGGAAGGGAAGTTGTTTGTAGCCCCCAGTCTTGTCCAGGGGATTCTTGCGCCGTCTATAAATTGTAAATATATGTAAATACATTCAGTATTTTAGATTGTAGTGTTTTCTTGGTTTGCTTCATTTGCTTCCATCTGAGCTAGTCTGGCAATTTTATATTGGGTGAGAATTTCCAGCCCACCAGACTGGGCGATAGAAGGACTGATACAGTTTAACCCCAGGTATGGGCTAAATATAGACAGACTGGCATAGATTTAATTTTCTTCATATCACTTGATATGAGGCTATGTTTTGGAATGGTACTGAAAACAGTGTTGATGACATGGGGATGTTTTAACTACTGCTGAGCAGTGCTTACATAGTATCAAGGCCTTTTCTACCTCTTATACTACCCTGCCAGGCAATAGGCTGGGAGTGACCAAGAAGTTGGGAGTGAGCACAGCTGGGAAAGCTGACCACAAATGACCAAAGGGATATTCTATACCATGTGCTGTCATGCTCAGCATAGTCAGCTGGGGGACATTCAGAGTGATGGTATTTGTATTTCCAAGTAATTGTGTTCCTGACGGGGCCCTGCTTTCCTGAAGGTTGCTGAGCACCTATCTGCCAATGGGAAGTGATGAACAAATTCCTTGGTTTGCTTTGTTGGCATGCATAGCTTTTGCTTTACCTATTAAACTGTTTTTTTCTTGACTCGTGAGGTTTCTCATTTCTACTCTTCCATTTCTCTCCACTGTTCCACTGCAGGGGGAGTGAGTGAGCAAGCAAGCATCTCTGCGAGTCTCAGTTGCCGCCTGGGGCTAAACAATGACACCAGTAAAGACTCAGGTTGGCTTAGCAGCTTCTGAAGATCACCAACTGATTGTACGCCATGTAAATTTGGCATCATACAAATTTACTTCTTGAGGAGACAGCAAGAAGTGTGACCTAGAAGGAAGAAATCAGAAGAGACAATAAATGAGGATTCTCTGGATTCTCTGAGAGTGGATGAGGAGATATCAGAGGTTTTGAGACAGCTGTAAGGACAGATCTATTTGCTAAAATGGAAATGTAAGTGCTGTGTTAAGTGTACACATTCCACATTGCAGTAAGGACTTAGCAGATCAGGGCAGCCTAGGAATGGCAGGTCTATCTGGAAAAAAAAAATGAACAAGCATAGTCAAGGTGTATGATTTTCAGCTGACTGACAAAGTTTAAAAGTGCAAATCTGAGGAAGCCTGTCAGATAAAAAATCCTATTCACTTGACTAGTTCAACAGGAACATCAGTTTGGCTGAATGAGTTTGTGTTTTCAAAATCATAATCTCCAAAGTCTGACTCCTGCATAATGTGTTTTTCATGTCATATTTTTTATTTATCATCAGTCCTGCCTAACCAGGGAGGTCCCAGTTGACTGGAGGTTAGCAAGTTGGATGTTCATCTACAAGAATGGCCAGAAGGAGGATCTGAGGAACTACTAATCTGACCTCGGTGCCAGAGAAGGTTATAGAACAAATTATCTTGAGTTGCCATCACAGAGCATGTACAGAACAAGCAGGTGCTCAAGCCCAGTCAGCATGCATTTATGAAAAGCAAGTCCTGCTTGACTAGCACCATCTCCTTCTATGACAAGGGGATCTGCTTAGTGGGCAAGGAAAAGACCACGTGCATTGTCTATGTAGAAACTAATGAAGCCTTTTATACTGGCTCCCACAGCATCCTCGTGGGGAAACTGCTCATGACTTAGACAGGTACACTTTTTGCTGGGTAAAAACTGGCTGGATAGCTGAGCCCAAAGAGTGGTGGTGAATAGACTTAAATCTGGTTGGTAGCCACTTGCAGATGGTGTTCCCTAGGGTTCATTACTGGGGTCAGTTCTCTTTAATATCTTTTGATGACCTGGACAAGTGGATTGGGGGCACACTTTGTATTTTTGCAGATGAAACCAAATTAGGTGACAGTGCTGATGTGCTTGAGGGTAGGGAAGCTCCACAAAGGAACCTAGACAGACTGAATCAGTGGGCTAAGGCAAATGGTATGAGGTTCAACAAGGCCAAGTGCCAAGTCCTGCACTTGGATTACAACAACCCCAGGCAGTGCTTGAGGCTTGGGGAGGAGTGGCTGGAAAGCTGCCTGGCAGAAAGACTTGAGATTATTAACTGACAGCCATCTGAATGTGAGCCAGCAGTGTGCTTAGGTGGCCAAGAAGGCCAACAGCATCCTGGCCTGTATTAGGAATAGTGTGGCTGGTAGGACTAGAGAGGTAACTCTGCACTTGTCACTGTTGAAGTTACACCTTGAGTACTAGGTTCAGGTTTGGATTTCTCACTATGAGAAAGTCATTGAGGTGCTGGAATATGTACAAAAAAGGGCAACAAAGCAGGTGAGGAGTCTAGAGCACAAGTCTTATGAGGAGTGGCTGAGGAAATTGGGATTGTTTAGTCTGGAAGAAGGTTGTAGCAAGGTAGAGGCTGATCTTTTCTCCCAAGCAATAAGCAACAGGACAATAGGAAATAGTCTCAAGTTGCACTAGAAAAGGTTTAGATTGGACATTAGGAAACAATTCTTCATAGAAATGGTTGTAAAGCACTGGAACAGGCTTCTCAGTGAAGCATCCCTGAAGGAATTTAGAAGACGTAGATGTGGTGCTTAGAGATGTTGTTTATGGTGGACTTGGCAGTGCTGGGTTAATGGTTGGACTCAGTCTGAAAGGTCTTTTCAAACCTGAATGACTCATGTGTATTTTGTTCTGGACTGAAGCTGGGGAGAGTTGAGCTCCTGAATGATGGATTGAAGGCATATGTGTAATCATTGCATTTGATAAATGAACTTGATTTTCAGTTCAAGTTAAATACTTTTCATATTCTAAGGTTAAATAGGAACAATTTATTGGTGGTTTTCTTCCCTCTAATAGCGCAGACTGAAAACCAGCCCTTGGAACAAAGTATGTTGGTTTTGCTTGAATAAGTCTTCTATCTTCCTGTTCTGGTGATACCCAACATAATCTATTAAAAAATGACAGAAAAAAAGCAGATTCACTAGATGCAGTGCATATTGCAATAAACTTTGCTGCAGCCACGCCTGTGCCTTGCCATGTTCCTTGATGATCCTGACCTGTGTGCTTAGCTTCCCAGCCTGGCCTAGGACCTGCCTCATTCCTGTGACTTCTTTGGTCACCTGACATTTATTAGTGATGACAGACCTGCTCTGCTCCTGCTGCTTTTGACTGATGCCATGGTCCAGATCCTGCCTCCCATCCCCTTGAGGAGCAGCTGTCCTTGCTGCTCCCTGGCTTGGAAAAGCTGATGTTGATCTGCTCCTTTAGTAAATATTTTAACAGTTAGATATGCAGTTTCCATAGACATTCTTAAAGAATAGGACAGATCAAATGGGAAAAGTCTAGAAAGGAGTTACAAAATAATTACAGATCAAGAGAGCCAGACTGGCAGGAAGAACTGGAAGAAACAGCTGTTTAGCCTGAGGATGAGACGAGTCAGAGGCGCAGTCTAAGTATATTTGAAGGACTGCACAAACAGGAGGAGAGTATTCTGCATATGCATGTGTTGGATAGAATGAGAAATCAGAGACTGTAGCATAAGAAAAAGATGATTTACATTTGCTAAAGTTATCTAATGATAATCAGGGCAATAGAGTAGAAAAAGTGGCCTTGGGAGAGAGTGGAGTTTTTATTTTCCTAGCGTACACAAATACTAACCATAAACAATGTAAATATGGTCTTGCCTTAGGATGAGGATGGATTATGTCATCTTCTAGGGTTCACCCTAGAGTGTAAAATCCTTCATTTGTATCACTGAAGACTACTGTTGTGAATCCAGTCATTTCTTGTAGTCCACAGCTTGGTGTTCCTCTTCTGCAACATTCCATGTAGGAATCCCATTCCATAGTTCTGCTCCATACTGTTTCTTCTTTGTTGAAACCCTGATTTTCTGAAGATCACTTATGTACAGGTGCTCTTTTTCAGTTACACCTGTCATGAATTTATTGAGCTAGATTATCCTTCTTAAGATAGAGGAAAAACAAGGTGAAGAATAATGAACAGTTTTGTAAGAACTATGCTGCTTCTCATCTGGAAAGTAACATGCTCATGAAATAGACCTGGGAAGTTCTGTATTTTTGAAGGCACAGTGCCTGCCTCTCCTGTTTTCTGGCTGGTCCGTATACAGCAGTAGCTGCATCTATCACAATATTTTCAGTGCATACTACAATGCACGACAGCTACTTAATAGTACATACGAGCTCTTATGTTTGTCAATGACTGAGACATAATCAGGGTTGTCTTATGGTTCCTTCAGCTGATTACTTTGGTGGAAGCAGCCATCACAAAAGCAAAAATCATCCTTGGTGAGAAGCATTCTGCCTTCCCCGCAGAAGATGCTGCTCTTTATCATCACACTCCAGTGTATCACTTAGTGAAGGAACTGAGCATGTTTCTCTGTATCAATGTTTATCCAGGTAGCCCTGCTATTAGAGTCTGATCTTCAGGTTTGTGCTCAAAGTAATTAAAGACTCCAGGAAAAGTCTCCAGTGAACAAAGAAGAACGTGTCATTCTAATAGCTGAATAACTGCGTTTGCTCAGATGGAATCTACTGTGGAAAAAGAAATCACAGTACAGAGAGTTCTAGAGAGCTATAATACAAACCAAGCAAAAAGCAAAACAAGCAGTATCTTCAGTGGTTTTATTGCATTAAAACAAACAAATAAACAAAAACACTTCCCTCCCCCCCCCCAAAAAAAAACAACACCAAAAAAAAAAACCAACCCACAAGGAAACAAACAAAAAACCCCAAACACAAAACACCTTTCAATGATTTCTTGGCTGGTTAAAAATTGCTTTCAACACACATTAGCAACAAAGTTTCTTTTCCATGCTCTAACACTAAGGGCTATTCCTCAGAATGAAAGTAATCACAGAAGTGATAAATTCTCCTCTTCTCTGGTTTAGAAATCTGAAGGAATGAAAGTAGGGAAGGTGTGGGCCCCCTCAGAAAGGAAAGTGGTGAATTAGTCACAAGTGATGTGGAAAAGGCTGAGGTACTCAATAACTTCTTTACCTCAGTCTTCACTGCAAGGGCCTCCAGCCACACTCCTGGTGTCATGGTAGATGATGCCAGGGATGGGGAGGAAGAACTGCCCATTGTAAGTGAAGCTCAGGTTGGTGATCACCTGAAGAACCTGAAAGTGTTCAAGTCCATGGGACCCGACGGGATACACCCACGGGTGCTGAGAGAACTGGCAGATGAGGTTGCCAAGCCCCTCTCTATTATATTCCAGAAGTCATGGCAGACTGGGGCAGTCCCCACAGACTAGAAAAGGGGAAACATTACTCCCAATTTCCAAAAAGGGCAAGAAGGAAGAACCGGGGAACTACAGGCCAGTCAGTCTCACCTCTGTGCCTGGAAAGATCATGGAGCAGATCCTCCTGGAGGCACTAATGACTCAGAAGAATAGTGAAGAGGTGATTTGGAATAGTCAGCATGGCTTTGCCAAGGGCAAATCCTGCCTGACAAACCTGGTGGCCTTCTATGAGCAGGTGACAGCATTGATAGATGAGGGGCGAGCAACTGATGTCCTTTACCTGGACTTGAGCAAAGCCTTCGACACTGTCCCGCACCACCTCCTGGCCTCCAGGCTGGTGAAACATGGGTTTGATGGATGGACCACTAGATGGATAAAGAACTGGCTTGATGGCCGTACCCAAAGAGTGGCTGTCAACAGGTCCATGTCCCAGTGGAGGCCAGTGACAAGCGGAGTCCCTCAGGGATCAGTCCTGGGACCTGTCTTGTTCAACATCTTTGTGGGTGCCATGGACAGTGGCATCGAGTGCACCCTCAGCAAGTTTGCTGATGACACCAAGCTGTGTGGTGCAGTGGACACGCTGGAGGGAAGGGATGCCATCCAGAGGGACCTGGACAGGCTGGAGAGGTGGGCACAAGCCAACCTCCTGAGCTTCAACAAGACCAAGTGCAGGGTCCTGCATCTGGGTCGAGGCAATCCCAGGCACAAATACAGGCTGGGCAGTGACTGGCTGGAGAGCAGCCCTGAGGAGAGAGACTTGGGGGTGCTGGTGGATGAGAAGCTCAACATGAGCTCTCAATGTGCACTTGCAGCCCGGAAAGCAAATCAGATCCTGGGCTGCATCAGGAGAAGTGTGGCCAGCAGGTCAAGGGAGGTGCTTCTTCCCCTCTATTCAGCCCTGGTGAGACCCCACCTGGAGTACTGCGTCCAGTTCTGGAGCCCCTATTACAGGAGGGATGTGGACGTGCTGGAGCGTGTCCAGAGAAGGGCCACGAGGATGATCAGAGGGCTGGAGCACCTCTCCTATGAGGACAGACTGAAGGAGTTGGGGCTATTCAGTCTGGAGAAGAGAAGACTCCGAGGTGACCTCATTGTGGCCTTCCAGTATCTGAAGGGGGCCTACAGGAAGGCTGGGGAGGGACTTCTCAGGATCTCAGGTAGTGATAGGACTAGGGAAATGGAATGAAGCTGGAAATGGGGAGATTCAGGCTAGATGTGAGGAGGAAGTTCTTCCCCATGAGAGTGGTGAAGCCCTGGAATGGGTTATCCAGGGAGGTGGTTGAGGCCCCATCCCTGGAGGTGTTTAAGACCAGGCTGGATGAGGCTCTGGCCAGCCTGATGTAGTGTGGGGTGTCCCTGCCCATGGCAGGGGGTTGGAACTAGATGATCCTTGTGGTCCCTTCCAACCCTGACTGATTCTATGATTCTATGATTCTATGATTCTAAAATATATTGGAAGATGCATGTCTTCTGAAGTTGAAGCATCAGTTGTGCTTCCTCTTTCTTTTCTTTTAAAACACAAGTCAGACCTCCTCTCATTTAACACCTTTTAATGTAGTTGGAGGGTTTTTTTTCAGAATCTATTACAAAATAAATGCTCTGTCTTCTACAATTAACAGAGAACACTGGCGAGTTGCCCAAGTAACTAATCAACATGAAACTTTTATCAAGATGTACTGAAAAGGATATACATTATTACATGCCAGATTCCAGTACTTTTCAGACAAGATGAAATTTCAACCACAAATCAGTTTCTTGCTGTTAAGCTTTGTCTCATTAGCGAAGATAACTAACATCAAATTTTATTTTGAGACTCCAGCAAGGAAATGTTTTGCAAATGCTAACATCCTCATAGAAGTATGCACTGTACAGTTGTCTTCATTTATTGCTACCCTATCCTTCAGATGAGGGGGAAAAAAAGACTTCTGGTTTAATTGCACAGCAACACAGCCAGAAATAGACAAAAATAGTGACATCTGCACCGGAATTTCTCAGCTAGACTGAAAATTTCCAGAAAGTGCGTAGTACTTTAAGTACTCTGTGTGGTAACTGGATGCCAGACCACTTTTGACTGAAGAAAATGTAGGTGTTTAATAATATCTAATTTATCTCTTTCACTCTTTTTTCTGTGCTTCCATAGCAATCTAGGCTACTAAGGATCCTTTTAGCACCCATTACAGAAGCATTAAGTTCCTTGATCGATTTTCAGTTTATCGAAAGAAAGGACTGAATACTTGCTCTTTTTCTTTGGTATGGAGACCCTGAAGCTTAGAACTGTGTTAGTTTTTGTATCACCTTCACAATTCTGGGAGCAAGAATAGGTGCAGTACTTCACAAGCACACGCAATAAGCAGCGTGAATGTGTCCCTTTGTAGACCACAGTTTTGATTTTTGTCTTTATGTTTTACTCAAGAAATAAGGTTTCTAACAGATGCTCCTTCTTTGCTGCTTCTTTTGTATGATGGGCCTTATGATAATTCATTGCTGTCTTTAGTGGCATCCAGTAAGACTTCCTAGCAAACCACAAGTACATAGCCCAAAGAAGTTCGATTATTCAGTTCCTAGAAAGTATGCTAAGTACTCCCTTTGAGTGTCTTCTCAGTTCTCCGTCTATTCCAAAGCAATTGCTGTATCCCAGAGACATACTGAGGACTTAGATGTATGAGTAGTCTAGTTATTTGTTGGGGTTTTGGCTTTGTGTCAGATTTTGAATAGTTATGGTGCATAACTTATTGCTATTTTCTCCAAAAAAAAAAGTTATTAAAAAAAAATCAAACACAAATACCTGAACACTTGAATCTCCCTTGAAAATCTCCTTGTGACACTCTGCAGTCAGATCTTGCTCCTCCTCACCACCACTACTCTAATCCCTCATAATAAATCATTTTTTGTTTGGGTAGCAGACTTTTTCCTCAAGGTGCACTGAAGTCACTGGCTTACACTTCAATAGCTGGTGACAGTAGTGTGCCCACCGGCTCCAGAGGATTGCAGCTGTTTGTACTCCTTACTGCTCAAACCTGGATGTGCCTATGGGACCTCAAGGTAAAATGTTCATCTGAATATCTGAAGCTGTGTTGTACAATATGTTGTCTAATTTCAACGCCGTGGTACACTGACTTCCCTAGAAGGCTTTCTTAATGTAGTCTTTTTGCTTGAAATACTCTGGTGGCTGCAATGCTTTTAGATCCCTGGGAATGTGGTAAAGCAAAACCACTTGTAAACAAACATTGCTCTTCATTGACTGGGAAAGGAAGGCGTAAAGACAGCCCAGGCTGGCAATACGGCAGAATGGGTCAGGCAGATTTTTCTGTTTCAAAGGCACTGACAATCCTCCACTAACCAGGCTGCAAAAGCCACCTGGTCCATCCAGCTGTGAAGCAGGTGGTGGCCAGAGCCTGTCTGCAACATTCACTTGCCCTCAGCAGGAATAGCATCCAACACCTTCTATGCACCAGACAAAGGGGGCAGCTGGTCCAAGCACATCTCTCAAAGAAATGAGAATCTTTTCTCTTTGAGAAGATCAGCAATGCCATAGCAGCAACACCCTCACTGTTTTCACCTGGCAGACACACACACAAAAAAAAAAAAAAAAAAAAAAAAAAAAAAAAAAAAAAAGGAAGAAAAAGAGAAAGGCAGGAAGGCAGGGCTGTTTCATAGTGCTGCTGGTTAAAACCATATTCTGAATCACTGTATCACTGCATGATATTGCTTCAATAATATATTGCATCAATATTTCAACAAAGCAGTGTAACTGATACTGCACTGCGTCATAAATCTTTCTCCCATCTGCAGCTGTAGAATTTATTGATTATTGGGATGGATATCTGGAAGGAGAAACATACATATCTTGAGATATTCTTTTGCCTAATGTTTAAGGAATAGGCAGGAAATAAATTCTAGCTTTCCTTCCACCCTGCTCACTTATTCCTGTTCTTCAGATCACTTTCCATCCACATTCCACAAGTTCTACTGCAGGACATAAAGCAGCTATTGTTTTTCATGCAACAAGGATAGATGCCTACAACCTCTTCTGCCAGTCTACCTAACCATACCTACCTACCTACCTACCTACCTACCTACCCTAGATATGTCTGATCTGGGGCCTGAAGGAATATAAAATTTTCCATCAGATCTGAAGGAAATAGTACAAATCTATATCCCTTGGATGGTGCATTCTAATTATGTCTCAGAATAAGTTAAATTAAATAGACAGGGTTATTGAAAGTCTGATTGAGGGGGATGATGTATCCAAGGGTCAGTCTGTGACTTATGTGAACAATAAAATGAGTTCTGTGGGAGAAAAAGCAGAGGTACTTTGCAGGAAAAAACAAAGTGATGCAGATTTCAAACCACTGTTATGTTCAAAGAGATGGACTTTCCTGGTCGAAATGTTGGACTCTGATATTACAACACTGCCCTCAAGACCTTCTTAACCATACAAGTAATTCTTTAAAAATGAATACTCCAAGGAAATAGCCTTGACTATTACCTGGTAATCGGCATGCAATTCAAAGATTCTTTTAATTTTTTTCTATGACCACAGGTAATTTCAATACAGACTACTCCCATTCTGGACTGCCAGTGTCTACACAACTATTCACAGAAATGTTTTGTTCTTTTTCTCAAGAAGATGCATGCCAACTCTCAGACGGACAGCTTCTCATCCTGATACTTGGGAACAAAGAAATGAAAATATTTCAGAAACGTGAGTTCCAAGTGAAGAAGAGTCAGCCACAACTGCTCCAAAAGTCCACTTTCCTCTATGTGAAGTCAAGTCTTAAGTCTATTTTTCAGAAGATGAGGAAGGTTGGAATAGGATGACCTTTAAGATTAGTAAATCATCTGTCAGGCAGGTTCTTCAGTATATTAAGAAAATTAATAAAAGGAGGCTATTAGTGTAGAATAAAAAATAGAAGAAAGAAAAGTTAAACAAAATGTATGCATAATACCTGTTCTGAAGTAGCTTCAGATGGGTGAAATCCTTTACTGTAAATGACAAGAACATCTTCAACATCTTTACTGATGATCTAGATGAAGGCATTGAGTCCATCATCAGGAAATTTGCGGATGACACCAAGCTGGGGGCAGGAGTTGATCTGCTGGAGGGTAGACAAGCTTTGCAGAGGGACCTCGACAGGCTGGACAGATGGGCAGAGTCCAACGGCATGAGATTTAACACATCCAAGTGCCGGGTTCTGCACATTGGCCACAGCAACCCCAGGCAGTGCTACAGGCTGGGGTCAGAGTGGCTGGAGAGCGGCCAGGCAGAGAGCAACCTGGGGGTACTGGTCTATGGTAGGCTGAACATGAGCCTGCAGTGTGCCCAGGCGGCCAAGAGGGCCAATGGCATCCTGGCCTGCATCAGGAACAGTGTGGCCAGCAGGAGCAGGGAGGTCATTGTGCCCCTGTACACTGCACTGGTTAAGCCACACCTTGAGTCCTGTGTCCAGTTCTGGGCCCCTCAGTTTAGGAAGGATGTTGACTTGCTGGAACGTGTCCAGAGAAGGTCAACAAAGTTGGTGAGGGGTTTGGAGCACAAGCCCTATGAGGAGAGGCTGAGGGAGCTGGGGTTGCTTAGCCTGGAGGAGACTGAGGGGTGACCTTCTTTCTCTCTACAACCACCTGAAGGAAGGCTGTAGACAGGCAGATGTTGGTCTCTTCTCCCAGGCAGCCAGTACCAGAACAAGAGGACACAGTCTCAGGCTGCACCAGGGGAGGTTTAGGCTGGATGTTAGGAAGAAGTTCTATACAGAGAGAGTGATTGCCCATTGGAATCGGCTACCTGTGGAGGTGGTGGAGTCACCTTCATTGAAAGTGTTCAGGAGGAGACTTGATGGGGTGCTTGGTTGCATGGTTTAGCTGTTTAGGTGGGTTGGATTGGTTGATGGGTTGGACGCGATGATCTTGAAGGTCTCTTTCAACCCGGTGTATTGTATTGTATTGTATTGTATTGTATTGTATTGTATTGTATTGTATTGTACTCTATTGTATTGTATAACTAGAACAAATTTGAAGAGTTCATGCATACAAATAAATAAAAGCTTATACAAATAAAAACTTAAAGTCTACAAAGGAACAATCAATTTCAAATAATTTCACAATTAGTATGCCATAGGTAACTCACAAACTGCAAATTAATTAAATTACTAGAGATGTTTTCACTAAGTGAATATGATAAGCAGCATCGCAGTACTTACTAATTTTCAAAATAATTTGTGCTCCTATATTTATTTTCAAAAGTATGAATCTCAGACTTTTATGTTGTTTGACATTTTCACTATTTTATTCTCAGAATATTTTCACTGACCAAAATTTATCAGAGAAGGTATAACTTAGCAAGATACACGGTTTTCCAACTATTTTAGTAGCACTTGACACTGTTTTTAATTTTGGCAGCAAAATATTAGGTCTCATTATCTCTTCTTCAAATTTAAATCTAATTTGAAACGGGGCAAATTTAATGTATTTCAGGGTCTGCCTTTATGTATTTATATAGTCTCAATTTTTAACTTTGCTAAATGGCCATAGTATACTTCCTTATGGAAAGCACCTTTGCATGCGCTGCAGATTCCCTGGTTTCTGTACAAAACGTGTTCTCAGTAAGGAAGAGGCTGTTACATCAGCTTCTTTTATTGTGCTGCTTTGTTCTTACTGAAGCATTTTCAATCCAGAGATATGTGATGGATGAGGCATTAGCAAGACAACTAAATCTGTTTTGAGCCACTGCCCCTTTCTCCTCCCTCTCTTTTACAGGGTCTGGATTGAGGTTGAAGAGCCTAATAGGCAGGCGCCATTAAGGCTGTCCAGAGGGGAGCCTCACGTTTCAGAAGAGGCGACCACATGTGTCAGATGCCATGAGAGAAAGCGTGTGCAGTTTACTCACCACATAAACTTTTTGAATTGATTGGCAGGATTTGAATGGCTAATGTGCCATTGGGCCATTCAGTTTTTGAGAAGGGAATTGATAGGGGAAGACCTCATATACCTTTTGGCTCACTCATGACACTCATAGCTTGCATGCTCGTAACTCTCTCACCTCTCTCCCCTGTTCATTAATGGCATTCAAAGCAGCGACAAGCACTCTACTTGCTCCTATCTTCAGAGCAATTAGCTTCTTTTGTTTTAGTGGTATAATGCTCGAGCTGGGCCTTCCCTGCAGCAGCATGCTCTCTCATTTCCTCTAAATTTGTGGATACTGCCCTTTGGACTATAACTATGAACCCAAACACCTCTTCATTCAGCAAAGATTTTGGTAGTTAGCAGCTTGGTGGTTTGTGAGTAAATTATGCACTTTTACCTGGTTATTTCTGAGGTTTATAGTTTGTTACCTCTTAGCTCCGCTGTGAACTCGACGGTGGTTCATCTACGCCACCCAAGGCAGTAGTGCTATTTGGTTTCACGTGCACAGGGAGATCCCAGTTTGTTCCTCTGTATTCCAAGTTCTGATTGTTCTAGACTGTTACTTCACTGTTTATTAACCTTCTACCGTGTGTAAGCAACCTGTCATCGACCGGGCAAATGAACCTGGATAAAATTGGCTCAGGAAAGCAATTTTGAGAAATTTAATAAATAATATTAACATCTTATCATATTTCTGGCCAATAAATTTATATAACTATAACAAGATACAAAATCCTTCAGTAGATACCAGTCTCTGGAGTGAAAATGTGGACATCCTTTGGTGTCAGTAATCACCTGGCTCCAATTCATATTTGTGTGTTTTTGCAGACCATGGATGAAGAACAATAAAAAAAGCATACCTCTTCTCCTGTTCTCAAATCCAGAGTCTGGTCTGTGGGAATTACCCAACCTGTGAAGCAATAGGTCAGCTAAACGTGATCTTTATTGACAATATCCCTTAGAAGACACTAAAATAGCTCTTCAAAAGAGTCTTCTATTTACTTAATCTTTACATATACTACAAAGGAAATGGATGCATCATTGTCATATGCTGGTCACACCAAAGTTAGTTGTAGTTCACAGGTTATGACCATTTTCTAATATCCCTCCAGATACACGTGTGCAATGTAAAACACACTTTTCAGTTCATTTAGTTCATGCCTTATGAATTTCTTGGAGAATGGGCTCATGAATTTTTAATAACTTTGCAAACATAAAAACAAATAATGTTATTTTTTTCTGCACAATTTGAGAAATAAAGTAGTTCCTGTGCTCCCAACAGAGGGATCTTCATCAGCTCAGACACTTACTCTGTGTGCCAAGTCATGCCTTCATGATGCTGCCCACATCAGCGCCTCCCATCACAGTGAGAACAGGATAAAGGTCGGTATTTGCTTTGCATTTGAGGTTCACTTTTGCTTTCTGACTGTTTGTAGAGAAGAAAGAAACATTATGGCTCTTCTAAGTACTCCACACTACCTGGAGCCATTGTTCCCTTCAGAGCAAAGATTCTTGAAAAACAAAACTACTAAACCGCTGCTGCTGGTGGGGTTCACGGGTTGCTGGTTTATATAAGCCAAGCCTTGCTCATTTCTCTCTCTCTCTCTCTCTTGAGCTACAACTAGTTTCCCCACTAACACATCAGAGAGTAAATATGCTACTTCAGATTTTACCAGAATGTGTGCAATTGAGTGAGAAGACAGGAGGAATGTGCAGGAATTGGTTCTGTTGCTTTTCTCATTTTGTTTGTTTCCATTCTATTTTGGATTTCCATGCCTTAAAAATAAGCTAAGCCACTGCCTGCTCTGCAGATCTGACAGCAACTTTAGTGAAGTCAAGGCCAATGCCAGATTCCTGTGAGATTTAACTTCATATTGCATCTACATCCTATAGTCTGTGCAGAATATAAAAAAGAAAATTAAAAAAAATCCCAGTAAGTGTTTTTCTAACTGTATCCACTTCTGCTTTTTCTTTTCATTAAAGCTGCATATTTATGCATTTCTTTCCCAGCAATTTAATGTGACTAGGACTTACATTTTACCTTTGCTCTTCTACAAGACAGAAAGTACTGTCACTGTTTAAGAGCTGTTAAAGATGATAATTCCACATCAGCCCCTAGCCATTATTTCTTTCACTGGAATGCAGTTTTCATTCTTGTTGCCTTCTAAGATATTAATTATTCCTCTGAATATGTATGCATTTTCTCAGTGGGAAAAAACTCCTTCTCATGTTCAACAGTTTAACTCAAGGTGTTGACTGATTTATTAACTACGTGTTTCTGATGCCCCACTCCTACGTGATGGTCATGCTCACATTCCTGCTTAAGCTGCGGCAGCTTTCCCAGCCATTTTCCCCCATCTGGCGTATAGACCACAGTATGATGGGAGGAGGCAAGGTGTAGACTAATTAGCCATGGCTGCACTGGGGTACTGTGGCAGCTGAGAAGCTGGGACATGCTGAATCTTTCAGTTCTTCACCAGTAATTTCTGGTAAAGAGCAAGGACACGGGTGAAGTGTCTTCTTCACCCGGGAACCCCTGGATCTTGGCTGCAGACACAATAGCCTTCATAGGGATGTTTGAATGCTAGGGTTTGAGAAAAATCTTCCTTCAAGGCAGTGCTTGAATTGCATTGAGAATTTATTGGTTTCCTATTATCTCAGAAATGTTTTGTTATGACCTCCAGGGAATGAGGCAAGTAGAGCAATTGAAAAGCAGAACAACAGTATGGGTAATGCTGATAAGCAGAAAATCCTTGGAGTTGATGAGCAGAAAATTATTTTTAAATTCTTATCGAGTTTAACAAAGTAAAAGAGTTGATAAGAAACTCCCCTTGTCATTGTTGGTTGGAATGCAGGAGGGGGAGTGGATGGACCTTAAAGAGGGCAGGATTAGATAGATAACCTTTGCATAGATAAGAGGCACCAGGACTTTCTGTAAGATACTTCTGTTATTCTTAGATAGATAACCTTTGTATAGTCTGGAATCACCTGGACTTTCTGTGAAATAGTAACATACATCTGTCATTTTAGATAGATAACTTTTTGCATATAAGCCTGTACAGAACCCTCTGAAGACACACGGGTCTTTGGGAAGTATCTCCCCTGAGTTCAACGCTGCTATAAAAGCAAAATACGTGAAACTTACAGAGTTTTTCGTCTTTCTCTGAATTAATTTTGGCGAGCCAGGCAGGAGAACTTTGTCCAGCTGCGGAGCCTGTTGAGGAATGGGACCTCTCAAGGTGCCCCCGAGATATTCTCAAAGAGAGCTCCCCTACTCATGAGATCACCACAGGGCCAGACAAGACTGCTAGCGAAGAGAAGGCATTGCTTTTATAAGAGGGGTAACTTCATAAGCTGCGAGGGGACGCCCTACACAGAAGAGAGACATTTAATGCACCCCTAGGTAAAGGAGCTCTTGGGTCAGGACCAGGGGGTCCCGAAGGTAACTATAAGCATTGTTTATATTTTAAGTTTGTGTGGTGCTTAAAGACCTTAAAGTATAAGAACAATGTTTTGAATGTGTGGCTGAGTGTGTGTTCCAGTGAAAGAAAATTGAAGTGAGTGTGGCCAAATTGTGTATAAAGGACTGGTCATTATTGCTGTAATTGTATTTGTTGTCTGTTTTGTGTATTGTAAAAAGGCAGTACTGTGTTGTATTGTGAAATGGGGGGAATCAAAGTAGTGAGATCCCAAGACATACTCCACTTGGTTGTATATACAATGAGGCAATTGCAGGCCCTCCAGGTGTGCTTGCTGTCATCAGGAAGGAGTGAGCGCCTGAGGAGGGGGATTGCCTCAGGGGGCAGAAAAAAAAAAAAAAACACAAACAAAACCCACCACAAACAACAGGAGGTTATTAAAAGCCTTTACACCAGGGTTGTGGGGGTGCTAATTTATGGTAGTAATAACAATGTCAGTTGTGTGCTAAGTGTGACAGTTCTTAATGGGGTGGGTAAGAGCTGTCTTGTGAAGAAAGGGGTGTAAACTTTGCAGTTAATTAGCCAAAGGTTTTTGCTCAGGCACTCTAGCTTGAAAGGCTTTGTGGCTTTGAAAAGTTGTGTTCAGTAGTTTTGGCAAAACAGAAAGGACATGAAACGAAATTCTGGTAAAACTGATAAATTGGGGAGTCTAAAGAGGTACCAACATTTAATTTTGTTTGAAATGTAAATTGATGTGAGAAAAGAAAATGTTGTTTCAGTTGTATGAAGAAAGGCATTCTTTTTATTCTGGGGTTGGAGGCCCCTTTGTGGTCCTGAGAATCTGGGTCTTTGATATTGATATTTTGTTTATTGGAAAATTATTATTGTCTGAGTGTATTAATTAAAAGTTAAAGTTATAACTATATGGAATGAACAACACTCAGGATCTAAGCCCAGCCTCTCTGACATCTGAGGCTAAGCTGGAACACAAGGCAATTTATTTTCTGCCAAATTGGTTAATGGTTGCATTTGGGGCAGGTTAATTTCAAGGGCAAATCTTGAAAAAGTGTTTCTTAGGTTGTATTTTAGAACACTGGAAACAAACGGAGTAATGTGTTTGTGAAAGTTTTGAGAGACAGAGTTCATGTGGGAATATTAATTGTATACTGTAGAAGAGACAGAGGGGAAGTATGGAAAAGAGAATGCTTGGTGGTGTGTTTAGAGGATGTTGGTAGCAGAGTTGCGGGAAAGTAGGGAGACTAAAAGGCCTAGTAGGTCACAGGTGGGAAAGGATCAGTGTGTGATTTGTAAAAAGAAGGGACACTGGAGAAGATAATGTCCAGAAAGGAAAAAGAAAAAAGAGGATACAGACACAATTGGAAGAGGATGATTAGGGAGGACCGGAGGAGACTATAAATACCCTAGCAGACCCTCTGGTTATAATGAAGCTAGGGGGAAAAGAAAATAAACTGGAATTCCTAGTTGACATGGGAGAGACCTTTTCAGTCTTAAATCAAGCACTGTTACCCTTGGATGAGAGCTATGTTGTTGTGGTAGGGGCTGCAGGTCAAACTGAGAAGGCGCATGTTTTTAAACCTCTTAAATATAAATGTGGTAAAACCTGGGGCTTACATAAGTTTTTATATATGCCAAATGCCCCAAAGTCATTGCTAGGAAGGGATTTGTTAGAAGCATTGGGAGCTGAAATTTAATAAGGGGAAGGTAGAATTTAGAGTAAGGGAGAAGCAATGAATTGAGGTCTTAAGTATTGCATTAATGAGCCCTCAACAAGAGAAAAACAAAATAAGGAAAAGCTTAAAAGATCAAGTATATCCTGGGGTTTGGGACACTGAGCAGCCTGGAAGAGCTAAAAATGCCCTTCCTGTGATAATAGACCTTAAGCCCAGAGCTCCACCAGTTAGGTTAAAACAGTATCCCAAGGTAAGAAAATAGGGAAGGAGTTTTGCCTATTGTAGAAAAATGCCTAAAGTATGGGCTGCTAACAGAGTGTGAATCAGCTTATAATACCTCAATTTTACCTGTGGAAAAAAAAAACAGCTGGGGTTATTGGTTAGTGCAGGACCTAAGGGCCATAAATAGAATAACAAAGGATATTCTTCCAGTGGTGGCAAACCCATATACCCTCTTGATCCAATTAAGAACAGAATTAGAATAGTTTATCATCTTGGATCTAAAGGATGCCTTTTACTGCTTACCCCTGGCCTCTGAGAGCCAGCCATTGTTTGCCTTTCAATGGGAGAACCCAGAAACTATCAATTAACATGCCTCAAGGATTTAAGAACAGCCCCACTATCTTTGGAAACCAGCTTGCAAAAGAATTAGAAAAGTGGGACAAGCCAGAAGGCAATGGAGTTCTGCTACAGTATGTAGATGACATCCTGCTGGCCACCCAGACCAGTGTAGAATGTGAAAGATGGACTGTGAGTATGCTGAATTTTCTTGGACTTAATAGGTATCGAGTTTCCCCACAGAGGTACAGCAGCAGAAGTAACCTACTTGGGATATGAATTGGCTGTAGGACTGGGTCCTGAAAGAAAGGAGGCCATATGTTCTATCCCGCTTCCAAACACAGTAAAGGCACTCTGATCCTTTTTGGGAACAGGAGGGTGGTGCTGGTTGTGAATTAATAATAATTAAGGCCTGTTTGTTAAACCCCTCTAAAGAGATTGATAAGGACTTAAAATGGAGTGGAGAAGCTTAACAAGCGTGCCGTACCTTAAAGAAGGAATTGATGAGGACACCAGCACTAGGTCTCCCTGATGTCATCAAACCCTTTTTATTGGATTCCCATGAAAGCCAAGGGCTAGCACTCAGAGTCCTAGCACAAACCTTAGGACCCTAACAAAAAGCGGTGGCATACCTCTCTAAACAACTGGATGAGGTAAGCAAGGGGTGGCCAGGATGCCTGAGGGCTGTGGCAGCAGTTGCAATTAACATTCAAAAGTCTTGCAAATACACAATGGGACAGAAGATCACAGTCCTGGTATCATATACCATCTCTGCTGTTCTAGAAGCCAAGATGACGACACTGGCTGTCTCCATGATTTCTTAAATACCAAACCACCCTAGTGGAATAGGATGATGCAGAAATCAAAGTTACTAATGTTGCAAATCCAGCCTCTTTCATCCAGGGAGGTGATGGAGAACCAGTTCTCCATGATTGTTTGGAAACAATTGAAGCTACTTCTTCAGCAGACCTGACCTGAAGGAAGAAGAACCCCTGGAAAAGGCAGACCATAACTGGTACACCAATGGAAGCAGTTTTGTGATCCAGGGAGAAAGAAAAGCTGGGCATGCTGTAACTACAAGAGAAGAGGTAATCGAGGCAGAAGCCCTGCCAAGTAACACCTCCGCTCAAAAGGCAGAGATGATAGCACTAACCAGAGCCCTTGAGCTTTCCCAAGGGAAATGTGCAAATGTACAGACTGACTCCAGTTATGCCTTTGGGGTGGTACATGCCCATGGAGCCATTTGGAAAGAAAGAGGACTGTGGTCATCTCAAGGAAAAGGTATTAAATATGTGGAAGAAATATTGAGGCTGCTGGAAGCAGTGCAAGAGCCAAGTAAGGTAGCCATAATGCACTGCAAAGCACACCAAAAAGGGAATACCAGACAAGAGAGAGGCAATTAACTCACAGATGAAACAGCTAAAAGGGTGGCCAGGGAGGGGAGGAAGGTGGCAGAATTTGAAAGAGCCAGAACCTGTGTATAGCACAGAGGATCAGAAATTAATCAAAGACTTCTTAGGGATTAGTCTAGGAAAGGGATGGGCCAGGACACTGGAGGGGAAGTTAATCATACCTGCTAACCTTCTTTGGGCTTTTGTTCAAGTGGAACATGCAAAGACTCATTGGGGAACAGAAGCCCTGTATTGAAAATTGGTTCAGGACTGTATAGCACGAACGTTACACACCACAGTAGAACAGGTAACCCAATGTGGTAGTGAGAAAGTTCGATCCTCCCACCACGCACACCACAGCTAATTCCGTTGGAGAAGCGAATGAAAAAGGCTGTATTTTACAAGCAGAATGAAATGCAATGAATATATACAAAATATACAGTATTTACAGTACATGCAAAAATATACAGGAAAGAAGGTAACACAGAAACTCCCTCTGGAGGAGAATTCCTCCTGTGGGTTCCCCCTCAAAACCCCTTTTTCACCTTCCTCCCCTTTTCCCAAAAAGTATTAAAGAGAGAAAATGGATATTAAGGGGAAATTTTGTTAGCTCAAAGCAGTTGTTAAGGGGAAAAAAAAAAAGTTAGTTTCTTATCTCATGAGTCCAAGGTCAGCACCGGCCAAGAACAGAAGAGAAGAAAGCTCCTGAAGTCATTTACCTGGACTTGAGCAAAGCCTTTGACACTGTCCCGCACCACATCCTGGTCTCCAAACTGGTGACACATGGGTTTGATGGGTGGACCACTAGATGGATAAAGAACTGGCTTGATGGCCGCACCCAAAGAGTGGCTGTCAACGGGTCCATGTCCCAGTGGAGGCCAGTGACAAGCGGAGTCCCTCAGGGATCAGTCCTGGGACCTGTCTTGTTCAACATCTTTGTGGGTGCCATGGACAGTGGCATTGAGTGCACCCTCAGCAAGTTTGCTGATGACACCAAGCTGTGTGGTGCAGCGGACATGATGGAGGGAAGGGATGCCATCCAGAGGGACCTTGACAGGCTGGAGAGGTGAGCACAAGCCAACCTTATGAGGTTCAAGACCAAATGCGAGGTTCAAGACCAAATGCGAGGTTCAACACCAAATGCAAGGTTCTGCATCTGGGTCGAGGCAATCCCAGGCACAAATACAGGCTGGGCAGTGACTGGCTGGAAAGCAGCCCTGAGGAGAGAGACTTGGGGGTGCTGGTGGACGAGAAGCTCAACATGAGCTCTCAGTGTGTACTTGCAGCCCAGAAAGCCAATCAGATCCTGGGCTGCATCAGGAGAAGTGTGACCAGCAGGTCAAGGGAGGTGATTCTCTCCCTCTACTCAGCTCTGGTGCAACCCCACCTGGAGTGCTGTGTCCAGTTCTGGAGCCCCTGTTACAAGAGGGATATGGACATGCTGGAGCATGTCCAGAGAAGGGCCATGAGGATGATCAGAGGGCTGGAGCACCTCTCCTATGAAGACAGACTGAAAGAGTTGGGCCTGTTCATTCTGGAGAAGAGAAGGCTCTGAGGTGACCTCATTGTGGCCTTCCAGTATCTGAAGGGGGCCTACAAGAAGGCTGGGAAGGGACTTGTCAGGATCTCAGGTAGTGATAGGACTAGGGGGAATGGAATGAAGCTGGAGGTGGGGAGATTCAGGCTGGACGTGAGGAGGAAGTTCTTCACCATGAGAGTGGTGAAGCCCTGGAATGGGTTGTCCAGGGAGGTGGTTGAGGCCCCGTCCCTGGAGTTGTTTAAGCCCAGGCTGGATGAGGCTCTGGCCAGCCTGATCTAGTGTGGGGTGTCCCTGCCCATGGCAGGGGAGTTGGAACTAGATGATCCTTGTGGTCCCTTCCAACCCTGACTGATTCTATGATTCTATGAGCAGACTGAACTCAGACTAAATCCTTAAAGTTGCATTCCTACTGATCTACCAATGAAATTCATTTAGAATTATCTTTGTTTTCCTTTTTACACCAAAACATTCAGATAGAGTATTGCGTAGCTGTCCTTTCCTTAAAGGCACAGCCTAAAACTGTCACACCCAACAATGTGAGGTGTGTCTTAAGGCTAACCCCAAGGTAATGAGAGAAGTTAGGTTGGGACAGATTAGCACAGGAAATTATCAAGGACAACAATGGCAAATCAATTTTATTGAGCTCCCAAGAAAGGGGGGATCCAGATACCTGTTGGTACTCACTGACACCTTCTCTGGTTGGCGGGAAGCATTTCCCTGTCCCACACACAAAGCACAGGAGGTTACTAAAACAGTGTTACAAGAGAGAATACCTTATTTTGGGGTACCTGCTGCTATTTCCTCAGACAGGGGTCCTCATTTTGTGGCCACGGTGGTACACCAAGTAAGTAAAATCTTAGGGATTGATTGGCAACACCACACCCCCTATGATCCACATTAAAGTAGGTAAGTGGACAAAATGAACCATTTAATCAAAAGTCAGATAGTAAAAATTGGACAGGAAGCAAACCTTCCTTGGCCACAAACAGTACCAATTGCCCTGTTGCAAATTCAGACTAAGCAAAGGATAAAGGAAGGGTTGAGCCCATTTGAAATCCTGTTTGGAAGACCTTGTGTAGTAGGAACTATGGACCCTTGTGAACAAGGGCAATTCAGAGAGGAAATGTTGAACAAGTATGTTCAGCAGACTTGTAAGAACCTGAGCATTGTTACCAAACAGGTGATCAGAACCAGTGTGAGGGGGTTAGACAGAACAGTCCATGATGTGGAACTTGGAGACTATGTCTATGTAAGATCTCTTTCAGAGAACCCTCTGGAGCCTAAGTAGACCAGACCATATCAGGTGTTACTGACATCCTTCACAGCCATTAAATCAAAGAACAAACTGCTTGGATCCACCACATCCAAGTCAAGAAGCCTTCAGTGGGAGAAAACTTGAATCCTTGGGATGCCTAAAGCTCAAGCTGCATCAATAATTGTGACCAGTTTGTTGGTTAATACTATTGGGGGATGGGAAGGAAATATATGTATTTAAATATTACCTTTGATTAAGAAAGTTGTGGACTGGGAAAAGTGATGTGGAATCATACCAGAAGTACAAACATGATAGGCATGAGCTGGAAACAGGAAATTATTTTCAGAAACTATAGTATAGGAATATACCATTGGATGTAAGAAAGGGGGGAAGTGATAAGTAGAAAATCCTTGGAGGTGATGAGCAGAAAATTATTTTAAATTATTTTAACAAAGTAAAAGAGTTGATAAGAAACTCCCCTTGTCATTGTTGGTTGGAATGCAGGAGGGGGAGTGGATGGACCTTAAAGAGGGCAGGATTAGATAGATAACCTTTGCATAGATAAGAGGCACCAGGACTTTCTGTAAGACACTTCTGTTATTCTTAGATAGATAACCTTTGTATAGACTGGAAGCACCTGGACTTTCTGTGAAATAGTAACATACTTCTGTCATTTTAGATAGATAACTTTTTGCATATAAGCCTGTACAGAACCCTCTGAAGACACACGGGTCTTTGGGAAGTATCTCCCCTGAGTTCAACGCTGCTATAAAAGCAAAAGACATGAAACTTCATGAGTTTTTCGTCTATCTCTGAATCAATGCTGTAAAATGCAGTTTATAACAACTGAAGCTCTGATTAGCAAGCACCTAATCTTTAGCACAGGAGAAAGTCCAGTAAAAATACCTGCTCAAGTATCTTGCTGAATTTGATTCTTGGTGACTATTTCCTGTTCATTTATATGCATTTTGAATTTTTCCGATCACAGTCACCACAAGACACCAACACAAAACCTAATTCAGACTCACAGAAGGAAGGTTCACATTCCATTTCTAATTACCAATATGTATCAGAGCCATAACCAGATATGCATATGTTTTTCACACATATGCATATCTCTGATAAAAGTAGTCAATAGAAATTTCTGTAGATGTTTTGAAATTGATTTACCATGTGTAAACATGGGTCTGATCTCTTTCACTCTCCCTTACCTGCAGACTGGAGTCAGTGGGACCCCCAAATAGCTGTTGTACCTGGTATTTGCAATTGTTCAGGGCAATTACTGTCACCTAGAAGTTGTTCTGGGCATAAATAACATCTCATGAGTCTCACAAGAGAGGCTCACTAGCTAATTATGGGAAAATAGACCCTGAGCTGGTGTTTTTCTCTCCCTCCAATAACAATGGAAGGTCTGGATACCACTTTAGATACTTTATGTTTAAAGAGCTTAAACAAAAAAGACTATGAAGTCTGGGAACCACAGCCACCCAGATGTTACCATTAACGATCTATATTACTAAATCAGATGAGCTCTCTCTTCCCATCACCCCCCTGCTCTGAAATCAGTAGACATTTTATTCTGATTTCAGTTGAGCTAATAGGAAATTAACTAAAAGCAAAACCCCATGTCTTCCCTTGTTTTATTTTGTGTTAGGTTTACTGGAAACCAGTAATCAAGTACAAAATGCATCAGCAGTTTTTAGACAGTAAAATCTCTGCAGTATAAATAGCTACACATGATATTGTATTTAAGCTGTTATTACTGTCAGTTTACTGTTGTCAGTGGACAGCAAATTAATACAGTTTAAACAAAACAAGGTTAACATTGGTGTCAACTGAATACCTCCACTATGAAATTGTTCAGTCTAGGTAATGGGAAGATTCATTTGCCTAAGTATTGGTGACATGAGGTATATCCAGCTACTGAGTCAAAAATGGTCAGACCTTTTGTAAATCCTAAATAGCTTTGATACCCTAAATTATCTCATATGGCAGCAGATGACACATTTAGGTAAAAAAAGTCCCACATCACTGACCTAGGCACATTGGATACACTGGAGGTTTAGGCACATACCAACACCCGTATGCAGGCACCTGAACTTTGGTCTATGTAAACTAGAATAGGAGTGCAACCCATTTTGTATGCATAATAATATGTTGTATCTTTAAAACTTCAACTCATCTTTATCTCACAGCTGCCTTAGCCTCCCAGTGTTTTGATTCTGTGCTTGCTTCTTAATTGATACCACCCATATCTCTCCAGGAGAATGAGAGTCAGGTCACTCCTCCCAAAGGCACAACCACTGATAGGCTAATTTGTCAGGGAGGGGCTGGTGGAGCAAATCAAGCAAACCAAATTCAATGATTTGTAAATTCTGAGGGCTGGTTAGAATAGATTTATAGACCTTAATATTCATCCCAGCACAGAACAAAAAGAAGATCATTAGGAAGCAATACAGGTGTTGCATCTCTAGGCAAAGATGTTTATACAAACAAGTAAAGGAACTCACAGAAACTTTCTCCTTGTTTCCCAGCCTGTGGTGGGCTGTGCCCATCCTGGGGGTGTGTGTGTTTCCTCCCCTGGGAAACTGACTTGGTCTGTTCCACTTCCCCCTCCTTGTCCAGCAGGGGTATAAGAGGGAGGAGAATTGTGGCCATTGCCCTCTTTTCCTGCTGCTTCCACACTTTGCAAAGGACTGGTTCTGTATCTCATAATGTTTTTTCCTTTTCCTTTCTTTCTCCCATCCATCCTTGTTCCTTACCCTTGTGAACTCTGCCTGTCATTGTCACATAAATATATATATATATACACACACACACACACACACACACTGTTTAAAGAAAAATTCTGTGCCTCTCTATTTCCAAGCCAAACCCAAAATTGTTTCTTGGTGGATTTGCTTCCATCCCTTCCTTTCTCTCTCTGTTGGGGAAGGGGGTTCTCAGCCTTCCCCCATCTGAGCTTTTAAGCCCCAGTTAAGGCTCAAACCACCACACAGTCTGTTTAAGAATATAGAATGCTTCAGATGTTAAAAATTTAGTTTCCTTCTTGTCACTGTAATAACATTAATTTTACATTGATTCCTGCTGCTGCATAACATCTGGAGCAGACATCAGTTGGAATGCACAGAACATAAGTTGGTCATATAAGTTTAAGTTAACCAACCACTCATCCTGCTATAAAAACTAACTGGGTCATCTCGCATGTGATATTTGGCCACTGAGGTGTTAAAGCCACTACAAAAGCATCTTGGCTAATTGCATCCATCCATAAAAATGAATCCCACACAAAAAAGTATCAATTAAAACTATGCAACTACAGGAAAGCAGTCACTTCTAATGCATCATTTATCACTTGGTGTTTATCACGACTTGGAGTCCTGTTCTTCCACAATATTTAGAACTCCTGTTGCCATGACAACCAGATACAGCCTTTACATGGCATGGGCCAAATTCTGCCCTGGTGACACCGATGCAAATTCAGCATAACTATGGCAAAAGAGGCCTGGAATAACAGTGATGTAAATACAACATAACAAAAGTAGAGTGGGATCCACTGTCTCCTTTGTGTAAACATTTTCTCCTTCACTTTTGCCTTGTCAGGCAGAAAGGATGTTTTTCTCTTCTACTCTGAGTAAGCTCATAGTGTAGTGGAATGATCAGACATAATGAACCCCAAGGGAATGTTACATTCTAAATACCATATTAACTTGAATTCGTATATTAACTGTTATTTAAAGTGCCCAAGGAAAGAACAATGGCGGGCCCCATGCAGACAAACTCTGTCTATTTGCACAGAACTTATTTCAAAGACATCATCATAAAATATTCTCAAATTTTCCACTCTTCCAGAGGAAATCAGTGGGAATTCACTGCCCTTTCAAGGTCTGTGTACAGATCACTGCAACCAAAGTAAGAAGAGCCCAGGGGAAAAGTGTGGGTCTATCCTGTCTGATAACATTTAAATTAATTATCATAGCAATCAGAAACCCAGCTGAACAGGTTCTTTGCAGCTTGTTAAAGATAAATCTGGTAGACTCATAGTCTAATGATAGTTTTAACCTCCACTCCTGTTACAAAACCAAATGAAGCCACCTGGCAAATTCTGTAGGTAGGCTGGACAGACATCTATGCAGAATTTAAAAGGCAAGGAATTCTTTGCATGCAGTCCACACTCCTAACTAACCTAAACAGTAGTGATACATTTCCTCTATGAAATCTAAAACATACAGAGCTGCCGTCTCCTTGACAATAGCTCTCCAAATTTTAAGGCTTCCTATGGATGAATTGATAGCCAGAAATCTACAAAACCTAGCAGGAAGAATGGAGATGACTTCCTGCATTCAAAGCAGTGTTAGAATAATGATATTTTCAAAATCAATTTTGCTAACAGACCTAGTAGCTGATACTGCCAGTGCTCAGTGGTGACTCTGAAGATTGATGCATAAACATGGCGCTGAAGCAGTGTAAGAGCCACAGAAAGACAGATTTAGGTTTGTTACCTAATGAATATGCAAGATTGTAACATAAAACAATGCACCTGGCCAGGATATCAAGAGGTCAATTATTTTCCCTATCTACCCAAAGGAAAGATTATCTGTAACTACATAGTTCCAGATAGTTTTTAATTCAGCTTCCATTTAAAGACCTTCAAGAAAAGAAGTTTCACAACCTTCAGCCACTCATTTTTGATGTCTTGTTCTCTTTATTAGAAGACACTATGCTGCATTTCAGGATGTCATTCCTGCATGGATATGTATTACTACAGTATTACTACATTACCTTTGCTTCAAGCTGAGGCAGTGAAACTGTATGTGCAGTCTGCATTGGCCAAGATTTGACTGGATGTCCATTAGTAGCAACTGAGACCCACTATGCTTTTAATGGTATTTATCATAACCAACTGATCTGTTGTATTTTGCTCCCAATATCTCTTTCCAGTAGAGATTTTATTTTATTTTATTTTATTTTATTTTATTTTATTTTATTTTATTTTATTGGAGACCATGATGTTTCACAGTTCTCTTGCTCAGCTGCCATGGCAAATGGTTCACACCATGATTTCCACAGCACTTCTGTAGATTTTTTCAGGTTGATTTGTAATCAGCTTGCAGGTGACTGACCAGCACTGTACTGTACAGTGTGTGTACTAGTAGGAAGCAGGTAAAATAACAAGGTGAAGTATTTCTCTCATGTTTAATGGCAGACTAATTTCTGTGAGTCTGTACAATGAGTATGCACTGTATTGTAAAAAAGTGGTGGTGAATGGTGCCACATCCAGCTGGCGGCCTGTCACTAGTGGGGTGCCCCAAGGATCAGTGCTGGGCCCCATGCTCTTCAACATCTTTATTGATGATCTGGATGAGGGCATTGAGTCCATCATCAGGAAATTTGCGGACGACACCAAGCTGGGGGCAGGAGTTGATCTGCTGGAGGGAAGAGAGGCTTTGCAGAGGGACCTCGACAGGCTGGACAGATGGGCAGAGTCCAACGGCATGAGATTTAACACATCCAAGTGCCAGGTTCTGCACATTGGCCACAACAACCCCATGCAGCGCTACAGGCTGGGGTCAGAGTGGCTGGAGAGCGGCCAGGCAGAGAGGGACCTGGGGGTGCTGGTTGATGGGAGGCTGAACATGAGCCTGCAGTGTGCCCAGACAGCCAAGAGGGCCAACTGCATCCTGGCCTGCATTAGGAATAGTGTGGCCAGCAGGAGCAGGGAGGTCATTGTGCCCCTACACTCATCACTAGTTAGGCCACACCTTGAGTCCTGTGTCCAGTTCTGGGCCCCTCAGTTTAAGAAGGACATCGAGACACTTGAACGTGTCCAGAGAAGGGCAACAAGGCTGGGGAGAGGCCTTGAGCACAAGCCCTATGAGGAGAGGCTGAGGGAGCTGGGGCTGTTTAGCCTGGAGAAGAGGAAGCTGAGGGGCGACCTCATTGCTCTCTACAACTACCTGAAGGGTGGCAGTAGCCAGGCAGAGGTTGGCCTCTTCTCCCTGGCAGCCAGCACCAGAACAAGGGGACACAGTCTCAAGCTGCACCAGGGGAAGTTTAGGCTCGAGGTGAGGAGAAAGTTCTTCACTGAGAGAGTTGAGTTGCCGTCCCTGGAGGCGTTTGGGAGGGGACTGGATGTGGCACTTGGTGCCATGGTCTAGTTGTGAGGTTTGTGGTTACAGGTTGGACTCAATGATCTTCGAGGTCTCTTCCAACCTTGGTAATACTGTAATACTATAAAACAGAAAATTAGTAATTTCAGAAAAGGTGATCCTGGAGTGCAAACTGTCTTTCAAACCATTAAAGGAGAAATGTTAAAAGGAAATATCCAAGTGCAGAATCAAATTTTATAGAAGTACTGGACTAGATGATAACCATCTCTGACAGTGAGCCCAGTCTCTCAAAGCAAACTGAATATCAAAACAACAGTGGAAGACCCACACAGCTTGTCCTGAGGATAAGGACACATTGGCAGCAAAATCTCTTCCTGGCATCTTACACCTGCATGGCTTTAGAGCATCTCTGGATAATTTTACCAGACCCAAAAATTATGTGCAAAGAATGAATATAAATAGCAGTGAATGGAAAGATGATGATTCAAGATAGTTGCTGTAGAAGTATCTGCTGGTAGAGTCTTCATGATGGGCAAAGTAAAAACAAAGTCTGCATTTGATATTGTTGACAAAAGACGGAGTATAGAAACAGCAGGAAGGAAGGAAGAAGCCAGAGAACCTGTCAAAGAAATAGAGAATGATTCACCACTTGAACAAACTGTCAAAGACTTTAGTCCAACAGCTTCAGAGGTGCTGATCTTATGCTCACTGAGTATAGCACTTAGTGCAGTGGGACCATTCTTCATTGGTCATTAGGCAGTACTGTAATAAAAGTGATTATGGCAAGCTTTATTTTATAAGACTTTTAAAACCAAACGAGAAGCCAAATATGAATCATTACATTCTGTACAACATCAGTGAGTACAATGATGCAACCTATAGGTTAGAGGAAATCATTGAAGTGAGGGTGTCATAGAAAACGTGCTTGGAAAAAATTCCAAAAGATACTTTAGTCTGCCTTTCCTTATTATAGTCAGGACCTACTGCTTCTTTTGACATTCATGAAAAATATTCATCTAACACTTACTCTTAAAGGCTGCTACTAATAAAGATTTAACACCCTCTGGAGACAAATTATTTCCCAAATTAACTTGAAATTCCCCTGCCACAATTTAAAATGATTCTTTCTAACCCTAAGATCTACACACATTTTCTTCTTTTTATTCCCTTTCTTTTGAACCCAACTCCCTATTTCAAGGAACACAAATCTGAGTAAATTGGTAATATATTAATTTATACTCTTCACAACCTTCCTGAAATCAGTTGTTTCCAACAGTGCAAAACTCAGCAAGCAATTAAACATGTAAGATTCTGTCTTAATATTGAAATGAAGATGTAATTTCTTACAGACCTGTTCTTTATGCCCATCTTGATATCTGTTATGTAATTCTGCTACAATTTATCTGCTATGTTTTCTAACATAACTGATTTATAACCATCTACCTCTGAAATGTAAGCCTTCAGTGATTTTTGATTGCTGCAGAATTTGTCTTCCACATTTATCTTTTCCCTTGCTTTTTTAATTTTTTTTTTTTTTATACACAAAATTACTTTCAGCTGAACTTCTTTATATGGCCATCTGCATAATTACTACAACTCTTACTGAACCAGCAGCTTGCAGATCATTAACTAGATACTGCTCCTTCTGCTATCATTGGGAGTTCTGCCATTGACTTCAGTGGAAGCAGGGCTAGACCCCTGTTATTATTGGATAACTCCAAGCTCTGATGAGAATTGACACTGGTATATTGACAACAGCATGTTTCTTTTTTTTTTTTTTTTTTTTTTCCTTTCTTTTTTTTTTTTCCCATTTATAATCTCATAATTAGCTTAACCGGTCCCTTTGTGTGTGTGTGATGATTCTGTATCTCTGAAAGCAATTTTCCATAATTAAATAGGAAATGTTTCCTTCCTCAACTGACATACAACAAGAAGAGAAAGCAGCTTTCAAGCAAAAGGACAAATTCCGACTTGTATGCTGCAGAAGATCTTTTCAAGTGCCAGGAATCTCCAAGTGAAGAAGGAAATATGGTATGTGAGGGACTGCATGGAAGGAAGTGTGAGGAAGGGGGAATTCAGCCTGGGAACTGGAAGTTCAAGAGGAATAAACCCAGTGTATTGCTCTTCCAGGTTCGTAGCTTAGGCAGAAACCTAGAGCTCAAAAGGTTCTGTTTTGTGCTCTTGAGCAGATGTCACCTTCAAAGGCATGTACTCCTGAAGTCTGTGTGACTCAGTGTAATGCTGTTGGTTTACACCAGCTATAGAGGGACAAATAAAGGCTAATGCACAGAAAATATTTGCTACCTGAGCTGAAATTCAGCTGAGGAGCCCTCACTCACAGTTCTCTGGGATAGCAATTGGCTCACATGCCTGGAGCTGCTCTGGCTGATCTCTTCATTGAATTAACCAGACTTAGGTCCTGTGCTCTGAAAGAAAAGCTTCCCTTCATTTCTCTTATCAGAAGAGAGGACCAGGCAGGACAATGTCCATGCCATGATATAGCAGCAAATTTCTGAGGGGAGATGAGAGAGCCTTTTTGGAGAAAGGCAATCCAGGCTGGCCCCATAGAAGTAGGCTGCAGATGTCCAGATGAGATTCAGTGGCAGGTGCTAATGTTCAATTTGTCTTTCAAAATCTAAACAATTTATTTTCTTTGGGCTGGGCTCCTGGACTCAGGTTTTCTCCTATGACTGGCACTGAGGTAGTTTAACAAAGGAAATGTTATTTATTGGTCTAAAGGCTCTGGGGTGCACCTTTTCTTTTTCTTTGCTTTGCCCATATATATAGATATAAAATTATTATTTTCAAATGTGCCCTTATTTTTAACTGGATTTACATCAGGAAAAAACATGCTCCAGAGCAATACTAGATTCAGTTTGCATGGTTTTCAGACTGCCATACACTGACCAAATAGTATATGGATGATTTAAAAACTATCTAATTTTTTACCCATAATTTACTCTGAATGATGCAGAAGTACTCATCCCAGTCACTTCCTAGGCAGTGAAATGGCAATTAAGATTTAAAAGCATTCATGGTCATAATTTATCCAGATTACAAACAGGGAAGCAGTTTAACAATTGCTCAGATTTGGGAAATTTTCAGACCAGCTTGCTTGAGTTTTTTTGCTTTTACTTTGTTGTTCTTCTAAATAGATCCATTCTGGTATTAGTGACACAGGAAAATAAGTGTTCCAACAGTCATGTAACACATAAAAACCTTTACACCACCACCTGATCTTTGCTCACTTGGCAGTTTGAAAGGCAAAACAGAATGATACATACTGAATTCCTCCAGTTTCTCAGCTCAGTTACTGGGAAGTCCATCTACAGGAATCCCTTAGAAACAGACCATTTTTACTTACAAAATGTATTTGCCATGCAACAGAGCACAGTATTTTTAAATGACTCTCTGTTGAAAGAATATGAAAGTTGGGTGGTTGGGATTTATTTTTTTCCCAAAAGATACTGCTGCTGTGAGGCATTGTGTTATTGATTGTGTTGGGCAAATTGTGACATCCATCAATATGAATGTGTTTGCATGCATACCTGGTGACATAGTCTGAAGCGGCATATTGTAGGTATAAAATCCTGATGAAACTTGCCTACAGTAAATCTTCGTGCAGTAATTGTATTTCTTCATTCCTTACTGAAATAAGAGCTGCTGCCTGCAAGCATGCAAGCATTTAATTTTGTCACATAATTCCCTCAATTTCAGGCCATGGTAAGAAACACTCTTGGTACATGTCAGCTGTCAATTCCCATTACAGCATCTAGCTATTACATGATTTATCACTGCCTGGCGATTAATGCTGTGTGTTGTGAACTCATCACTCTGAAAATGGCAGAAGAAATCGAATACTAAGGATTCTGTGTGAATTAACCCAACTTGCAAAATGGTATTTATGAAAGCTTTATCACTGCACTTGCTTTTGCTGGAGAGGAGCATAGAACACACTCTCTAAGCAAGTACAGTGGAGGAACAGAGATAAAACTCCTCTGACCAAGTGAAGAGAGACCTCTACAGGTGTTTGTTTTTTTCAGTCCAAACACCTTTGGAAGTTGTTCCCTGAAGTTTAAGGAAAAGATGTGCCCAGTGTTCTGTTGCCAAGTCAGAAGAGAAGACCCTGAGCATGCTCCTTAGGGAATCTGTGCTGCCTTCCCTTGTGCAACCTATGGTGCAGATGCCCCTAGGCTCCTGCAGTGCTGCCCTGGGGACCTCAGCTACATGGGCAAGATGCCCGTAGTGGGGGACAGGTAATCAAGTGGACCCTGGACTGGCAGCCAGAGGGGGGGAAACCATGTTCTTTGAACAAGTACAGGGCTCTGGCTTCCTAGGTCAGGGTGTGCTTGGCTCTGCAACAGATTTAATTAAATGCCCCATAAGCATTTAAATGGCCAGTTTCATTATGCTTCTTTGTGAGGCACTCTGAGTCTTGAATTATTTATTATTATAAATGTTTTGGAGTATGCATAAAGGCTCCAGAGACAGCAAAAAACAGAAGGAAGCACCCATTCCTACAGTTTTGTGAGAGGAGTTCAATCTGTTTCCATAAGAAGCAGACCCTGCTGACAATACACTTTGCTGCTTTAAAAGGACAGTAGAGTGTAACCTTGATGCAGCTCTTTTGGTATATTTTGTAAAGTGTACTATCCTCCTCCATAACCAATGTTTATTGACAAAACTAAAGGCAGCCTAATGGAAAGCATGAGCATTATTTACAGCTGTACTTTTTGCACTAGTCTTCAAACTGTTCCCCTCTGCAGGTATCACCCAGACTTACATGGCTGAAAGTGCTGGCAAATCAATGAGACATGTAAGACACACGAATGCTAAATGATAATTCGCTGACAGGAATACTAAAGGCAGCAACAGAAAGTAGAGCTAAAAGTTGTTGACCTTTTACAGCATTTGGGTGGTCTGAGTGCAAGAATATAGCCTGTAAGAATCTCATCAGCCTCCTTTCTAAATTTCTCCAAGATTGTAAAGTTTTAATCTATAGATGCCAGTATTTTTCCAGAAGTTGTGACTGGGCACAAATGCTACAAAAAGTTTAGGCCAAATTAGGAACAACATTTGCTTTTCATAATAACTAACTCTGCTTTGAAAGATCAGTATTCTGAAGTGTCTCATGCACACACAGGATCGATGGACACTTTTCAGTCATCAAGAGTAAAAACATTTATTGATGAAACCACATACTGGAGACTTGAAAACTAAATGTTCTGCTGCAGAGAAATAAAATTAAAAGACAGTACTCTGGGGGAAAAAAAACACCACAACAAAACACATAAACCTTAACTTATAAAAATGAAGGATATAAAAAGCAAAGGGTTTCCTTTTTTCTAAATCTGATTTTGTCATCAACATCTCCACAAGCTGTGTAGTGTTGCTTTTCCTGCCCTGGATGATATTTGGAATTGCTGTACATGATTATGCTGTATTGCTGACTGTCGAGGATGTGGTGGTTGTTTTGGATAGAAATTCACAAGACCTGTGTTACAACAACTCACAGCCATAGCATAGCCTTGAGCAAGATGCCCAACTAATCCTCCATTCAGCTGTAAAATAGAGGGGACAGTTCTGCCCTGGCAGCAATTGGTTTCTTTTTTCTTTTGTCATCTGAAGATTTTAGGAAGGGTATTATGAGTACTTAGATAAAGATTCTTGTAAACGTCCCACAAATGTAAATATTAATCAGTAAACAAGGGAAAAAATATTACCATAATAAGATAATTACATCAACATACCCCCTGGTTGTGGTGCACATTCACAGTTATGCCATACTATATAGTGCCATATACTCACAGGCTGCTTTATTTTTTAACGAGTTTTGTTCAGCAAATTACTCTGCCACACCATCATTAATCACAAAATCAACTGGAGAAAGTCAAATTACTATTTTCATAGAATCATAGAATCATTTGGATCGGAAGGGATCTCCGAAGGTCATCTAGTCCAATCCCTGTGTAATGAGCAGGGACATCCTCCGTTAGATCAGGTTGTCTGGAGCCCTGTTGAGCCTGACCTTGAATATCTGCAAGTATGGGGCCTCCACTTACCCCTCTGGGCAACCTGTTCCAGTGTTCCACTACCCTCATGGTAAAGACCTTCCTCCTAACATTGATAAAAACAATAATCAGTACAAGCACCAGTAAGGACCCTGAGGAACACCACTCATCTGTGATCTCCATCTGGACTTTGAGCTATTGACCACTACCTTCTGGATGTGACCATCCAGCCATTTTCTTATCCACTGAACAGTCCGCTAATCGACTTTGTAGAGCCAGGTCTAGAAAGAAGATGAAGGCTCGTGAATGGGGACCTAGAGGGCTGATCTTGGGGACCTTCAGACACAAACATCCACTGAAGCACCCTGACTTATGCACCAAGGGTGAACTGCCACATAGGAGTGCACCATGGACTGTCTTTAATCATGAGCCCTATGTGACTAGAAGAGGGGGGATAGGATGTTTTTATTTCAAGTCACTCAGATAATGTCAGTTTCCAGTCTATTTAGGCTTGGTAGTTCTTTGTTGTGCTGCATCTAGATCTCCTACCTCTCTCTCAGGTATTTTTTCAAGCAAGAGCATGCACCAAGCCAGCATCAGTGTGAAGTGTGCAAACCTACCCTTTCCCTGCCCACGAAACCTGTGTGGCTGCTGCACTGCCAGATGCTGTCTGTGTTTTCAAGGCTGGGAAAGCTAAATCAAAATCATCACTGCAGAACAACGATGCTAAGCACAGATATAGCACATTTCATGGTAACAGTTTACCTGGCTGCTTGCCTTTGAAAGAAGGCTGAAATTGTCATTTTTAGCATGTAACAGCTGATTTGGATCTCTTAGCCCCACAGCGAACAGCTGTGCCAGCCCATGGTGCTGCTTCAGAGATAGATGCAGAAAGGCATCCTGCCGAGGGTAGGTGCTGTGAGGAGGTGGCAAAGGAGCTGAGCACCCACTTAACGCTGCACCTTTTACAGTACAGCACAGGGAAAGACCAAGAGTGTCTTTCAGTATTCTATTTCCACCAACCTAATGACAGGCTGCTGGAGAGTTTGTTTCAACTGCCCCATTGTGACAGAGGAAACTGTTCTGTGTCTCCATCTATTTATGCACAAGGGCCCTGCAAGCAGCAGGGGTTTTGATCCACTTGCATATTTCATCATAGAATCATATAATGCACTGGGTTGGAAGGGACACCTAGAGGTCACCTAGTCCGACCCTCCTGCAGTAAGGAGGGACAGTATTGTATTGTATTGTATCCCCAACTAGATCAGGTTGCTCATGTGACAACACTTCTCCAAGCCAATGCTGTGGCCACTGGATACTTATAATGGTGTAATTATTCAGGATTCAGATAGCTTGGTAATTAATTGTATGCATCTTGAAATATGACTACTTGATAATCCTGTTGTTCCACTCATTGAAGCCTACTGTTTACATTAAATTCAATGAAATACTTGAATTCATACTCCATGCTTTTATATTCTTGTACTTACTGATTTTATTTTTTGGTTGCTAAAGGTCAGCAACAAAGACTTTAGCATCAATAATGATCTAAATAGAGGCTCCTATATTTGAATGTGTAATTCATGGAAAAACTGCTTAAGTGCTTAGGTACTTGAAAGACCAGAGACATCAAAGGTTTACATGGTTTGACACATTGTCAGGGTTGGGCTGAGCATTAGCCTCACCACTTGTTTGAAGCTGAAGCCTATATGGGAGACATGCATTGGCCTCCTAGTGCCTGTATGTCCTGAAAGGCCCACTGCAGCAGACCCGCAAAGTATGCCCAACCATTCTGATAATGTGACTTTCTATCACTTACATTAATGGGTGAGCACCACAGCTAACAAGCTGTAACTCCTGAGTTACTCTAAATCTGTTTCTCCAGAGGAGTTCAGCAATTACATGAAAGATGTCATAATGAACCAAGGGACTCAACAGCTAATAACATGTCATGGAAAACTTCAGAAAGCCATTTCACCCAAAGTACACTATGCTGTGTAAACATACCCAGTGGACATTATTTCTATTTCTGTAATGAGCTCCATTTATAAATATCATTTTTATGGTTGTATAAGACTATAATTTGCAATGTCTGTGCTTTCCAAGGGTTTTTCTTTAGCCAGTTTTCAGGGGAAATGTCATCTACTGTGGCTAAACAATATGTTTTAAATCCAGTTAAATATCATCCTGCCTTGTCCAAACCACAGTAAGGAACAGAATTAATGCTCAAGAAGATACCATACTATTATGTAGGGGATCAGAGGTCTGTACCTGTCAAAGCCCACAAGAATAAAAGTGTCTGTGACACTTAGCAATGCTATTCATTTACATTCTATCTAAAGGCCTAAAACTACTTCCACTGTCATATGAAGGAAGGCTACAAGTACATAAAAGGCAGCTATCATGAGGGGGAGACTCCCTTTTTACAGAGAGTCACATGGTAAAGACAAGGGGTAATGGGAACAAGCTGCTACTGGGGAAATTCAGACTGGATGCCAGAAAAAAAAAAAATCACCATTCCAACTACTAATATTGGAAAGAATTCCTAAGGGAAGTGGTGGATTCTCATACATTACACAGTTTCAAGGCTCAGCTTGACAGGGTGCTGGGCCATCTTACCCTGAAAGATTGGACTAGATGATCCTTGAGGTCCCTTCCAACCTGGCATTCAAGGAATTCTATGAATTGGTTAACCTCTGTTATACTATTAGACAAAAACATACAGGGATGCCATGCCACCCAAATAACCCATGCTTGTACCCACATTATAGGTAGAGTCATGGCTCTAACAAGAAAATTGTTATCAATCTTGTTCATTTCATATCTCATAACAAAGTAGAACAATATGTCTGTCTATTGATTGCTATATTTATCTGTCATGTTTTAAGGATCCAGTAAACAAAACAAAAAAGACAATACCTAAAGCTCAGGTCTCTGCTACTTAAAGTTTACAATAGAAATGTGAATCAGAACTGCAGCCATAAGGAGAGAACATGACCTCAGGATTGTAACTGGTCATAAGTAAAGACAAAAAAACCCCAAACTTCCAACGGGAAGGATATTCTAGTCCGACCACTCAGCCTCATCCAGGAGCAGGAAAGACCCAGGAGCTCTCCAGGACATGCTAAACCCAGGGCTGATTGCAGAGGCTAATTTGGGCTATCCTGGAAAACCATGGCAATGCTGGAGCAGCATGGGAATTTTCTTAAATTAAGCATAAACTCAACAAATTTGCTGTATTTTTTGAACTTTGTTGCATAGTGGCAAATTTGTGTTTTCAGATGAAGTAATTTTAGTTCTCAGTCTTGCTTAATGTTAAATCTGACTGAGACTAGTATAACACTGGCTTGACATGACATTCTC
Organism: Picus viridis; assembly: GCA_033816785.1. Taxonomy (NCBI): domain Eukaryota; kingdom Metazoa; phylum Chordata; class Aves; order Piciformes; family Picidae; genus Picus; species Picus viridis. The sequence continues at coordinate 31,833,691 of CM066566.1, forward strand.
TCCAAGTTGTTGAAATCATTATTCCAAAGTGAAGAAGGGTGTCTCTGGCCCACTACACTGTGAGATTCTCAAAAATGTCTGGCATCACCCTCAACCCCTGAAAAGCAGATGTTAGAACATTTTTTTAAAGTGCCTTTCTCTGGAGGAGTCAGCTTGAGTGTCAGGAAAGCAGCAAGATAATGAAAGAACGAAATATGAGTCAGTGCAAGACAAAACTGTGAATGTCTTGCATCCTCACAACTCTTACTTTCCTAGCTGTGGATGTCATATAAAACTCACAGAAATGTAACTATATTTGAGACCCAGATCCCTCCCTCAAATGAGGGAAATAGGCTTGGACACACAGATCTGTATAACATCTGTTTCCTGGGAAAGCTGAGATGTAAAACACAGACTGGGGGGAGGGGAGGCCTTCTTTTGCATAGGTGTATAACTGTTACTGAAATGTCATGGAAGTCAGCCATGCTCAGTATCTTCATCAGCAAAGTGGAGGCTAGTTCCATTCAATTCACCAGGCTTTGGAGAAGAGAAACTCTCTGCTCCTCCATCTCCGTTGAAATTTAATCAAGACTGAGAAGCTCAAAGAACACGTACAACAAAACAGCTTATTAATGAAATTCTTCCTTGAGGCATTATTCTATTGCCTGCATTTCCAAAGTAATTACGCGTGTTTGATCACTGCCTCCCTGTCTGTGTCTCTTCTGTCTCCTAAACGTTGTCTGAATCTTTTGGTCAATTCAAACAGAGCAAATATGATTAAAAATTCCCCAAAATTCCCTGCAAGCAGGTGGCTAAGGGAGACATGAGGGGAGGACGTACTTCCTGATACAGCAGGTGGCAGGGCTGGGGTCAAGCCACCCTGTGTTTGGCATCAGGAGAGCCTTTTCTAGGAACACTATGATGCTCCTTGCACTTGCTGCACCTCACACCTTCTCAGGCATCTCCCTCAAGGACAAGAGGGGATTAAAAAGCAGCCACTGATACTGCCACTTAAAACTCTTTCCTATCCTGATGTTTCATGTCTCCTTATCACCTGGATTATGTTTATCTTTAATGGTACCCATTCATTTCTAATCCCCATGTCCTTTAAAGAAGGCTGTCTAAATGTATTACATTCATTTTTTCATTGAAATACTTAAATATTTTTGTGCTAAGTTGCAGGCATAGCCCTAGCCACTATACAACTGCTTAATTTAAAGTAAAACTGTACCTAAAATAGTTTATCTTTTCTATTTGGAGACTTATGACTTCTAAATAATGAATGTTTCTGGCTTGTTTATCATTTAAGATGGAATTCATTATCTGAATAATCCATGAATTTTATATCTGTTGTGTCATACAGGAGGTCTGAAGCCTCACAAAAGTTTACCCAGGGTTTAGTTTACCAATCTTTTTTGGCTATCCTTAAATGATGATCAATGGCCAATGCAAACATTCCTATTTTTGCTAACTCCTACATTCAGGTAGAGTTAGATGCTTTTGAGTAGAAGGAAATTTTTTACACAAGTAAATCATATTTTTAATAGGCTTACAAGCTCATGTGATATTTTTTTTCCCTTTAGGAACATGAAGATGTTTATGCAGTAGAAGTATTCCAGGGTTACATCTTGTTTCAGGCAAGGGGAGAAGCCCTGGCAGAGAGGTCCCATGTATGGGTGCCTTGTTGTCTCTCAGCTGTAGAGAGAAAAGAAAAGATTTAGCAAGGTACCAAAATCCAGGAGTATCTCCAAGATGGAGTCCCAATACAGTAATTTTATGGGAGAGCAAGGATCTGTCCTTCCTACGCACATAGGCACGTATGCCATGCTGCATGCCTCAGATGGGAAATGACCCATGTGAATGAAGCCAAAGCTGAATTTTTATCACAAATGTGTTTCTCCTAAATCTCCTATGCTTAACTGTGCAACTACTTCTTAGTAAAATGCAGTAGTTAGGGAGAATAATTTGATTTATATATGTCCTACTTCATAGTCAGATACACATTTTATTGTTCAAATATTCTCTGCTCAAGATGAGGTATAACTGGGAAGGAAGAAATGCTGACTAAATGGATCTGCTTCTTGCGAGCAGCTGCTGGCAATGAACTGTTATTAATTTTATTATGTACTTTTTGGTTGCCAGAAGCAAGTTGGACATGAAGGTCTAAATAACAAGGTGTATAGAATGGAAATGGATTCCCTGTTGTTGAATGCATCTTTTCAGTAAAGACTTTTTTTAGTCCTTCCCCCTTTTAATCTGTGTAAACAGACAGTGAATATTCCTGTCATTCTCAGGATGCCACAACCTTCTCAGCTTTAGAATCTTCTCTCATGATCTCCCAAATCAGAAATGGATATACTTAGGATATCCTAATAGCCTTTGAAGAGAAAAGGTGGCAGTAAATGACAATCTTCTTCTGGTTTTATTTCATACTCAATGAACTATGAACTAGATTGGAGTCAGTGAAGTGTGATGGAATATTTTGCAAATCAAGCTGCATATGCAGAAATAGGATATGTACAACTTTATTTTTCCAACAAATTCATAAGCTAAAAACTTTGGGGCTTGAACTGTGTTTGTGCGGATCAAATGATCCATTGAAATGAGAAGGAGGAAGATAGCCACTTCATTCAACAACAAGCTGGTACTTGGATTTGAAAGATGGTACATTACTGAGGAGTCCCAGAAATGAAGACAGTAATAGATGTCCAACAGATACCAAATTTCCATTAAGCATATAGGATTGTATCTAATATTTTCCTCTATCTTTCTCATGACTGTAAAAAGTTACAGGCACACAAAGACAAAAGGTTAATGACATTCTCTTGTGCATTAAACTCGTCGTGAGTGAGTGCATAGAAGCAAGGAGGACTGAACCAATGTTTCAACAGTTTCAGCACTGTTTCAATGGAATGAAGCTTCTATAGTGAAATAATCAGGATACCCTCATCAAATTTTGAAAACAGATATCTTACTTTTGCATGTTGAACAGGAAAACATGTTGTTCAGAGTCCGTAATTGCCATCAACATCACCTTTTCTTGAAACAACAGCAAGCAGCAAAAGAAAGAACTCCAATTCAAATAAATAGTAGAGTCCAACTATGTGTCTCACTGCAGAGTCTGGGTTAACTCAGTTCATCCTCCACCTCAACAAGCAGTTTGAAGCTACAGCACGTGAGATGGAAGACATGAAAGTGCCACATACAGCAGTACTTTTAGGTCAGCAACAGTGAAGATTATTAACATAGCACCAGAAAGCGCAACAGTTCTGCAGTGAGACTACTGCGGGTGGTGACTGAAAGGTAAGGGTAAAGCAATGCCCTGCCCCTGGAAAATTAAGGACCAGAAGGTTTAGGAACAGACAGCTCATCTTTGTACAATGCTTCATGATTAAAACTGAAAAAGCAATTTGGCAATGAAGAGTGCCATAGAATAGTGCACTTGATTAATTTAGCTCTTTTTCCTATTCACAGAAAAACTAGAAAAAGCTCACAATTACCTCTGATGTATTCATCGTTGGAATTTACATGACATATTGTTGCAAGCCTTTTCAGACCTCCTTGGACTGATTCAATATGAAATTGTAACTACTTTGTTTAGCTGAGTCCCAAATCATACAGTATTGCTGTTGTCTCCTGAGTGGATTAATATGACTTACAGTCTAGAGAAGGAACTATTGAAAATCCTGAAGGAATTCAAGCTTCAAGCCTTCAAGTATCTGTGCAACAAATCCTGTGTCCCAAATGCCTTCTTACCACTCATGCTGCCTCCCCAAAGGAGCATTGCCTAGTGCCTGCCAAAGAGATGCCTCTCTTTAGGCAGTATCTGGCAGCATCAGTTCCAAAAGGATCTTTGTCCATCAGGGTGGAAAATCTCTTTTTTAGGAAGTTCCCAGCTTCTTCTATGCAGCAGATACTGTGTAAGTATGCTTGTGCACTTGCAGAACAATATTCTATTCTTTAATTACAATTGTCATACACTAACTAAAGCATCCAGAGCATTTCCAATCTCCTAGGTCTAGGCTAGTCAGCCAAAGTCAAGTGGTGTAAAACAAAATAGTCCTTGATTGGAGGTGAAAGGAAGATAGGATTTGGGAGAGATGCTGTTGTATGTACCTGCAGTTAAGCTTAGGTGCTCTCTATAGGACTCCTCATTACAAATCCACATTTAAGGACAGAATAGCAAGGTTGTCCCTTCTAAGTGTGCAGTTTACATTTAAAAATTCTCATGTGAAATGGAAAAATTGAATTTGAGTGATAGTCCTGTAGTTGGAGGAACTGTCAGAGCACAGAAGGCTCATTGAATTGTCTATTTTCCCACAGCATGGCTGACAATTTTGGAGTCTAATTTTGAGAATTGTACCTCGTCATGTTTTTTTTTATATTAGGCAGCCTGGATTCAATCACCTCTGTTTGTGTTTTGGTACAACCACGACAAGAAATTCCCATTTCATTCCATTTGGAACTTGGTAGTTTCAGGCTCTTGCCATTGGTTCAATGGACGAATGATACCTACAGCAACAACAGTTGCTTCTTCACTGAGACACCATGCTGGATTAAATAATCTCTCAAACTACTCTTTAAAAAATAAATAAATATAACTTCTTAATTCCCTTCCTGTGGGAAGCAGGCTTTGAAGATTTCTAGATTATTTTCAGTGCTCTTTCCACAGTATCACAGTATAACCAAGGTTGGAAGAGACCCCAAGGATCATCAAGTCCAACCTGTCCCAACAGACCTCACAACTAGACCATGGCACCAAGTGCCATGTCCAATCTCCCCTTGAACACCTCCAGGGACAGCGACTCCACCACCTCCCTGGGCAGCCCATTCCAATGACGAATGACTCGCTCAGTGAAGAACTTTTTCCTCACCTCAAGGCTAAACCTCCCTGGCACAGCTTGAGACTGTGTCCCCTTGTTCTGGTGCTGGTTGCCTGGGAGAAGAGACCAACCCCTTCCTGTCTACAACCACCCTTCAGGTAGTTGTAGAGGGCAATGAGGTCACCCCTGATTCTTCTCTTCTCCAGGCTAAACAATCCCAGCTCCCTCAGCCTCTCCTCATAGGGCATAAAGCTCCTAAGCTTTCTCTAAACTCCTCCTTTCTTCTTTGCCTAAAGGTAAGCAGTGAACTTATTTAAATAATAAGACCATGGTTTTTCTCTGTAATGAACAGAGATAATACCACTTTTCCAGTTGGAAGTGATTTAGTTGAGTCAAATTCTCCTCATTGAAAACCCACAGATTAAAAGTCATCACTGCTGAAAAACCCCCAAGAAATTAATTAAAAAAAAAAAAAAAAGAAGCTGTGATTCTAAAACTGGGGTTTGAATTTACTAAAAGAAGGAAATGAAAATATCAGAAAATCTTGTGAGCTGAAACTGATCTCAACTTCTTAGACCCTAGGCATCAAAGAATGATATTTTTCATCTCACTCAATAACTGAGCCTGTTTACTCCAGAGGGATTCCTTTCTGTCCTGAGAAAAAACATGTCAGTTCCCAAATGTTCTCCAAATGTTTGACACAAAAGGGTAAACTAAGGACAGAGATCTTGCTGTAAATTACTTTTTTTCTTTCCTTACTGGATTTAAATGAGATGTTTATTATCGCCTTAACATTTTTGCAGCGGTTTAGTTCTGTAGAATAGCAAAGCCAGTACTAAGTTAATTAAAAGAGCTATAATGTCTGAAAGAAGTCAGCAGGCTTCTGTGGGTTGCTGATCAAAAGGAAAGTAGTTCTTTTTTTAATGGTGTATTTTTCTTGGTCTTTATACTGCATGTTTCTGTAACCATCTACAGTGACAAAATTAGATAATCACCATCATGACAAAATTTGATAAAACCAATCATTTGAAATAAAATAAAGCTGGAAATAGAACACACACACACACACACAAACCAAACAAGAAAAGAAGGAAAAAAAAGAGGTAGTTGTTGTTGGGTTAGTCTACCTCAATCACCTAGCTTACAAATAAGTAATGAAGGATCAGTAATGTCCTTTCACTCGAGTAGCAGCAATGTATTCATGTAAAAATGACATTCAAGTCCGTGAGATGAAGCTATGTCTATATAGCCCTTGAAATGTATGGAGCAGTGTGCTAGTAATATCCTCCAATCAGTTGTCACGCTTATGTGCATGTATTTTTAATGCCCAAAGAGTGAACTATTCAACTCTGAAGGTACACTTCCTTTACTTTCATATAGCTACTTTTTGTTTGTGTCTTTAAAGAGCAGCAGCATTCAGTATGACCTATATTCTGAAGAAAAATAAAGCAAAATTTTTACTTTTCTCCATAATGACTTCAAAAAACTTTTAAAAAATATATACTCTGGAAGTATCTTTATACTCTGAAAGTTTCTGACCACCTAAATGATTTTCACAGAATCCTAGAATGTTTTGTGTTGGGAGTAACCTTTAAAAGTCACCTAGTTCTACTGCACTGCAGTAAGCAGGGACATTTCTCACTAGATCAGATTGTTTAGAATTACATCCACCCTGACCTTGAATATTTCCAGGGATAGGATTTCTACCTACCATCTCTCTGGGCAACCAGTTCCAGTGTTTCACCGTATTAAAAATACCTTCCTTATATTTAATCTACATCCACCTTATTTAAGTTTAAAACCATTATCCCTTGTCCTATCATAACAGACCTGGCTAAAAAGATTGTCTTTGTCTTGTGGGTCCCTTTAAGTACTGAAAGGCCACAGTAAGGTTTCCCTGGAGCCTTCTCTTCTCTGGGATGAACAACCCAAACTATCTTCTCTCAGCTTGTCCTCACAGTGGAGGTATTTCAGCCCTCTGATCATTTTTGGCCCACCTTTACACCCACTCCACAGGTTCATGTCTTTCTTGTGCTGACAGTTCCAGAGCTGGACAAAGTTATCTTCTATGCTCTGAACTGTTATTCTTGTTGGAGTGTGAATTGAGTTTGGAAGCATTGGGATTTATATTTTTTTGTGGGGTGGGGGGAAGAAAAGATCATAATTTGTCATGGATATTAGCAAGAGACACAAAGGAAATTGAGATATGGGTAACACAAGGACAAAAGAGAGATTTTTTCTTAGCTTCCTATAATATTTCCTGTGAAGGAATCTATTGTATTTAAAAAATACTATTAATATATCTCCTGAGGTAATCTAGAGAAACAAGACTTCTGAATTTTCATTTTCATCTCTTAAACACAGAGATATGCACTGTCTGTCTCACCTAGAAACTATAGGATATTATCCCCTTTACACAAGTGTTTCAGTAAACACCTAGGACATTTCTGACAAAGTACTCTTTGCTGTTGCAGGTAAATTCAAACTTTTGTAGGGTCATATTAATTTGGAAAGTCTTCAAGGGGAAGATTCTGAGGTCAAACTGGGCAGAGGAAGAGAGAAAAGAAAAAAATTGTTCTTAATCTGACCTCTTTGATATCTATATATATATAAAAAAAGACATTTCAGCAGAAGTCATGTTTTGAAAACACTCTGGATATTTGCTGGTATTCTGATAAGAAGTGAAGACAAATAGGAAAGCCTGAAAGGTCAAAGCAAGAAAGAATTATCAGCTTCTACATACTTCTTACTTTTGAGTCACTAGCAATTATAAAATATTTTGGCACTAAATCTCCTCTGTGATAAGCTTTTTTTTTGATGTGCCATACTCATTTGACAAGAGAGCCAAAAGTTGATAGATTTGACACAAATACTACCTGACCCTTTTGTGGTTTTTGTAAAGAACCTGAAGTAATTTGATTTCCAGCAGAGTCATCTTCAAATGTAAACATATTTTAAGTCAGAGTGTGAGAAACAGAACTTTGGCATTAAGGAAATTTGTGAACAGCTTTCCCCAGTAAATGTAGACCTATTTTGCAGTGATAGAAACTGGTGAATTAGGCTGATTTTTGTTAATCAACTTTGTTTCCACAAATATTCACTAAATCACTGACATCTAAAAGAATCAGCCTCTTGTGACTTTGCACAGTGTTCACTTTATTCATCACTTACACAATGAGATGGGTACTACAAGATACAAATATCTCATTGACACTGCACTGGAATATTTCTTAAAAAGCTACAAATACATGGTTAAGAATAAAAAAGAATAACAAATTATGATTAAGAAATATATTTCCTTCCCTGCATGACTATCTTTAATGGCAAGAGAAAAATGGGTTTCATATCAACAGAAACTGTGCTGGAGACAATTTTAGAAAGTGCTTGCAAATAGCAAACATTTAATCCGCAGGAAAGAAAAAGATCTTAAGAATTCATAAATATTCTCAAAGTTGGCACTGGTGTCTTTAATGAGTTTAGATTGGTTAATTTATTTCAGACTGTGCACTGATTAGGAACACTGACTGAAATAATACCTTGTGGCTAGAGTGCACTGGCTGCATAATAAGCCAGGCTCCCGCCATGAAAGACAGAGTCTTGAATATATCTTAAAGCTTTTGGCTGCATCAGGCAGAAAAAGACATGCAGAAATGGAGCTATTCTGGAGTAATTTATGAATACTGTATTTTGATCTACATAAAAGAGTGTTCACTGCAAGAGCAGAAGAGGGCTGTCAGGGGAATCAGGCAGGGAGATAAGGAGAATGGCTAGAAGTAAGGCTTAACTCCAGTAAATATTTGTGGGCTTTTAAAATGACTAATGTTTAAATTTTTGCTTCCTCAATAGGCAGCTTATAGTAATAGTTTGTCCAGAAAGACCAAATTTTCTGAATTTGGTGAAAGTGAAGGAGCTCTTCTATGGCCAGTGAAGGGTCTCAGGTGAAGGAAATTATTCAGAGAAGCTTGATGCAGAAAGATATACCCTTATGCTTCAGAAAATTAGCTGATATTTGTAAAATCTCTGGATATTTATCAGTTGTCTAGAACCATATACATAGGATTATATACCTAATAACCAGCTAAAATGCTTCCCTTTCTAGTTGCTTGCCTTCTGGGTGAGCACGGCTAATGCATGCATAGCTCCATGGCTCAGTGTAACATCATGTATCTCAAGTACAGTGAAGACATACCACCTGTTTTTGTGATGCAAAAGGAGGAAAAGCACTTCCCATGGGTCACAGATATTAGACTATCAAGATGAGTGGAGTGTTTCTGTGAAACCCTAAAATTCCTACTTAAGAACTGAGTTTTGAAAAGTACATGTGTATTCTTGAGGTTAGAAATAACCCTTACAACTTCATTTATTTGAAGAATTGCAAAGCCATGAAAAGTGGCACTATTGAAAAAAGGATAAGGAACTTTCTATCTAAAGCTATTGAATTCTCCTCTGCATGCAAGCAACTAACTCTCCTCTACGGTTAAGAAAGGTGGTATTTTGATGTCATATCTCTATGTATTTGGAACATAGACAGGGGCAGCATGGAAAATAGTTGCCTAATTTAAAGTTCCAAATAGATAATAATAAATGAGTGTGGTGGAGTAGGAAGGTTCCCCCACACACACAAAAGAATTCCACAGCTAACTCAGCCAGAGAGGCAGATGAAAGCTGTATTTTACAAGCAGATATGGAATGCAATGAATATGTACAAAAATATACAATATTTACAATATATACAGAAATATACAGCAACGTATGTAATACAGGAAACCTTTCCCCAACCCCCCTGCGGCCAGGGGGGTTTGGCCTGCCGCTCCCTTCTCCCTCCCTACCACCCCTTTTTCCCAAAAGGGTTAGAGAGAGAGAGAGAGAGAAAAAGGAAGGTAATTAAAAGGGGAAAACTTTGTTAAAGCTCAAAGCGAATGCAAAGTTAGTTTTCTTATCTGGTTAGCAAGAATCGTTCCTGCGTAGCAAGCTGTTGCTTCAGGGAGAAAAGCAGGCCAGCTCACAGTACAGGGGGAAGAAGAAGACGACTGACTGACTCCCCCCGACTGAAAGACTAAACAAAAACCTACAGCTGGGTTCCACCAATGAAATTGAATTAGCATATCGTTGTTTTCATTTATATACCAAAATATTCAGCCAGAGTGTTCAGAAAGTGTCTCTTTCTTAAAGGCACAGCCTGAACTGGTCACAATCCACCCCTGCTAAACAATTTCATTGGCTGTTCATACTGTCCATCCAATCTAAAACAATATCTACAGTTTGTAAGCAAAGTTCATAGTCCATTCCGGCTATCCTCAGGTGTAGATGATTCAGAAGTCCAAGAAAGAAGAAAAATGGAAAACAGTTTGTCTCTTCGCAGACGAAGCGAAGAAAAGGGAAAACAGGGAAACAGGGAAACAGGCACTCTCAGTTGACTCAGGGCTCTCAGGGCTCTCAGGGTTCGTGCACCGTGGATTCCTCAGGGATCCTTCCTTTGGGCGTGATGTAGCTGTACAACACTCTGAAATTAAACTCTTTCAGCTAAAGTTAAATTTCTTTGTGGAATACACTGAATTTCACCATTCTCTTGCATTACCCAATAAGTGTGACCCGGACCTTCAGCTGAGACCACCCCTCGGACAGGTTTAGCCTCTCCCGAGGGAGAAAATACCCAAACAGTTTTACTTAACAGATTCTTTTCTTTAACAACAGGAACTCTATCACCTTCTACTTTCTGTAGCAGATCTGAGTGTGCAGGTCCAGCTCGGTTCACTGAACCTCTACTATTTACCAGCCAGGTTGCTTGTGCTAAATGTTTTTCCCATTTTTTCAAAGATCCACCCCCATGGCTTTAAGAGTGGTCTTCAACAAACCGTTGTAGCGTTCAATCTTCCCTGCAGCTGGTGCATAGTAGGGAATGTGGAATATCCACTCGATGCCGTGCTCTTTGTCCCAACTCTTTACAAGGTTGTTTTTGAAATGAGTTCCGTTGTCTGACTCAATCCTCTCTGGAGTTCCGTGTCTCCACAGGATTTGTCTCTCCAGACCGAGAATGGTGTTGCATGCAGTTGCATGTGGTACTGGATAAGTTTCCAACCATCCAGTGTTTGCCTCTACCATAGTAAGCACATACTGCTTACCAGAACGAGAACGTGGTAGAGTGATGTAGTCAACTTGCCAAGCTTCACCATACTTGTACTTGGACCATCTGTCACCATACCATAAGGGCTTAAGTCGTTTTGCCTGCTTAATAGCAGCACAAATGTCACAGTCATGGATGACTTGTGTGATAGCATCCATGGAAATGTCTATGGATCTGTCACGTGCCCACTGGTATGTTGCATCTCTGCCTTGATGTCCTGACGAATCGTGAGCCCACCGAGCTAAGAATATCTCACCTCGGTGTTTCCAGTCGAGATCAAGATCAGAGTCCATGTCTACTTGAGAAACTCTTGCAGCTAGATCTGCCTGATGGTTGTGTTGCTGTTCCTCAGTAGCTTTGCTCTTAGGGATGTGAGCATCAATGTGTCTCACCTTCACTGGAATTCTTTCGATTTGATCAGCAATGTCCTGCCACAGGTCAGCTGCCCAAATGGCCTTTCCTTTCCTCTGCCAACCACTCTTTTTCCAGTTCTTTAGCCAACCCCACAGAGCATTGGCTACCATCCATGAGTCGGTGTAGAGATAAAGCTTTGGCCATCTCTCACGTTCAGCTACGTCCAGAGCTAGCTGGACAGCTTTTACCTCTGCGAATTGACTGGATTCTCCTTCTCCATCCTTCGCTTCTGCAACTCGGCATGTTGGACTCCACACTGCAGACTTCCACCTTCGCTTGTTCCCGACAAGACGACAGGAACCGTCTGTGAACAAAGCATATTTCTTTTCATCATCAGATAGGTCATTGTAAGGAGGAGCTTCCTCAGCACGAGTTACTCTCTCCTCTGGAGGTTTAGTACAGTTGGTACCTTCAGGCCAACTTGAGATCACCTCCACTAGACCAGGTCTTTCAAGATTTCCCATTCAAGCTCTCTGTGTTATCAGAGCCATCCACTTAGGCCAGGTGGAATCTGTTGCATGATGTGGTGTGGAACCTTTGCCTTTGAACATCCAATTCAAAACTGGTAATCTGGGAGCTAAGAGAAGTTGTGATTCAGTTCCAATTACTTCAGAAGCTGCTTTTACTCCTTCATAGGCAGCTAGAATCTCTTCCTCTGTTGGAGTATAATTAGCCTCTGAACCTCTGTAGCCTCAACTCCAGAAACCAAGAGGATGTCCACATGTCTCACCTAGAGCTCTCTGCCACAAGCACCAGGTTGGACCATTGTCACTTGCAGCCGTGTACAAAATGTTCTTAATGTCTGGACCATCTCGGACAGGTCCCAGACCCATTGCTTGAACTACCTCTCGCTTTATCTGGTCAAAGGCTGCTTGTTGTTCAGGTCCCCAGTGGAAATGGTTTCTCTTTCGAGTCACATCGTACAGAGGTTTCACGATCTGACTGTATCCAGGAATGTGCAGTCTCCAAAATCCCACTATCCCCAAGAAACGTAGAGTTTCTTGCTTGTTCATGGGATTTGCCATGGTGGAGACTCTGTTTACCACATCCACTGGAATGTGTCGGTGTCCAGCCTGCCACCACACTCCCAGAAACTGGATCTCTCTGGTAGGTCCTTTCACCTTGTCTCGCTTGATGGCAAAACCTGCATTCAGAAGAATGTCAATGATTTTGTTACCTTTCTCGAAGACTTCCTCAGCAGTTTTACCCCAGACGATGATGTCATCGATGAACTGGATGTGTTCTGGAGCACCACCTTCCTCCAGAGCATCGTGGATCACTGCATGACAGATGCTGGAGCTGTGGATCCAGCCCATTGGCAATCTGTTGAAAGTGTACTGGATTCCTCTCCAGGTGAAAGCAAACTGAGGCCTCCATTCCTCTGCTATGGGAATAGAGAAGAAGGCATTAGCAGTGTCTATGGTAGCATACCATTTGGCCTCTTTGGATTCCAGCTCATACTGCAGTTCCATCATGTCTGGTACTGCTGCGCTCATAGGTGGAGTTACTTCATTCAGGGCTCGGTAGTCGACTGTCAGACGCCAGTCTCCATTCTGCTTTCGCACAGGCCACACTGGACTGTTGAAAGGTGAATGAGTTTTGCTGATGACTTTCTGACTCTCCAACTGACGAATCAGATTCTGAATGGGCAACAAAGAGTCACGGTTGGTTCTGTATTGTCTGTGATGCACAGTCTGAGAAGCAACCGGCAATTTAATGTCCTGAATCTTGTGTTGTCCCACAACTGCAGATTCATCAGAAAGCTCAGGTCTAACAGACAGCTTCTGCTTTTGTCCACCAGTTTCTACAGATGCTACTCCAAAAGCCCATTTGTAACCTCTAGGGTCTTTGAAACGCCCTTCTCTCAGAAAATCAATTCCCAAAATACTAGGTGCGTCAGGTCCGGTCACAACTGTATGCTTCCTCCATTGTTTACTAGTTAAACTTATATCAACCTCCACCTTAGTTAACTCTTGAGATCCACCAGTGACTCCCAGAATAGTTATAGCTTCTGATCCCTGATAATTTGATGGCATTATGGTGCACTGAGCCCCTGTGTCAACCAAGGCCCTGTACTTCTGAAATTGCGAAGTGCCAGGCCACTGGATGTACACATCCCAATAGATTCTGTTATCTCTGTTACCCCTCTCCTCCCCCTGGCGGGAGGCAGGGCACCCCTAGTTATGGGGAACATGCCCACATGTGCAATGAGCACAGTGTGCAGTGTTAGAACTGGAGCCACTGTTGGAGCTATTAGAGTTGTCCTGGGGAACTGTGGAAGTAACAGCTATCCTTCTGGTATTGCTACCTCGGGTTCTGCCACTTTGCAGTTCCCTCAGTCTCCTGAAAAGATTAGCAGTTGGTTGACCATCCCATCTGTTCATGTTCTCACCAAACTGATCACGCAGAGTTATCCAAATACTGGCACGTGATTGCCTTGGTGGTCTGTTTTGGTTGGACCTGTTTTGGAATGACCTGTTTTGGAATGACCTGTTTTGGAATGACATCCTTGGAGGACATCTATTCCTCACAGAGGAAACCTGTATCCATCTGGAGGAAGAATTGGAATTATCTCTTTGTGCCAATTGGGAGAATGTATTTTTAAATTCATCCTTCAGCTCTTTCATGCAGTTCTTTATTTCACCAGACAGAGTTTCAATGGCTGAAACCAGAGAAACACGTGTCATGCTATCCTCCAGTTGTCTCATTTGATCAGTGAATTGGCCAACCGTAGGAGAAGCACCACCATAATTTCTTGCCACAATTCTGCTTGCCAGAATATTTGCATAATTAGGAGGAGCAAGTTTGATGAGCTTTTTAGCAAGACCAGTTCCTACAGGAATTTCATCAGGATTCAGAGTCTCATGGCCACCATAGAGTACCTCTCTAACAGCAAATTCTCTCAGATGCTTAATTCCCTCATCTATGGTAGTCCAGGGTTTAGCATTCCATGGAAGATCATCTCGGGAAGGATATCTCATGAGAGTTGCCATTAAAAGGCGTATCCACAGAGTAACCTTGCCGAGAGTCCTGCCTAGATGTCTATCTATTCCATTATCCTTTGAGAGAGTTCCTAGTTGGGCTGCTGACTTGTCTCCAACTACCAGAGCTGGAGCACCTGTATCATAGCATCTACCAAGCCAAGCTAGGATTGGCTCCTTATCTGCTCTGATGTAATCTTTATGCACACACCTCAATTCCTCCCTTGGTGACGAACAGCTCTCTATGTCATCTGACTCCTCCTCTGCCTCATCTTCCTGAAGTTCTTGTCCCAATAATCTTACTGTCACTCTCCTAAGAATCTGCTTAAGGTCAGGAGTACCACCTTTAGTTGTTCTGCTATCAGCAATTTGCCCTGCATCTCCATCCAGTGATGATCTCAATAACTCAGCTATATCTTTAAGACAAACCTTTTCCTCCATCTCAGCAGGGTCTCTTTGAGCAGAAGTTCCCTCACCAGCATCAGCGTCAGCATCTGGATCAGCCTTGCCCTTTCCACTTCTTGTACTTAGAACAGCTACCTGCTTAACTGGAGCTGTGTTTGGATTTACAGCTGGCTTAATAGAAGCTGACAGGTTTTGAGACGAATCAGCTGCTGTGGAGGACACTTCCGGTCCTGCCGAAGAAGAAGGAGGAAATGGCTTTGCCCCATTAATGGCTGCCGAGGGCGTGGAAGCCATGTTAGGAGCTGCCGCTGCCGCTGGCTGATTGCCAGATCCACCAACAGCACCGTTCAGAGCAGCCGTTCCGATGGACTTTTTAGCTTTATCGTTAACTGATACAGATTCTGCATTTTCCTCATCACTAGATACCTCTGGGGTAGAGTTAGAGCTGCGCTTTCTGCGTTTCGATCTACGCTTAATTACAAAGCAGGCTTTCGACACTCTATATATCTTCCTCTCTCGGTACAGCGTATATAACCAGAACACATTACTTATCACCAACAGCAGGATTGCACATATCAAATAAATCACCTTTGGATCCCAGCCATCACTTAAAACAACCCTTTCGCCTACCGGGATCTTAAACTCCTTTATCTCTATGGGCAGAGTGCTGGAGGTCACATTCCCATATCTGTTAAGCCAAAAGAATCCCAGGCACCGGTCATAAAGAAGCTGAATCTTATACTTAAACCATAAATACAATCTATACATCAAGTATCTGCCTAAGCGATCGAAAACCAATCCCAGAACATGCTTATAGATAAGGACCCCAAAAATTGAAAAGAACAGACGCTCCAAAAGCCAAAACACTTTCATGTTTGCAACTCCGACTCGAGCAGGCAATAAATCAAGCAACCTTTTAGCCCAGCTTCTGGACAGCAATTATCCACAAGCCCCACGTTGGGCGCCAATTAGAAATATGTGGTGGAGTAGGAAGGTTCCCCCACACACACAAAAGAATTCCACAGCTAACTCAGCCAGAGAAGCAGATGAAAGCTGTATTTTACAAGCAGATATGGAATGCAATGAATATGTACAAAAATATACAATATTTACAATATATACAGAAATATACAGCAACGTATGTAATACAGGAAACCTTTCCCCAACCCCCCCCTGCGGCCAGGGGGTTTGGCCTGCCGCTCCCTTCTCCCTCCCTACCACCCCTTTTTCCCAAAAGGGTTAGAGAGAGAGAGAGAGAGAGAAAGGAAGGTAATTAAAAGGGGAAAACTTTGTTAAAGCTCAAAGCGAATGCAAAGTTAGTTTTCTTATCTGGTTAGCAAGAATCGTTCCTGCGTAGCAAGCTGTTGCTTCAGGGAGAAAAGCAGGCCAGCTCACAGTACAGGGGGAAGAAGAAGACGACTGACTGACTCCCCCTGACTGACAGACTAAACAAAAACCTACAGCTGGGTTCCACCAATGAAATTGAATTAGCATATCGTTGTTTTCATTTATATACCAAAATATTCGGCCAGAGTGTTCAGAAAGTGTCTCTTTCTTAAAGGCACAGCCTGAACCGGTCACAATGAGTCTTCCATATATTACACCAATGTACTTTTCTGGAAAATGTCCAGTCCATTCAAACTGCACACAAAGATTGAGTCAACAAGTATCTGGACTACATATAAAACCTATAAGAAAAATCCCCTCTGCAATCTGTCCATGGAGCTCTCTTAAAGAGTAATACTTCAGTCATTGTATAGGCCATATTATAGCCAGAGTTTCCAGCAATGATTGGAATAGGTAATTCATTTTAGACTCTCATGATTAGAGTCAGGGAAACAGTGTGTGATTAACATCCCACAAGAGTTGGTAGCAGCATGGAAGTTAGAGATTACAAAAGCTGGGTCACACAGTGGGCTTGGTGACAAAGAGGTGAAGCAGTCCTAAAATCTTCATCATATGCTGCTGCAGTCCAGTTATTGTGTGTTTTGCTACTAAGCTCAAAACAACAAAAAAAAAAATGTGTAGGCTGTGACAGGAGAATATGACTGAAAAAAACAACCCTCGGGACATGTAAACTTTGCAAAGTGTACTGAGGAAAGTGCAGAAGAGCTTATACCTTGGCAAACAAACTAATAAATAGAAAGATGACACCACACAAGAAAACACACAGCAAAACCATTCCCAAAATGTTACCTGAAATGTGAAGCATAGCCTTCTTTGACCTGGTTATGACAACAACGTTGAGCATTGCTGAACATAAGGATTTGTTTTGCTTCATGGAGATTTTAATGTGACTGCTCCAACGTGGAAACAAAATTAAGACATTGCATTGCTTAAGAGCAATTGCAAGGTTCTTTGCAGGTTCCTGTCCAATTTGCAGACCAAGCAGGGTGTGTGTATAAAAAGAACTGGCTAGCTGTTCTGCAAGTTAAGCAAGTTAAATGTTTCTTACATCAGCTTCTCAGCAGCTTTCAGAAGCAATTGTTTTTCTGATAAGGCATGCTGGGAATTTGGCTCCTTCCATATTTCTCTTCTCTTTGTCCATGTTTTAAGGTATTTGCACAAGAAATTAATTGTGCTGTATGCTGCCACAGTAGCATCCATAATACATATGGAAGCAGCTTTTGTGGGGGAGCTGCTTTTGTTGTGAACAACTGCAGTTAGATGCATGCACTCTGGAACATACTGTCTGTTATTAATCTGGATATAAGGATAGGCAAAGTTAGAAACAGTCATTTGTACATTGCAGCTCACCAGAATATAATCTACATAGCCTCATATAGATCCAGAAGCTACTGGGAGCCTTTGGGTTGGATGACAAACCTCTTCTTCCACTTTCATGCTCTTTTAGACACTTTTTAGTTGCTATTCAGTGGCACCTGTTGCTGGCCTGAGTCTTGTAGAAGCCATCAGCATAATTTTAGTGCCCATCACATACAATCTTACACCCAGAGTAGCCTGTCTGCATTGAAAAGAGCAGACAGTGCTGTAGGGGTGGTTGGATAAAGAATTTGAAAATAAACCCTTTCTCTGCATGAAGGAGAGGGAGTTGTAGCTCCCTTGCCTTCCCTTTCACCACTGTCTGCTGCTGAAATGCTGCATTTGTGTCACTGAGATTCAGTGCCAAGCCAAGCATTTGCCACCTATGTAGGAGCTTAAAATAGCACATAAGCTGACAGAAATACCTGAAGGCTGACAGAGGGGTGGTTTTCTGATATATTATACTCAGCTGTGGGAAGATTTTATTTATTTAGAATGATATAAACACCCTGAGGAGGGATGTGGTTTAGATTTACTCTAGTTTGACCGAACCCCCAGTGTGTGTGAAATGTAAAGTAGCACTGAGCTCTCCCCAAGGGTCTAGAAATGGTGCAGCTCTATTAAATGATAGATTTTTAGCAGTTCTACTGCTTGATGTAATGCTGCTTAAAGCAAGCACATTTCCTCTACAGCACTCTCATTCATCCCTCCATAGCCACTTACTGCAGAGACCATGCAGGCTTTTAATTATTTCACTAAACGGAGAACATTTTTCTTGGAAGTGCATCATGAAATGTTAATGATCATGCTTTTATTTCCAATGGAAAGACCTCAAGTAGTGGCAAAAACCTCACAGGTTTGAAATTCCACATAGGTTTTAACTTTCCTTCTGCAGCACCAAAGAGAAGCTGAGAGCCCTAGAGTTTAATCTAGCATTGTTATTCTCCTCTAGTCATAAACCCATGGCTTTGCATTCCATACAGGGAGGCAAAGCTGATTTTCTGCTGCTGTTGTTTCCATGAGTGCCCCATCACACTGTCTTCAACTCAAGTACAGATGAAGAAGAAATGTGCCTGTACAATGAGGTGTTGCAGAATAGTCAAGAATACAATGCGGAGGATATTCTCTGCTCACAGCCTGACAACATGCTGGGTCTCCTTCACAAACAAAAGAGCACTGAGAAGGACAATAGCTGATTTTTTTTGCCACATGCAGAAATGTCAAGCATTGTGCTCCAACGTGTGTTTGTGAACTTACATTGTACCCAGTGTAGAGCATCGCAGATAGTAATTTATGTTCTCACTGTTAAAGTGTTGCTGACAGGCAGGTGCTTATAGAGCCAACTAGACTCATTGTCAGCAACTAGAGTATGCAGTTGTACCACTACCATTCTTTGCAATGCACTTCACTTTAAGAAAAGGCCTACAAATTTGAAGGAAGGAACTCAGAAGGAAGGAATGAGCTTGGAAGGAGGGAAAGAATTCTAAAAGAAGATGGAAGGAAGGAAGGAAGGAAGGAAGGAAGGAAGGAAGGAAGGAAGGAAGGAAGGAAGGAAGGAAGGAAGGAAGGAAGGAAGGAAGGAAGGAAGGAAGGAAGGAAGGAAGGAAGGAAGGAAGGAAGGAAGGAAGGAAGGAAGGAAGGAAGGAAGGAAGGAAGGAAGGAAGGAAGGAAGGAAGGAAGGAAGGAAGGAAGGAAGAAGGAAGGAAGGAAGGGAGGGAGGGAGGGAGGGAAGGAAGGAAGGAAGGGAGGAAGGAAGGGGGAGGAAGGGAGGGAGGGAGGAAGGAAGGGAGAAGGGAGGGAGGGAAGAATATCCGCAGGGTTTCTACCTCTAGCTAACTTCTCTGATAAGCCACCACTGGGCATTTTTTCCTTGCTCAATGATTCAGTAAAAGTCCCTTTCCTTTCTCAAAATGATAATTTCAAATTAAACTCTTTAAGAAGAGAAAGAGAGGAGAAAAGGAAGAAGATGGTCCCAGTTTTGCCATCAAACAAGAATGAAGATCATTCTGTACTTGGAGTTAATTTTCAGAGGTAAACTATCTTCAAGCTAAAGGCAGATATCTGGCAAAAAGTAGGTCCCATCACTTTTCTTTGCTAATGCAAAAGATTCCCTGGGTAAATTAATCTCAAGGCTGCAATCATTCTCTGTCAACAACTTTTACTTCAGTAAATCAAGAAATCATCAAACTCAGAAAGGTTTTCACAAAGATGACCCAGCATATTAAGTTTTTGAAGTGCT
This sequence comes from Picus viridis, assembly GCA_033816785.1. Taxonomy (NCBI): domain Eukaryota; kingdom Metazoa; phylum Chordata; class Aves; order Piciformes; family Picidae; genus Picus; species Picus viridis. The sequence goes on from CM066566.1 coordinate 31,853,419, forward strand.
TGGTGTGAAGATGCACTTGTGAAGATGCAATATATGAGGTGAATTAGCTACCAGGTGAAGTGAATTATAGAAAGGCCTTGGTAGAAATTCAAGAATAAAAAACCAAGGTCAAAAATAGAAATACAAGAATTCACGCTTTGCTTTATTAAGCAATGAAAATGAAGATATTCTTGCATCATTCCTAGGCCAGCTTAATTTTTTATTACTAATAAATGATCTTTTATAGAGGGTTTTTAAGTGGACAGAGATAACTGTCTAATCATTTTGATGAAAAGCCAAATTTTTATGTTCAAAGTACTAAAATATCAGCCTATACCACTAATAATGAACCTTGTTAAGCATTAGCATCCCTAAAATATAATGGGAATAACACTTTCCTAAGAGCTCGCAAAAGAACTGAGAAAAAAAGCGTGTGGTTTTTTCTTTTTTTAGGTTAGACCTTTTATAACTAACTTTGTTCATATTTTAATGACTAATGTATGAAGAAGTAGATTTTTAAGTTAACAAATGAATATTTCAAGAAAAGAGATCAGAATAAATTTGTCAATCAGAAGTCTTTCAAATCCAGGTACATGCTCCAGGCGTGATCCTGAAAACATTTATGCACATGAGCAACTTGTGACTCAATGAGTCATCCCAGTGAAGTCAAGGGTACTAAATTAACCTATTATGAGGAACACATGTTAGGTTGACAGTTTCTATTCCACCCAAGACAGTGGAAAAGATAAACATCTACAAGGTAGGGGCATGATTCAAGGTGATCATCTAGGTTTTGTTACAAAAAAACATGGATGGACTGAGGAGCATCTCTGTGAGAAAAGCCCCGAGATGGTGGCAGGCAGCAAGCTGAAGGTGAACTTGCAGAGTGTCCTGGCAGTAAAGGCAGCCAACAATGCCTGTGTGTATAAATATAGGAATGGCACAGACCAAGGAAAATTATCAGCCCTCTCTCTATGACACTTATCAAGCCATATCAAGATACTGCATCAAATTTGGAGTCCTGTAATGAACAACTGGAGGGACCATTTTGAGGGCCTCCAGGGCAGTGAGGGCTAGAGTCCTTGGCGTGTGAGGAGAGGCACAGGTCTAGTTCAGCCCAGAGAGAAGACAGCTTCAACAGCATCTGGGAGATCCCCTCTGCCTATTCAGAGTCATTGAGAAGATGGAGCTAGGCTTTTAACAGTAGTACAGGATGGGAGAATGAAATACAAATGTACATAGTGAATCAAGAGAGTTTCAGACTTGATATAAGGAAAAATTTTTCCCTGATGAGGACAGACAGAAAGTAGAGAAGGCTCTCCAGAGAGGGAGAGGGAGTTAGGAGGGATGCAACTGGACAAATCCCTGAGCAGCCTGGTCTTATTCCATAACTTACCTCATTTTGAGCAGGAGGCTGAACCAGGTCAACTTTCCCTGGCTCATTTTCAATCTGACCCTACAATCAAATGAATTACCCACCACTGCTGAAATCAGATGAATGTTGAATTCCCTCATTCCTCATGATTGTCTGTTAATAGGGAAGAGACTATTTTTTATTCCTATCTTTCCCTATGAAGTGTTATGTTTCATCCTCTTGGTGAAGTTCCCCAAACCCACTGACTACCATGCAGGCTAGCCTTGATCCTCCCAAAATAATAAGCACTTGCTGTGAGTTACTGCTATTTTTAATTCAAAGATGCTGCTATCCTGGCATATCACATCAATGGCAAAACAACATAAATGTAATCAACAGATCTTTCTGTTTAAGAATTGACTGAGCTTACTTCATCAGCCATCTCAGTTTTTAAATATTCCCAGCAAAATACTGTGATAAAAAGATTATACACATCACCATGTGAAGCTCTGTGTGTGAGCTCTAACATAATACTTTTGTACTGATGACTATTTTAGCAGGAAAATGCACCAGCACATTTGTAGAAACTGAAGGCAATTGATATGAATCAAGAATCCCTTCTCTTTTCTATGGTCCTCCCTACAGGCCACCTGACCAACAGAACCAAGAAGATGAGGCCCTCCACAGGCAAATAGAAGTGGCTTCCAGGTCACAAGCCCTGGTCCTCATGGGGGATTTCAACCACCCTGACATCTGCTGGAGGGACAACACAGCAAGGCATCAGCAATCCTGGATGTTCCTGGACTGCATAGAAGACAACTTCCTCCTCCAAATGGTAGAGGAACCAACAAGAAAAGGTGCTACGCTGGACCTTGTTCTCACCAACAGGGAAGGGCTGGTAACCAATGTGAGGCTCAGAGACAGCCTTGGCTGCAGTGACCATGAAGCAGTTGCATTTAATCTCCTCAGTGCAATCAGGAGGACGTATTCTAAGCTTACAACCCTAGACTTTAGGTGTGCAGACTTCAATTGCTTCAGGGATCTGCTAGCCAAAGTGTCGTGGGATGAAGCCCTGAAGGGAAGAGGGACCCAGGACAGATGGTCAGTATTCAAGGACCACCTCCTCTGTGTCCAGGAGATATGTATACCTACAAGGAGAAAAGCAGGAAAGAATGCTAGGAGGCCTGCCTGGATGAACAAGGAGCTACTGGACACACTATCACTTAAAAAGAAACTCTACAGGAAGTGGAGGGAAGGACAGATAGAACAGGGGATATATAAGGAAGCTGCCCGAGCAGCAAGAGGCCTGGTTAGGAAAGCCAAAGCAGAGTTTGAATTGAATCTAGCCAGGGGGGTTAAAGGGAACACTAAGAATTTCTATAGGTATGTTAATGGCAAGAAGAAGACTAGGGAAGGTGTGGGCCCCCTCAGAAAGGAAAGTGGTGAATTAGTCACAAGTGATGTGGAAAAGGCTGAGGTACTCAATAACTTCTTTACCTCAGTCTTCACTGCAAGGGCCTCCAGCCACACTCCCGGTGTCATGGAAGACGATGCCAGGGACGGGGATGAAGAGCTGCCCATCATAAGTGAAGCTCAGGTTGGTGATCACCTGAAGAACCTGAAAGTGTTCAAGGCCATGGGACCCGACGGGATACACCCACGGGTGCTGAGAGAACTGGCAGATGAGGTTGCCAAACCCCTCTCTATTATATTCCAAAAGTCATGGCAGACTGGGGAAGTCCCCACAGACTGGAAAAGGGGAAACATTACTCCCATTTTCAAAAAGGGCAAGAAGGAGGAACCAGGGAACTACAGGCCAGTCAGTCTCACCTCTGTGCCCGGAAAGATCATGGAGCAGATCCTCCTGGAGGCACTACTGACTCAGAAGAATAGTGAAGAGGTGATTTAGAACAGTCAGCATGGCTTTGCCAAGGGCAAATCCTGCCTGACAAACCTGGTGGCCTTCTATGAGCAGGTGACAGCATTAATAGATGAGGGGCGAGCAACTGATGTCGTTTACCTGGACTTGAGCAAAGCCTTCGACACTGTCCCGCACCACCTCCTGGTCTCCAAGCTGGTGACACATGGGTTTGATGGATGGACCACTAGATGGATAAAGAATTGGCTTGATGGTCGCACCCAAAGAGTGGCTGTCAACAGGTCCATGTCCCAGTGGAGGCCAGTGACAAGTGGAGTCCCTCAGGGATCAGTCCTGGGACCTGTCTTGTTCAACATCTTTGTGGGTGCCATGGACAGTGGCATGGAGTGCACCCTCAGCAAGTTTGCTGATGACACCAAGCTGTGTGGTGCAGTGGACACGCTGGAGGGAAGGGATGCCATCCAGAGGGACCTGGACAGGCTGGAGAGGTGGGCACAAGCCAACCTCCTGAGCTTCAACAAGACCAAGTGCAGGGTCCTGCATCTGGGTCGAGGCAATCCCAGGCACAAATACAGGCTGGGCAGTGACTGGCTGGAGAGCAGCCCTGAGGAGAGAGACTTGGGGGTGCTGGTGGATGAGAAGCTCAACATGAGCTCTCAATGTGCGCTTGCAGTCCAGAAAGCCAATCGGATCCTGGGCTGCATCAGGAGAAGTGTGACCAGCAGGTCAAGGGAGGTGCTTCTCCCCCTCTACTCAGCTCTGGTGAGACCCCACCTGGAGTACTGCGTCCAGTTCTGGAGCCCCTATTACAGGAGGGATGTGGACGTGCTGGAAGGCGTCCAGAGAAGGGCCACGAGGATGATCAGAGGGCTGGAGCACCTCCCCTATGAGGACAGACTGAAGGAGTTGGGGCTGTTCAGTCTGGAGAAGAGAAGGCTCCGAGGTGACCTCATTGTGGCCTTCCAGTATCTGAAGGGGGCCTACAGGAAGGCTGGGGAGGGACTTCTCAGGATCTCAGGTAGTGATAGGACTAGGGGGAACGGAATGAAGATGGAGATAGGGAGATTCAGGCTAGATGCGAGGAAGAAGTTCTTTACCATGAGAGTGGTGAAGCCCTGGAATGGGTTATCCAGGGAGGTGGAGGTATTTAAGACCAGGCTGGACGAGGCTCTGGCCAGCCTGATCTAGTGTGGGGTGTCCCTGCCCATGGCAGGGGGTTGGAACTAGATGATCCTCGTGGTCCCTTCCAACCCTGACTGATTCTATGATTCTATGATTCTACGATTCTACATAGGCTGCCCAGACACAGGCTATTTTCAGTTACCTAGGGGGTTTATGCACCACAAGCTCATTCCTGTGAGCTAAACCCTGAGCTTCATCATAAATTGAAAATTCCAACTTAGAGTTCCTTAGGTATCATAACTGCCTGCAAGCATGAGCATCTCCATAAGGGTCAAACTAGAAACAAGCAATGGTCATGGTTAGGAAATGTTATAGCCAGCCTGGATGGGGTACCATGTCAGGAGTTTCACCCCTATAGGCTGGGAATGGGCAAGGGCTGCAATGGGAAATGGTTATATTTTACATGCAAGCTAAGCAATGACGACTCCTCCTTTGCCCACTTTTTAAAAGCAGAGTAGCCACTGAGGCTTTCTGTGGAGTGCCAGATTTGGTGTGTGCATGACATTCCACAGAGGACTTGTGGTCTGCCAAGCACCTGGCACCTAGTAGGTTTTAGGCAGGAGACATGAAGATATTAGCTCTAGCTAGGAGAGTATATTCAAGTCTGTGGGAAGGATCCAGCCAACATGTGGGGCCCTCTGTTCCCCTCAGGAGGGAATCACCAATAGCAATTACCCTCCTCTTATTTTTAAGGGAATGAGCTCTGATGTAGGGGCAGGCTGCTTTGCTTTAGGCAACAGCTCAGATGGTGTCTCTTCTGTCTTCGCATTCACCTCACCCTCAACTTCCAGTGCCCCATATTTGTTTTGCAAGGACAGCTGGGGAGGTAAGGGGAACCGTGAGGGTTTTACTTTGCATCTCCTAACAGGGACCTGTATCCATTTCCTGCTGCGTCTTGGGTCACCTCCCTCTGCTAGGGGACCCTGCAGAGCCTGGTTCCTCAAATCCAGCTCCCTTTCACATTCCCTTACAGTCCTAAGTCTAGCAACTTCTTCCTTCAGTTCAGCCACTAGATTAAGCAGATAATCGAGCTGCTCACACTTAATGCAGGTGTTATCTCCATTGCCCTCCATTTCAGGTGCCAGGCTCCAGCACTCTCTGCAGCCAGTTGCCTGGACACCTACCTGCTTGTGTTTGACCTCAGTCTGGGTTGACACAGATCTTTTGAAACCAGCTTTGCGGCGAGCTACCACCATCCCTATCCCTGGCCACGGGACCTAACTGAAAACAATTCAGGAACAAGCCCACGTGACTCAGCACCTCCCTCCTTCTGGTGAAAGCACCACCGCTGCAGCAGTCTCCGCCCACACCATGATGGCCTCTTGGGAGAGAAAAGCTGGCTCGGGGGGATGAGGGGCACCTTACTACTATATTTTGTCCAAGCTATCACAGAATCTTCTGCACTCTGTCAGCTGACCTGGCATGTGCCGCTAGCTGCAATGCAACCAGAAGGTTCTTGCCAAATGGTGTCGTGCGGCTCAGCTCTCCGGCATTTAAATTTGCTGCAGCTGATGTCACCCTCTTGAGCAGGCATGCAAGAAGGTGATGTTCTGCTCTCTGCTAACAATACATGATGCTCAAATCTACAAGCACATTCATTAGGAGGTTTGATATACAACAATCACATATCCTCAGGCATCTTAAGTACAATACAATACAATACAATACACCAGGTTGGAAGAGACCTTCAAGATCATCGCGTCCAACCCATTAACCAATCCAACCCACCCAAACAACTAGACCATGGCACCAAGCACCCCATCAAGTCTCCTCCTGAACACCTCCAGTGATGGTGACTCCACCACCTCCCCGGGCAGTCCATTCCAGTGGGCAATTACTCTCTCTGTATAGAACTTCTTCCTAACATCCAGCCTAAACCTCCCCTGGCGCAGCTTGAGACTGTGTCCTCTTGTTCTGGTGCTGGTTGCCTGGGAGAAGAGACCAACCTCCGCCCATCTACAACCTCCCTTCAGGTAGTTGTAGAGAGCAAGAAGGTCACCCCTCAGTCTCCTCCTCACCAGGCTAAGCAACCCCAGCTCCCTCAGCCTCTCCTCATAGGGCTTGTGCTCCAAACCCCTCACCAACTTTGTTGCCCTTCTCTGGACATGTTCCAGCAAATCAACATCCTTCCTAAACTGAGGGGCCCAGAACTGGACACAGGACTCAAGGTGTGGCTTAACCAGTGCAGTGTACAGGGGCACAATGACCTCCCTGCTCCTGCTGGCCACACTGTTCCTGATGCAGGCCAGGATGCCATTGGGCCTCTTGGCTGCCTGGGCACACTGCAGGCTCATGTTCAGCCTACCATCAACCAGTACCCCCAGGTCCCTCTCTACCTGGCCGCTCTCCAGCCACTCTGACCCCAGTTTCAAAGCTTCTCAAAAGAGCATGGAGTCATATTTAAAATAACTAGCAGTACCTTTGACATAATCCTTAGGTAAGACCTACGTTATGTTCAAGGCTCATTAAAGCCACAGAATGACATTGTTAGTCAACTATTTCTATGGTGTGATGACACTCTGCAGTAAGGATGAAGACCATATAGAAGACAATAGTTTTGCAGGGGTCAAAGCAGTGGAAACTGGCAATTTTGGGAGCTAAGAAATATAACCTTCCTTATCATCTTCTGCTTGAAAGATTGAAAATATGTCCTCTAGAGTGTTTGAAACATTCCTTGGGTTATTATGGGATTAAAAGGCATGAGGTACCCCCAAGCAGCATGAAAAATCCTCAGTGGGCCTTTAACTATGGAAACTCAACCGTTTCAAGGTTGCAACTAGTTTACATCCAAAAAAACCAGCCTAAGTCTCTTGCAAAGGCAGAGTCTCCTGAATACACAAAGGAAACACAAAGGTGATGTTTTCTTTAACCTCATTCAGGAACTGGTCTTGATATATTCACTAAGAAATACTTTTCCTCTGGAGAAATCTCAATAGTGTAAGTTAGTACAACTCAAAGCTAAATATTTGCCCTGACATCAGATGCAGAGCTGAGAATGATGAACTATATAAATATACATGAAAGTTCTTCACTTTAACCTCTTGTGTATGCTCCCTAGGTGCTTCATGCTGTGGCAGTTTTCATCTGCTATAGATGTGTCCTAACACTTGGAAATGAACAAATGTAGCTGAAATATAGCTTCTTAAATACTTTTGAAAGTTATATAATACAATAGTTGACTGAAATAGCACAAAAGCTATAAAATTTCATGTGTTGTACTTATAATTTCTGTGGATATTTTTTAGTCAATGAGTATGATAGACATAATCTTGATGACATTTCTGGTGTTCATGAGCATCTTTTTTAAATACTGGTGGCCCATTGTCACCTTTCTTATGTTTGCAGAAGATAGCAAATCCCTATTTTGTTTTTTTGAGTTTGGCTTTTAGCTTTGGAGTTTGAGTTTGCTTTCTTCTTCATGTTATGTATGTAAAGAAAGGGATTTTTTTCCCCCTGAAATATGAAATAGTTAAAAACATAACACTAATAATCCAGGTCAGTAAACTAACACTAAGCAATAATTCTACCTCTACCTTCAGGATGATAAAGCAATCTGCAATTTGCAATTAACTACAAAGTTGTTAGCACTGTGGTTTGTGACTCATACATTTCAGTTCAGCCTCAGCAGAAATTCCTTCCAGACAGAGAAGGAAACAGATTCCTCCTGTCTGTTCCACCATATCTTCAGCAGCATGTCTTCTGCAGAACTACTTTGCTGTGGTCAGACTTTGAGTGTGGCTGCCCAAAATGGAGCCTGGGTGGAGGCACTGTTGAACAAAACCTTTGGAAAAGTCATTCTTCAAATATTTCTCATGTAAATATGCCCTGCTTTCTGTTTGTTTGTCTGTTTGTTTGTTGGGTTTTTTTAATCTTCTCCTCCTTGACTTTACAGCAAGTATAGGTTTTTACAAAAAAATATGAAGCATACAATGGGCTGAAGGTCCAGAAGAAAAACCTATAGAATACCATCGGCTCTGGGACTCTCATTATGGAAAGGCAAGCCATCATGATGCAGCACAAGAATTGTAAAATTGCAAACTCACAAACCTGACATAGCTAAGAGCAGCCTCAAGCCTTGATTGTCAAGTAGACTTTTTGGTTCTTGATGACTGCAGGAACAAGCACAGAAACAGGAGTCTGATGAACAACAGAGGAGGGACAACTGCATACAAGTTCTCTGGTTGTGTCCTGTTTGCAAAAGCCAGAGCAGAACAGGAGGCTTCCTAACTGTGCTGGATACTCTTCAGATGTCAGATAATCCTTCCTTTGCTGTCTGATCCCATGCTAGAGCTACATTTTAGCAGTAATGAAGCACAAAGCTACCACTTTATACTTCAGAATCAGGCAGGGAAAAGTAAGAAAAATCTCCATCAATCATTGTCCTTGTAGCATACATTTTGGGGACAATCTGAAGAAAAACATTGCTCTAGGTAAGAAATAGAGATGTGCATCTAAATCATATATTTATGCTGAGACTCTCTGCTTCCCAAATAGTTGTAATACTGTTACCACAAAGCAGGATAAAATTATATCAAGGTCAACTTTGCAGAGTGGGTTTAAATGTTAATTCTTATTTCTCACTCATTTTCTTTTTAAGTTTGAATATATCATTTATACTTGTGTTGTAATGAGCAACACAGAAGGATTGAAATGATTGCAAATTACACGATTATAACTGTAATTTAGCACTCGGTTAATGAAGGCTTGAACTGCTGTCCGCATTGCCATAGTGCAGTTATCAAGTGTCCATACCAAATACAGTTTACATTTGCAAGAAACTGAGTTAGTAATAGAGGTTAATCCACTGCCAAATAAACATTTGATCTCACAATGATCCCATTAACCTTTTTTATGTCAAAGATTACGAATAAGCTAGCAAAATACTAACTTTATTTAAAGTTGCAGAGCTACGAGTACCCAACATTTTCTAATTCTTCCCTGTAGGGGCAGAGGTTTAAAGGCTTCCTCCACCTCTCTGCAAAGTGATCAAGCTCAAAGTCTCACAGGTTTTATTACTGTATTAAAACAATGTTGCAATCAGTTCTGTGGAGCAAACGTAGGATGTTATTTGGTTTTGGTTTTGGTTTGGTTTTTAAAGAGGAAAGTTTTCATCTCTATTGTCTTGGATTGAATCCTATCCTGACTACAAGAGTAGAGAAGGGTTTGGAGGTGGTACCAAGGTCCAACTAAGAACCTGTGCACTTCCAGCAAGCATCTGTGAAATCAAACCAGCCCTGCAGGTGCTGTCATTTAGTACCATTTGGTGAGATGCTCCCACAGCTGTACAAACCCAGTGCTGGTGAAACTGACTTCAGGAATTCCAGAGTCCTGGTCTGAAGGCAGCTTGTGCAGCCGGTATGGCAGGGGAGCATCAGTTGCTTGCAGCAGGGAGGTAGTGGAGAGTACTGCCGTGGTGGTCAAGCACCAACACTTGTGACTTCTAGGGTGGCTGTGACTGGCAGCCTTTGCTGTCACACAGGGTCTTGTTAGTGCTGCCTGTCTCTGCATGAAAGGAGATGTCCCTCCATATAGGCAGTCAGTCCCTTTTGGTTTTGCTTCTGTTCTGCTTTCATTTTTAACATTATCTCAAGCATATTTTAGATGCTGCTGTTGCTCAAAGATGGAAATTTGCAATTAGGTTTGTTAAATGAGAATTATTACCACATTTAATGACGACAGTGTGGACAGAAGTCCTTACCATTGCCATGGCTTCTCCAAATGACTCATGTTTATTTCTCTGTTACAGCAGCAGAAATGGCAAAGAAGTAAATGTCCGTACATTTTAATGGGCTTGGCGTGGATAGCAATATATTTGCACTTGCATCTAGCTAATATGTACTTGCTAGACTGCATGCTTCATAATCTGCAACACAAGTTGGCAGCCTCTCCCCACCTCTCAGCTAAGATTTAATGGGAGGTAATGCAGTTTCCTATTAATAGCATCATTTCTCCTAGCTACAGCGCATAGGCTAGCTAGCATACCATGAAGAATTTCCTGAGTACAGCAGCTAGAAAACATAGCATTGTCACAAATAGCGAATCAGGGATGAAAACTTAAATGAGCTGATCACACCTTTTGACTGATGGCATATTCCATTTGCTTATCCCCTTATTAATTTGCAAATTTAATTTTTTTCAAAAGCTTTTCTAATCATTACTGCAAATTAGTGAGCTACCGTTGCATTATACATTATTAGACAAATCTGACTAATAGGAACAGAATTAAATAGCAGAAAACAGTAGAAAATCAAAATGCAAACAGAAATAGGTTTTATAACAAGCATAAGACTACTGCACATTTTCTCACTTTAAGATGTCTTCTGAAGGAATGGATGCCCATTTGATAACTATTTGTTTCCTGTCCTTGCCTTTGCCCTACAAAAAGACAAAGAATAATACATACTATGATGAATGTCAACACTGACGTAATTGGTATCGCTTGTTACACATTGGTGATCCTCTTCCTGGTTATCTAGCCTGTGGTCCCCTGTCAGAGACATCATCCCAGGTTTTTAAGGAAGGTCAAGTCAAAGCCTTGTCAAGAGCAAGTGGTGTTTGGTAATACCTGACCCACACTGTAAAATGTCCAGTAATATTTTGAAACAGAAATAATGTTACATCAAGAGGACCTGCTACAGAACATGAATTAAATTCCCAGCCCCTTTGGCCAAACCAGGAGATAAGCAGTTCTGCTATGTTCAAGTGGATGTGAGGAAGGCAGGCAGCATCCTGCGTATACCATGTTATCGCTCACCACAGTGTCCATGGCACCTTGTAATTCTGATACACTGGTGTGAGTGGGTCAGGTACCAAGTCAGCGTCATCAGCCAGAGGTGAACCAGGTGACTGCCCCAAACTGTCAGCATAAACCACGCTGCTGTTCATACTCTGCACTGCTACTACGGCTGGTCCTTTGTGGAAAGAACATTTTTCAAAGGATTTTATATTATGCCCAAAGAAAAATCAGTACATTTACCCCTTCCATTCTCAACTTAAACTGAGCTTACAGGCAGCTGAAGTTTCGCCCCAGCATTAACTTTTAGCCAGACCAACTCAGTTAGAAGCAAATGAAGCTGTATTTACAAGCAAAAACTACACTCCACAATGGAATGCTATGAATATGTACAAAACAGACAGTATTTACAATATTATACAGATATTTACAATTAGCAAGCAACACAAAACGCCCCTGGTCAAAGAGACCAGGGAAGTTGTTCTACTGCCCCCTCAACCCCTGTCCCAAAAGAGAGGAGTGGAGAGAGAAAGCAGTGGGTTAGACTTAGCCAAAGTCAGCCAGAAGCATGTTCTCTCTCCTGAGCAAAGCAAAAACATCTGAGATCAGAAGAGAAGAGAAAAGGGAATGGAAAGACTTGTTATGGCACAGCTTCTTGTATCCCAGACATTTATCCAGTGAATTTGTTTAAAGTAATATTTTGTTTTTCTTTTTACTTCAAGTAGTGATTTATTTATCTTTTTCTACTTTTCTGCTTAAAATCTCTAACTAATTTTTAAAGGCATAGCCTAAAACCACCACAACAGGTCAAAGAAGAACAAGCTTTCACATAGAATTCAGTAAATCATTCATAAAATTAATTTTCAAAGTTACAAAAACAATGTGTCTTCAAGATAGAAATGCTGACTGTCTTTTCACTCTTTTTATCTCCTCTGTTTCACAAGATAAAGTACTTGAAGAAATGCTATCCAAGATGGAAATTTTTAATAAAACCTTTTTCCTTGCGGTGAGTGCTAATGGGGCTGATGTGGGGATCATTGAATTTAGCAGCCATAATTTACACAGTGGGGAGAAACCACTGAAGCAGACAAGAGACAGCCATGCATAAGGATGAGCTGAGCTGAACAAACCTGTACCTTGATTCATAATTCACACTGCGTTATATTTGAAATGCATTCTCACCGTGTCCTACCATAGCCATACCCTGACTTGGTCATGAGACAGATTCATAAAAACAAATGCAGTATTTGCAGATATTTTATCAGGGAAGAGGTTGGAAGAACCTGATTTACAGTGATGTGTTTTCTTCCTGACAAGCAAGGAAGAAGGAGCCCCATGGAGGTAAACTGCTGATTTACTTAGCTACCACCAGGTTACTCATCTACCACAAGCTTTGCATTGATAAGGTGCCACTAGTGGTCTAAGGCTGCTGGAGTTGAGGAGGATTCCCTTTGCAGAAAATGCTTTGATGACTAAACACCAGCAAAAGATTTGCCTAGAAGCAGATCATTATTTCTCTGTTTTGCAGAAAATAAAGCTAAACTGTGAGACAGGGATTAAGCATTGTGGCTTAAAGGTGACTGGATCCTCTGAGGCTGCAGACATGCTGCACTAGAAACATTTCATATCAGACTCAATTAAATTTAATCTGAATCTTCTACCAGATTCCCTGGAATTATTTTGGATTCCTTTTTTTTTTTTTTAGGCAGGGTGTTGGTGTGTGTGGGGTGGATGGCAGATCAGCCTGGCTCCACATGCAGGTTGCTTCCCAGACCCTGAGCCATTTTTCATCGGGGATGCCCTAGCTTGCATTTCCTGTAGTGCATGTCACTCGTTTATGCTTCCTCTTCTGCTTAATACACCACACTAAAGAAGCAGGTTAACACTGCAGGCTTTCCTGGTGCAGACACTTCAGCCAGGGCACAAACATAACACATAGTCTACAAACCCAAACACAGTCTACCTGGACTTCAGCAAGGCCTTTGATACCATCCCCCACAGCAAACTCCTGGCCAAGCTGTCAGCCTGTAGCTTGGACAGCAGCACTCTGCACTGGGCTGGCTGGAGGGCTGAGCCTAGAGAGTGGTGGTGAATGGTGCCACATCCAGCTGACAGCCAGTCACTAGTGGTGATCCCCAAGGATCAGTGCTGGGCCCCATCCTGTTTGCACTTTCCAGCAGTATGATGATGCCCAGGTAGCAGCAATTCATTGAAATCTCATTTCTTTTCCATTAGCCAGTTGTACTTAATCTTCTGTTTTATCAATGAGTTGATTATGCCTGTGGAGATGCAGAACTTTCCACCTTTCCTTATTGAGTAGCATCCTGTGTATTTCATGCTAGTTTGTTATATTGCTCAGTCTGTCATGAGCATGGTGAGGTATAGTTCCAAATTCCAAAGCATTTTCTATACCCATGTGCTAGGTTTGTGTGTGTAGTGGGGTTTTGTTGCCTACAGGGGTAGCTCTTGTAAGAATCTTCTAGACGCTCCCTCATCACCAAGTCAGGCCCACCTCTGGCCAAGACCAAGCTCCTCTGCAACAGCCAGTGGGAAAAACCCACTGGCCAAGTTCTTGGAGGGGGCGGGACATGAGAGAAACCATTATGCAGACTGAAAGGTCAGTGATAAAGGAGGAGGAGATATTCCAGGCAATAGAGCATTGATTCTTTTGCAGTGTGTGGTGAGATGGCAGGCTGTCCCCATGCAGCCCATGAAGATTAATGGTGGAGCCCACCAGGCCATGGAGGACTCCACACCACAGCAGATGTCAGGACCCCCAAAAGGTCACAAAGACTGTGGTGGAGCAGACTATTGCTGGGAAGACTATACCTTATAGAAGGGATCCACACTGAAACAGTCTGTGAAGAACTGCAGCCCCATGAGAAGGGCTCATATTGGAGAAGTTCCTGCATGACTGTCTCCTATGGGACAGACCCGATGGCGCAGGAACAGGCTGTGCCAATGTGCCAGAAGATGAGCCGCCGGGGCAGACGGCCAGCCTCGATGGGCAACAAACTTCTAATAGAACTAAGGGAAAAAAAGAGGGTGTACCATCTTTGGAAGAAAGGAGAGCCAACCCATGGAATGTTTAAGGATGTTGCTAGGTCATGTAGGAAGAAAATTAGGGAGGCAAAAGCCCATTTAGAGCTTAGACTGGTCTCTGCTGGGAAGGACAACAAAAAATCCTTAGATAAATACATTAATAGCAAGAGGAAGTGCAAGGACAACCTCCACTCCTTGGTGGACACGGAGGGGAACGTTGTAACAAAAGATGAGGAAAAGGCAGAGGTACTTAACACCTTCTTTGCTTCAATTTTTAATAGCAGGACAGAATGTCTTCCAGACAGCTGGCCTGCAGAGCTGGCAGAAGCAGTCAGGAAGTAGCATAGTTTCCCTGTGTTTGAGGAGGAGGCAGTTAGAGATCTCAGCTGCTTGGATCCCCACAAGTCCATGGGACCAGATGGGATCCATCCCAGGGTGCTGAGAGAGCTGGCAGATGAGCTGGCCAAGCCACTCTCCATCATTTTTCAGCAGTCCTGGCTCACTGGAGAGGTCCCAGAAGACTGAAAGCTGGCCAACGTGGTGCCCATCCACAAGAAGGGCCAGTTGGATGAGCCAGGGAATTATAGGACTGTCAGCCTGACCTCAGTGCCAGGCAAGACTACGGAACAGATCATCTTCAGTGCAATCACACAGCACTTCCAGGATGGCCAAGGGATCAGGCCCAGCCAGCATGGATTTAGGAAGGGCAGGTCCTGACCAACCTGACCACCTGATCTCCTTCTATGATCAGGTGACCCGCCTGGTGGATGTGGGGAGGCCTGTGGATGTGGTCTACCTGGACCTCAGCAAGGCCTTTGACACAGTCCCCCACAGCAAACTCCTGGCCAAGCTATCAGCCCATGGCTTGGACAGGATCACACTGCATTGGGTTAGAAACTGGCTGGAGGGCTGAGCTCAGACAGTGGTGGTGAATGGTGCCACATCCAGCTGGCAGCCAGTCACTAGTGGTGTGCCCCAAGGATCAGTACTGGGCCCCATGCTCTTCAACATCTTCATTGATGATCTGGATGAGGGGATGGAGTCCATCATCAGGAAATTTGCAGACGACACCAAGCTGGGGGCAGGAGTTGATCTGCTGGAGGGTAGAGAGGCTTTGCAGAAGGACCTTGACAGGCTGGACAGATGGGCAGAATCCAAGGGCATGAGATTTAACACATTCAAGTGCCGGGTTCTGCACATTGGCCACAACAACCCCATGCAGTGCTACAGGCTGGGGTCAGAGTGGCTGGAGAGCAGCCAGGCAGAGAGGGACCTGGGGGTACTGGTTGATGGTAGGCTGAACATGAGCCTGCAGTGTGCCCAGGCAGCCAAGAGGCCCAATGGCATCCTGGCCTGCATCAGGAACAGTGTGGCCAGCAGGAGCAGGGAGGTCATTGTGCCCCTGTACACTGCACTGGTCAGGCTACACCTTGAGTCCTGTGTCCAGTTCTGGGCCCCTCAGTTTAGGAAGGATGTTGACTTGCTGGAACATGTCCAGAGAAGGGCAATGAAGTTGGTGAGGGGTTTGGAACACAAGCCGTATGAGGAGAGGCTGAGGGAGCTGGGGCTGCTTAGCCTAGAGAAGAGGAGACTGAGGGGTGACCTTCTTGCTCTCTACAACTACCTGAAGGGAGGTTGTAGACAGGCAGAGGTTGGTCTCTTCTTCCAGGCAACCAGCACCAGAACAAGAGGACACAGTCCCAGGCTGTGCCAGGGGAGGTTTAGACTGGATGTTAGGAAGAAGTTCTACACACACAGAGTAATTGCCCATTGGAATGGGCTGCCCAGGGAGGTGGTGGAGTCACCGTCATTGGAGATGTTCAGGAGGAGACTTGATGGGGTGCTTGGTTGCATGGTTTAGTTGTTTAGGTGGGTTGGATTGGTTGATGGGTTGGACACAATGATCTCAAAGGTCTATTCTATTCTATTCTATTCTATTCTATTCTATTCTATTCTATTCTATTCTATTCTATTCTATTCTATTCTATGCTGGAGCAAGAGAAGAGTGTGATTAGCCTTCCCCCTGTGGAGGAAGCAGCAGCAGGGACAATGTGTGATGAACTGACTGCAACTCCCTTTCCCCATTATGCTGCTCTGTTGGAGGGAAATAGGTAGAGAAATTGGTAGCAGAGCTGAGCCCAGAAAGAAAGGAGCAGTGGGGGAAATGCCCATTTAAGATCTGATTGTATTACTCATTATCCTACTCTGATTTAATTGGTAAATTGGTAATGGTAGTGGTGTTTAAATTAAGTTGATGTTTCACCGAGTCTGGCTTTTGTCCATGGCCATAACTGGTGAGTGTGCTCTCCCTGTCATTTTCTTGACCCTCAAGCCTTTTGTTATAATTTCTCCTTCCCATTTCACAACTGGAGGAATAGGAGCCAGCAGCTGCATGATGTTAAGTGCCAGCAGTGTGGGCCTAAACTTTAATATCCCCTTTCCCTACCCATTGCCATCCCTCAATGTGGTGCTGTCTGCCAGCTTGTCTCTCACTCTCACATCTTTAGAACATTATGGAAATAGTCAATAAAATCAGCTTCAGGGCAGACTCTGTCCTGCATACAGAGGATTTCAGCTTAAGTTTCTAAATCTTAAATGTCACATCAGATGGCCTCAGCAAAGTGAGTATTTTCAGAGAGAGATTCATCTGGCCTTTGCCCAGCAACTTCTCTGGCCTCATGAATCCTTCTAGTGCTGCTGCCCACTGATTTTTGGAGGAGGCCAAGTGAAGGGCTGAAAGCTGTGTTTGTGATCCTGTAAGTGTAGCATACAAGTTCTGCCTTTGGGAACCATAAACTCTAGCTGCCTTACCACCACATCACCGGATATAAACCCATGAGGTGTATGTGCCTTCAGTCAGCCTGGTTGGGCAATGAACTTCTGAGCAAATTAAGGGGAAAAAGAGGGTCTATCATCTTTGGAAGGAAGGTGAGGTAACCCATGAAATGTTTAAGGATGTTGCTAGGTCATGCAGGAAAAAAATTAGAGAGACACAAGCCCATTTAGAGTTTAGGCTTTTCACTGCTGTGAATGGCAACAAAAAAAATCCTTCTACAAATATATTAATGGCAAGAGGAGGGGCAAGGACAACCTCCACTCCTTGGTGGACAAGGAGGGGAATATAGTAACTAAAGATGAGGAAAAGGCAGAGGTTAACACCTTAACACCTTCTTTGCCTCATTTTTTAGTAGCAGGATAGGTTGTCTCAGCCTGGAGAAGAGGAGGCTCAGGGGAGACCTTATTGCTCTCTACAGCTACCTGAAGGGAGGTTGTAGACAGGTGGGGCTTGGTCTCTTCTCCCAGGCAACCAGCACCAGAACAAGAGGACACAGTCTCAAGCTGTACCAGGGGAGGTTTAGTCTGGATGTTAGGAAGAAATTATTCATAGAGAGAGTAATTGCCCATTGGAATAGGCTGCCCAGGGAGGTGGTGGAGTTGCCATCGCTGGAGGTGTTTAGGAGGAGACTTGATGGGGTGCTTGGTGCCACGGTTTAGTTGATTAGATGGTGTTGGATGGTGGGTTGGACATGATGATTTCAAAGGTCTCTTCCAACATGATTTATTCTGTTCTGTTCTATTCTGTTCTAACCCTTAAAGGCTGTAACGTGGAGCTCCAGTCAGTGTGAAGCTACAACCTTCTTCATAGATCTTTGCTTCATAACTTCTAATACATTTTACACTTGTTTATATTTTTTCCTACTTTCACACCTTTCAAGTTATCACCTTCAGCACTTGCTCATAACACATCAGTACTGTTATCAGGTAACTGTGTCTAATAAATCTCAAAAGCCTAAAAAGTCTTCTGAGAGGCCTTATTTTATTTACAGAGATGAAGGGCTTGATCCATTCTTCTGGAAAAAATAAGATATTTGGGAAAAGGGACTCTGTCAAAGTTCCTTTACAACTTACTTGCTTTTCAAACAAAAAATATGCCTTTAAATAAACTTGTAAATTGACATAATGTGCTGCTTTCAGAGCTGTTTCTTTTCTCAGTATTATTATGAAAGAGGGAAAAAGTGTTTTTTCCCTCAGTAACAGAGGCTGCCTTTCCCAAAAATGTAGACATATTCTTCCACAAAACCCTAATTTCCAAGCTAAAAAATATTTATATATACTGACAAGGAACAGAAAATATAAATAATAATGCAGGGACAAATAAGAAATCAATTATTTCTGTAAGCCAAATTGTTTATTAATATGATGCATACCTTTCTGAGCTACTATATCTGTCTTTTTCTCTGGTAATCATGGCATAATGCAAGCCTCTCCCTCTAACAACAGAAATTAATAGAACATATCTTTCAATTAGACAAATGAAAAATGCATTTCCAAACCAAGCCATCATGCAGAGTGCAGCTTTTAGAGATGCAGAGGGTGTGATCTTAATTCTTCTTGACTTTACTCATTCTGTTTACATAAATTCATTTTAAATACTAGTTAATCCTGGTCACTGTACTGCTCCTCCCTGAAAAGACTTTCAGCAGAACTGCCACACAGAACAGGAGGAAGGTTCTCTAGAAAGGGAAAATTTGCAGTGCTGCACTGTGTATGAATCTCTGGGTATCGCTCCCATTTTGGGCAGCCCCTCCTTTTGAAAACAGGGACTTTCCACAACCCAACACCCCAATAGATGCATGAGATGCAGCAAGCTGGTTTTCCTCCACACAGAACCTAAGCAGTAAAACCACAAAGGATGCATGGAAATAGAAGGTGGGATACATATTTTCCCTATTCACTCCTTTTGTCAACAGACATTCAAATGAATCAGAAAAAAACCCAGACATTTACCTGCATTCTTCATTGAGATTTGCCCGCAGCTATGTACTGTGAAACACTTTCCTGCCTTCAGAAGGTTCCTTGATAAGAAATGCTCCATTCATTCCTAAAATAAGAAATAGGATCCTGTTTCCATAAACCAAACTAGCAACCGCCTGGGGGCTTGCCACTGATTTCCATGGAAGCAGAATCTTTCTCTACCTAAAGTGTCTCTCCTTTGAGATTATTAGAGAAATATTACTAATGTAGATTTCACTGAAATGGTTTTGCTGATACTGGTGTTAATAATGGCTGATTTTGATTACTTCATTAAAGAATATGTTTATAGACAGAATAGAGATACAAAAGCTAAGCTAAGGACTCAGCAGGAGATTAAATGACCACTGAAAATTAACTGCCCCTCTTTTAAAAGGTCAGTGCTTTGAGGATCCTCCTGCTGAGGAAAAGATGAGAAGAGGCATGGCTATGTGTTAATAAATTAAAACAAGATGACACACATACAAAAAAGTATAGTCGTTTGTAGTGAGTTGAGGCAGCCCCCCTCCCCACCACAGGCAAAATAACGACTCTGACAAACGGATTGCAAAAGTGATGGAAAAGTTTAAATAGAAAAGGGTGAATGTGCACAAAAGAACCAGAAACAGTGACAGAAGAAACCCCAAAACAGACCCGGATACATCCCATCCCCACCTGAGGGTGGGCCCAAGACCCCAGGGCTCGTTCTTCCCCCTCCCACTGCTAGGCTAGTCTCAGCTGGCCAGGCCTGAGACCACCCATCCCCCTGGCCTTGGCCTAGCCAGGCCCAAGGCCGGGAGACGTCTCCCGAGTTACCGGGTGCTGGCGAGGGAAGAAAGAGAAAGAGGCGGACCCCATGCTGGATTTTATAGCAGTGCAGGGGATTGTGGTAGGAGATACATGGTTTTCCTGTGTCCACTCACTGGGCTGGACCTCTGGACACAGGAAGTGCGCCACGCAGCAGGGGGCACCCAGCCCAAACCACCACATCGTTGGTTTGATACAGTGGGGTCTCGAGATCTGTGTCATCATAAAGGATCAGTCTTGAAGTTTAGCTGGAGTTAATCCATCTAAAATAACTGAGGAATACGCTCTGGATCTGTAGCATTTATAGGCTTTGGAAACAACGCTGGGGAGCGATTTAAACCTTCAGACAAGCAAAACCTTGCAGGTACATGCTTAACCTTTAGCACCTACTCCTTTTTAGGAAAGTGGCTGAGCATGTCCTTTTAATCACGACTGCATTTTCTAAATCCTGTTGTCTTCCATGGAGCCCATAGGTATTATTTGAGGGCTGAAGAGTCTTTGCCCTTCCACAGCACTGCTGATCCTTGAGCTTCTGCTAACTCCACCAGCTCCTGCTACCATTTCCTTTTCAATATTTCTCTTTTTTTTTTTTTTTTTTTTTTTTTTTTTTTTTTTTTTTAAGTGAGAGGCCAGGGGCCACCATTAAAATGTATATTGATTGCTTTCTTTTCAGATTTCTTTATTTTGGAATCTCAGAGGAATTCACTATATTTTTTCTAATCCCTACAGCAAGCCATCTTTTCCACCACTGATTTATTTCATATGATGTCATTAATGCTTCTAATGTACACCTCCTCAACTGCATTATTCCTGCTCTGTCTGAAGAGAAGCTCAAGGCTGATACCTCTTAGATGAAGGAAACATAGTCTTCTTATGTGAAGAGAATAACTGAGTCTCCTAAACATTAAAAAGTATCTCAGGAAGATGTTTGAAGCTCAGAGGAACCCAGCAAGGACTCTATTGGCATAGTTCTTGCCAAGCAGAAAGGCATAGTGCTGAGTCCTGCCACCTTATTTGCTTGTTGTTGCTGTCTGCTGCCCACCTTGCCAAGACAAGGAATTGGATAATCCCCAGTTGGGTCACCTACCTGGGTACATGCCCAGTAGGGTCTACCCATTTCCCCCTTCAGCCTAAGTGGCAGAGATATTGTAAGATAAGCCATATTTTCCATCATTTAATCTTTCACAGAAAAACAGTAGCATCATTGGTTTCCATGTCCAAAACCAAGACAAAGCAAAAGGAAAGCCCACAGTTTTGGAGCTCTGAAACTATCATTGCAAATACGGTTTCCTCAGCTTCACAAGTAATAAAAAGTTATGCTTTCATATCTATATCCTAAGCCAACACTACTGAAACATTCATCAAAAAGCTAGTATGGCAGGGCTTTTCAGCTCACCAGGATATTCCCCCTGGCTATGTACTTAAATTACAGATGCATACTGAAGCACACAGAGGGTATGTTCATTGGAATATCACCTCAATTTGAATAGAATTATGATGGAGGAGAAGCTGACAAGAGAAAAGGATGAAAGTAGTACAGTAATGAACTCTCCTAAATCAGTATATGTAACCATCTAGTCTCTTCAAGACAACAGCAATCGGCACCCAGAAAAATAACTCATTGCAAAGGACATGTCTCTTTTTACAGCCGCGGTTATTGCTCTGACTGCATGGGCATTGTGTGCAGCATACTTGGAGATAACACCTAACATATTTTTTCTTTTCTGATAAAGCGTATTTTAGTCAGTGGTATTGATTTATTCCTTTCCTTGCTTAAGTAGGAAATTGTCGTTTAACCAAGATTTCCCTGTCAACACAGAGGTAAAGTAATGACACACTTCCCTTTTGTAACAGCTACTAGCAAGCTCTCCATTTCATTGTCCAGGACACGCTTTTCCTGTGTGTTTCCTGTTCTCTTTTTTTATTACATTCATTTTGCAGCAGTGAGATGGTTATAGTTTTATTAAAGAAAAACAACAAACCCCAGCACATTTGCAAATATGTATGAGTCTGTGGTGAATGTAGTAATTGGTTTTTTCTTCCTTCACTTACAGCAGAAAAGTTATGCTGCAACAAGAATTTCAATAATTAATTGGTACGAGCGATTTTCATAAACATGCTCCTGCTGTGAGACTTTTGCCACAAATTAACTTCTACGTCGACTTCAGACAAAAAAAAATAACAACTAACAAGTTGTTCAATAACCTCTCTCCCCACTCCACTAAGCTGTTCCTGCAATCACCTTTTTATTTTTCTATGGCTAGCAATCATAAGAAAATGAAGCAGTTGCAAAGAGGTGAGACAAAACATGGTAGAGTATTGGCTCTAGTTTTCTGTTTGTATTCTCGGGAAAGGTTTTGGCACACCCCTGCTGTTTCTGATGCGGATTACTGATTCGTAATGGGAATTTGCTGCAACTGCTGGCTCATTTTCCCTGTGGTTAAAACTGCTTCCTGATATTTCTCAAAAGAGTGCCATAGGAAAATAGATGCAACATCTCATTTTTGGAGATCTGCTGGTTGTCATTGTTCTGGAGTCAAGCATGTCCTCCACCCAAAAGCCAGATTTGGCATGTTTCATTGAAGAGGCATCCATGTGGCTGACCTCTGTGCACAAGAGGAGCCGCCTTGTCTTACTGTCTACCACTCAGTGGTATCCTGGCTGCAGAACATTGTACTTAGTGAAACACAGAATAGCCAGCATTGCTCCTGGACCACACAGCCAAGGCAACGCATATCTGCTTCTTCTGAGCATGCATGGAGCACACAGTGGCTGATCTGTCAGAGAGGGGAACAGAAGGGTGTCCTTGGAACTGCAGATGAAAGCTCAAAAATGTGAAGAAAGCAAATGTCAGAAGCCCAGAAAGCATTTGTTCATGAAAAAAACCCAACAGGTTGAAAAACATTTTAAAAATCTTATTGAGCCAGTCTCATTACTTTGGAAGTGACAGATCATGATTTTGGAAGGCAACAACAGTGACCTCCTGTTAACCATAATAGGGAGGAGATGGTCTATTCACCTATCCCCTCTGCTTGGACAATACACCATGCTTCTGATGGAACCAGACTTTCACCCAGCCTGCCCCAGTATTTTCCTGTTGAGTCTTGTTCCTGCATTTAAAAAAAAGGGCACAAGTTTATATTCAGGGAAAACAAATCTTTAGTCCTGCTTCTAGTGGCACAGGAACTGAGTAGTGACATGATTAAAAAGTAATAAAAAAAAAAAGTGAGATATTTAGATAGTTCTTCAATGTTCCATGTATACTGTCAACAATCTATGTGAACTGCTGTTTGAATACCATTAATATAGATTGTTGTAGGTTGGATTTTTTTCCCTGCTTTCCCTTCCTTTTCTCTTTTCTTTCTCTCTTAATTTCCTTTCTTTCCTCTCCTTTTAATTTCTGTTCTTTTATTCTCTTTCACCTTAATTTGATTTTACATTCACTGGCTGAACCATGAGAATGTAAAAGCTGCAGAAGCAATACATGTTCTGAATTTTCCTCCAACAATGGCTTGTAGATTCAAATTACAATACTTTCCTTTTTTTGTATTCAGATGCAAACCATAGACCGTTGGAACTACTTAAACAGAAGATACACACCCAACGCTGAGGTGGCCTCTGCAGCACACATGTCAAATACCAGCAGATCTTCTCCTCTTCCATCAGTGCAGTTCCTATTCCAGAATTGCAGGCAGTACCAGGTTCAAAATAACAGAGGTATATGGTTCATCAAATCAGCTGCAGAGCAGCTATGGAAATCCTTACCACAAGATGTCACAGATGCTAAATGCACTGAGGACTACTTGGATTAAAAATGCCACTTCTGGCATTATTGGAGCCTGGGAGAGTACTGAGGATACATTTACCTTTATTTTATCTTCTTGGGCATCTGCTGAAGACCACAAAAAAGGCATAATACTGGGCTAGTTGGACTATTCTTGTGGTTTGTTTTTTTTTTTTTATATTTAAGCAGTCAGGCAGGAAGAAAGTTGTCAGTCCTCAGAATGCAAAGTCTTGCAGCTCCTGGCAGCACCAGGCAGCAGGAACATTAGGGTCAGTATTTCCAAAACGGCTCACTGCACAGCCCAGCCAGAACCCAATCTTCTTCTGTGAAGAACTGCAGGATGTTTAGTTTTGATTCCAAATGTGAAAGAAAGGAAATATCAAACTCTTCCATGAAACAGAATTATTATTCTCCATTCAACTACATTAACTATTCATGACTTCACTGCACACAGAATTTTGTTTCACATTCCTTTAGTGCACTGCTTCCCAGATTGTGCTAAATGTACCTTAAGCACTACAGAAACAGCCTCAGATCAGCATGGCTGCACTACCCAAATATTTTAATGGTGCCTTCTCGGCTTGCCAAATTCAACATCACTGCCAGAACAAGTCCAGTTTGATATACCTGCCCTAGGATGTCATCTCATACAGCTACTTAATTATGATACATAGTTAACTGTGAAAGATCCCACACTGAATAAATGGACCTCATATGTCACAGTATCACAGTATCACCAAGGTTGGAAGACACCTCAAAGATCATTGAGTCCAACCTGTCACCACAGACCTCATGACTAGACCATGGCACCAAGTGCCACGTCCAATCCCCTCTTGAACACCTCCAGGGATGGTGACTCCAACACCTCCCTGGGCAGCCCATTCCCATGATGAATCACTCTCTTGGTGAAGAACTTTCTCCTCACCTTGAGCCTAAACCTCCCCTGCAACAGCTTGAGACTGTGTCCTCTTGTTCTGGTGCTGGTTGCTAGAGAGAAGAGGCCAACCCCTTCCTGGCTACAACCACTTTTCAGGTAGTTGTAGAGAGCAATGAGGTCTCCCCTGAGCCTCCTCTTCTCCAGGCTAAACAATCCTAGCTCCCTCAGCCTCTCCTCATAGGGCTTGTGCTCAAGGCCTCTCACCAGCCTTGTTGCCCTTCTCTGGACATGTTCAAGTGTCTCAATGTCCTTCCTAAACTGAGGGGCCCAGAACTGGACACAGTACTCAAGGTGCGGCCTAACCAATGCAGAGTACAGGGGCACAATGACCTCCCTGCTCCTGCTGGCCACACTATTCCTAATGCAGGCCAGGATGCCATTTGCCTTCTTGGCCACCTGGGCACACCACTGGCTCATGTTTAGGCAGCTGTCAACCAACACCCCTAGATCTCTCTCTGATTGGGAGCTCTCCAGCCACTCCGACCCCAGCCCGTAGCTCTGCATGGGGTTGTTGTGGCCACAGTGCAGCACCCAGCACTTGGACTTGTTGAATGCCATCCCGTTGGACTCTGCCCTTCTGTCCAGTCTGTTGAGGTCCTTCTGCAGAGTCCTTCCACCCTCTAACTGCCCAACATCTGCTCCTAACTTGGTGTCATCTGCAAATTTGCTGATGATTGACTCAATCCCCTCATCCAGATCATCAGTGAAGATATTAGAGAGGATGGGGCCCAGCACTGATCCCTGGGGGATGCCACTGGTGACTGGCCTCCAGCTGGAGGTGGCACCATTCACCACCACTCTCTGTGCTTGGCCCTCCAGCCAGTTCCTAACCCAGCACAGAGTGTTGCAGTCCAAGCCACAAGCTGACAGCTTAGCCAGCAGTTTGCTGTGGGGGATGGTGTCAAAGGCCTTGTTGAAGTCCAGGCAGCCTGCCCCACATCCACCAGGTGGGTCACCTGATCATAGAAGGAGATCAGGTTGGAGAGGCAGGACCTGCCCTTCCTAAATCCATATTGGCCGGACCTGAGCCCTTGGCCATCCTTCAGGTGCGCAGTTATTGCCACCAGCATAATCTGCTCCATAATTTTCCCTGGACTGAGGTCAGGCTGACAGACCTGGAGTTTCCAGGCTCCTGTATCCGATCCGTCTCGTGGATGGGGATCACATTGGCCAGTTTCCAGTCATCTGGAATCATGTCAGTGTAAATGAGACTGATCCGTGCTTTAAACAACATCTCAAGCACACCTTCAGTCTTGGAGAGTACCAGAATTGTCTCCTGGCTCACAAAACAGGCCAGGAAATCACCTTAAGTGGATTAGAGCCATGAGCAGCAGGTGAAGCAATGCAGGAAGAACCCTCTGAGAAATTAAGGGGAGCTGGAGACCTAGGTGGGATTTATTTCAAACTGGTTTGAATTTCTGTCATTCAGCCCTTCAGTGAGACACTTTGCAGTCTCCCTTGTGTAAAGCAGACATCTGCACCTTAAATAAAATGCTGGTTTTGAGAGTGTTGGTTGTGCTTCAGGTAGACAGATTTTCAGAAAATCTTCTGAAAATGAAACTTTCCCAGATAAGAGACTAAAGTGTCCTGTCCAAGGTCTGTGCTACAGAAGTCCAAACTCTCAAGAGGATCCTAACAGTATGCCAGAGGTCTGACCAGGGAATGTCTTATCCTCAGCATGAAATGTCCGTTTATGACTTCCAGACTCTGAATTCTTTGCTGAAAGCAGTGAGCAAGTAATCCAATTAATCTGTGTTATAATATGTTAGAAGATCTTTATAGAAATGGTTTCTAAAGTACACTGGCCTGATGAAAAAGTATTTTATCAGTATCAACCTAGGAGATGTATGAACCATTTGCTTGGACATAAAAGAGGTGCAATAATCTGCTTATCTGGCTCTCTGCATGCCCTTGCACCTCTCTGGAAAGTGGACAGTTGAGACCCTAACTGGAAGCAAATTTCAAGAGCAAAGTTCCTTTAATTCTGTATGTAACATTAGATCTGGAGTTTCATTATCCTCTACTAATTTGTCTTTTGAGGATATATCTTCCTCCCCTTTCTTCACTTTACAGCTTTTTCCTCTAATCCTGCTAGCAGAAGGTTATTTCCCCTCTGGATAAATTGGAGTATCTCCAGTCCACACCAGCTCCTCTTTCAGAGAAGCATCACATGAATCTAACATTTCTTTTGCCAAAATTTGCTTTTAAAACTCTGCTTTTTTCTTCTTCAGTATTCTTCATAAGCAACTCAGCTACAGCCTTCTAATCCAGTCTTACTCTTCCTGTGAGGGTCACCTGTAGCAGATACTGAAAAGCAGCTTTCCTTAGGTGGGACTCCAGCTGTCCATCCTGATGGGCATGGCTTCTTTAATGTCTTTTTTTGGGGGTCATACAAGCAGGCTAGCGTAATTCAGAGTCACCTTTCAGAAACAACTGCTGTTTTGCCAGCTTCCAGATGATGTCTCCAAGTCTCCTGTATCCCTGTTTGCTGTCCTTCATCCTTATCTCCAGTGTTTCTTCAGGGAGCAGCTAGAAACATGCACTACCATCAAGTTCAAGAAAAAAAAATCCAGTAAGTGAGGCTGAACCTGCATGGATAAGTAAGGGGGTCTTTGAAAAACTTAAAAAGAAAAAGGAGGTTTACAATATGTGGAGAAAAGGTCTGGTCACTAGGGACAATTCTAGAAATAGTGCCAGAGAATGTAGAGACATGACAAGGAAGGCCAAGGCCCTCTTGAAACTGAGTCTTGCCAGGGGGGTGAAAGAGGGGTTTTTTTGTGTACTCTCCTGAGTGTACCCCCAGTGTACCCTGAGTGTAGCCTCCTGAGGGCAGTGAAAGAGAACAAGAATAGTTTTTCAAATACACAATGATAAAAGGAAGAGCATGCAAAAGGTAGGCCCACTACTGAACAATGTGGGAGATATGATAACTGATGATGCAGAGATGGCAGAGTTGCTGAATGTATTCTTTGCCTCAGTCTTTACTCCTAAGTCCAGCCCTCAGGAACCTCAGTCTCTTGAAGCAAGGGAGCAGAACTGGAGGGAAGAGAACACTCCACTAGTCAGTCAGGACTGGGTTAGAGATCTCTTATACCATCTGAAGACACACAAATCCATGGGCCCCGATGGGGTGCATCCACGAGTGCTGAGAGAGTTGATAATACTGTGGCTGAAGCTCACTCCATCATCTTTAAAAAGTCATGGAGAACAGGAGAGGTGCCTGATGACTGTAAGAAAGCAGATGTCACTCCAGTCTTCAAAAAAGGCAAGAAGGAGGACCCAGGCAACTACTGACCAGTCAGCCTCACCTCCATCCCTCAAAAGGTGATGGAGCAGCTCGTCCTGGAGGTCATCTCTAACCACATGGAAGACAAGAAGGTTATCAGGAGCAGCCAACATGGATTTACCAAGGGGAGATCCTGTCTAATCTGATGGCCTGCTATGAAACCATGACCAAATGGGTAGACAAGGGAAGAGCATTGGATGTCATATACCTTGATTTCAGTAAGGCTTTTGATACCGTCTGCCATAACATGCTCATAGAAAAGCTCAGGAGATGTGGCATAGATGGCTGGTCCATGAGGTGGGTTGCAAACTGTCTCAACAACAGAGTTCAGAGGGTCATCATCAGTGGCACAGAGTCAACTTGGAGGCCTGTGGCCAGTGGTGTTCCCCAGGGATTGCTACTGGGTCCTGTTTGTTCAATATCTTTACCAACAGCCTGGATCAGGGGATTGAGAGTACCCTCAGCAAGTTCACTGATGGTACAAAACAAGGAGACTGGATGACACCCCATTGGGCTGTGCAGCCATCCAATGAGATCTGGACAGGCTGGAGAGCTGGGTGCAGGCAACCTCCTTAAGTTCAATAAGGAAAATTGCAGGGTCCCACTTCTGGGTGGGGGAGTTAAAATAGGCACCAGTACAGGTTAGAGGCTGCCTTGCTGGAAAGCAGCTCCATGGAGAAAGACCTTGGAGCGCTGGTGGACAACAAGTTCCCCATGGAACAGCAATGTGCCCTTGTGGCCAAGAGAGCCAATGGTATCCTGGTGTGCATCAAGAAAAGTGTGTCCAACAGGCCTAGGGAGGTTCTTCTCTCCCTTTACTCTGCCCTGGTGAGACCACACCTGGAATACTGCATCCAGTTTTATGCTCCCCAGTTCAAGAAAGACAGGGACCTGTGGGAGAGAATCCAACAGAGAGCCACAAGAATGATTAGGGCACTTGAGAACCTCCCCTATGAAGAGAGACTGAGAAACTTGGGGCTTAGTCTTGAGAAGACAAGACTGAGAGGGGATCTCATCAATGTCTATAAATGTTATAGACCTGTCAGTCAGTCAGTCAGTCTGACCTCACTGCTAGGGAAGGTCATAGAGCAGATCATCTCAAGCACCATTACACACCATAAAGAGGATCAGGCCCAGAGGATCAGGCCCAGTCAGCATGGGTTTATGAAGGAAGAGTTTATGAAGAGTCCTGCCTCACTCTTTCTATGACAGGATAACCTGACGGTTGGATGAGGGAAAGGCTGTGGATATTGTCTACCTAGCCTTGGACACTGTTTCCCACAGAATTATCATGGACAAACTGGCTGCTCATGGCTTGGATGAACACATGCTCTGCTGGATAAAGCACTGGCTGGGTGAACAGGCCCAAAGAGTGGTGGCCAATGGAATTAAATCCAGCTGGTGGCCAGTCACAAGTGGTGTTCCTAAGGGCTCAGTATTGGGACCACTTCTGTTTAACATCTTTATTGATGATCTTGATGAAGACACAGAGTGTGTCGGCAGTAAGTTTGTAGATGACACCAAGGTGGGTGGGAGTGTTGATCTGTGTTGTGTGATGACACCAAGGTGGGTGGGAGTGTTGGTCAGTGACTGGCTGGAGAGCAGCCCTGAGGAGAGAGACTTGGGGGTGCTGGTGCATGAGAAGCTCAACATGAGCTCTCAATGTGCGCTTGCAGCCCGGAAAGCCAATCAGATCCTGGGCTGCATCAGGAGAAGTGTGACCAGCAGGTCAAGGGAGGTGCTTCTCCCCCTCTACTCAGCTCTGGTGAGACCCCACCTGGAGTACTGCGTCCAGTTCTGGAGCCCCTATTACAGGAGGGATGTGGACGTGCTGGAGCGTGTCCAGAGAAGGGCCACGAGGATGATCAGAGGGCTGGAGCACCTCTCCTATGAGGACAGACTGAAGGAGTTGGGGCTGTTCAGTCTGGAGAAGAGAAGGCTCCGAGGTGACCTCATTGTGGCCTTCCAGTATCTGAAGGAGGCCTACAGGAAGGCTGGGGAGGGACTTCTCAGGATCTCAGGTAGTGATAGGACTAGGGGGAACGGAATGAAGCTGGAAATAGGGAGATTCAGGCTGGATGTGAGGAAGAGGTTCTTTACCATGAGAGTGGTGAAGCCCTGGAATGGGTTATCCAGGGAGGTGGTTGAGGCCCAGTCCCTGGAGGTATTTAAGACCAGGCTGGACGAGGCTCTGGCCAGCGTGATCTAGTGTAGGGTGTCCCTGCCCATGGCAGGGGGGTTGGAACTAGATGATCCTTGTGGTCCCTTCCAACCCTGACTGATTCTATGATTCTATGATTCTATGATCTTCACGAGGGACTTGGACAGATTGGATTAATGAGCCAACATTAATGGCATGAGCTTCAACAAGGCCAAGTGCACTTAGGTCCTGCACTTGGGTCACAACAACCCCAAGCAATGCTACAGACTTGGGGAAGTGTGGCTGGAAAGCTGTCTGGCAGAAAGGGACCTGGGGGTTTTTATTGACAAGCAACTGAATATGAGCAAGCAGTGTGCCCAGGTGGCCAAGAAAGCCAATAGCATCCTGGCCTTTATCAGAAATGCTGTGTCCAGCAGGAGTAGGGAGTTGATTGTCCCCCTGTACTCAGCTCTGGTGAGGCCACACCTCGACTATTGTGTCCAGTTTAGGGCACATCAATACAAGAGGGATGTGGAAGTGCTGGAGCAAGTGCAGAGGAGGGCAACAAAGCTGCTGAAGGGCCTGGAGAATAAATCTTATGAAGAGTGACCAAAAGAGTTGGGACTGTATGGAAAAGAGGAGGCTGAGGGAAGACCTTATTCCTGTCTACAACTACCTGAAAGGACATCTCAGAGAGGCTGGTGTTGGTCTCTTCTCCCAGGTAATTAGTGATAAAACAAGAGGGAATGCCTCAAGCTGCGACTGGGTAGGTTTAGACAGGATATTAGGAAAAAAAAAATTCACAGAAAGAGTGGTCAGGCACTGGAATGGGCTGCTCAGGGAGGTGGTTGAGTCACCAACCCTGGATGTGTTTAAAGGTCATTTGGATGTAGTGCTTGGGGATATGGTTTAGGGGTGAACTTTTCAGAATAGGGTTATTGGTTGGACTTGGTGATATTGAAGGTCTTTTCCAACCTGAATAGTTCTGTGTGAAATATCTGAGGGGTGGGTGTCAAGTGAAGGAGGCCATTCTGTTTTCAGTGGTGTACAATAATAAGACAGGAAACAACGGGCACAAGTTTGAACATAGAAGATTTCACCTAAACATGAGAAGAAAGTTCTTTATAGAGAGGGTGATAGAGCATTGGAACAGGCTACTCAGAGAGGTTGTGGAGTCTCCTTCTCTGGACACTTTCAAAACCCACGTGGATACATCCTTACGTGGACTACCCTAAGTGATCCTGCTTTGGCAGGGGGATTGGACCTGATGATTTCATAGAATCATAGAATCATAGAATCAGTCAGGGTTGGAAGGGACCACAAGGATCATCTAGTTCCAACCCCCTTGCCATGGGCAGGGACACCCTACACTAGATCACGCTGGCCAGAGCCTCGTCCAGCCTGGTCTTAAACACCTCCAGGGACTGGGCCTCAACCACCTCCCTGGATAACCCATTCCAGGGCTTCACCACTCTCATGGTGAAGAACTTCTTCCTCACATCTAGCCTGAATCTCCCCATTTCCAGCTTCATTCCATTCCCCCTAGTCCTATCACTACCTGAGATCCTGAGAAGTCCCTCCCCAGCCTTCCTGTAGGCCCCCTTCAGATACTGGAAGGCCACAATGAGGTCACCTCGGAGCCTTCTCTTCTCCAGACTGAACAGCCCCAACTCCTTCAGTCTGTCCTCATAGGAGAGGTGCTCCAGCCCTCTGATCATCCTCGTGGCCCTTCTCTGGACACGCTCCAGCACGTCCACATCCCTCCTGTAATAGGGGCTCCAGAACTGGACGCAGTACTCCAGGTGGGGTCTCACCAGAGCTGAGTAGAGGGGGAGAAGCACCTCCCTTGACCTGCTGGTCACACTTCTCCTGATGCAGCCCAGGATCTGATTGGCTTTCCGGGCTGCAAGCGCACATTGAGAGCTCATGTTGAGCTTCTCATGCACCAGCACCCCCAAGTCTCTCTCCTCAGGGCTGCTCTCCAGCCAGTCACTGCCCAGCCTGTATTTGTGCCTGGGATTGCCTCGACCCAGATGCAGGACCCTGCACTTGGTCTTGTTGAAGCTCAGGAGGTTGGCTTGTGCCCACCTCTCCAGCCTGTCCAGGTCCCTCTGGATGGCATCCCTTCCCTCCAGCGTGTCCACTGCACCACACAGCTTGGTGTCATCAGCAAACTTGCTGAGGGTGCACTCCATGCCACTGTCCATGGCACCCACAAAGATGTTGAACAAGACAGGTCCCAGGACTGATCCCTGAGGGACTCCACTTGTCACTGGCCTCCACTGGGACATGGACCCGTTGACAGCCACTCTTTGGGTGCGGCCATCAAGCCAATTCTTTATCCATCTAGTGGTCCAAAGATTTCTGGAGGTCCCTTCCAGCCTCTAATGTACTGTGATACTGTTGGTTATTTTTAGCTTTTACTGTGATACTGTTGGTTATTTTTAGCTTTTCTCCCCCAAATTGTGTATCACTGTATGAGCTATAGTCATATCTCAAGCCTTTTTATGTAGGAACATTTCAAGTCCATTATTACCATTCTGCTCTTCCACTGAAAATGAGCATATTTGTTCCCAGGTCTTTGCAGGCAAAGAAAAGCTATGCTTAATCACACAAAAGCCATTTTTCTGTCTATATTGTCAGTAAAAATTCATCTCTTCTGATTCTTTGGTCTTGCTCTGCAGGCAAAGGGAACAGTGTACAGCAAGGTGCTCCAGCAAAGCTGTTGAATGGGGACTGAGGCCTTTGTGACCTCTTTGCAAATTGCACCTCAGACAGCAGTATCTGAATTTTGTGTCTCTCACAGAGTATGTAAAACTGCATGCTTTCAGTGGGGTATCAGACTCATGAACTCTATGCCTGAAGTGTCACTTCTTTCCTCATGCTTACATATGGTGTCCAGCCTTTGCACTTCCTCATTGGATGTGGATTCCACAGCTGGCTTGTGGATGTGTCCTCAGAAGTAGATGGGCTTCAGCCTTCTGCAATGGGGCCTGAATCCATTAATATCAACATTGCCCAAATAGTAGCTACAATTTTAAATACCTCTGTAAAACTAGCCCTTAAGTACTGCACTTACAGTGGCAGGAGAAGAACTTCAGTGTTCCCTTCTCCGGTACATATGCATATTACAATGGATTTTTCATTATTGCCTATTGTAACCTTAATATCTGCTACTGTAGTTTGCCCTGGTGTCTTGCCTTTTACTGCTACTATCTGACTTCTTCGGCTTTTGTCTGTAACTCAGACCCTTCTTTTTTTAAAATTAGTTTTTCTGTTACTCTGTTATTAAAATCATACTGAACAGCTCTACTGTGCATTAACAGACATGAATAACTTTAGCTAACTTCCAGGTCTACTTGCCCTAATCCTGTGAGAAAAATACTGCCTGTTATTCTGACATCATCCAAATATGCCAAATGTACTGTAGAATGTAGACAGTATTTATTCACTGCCTGTTCAGCTCACATGCCTGAATTTTCTTGTACCTGCCACCCACACCTGCTAAATTTCTCTTTAAGTACAATTTGTTTTCTTGTCATTTTATTCTGGCTTTTCAATGCCCAGAACAAGAGTTGAAGGCCAGCCTGAGTAAAGACTCCTGCATCCACTAAGCTGTCTTGTTCCTGGTGAGTGAAATCCCTATGCAGGCATTCACTGAGGCTGGCAGGCATCCTGAACTAGCAACTCAAAAAGCCTACTCTGTATGCAGACCTAAAGCCAGAGCTGGCTTTAGGCCTTACCACAGCTGGGCAGCTGCTCAGGGAGGGAAGACTGACCCAGAGAAAACAGACCCTGTTTTAGATATCTCAGTCCTCTCCTTCTATCTAGCTCATAGTCAATACAAAATTCTGAAGAGTAGCAAAAACAAGCACAGCACTGAAATGGTGCCTCCTCTTAATTTCCCGCCCTCCAAAAAAACAACCAAATGCTCGAGTTGGGTTTAGGGGTTTGAATCCCTCCCTGTTCCTGCTCCAGCTCAATGAATGCAGAGACTTGTATTCCTTCAGGTGTAACAGGAAATAAATGCTAATATTTTCATCCTTCTCAGTCTTTCAAATTATTGAATGGGTAATTCCACACTCCTGCAATATTATATTTGGCAAGGTCTAAAGCACCATCACAGTCCATAAACTACAAAGGAAAAAGAATTTGTGATTAGGCATTTCTGAAGGCAGAACCCGACCATACACTTTGGAGGTGCTTGAATTGAGGTCCATTTCAGAAAAATCTCTGCTCTATTTAATTTCTAATAATTTGGTGAGCTGGAACTAAAAGTAAAGTTTTCTGGTTTCCCATAACAGCATATTGCACAATCTTCTCATTTTGTTTTAACCCTCCTGCAGCCCATTGGCAGTTTCCATTTCTATACATTCTGGTAATGATATTTTTACTTCAAAATGGGCAACAATCTTTTCCAGTGGCATTTAATGAAGTTGCAAGCAACCAAATATTCCTTTTTCAGGAATTTTCTTCTTCAGCTACTCTGGGCATGCTGCAGAGGATCCTAACTGGAAAACAGATTGTTATTCAAACCTTAAAACAGTATATTTCATTGACTTGGACTAGAAATGATGATTAGATTCTCTAGCAAGGTTTGCTTCCAGTGTGAAATCATTTTATACCACACCACAGGGAGGGTGGTGACCCTAGCACTAGATTCTCTATTCATGTGGGTTCCTGTTCTGTGGCTATACACAGGCACAGATGAATGCAGAGGGACCAAGTTCATTTGTGTGGTCTGCAAATTGTCTGCGTCTGAGCCAGCCCTGTTCTGGAAGATGGAAATCCAGGTTACAGTGGAGCTACATCCAAGCCAGAGAGACTCACCAGGAGTTCTACTTTAACATTGCTGTCACCTTCTGGACCTGAGCAGGCTCATGTTTGCCTAGTCTGGTACACAAGCAGAAGCATCCAACTCTGGAATGTCTACCTCACTCCAGAAAAAAAAAGAAAAGCTTGATCTATTATAGGCTGAAAGAAACTACTGCAGAGTTCAAGCAATGATCAGTACTGTGTACAGAGGGCAAAGCCTCATTTCCAGTGAACAATAAGGGAACATAAATGTCTTGTTTGCATGCCCAGACTGTGCAGTGGAAACTCGTTTCTTAATTTCCAGTGCAGCCCTTGCAGCCCTGCAATGGCCTGGGAAACAAGTTGGAAGTTTTCAGGCCAGCCACAGAACCCAGGCATCCCAGGAGTTAGAAGGAGGGAATAGGTCACTATGCGCAGACTATGTCTAACCACTGATTCCATCTTCCCATAAACAGTACTAATGCATGGGACAAGGCACTTACCACAGCATCCAGCAGATCAGAGCTTGCTGCAGTATCCCTCCTCCAGCTCTGCAAAGCTGGTGATGGCCTGCAGAAGAGTAGTTCCTGATGAATCTATCCAAGCCTCAAACAATGAAGGCTGGAGATCTTGATGTGATGGATTACAAGGCTGAAGAAATCCTTGCCTGCCAATAACAGAAAACAGCTGCCCAGGGAAGAACTGCAATTTCTGCTGGTTAGTAACTAAAACCCATTTGAATCCTTGGTGTAATTGCAGCACATCCAGCAGATTAAAATCCAAATTCTTCTCTCTTTCCTAGTACATTTAGGCTGTAAAAACCTGTGGAAGAGACAGCTGCCAGGTGACTGTACACAGCATGCTGATCTACAACTGCGATCACACTCATGATCAGAAATCACGGGCAGCTGAAGATGAGGGCTGCCCACAGTTCCACAGGGCTCTTGGAAGCAGTGCTGAGCTCCCATCAGACAGCTAAGCAAACAGCCATCCCTGGATGAGGACACAGGTTCTG
This sequence comes from Picus viridis, assembly GCA_033816785.1. Classification (NCBI taxonomy): domain Eukaryota; kingdom Metazoa; phylum Chordata; class Aves; order Piciformes; family Picidae; genus Picus; species Picus viridis. The sequence goes on from CM066566.1 coordinate 31,889,142, forward strand.
TGTTGTCGGCATGCTTTGCCATTCTTCAGCATCTGCGCATTTATTGACGAGTTTTCACTCGGCATGAAGGAGCAGTGGCATGCAGGCCTGGGCACTGGCTCTTTAGTTATACAGCATTTAATCCAACCCTTGGTGAAAAGCATTGGCTGCATTACACCTTGGCCAGTACTATGACTGAAAAATGGCTGGAAAAGACCAAATGTCAAATCTTATTCCTGCTCTCTCAGGTACTCATCATGCAGCTTCTTCCAGGATTCATCTCAGGGCTTTCAACTCTCACTCTTCTTTTTGTACGGTGAAGGGACACAGGACAGATTTTTCTGGTATGCTCTTCCACATCTTCGCTTACCAGCATGGCAGCATTTTCAGCACCACAACATCCCTCTTTCTCTTGGAGTTCCTCTTACCTGAACCTTGGTGCCCATGACTGCATCCTATGCCTTATATAAGGTGATGCCAGAGTCCTGTACAGTACATGAATACTTCCTTCACTCTTTAGCCAAACTAGGATGCCAATATTGAGTTCAAGTTGTTTTTCATCTTTTGCTACAAATCCCTCATTTAGTTTTCAGGCAATCAGAGACAGAGCTCACTCTGATATATTTTCATTACATACAATAATATTCTGATTTACCCAACTGTACAAGGTCACAAGCTTGGATGGAAATGCATCTTCAGAGCATATGACTCCCAGTGTACTAGAGAAGGATGATTTTGTAGCTTACATATTGATTTGAACAAAAGGATTACTGTCCTCTGTAGCTGAACTGGGAAATCCTGGGAGTGTCTGAAGCCGCAGGGCACTCCCAAAACATGAGATAACATTCAGCCATCTCTCCTAGCAGTAAAACATCCACTATACATCACACCACCCATATAACCCACAAAGCAGGCATTGTTAATGTCATCATAGAAAAAACCCAGGCTGTTGTGATCTTGATCACTGGGTAGTGTCACTGGGAAAATAACGGTGTAGAGACCTGGACAGAGATCATAAGAGCTGTCCTCACTGCAAGCAGCAGCACTGTTGTAAGCATGGGCTCCCTGTGGGATTCCTGGGTAGCCAGAGTGGGCAGGAACACAGGCTTGGTGATGGTGGCCATTAGGCCAGTCTACAAGGGACAAAGATACCACTTCCAGCTCTGCTGCAGGCCTGCTGTGAACACCTGGAGAAAGGTCCCAGCAACAGTAGTGAACTCCACACCCCTCAAACATAGGAGAATATGGCTGCTGCTCTGGGCACAGACTAAGGCAATGGTGAGGGGTCACAGTATAGCAGTGGCTAAGTACAAAACATCTCTCACCTTGAGCTGTAGATGTTTCTCTTCTTCCTCAGAGGCTCATTTCATCCAGCTTTTTCTAAAGTACTTAACCTCTTTGAAATGTTTGGTTTTGTTTGGTTTGGGTTCTTTTAGGGGAACTTGGTATTATACACAGAGGATGTACTACACTTGCTTTCATTCTGCCTCAGTTTTGAAAAGATGCTTCTGGGCTGCAGATAAAAATACCCAGATGGATTTCAGGAAAATGCTTTATTGAAAATAAAGAGGTAGACCTTCAGCATTTAAAATGGAGAAAAAAAAAATCAGTCCTATAAGGCAGCAGAGATAGTAATAGTAAAAGAAAAGTATCAGCAGAAAAATGTTTGCAACCTAGAGCTGATGATTTAAGAGTAATCAGGGATTCAGCAGACATTTTAATGTGCCAGCAGCAGAAGGCTTAAAGAGAAAAAAAAGTTTGTGATTTAAAGTGAAAGTTATCAATGTTAAAGCATCAGTTTGTGTCTCATTCACTTTCTCTCTTTACTGCTGGGTCTGTCTCTCACCTGTGAAGTGCAGGGCCAGGTTTTTTTCCTTTTTTTGGTAAATCTCCTTTTAATGTCAAAGTGAGTCTAAGAGCAAGCATGTTTGCAGTCACAGGACAAAACCTACTTCCCTAGTGGGAAGCTTTCCACCAGATTTCCTGGTATTGGTTTTTCTGGAAGGGGCAGGTCAGCTGCAATATCAAGCTAGGATGCTCCTGCTCACCCTGGACAAGTGGGCAACGGAAGCTGGAAAAAATATCTTGTTGATGTTTGCTATTAAATAGCTATAACCAAAGACGAAGATTTATATGTAAATGATATCTTGAACTATGCTTCATCTGTGTGGTCTTAATCAAACATCCTTTGGGCTCATATTACCTTGAGGTGGTCCCCCCAATTCCCTGTTCACTGCCTGCACATGCCAGTACCTGCCTGTACCTCTGCAGCCCAAAATGCACTGTACTTGTGCCTGCACATGCCAGCACATCCACCCAGACCACCATCAGGAGGTGGATCAGTAGATTAGAAGACATATTGCACATGTTATTGTGGCCACAGGCACAGCAGAATTGAGACATTTGCACACTTGCCTCAGTAGTGTGGGGCCATGGGGCATACAGAGCCTGCAGATGGTGCTATTTAATTGTTAAAACAACTGAATTATAACCCATCAAAACTGCCTGCAGGCTTTTGTCCTGGTTTGAGTTGGAACAGAACTAATTCTGTTCTGTAGTTCTACTCTCCATCTCTGCACTTTCTGAGATTAATGGTGTATTTTTGCAGACAGTGTCTTTTTCTGGAGGTAACAATGCTTGATGCTTATAGAGAGGTGACCCAACACTGACGAATAAGGTAATCCATTCTATATATACAATAGAATACAATAGAATAAACCAGGTTGGAAGAGACTTTCAAGATCACCATGTCCAACCCATCAGCCAATCCAACCCACCTAAACAACTAAACCATGACACCAAGCACCCCATCAAGCCTCCTCCTGAACAACTCCAATGATGGTGTTCAGTGTAAAGCTGAGTGATCACAAGGGTCAAGTTCTCTTCAGTGGCCAGTGTTAAAGGAAGACTCTCTCTCTTCTGCCTTTGATCCCATTCTGTATGTTCCTGAAACCATTTCCAATATCCAGCTGTGAATCTGTTTCCCATCTGCCATTGAGTCCAGCCTGAGACCTTCTGAGTGCCTGCCTACATCATCAGTGGTGACAGTGACATAACTGTCACCAAGGAGACTGGATTTCATATTGTTTTTGTATATATTTGCATATATTTTATTATTTTTATTTTCATTACAGCTGGTTTAACTTTCCTTTCCAATCCACAAGTCTCTTTTTTAATTGCCTTTGTCTTTGGGAAGGGAGAGGCATTTGTCACTCATTTGGAGGCTGGTCCAGCACTAATCCTTGCTAGCTTTGCATTTGCAGGATCAGCACTGGCACTGAAAACCTGCGTTCACTCAGAGGTACTATCTGAGCCAACCACAGAGGTGGATCACTAGTTGGGCAACAGGAGTGCAAAATCACCCTTAAGTGTGACAATGCAGTTTCCTCATCCTGAATGGGAAAAAACCCCAATAATATCTAGAAAAAGCCAACACCTGCTGACACGGCATTGTGAGTACAACTTCCCCCAGTTCAGCTGGGGGGGTTGTACCTTTGCAAACAGTAAGACACAGTCATATTATAGTGACTTGTGTTATAGCATCCATGGAAACGTCTATGGATCTGTCACAAGCCCACTGGTAGGTTGCATCTCTGCCTTGATGTCCTGACAAATCGCGAGCCCACAGAGCTAAGAACATCTCACCTTGGTGTTTCTAGTCAAGATCAAGATCAGAGTTTGTGTCTACTTGAGAAACTCTTGCAGCTAGATCTGTCTGATGGTTGAGTTGCTGTTTCTCAGTAGCTTTGCTCTTAGGAATGTTAGCATCAATGTGTCTCACCTTCACTGGAATTCTCTCAACTCAATCAGCAATGTCCTGCCACAGATCAGCTGCCCAAATACGCTTTCCTTTCCTCTGCCAACCATTTTTTTCCAGTCCATTAGCCAACCCCACAGAGCATTGGCTACCATCCATGAGTCAGTATAGAGACAAGATTCAGCCATCTCTCACATTCAGCTACGTCAAGAGCTAGCTGGACAGCTTTTACCTCTGCAAATTGACTGGATTCTCCTTCTCCATCCTTTGCTTCTGCAACTCAGTGTGTTGGGCTCCACACTGCAGACCTTCACTTGTTTCCAACAAGAAAACAGGAACCATCTGTGAACAAAGCATATTTCTTTTCATCATCAGAAAGGTCATTGTAAGGAGGAGCTTCCTCAGCACGAGTTACTCCCTCCTCTGGAGGTTTAGTACAGCTGGTACCTTCAGGCCAGCTTGTGATCACCTCCACCAGACCAGGTCTTTCCAGATTTCCCATTTGAGCTCTCTGTGTTATCAGAGCCATCCACTTAGACCAGGTGGAATCTGTGCCATGATGTGGTGTAGAACATTTGACTTTGAACATCCACTTCAAAACTGGTAATCTGGGAGCTAATAGAAGTTGTGACTCAGTTCCAATTAATTCAGAAGCTGCTTTTACTCCTTCATAGGCAGCTAGAATCTCTCTCTCTGTTGGAGTATAATTTGCCTCTGAACCTCTGTAGCCTCAACTCCAGAAACCAAGAGGATGTCCACATGTCTCACCTGGAGCTCTTTGCCACAAGCACCAGGTTGGACCATTGTCACTTGCAGCCATGTACAAAATGTTCTTAATGTCTGGACCATCTTGGACAGGTCCCAGACCCATTGCTTGAACTACCTCTTGCTTTATCTGGTCAAAGACTGCTTGTTGTTCAGGTCCCCACTGGAAACTGTTTCTCTTTTGAGTCACGTCATACAGAGGTTTCACAATCTGACTGTATCTAGGAATGTGCAGTCTCCAAAATCCCACTATCCCCAAGAAATGTAGAGTTTCTTGCTTGCTCATGGGATTTGCCATGGTAGAGACTCTGTTTACCACATCCACTGGAATGTGTTGGTCTCCATCCTGCCACCGCACTCCCAGAAACTGAATCTCTCTGGTAGGTCCTTTCACCTTGTCTCGCTTGATGGCGAAACCTGCTTTCAGGAGAATGTCAATGATTTTGTTACCTTTCTCGAAGACTTCCTCAGCAGTTTTACCCCAGACAATGATATCATTGATGAACTGGATGTGTTCTGGAGCACCACCTTTCTCCAGAGCATCATGGATCAACACATGACAGATGCTTGAGCTGTAGATCCAGCCTGCTGGCAAGCTGTTAAAGGTGCAATGGACTCCTCCCCAGGTCTTGTGAAGAGGTTATTAAATTTATTAATATGAAATATGAATTATGAAAACATTATTTTTATTAATTATTAAATTATTAATAACTGATTAATCAACAACTTATATACATGTTCTAGTGCACGTTCATGAAATACATTCCATAAGTGGCTTAGTGTTATGATTAGAACTTAATTAAACTATCTACAGACTATTTCTATATTTATATAACGAAGGGTGCAGTTCCACCGCTTGACCACTAGATGGCGACTCGGCGGGACGCGGGTGGCTTTTGGCTATACACAGCAATATTATAATCTTTCTATGCGTCAGCGATTACTCTGCCAGACGCAGACACTTTGAACTGAGTGCTAGTGGATGGAAAGCACGCGGAAGATACTCTGTAGCTGTTGCTTGTAGCAAGGTGGGGGTCCGGCTGACTACTGCCGCTGGACTGGTTCCTAGTCGAGTTGGACAGTGGTGTTGGGTACTGTCTCCTCTCCCCGCAGCAGTGGAGAGGGAATAATGGAACCTGGGCTTAGCTCGGAAGCAGGTTCCTTTCAGGATTCAGTCGATTCCCTCCAAACAACAGGAATCGGTGCTGGTCGGACTTGGCCTGTGGGATTGGCCCTGGGAGTCAGCTCGCATGGCAGGGCGGGGCGACGGTTGCCGGTAGGCGGGCTCGGAGGTTTCCGGTTGGACAACGACAGCAAACAATAGCTATGGGGTTGGACCCGTTGCGACAAGTCTCAGGGCTGATGTAAACAGCCTTGGGGAGAGAATGCGGCTGCACTAAACGGTGGCTTCTAGTTTACTGGGCTTAAAGGAATAGCGGGATGCTCGGAGTGGTCCCGGGTTTGGTGCAGTATAGGCACAAACAGTGCTTTAGTCTTCCCTGAGGTTTACAGGTTTCAGAGCGGCACATGTGGCAGCTCCTCTCCCGCTATGGCGGGGCTAGGCATATGTGGACTCGGTCATGATCAAGTCCCATTTGGCCTCTTTGGATTCCAGCTCATATTAGAGTCCCATCATGTATGGTACTGCTGCACTCCTAGGTGGAGTTACTTCATTCAGGGCATGGAAGTCGACTGTCAGACGCCAGTCTCCATTCTGCTTTCACACAGGCCACACTGGACTGTTGAAAGGTGAATGAGTTTTGCTGATGACTTTCTGACTCTCCAACTGACAAATCAGATTCTGAATGGGCAACAAAGAATCACGGTTGGTTCTGTATTGTCTGTGATGCATTGTCTGAGAAGCAACCAGCAACTTTATGTCCTCTGTCTCGTGTTGTCCCACAACTGCAGATTCATCAGAAAGCTCAGGTCTAACAGACAGCTTCAATTTTTCTCCATCAATTTCTACAGATGCTATTCCAAAAACCCATTTGCAACCTTTAGGGTCTTTGAAATGCCCTTCTCTCAGAAAATCAATTCCCAATGTGCATCAGGTCCTGTCACAACTGTATGCTTCTTCCACTGTTTACCAGTTAAACTGATATCAACTTGTGTCTTAGTTAACTCTTGAGATCCACCAGTGACTCCCAGAATAGTTACAGGCTCTGATCCCTGATAATTTGATGGCATTATGGTGCACTGAGCTCCTGTGTCAACCAAGCCCTGTACTTCTGAAATTTTGAAGTGCAAGGCCACTGGATGTACACATCCCAATAGATTCTGTTATCTCCATTATCCTTCTCCTTCCCCTGGCATGAGGCAAGGCACCCCTAATTATGGGGAATACATCCACACATGCAGTTAGCACAGTGCCCAGTGTTAGAATTGGAATCACTGTTGGAGCTATTAGAGTTGGCCTGGGAAACTGAGGAAGTAACAGCCACCCTTCTGGTATTGCTACCTCAGGTTCTGCCACTCTGCAGTTCCCTTAGTCTCCTGAAAAGATGAGAAGCTAGTTGACCATCCCATCTGTTCATGTTCTCCCCAAACTGATCACGCAGAGTTATCAAAATACTCCCACTTGACTGCCTCAGTTGTCTGTTTTGTTTTGACCTGTTTTGGAATGGCCACCTTGGAGGATGTCTGTTTCTAACAGCTGAAGCTTGTATCCATCCGGAGGAAGAAGAATTGGAATTATCTCCCTGTGCCAGTTTGGATATGGACTTTTAAAATTCCTCCTTCAGTTCTTTCATGCAATTCTCAATTTTTACAAAAAGAGTTTCAATGGCTGAAACCAAAGAAGCATGTGTGAGACTATCCTCCAGTTGTCCCATTTGATCAGTGAAATTGCCAGCTGTAGGGGTGCTCCACCATGATTTCTTGCCACAATTGTGCTTGCCAAAATAGTAGCATAATTAGGAGGAGCAAATTTGATGAGCTTTTTAGCAAGACTTGTTCCCACAGGAATTTCATCAGGATTCAGAGTACCATGGTCTCCATACATAACTTCTCTACCAGCAAATTCTCTCAAGCACTGAATTCCCTCATCCATGGTGTTCCAGGGTTTAGGATTCCATGGAAGGTCATCTCTGGATGGGTATCTCATGAGAGCTGCCAATAAAAGGCACATCCACAGAGAAACCTTACCAAGACACCTGCCCAGATGTCTATCTTACTGTCTTTTGAGAGACTTCCTAGCTGAGATGCTGACTTGTCTCCCACTATTAAAGTTGGTGCACCTGTATTGAAACACCTGCCAAGACAGGTTAGAATTGGCTCATTCTCTGCTCTGATGTAATCCTTTCTCACATGTCTGGGGGCATTCACTGCTTGGATGACGTCTTCCTGTTCATCCTCTGTCTCATCTTCCTGAAGCTGCTGTCCCCATAATCCTTCTGCTACTCTCCTAAGTATTTCTTTAAGTTCAGAAGCACCTCCACTAACTGTTGTCCTGCCAGAACCTGTATCCTGTCCTGCATCTCCACTATCCAGTGATGGTCTCAATAATTCAGCTAAGTCTTTAAGACAAACCTTCTCTTCATCCTCAGAAGGATCTTTTTTAACAGAAGTTCCCTCACCAGCTGAGGGATCTTGCTGCTCCCCTGTATGGGCTCCTGCATCTGCCTTTCACCTACCTCTCTTTTCTAAAGCCACAACTTGCTTAATTGGGACTGCATTTTAATTTACAGCAGGCTTAAGAGAAGCAGACAGGTTTTGAGACAAAACAGCTGTTGCAGAGGCCACTTCCAGTCCTGCTGATGAAGAAGGAAATGATTTTGCTCCTCTAATGGCTGCCGGTGACATTGCAGCCACCATCTTAGATGCTGCCGTAGCTGCTGGCTGATTGCCAGAATTAGCTGTGGTCCCGTTCAGAGCTGCCTTACTGACAGCTTCTCCCATTCTGGTTCTAACTGTGTCTCCTATCTCCTCATCACTAGAAATCTCTAGATTCGAGTTTGAACTGCTTCTCCCACATCTGGGTCTGCGGTTAAAAATGAAACATGTCTTAGCTGCTTATCTTTCCTGCTACAGTGCAATTAACAAGTAGACAACTATTATTACCAACAGGAGATTCACACACAGGAATAAATCACTTTAGGATCCCAGCTATTACTGAGAATGACCTTTTCACCTACTGGAATGCTTAACTTATCAATTTCAATAGGAAGTGTTGTTGTCACATTTCCATATCTCTCAAGCCAAAAAAACCCTAGAAGTTGATCATATAACAGCTGAAGTTTATATTTGAACCAAAGGTACAATTTATACATCAAATATCTTCCCAGCTTATCAAACATCAAACTGATAATATACTTGTAAACAATCACAATCAGAGCAGAATATATCAGATGCTACAGAATCCAAAATAGCTTCATATTTGCTTTCCCTAATCTGAGCAGAAATCATAGAATCATAGAATCAATAAGGTTGGAAAAGACCTCAAGGATCATCAAGTCCAACCTGTCACCCAGGACCTCATGACTACTAAACCATGGTACCAAGTGCCATGTCCAATCCCCTCTTGAACACCTCCAGGGATGGTGATTCAACCACCTCACTGGGTAGCCCATTCCAATGGCTAACAACTCTGTCTGTGAAGAACTCTCCTCACCTCAAGTCTAAACTTCCCCTGGCACAGCTTCAGACTGTGTCCTCTTGTTTGGGTGCTGATTGCCTGGGAGAAGAGACCAACCCCCACCTGGCTACAACCTCCCTTCAGGTAGTTGTAGAGAGCAATAAGGTCTCCTCTGAGCTTCCTCTTCTGCAGGCTAAACAATCCCAGCTCCCTCAGCCTCTCCTCATAGGACTTGTGCTTAAGGCCTCTCACCAGCCTCGTTGCCCTTCTCTGGACACGTTCAAGAGTCTCAATGTCCTTCTTAAACTGAGGGGCCCAGAACTGGACACAGGACTCAAGGTGTGGCCTAACTAGTGATGAGTGTAGGGGCAGAATGACTTCCCTGATCCTGCTGGCCACACTATTTCTAATGCAGGCCAGGATGCCATTTGGCTTCTTGGCCACCTGGGCACACTGCTGGCTCATCTTCAGCCAGCTGTCAATCAGTACCCCCAGGTCCCTTTCTGTCTGGCTGATCTCCAGCACAATCTTGCACCACATCTGGAAGCCAATTATTTTGTGTAATGTAGTAGTTTAGCCCACCAGCATTAACAAAAACTCAGCTCAACTCAGTCAGAAAAGCAAATGGAAGCTATATTTACAAGCAAAACTGCACTTTACAATAGAATGCAATGAATTTGTACAAATATACAGTATTTACAATATTATACAGGTATTTACAGGAAGAAATCAGCACAGAAAACCCCCTGAATGGGGGAAAACTGCCCTGCTTTTCCCCCTAATCTCCCCCTTTTCCTCTGTTTTATTAGGAGAAAAGAGAAAAGAGATGTTAAAGAGCTCTGTTAGTATGCTTATCTCAACGTTAGCTGATAAGGTCATCCAAGCTGAGCAGAGCAGAAAGCAGCCTCAACAGCCAGGAGAGAGAGAAGAATAAAGTGGGGTGTGAGATATTGCTAGAGGTACATCTCACATCTGGCCAATGAAATTTGTTTAGAATAATCTCTTGTTTTCCTTTTTTACACCCAACTGTGGATTTGTTTATACTTTTTCACTCTTCTGCTCGAAAATCTGCAGCTAGCTTTTAAAGGCGTAGCCTTCAACTGCCACATATTGAAACTCTCAGATGGGGTTTTGTGTACTCTCCTGAGTGTTTGCATACATGCACACTAAATCCTGAGGTGTTCCACTACTGATAAGAAGTACCAAAAGACCGCAGACAAGGTCAGCCACAGAAGCAGTAGAGTCTAATTAGTTTAGGCAAAATTTACAGATAATTGTAAAGGTTGGCACAGCTAGCAATGCCAGTTTCTTCTGCAAGTTTCCCAGAGTCTGCCTAACTCTCTTGTTACCCAAAAGTAACTTTAAAACCTGGCCTAGTTCAATCTCTTCTGTGGGAACACTCCACCAGCCTGAAAATGATCTCTTGAAGAACTCTGACTTGGTTCCTTGTTCTGTCCTTGGGATATAGCCAAGATGTGCAACTGTACAAAACATACTTCATTTGTCAGAGGTGCAATGAGCAGAATATGGAAAGGTTACTCACAAATTTCAGAGCATAAATTTCCAGACTCTTTCACTGGGGCTCTGTATCTTTAAACCACATTACCTCATCTGGAGTATTTTTCTGCAGCCCTTTAAGGAGAGGGGAAGATGAGGAGAGAGCAGGCAGGACAGGTGAGGAAAGGAAAGCTAAAAACTCCAGCACCTTTCATATCAAAAGCCTGCCAAGCAGAGAGGGAGAAAAAGAAAGAGGCGGAATGAGGAAGTGGACAGAAACTTTCTGCAGGGTAAGATAAGGAGACCTGGAGCAGAGCTGTGATGAGGGTGTGTCAAAATTTGAGGTGCTTTCTGGCATTTGTAAACTTGTTTACAGACATGGTTTCATTGTTTCTTTTTGGCATCTGAAAAGAAGTAACTTGCTAAGCAGAAAGACATATTTCATATCTAATGGCAAGGCTTGTCAAATACAGCTGAGCTAAAGATCCCCCAGACTAACACCACAGTGCTTCTGCTTTGTAGGTCTTGTTGACATTTCCTACAGTGTCTCTGTATCTGCTGCAGCTCAGCAGACCTTTGCTCCTCACTGATCGTGGGTGTAATCCCTCCTCATTTTGGAGTAACAGAGCTTCTTCCAGGGGCAAAAGAAATTTAACATTCTCTGATCCCCTATACTAGAGGGGGTGGTTACTGCTGCACTGTCACTTAACCATCTCCTTTTTAACATTTTCCTGCCTTGACTTTTGAGCCCTTACCCTCTGTATACACCCAAGTTGTCATGACCCAACATGTGAGAAACTACTGAGTAGCACAACCATAGTATTAATATCATTGTAGAATTTTTTTTTTTTTTACCTGACTGAAATCTTGACTAAAAAATTACTATCCCCTGAAGTGGATGACAACCTACATTAGATACAGACTGAGGCACTGCACCAAGATACCTTATGGTATGACAATGCAGTTGTAGTCCATCAAATCTTAAAAACTTGTCACCTGTCATCTGACCAAAAATATTGTAATTCTATTGTAAAGTAAAAATTTAAGACACAGACTTTATCCCCAGATGTACTCCTCTTGATCCTGATCCGACAGATCATTCTGTGGTCTGACATTAACAGAGATACAGAAACCCATTGATGAGTTAATTCATTGATGGGGTGAATGAATTTTACAGCCATTAAAAACCTCGGAAGATCCTAACTCCTCTCTTGAAAACTGTCAGGAGATGATGTGAAATACACATTGATTTAACAAGTTATGTGATACTATGGAGCAGACACACAAGCACCTACTACATGATAACGAATGATGAAAGCATGGCCTGAATCTTGAAATTACCTGAGAAAAATATAGTTTCATTTCAGGCCAGGAATTTGGTTTTTTCTGCAACTGGGAGAGAGCCAAGCATGTTTGCATTGTCATTAAAAATGGCTCTCTACAAATGCAGGAGCATTTTTCAATTCACCTACTGTGGTGGTTTGGGCTGGGTGCCCTCTGCTATGTGGTGTGCTTCCTTTGTCCAGAAGTCCAGCCCAGTGGGCAGACACAGGAAACCAGGTATCTCCTACCATAATCCTCCTCACCGCTATAAAATGCAATGCAGGGTCTGGCACTTCCTCTTTCTTCTCCTTCCTGTCACCTGGTAACTGGGGGAGACATCTCCCGGCCATGGGCCTGGCTAGGCCCAAGGCCACAGGGGGATGGGTGGTCTCAGATCTGGCCAGCTGAGACTAGCCTAGCAGTAGGGGGAAGAAGGAGCCCTGGGGGTCTTGGGTCCACTCTCAGGTGGGGATGGGATGTTTCTGGGTCTGTTTTGGGGTTTCTTTTGTCACTGCTTCTGGTTCTCTGTTCACATTCACTGCTTTATATTTAAACTTTCCAGCACTTTTGCAATCAGTTTGTCAGAGTTGTTATTTCTGCCCATGGTGAGAGGGGGTTTGCCTCAACCCATGACACCTACTTTTCTCCCAGTGACAGAGAAAGTCTCTGATGGCTGAAATTCAGGGCTGGTTGGATTCCACTTATCTCCATGGCCCTTACTTACCTTCATGGAAGGTTTTATTTTCTCTCCACCTCACTACCAGATTGGCAGGAAAAGACTTTTTTTGAGGCCTTTGTGGAGGAAGTGTGCAGCACCCTAGTTTAATATGATGAAGTCATGTGAAATCAGCATAGTAAAAAGAATGAGTTACCCATAAGGTATCTGATATATCACAAATATTAATGTCAAAGGGCAAAACATTCCCCTACTGAAATTTCAAGATTCCTAGGAGTTCCCATAAAAAACTTTATTACTATTATTATTATTATTATTATTATTATTATTATTATTATTATTACTATATCAACACAATTATATTTTTATTAGTACTACTTTCTGGAAGAAATCTGAAAAAAATTATAGTTGAAATGGTGACGTGATTAAAGCAGTATGTTTATGTGGGAAAGCTTGCCCACAATCATAAAGGGTTCTCAGATCAATATCATACATAACTGATTTCTTAAAATGACATTGGAAATAAAAATGTCCCTGCTACCTTCCTATTGTTAAAAAAAAAAAAAAAGTCAAATATTCTGGGGTCCTTGGATAACAACAATATTTTGGAGAACACAGTAGATGATAAAATCACTATAAGCTTCAAGGGCAGCAGGGTGGCCAGGAAAGTAGACCTGGGGGCATGATAACAAAAAGAGCAAAAAGGTGGTCCCCTTGCAAAATACAGCATTGTAAGGCTACCTCAAAATACAGCATCGTAAGGCCAGCCCAGACTACTAACTGCCTGTGCCTCTACCAGTAAATTACTAATACCCAGTGCTACCCTCTAGCCCTGAGGATAGCTGGCTTGAAATGGTCCATATCTATGCTTGTAACCTACCTTAATTTCTAAACCACAGTGGCTTCAGATGAGCTGCCTGTTGGGAACGGCTGGCTAACGGCTTGTGCTAACCCAAATCCCACATCAGAGCTTGTGCTAAGAATTAACACCAGGGGCAACCAAGTTTAAGCTCCCAGAATTGTTTCCTGTTTCTATTCTGGATGTAGACAGTGTGTCTAGGCTTGACAGATGCATTGGAAGGATGATGCTGAAAAATGGGAAAAGGCTCAGAAGAGAGCCACAAAAGCAATTTGTTCTCCATAAAACTTAGTGAGATGCTTAAAGAGCTCTGTTTATTAACTTTATTTAAGGGACAGAAAAGTATTTATCATGATCAACAAGAGCCTATATGTACAAGAGCCCATATATAGGGACAAGATTTCTTGTAGACAACTACCTGATACTCCAGGAGTTAAAAAGCATCCAAGAGCTAGATAAATTCAAGCTGTAAAAGAGGCACATTTTTAAGCATTAGGAGAATTAACTATGGAAAGAATTAATAAGTGCTATGATGCATTCTTCATCACATATGATTCCTTAATTTTTTTTCTGAAAAATATCTTGTAGATACAAAGAGATGCTTGGTGACTTGTAAGAAAAGAGTATCTGAGTTTGATTTGTGTTATACAAAGGACAGTCTAAATTATTGTACTAGTATCTTCTGATCTTGGATCTGTGATTTGATTCCAGAGATGTTTGCATATCCCAACCCAAACATGAGGTAATTGGCATGCTCTTCTGCAGTATTGTTGTATAAACACAACAATAGCTGAATCTGGGATACATTTTCTGCTTGGATAAGATGTCCATGACACGGACAGATGGGTTTCCTTACATCATCAACCAACTTCTGAGGAAAAGGAACAAAGGAGAATTCACTGGAGGGACTTAGAGGAGCAGAGCTCCCCTAATCAGTAGCTGTCTTCCCCCCCCTAACACAAAGGGAAACAATGTGAGAGCCTTTGGCCCAGTGACCACCCTGAGTAGTTAGTAGTTAGAATAAAGCTACAAGCATCCCCTGTTGTTCTTTCTCAGGTGTGCAGCCCTGACCTGTGAGACAACCTGTGGTGATGACAAAGGGAGAAGTCCACAGCCTCATGACTCCCATGTCTCAGGTCAAGAAGCGTGATGTAGGTATATACTTAGCTGCCCAAGTAACTTCTCCCCTTCTGGGACACCACCAAATCCAAGTAACTATCAGAACCAGTGCAGGATCCTATACAGACTGTTTGTAAGGCATAATCTTTCTTGCTATCTCTCTACACAGCATCTTGAGTCACGACTTTGTGGAACAGAAGATCGTTGTACTCACTTGGATCTTTGGGCTGCTAGCTGCTAGCTAGCCCCTGATGCCACCACCTGTGGAGTTGCAAGTAAAAGGCATTTTCAGCTGATTTTAATACGATGAGACATTGGCTGAATGGTTCATGGATCTATCTGTTTTAAAAAGTTCTGTAATCTTTGATTTCTAATCCTTTAATTGAAGATATTGAAGTAATGTTACAAACTAGGTATTGATCTCCAAAATTATTTGGAGCAGAAAAATGGAAACATTAGCTGCAAGTGTAAAGATCCTGCTTGCAAGACTTCAAACATAAAAATGGGGTGGGGAAGAAATTCCTGCTTATCTTGTGGATTTGGAATGGTTGGATCATATCCATTTGGTTATTGGGACTTGCCAGATAGAAGCCACATCCCTCACGGAGGATAGGTATCTATGATACTGCCTTCTGGCTCTGCATGCTTCTGTAATGTGTTCCCTCTGTCCAGCATTCCATAAGGATGACAAACCCCTTCTGGAGACTGAATGGACTTTAATGCAGTAAATAGCTTTTTAAAAAAAATGTAATTCATCTGAATGTTTACATTTTCTATTGGTGGAAAGTTGTCAAGTTAATAATCCATTTAGAGTAAAAAAAAGCCACCCCAGATGACAAATTTTCACCCTATTACTTCTGTAGCTGTTACTGAATGGAACTAATGCAGAATTTATCCCCACAAATAATTATGATTTTTGTACTAGAGTGTAATGTACTCAGCTGGCAACTAAATATCTTTTTTTATGTACATAGACATTGTACACTCTGTATTTTGTGACTTAAACTGTATAGGCTGTCTTAATTTTGTTGCTTATTTATTTTTCTTGCTGTAGTAGATGTCTCAGGATTGTCCAATGCATTCTAATGCTGTAGGACACAGCTAATGATATCTGATATTTTCTAGACAGTTATTTAGATAAAATAAAACATATACTGAACACCAAGGAATTAACATCTCAGCAATAACTTAGGGTGAAATGGTTGATATAAACTAGGACCACAACCTGCTTCCTAGGGACTTCATGCACCCAGACGAGGTTTCCTAATCTACTTTTCTCAGTAAGTATATATAAAGCACCCTAATGGCAAGTGGCGCAGTAGAAATAATAGATACTTTGCAGGATGTTTTTAAAGCCATTTTTAGCTTAAGTTCCTAATACCTGACAAATGCAACGAAAAAACAATATTAAATTAATAGTATGTCAGTTAGGAAATAAACCTCATCAGCCAGCACAGCCATGAGTCAGCACTGGAGCAACTTCAGCTCTTCTCCGAGGAGCTACTAGGTCATGTTCAGTTTAACAGTTAAAAGAACAGGGTTTTAACAGCATCTCATCCCCACAACCTGAGGAAGGCTTATGAATACCTGTGGGCTTTTGAGGCTGAGAATATCTACTGTCTTAAGCACCTTTCCTAAGAGAAATGGAGAAAGAAACTTTGATGGGGCCACACATTTTTGGACTAAGAGACATTTTCTTTCATTTGGTTATTTTATTCACCAAGAAAAATGCCTTATCAACTATGCAAATGTATTTCCTCTCCAATTATGTTTACTTTTTATTATATATTTTAATGTAGAGAAACAAGTAAGCACTCACAGGAAATGCTGGACTCTGTTGAACTCTCTGTATTTATCTAAAATACTTTTTTCCAAAGTCCTTCTTTGTGAAGTCTTAGAACATTTAAGTTTATTTAAGTTTATTCCTTCTCAGAAGCAAATCAGATTTCAAAATCTTCAGCAGACTGGAACATGCATCCTTCTAACTACTAGTAATATAAATTCTGCAAATATAGGACTATTATTTACCATGGAGTTGTCCTAACTCTGCAGAGATGAAGGAAATACTTTATAAAAACACACATAAAGTAAGCTCATTGTCTTAGAAAGTCTGTGAGTACATGAGACAGGTATCATAGACTTTGACCCACTCAGGGGAAAGATGCTTCTTGCACATATTTCTGTTTCTGGCTGGTACCTTGAAAACAACAGAGCAAGAGGGTGATCTCAGGTTAATCTCTTTTGAATATTTCTTGTATCATTGTAGACATGATCAGCTAAAGATATGAGAGTGGCAACACTTGTAGGGTAAAATAATTTAATTTGTTAGAACTCCTGCTATTAGATCACCTGATTTGCTGTGACAGTGTCTTCAGGAACACAAGCTAGTAACTCTTTCTGGGTGTCAGTTTCCAAGCATGGAAGTGTGAAGCTCCATTATGCTCCTTCTATGGACAAGAGCTGGCCTGAAGTCGTAGCAACTTGTTAAATATGCTGCAGTGAGTCACTGAAGAGCTGTCACAGAATCACAGAATGTTAGGGGCTGGGAGGGACCTTGAAAGATCATCTCGTCCAGCCACCCTGACAGAGCAAGATCACCTAGAGCAGGTCACACAGGAATGCATCCAGGCAGCTATCTGCACCCAGTCCTCCCCGCCTCCTGCTGGTTTAGCAGAAGCCTTTGCTGACATCCTTGTAACATCAAAATTTACAATCTCATCCCTTCAAGTAGTTACAAACACATTAAACTTTGAGCATGGGAGTAGTCTCATTAAAATCAATCTCCATACTTGCATGCTCCATGTTGAACATGTGTTTTAGAGAAGCCCCAAACCATTCCAGACATCAAACCCAATTTTAAGAGATCATACTCAGAGCAGTGTCAGTAACTGTATATCTATTGTTATCCCTCTGTTCTGCACCTGCTGACATGTGACCCACTGATGTGCTCTGAAGCTTTGCCTTTGGACAAATTTGTGTTATTTGGAGGTGCACCCCTCCTGACTGTTTAAAAATGTCTAAAAGCTGAAATTGCTACTGTGGAAGCTCTCATGAGGAATCCGCAGTAAAACAGGATATTGGGATTTACCCTTCCATTCCTGAGTCTGGCAGAATCTCAACCTCACCAGCTCTGAAGCCCAGTGCCAAAGAAACTGGCCACTGAAACTTTGGATAAAAGTCATGGGAGCTGTAGATTTGAGTATGATGATGGTATATGCTTGAACATGATTCTGCCTGCATTTCTTATGCTGCTGGGTGGCTACTTCCTGCACAGATTGTTATTTAAAATTACCACTAGAGATTTTAGACCTAAAGAACTCTATATATTTTATTATTACTAAAATTTAAAGATATGCAATACATCATTTAATGGTGGATAATGGAGAAATAGACAAAGAACACACATTTAAAGACATCCATGTGCCATTAGTGATTATCTTTCAAACTCAGACATTATAAGTAAAATTTTCCTCAAATGAACCTGACCAGTAGTTAATGAAATTGCAACCATTTTGGCCATATAAGTATCATAGTATCATAGTATCAGTCAGGGTTGGAAGGGACCACAAGGATCATCTAGTTCCAACCACCCTGCCATGGGCAGGGACACCCTACATTAGATCAGGCTGGCCAGAGACTCATCCAGCCTGGTCTTAAACACCTCCAGGAACAGCGCCTCAACCACCTCCCTGGACAACCCATTCCAGGGCTTCACCACTCTCATGGTGAAGAACTTCTTCCTCATGTCCAGCCTGAATCTCCCCACCTCCAGCTTCATTCCTTCATTCATTGGCCCAGGCAGCCAAGAGGGCCAATGGCATCCTGGCTTGCATTAGGAACAGTGTGGCCAGCAGGAGCAGGGAGGTCATTCTGCCCCTGTACACTGCACTGGTTAGGCCACACCTTGAGTCCTGTGTCCAGTTCTGGGCCCCTCAGTTTAGGAAGGATGTTGACTTGCTGGAATGTATCCAGAGAAGGGCAACAAAGCTGGTGAGGGGTTTGGAACACAAGCCCTATGAGGAAAGGCTGAGGGAGCTGGGGTTGCTTAGCCTGGAGAAGAGGAGACTGAGGGGTGACCTTATTGCTCCCTACAACTACCTGAAGGGAGGTTGTAGCCAGGCAGTGGTTGGCCTCTTCTCCCAGGCAGCCAGTACCAGAACAAGAGGACACAGTCTCAGGCTGCGCCAGGGCAGGTTTAGTCTGGATGTTAGGAAGAAGTTCTACACGGAGAGAGTGATTGCCCATTGGAATCGGCTACCCGTGGAGGTGGTGGAGTCACCTTCACTGGAGGTGTTCAGGAGAAGACTTGATGGGGTGCTTGGCTGTATGGTCTAGTTGTTGGGTGGGTTGGATTGTTTGATGGGTTGGACGCGATGATCTTGGAGGTCTCTTCCAACCTGGTGTATTGTATTGTATTGTATTGTATTGTATTGTATTGTATTGTATTGTATTGTATGGTATTGTATTGTATTGTATTGTATTGTATTCCATTCCCCCTAGTCCTATCACTAACTGAGATCCTGAGAAGTCCCTCCCCAGCCTTCTTGTAGGCTCCCTTCAGATACTGGAAGGCCACAATGAGGTCACCTCGGAGCCTTCTCTTCTCCAGACTGAACAGCCCCAACTCCTTCAGTCTGTCCTCATAGGAGAGGTGCTCCAGCCCTCTGATCATCCTCGTGGCCCTTCTCTGGACACCTTCCAGCACGTCCACATCTCTCCTGTAATACGGGCTCCAGAACTGGACACAGTACTCCAGGTGGGGTTGCACCAGAGCTGAGTAGAGGGGAAGCATCACCTCCCTTGACCTGCTGGCCACACTTCTCCCGATGCAGCCCAGGATCTGATTGGCTTTCCAGGCTGCAAGTGCACATTGAGAGCTCATGTTGAGCTTCTCATCCACCAGCACCCCCATTTGTAAAATTCAAGTTTTACGGTGCAGTGGCTCCTCTGGATATGAGCATCCCTGGTGAAAACATAGATATATTTATTCACATGAAGTGGACAGAACTGATGGATAAAACTCAGATGGACACAAGATATGCTACCTTAGCCCCCCAAAATTTGCAAAAATCTTTTCAGCCACTGTACAGCATAGCAGAGGAGAGCTTTTCTACCTGTGCTATTTCTTTACAGGATCAGGACAGCAGGACTAAATTCACAAGCCAAATCCACTTACCCATTTGCACTGTTTTTCTCTTCAAGTTGTATTTGCTGACGGTTTAAAATTTTGCTACAAACAAAACACACCTGACACTGAGAGTTTTGTTAAACTTTTTCATGACCAATCCAACAATTTAAGGTGGTTTGGGTACAGCTTTTTTAGTATTTTGTGAATTACTTTGCTGTGTAGCAGACTGCAAAGAGAGCAATCTGAAGGATGCATTAATAATAATAAAGTTGATGGTGTGTTGTGATAGTTTAAAGTGGTTTAAGCAGTGTTATTTGGGTAATTATAATTAGTAGTAGCCATTTAAAGGCCCCAGCATGTGCTTTGTAAGAGTAGAAATGTTAACCCTAGTGTCTTGTTCCATTTTCAGCATAAGCAATTACATTCTTCCCAGAGTAGTTAGCAGTCCCTTGTGGCTTCAGTTTGATATGGTATTCTTCAGTTTCTCTCTGAGAGCTGTTGAGTTGCATTGTTACATGGTTGTTGAGTTCCAGCAAGAGGTCCCAGTATTTTTGTTATAAATGAAGTGTTCTCTGATTGTAAAAGGGTTCTCTAGAGTACTCTCAGAGCACTGCATAAATCAATAAAACAACAGATGCACTTGATATTGTATGTTGACTTGAGGGCAGGAGGAAAAAAAAAAAACCACCAAAAAACAAAAGGGTGGAACAGTACTGGCAGAAGGATAACACCAGGATATGAATAAAACATGCACACCTATCCCCATGCAGGGTGCACAGTGAGGGGAAAGGGCAAAGGCAGTAACAGTGGGGTTGGACTTGGAGAAGGAAAACAAAGTCCAGAAAAACTGATTTAGCCTTCAATCACCACACAGCGTTCAAAGGGAACTTACTCTATCTGATTTGTGGCATGGAAATAAGGGCAGCTAGTCCCTGGATTCCCTCTGTAATGAGTGACAGAGAAAAAGAGAGCTTCAAAAAGCAACATGACCAATACTAATTCTTTGTGTTTCTACAAGATTCCTTAAATTGATTGACTTCTTGCATAGGTAATTATAACCTTGCAATCATGGTTAAAAATCTTTCATAGCTGCAGATAGGTAGGATGTTCTTCAGCTTCTAAAGAACTGTTTGAAGAGATCTTCCCACAACCTAAGCAGTTCTTGAATAACCATTCTATATCTCTGTGGTGGGTTGAAGTTTCCCCCCATCATTTATTTCTGCCAAACTAACTCAGTTAGAAGCAAATGAAGCTGTATTTACAAGCAAAAACTACATTCTACAATGGAATGCAATGAATATATACAAAATATACAGTATTTACAATATTATACAGTTATTTACAATTAGGAAACAACATGAAAACCCCCTGGTCAAAAGACCTGGGAAGCTGCTCCACTGCCCCCCCAAACCTCCCTGTCCCGAGAGAGAGAGGAGTGGTGAGAGAAAGCAAAACTAACAATGTGACTGCATGCCAAGAGATCCCTAGACAGACAACTGTTAGTTATAGGCAGGATAAGAATCACAGTATCCCAGTACAGGCTGTTAGGGAGAACATGTCAACAAATCTCTCCCTTTTGTCTTGGCAATCAGGATTACTGCCTGAATAACCTGAACTCTTGTCCTCTGTCCATCTTTCTTACAATTTTCTACTTACTCTTCTGTGTGTGTGTGTGCAGTATTTGAATTCCATAAATAAAAGCATCCAATTATGTTTTTTAAGTATATGTAGAAGGAGAGGAACTTTACCAGCACTTCATCTGTGAAGTTTATTGTTGGTGAGATGGTGGTGGTGAGGGAGCCATAAGGTTGTTTTTTCTCATTTTCATAAAATGTCATGCTGTTCCAGGAAAGCTGCTGGTATGCTTATCAAACCACCCCCATGCCCACTGTGTGTGATACTCTGGCTCTTTCCTCCTAATACTTCACATCTCCATCTCACTCATCCCATCCTCACAAAAGCCACCTGATTAACTCTACACTCTTCCACCAGAACTGAAAACCAAGATATTGAGCTATAGGTATAGCAGCCTGAGCTTCATGTTGTTCTTTTCTCCCAATTGCTGAGGGGTTTGGAACACAAGCCCTATGAGGAAAGACTGAGAAAGCTGGGGTTGCTTAGCCTGGAGAAGAGGAGACTGAGGGGTGACCTTATTGCTCTCTACAACTACCTGAAGGGAGGTTGTAGACAGGCAGAGGTTGGTCTCTTCTCCCAGGCAGCCAGTACCAGAACAAGAGGACACAGTCTCAGGCTGCACCAGGGCAGGTTTAGACTGGATGTTAGGAAGAAGTTCTATACAGAGTGATTGCCCATTGGAATCAGCTGCCTGTGGAGGTGGTGGAGTCACCTTCATTGGAGGTGCTCAGGAAGAGGCTTGATGGGGTGCTTGGTTGCATGGTTTAGTTGTTTGGGTGGGTTGGATTGGTTGATTGGTTGGACATGATGATCTTGAAGGTCTCTTTCAACCTGGTGTATTGTATTGTATTGTATTGTATTTGTATTATAGAAATATTACTGAGGGGACTTATGAATCAGTGGGATCCAGCTGAGGCATATTTGAAATGTTACTGGACTGTGGCATAAATCTACCAGTACATGAAAGACTTTTGTGCCAGGTACAGCTTCTGCCTTCAGAGAAAAGCACGGGGACACAGATTCCCAAGATAAGTTTCTTCTGACCTCACAAGACAGCCAGTGGGATCCTGATCCAGAATTAGATGTCACTCCAAAAAGCACATTTTCCGAATTCAAACATATTAGCTTAACTTCTGCACAGCAAAGTCCCCTTTATCACATCATGTGTGTTTCAAAGACTTCCTCTACAATTCTACTATTTTTATCCTCACAACATTTCTTTAGTGTATCACAGAAGTGGATTTATAACCTGATCAACAGACTTAAGAGTTATCAAACATTGGAATGGTCTGCCCAGGGCAGTGGTGCAATATTTAAGCAGCATGTGGACCTGGCACTTAGGAACGTGGTTTAGTGCTGACCCTTCAGTAATGGGTTGAGGGTTGGATTCAGTGGTCTTTGAAGTCTCTTCCAACTTTTCTGTGATTCTGTGACTACGCCAGGTATGACCATATTTTGTTGCTAAGTGATCTTCTTTGTCATTGGACCTTATATTTGCCTTCCACCTCAGATAATGTGTATAACTAAGAACATCCTTGTGTTATAATCTAGATGTAAGCCATTACCCCAACTATTAATTTAGTGATATAACTCCGTTTGAAAGAAAAAAAAACGCTACAGAGGACAAGCAGATCTCAGAAGAGAAGTGATGGAGAGCAAAGCTTCAGTTTAGTTTTATCTTTAAGTGATGCAGACAAGATGATTTTTTTCCTATTTTTTTTTTTTCAATAAGCCTGCTTCCTCCTCTCTGAGAGGAATAAATGGGTCTAAGAATCTTGTTCCCCTTCATTCCTATAGTTGCAGAAACAAGGGTTTAATGAGGATGTGAAGAAGAGGGAGCAGGAAATTAATGCAGAAAGAAGAGAACACTAATTGTAATGTATCCCAGAAGTCCATGTGTCTATTCCAATATTTGTAACTTCAGTACTTACAGGAAAGACAAACCCTTATGCCCTGGTCAATAAAACTCGTGTGGAATAAATGATCACCTGTATAGCTCCAAAGGTATCTTGTCCAAATGGTACATAATATAGACTCAGCAGGGAAAGGAAATAAATCACTTTAAATGTGGATAACAGTAGCAAAGAAAACAAAGAGCACAGGAAGGGAATATTGAGATGAATAGCAAGAAACTAGTTGCCCATCCTTTCTGTATGACTATTATGGCCACAGGTGGTTACTTGTGCCTGTAACTGGGCAGTCCTGTCTTTGGAAGAGCTCAAGCAGGGTCCTGATGCCCCTTTAGCTAACAGACCTGTCTAGGTGGTGAACCATTGTCTGTCTTAAGAAACAAAGCAGAAACATGCAGTACTTGACACAATTGTAAGCAATGGTGGGTAATAGCATGGTTTCACTTGATATTTAATTTGATCTTGTCTGAAAGCTAAAACTCATCAGCAAGGAAGAGTTAGGGATGAAAATGAATATATCTGAGCCTGAGGAAACAGGTGAGCTGTGTCATATTCAGGTATGCAGACATTCAGAATTCTCTGTGGAATTGAATTTGGTAATAAATATATAGGAAAGATGCATCCCTGCTCCAGAAAGTTTGTCATTCCACACACACAAAACTCCCATCAATTTAAAACCTAATTCTGCAGATGCCATGACTCAGGCCACAGCAGCTCTAGTGCCAGAGCTGTACATTACTGGTTCCCTCAGAAGAGCTGGCTCAAGCTGCAGTGATGCGACTGGTTTGCAAAAGGTCACTGACAGATTAGGGAGATCATGCAACCTTGTCATTTTACACTAGCATGACTCAGAGATGTGCCACTTACCGTTCCACACTGCATCTACCCTGCTTTCCTGCAACCTCATACACTGCCAGAGCTCTTTAGTTACAGTGAGTTTTGTAGTGTGTGCGTTATTCTGTCTGTGTACTTGATCATCACACAAGGTGGAGTGTCAAACATAAACTTAATCTCAAATGTCTCACCTGGATCCCCTCACCTGAACAACAGTTTTGAACAGCAGTCCTATGACACCAGGAAGAGAAGAAAACTGGTGGAACTTTGAGGGATGGACCAGCTGTCTCTGTACCTGCATGCACCACTGAGATTTGGGAAGACATGGATATTTACTTTATCAGACACTCATTGGGGCTGAACTGCACAGAAATGAGAAGGAAGCCATTACAGTCTTTCTGCATATCCTGCATTTCTTGATGTGTTCAGACGCACCTTCTTTTGTTTCAGGCTTTTTGCATTCCTTGGTATCTGATCCTCAGAAATAAGTATCTCAATACTGTTTAAATACAAGCAGAGATTACAAGGGTTTAATGAAAAGAAAGTGTAAACCATAGGGAAGAAAGAAAATAAAAGGTGAGAATTTTGCACCTGGAAAACATGGGGAGCAGAAAGCTATGAGAGAGAAAGCAGAGAGGCAATTTAGTAGCTAGGACTAGAAATTCTTCTAGTTACATTACAGTGCACCTCTATGATGCAGTCTGTGGCAGTCTTAGTGATTCATTACTGACTTTGTCTAGAAAATGTGACTGGAGAGGATATTTAAAGGTATGAGGGATATCGGGTGCTGAAGAGGCAGGGGTTGACTTTCCTATGCACAGTGTTATGCCTCCACCACCTGAAGTATCTTCCAATGCCCATTCCATTTCACAAATACGGCACACCACAGCAAGAGGAGAAACCTTTCCTCCAACCTGTGAATAATATTTACCTAGCCTAGAACATGCTCCCTAAGCCCAACCAGGCAGGTCCTGCTTCTGCCAGTAAACTTATTGCTGGGCCATCACAGAGTAGCCAGCCTCCAGAATGAAGTGCACACCTGGGCCTTGACATCGGCTTTCAAGCACAGGTTTCTATTCACTTCGAACAGAAGCAGTCACCATCCTACCCCCAGGGTGTTCCTCCCCTGGGCTATTTAAGAATGATTACTGCTAGCCTCTCTCTGCTGCCTGGGCTATCTCTGTGGGTAACTGTCTTTTAGGGCCTCACTGCACTACACCTTTGATTCACCACCTGGTTCCATGTGAGAGAAACAGGGACAACAAGAACCAGCTGCTTCTGGAGATACAGGTGTACACATTTTGTGGCTTTGTGTGAACTTTTTGGCTTTGACCAGAGATGAGAAGCTGTGTTGACAGCAGCTGTTGAAGAAGTAGCATAGGTTGCTATGCTACACTACTTGAGAGTGGAGAAAACATGGAAAATGAGCCTCTACCAGGGCTGTTGGCTCTATCCTCAGTTTAGGACCTTCCTATGGATACCTGGGAATTAAGGAGACATCCAACCATTCTCCTGAAGGGCTTTCTCTCCCTCTAGATTCTGGTCCTTCTCCTTGTATTTCCCCTTTTGGGGGGATCAGATGGACTGGCTCTGTTTCTGAACCACAACTGTGCTCTAGTACAGGCAAACTCTCCCTGCCCCGATGCCAGACTATTCACTGACAACCTCAGCCCTGTGCCATTCCCTCAGTACCTATGATGAGGCATCTCTGAAATGAGGGTTCAGAAAGAGACATCTTGCTGCAAAATATCCTTCCTGCTCAGAGCCCTGGCAGAACTTCTACTAATACTTCTATCTCTATCCTTCTGGACCTCATCAGGCAAGTCTGAATCAGGAAGACAAGAATGTTGTATATATGGCATGGGATGCATGCATTGGCAGTAAGGAGCTGTTGCCACAGGCACTTTAGAAAATCCAGTCTTTCAGTGGTGCAGAAGTCTAATACAAGACAGGAGGTCACATTCACAGAAAGGCAACCAAGGAAAAGGCATATGACAGAAAGCAGCTGCAAAGCAAGGTTCAGTGCAGATAGCTGTAGCTAACAAAAGCCCAGTGGATGCAAACAGCAAAAAGAAAGTAGAAGCACAGGGCTCCAAATCTGCAACTGCAGTGCATGATCCTGGGTGGCAATGAGCCGAAGCAAGAAAGAATAGCAAAAACTGTTGCAATAACCATGGATGTTAGGATTTGGACAGGCAATATTAATCCAGTATAAAGACTACTGACAAACATTTAATCCATCAAAATGCTTCAAGTACATTTGAAACAGGCAGAAGGAGTTTATATACAAGTGACTTCATATATTATGTTCAAGGCATTTCTTGCCATATACTGGATACATTTGAGTTTTAGCACATCATCAAACCCCATCTTCACACTGTTGAAATATGCATATATAAAAACATATGTATATATGCATATATAAAACAGGAGGCATCCCCACTCCAGATGTCAGTGGCCTCTGAAGCCAGGCACTGCAGCTGCCTAGTAATTCTGGGCAATTACTATGCAGATGGAAATACTGTCTACCAGAAAAACACTCATCCAGATCACTGATAAATATGTTAAAGAGCATGGGGCCCAGCACTGATCCCTGTGGAGGACACCACTAGTGACTGACTGCCAGCTGGATGTGGCACCATTCACCATCACTTTCTGGGCTCAGCCCTCTAGCCAGTTCCTAACCCAACGCAGAGTGCTGCTGTCCAAGCCACAGGCTGACAGTTTGGCCAGGAGTTTATGGTGGGGGATGGTGTTAAAGGCCTTGCTGAAGTCTGGGTAGACTACATCCACAGCCTTCCCCACATCCACCAGGCAGTCACCCGATCATAGAAGGAGATCAGGTTGGTCAGGCAGGACCTGCCCTTCCTGAATCCATGCTGGCTGGGCCTGATCCCTTGGCCATCCTGTAAGTGCTGTGTGATTGCAATCACGATGACATGTTCCATAATCTTTCCTGGCACCGAGGGGTGCAAGCTGACAGGTCTGTTATTCCCTGGTTTCTCCTTCTGGCCCTTTTTGTGGATGAGCATCTTGTTGGCCAGTTTCCAGTCATCTGGGACCTCTCCAGTGAGCCAGGACTGTTGAAAAATGATGGAGAGCGGCTTGGCCAGCTCATCTGCCAGCTCCCTCAGCACTCTAGGATGGATCCCATCCGGTCCCATGGATTTCTGAGGATCCAAGTGACTAAGGAGGTCTCTACCTACTTCCTCCTGGATCACAGGGGAACTATACTGCTCCCTGAAGGATTTTATGAGGACCTTACATGTAAGAGTATCATCAGGTGAACAGCTGACGAGACTACTCCCAAATTTTTCAAGACATTTGGTAATCGCCACCTTATTTAGACCCAAGAGGTGCTGGAACAAAAAATAACTGTTTTGAAATTGATTCATCCTCTTCTTTCCAATTTCACTCTCAAGTGCATGTCAGACAAGAGAGAAATAGATTTTATCAGGATCCACAACAAGAACAATGGACTTGTGTGCAGTCTACTTTAGAAGGACATCCCAAAAAAAAGGGAGCAATAAATCCAGATATTTTGCTTGACTCTAAGTTCATTTGGGTCAAGTTAATTTGACTGGCACAGTCCACCTTGTTTCCACAACTTGCAGGGAAGCTGTTTGAATCCTTTTGTACTCATTCTGTGAAATTTCTCTGCTTTCTGAAGCACAGTGCTGGTGCACAAAGGACATGAGTATCAACATGGGTTCCTTTTCTGCAGTTCAAATCTGTTCTTCCTCAGGCTATGGAACCACTTTGTATATGGCAATAACAGGCTGCAAACACTGCAAGTATTCTGATAGCTGCAAAACCACATTACAGAGATATAAAATTTTCATAATTCATATATCTTTTCCCTCCTACATACACACGTTTTGCCTTTTGATAGCTAAAGGAGGCCTGCAGTCTGTGTAAAAGCATTACTCACTAATGCTCTGTGGCAGGATAGCATATGACACATATTCAGTAAGTACACACATATCTGCTCCCTTGGCATAGAGCAAATAAGGATTCTCAGGCAGGGATAAGGTTGAGTTGCTCTAATGGCAAAGGCAAAAAAAAATCTAAAAGAGAACTAATCTAAAGTGATGGTTTGTCTCTTGTGCAGTGAGGGGGATATTTAATTGCTGCACACAGAACTGCATGCTTTTCTGATCCAATAACAGGAATAACTTCCTTCTGACTAGAAAAACTCAGAAGCCCTTCCCCAGGCCAGACTCTCACTGAAGCAAACCATTGCAGAGGGAAGATTTGGCCCTCACTGTGTGAAACAAATAACCCATCTAATTCTCTAAACAAGGTAAGCACACACGAAGTAAGCCTCTCTCAACACTTAGTTGTCCTCTTAAATTTCTAGAAATGCTGATGCCTTGGCATCAAGTCATGGAGGGCATAAAGATATGTAGATTTCTGAGCAGTATTCATGCCTAATGCTGTCAGTAAACAGGAAAGCATTATAAAACACCCACATCATTGCTAATGGCTTCTCTCTTTTAAAGAAAGCATCTACTGATACTGCTTCAGGTTTGACTATACACTTAATGTATTGATATACAGTATTACAGTATTACAGTATTACCAAGGTTGGAAGAGACCTCGAAGATCATCGAGTCCAACCTGTAAACACAAACCTCACGACTAGACCATGGCACCAAGTACCACATCCAGTCCCCTCTTGAACACCTCCAGGGACGGAGACTCAACCACCTCCCCGGGCAGCCCATTCCAATGATGAATCACTCTCTCGGTGAAGAACTTTCTCCTCACCTCGAGCCTAAACTTCCCCTGGTGCAGCTTGAGACTGTGTCCTCTTGTTCTGGTGCTGGCTGTCAGGAAGAAGAGGCCAACCCCTTCCTGGCTACAACCACCCTTCAGGTAGCTGTAGAGAGCAATGAGGTCACCCCTGAGCCTCCTCTTCTCCAGGCTAAACAGCCCCAGCTCCCTCAGCCTCTCCTCATAGGGCTTGTGCTCAAGGCCTCTCACCAGCCTTCTTGCCCTTCTCTGGACACATTCAAGTGTCTTGATGTCCTTCTTAAACTGAGTGGCCCAGAACTGGACACAGGACTCAAGGTGCGGCCTAACCAAAGCAGAGTACAGGGGCACAATGACCTCCCTGCTCCTGCTGGCCATACTATTCCTAATGCAGGCCAGGATGCAGTTGGCCTTCTTGGCCACCTGGGCACACTGCAGGCTCATGTTCAGCCTACCATCAACCAGCACCCCCAGGTCCCTCTCTGCCTGGCCGCTCTCCAACCACTCTGACCCCAGCCTGTAGCACTGCCTGGGGTTGTTGTGGCCAATGTGCAGAACCCGGCACTTGGATGTGTTAAATCTCATGCCATTGGACTCTGCCCATCTGTCCAGCCTGTCGAGGTCCCTCTTACAATGAGGATGAGTATACATCATCTCTAAAAAATGAAAAAAAGTGCTCTGCACATGGCATCTTATTGCATAAAACACTTCTGATTTGTAGAACAAATTGATCAAGTTGCTTATATGTTGGTTGGATAAAATATTAAGATGGAACCTAGTGCAAAGGTAAATATGAAGGACTACATGGTTCTGTTCAAATTATGGTTTTTGAACAAGAAAATATGTAGTTGGTCTCACATAGCCTCACTATGCTCTCTCATGGGTGTAAAAAAATTTCCACCTTTACAGTCATGAAAAGAATATACAAAAAAAAAAAAAAAGCTTCATTGATTCTACTTAACAAGAGAGGAGCAGCTGAAGATTGCTAGGGGTAAGACTGATAAGTGAAGAACAGTTACCTAAGATGATATTTATGTATTGATGAGTGGTGTCACCCACACACTCACAGAGAGTTCAACAAGTAGAAGTATATCTGCCACAAATGCTGGTGAAACACTCAGTTTAATGTATTTCTTAAGTCCATGATAACTGACAGGATGTGGAGACTTAAGCTGCCCTGGGAGACCTAAGCATTTTACATAATATGGTTGGAGATGGGTGGCTCACCTGGGGTATGCCAAGCTGTAAAATTAGAGTTTAAAAATTAATTTCAAATTTTCTCCACTTCTACCTAAGATAGAGCATTCAAAGGACTTTTTTTTTCTATAAAATTTCCACATGCATTAGAATTATAAAGTGTAAAAATTTGCAGTATTTAGCCTGTAAGTGCCTGATCATTAGAACAGACAGATATTACAGGAGTAGCCACCTGAATGAAGCTGTTGGCAGAGAAGGAAAAGATGAGTTTCTCTTTCATCCTCCTACTGGGTGTTTCACAGGAGGCATTTTATCTTCTTTCACCTTAGATGAAAATTAAGGTCCATTTTCTCAGATGGTTTATCCTTCGGGTAAGACACTATGTTTCTCCTAGTCCCTGGACTCTCTGCTTGCTTGTTCATCCTCAGATGCTCAGGTTATACTATCACATAGCCAGCAGGTTTCCAAGTCAATCTCCCCCTTATAATAACTCGCTGAAATACAAAAAGGCAGAGATCAACCAGGAAGAAATCCTGAATATTTGACCCTATAATACGCACAAGGAATAGAAAATTTGTTACAGTGGTATGGAAATAATATTACTGATTTTAGGAGCTCTAACTTGCTGTAAAAGTATTAGAAGCTGAAGCTGCACGTGAGTTGTTATCATAAGGATTTAGTACTCCTATAAAATTGTCCACTCATTTAATTCAATCACGTGGACAAAATGCAAAGAACTCATTCTGAACATCTAGGATGGAAGCAGCTACAGGACCTGTATTCAGACTTGAACAGCCTGAGTTAGCAGCATGGGAATGACTATCTCTGCCCATAGCAACAGAATGTACAGCTTCCAGTTGTTTGTAACAGGGGATGATTGGAAGAATCATTTTGAAAATCAAATACAAAAAATCCATTCATAAATTGAGCAGAAATGCAAACAAGGAGAGAGCAGCAAGTCCCTCCCTGTGGCACACTGGTGCTCCACCAGGAAGACAAGACAGGAGCAAGGTGCCCCACAATCCCCATTCCCAGGCTGGGTTGGGTCTCATCTAACATGCTGCTTTGGTGTAAGACTAAGGCCAGGTGTGACTAATCTCACCTGAGCTCTGCCCCTCGTGCCCAGTCACCACAGGACCATTTTACAGGCAACAGGAATTGAGGTAATGAGTATCAGACTACAGGCGCTGAATCCTGCCTCAAAGGCATTTTTTATCACCACAGACCTTATGGGGCCTTTGTTCACATAAAATATATGAAGCTCAGACCTCCTCCTGTTGCAGACTTCCTGTTTTACACGTAAATGACAGGAGTCTCCCAGTAAAATCTTGACAGTATGTACTGAGTACCACTCTCCCCATCTCCATCATCTTTGCCATGCTGTGGTCACCTCCTCAGTCTGCCCCCAGGTTGCACTTACGTGCCCGGAGCCATCACAGAAAGGAAAAGGAATCTGTGCTGCAGGGACAGTTGAGGACAACAGGGGTGGAGAGGTGAGAGTGAGTGAGACACAGACTTTGGTCTGGAGGATATCCAGCAGTGGATCAAGTGTGTTGCTGCCTGTCCAGCAAGGGGGAGAGCCCTTCTCTTGCCACCAAGCGCTGGTACCTGTGCTATGCAAGGGTTTGCAAGCTCATTTTAACTCAGACATGGAATTTTACCAAAAACAACTTTACCTTTTGGCCCCTGTCACAATCATAGTACATTAGCACATGAAAGTAGAGTGAAGAAGAGCTGCAAGAAAGCCAGCAGAAATTGCTTTGAGTGGCTATGAATCCGTCTCTGAGATAGCAGGGAGAAACTAATGGGTGAAGATTTCCCAGCAGATAAGAAAGGCAGCTTGGCCATAAAAAGTTCCACAATTGTAGGTAGTTTTGCCAGCAATCCACAGATGCAAGAAGTTGCTCACATACATGAACATGTGCAGAATCAGAGCTCTCATCATTTTCACAAACCAAACCATATCCAGGCTGGCATATGCTTATTTTGTCAGTGTTTGAAGAACTTGGCCAGTACCAAGAAATGTTTGGCAGTAGATTTGCTCTTCTCTTCTGCACTCTGCACTGAGTCCCAGTTCTTCTGTAAGATTCCTTTTGGTTGTCTTTTTCATGAAGCACCAACCTTAATTTAGAAAGAAAAAGAGGCCTTATATGGGAAACAAAATAGTATCTGTGTAGTGTGAGCAGGGCATATGAAGTGGGGAAAGTGGTGGGGCAGGAAGGCAGGGCAGATCCTCATCCCTGCAGAGGCACAGCAGTGAGGGGAGGGCATTACTTAAAAGCTTTGTTGGACCATCCATGTGGGAAACTGCTCAACTGCCCCATTCACTTTCTGCTCCCTTGTGAAAAATTGAGGTCTCAGGCCAATAAGATGAACCACAGTATCACAGTATCACTAAGGTTGGAAGAGACCTTGAAGATCATCGAGTCCAACCTGTCACCACAGACCCCACG
Source organism: Picus viridis (assembly GCA_033816785.1). Classification (NCBI taxonomy): domain Eukaryota; kingdom Metazoa; phylum Chordata; class Aves; order Piciformes; family Picidae; genus Picus; species Picus viridis. The sequence goes on from CM066566.1 coordinate 31,921,605, forward strand.
ACTAGACCATGGCACCAAGTGCCATGTCCAGTCCCCTCTTGAACACCTCCAGGGACGGCAATCCAATCTCATTCTACATAGCTGAAGCAGGCAAAGTCACTACAAAACCTGACTACTGTGAGAGTGCTTTCAGACTCATTCCCCTCTATGAAGGAAGGGGTAAAGATAAGAGTGTGCAGCTCAAGAGGTACAGCAGCTCTCCAAAAACATCAGGAGGCCTAGCCCAGGCCCTTTTAGTTAAATTTCTAAGTGAGAGCCTCAGGGAACAGGTACCTCAGGAGAGTGCCTGAAAAATCTTGATTATCCCTCATACTTTGCATCAGATTGCATTGGAAGGGACCCCAAAAGGTCATTTTATTCAGTCTCCTGCAGTCAGCAGGGTCATCTCCAACTAGAACGGGCTGCCCAGGGCCACATCAAGTCTGATCATAGTATCATAATATCACAGAACCATGGCAAAGGACAGGGCACAGGCAAACTGAGGACTGCCAAAAAGTTAAAGGCACCAGTTAGCACTGAGGCTGCACCAGTGTGACCGGTTTAGGCTGTGCCTTTAAGAAAGGGACACTTTCTGAACACTCTGGCTGAATATTTTGGTATATAAATGAAAACAAGAGATATGCTAATCCAATTTCATTGGTGGAACCCGGCTGTAGGTTCTTGCTTAGTCTTTCAGTCGGGGGGGCAGTCAGTGTTCTTCTTCTTCCCCCTGTACTGTGAGCTGGCTCGTTTCTCTCTACGATTCTTGCTAACCAGATAAGAGAAAAACTAACTTTTGCATTTCGCTTTGAGCTTTAACAAAGTTTTCCCCTTTTAATTACCTTCCTTTCTCTTTTCTCTCTAACCCTTTTGGGAAAAAGGGGAGGTAGGGAGGGAGAAGGGAGGGGCAGGCCGAACCCCCTGGCGGCAGGGGGGTTGGGGAAAGGTTTCCTGTATTACATACATTGCTGTATACTTCTGTATATATTGTAAATATTGTATATTTTTGTACATATTCATTGCATTCCATATCTGCTTGTAAAATACAGCTTTCATCTGCTTCTCCGGCTGAGTTAGCTGTGGAATTCTTTTGTGTGTGGGGGGAACCTTCCTACTCCACCACATATTTTTAATTGGCGCCCAACGTGGGGCTTGTGGATAATTGCTGTCCAGAAGCTGGGCTAAAAGGTTGCTTGATTTATTGCCTGCTCGAGTCGGAGTTGCAAACATGAAAGTGTTTTGGCTTTTAGAACGTTTGGTCCTTTCAGTTTGTTCGGTACTGGTCTACAAGTACTTCATGGGAATGATTTTCGATCGCTTAGGCAGATACTTGATGTATAGATTGTATTTATGGTTTAAGTATAAGATTCAGCTTCTTTACGACCGGTGCCTGGGATTCTTTTGGCTTAACAGATACGGGAATGTGACCTCCAGCACTCTGCCCATAGAGATAAAGGAGTTTAAGATCCCGGTAGGCGAAAAGGTTGTTTTAAGTGATGGCTGGGATCCAAAGGTGATTTATTTGATGTGTTTAAATCTGCTGCTGATGATGGTGATTGCGTACTTGTTATATACGCTGTACCGAGAGAGGAAGATATATAGAGTGTCGAAAGCCTGCTTTGTAATTAAGCGTAGATCGAAACGCAGAAAGCGCAGCTCTAACTCTACCCCAGAAGTATCTAGTGATGAGGAAAATGCAGAATCTGTATCAGTTAACGACAAGGCTAAAAAGTCCATCGGAACGGCTGCTCTGAACGGTGCTGTTGGTGGATCTGGCAATCAGCCAGCGGCAGCGGCAGCTCCTAACATGGCTTCCACGCCCTCGGCAGCCATTAATGGGGCAAAGCCATTTCCTCCTTCTTCTTCGGCAGGACCGGAAGTGTCCTCCACAGCAGCTGATTCGTCTCAAAACCTGTCAGCTTCTATTAAGCCAGCTGTAAATCCAAACACAGCTCCAGCTAAGCAGGTAGCTGTTTTAAAAACGAGAGGTGGAAAGGGCAAAGCTGATCCAGATGCTGATGGGGAGAGCAGCAGGATCCTGGTGAGGGAACTTCTGCTCAAAGAGACCCTGCTGAGATGGAGGAAAAAGTTTGTCTTAAAGATATAGCTGAGTTATTGAGATCATCACTGGATGGAGATGCAGGGCAAATTGCTGATAGCAGAACAACTAAAGGTGGTACTCCTGACCTTAAGCAGATTCTTAGGAGAGTGACAGTAAGATTATTGGGACAAGAACTTCAGGAAGATGAGGCAGAGGAGGAGTCAGATGACATAGAGAGCTGTTCTTCACCGCGCGAAGAATTGAGGTATGTGCGTAAAGATTACATCAGAGCAGATAAGGAGCCAATCCTAGCTTGGCTTGGTAGATGTTATGATACAGGTGCTCCAGCTCTGGCGGTTGGAGACAAGTCAGCAGCCCAACTAGGAACTCTCTCAAAGGACAATGGAATAGATAGACATCTAGGCAGGACTCTCGGTAAGGTTACTCTCTGGATACGCCTTTTAATGGCAACACTCATGAGGTATCCTTCCCGGGATGATCTTCCATGGAATCCTAAACCCTGTACTACCATAGATGAGGGAATCAAGCGTCTGAGAGAATTTGCTGTTAGAGAGGTACTCTATGGTGGCCATGAGACTCTGAATCCTGATGAAATTCCTGTAGGAACTGGTCTTGCTAAGAAGCTCATCAAACTTGCTCCTCCTAATTATGCAAATATTCTGGCAAGCAGAAATGTGGCAAGAAATTATGGTGGTGCTTCTCCTACGGTTGGCCAATTCACTGATCAAATGAGACAATTGGAGGATAGCATGACACGTGTTTCTCTGGTTTCAGCCATTGAAACTCTGTCTGGTGAAATGAAGAATTACATGAAAGAGCTGAAGGATGAAATTAAAAATACATTCTCCCAATTGGCACAAGGAGATAATTCCAATTCTTCCTCCAGATGGATACAGGTTTCCTCTGTGAGGAATAGATGTCCTCCAAGGATGTCATTCCAAAGAATGTCATTCCAAAACAGGTCATTCCAAAACAGATCCAACCAAAACAGACCACCAAGGCAATCACGTGCCAGTATTTGGATAACTCTGCGTGATCAGTTTGGTGAGAACATGAACAGATGGGATGGTCAACCAACTGCCAATCTTTTCAGGAGACTGAGGGAACTGCAAAGTGGCAGAACCCAAGGTAGCAATACCAGAAGGGTAGCTGTTACTTCTACAGTTCCCCAGGACAACTCTAATAGCTCCAACAGTGGCTCCAGTTCTAACACTGCACACTGTGCTCATTGCACATGTGGGCATGTTCCCCATAATTAGGGGTGCCCTGCCTCCCGCCAGGGGGAGGAGAGGGATAACAGAGATAACAGAATCTATTGGGATGTGTACATCCAGTGGCCTAGCACTTCACAATTTCGGAAGTACAGGGCCTTGGTTGATACAGGGGCTCAGTGCACCATAATGCCATCAAATTATCAGGGATCAGAAGCTATAACTATTCTGGGAGTCACTGGTGGATCTCAAGAGTTAACTAAGGTGGAGGTTGATATAAGTTTAACTGGTAAACAGTGGAGGAAGCATACAGTTGTGACCGGACCTGACGCACCTTGTATTCTGGGAATTGATTTTCTGAGAGAAGGGCGTTTCAAAGACCCTAGAGGTTACAAATGGGCCTTTGGAGTAGCATCTGTAGAAGCTGATGGACAAAAGTTGAAGCTGTCTGTTAGACCTGAGCTTTCTGATGAATCTGCAGTTGTGGGACAACACAAGATTCAGGACATTAAATTGCCGGTTGCTTCTCAGACTGTGCATCACAGACAATACAGAACCAACCGTGACTCTTTGTTGCCCATTCAGAATCTGATTCGTCAGTTGGAGAGTCAGAAAGTCATCAGCAAAACTCATTCACCTTTCAACAGTCCAGTGTGGCCTGTGCGAAAGCCGAATGGAGATTGGCGTCTGACAGTCGACTATCGAGCCCTGAATGAAGTAACTCCACCTATGAGCGCAGCAGTACCAGACATGATGGAACTCCAATATGAGCTGGAATCCAAAGAGGCCAAATGGTATGCTACCATAGACACTGCTAATGCCTTCTTCTCTATTCCCATAGCAGAGGAATGGAGGCCTCAGTTTGCTTTCACCTGGAGAGGAATCCAGTACACTTTCAACAGGTTGCCAATGGGCTGGATCCATAGTTCAAGCATCTGTCATGCAGTGATCCATGATGCTCTGGAGGAAGGTGGTGCTCCAGAACACATCCAGTTCATCGATGACATCATCGTCTGGGGTAAAACTGCTGAGGAAGTCTTCGAGAAAGGTAACAAAATCATTGACATTCTTCTGAATGCAGGTTTCGCCATCAAGCGAGACAAGGTGAAAGGACCTACCAGAGAGATCCAGTTTCTGGGAGTGCGGTGGCAGGACGGACGCCGACACATTCCAGTGGATGTGGTAAATAGAGTCTCCACCATGGCTAATCCCATGAACAAGCAAGAAACTGCGTTTCTTGGGGATAGTGGGATTTTGGAGACTGCACATCCCTGGATACAGTCAGATTGTGAAACCTCTGTATGATGTGACTCGAAAGAGAAACCATTTCCACTGGGGACCTGAACAACAAGCAGCCTTTGACCAGATAAAGCAAGAGGTATGTAGTGGATGATGCTTATGGCCAGGATTGTGCCCCTGAATATTTCTAGGACATGCTTTTCTGTGTGTTAGCCTTCCTTTGTTCCCCCTCTTTTCTGAAGGCTCCACTGAGTCCAGGTAAACTGCCTGCCTGGGCGTGGTCTCACCCCTGTGGTACACAAGGGTCAGGCTATATGTTTGTTTTCCTGTGTATAGCATAAGCTTACACCATATTTGGTAGAGGCCAGTTCATTGGTTAATCTTTGTGTTAGCAACGGATGCTCATTGGACCAGTATTCATTGGGGCAAATGGTAAATAGGGGTCGTTTGGTAAACGAGCCCCTCCTCCTCACATTGGTGTTGAGCCTGTATCTGTGTGCGCACCAGTGCTGTTGTGGTTCACCTTGCCCGGGACTAAAGCCAGCACTCCAAGAGGCTTCGTAGTACTTTGCCACCTGCACCCAACTGCTTGCAGTGCCGTGGACAGTACCCCATGTGAACCATCGTTGGCGAACTGCCACAGTGCCTCCCCCCACCCCGAGTGGGGAACCTCCGTATTCTGGAAGAGGCAGCAGCCACGCGACGCAGCCACGTGGTCGGCGCCATTTCCTGTATCCTTATTACGGCACATCCGTGCCGCGTTCTGTGGACTATAAATATTATCAAGGGAAGACTTCACGAGGCTCTTAGCTTGTGAGTAAGCCAGACCCTTCTTCATAGAGTTTCAGTTGGGGTAGCCTGGAAATCGCTCCAGGTGGAGGACTGCCGGTCACCGACCAACCCCCTCCCCCGCCGCTTTCCGGATCAGTTTGATTCTAAGTTCTGCAAATTATTTTGGTTTAAGTGCCTATGCCTAGACATTTTGTAAAGATAGTTCCACTAACCGAATATTGATACCTGTGAAGGGGGACTGTACATACCCCGTTGCAGAGTTTATATATATATATATAGAAATAAACTTAATTTTTTTGTAGTGATACCTCTGCCGCTCATTTCTGAGGGCATATTCATAACAAGGAGTGCAAGCAATGGGTCTGGGACCTGTCTGAGATGGTCCAGACATTAAGAACATTTTGTATATGGCTGCAAGTGATAATGGTCCAACCTGGTGCTTGTGGCAAAGAGCTCCAGGTGAGACACGTGGACGACCTCTTGGTTTCTGGAGTCGAGGTTACAGAGGTTCAGAGGCTAATTATACTCCAACAGAGGAAGAGATTCTAGCTGCCTATGAAGGAGTAAAAGCAGCTTCTGAAGTAATTGGAACTGAATCACAACTTCTCTTAGCTCCCAGATTACCAGTTTTGAATTGGATGTTCAAAGGCAAAGGCTCCACACCACATCATGCAACAGATTCCACCTGGTCTAAGTGGATGGCTCTGATAACACAGAGAGCTCAAATGGGAAATCTTGAAAGACCTGGTCTAGTGGAGGTGATCTCAAGTTGGCCTGAAGGTACCAACTGTACTAAACCACCAGAGGAGAGAGTAACTCGTGCTGAGGAAGCTCCTCTCTTACAATGACCTATCTGATGATGAAAAGAAATATGCTTTGTTCACAGACGGTTCCTGTCGTCTTGTCGGGAACAAGCGAAGGTGGAAGTCTGCAGTGTGGAGTCCAACCCGCCGAGTTGCAGAAGCAAAGGATGGAGAAGGAGAATCCAGTCAGTTCGCAGAGGTAAAAGCTGTCCAGCTAGCTCTCGACGTAGCTGAACGTGAGAGATGGCCAAAGCTTTATCTCTACACCGACTCATGGATGGTAGCCAATGCTCTGTGGGGTTGGCTAAAGAACTGGAAAAAGAGTGGTTGGCAGAGAAAAGCAAAGCCCATTTGGGCAGCCGACCTGTGGCAGGACATTGCTGATAGAATCGAGAGAATTCCAGTGAAGGTGAGACACATTGATGCTCACATCCCTAAGAGCAAAGCTACTGAGGAACAGCAACACAACCATCAGGCAGATCTAGCTGCAAGAGTTTCTCAAGTAGACATGGACTCTGATCTTGATCTCGACTGGAAACACCGAGGTGAGATATTCCTAGCTCGGTGGGCTCACGATTCATCAGGACATCAAGGCAGACAGATGCAACCTACCAGTGGGCTATTAAGCAGGCAAAACGACTGACAGATCCATAGACATTTCCATGGATGCTATCACAAACAAGTCATCCATGACTGTGACATTTGTGCTGCTATTAAGCAGGCAAAACAACCTTAGGCCCTTATGGTATGGTGACAGATGGTCCAAGTACAAGTATGGTGAAGCTTGGTAAATAGTAGTTGACTACCAGCACATTCAGATCTGTTCCTGTTGTTAAAGAAAAGAATCTGTTAAGTAAAACTGTTTGGGTATTTTCTCCCTCGGGAGAGGCTAAACCTGTCCGAGGGGTGGTTTCAGCTGAAGGTCCTGGTCACACTTATTGGGTAATGCAAGAAAATGGTGAAATTCAGTGTATTCCACAAAGAAACTTAACTTTAGCTGAAAGAGTTTAATTTCAGAGTGTTGTACAGCTACATCGCGCCCAAAGGAAGAATCCCTGAGGAATCCACGGTGCACGAACCCTGAGAACCCTGAGAGCCCTGAGTCAACTGAGAGTGCCTGTTTCCCTGTTTCCCTGTTTTCCCTTTTCTTCACTTCGTCTGCGAAGAGACAAACTGTTTTCCATTTTTCTTGTTTCTTGGACTTCTGAACCATCTACACCTGAGGATGGCCGGAACGGACTATGAACTTTGCTTACAAACTGTAGATATTGTTTTAGATTGGATGGACAGTACGAACAGCCAATGAAATTGTTTAGCAGGGGTGGATTGTGACCGGTTTAGGCTGTGCCTTTAAGAAAGGGACACTTTCTGAACACTCTGGCTGAATATTTTGGTATATAAATGAAAACAAGAGATATGCTAATCCAATTTCATTGGTGGAACCCGGCTGTAGGTTCTTGCTTAGTCTTTCAGTCGGGGGGGGGGCAGTCAGTAGTCGTCTTCTTCTTCCCCCTGTACTGTGAGCTGGCTCGTTTCTCTCTACAATTCTTGCTAACCAGATAAGAGAAAAACTAACTTTTGCATTTCGCTTTGAGCTTTAACAAAGTTTTCCCCTTTTAATTACCTTCCTTTCTCTTTTCTCTCTAACCCTTTTGGGAAAAAGGGGAGGTAGGGAGGGAGAAGGGAGGGGCAGGCGAACCCCCTGGCGGCAGGGGGGTTGGGGAAAGGTTTCCTGTATTACATACATTGCTGTATACTTCTGTATATATTGTAAATATTGTATATTTTTGTACATATTCATTGCATTCCATATCTGCTTGTAAAATACAGCTTTCATCTGCTTCTCCGGCTGAGTTAGCTGTGGAATTCTTTTGTGGGTGGGGGGGAACCTTCCTACTCCACCACAACCAGCTTGATTGAAAAAAAAAAAAACATCCCTGAGAAATGGTCCTAGATCCAGCTTCCCCAAAACACAAAACCCTGCATGGCCAAGCCCTCCCTTATGCACACACCTTCCTGCTCCTCCTCAATTTTTTATCTATTTTTTTTTCATACATGCAGACTTTTCACACACGTTTTCAGAATAAAGCATCTGTAGCTGTACTCAGGCTGTAAATACTCAGGCTTGAAAATCCTAACTAAAACACTTGAAAATTAAGCAACTCGCATCGTACCACTCTATCATCCCATTATATTGTTAGGTAATTGTATCATTTCTAGTGAAACTGTTCTTTGAACTGTAGATAATTTTATCCAATCAGTTATTAACTGCAAGTGCAACCTTCTAGACTTAGATAAAGTCTGCCTGATATTTATTACTGGTTTCATTTGCACTTATATATCCACAACTTGGGGACTCATTTCAAATTTTTCTTAGTAAGATTTTTGCACTTATATTGTTCAGCTTAAAATGTAAAAAGTGTTTGTGATTAAACTGCCTGCCTTTTGAATCAGTTCCCCCAGAATAAAGCTAAAAGGTCCTTCCCAAGGCTGTAACGCAGTAAAAGGTTGTAAAAGACTCCATTTGAGAGTTACAAATAGAAACTGCTACCAAATCACAGTCTCTGTAATTAAAGGCAACACCTGTACCTTGTGTTTGCATACTGACTTAGGATAAAGAGATATTTCTGTGAGGAGTGACTATTGTTCTGCTTTCCTGTGCCACTCTTCTGGGCACCAGATCCTTCCCTCTCCTTTCAGCCAGCCTTGCATCTCCCCTTCTCCCATCAATTGCATGATTTTTGATGCAGCTGCCCAGTGTCAGGAAAGTCTTTGAGCAACCACTGTGAAAGAGTAGGAGATACATATGCTCTTCAGACAGAACAGAAGAGGACAGTTCTAAAATGTAAGGACCAGACAACAGATATGTGAGGTTATGCTCTTAGGAAGCAATTGGCTTCACCTAAATTTACCCTTTTAGAAGTAGCTGCCCTCTCTAAAGCATTCAGCTAGCACCCCTCTGCAACCAGAGGGGAGGAGGATTCCTCTGTGATCAGTGTCTAAGACTAGTGGGAAGATTCCCTGCTCCCAGAGGTGTTTACATTCCCACACTGACTTAAAAGTAGCCTTGTTTTAGATATCTCAGAGTGTGACTGGACACAAAGTTGGGAAAATTCCAACACCATGCTGGGTGAGGCTCCCTTCAAATACCTCTGATATGTGAGGCTGTGGTACAGGTTCAATGATGCTCCTCAGAGGATAGTGCAATAACGGAGGGAGTAGGAAGGGTGGATATTAAAACAGCTTGCAGAAGCACTGCAGCTCATATCTGTCCAGATTGTAGAAGTAATTTTGCCTGTAGCCCACTTCAAGAGCAAAGAAAGCCAATGGAAATGCAACTATACTGCTGTAGTCTTCTTACGCACCCATGAGTTCAGCACTGCATATTAATTACCTTGCAGTTGATGCTGTAAAATACAAAGGGACAGCTAAATGCCTTTTGTTTCTGCACCAGTTTGCATTTCCCTTTCTCAGGATGGCTTTCCAGAGCAAGCGTCCAGGCAGCAACAATTCTTTTTCTCCTGCACAGTTGTGGTGGGTTGAAGTTTCCCCCAGCATTAACTTTTAAGCCAGACCAACTCAGTTAGAAGCAAATGAATCTGTATTTACAAGCAAAAACTGCACTTCACAATGGAATGCAATGAATATGTACAAAATATACAGTATTTACAATATGATACAGATATTTACAATTAGCAGAAAAAAACACAGAAACCCCTCTGGTCCAAAAGACCAGGGAAGCTGCTCCACTGCCCCCCAAACCTCCTTCACCCCTGTCCTGTGCCAGAGACAGAAAGGAGAAGAGCCAGGAGAAAGCAGTGTTAGTCCTTATCTCAAGGTCAGCCAGAAGCGTTGTTATCTCCTGGGTGAAGCAGAACAGCCAAGATCAGAGGAGAAGAGAAAAGGAATGGGAATAGGAGTGAAGTGTGAAGAATTGTTATGATACAGCTCCTTTTACCCCAGACATTTATCCAATGAATTTTTTTAGAATGATCTTTTGTTTTCCTTTTTACACCCAATAGTGATTTATTTACATTTTTCTACTTTTATGCTCAAAATCTGCAGCTAAATTTTAAAAGCATAGCCTAAAAGTGCCACACCAGTGCTGCCTTAGCTGCCAGAGCAATTTATTACCTCCTCTGTGCTGTGGCCTCTAGGCTGCATAGCTCAGGGTGAGCTTAAGCAGCACCCTACAAAACAGGTGGAAACCACCTGTCAGAGGTGGCCATCTCCATCCTGTTCACCAGAGCACAGGCCTAGTAACAGTCTTCCAACTCTACATTTTCTGTTCATGTGTTGGAGGACTTCCCAGCCACAGATCAGGCCCAAAGAAACATTCTTAACAAGGAACAAGCTTCCTCTGCCTGCTGGCCAACAAATTCCAGTGCTCCCACCAAATCCACTCCTACCAAGCCCCACCAGTTAGATGCCCAACACCCTGAGAAGTGAACTAGCACACTCAGCAAGGACTTTCCTGTCTCAAGAAAAGCTATCAGCCTAACAGGGGTCCCTAAACAGGCTTAAGCAAGTATGTCATGGTCTGAGTTCCTGAGAAGGAAAGCTGAAGCTGCTGCCAGCATTTCAGTGCAAGCTGAAGCACTTTGAGCATGACAGAAATCCTGGGAGCACTGCATGGCTTCACACACCCTGTGTCTGGGGAGCTTCCTCAGTGAAGTGGGAAACATTTGTCTCAGTGGCCTGCTGACAATCAGCAATGTGCACAGACAACATGACCCAGGGTGTGTGACATTTAAAGCCATCCTAGGTCGTGCAAACCATGATGCCCATTTGCTTCTGCAGCTCCTTTTCCAGAAGAACACTACTTTTTGTGCAATCCTTTATATTCAGTATAGGCAGAATGAAAAGCCTGAAATTTCTCTTCCAAAAGGTAAAAAGTAGCCTCACTTGCTATCTAACTTTGAAAAACAGAGCTATCTCCTCCTACCCAGTTGTCATGGAACTGCAGAGGAAGAGTGTTGCCTGACATCCTGACCTATTGTCCCATAAAAGCAAAGCTTTTCTCACAATAACTTGCTGCCCCTCCATGAAAACTCAGTGCCATCAATATAAACAAAGAAACATGGTCTGACTTTTTCAGCATCAAGTTATCTCAGAGGTTTTTATTCATCAGCCTGATAGGCATGGGCTGATGAAAACAGTGTAAACTCTCTGTGGAAACCCTTCTGTGAAGAAGCTATTTATTTGTGAGAGGTTGTAGCTCATAATAATCTGAAGAAAAAAAGGAATTAATGCTTTACAACTAAGTTGTTGTAAACATTGAGAGACTTCAAATCCCCAGGGACACCAATGATTTGAAAGTAAGGGTGGGTGCAGAAGAAACTCAAGTTTATTGAGTAACATACAACCTTCCTGCACTGTTTATGGCATCATCACTGGCAACTCCCTTTTGCCCAGAGATTTAGTAAGACTTAAGGAGTTCCATCCCTCTTTCCTACAAGAGCTGAGATGCTTTTTTCCCAGTGAATTGCAGGGGAATTTTTTTCTCCTCCTAAGACTACATGTGCTCCAAGGACTACCTTTGTCCTTAGCACAGAGCAAACTATCCAAGCATAAGCAGCATTTGGACTTATGCCTACACTCTCAGAGCAAGCCATAGAATTTGACTATGATGAATGATACTTAGCTGCAGGTAAGTATATATGTGTGGATAGATGCTGCGTGTGTACCAGGGGCATCTGGTAGCTCTGCACACACTTATGTTGCACAGTGCAAGTTCCGCACAGAGAGAAATCCTTAGGCACAAGAGAGCCAGCATGAATTAAGGTTTTTGTGTATGAAAGTGAGTGCAGTGAGCTTTGCATGATGTCAGCAAAACATCATTTGGGATTATCTTGGCTGCTGTTCTCTGTGTGGCATTATACAGTGTACACTTGCTGTCAGGCATGCATTCACATTTCTGCCTATCCCAGATGCTCTCACTACAAGCTTGAATAGACATTTTTAATACAGTTCTGAGCTGGGTAAATTTCCTTCTCACAGCTCCTTCATCACCCAGAATCTAAAGAAAGCACTGAAAGAACACAGAGGTTCATGGGGTCAAAATGTATGTAATACCAGCTACAGTACTTTACAGAGTTACAGGCTGTCACTGTGAAGCCTGTGTGCTATTACTTTCTTTCAGAAAGCAGAAATATCAGGAAAATGCAGACATTCATCATAGCTTTCTAGTGTCCAGAGTGGACTATGGCTTTGTGAAGACAGTAGAGTCTTCAGTTGGTAAAGCAGAAGTTTGGATCTTGAAGGGAAGGATCTGGGTTCTGTCCTTGGCTTTAACAGTGTGGAACACTGGTCAAGTCCTAGCTTCTCTATGACTCAGTACCTTCTGCTAGTGAAACACGTGTGATCCCTCTACTACTGCATCAAAGGAGTTTGGGGGAGGTTCAGGCTGGATATTACGGAAAACATTTTCACAGAAAGGGTTATCAAGCATTGGACTCACCATCCCTGGGGGTATTTAAAAGACACATAGATGTGGTGCTTAAGGACACAGTCTAGTGCTAGCACTTTAGCAGCAGTTATGGGATTGTGAGTTCTAGGTGAGCTGTTGGACTCGATGATCCCAAAGGTCTCCTCCAACCTCGACAGTTCTATGATTATACAATTTTTAGCAAAATTCTTTCAAATACACTTCTGAACAGCCTTATACAAGACCAAGATGTCAATGTGCTAACCCTGTTCTGGGAGAGAGATCATTCTGGTGATCTCTCTAGAAAGTGTCTTATCTCTTTGGGGGAAAGACTATTATGTTTAGGTTTTGTGTTGCCTCTCCAAGGAAGTACACAGACAGGAGAAAGGCATGGGCCTCAGTGCTTCTTCTGAGATAGCTTACCCAGAAGGACCACTTCCTTCTAGGGGCAATGCTGTCAAACAGGGAGACTAAGGATGCCTTCAGTTCAGTGAAGTCTGTGCATGCTGAATGATGAGTGACACACAAGCGAGGACTGCTACTTTCAGCAGCTGGACATAGAAGTAGGGACAATGACAGCTTTGGCTCCTTTTTTACCCCTCCTCCCCCACAATTCTGCCATTAGTCTGTGCATGGACAATGAGGTTCTGGATCTGCTGGGATTTATTTTTTATTTAAAAAAGAAATCTGGGGTTTGGACTCCTGCCTTTTTATTGGCTCATGCAGGTGGATGCAGAAGTATGGGATTCTCTGAGTACGTCAGACAGTGCTGCAAGCCTTTGCTTGGACATCTGTCACTTGAGGTTGACAATCTGGAAAGGACAGACTTGCACAAACTTCCATATTGTGGTTAAGGCTGTGAAATATTAGAAAAGCTAGATGTTCTCATCTAGCTGGCTTCAGCTTTGCTTACATCTCTGAGATTACACAGATGGCACTGACTTGCAATCTGCTCCAGGCTATATCTGTGAATGAGCTCCCAAAGTGGTATCTGTAGAGCGCACTGATGACTTTGGCATCTTTGATCACCAGGTGCCATCACCTGTCTGCCTTCCCCAGAGCAGAGATGCCTTGCAAGGGCAGTTGGGTTTGTTCTTTGGAGATCCCAAAAGGCCATGAGGAATACATTCACATTTAAAATGTTCAAACCTGTCTAAGATGCTCAGCCAAGCAAACACCATTCATTTCATCTGGGAGCTGCTATTAAATCCCCAATTCACAGTGAAGAGTCAGGGCTGCTTAAGTGACAAATTAATCAGAAATATACTTTAACCTAACAGGCTCCTAAAATGTTATGTAGCTGCTTTTTTAGTATAACGCATGATTGTGTTGGAAGAAATACACTGAATTCACACTCGCAGTGCTCTGGTTATATTTCCACTCTTAGAAACTGATGGCTCTGTTTTAAATGCACACATGTATGAACACACACATATATATATTATCAGTGTGTATATATATATATATGTGTGTGTGTGTATATACACATATATGCTCTCTAAAATGAGTTTATCCTGAATTGTAACAGAACGCCCTCTAAAGTGCTGCATCATAAAAAAGCAGACTTTAAGCAGACAGCTGTAGAAACAAACCATACAGAGACTTTGAAGATCAGGTGGCATCAATGTGCAGAAGTTAAAATTTTATGTACCCTGTAGCATTAGGAAAAGAGAAGGACAAAAACATGAGTGACATCTGTAGTTTAAAGACAATAGGGTGTTATTCTTTAATTTTTAACAAAGTAAAGAACCAATGCCCAAGAAAGCACAATGGCAAATCAATGCACTAACTTTCAGATTGAAAAGCCATTTTCTTGAAGAATTATATAAGTACTGGTAATACATGTATATATGCATATGCACCATGAACATCATTAGAGTCTATATGGCAAGTCCAGTCAAAACAAAAGGAAAAAAGTAAAATATTAATTTGGAGATTTGGAACAGGTTTGCTGGTTTGGTACTCTTTAAGGTAAGGGAAAGAATGGGAACTGAAAGCTGGGGTCTAACATAACTTAAAACACTCTGACACTTGTCTCCAGAGCCATGTTGGGCAGTTCAGTAAATCCTTCCAGGCCCTTCTGAAATGATATAGGCTATTTTTCCCTGCAACTGACACTTGATTTCTTGTGGGGATTCAAGAGAATTGCCAAAACCCCAGAGAAAGTGCTTTTTATTGCATGGATTTAAGAGGCATCACATTTCATGTAGTAGTTGTATTGATCCTCAAGATTCATCCTGCCCGCTTCTGTGGGCATCACAGATACCCAACACAAGGAAACAGATCACATTGCTTTGGCAATTTTCTGCATTCCCCCTTTTCCCATGCAGTCACAATAAACAATTATTGGAGAGCCATACATACCCGGTTTGCAGGAAGTGCTTCTATATGTAATAAGTAACACACTTCCTTTCCACTAGGTGTTCAAAGGTGCTGGCATCTTCTACTGGAAGGATCTCATTCTGATCCCAGAGACTCTTGCTGTTGCCTCGATTGCACGTTTTCTCACCCAAGTCCACATGTGAGAGACAGCTCAGTTCTGTGATGATGTTCCCAAACTTCTGGACTAGCAGAGAACTCAGAATTTTTATCTGTCATTAAAAAAAGATGTGACAGAAACAGTAATGAAGCATTTTCTACAGTCTGTCTTCCCACTGCAGATCAACTCACCAGCAACATTTGTTTCTCATTAAGTTTCTGTGGTTTGTTTTTTTAGCTCGATGGATAACTAGGTGGAGGAGGGTACAGAATGAAGCTATGGTCTCTGAATGAATCACAGTCTCAGACATGAAATTGTTATCCCGTACTAAGTTTTCTTGCTGTAACAAACCAAAGCCATAATTTTCAGTTTGCAACCCTCCACAGCCATTCCTGTGAAGGTGCAAATCCATTTAGAAATTTCCAGGATGGACTGTTGTAGAGCTGATATAATTAATTTACTTTTCTTTGTAACCAGACCACTCAGCAGTAAATCTACAAGCAATAAGGACTGAGGTTCCCAAGCCATGAACAAGAGCCAGAATAAGAGGGCAGCCAGCTCTTCTGTCACCTAAGAAGTTGACAAGATAGGAATTGGTTTTAGTTTTCATAAAAGACAGTTCTTGACAAGAACACAGGGCAATCAGACTGAACAAAAGATGATCTTTTAGAAGTATTTCTTTTCAATGCTGTTATTCCTCCACTATAATAGCCAAGGAAAGCACCTAACACCTATGGGTATTTCTATTCATCCTGTTTCCAGAGGTTTTGTACATTCAGCCTGGACATTAAAAGTTATCTTTTTTTTTTTTTTAATCACCAAATATGGCCAACTGCATGTATCTGCAGATCTGGACATTTACAATTTATTGCCAAATGCATTTGAGTCTGTTTGTTCCCAGCCAGTCTGATCTAGAGTTTACTTCTGATCTACTTCAGGGCTAGCTTTGTTACCTATAGCAGAAATGGCTCTAAGTCATTCAGGCATGCCTTAAAGGACAGCACAAATGCAGCAATATATCATCCAGATGAAAAACTATTGAACTACTGACATGGTTAAATGCAGAGATTTTAAGATTAGAGTTGAAAATTATATTCTTTCAGGCCCTGTTCGGGCTAAACCAACATTATATTAAAACACTCAACATTCTCTTCCATGCTGAAGGGAACCACCCTGTTCACCGCCTCCCTGTGTGGCTGCACTTCATGCTACACAAATCTGCTCTTCCTTGTTTGCTTTGGAAACTTGTTGGCAGGAAGCCATCTCCAACTGTATATGGCATCTGGAGCTCAGGCTTTGATTTAGTGTGTTTGCCTCGAACTGCTCTGGATGAAAAGGGCAGATCAGTCAAGCAGGTATTTTTTAGTTCAATTTCCAGTACCATGACAGCAGCCTCTTTCTCCTTTTGTTAAAAACATATCTTTAAAAGATGCACCTTCAGATTTCTATGAGGACCCCAAAGGGGGAGGCAGTTAAATTCAGATTCTTTATCAAACTGTAGCACAAACAACTTAATGCAAAACACTCAAATTTGATGACACGGGGCAGCTGCACTTTTTCAGGCAATATCCTTTATTTTTCATTCTAACTGTAGTAACTGAATTAAAATTAAGGACAAAATCATAAAGAATCTAGAAAGAATGTTTCTCAGAGCTTGTTGTTTTCTTTTTCAGCCTGCTTTCTAAAGGACATGAGACTTCTGCAAACTTGTATCCGAGTGTTCGATCCTGTGTACCCCCTTCTTCCTCACCACCATCAAACCTAATTCTTGAACCATTGTAATTTCAATCAAATTTAATATGAATATCAAAACCACAGTGATACAGCAAGACCAAACAGCCTACCTGAGAGAAAAAAAAAAAAAAAAAAAAAAAAAAAAAAAAAAAAAAAAAACCCAAGCAACAAAGC
Source organism: Picus viridis (assembly GCA_033816785.1). NCBI lineage: Eukaryota > Metazoa > Chordata > Aves > Piciformes > Picidae > Picus > Picus viridis. The sequence continues at coordinate 31,938,505 of CM066566.1, forward strand.
ACTCAGATCATCATTTCTACTTTATTAGACACCCAATAATCCAGCCATGAGGCACAAATCCCTAGGCAAAGCATGCTTCACTGCCTGTACTTCTGCTAGAGCAGCTCATTTGAAAAGCTTTAAGAAAATGTCTCATTCCTTTCATCCATGTGACTCTTTTGACCTCACTGGATTCCAGCATCTGCATCTATCCTTCAGTCTTTCAGGCTCATTTCTTTACCTGATGTCAGCTGATAATGGTTAGGCAGGTAGCACACCAGATAAGACTTCATTTTCCCCAGTGCTTACTGCTTAATGCAGGGTGAAACAGAAGAAAAATGTACAACATCATCTATGTTCCCAAATTCTGAACTAAGATATTCTATGTTAAAAGAAAAAAAAAAAGGAAAAAAAGAAGGAAAAAAAAAAAAGTGCTACCTGTTTACTAAGGATAAGTGGAGCTTTTCCTATTTAATCTCTTGTTGTAGAATTTTTCTAGAACAGCACCCATTTTTGAGGAAAAAATATTAAATGTGCAGGAAGATTTTTAGTTTGCATTTAGCTCCCCACCCCCCATTTTAAATTATTTCTAAGTAACCTTCTCCAGCTAAGACTAGCTTTGTTACCATCTTCTGTTCTCTTGCACATTCTTTGGCTGCTTTTCATGCCTATTATTTACATCTTGACTTCAAACCAATGTATCTGTCCCAGTCTTAACCCCTGGGAAACTCTACAGTGCCACAGCTGGGCTTCCCATGTGAAGATTAAATTTCTGGGCAAGACCATGTTCACTGGGCCTCAGGGATGCACCCACATTAGCACTTCAGATCCAAAGTATGCCCTTGCAGCTAATCTCCTGGCAATCTCCACCAACCATGCTTTTTTTCTCATACCACTATGGCTTCTAATGGACATTCAGACCATGGGATAAAGCTAGAAATAGTTCGAAGTGAAAGCTCCCTGCAATGTCCCCTGTATGGGCGTCATTTTCTTGGGACCAACTGTTTTCCTCTCTGAATGCATTTTAACACCACCTTTTCCAGGGACAGCAGACATCATTGTTTGTGAGAGGAAAAACTGGCCAAGAATCTCGGGGGAACATTTCTGTAATTTCAACACATCAGTGTTTATAAATAACCCAAGTGTACCCTCAGCATTTTTCCTCTGCTTGTTTGACTTGTTTGCTGTACCTGAGGGCGAGTTTGCTGCTGCCTGAGTCCATTTTGTGACTAAACTGTTGTTCAAGTTCAAGTTCATTAGTAAGAGTCAGATTTGAGATTAATCCATGTGTCTGGGATCCAGTCAAGCTGGGAAGATTAAAGGTACATTATTTCCAGGGCAATAAAATACAGAAAGCAAAATACCAAAGAAAGTTTTCAAAACGGAGGTTAGCTGTATTGATTGGGAATGTGAAAATGGCACCTTTGTTCCATATATAAAATTGACTGATTCCATAAAAGGTTGGGCTGGGTTTTGCTGTCTGCTTGATCTTAAGGCAACGTGGATGATGACACATACAGTGAGTTACAGTAAGTACACTGTTTTGCTGTTGTACTTATGATACATTGAGACCTAATTTCTCTTGACTTCACTTTTACTGACTTTGATACTCGCAGGACTACAGTGATACCTAAGTGAACAAAACCATTCTCAGTAACCACACTGGGTATTCTTGGTTTTTGTTTTGTTTTTCATTTGTAAGTACCATGATATTTCTGTGTAATGATATTAATGAAGTTACAAGGCTGAAGACGAGATATGAAGAGACATAAGTATTCTTCAGTGCTGCTGCACAGAAAAAAACAACTGACTCCTAAAAGAGCTTACTGTGGTTCTGTCTTTGCGGTTTATTCTGGTTTAGATGGAACTAGCGTCTGTAAATAACAATTTAGCAAATCAAATTAATGACATCTAAAGGAATTACAGAGGTATCTGGGTTACACATTCATCTAACCATATGTGAGTTTCCCTTAAATGGCACTTTATGTTTTTGCAAATTGAGTTAGACACAAGCTCATAGTGTACATTAGCAGGAATTAAAGATTGAACTAGTTCCAGAGAAGCTACATCCCCAACGTGCCCCCAAAACCATTTTATTGATGAGTATGAAACAGATTATGTAGACTAAACAATAGTCCATGCATCTTTATTGAGATGAGTGAATTTTACATGGCAAATAAATCAAAATTATAGCAACCATGAATGCTCATCACTCTCTGACCTAGTCAGCCTGGCTTCCCCAGGGGCCCATGAAGTTAATTCTTGCTTGCCACTGAGATTCACATAATGTTAAAACCAGACAGGAAAGATTCAGGGTTTTTTCCTGGCTTCAATCACAACAGCAGAGAGTTATGGACTGTGAGCCAGGGAAGTAGCTGTGAGACAGAAATGCTCCCCACAGGTCCTTCATCCTGAAGCCATGCCTGCTTGGTGTGGGGTTATGACAGTCTGGCACAGTTGCTATAATTAGCTTGCACTGACTTGGAGAAGTTACTTTCTGTTGTGGCTTTTTTGTTTGTTTTTTTTGTTGCTTTGGGGAGTAGTTTTGTATGTTGTTTTTTTCAGAAACCATCCATGTAGTCTATATTTACAACCATTAATATCCACCATCCAAGGACCATGGAAGGTCAAGAAAAACATAGCCACTGGCCTCCCTTTCTGCTTTCCACCCCTGTACACAGGTGTCACACTCACTCACAGTTTAATGTTTAAAAAACCAACAACTCCATTTGATAAGATTGTGAACGAACTGAAGTAAGCAGCTGCCTTACAACAGTTGAGGGCCACCAAGAGAAGGGGTCTTTTCTGTTTGGAAATCCCTTTGGATATAGCTAACGCCCCCTTTTATTCAAGCCCATTGGTCTGGATTACAGACAACCATGGCAAGGAAATACTTCAACTAGGAAAAGAAAGGTCACAAGCTGAAAGGTGCTTCAGTCAAGGCGTTAACTGAAGTGAACTGGAACTGGAACTGGAAGGTAAAAGGAAACATCTGGCATTTAATGTAGCCATAGCGATTTTGTAATTAAAGGAAAATAGCTACTGTGCTGAGACTGTAAATATCAAGGCACTCCTGCCTACTTATCGTTCTAAATCGCAGACTATTGCCAAGCTGGTAAAACTATATGGACTTTAATGATAACAAAATAGCTTGTGTCAGCATCCACTGACTTTGGTAGAGGTGTCTGACAGAGGTAGAGGTGCGTTGCAGCACACCCTCTGTACCTTGGACAGGAGAAATTACAGGCACAGTAGAAGAAAATTAAACGCCCGTTTCTCTGGCCTAGCCATGTCCTGCGAGAATATGAGAGCCTGAGATCTTCCTTGTTCCTTGAATGGTACTTTTTTCCTTCTAGTGTCTCAGAAGTGCACATAAAAAAATTGAAGGAAGGAGGAATTCTGACCTATTTTAAAATGGTTGCAGTCAATTGTGACCAGTTTAGGCTGTGCCTTTAAGAAAGGGACACTTTCTGAACACTCTGGGCGAATGTTTTGATATTAGAATGAAAACAAGAGATATGCTAATTCAATTTCATTGGTGAGACCCAGTTGCAATTTTTTTGTTTAGTCTTTCAGTCGGGGGGAGTCAGTTGGCAGTCGTCTTCTTCTTCCCCCTGTGCTGTGAGCTGGCTCGTTTCTCTCTACGATTCCTCTCTAACCAGATAAGAAAACTAATTTTTTGCATTCGCTTTGAGCTTTAACAAAGTTTTCCCCTTTTAATTACCTTCCTTTCTCTCTCTCTCTAACCCTTTTGGAAAAAAAAAGGGGAGGTAGGGAGGGAGAAGGGAGGGACAGGCCGAACCCCCCTGGCCGCAGGGGGGTTGGGGAAAGGTTTCCTGTATTACATACTTTGCTGTATATTTCTGTATATATTGTAAATATTGTATATTTTTGTACATATTCATTGCATTCCATATCTGCTTGTAAAATACAGCTTTCATCTGCTTCTCCGGCTGAGTTAGCTGTGGAATTCTTTTGTGTGTGTGGGGGAACCTTCCTACTCCACCACAGTCAATATTCTGCTGTTTGTATCAATCTAAAGGAATTAGCTCTCTGACAGCTTTTCCTCCCAAAACTCATTATGGGAATCTGCTCCAAATTAGGCCATTCATGCTACACTGCCTCTTACAGACAGCCTTAAAGTCCAAATATTTCATTCTCCTTTGGATGCCTACACATTGTGGCCAAACCCAGCTATATTCTTGCATCAAAACAGATCTGGGTGATCTATCAGTGGAAGCATTAGCTCTGTTCTCTCTTGTCTATGGGTTAGATGCATACATACACGTCTCCCGGTGGCATTTCTCTACACAGGTAACTTTCTGAATACTTTTTCCCTATCTCTGTTTGGACCATCACTGCTGTACATTTGTTTGTTCTCCAGGAAAACTATGATATAATTGCCATTACAGAAACATGGTGGGACGATTCACATAATTGGAGTACTGCACTGTGGGGTTAAAAGCTCTTTAGGAGAGACAGGTGAGGGAGAAGAGGAGGAGGGGTGGCCCTGTAAATTAGGGAATCTCTTGATGCCTCAGAATTTGAGGTTGACGATGAAAAGATTGAGTGCCTGTGGGTTAAAATCAGAGGGAGGCCTAACAAAACTGACATCCTGGATGGAGTCTGTTATAGACCACCCAACCAGGATGAGGAGGCAGATGAAATATTCTGCAAGCAACTGGAGGCTGTCTCAAGATCATCAGATCTTGTCCTTGTGGGTGACTTTAACCTGCCAGACATCTGCTGGTAACTTAACTCAGCAGAGAGGAGGCAGTCCAGAAGGTTCCTAGAGTGTATGGAGGACAGCTTCCTGATACAGCTGTTAAGTGAGCCTACCAGGGGTCAGGCTCTGCTTGACCTGCTGTTCTCAAATAGAAAAGGGTGGGTGGGAGATGTGATGGTAGGAGTCTGTCTAGGGTTCACCGATCATGAGATAGTGAAGTTTTCAATATGCAGGGAAATAGGGAGGAGCACTAACAGAGCCCTCACGTTGGACTTACGGAGGGAAAATTTCAGCTTATTTAAGCAACTTATTCGGAAAGTTCCCTGGGCAGCAGCCCTTAAGAACCAAGGGGTCCAGGATGGTTGGACATGCTTCAAACAGGAGCTCTTGAAGGCACAGGAACTGGCAGTTCCCATGTGATGAGCCGGAGGGGAAGGCGAGTGGCCTGGATGAGCAAGAAGCTCCTGAATGAATTAAGGGTAAAAAAGAGGCTGTATCACCTTTGGAAAGGGGGGAGGCAACTAGTGATATGTTTAAGGAAGCTGTTAGATCATGTGGGAGAAAAATTAGAGAGGCAAAGGCCCAGTTAGAACTTAAGCTGGCCACTTCTGTGAAAGACAGTAAAAAACATTTTTATAAATACATTAATCCTAAAAAAGAGGGGCAAGAAGAACCTCCACTCCTTATTGGACCTGGAGGGGAATGCTGTAAGTAAAGATGAGGAAAAGGCTGAGGTTCTAAATACCTTCTTTGCCTCAATTTTCAACAGTAAGGCAGGAGTACTCCAGGATAACTGGCCTCCTGAACTGCTTGATAGGGTGAGGGAGCAGTGTAGTACCCCTGAAATCCATGAGGAATTAGTTTGGGACTTGCTGAGCCACTTGGATACTCACAAGTCCATGGGACCAGATGGGATCCATCCTAGGGGGCTGAGAGAGCTGGCAGGCGAGCTGGCCAAGCCTCTCTCCATCATTTTCCACCAGTCCTGGCACACTGGAGAGGTCCCAGATGACTGGAAACTGGTCAGTGTGATCCCCATCCACAAGAAGGGCCAGATGGAGGAACCTGGAAACTCCAGGCCTGTCAGCCTGACCTCAATGACAGGGAAAATTATGGAGCAGATAATCCTGGGGGCAATCACTGAGCACCTGCAGGATGGCCAAGGGCTCAGGTCCAGCCAACATGGATTTAGGAAGAGCAAGTCCTGCCTGACCAACCTGATCTCCTTCTATGATCAGGTGACCTGCCTGGTGGATGTGGGGAGGCCTGTGGATGTAGTCTACCTGGACCTCAGCAAGGCCTTTGACACCATCCCCCACAGCAAACTCCTGGCCAAGCTGTCAGTTTGTGGCTTGGACAGGAGCACACTGCACTGGGTTAGAAGTGGCTGGAGGGCTGAGCCCAGAGAGTGGTGGTGAATGGTGCCACATCCAGCTGGCAGCCAGTCGCTAGTGGTGTCCCCCAGGGATCAGTGCTGGGCCCCATGCTCTTTAATATCTTTATCGATGATCTGGATGAGGGCATTGAGTCAATCATCAGTAAATTTGCAGATGACACCAAGCTGGGAGCAGGTGTTGAGCTGTTAGAGAGTGGGAGAGCTGTGCAAATGGACCTTGATAGGCTGGGTAGATGGGCAGAGTCCAACGGCATGAGATTTAACACATCTAAGTCCTGGGTTCTGCATATTGGCCACAACAACCCCATGCAGTGCTACAGGCTGGGGTCAGAGTGGCTGGAGAGTGGCCAGGCTGAGAGGGACGTGGGGGTACTGATTGACAGCTGGCTGAACATGAGCCAGCAGTGTGCCCAGGCAGCCAAGAAGGCCAATGGCATCCTGGCCTGTATCAGAAACAGCATGGCCAGCAGGAGCAGGGAAGTCATTGTGCCCCTGTACTCAGCACTGATAAGGCCGCACCTTGAGTCCTCTGTCCAGTTCTGGGCCCCTGAGTTTAGGAAAGATGTTGAGTTGCTGGACCGTGTCCAGAGAAGGGCAATAAAGCTGGTGAGGGATTTGGAGCACAAGCCCTATGAGGAGAGGCTGAGGGAACTGGGGTTGCTTAGCCTGGAGAAGAGGAGGCTCAGGGGAGACCTTATTGCTCTCTAAAACTACCTGAAGGGAGGTTGTAGCCAGGTGGTGGTTGGTCTCTTCTCCCAGGCAACCAGCACCAGAACAAGAGGACACAGTCTCAAACTGTGCCAGTGGAAATTTAGGCTTGAGGTGAGGAGAAAGTTCTTCACAGACAGAGTTGTTAGCCATTGGAATGGGCTGCCCAGGGAGGTGGTTGAGTCACTTTCACTGGAGGTGTTCAAGAGGGTATTGGACGTGGCACTTGTTGCCATGGTTTAGTAGTCATGAGGTGTTGGATGACAGGTTGGACTTGATGATCTTTGAGGTCTTTTCCAGCCTTATTGATTCTATGATTCCTGTTGTTTGATAAATTGCCATGTTCATGGCATTATTACCAGTACCAAGGTGAAGTCAGAAGCCCACGTGTATGCAAGAGGTGCAAAGGGGAAAAAAAGAAGAACCTTTTCACCTGAAGTATATGTGGTGGTTTCTCTAGATCAGTGGGTGAGTTGTGATTCTCTCTGGACTTCTGCTTTGTCATCAGATGGCTTCTGTGCTCTCCAGCTCTGCTTACAGGTGACAAACCACCAGTTTGTACGCACCAGAAACCAATTTGCTGTTACAGCTGTCCAAAGCTTTGCTGCTCCACATGCTCCCTTCAGACTGCATAACACAAACACAGCTGAAAATTATTCCACAGTGCACAGGTACCTGTTCAGGTAGGAGCCAAATGTAGCTACCTGTGGTGTTACCATCCCCTTGGTCACAGTGCTTGTCACCACTCCTTTTCTGAGGCTGATTAGAAGAATAATGCACCAAGGGCTGCCCCAGTGCATTAAAAAGAAGGCTGGGTAGAGGGCTGAGTTATACAACCAAGCTTCACATTGAAGATTACATGCACTGTTCAGCCACCTTTACTTTGGAGGTAGTGATCTATGGCAAAGGAATAAGGATAAGACAAACGTCACAGATGAGTGCTGTGTAAGACCACGAGCAGCTATATGCTTTAGCAGTAACTATTTTTTGGCATTAATCTCTTTTGTTGGTGTAATGTAGTACTGACATACAAACTAGAGACACTGAAGAAGACTAAAGACTCTTTGTGCAACATGGTTTTATGTTCACCCATAGCAAGAGGTTGACTCCTGCCCAGGCAACACCTAAAGGGCTAATTAAGGAACCAGATGAAGTGGAGAACTAGGTGGAGCTGGTAGATGACTCAGCCCTGAGTATATTGTCACCAGTGACAGAGCAAAGACATGCATCCTGGAAATGATCCCTCCTGAAAACAAGGCACAAAACTCTAATAAACTGTTCTACAAAACCTTTTCCACTGAGGTGTGCAGAGTCCCCATTTGACCTTATAGAGCAGGTACAGGTTAAAAGCAGACTTATTTGAAACTTGCTTTACTAGAATCATTCAACCATGACCCACAGATGCTCTTGGTGGATGCCATGCTATATCCCTGAGACAGGCTAATAGCTTGCAAAGCTGGTTGTGACATTGGCAAAGACTTCATTTTTTTAATTATTATTCTGTGTGCATACAATTCACCTGGTCACTAAATTAATTTTTTTTAATCTGTTGCATTTTTTCTAGTGAAGGAAAGGTTGGAAAAAATATCAGAAAATGGAGCATTTTTATTATGGGATCTGCCACACTGGATGCTAAAAAGATAAAAAAGATGCACTTTCACTTCCTAGTCTAATGTAATTTGCTAATTCTATTCCAAACACTTTCAGCCTTTGACAGAAAACTCAAGTGTAACTTCAAATATGTACTATAAATTATTCACTACAAATTCTTATTCCTTATATTATTGATTTTCAAAATACTGTGGATTTTTAGGGATTTATTTTTAGCACCAAATTCAACCATAACTTAACAAACATGCATAAGCAGTCTTTCTTGTACTAAATAAGCATGCAGTATGCAAGAGCTAATCCTCAAAAACCTATCAAAAGCATGTTGATTTGCCCAAACCTCCAAACAACGGCATCTTGGTAGAGACAGAAAAATTTTGCTAAAACTGAAATCTTCTAAAACCTGCCACAGCAGACACAGACAATGAGGAGACATTTGTGTAACTGGACAGAGTGCACATCTTCTATTCTGGACAGGTAATTTAAACTAATTTAGACTAATTTTGTCCCTGGTATAAACCTTAGTATTAATGGTGTGTGACTACTTGCACCAATTAGATTAGCATATACCTCTTAAAGACAGAACCATTTAACTGTGGTTTTGAAGGATGTTACTAAACTAGATGCTTTAGGAAGAAGAGGTGTACAGTTACAAGTCCCTGGGGGCTCTTTCTTCAAGACAGAAGGAACAAACTTGCTGAGTTCAAGAGAAATGGAGATTGTGATGTTCCTCCAAGAAAAGAAGACTATATCCTGTGGCCTTCAGGGAGAAGCAACCTGCTTGGGTTAGATTGATGAGGGTGGGTGAAGTTGATTGTGGTAGATAGCAAAGAAAGGAAGCTGTGAGGAAGAAATAGAAGAGAAATGACTGCTTAGGGAGGGCTCAATATTTTCAGTGGCCATGCTTTCAGCCCTACAGGGCCAGGAAAACAGTGCAATGGAGCTGGATATCTAGGGAACAGGGAATGGTCCTTCCATTTTGGATCAAGGCCAAGCAGTCTGTTGCTGTCTCAAATACAAAAATGAGTCTGTGCCTGGGCATATCCAAGGAAACTTCTCTGTTGAACACGATAGAGGAAAAAGTGCATTTAATACAATCTCTTCCTTCTCCAAGAAGAGAAACAACAATTAGTCCAAAGCCAAGTAACCTATTTCTGAATCTGAAACTTCCTAGGGCTGCAGAATTGGTGCTGCTTTGGGGGTTTATGCTCTGTTTCCTAAGAGGAATGACAGTTTTGAACAAGTGTCTTTCAGCTTGAATACAGGTCCTTGAAATTGTCGTATTGTGGGTGGAGGGTTTGCATGTTAATACTTTGGACATTTCTAGGACTTTCTCCTGAGATTCAGGAGCTTTGTCCAGCTGTCACAAAATTACAAAATTGAGTATGTAGCAAAAATATATCTTAGTGTGGATGAATGCTTCAATTTTAATAATGATAGTGGAAGACTTTCACTTAACAAACACTTCTGGAATAGCTCTGCAAGGGTCCCCTCAGCTACATGGTTGTTAGTAGGCAATATTTGCCTCTCAGGAAAAGACTGCGGGCTCTGCAGCTGTTCACTGGAGGCAACCATAAACTCCAAAGTTTCTCTTCAATATTATGTGCCAAAAACTCTGACAGATTTCACAATTAACCAAAATTGTTTCAGAGGCTCCAAGGTTAAACTTCTATTGAGATAGCAGCAGTAGCAACTTTCTTGCATCTGCATATTTTTCCAGTCTTCTGAGGAAATGATGCCTGGAATAAGATAAGTGTTAACCATCATGCTGCTTTTTCCTACACCTTTTCCTGTGTATGGCTTCTGTCATAGGTAGCATGACAAGTGATAAAAGACATTTCAGCATAGTGCTTTTCCAAGGTAGCTTTTGCTTGCAGTTTTGCTTGCAGCCATACCATCCACATTCAGACACCTTGCACTGTGTTGAAGCAGTTGAGGTAGTTTGATATTATGGAACTGGTAAATGGCAGTAGGCAAGTATATAATGTATTGTTTTTAAGCATCTCGCTGCTCAGAATGAAAAATGACACTGAGTATTCAGGTGTGAGCCAAAATAAATCCATTTTTAAATGGTGATGTCTCTCACTGAATAAAAATTGAAGGACCATACTCTGACAACAGAGTACAGCCACCTACTTATGGCATGTCAGGATAGCAATAAGTGACTCACTCACCCACCTACACACCAAGGATACCAGGGCTTGGTATCTCTATCACAAAGTTGTCACAATACTGAATTTAGACAAACAGTTTTTCCTACTGCCCACAGTCTGTACAGCACTCCTCACTTGTTCACTTTTCCAGGTCACTGACTCCTAAAATATCTCAAGGTGAAAATCAGTGGGAGTGATGCTAAGCAAAAGCTTCCCTTTATTAGCAAGCTTGTACTAATATTTGCTCTAAAATTTGTTTGTTGATAAATGCTAATTAATACCAACTCAAAGCTTTATTTTGGTCCTTTCTTAGAGGTTTTGAACTCCTTCCTTTGCAGGGCAATCAACCAATCCCACCTAATGCGTTCTGTAAAGTAATTAAAACCAGCACTAGGGGATAAAAACAGAAGAAGATTTTATATAGTGGGAAGAAAGTGGAGAGAAACATATGGAACAGAAATATTATGAGAGTTCCCAGCTGTGCTATCAATTTGTTGATTAAGTGAAAATTAAGCACAGCAGCGGCTTTTTCATGTGATGGTCAGTGAGCTGCAGAGAGCATTCCATCTGCAAAGAGATTCAGGAACTGGTTTGCCCAACAAGACATCAGACAATGCTTCCTGAGCTTTCTTATTCTTTTGAGGAGCAAATATCTGCCAGGAGCTCACACATGACCTAACTTTTCTATGTATTACATGGACATAGAAATTACAGTGAATGTTGTCTACAGGTAAGAAAATGCACTTTCTTGATTCACTGTGAGGACAAAGAAAGCTAGTTATGTGGAGAAGACACTGTCACAGAATCAAAGAATGTTAGGGGTTGCAAAGAACCCCGAAAGATCGTCTAGTCCAACCTCCTGCCATAGCAGGATCACCTGTACCAGATCACATAGGAATGCATCCAGGTGGGTTTTGAATATCCCCAGAGAGGGAGACTCCACACCCTCCCAGGGCAGCCTGTTCCAGTGTTCCATCACCCTCACAGTGAAAAAATGTTCTTCATGTTTCCATGGAACTTTCTACGCCTCAACTTCCACCCACTGCCCCTTGTCCTGTCATTGGGCATCACCGAGAAGATCCTGGCTCCAACCTCTTGGCACTCACCCTTTACATATTTATAAACATGAATGAGGTCTCTCCTCATAAGGAAGATGTTTCACTCCCTTAATCATTTTTGTGGCTCTGCACTGGACTCTTTCAAGCAATATATAAAGGGAAAAGACAAAAATCATGGATTAAATGAAGGTGTGAAAGGACAAAATTTCAGCCTTAGACGTTGCTTCTGTAACAATACATCAAAGGAGCCAGAGTCTGACCTCTGCAGGCTATTTGGTCAGTAGTGTTCACATTTGAAGAGATGAACTGTATCCTTCATATTCTTCCCTCTTCTCCCCAAACACCTGGTAGATATTATGCTCTAAACTATTGACCAGACATTTCCTGAAAGACTGGTAGGTGGCACAGACTAAAACAATATTTGGGACCACAAAGTGAACTAAAAAGGAAGCACCCTAGAAGACTACCTGCTAGTGCTTCTGCACAAGGTTTATTTCTACTTTGTTTTTAAGTATGGAAGAGTCAAAGAAGATGGTGTTCTGCTCTAAGGACTAAATATGGGGTCCTTAGTCACAGAATCAATAAGGTTGGAAAAGACCTCAGAGATCATCAAGTCCAACCTACACACAGTGAAGTTTGAGGTTAGGGGAAAACAATGTGACTGAACTCTACTATCTGCATAGTTATTCCATCTGTTTTAGCAGTCAGTTTGAGTCACTTGATATTTAAATAACATATTCTCACATAAGTTCCTGGTCTCTCAGAAGAATCTCAAAGCTTCATGCTCACTTGCTAAAAGATAGGATCTGAGCCTCTTCAATCAGTGACCACTGTGTTATAGCAATAACTGGACACCCTTTACCCTGTGGGTTCTTAGATATTTACTCAGAAGTAATGTTAATTCCTCATTACACCAGCACAAGTGTAAACCCCCAGGGTCACTTTGTATGCACAGTAGAACCAGAAGTTCTTCTGTGCTTTGATAGGGCAAGACATCCTTTCTTTCTTAAATTAGTTGCACTACAGTGAATGGAGTCTTAGCACTGATGATTAAGGGTGACCGCTCAGGTCTGATGGCACTGCCAAAGTTGTTGATCATTTCAGTATGAACAGCCACTAGCTGTGAAACAGTAGCTCAGATTTGAGTGCTTCCTCTTGCCACTCTTGCTTTTGACACAAGCCTGAATGTTGGAAGCTGAGGAAAGATTAGGTGATTTTCATGGGTTTTAAGCACAAAATGAAGAAGTATTGTAGGATTTGAACTAGTTTCTTCAGCAAAAGGCAAGTGATAAAAAATAATAATTCTTAAACCAAAGATCCTCAAAATGTGTTATTATCTGAGAATCTGAATTTTCATAGAAGAACTAAAGTAGGAATTTAGCCCCAACTGCCTGGAAATGAGTCCCGACCTTTCAAATATCAGATGGCAAATAAAAAATACCCAAATGTACTATTTTTTGTCTATACATTAGTGAAGAATTAGGGAACAAAAAGATTCAATCTGATACAAAAGTGCCTATATCTAGGTAATAGAAAGACAATTTTCAGAGGGCAGGCATGAGATAGTAGAAAGTGTGTGGAGAACATGACAGTAAATTCAGACTACACAGTGTAAATGGCAGTGAGATGAAACATATGGTCTTGGATATGTTTGAGAGGAATGATACAAGACGAAGCAGGACCATGAGTAACGATGTGGGCAGACAGCCAAGAAAATGATGAGAGTGTAAGAGCTATTCTTAACTTTGATCTCTGCAGTGCAGAATGCTGAATTCATACTATGAGTGCTGTATGACATAGCTTGGTATTGAGGAACTGGAGGCCTTGGTACACCAGGAAAACTATGATGCAGTTGCCATTACAGAAACATGGTGGGATGACTCACACAACTGGAGCACTGCACTGCATGGTTATAAGCTCTTTAGGTGAGAGAGACGAGGGAGAAGAGGAGGAGGGGTGGCCCTGTGTATTAGGGAAGCTCGACGCCACAGAACTTGACATTAAGGATGAAAGGATTGAGTGCCTGTGGATTAAAATAAGAGGGAAAGCCAACAAAATGGACATCCTGGTTGGAGTCTGTTATAGACCACCCAACCAGGATGAAGAGGTAGATGAAGTATTCTACAAACAGTTGGAAGCTGTCACAAGATCGCCAGCCCTTGTTCTTGTGGGTGACTTTAACCTGCCAGACATCTGCTGGGAACTTAACACAGCAGAGAGGAGGCAGTCCAGAAGGTTCTTCGAGTGTATGGAGGACAGCTTCTTGATGCAGCTGTTATGTGAGCCTGCCAGGGGTGAGGCCCAGCTTAACCTGCTGTTCTCAAATAGAGAAGCGCTAGCGGGAGATGTGATGGTAGGAGTCTGTGCAGCAATCATGAGATAGTGGAGTTTTCAATATGCAGGGAAACAAGGAGAAGCAACAACAAAACCCTTACTTTGGACTTCCAGAGGACAAACTTCAGCTTATTTAAGCAACTAACCCAGAGAGTACCTTGGGAAGCAGCCCTTAAAAACAAAGGGGTCCAGGATGGGCTTACTTCAAACAGGAACTCTTGAAGGCACAGGAAAAGGCTGCTCCCCAGGGATCAGTGCTGGGCCCAGTCCTCTTCAATATCTTTATCGATGATCTGGATGAGGAGATAGAGTCCACCATTAGTAAGTTTGCAGATGATACCAAGCTGGGGGCAGGTGTTGATCTGTTAGAGGGCCCTTGACAGGCTGGACAGATGGGCAGAGTCTAACATGATGGCATTCATCAAGTCCAAGTGCTGGGTGCTGCACTTTGGCCACAACAACCCCATGCAGCACTACAGGCTGGGGTCGGAGTGGCTGGAGAGATGCCAGGCAGAAAGGGACCTGGGGGTATTGGTCGATAGTAGGCTGAACATGACCCAGCAGTGTGCCCAGGTGGCCAAGAAGGCCAATGGCATCCTGGCCTGCACCAAGAATAGTGTGGCCAGCAGGAACAGGGATGTCATTGTGCCCCTGTACTCTGCACTGGTTAGGCCACACCTTGAGTCCTGTGTCCAGTTCTGGGCCCCTCAATTTAAGAAGACTGAGACTCTGGAACATGTCCAGAGAAGGGCAACGAGGCTGGTGAGAGTTTTGGAGCACATGCCCTACGAGGAGAGGCTGAGGGAGCTGGGGTTGTTTCACCTGGAGAAGAGGAGGCTCAGGGGAAACGTTATTGCTCTCTACAACTACCTGAAAGGAGGTTGTAGCCAGGTGGGGTTTGGTCTCATCTCCCAGGCAACCAGTGGCAGAACAAGAGGACACAGTCTCAAGCTGTGCCAGGGGAAGTTTAGGCTCAAGGTGAGGAGAAAGTTCTTTATAGAAAGAGTTATTTGCCATTGGAATGTGCTGCCCAGGGAGGTGGTGGAGTCACCATCCCTGGAGGTGTTAAAAAAGATTGGATATGGCACTTGGAACCATGGTTTAGTTGTCAGGTGGTGTTATATACTAGGTAACAGGTTGTACTTGATGATCTCTGAGGTCTTTTCCAACCTGGCTGATTCTGTGATTCTGTGATAGGCTGCACTCCAGCAACGGGTTCATATTCCAGTTGCAGGTTAGACTGGGAAAACTCCAATTCTGCTGATGGAGCTTGTTGCACCTGTCTTGAGGTGGGGGGAAAGTTACTCTCTAAAATAGCACTTTTGCTGATATGTCTTAATCCATACTAGGGGTTTCTGCTGGCACAGCTATGCTGGTTGCAGATCACACTTCAGCACACCCCTGATTGATGTACATACCTTGAAACAGTTTGTCATGCTGATCTGGCCAGCATGCTAGGAGAGAGGGAGTCAGAGGATCAGGCAGGGAGGATCAGGGAGCAGAAGAGTAAAGAGGTTTCCTTCCGTATTGCAACCAAAATGAAAATGAGTAATAGCAGAAACAAAACCAAGATATTAAGGATAAACAATATTCACCATGGTTTACTGGCTGAAATTCCAACCACATAAACTTGAATATTTTTTGTTTAAAAAAGAAGTCTCTGTTTTTTATTGCTGTGTTAGGTGTCTGGTATTTTGTTGAAACAGAACTATAAGATATATCCTTTCTTAATATGAAGATCTGTTAGCTTGTACATTTGAAAGGCAGCCTGTGATTGCTGAATGCATGGGTCTTCAAAAATCATCATCTAGTGCTTCATTACAGGTAAAAATTCCTTTATTTTGATCAAAACATTGTGCTACCATTGATGTTCTCCTCCAATTTTGAAGTTTATTATACTGGCTGCTCTTCAGATTTCTTCTAACTACTGTTGGTACTCTATACACTGATATTCCATCTGGTCTCCCATGTATTAGTTATTTAAAACTTTTATTTAAAATATTATTTACTTCAAGATAACTAATATTATCCTGTTGCAGTGTGAACTTTCTGTGGCTGTGGCTTAATGAATGTAACTGATTTAACAGAGACAAGCATTGCCCACTGAAATGTCTCAGATTACAATACCATTACTAAACTCTCTACCACATTTCTATATACTATGCAGAGATTGATCCGGTGTGTGTATACACAGACTACAGGTATACATAAAATGGGTACATGTTTGTGTGCTTATATTGGGTATATAAGGTGGATGCTGTATAGTATATACAGCCTATTTATGCAGCCTCTGTCATGCAGTGATTAGTAGCATTACCTGATAATATAAAAACACAGATGATAAAGAACTGTTTAAATTAAAGCCATCAAGGAAGACTAGAGTAAGGAAAGAAAAATGAATCACTGATGCTGCTGACAAAGCAGAAGCAGCAAATTCCCAAGCCAATAAGCTTGAACAACACCATGAAAGTTCTATTAATCATAGAATCATAGAATGCACTGGGTTGGAAGGAATGTCTAGAGGTCATCTAGTCCAGCTCCCCCACAGTAAGCAGGGACAACATTAACTAGAGCAGGTTGCTCAGTGCCCCATCAAGCCTAACTTTGAATGTCTCCAGGGATGGGGCAACCTGTTCCAGTGTTCCACCACTGTCATAGTGAAGAACTAAATCTACCCTTCTTTAGTTTAAAACCATTGCATCCTGGCTCAAGTGCTGCATGCCTTTGTAAATAGTCCCTCTCCAGCTTTCTTGTGCTCCCTTCAGATATTGGGAGGCTGCTATAACATCATGGAGAACCAGTTGGAAGAGTTAGGTTCTGGGCAACAGAGGGGGAAGAAATATTCTTTTTTTCCACCAGAGAGTTACTTCCAGATCAGAAAAACGCCAGCACTCATTTTCTGTTTTGTCCAAACACTGGGAAAGTTAATTGACTACAAAAAGCCTCCCCTTATATTTTAATATAGTTTTCATATGTACAAGCTTCTATTCACTGCATTAGTGAGTGATGAACTAGAAAACATGTTTCAGCCATTTCTATGACATACACTCTCCACTGGTAGCTAGCTGTATCTGATGCTTATATACCGTCGACTGCCATACAACCTTGACTAACTACTGCTTGCTACACAATAGAAAGGTCTACAGAGCAGTAACAAGAACCACTATACCTACAGAATACCAATGTCACTATTTTACAAGAGAAAAACAAGCAAACAAATATCTAGTATCTCTGAATCTTCATAAACTGCAGGGAAAATCTAGGTAATTCATGAATTTTATTGAACTGACTTCAGTAGAAGCCAGATCAGCTCTCATCAATGTTTTAGCATTGCAGAAACACTTGGTTAGATACTCTTATTAAAAGCAGATCTTCACTGAAGTTCATTAGCTTTAGTATGCCAAAAATATGATTTGTTTCTTATGGTCAGTGGCAAATAATATAAACACAGACAGTAAGTTTGACATATTACACAGTGTCCTTAAAGTATGTGGTCTTCTAGCAGTCTGTGTTTGGAATTTTTAAGGGAGTAGCAAACGACTCTATAGTTGGTTCTTGACATTCAGTACTGAATTTGGGCGCAGGTATTAAAAAATTAATCAGGGGCTTCTGTTGCTCTTTTACAAGGAATTTTCTATACTTTGTTATATTATTTTGCAGATAGCCTGAACTGGTCCCAAACCACTCCTTTACCTGAAGTACTTTTCAGGATGCAAGTTATTAAAATAATTTGACAGTTTCTCTGCTAATATGAGCAGACACTTTAAGAAGGCTGCAAACTGTCAGAGGAGCAGAACAGCCTCAGCTACCAGGGATGAGTGCTGCAGAGCCAGGGATCCCAGACCTTAGGTATCCCTTGCCACCAGTGCAAGAGGAAGAGCAGTCTCCGCAAACCACCCCATAAGTGTTATCGCAAGTCTCCTCACAAACTCAGCAGGTACCACAGAGAATGCTGCAAATGTTCTTCAAGGTCTTAGATTTCAGACCAAGCAGTCAGGCTCAATGAACCAGATTGTTTTTCCAATCAGTTTTACTTACAGATAAGTTACCCATAGGCAGGAAAGTCACCCTTTTAATTCTCCTGCTGTTGCTGTTGAGTTTGTTTGTGGGTTTTTTTTTTCCTTTTCAAATCTTGTTCTTTACAGCCCATTTACACCATTTGGTACTAAGCCTGGCCATTCTGAGTCAGCACTAGGCAGATGATCAATCAGCACTGCTCTAGACCTGCAGCAGACTCACTGAAAGCCGCAGTCGCCTTCCAAGAAGGAGAAAGAGCCTGCAACCACCTTTTTTCTTCAGTGTAACCCGCATCTGATCTGAATGGGAGTCTTGTTTTCACCCTGCAGAGTCACAAAAAGCCAAAGGCAAATCTGACTGTAGTGACTACCCAGCAAACAAACCACATGGTTTGCACAATATTGGTTTGCACAACTTTCTCTTCAAGCAATCCTGACTAACGATCAAACAGCAAAAGAGCCTCAATATTTTTTTGTTGTTGTTGTTAAATCCCCAGTGAAGGTGTAGCTCCCCTCAGACAAATCCTTGTAAAAAACTCATTCAAGCAACTCTAATTAGCCTTTTGGGGAGGTTTTAAGAAACCTAAGTATAGCAAAACATAAGCATGATAGGTCATTAAGTATCTCTTAATTTGAAGAGGCATACAATTTAGCATTCAGGAACAATATCCTGAGACAGCATTTTCTTTTTGGAGAGATGTGAAACTGAGGTTTTGTCTCTATATGTAAAGGAAATGCAGCTTCTATATAAATAGAATCACTGCCAAGCAATTGGTGATTAAAATTACCAAGATTTCAAAAACTCACAGAACTGCTTTAAAAAGCACAGTTTCCAAAGCATAAATGTGTGTCCTTTCCTATTCTATTTATTTTCTCTTCTGGATTCCCCACTTTCAAGCTTTTTCCAAAGTTTTTTTTTTTTTTTTTTTTTTTTTTCCTCTTCTTCCTTAGTGTCACAAAATCCCATTATACAAGGATATGCAGTTCTAGGAATGGCCATGAATATTGCGAGACTCACCATAAACCAGCAAGTTGGCAGCTCTGCAGTAAGGATATTAACTTTTGTGTCCTCCCAAACAGCTGTTTCTATAAATAGTGTATTGTCTGCCTTTACTCCTGCAGTTAATTACATAGATTTTCCTGAATTTCTTCTCATGCAATGTCCCTATGAATCAGCATGTTAGATGATAAACTGAAGCAATGCTTATGAATGTGTCCCAGCAAACATTAAGCATTAACACCAAAATACAGTATTTCTGCAAGTGAGGAACTTAAGTGGGTCAGAAGGTGTCTCTGATTTACAATACAGTATACTAGGTTGAAAGAGACCTTCAAGATCATCGTGTCCAACCCATCAACCAATCCAACCCACCTAAACAACTAAACCATGCAACCAAGCACCCCATCAAGTCTCCTCCTGAACACCTCCAATGAAGGTGACTCCACCACCTCCACGGGCAATCCATTCCAGTGGGCAATCACGCTCTCTGTATAGAACTTCTTCCTAACATCCAGCCTAAACCTCCCCTGGTGCAGCCTAAGACTGTGTCCTCTTGTTCTGGTACTGGCTGCCTGGGAGATGAGACCAACCTCTGCCTGTCTACAACCTCCCTTCAGGTAGTTGTAGAGAGCAATAAGGTCACCCCTTAGTCTCCTCTTCTCCAGGCTAAGCAATCCCAGCTCCCTCAGCCTCTCCTCAGAGGGCTTGTGTTCCAAACCCCTCACCAGCTTTGTTGCCCTTCTCTGGACACGTTCCAGCAAGTCAACATCCTTCCTAAACTGAGGGGCCCAGAACTGGACACAGGACTCAAGGTGTGGCCTAACCAGTGCAGTGTACAGGGGCACAATGACCTCCCTGCTCCTGCTGGACACACTGTTCCTGATACAGGCCAGGATGCCATTTGCCTTCTTGGCCACCTGGGCATACTGCAGGCTCATGTTCAGCCTACCATCGACCAGTACCCCCAGGTCCCTTTCTGCCTGGCCACTCTCCAGCCACTCTGACCCCAGCCTGTAGCACTGCATGGGGTTGTTGTGGCCAATGTGCAGAACCCGGCACTTGGATGTGTTAAATCTCATGCCCTTGGACTCTGCCCATCTGTCCAGCCTGTCGAGGTCCCTCTGCAAAGCCTCTCTTCCCTCCAGCAGATCAACATCTGCCCCCAGCTTGGTGTCATCTGCAAATTTACTGATGATGGACTCAATGCCCTCATCCAGATCATCAATAAAGATGTTGAAGAGCATGGGGCCCAGCACTGATCCTTGGGGCACACCACTAGGGAGTGGCTGCCAGCTGGATGTGGCACCATTCACCACCACTCTCTGGCCTCAGCCCTCCAGCCAGTTCCTAACCCAACACAGTGTGCTCCTGTCCAAGCCATGGGCTGATAGCTTGGCCAGGAGTTTGCTGTGGGGGACGGTGTCAAAGGCCTTGCTGAGGTCCAGGTAGACCACATCCACAGGCCTCCCCACATCCACCAGGCAGGTCACCTGATCATAGAAGGAGATCAGGTTGGTCAGGCAGGACCTGCCCTTCCTAAATCCATGCTGGCTGGGCCTGATCCCTTGGCCATCCTGGAAGTGCTGTGTGATTGCACTCAAGATGACCTGTTCCATAATCTTGCCTGGCACTGAGGTCAGGCTGACAGGCCTATAATTCCCTGGCTCTTCCAACTGGCCCTTCTTATGGATGGGCACCACGCTGGCCAGCTTCCAGTCATCTGGGACCTCACCAGTGAGCCAGGACTGTTGAAAAATGATGGAGAGTGGCTTGGACAGCTCATCTGCCAGCTCTCTCAGCACCCTAGGATGGATCCCATCCGGTCCCATGGACTTGTGGGGATCCAAGTGGCTGAGGAGATGTCTAACAACCTCCTGGAACAGCAGGAAACTATGCTGCTTTCTGGCTCCTTCAGCCAGCTCTGCAGGCCAGCTGTCTGGAAGACATTCTGTCCTGCTATTAAAAATTGAGGCAAAGAAGGTGTTAAGTACCTCTGCCTTTACCTCATCCTTTGTTACAACATTCCCCTCCATGTCAACCAAGGAGTGGAGGTTGTCCTTGCCCTTCTTCTTGCTATTAATGTATTTATAGAAGGACTTTTTGTTGTCCTTCACAGCAGAGGCCAGTCTAAGTCCTAAATGGGCTTTTTTCTCCCTAATTTTCTTCCTACATGTCTTAGCAACATCCCTAAACATTCTGTGGGTTGCCTCCCCTTTCTTCCAAAGATGATACACCCTCTTTTTTTTCCCCTTAGTTCTATTAAAAGTTCATTGCCCATCCAGGCTGGCTGTCTGCACTGGCGGCTCATCTTCTGGCACATTGGCACAGCCTGTTCCTGCACCTTCAAGAGTTCTTCCTTGAAGTAGGTCCAGCTCTCCTGGACCCCTTTATTTTTAAGCGCTGTATCCCAAGGAACCTTCTGAGTTAGTTCCTTGAGTAACCTGAAGTCTGCCCTCCTGAAGTCCAGAGTGGAGGTCTTCTTGCTCCCCGTCTTAGCTTGACTGAATACTGAAAATACAATTATCTCGTGGTCACTGGCCCCTAAACACCCTCCGACCACCACATCGCCCACCAGCCCTTCCCTATTGGTGAAGAGGAGGTCAAGCATGGCCTTGCCCCTGGTAGGCTCACACAGCACCTGGGATAAGAAGCTGTCCTCCATGCACTCTAAGAACCTCCTAAACTGTGGAAGTTGCCACTCTGCATTATATTTTCTGTCAGGTATGCCAGACATTACGGAATAGTCACAGGACCATGACATGGCTGAGGTTTCTCCTGTATGCATCGCCTATTGTGCGTGCCAAATCCAGTTTAACCATTTCTTTCACAGTGGAGCACTGGTTGTTCTGTGCTCTGGACTGGTTTGACAGGACATTAAGGGAGAAGTTTACCTCACCCAGCTTTGGATACCACCAGGAAAACACTTTCCTCTGCACTAGTCACTCTATAGTTATCAGAAAGGGGTAAGTGCTTTTAAGCATAAGCTTCACCTGACCTGCTTACCTACTGACCCACTTTAGGATGTTCTTGGTGTCCTAAAAATGCCAGTCTCACTCCACCAACTGTGATAGCTCTTTTTCATTAATTCGAGATAATTAGAGGAGAGTTCCATATCTGAAAGCTCTAAATACTGACCTGTATGGTTAGTCTATACACAACTCAGAAGTTATTAAGTATCTGCTGAGTGGTATTTTCCACAAGTGTCCTGCTTATAAGCTAACTACAGCTACTAGAACACATGATTTCTTTACTTTTCAGCCCTTGTTACACCTTTACTAGTTTCTTACCTTGTTAATTGTACAGTAGTGCAGATTTTCAAATCATTTGTTGTCAGTTTCTGCAGCTCCATAGGGAACAGCTGGCTCATTTTAACTAGGGGCATGCATGCAAACAGGTTCATAAAGCATGTGATGGAGGAAGGATGTGGTACCCCTTTGCTTTCTGGGCAGGCTTCTTTCCACACAAAACAACAATGAAAGGTATGTATTTCACAGTGCTGTAGCCTCCTTCCCGCTCTAGCACCCCACTTGCCAAACACAGTCTGTGAGTCACAGATTGGGTTGGGTATGCCTCATGGTGCGGTGTGGTAGCTGGCAGGACGCTGACACGGGTGCCCTAAGGGCACAGCAGATGGCAAAAACATTTCAGTGAAACACAAGCAGAATGTGGGAGGCTTGCTAAGTGCTCATAATATTTATCTCACTTCCAGAGGGGAGAAAGTGTTCCTCAGTGTTTTACCATTGCACTCAAAACATCTATCAGGGCTGCTCAAGCTCTGTACAAGACTCACTCCCTCAATACTACAACACTTTCACACATGGCTCCTCCTCACATTGGGACCCAAACCTCCCTTCTCCAGCTGTTGAGAAACTAAGGTATGGGATTTGGAGGCTGCTTGGGGTACATACTCATGTGTACCTCTGTGCATGCATGCATGTGCCTGTGTGTATATATGTATCTCCTGCAGACTAGAAGAAAATGAGGAATTATGTCATTTTGGCTGTCATGTCTCCTTATTTGATTGTGGCAATTTTAGCAGGCTGCTCACACTGAAAGTCTCTTTCCTTCTTTCTGCTAGTTCTAAACGTGTATGCCTGTCCCCTTTATGGAGAGCCAGATGGGATACGTCTCATCTGCAAAGGGCAGAACAGATTTTGTCTGATGTGTGGTACCATGTCTTTACAGCTATTTTTATAGTTTTTAAAGTTCCAGATTCTGACTGAGGCCTCTAGGAGGTTCCATGATATTAAGTATATTAATATTAAGAGAAATCCTTTGAAACAAAGGTGTTCCTTTATGAGAATCAATTATAATTTGATAGATGTTTCTGGCAATATCCAACACGAAAAAACTTTATTTTAGGATCACATAAATATTACAAAAGTGGCCTAGTAAATTAGACAATGTGTTACAATTAGACTTGTTTCATCTTCTGATGATAAGAATTTAATTGTTAAAATGGAATAATGATAACTCCAAGCATTCCAAAATTCCAGCATGTCAAATAATGAGTTATTTTATTAGGTTTTAATTCTCAGAGTTTAAGTGGATGCCCTTTTCATACCATTCCACTCAATCATCAGGCCAAAGGCATTTTTCGGTCCATGTCATGATACTCACATAGTCACAAAACCCCAAACCATAGAAAATACTTCAAATATAATCAGAGCTGATGACTCTGAGAATAAAATAAACTATATCTCACTTCTAAGCAACCAGCCTGTTCACATAATAAGAACTAGTTATGGAATCGCTCATCATGAGTGCCATCACATGGCACATATAAGACAACCAGGCAATCAGGTCCAGTCAGCATGGGTTTATGAAAGGCAGCTCCTGCCTGACTAATCTGATATTCTACAATAAGGTGACCCACCTAGTGGATGAGGGAAGTGCTATGGACACTGTCTCCCACATCATTCTCCTTCAGAAACTCCTGGCACAAGGCTTGAATAAGTTAACTCTGCATTGGATTAAAAACTGGATGGATGGCCAGGCCCAACGAGTGCTGATGAAGTGAGTTAAGTCTGGCACCCAGTCACTAGCGATGTCCCCCTGGGTTCAGTACTGGGGCCTGTCCTCTTTAATATCTTTATCACTGATTTGGATGAGGGGATTGAATGCACCCTCAGTAAATTTGCAGAGGACACCAAGCTGGGTGGCAATGTCAATCTGCTAGAGGGTAGGGAAGCTTCACAACACCATCTGGACAGGTTAGACTGTTGGGCCAAAGCTAATTGTATGAAGTTCAACAAGGCCAGGTGCCAGGTCCTACACAATAACCCCACAGTAAGCTACAGACTTGGGGAATGTGTATTTAGAACACTGTGACTTGGAGAGGGACCTGGGGGTATTGGTTTACAGTCAACTAAATATGAGTCAGCAGTGTGCCCAGATGGCCAAGAGAGCTAATGGCATGCTGGCTTGTATTAGAAACATGGTGGCCAGCAGGAACAGGGGGCGATTGACCCCCTGTACTCAGCACTGGTGAGGCCACACCTTGAGTACTGTGTTCAGTTCTGGACATTGAGGTGCTTCAGCATGTCCAGAGAAGGTTCCAGAATACGCGTTAACCCACCACAGGAGATCATCTGAGGGAGCTGGGGTTGCTCAGTCTGTAGGAAAGGAGGCTGAAGGGAGACTTCATTGCTCTCTACAACTACCTGAAGGGAGGTTGGAGCAAGGAAGGGTCCAGCCACTTCTCCTTGTTGTCAAGCAACAGGACCAGAGGAAATGGTTTCAAGCTGCACCTAGATGTTAGGAAATACTTCTTCACATAGAAGGTTTTCAAACATTGGAATGAGGGTTATCAAACATTGGAATGGTCTGCCTAGGGTGGTGGTGGAGTCACCTTCCTTAGAGGTGTTCAAGCAGTGTGAGGACCTGGTGCTTAGGAATATGATTTAGTGTTGACCCTTCTGTGCTGAGTCAAGGGTTGGACCGGATGACCTTTGAGGTCTCTTCCAGCCAGACAAATTCTGTGATTCTGTAACTTAATAACGATTTCAAGCTGTGGGGTGCGTAACATCTAAAACGCCAAGTTAATACAGTATCTTGGGTCAGACAATCCTTTGGTTCTTTCTAGTCTTCAAAGCAGTATCATATCTAAAGATTCAGCTTTTAATGGCCTAGGCTATCAAAGATGACCTCATTAGGAGTCTTTTTCATCTTTAGTTCTTATCCGAAGAAAATCTGTGCAGTTGAAAAGAAGAGTCAGACACCGGCATAGGCTCTGGGAAGAGCTTGAAATTCAAGACATATTTGGTGTTAAAGGCTAGATTCAAGTTAATGGCAGGAGAAATCAGAGCAGACATTTAGCAAATTGCAGAGTGTTTAGGCCAGTGAGATGGAGGATGGCCAGAAGCAGCCATGTGACAATGAAGGAAGAGCTCCTCACAGGAAGGAGACATCAACGGATGGCAGGATTTGCTCAGTTGGAGCACACAGTAATCTTGAGGGGAAAAAAAAAAAAAAAAAAAAAGAGGTGCAGCTGTACTGCAGTTCATGAATGCAACATATTTGTCATTTTGCAGTCCAAAAGCTTGGTACAAGGCTTGTACATGGATATTTTGCACATTTGGTGCAAAATTTATGTTGCCCGCCTCTTATTTGCAACCTCACACACTCAGATTGTGTGGGCAGGGAGAGCACAGATAGAAACATTTATGCTTTCAAACCTTTATGTGCACAGCTTTACTTAGAAAGGGAAGGGAAAGACTAAATTCTTGGGAGTGTCTACATTCCAAAAATCTTTGGCTAGCAGAGCCTGGCAAACACTAGATTTTATAAGATTTTTAAAGTAAGGCTGTCTCTTGATTTTATTTATCATAGATTATATGTTCTCAAATTTTAATATAAATATACAGGATTTTGGATTCCTCACACGACTGAGAGGTTTTTATAGTCAGTGGAAAAATTTTCACTACCTTGTCTGTATTAATACAAAATTACACTCTGGCTTGCCTGAATTAATACAAACACTCCAGTCTACTAACAACAGAAAAAGTTCCAGTCAATTATATGAGAACAAGAGGTTTTTAGCTCTTGATTTGCGGGCTGTTGCATACTTTCTACTCTTTTTTTGATACTGAAGCTTTGCTAGGGTGGCCCTTGAATCTGGTGTCCTCAAATACAATACAATACAGTACAATACAATACACCAGGTTGAAAGAGACCTTCAAGATCATCACGTCCAACCCA
This sequence comes from Picus viridis, assembly GCA_033816785.1. NCBI lineage: Eukaryota > Metazoa > Chordata > Aves > Piciformes > Picidae > Picus > Picus viridis. The sequence continues at coordinate 31,964,683 of CM066566.1, forward strand.
TCAACCAATCCAACCCACCTAAACAACTAAACCATGCAACCAAGCACCCCATCAAGCCTCTTCCTGAACACCTCTAATGAAGGTGACTCCACCACCTCCTCAGGCAGCCGATTCCAATGGGCAATCACTCTCTCTGTATAGAACTTCTTCCTAACATCCAGCCTAAACCTGCCCTGGTGCAGCCTAAGACTGTGTCCTCTTATTCTGGTACTGGCTGCCTGGGAGAAGAGACCAACCTCTGCCTGTCTACAACCTCCCTTCAGGTAGTTGTAGAGAGCAATGAGGTCACCCCTGAGTCTCCTCATTTCCAGGCTAAGCAACCCCAGCTCCCTCACCCTTTCCTCGTAGGGCTTGTGTTCCAAACTTTGCTGCCCTTCTCTGGACACGCTCCAGCAAGTCAACATCTTTCCTAAACTGAGGGGCCCAGAACTGGACACAGTACTCAAGGTGCGGCCTAACCAGTGCAATGTACAGGGGCAGAATGACCTCCCTGCTCCTGCTGTCCACACTGTTCCTGATGCAGGCCAGGATAAGGCTTTAAACTGTTTTGAAATTAAGGATTTAGCAAACAAACACAGGAGACTTCAGAGGTTCCCACCCAACTGTTTGTTATCTTTCTGCTGCTGTATCCATTCCTATAACCCAGCGATGTAAGATGGGATTACACAGGAACTTTTAAATAAGTTTCAGTCCTGATACTCCCTTGTGGAAGAAAGCCTGTCAATGTGAACTCAAAACACTTCAAAACAAATTGCCAGTAAAACAGGTTTTAAAATATATCTCACTGATTTACAGACCATTTCTCTTATTTTTATAATTGAGAATTCTGAATAACTGGTGTCATGGGTTCTGACAATACACTAAGCATCACATTACAGGTAAGATCCCAATGTTTGCCTGTCTTTGAGTCCAGGACTCTTACTGGAACTGTTTGTCAAAATCAACATTTGCCTTTTATTCCAGTGCCTCAATAAGGACTTGCACTGACAGAGCTTCAGAAGTTAAAACAATTAAGTGGTTTAATTGTCCAAAGCCACAGATACAACAGGTTCGGAATTGCTGTTGATAAAGGCATTAACTGCATGATGATGTCAGATTAATATGTCCTGGGTAACATCCAGCACAGTCAGAGACACAAACCTTTGCAATAACTCTAATATAAAAGTGCAGCAGAAGTTAAGCTGTATATTGAAGGCACAATTCTTACCAAGGTGTCCCTGACTCAGGTGGAGGAGAAGGAGCACCACCTTTCGATCCTCTGCATCTCTATCTTTCCTTCCCAGCTACTGATGCTGGTGATGGTGCTGGTCCATACTGTACCCGCAGCACAGAGCCCATGCATGCACCAATAGAAGATCCTTTCATGGGTTTTATACCCAAGCCCAAGCTGTCCCTATCTTCTAGATAATGTTTAGAATGATTTGGGAGGGAAATTGAGTAACATAGTCATATATTTTTAGCATGTACTTAGTTTTCCTCATTAGCATATTGAGGGGTGTCAACTCTGATATTAAAATTGCAGTTAATTAGGCAAAGGTCTATGCTTGGGCACACTGGCTCTCAAAATCTGCTTTGAAGTTGTGTGTGTATGTTATCTTAGCCTAGCTTCATCAGTTTTAGCCAAAACAGAGCCATCTTATCCTCCTATCTTCCTATGACTCCCTCCTTCAGCTCTTTGGCAGGCCAGCTTTGCAGACCTTCATTTAACTCCAGCTGATTGTAAACAACCTTGGTCCCAAAGCATGCTAAATCAACTTGCCTTTGTGTCCCACGGTGAGCTAGGTGGTTTTCCCACACTAAGTGTTAAGTACAATTACACTTAGGTTAGGTTCTCCAAAGTTGCCAATACACAAGTGTTTTCCTTAAACTAGTAGCTTAAGGGTTATGTGAGCATGTCTTTTCTTGTCTTGCCTTGAGCAGTGTGATTAAAAGTTCAATGTCACCATATATTCAGTCCTTAATTCACATTCAGTTAGTTTGTATCTGTGCCATGATTTGAAGTGACCTGAGGAATCCTGTATACAAAGGGACTGCTCTTAAATTCCAGCCTACAGTGATGCTGCGAAGTCTCATGACATGCCTGTTAAAAGTAATCTTAATTATATTATTTGTTATTTAAACATCTCCATGTATTTATTTGATTGTGACTTCAGACTTAGGGTTTTTTATCTGGATTATTCTCTCTTCTGTCTTTCAAGACTACCTGGCATGCTTTCAGTCTTCATTCACAACTGCATCTCTCTCCAAAAACTGCACTGCCTAAGCCTCAGAGTGTGAGGGAGGCATTTTCCTCCCCTCACCAGAAAGACCTGCCACAAAGGAAAACTCCACATAAAACTGAACACACGTTCTAGCACAGCACCGCCTGGATGCGTGTGGGGCTGGTGCCTAACAGTTTCCATCAGAATCGTCATTTTTGGTTTCTGTCTTTTGGGGTTGTCCCAAGCACGTCAGCCAGCGACTCAGCTACCACTGGACCAGACAGAAGCGGGGAGGCAGGAGACTCCTCGCTCAGCACAGCGCCGACTACAGTTGTGGCACACGATTTCAGTCAGCAAACGGAGTATTTTGACGTGAGTCAGCTCGTAAAGACTCCCGCCGGCCGCTGCTCGAGGACCTTGGATAAAGGCCGGTGCAGAGCTCCGAACGCTCGAGTGGAATTTGCTTCTTTCCACACCTCAACCTCCTCCTCCTCTCTAAGTGTAACAGAAAGTCCAAAGCAGCCGACAAAATGTCACCCGTGGGTCTGTACCCGAGGACGGGGAAGCGGGGCGGCAGCGCGGCCGTTGGGCAGGCTGTGCACGGAAGCGCTGCTCCTCGTTTCCCGCCCGTGGGGCCCGCTGGCTCCGCTTGTCCCCTCCCGGCCCGGTCGGCCCTACCCGCGCCCCCCTCCCCCGCCCACGGCCGCGCCACGGCTCTCAGGACGGCAGCCACCGCATCCCCTGCGCCCTAGCCCGGCCCGGCAGGCTGGGGCGAGGCCCGAGAGAGGAGGGCTCGGCTCGTCGCCTGCCCACGTCCCCTCCCCGGCCGAGAAGGAGGAGGAGGAGGAGAAAGCGAGAGAGGTCCCGACAGAGCGGTTAGGAGAGTTTTCGAGAGAGCCCTCCTCTACCCCGGAGGGGAAGAGGAAAGGAGAGCCGTGGCGGACGGCGGAGGATGATAACTTAGGGCTGTGCCTGCCTCTGGGAGCTGCCCACGCTGCACGGGCTAGGGTGGCTGGGAGGGCGGCAGCGATGTCCCAGGGCACGGCAGGAGGAGAGAGAGCGCTCCAGGTGCTGCCGGAGGGGAAGGAGAGGCAGAGGAAAAGGAGACGGAGGAAGAAGGAGAGTAAGACGCGGCTGGTGCACTCCAACTTACTGTTACCTGAGGCCGAGGCAGAGAAGTCCAAGAGGACGGTTCTGGCCAGCAACCGTCTTAAGACCACCAAGTACACTGTGCTCTCCTTCCTGCCCAAGAACCTTTTTGAGCAGTTCCACCGCTTGGCCAATGTCTATTTTGTGTTCATCGCACTCCTCAACTTTGTGCCAGCCGTCAATGCATTCCAGCCGGAGCTGGCCTTGGCCCCTGTGCTCTTCATCTTGGCAGTCACTGCCATCAAAGACTTGTGGGAGGATTACAGCCGTTACCTCTCTGACAAGGAAATCAATCATATGGAGTGTCTGGTGTACAGCAGGTGAGGTGGGGCAAGTGGGTGATGGGGATGAGGAGCACTGAAGTGGCAGCCAGCAGTGGAGCCTCACCAGGCACAAGGATTTGTGCAAGCAGAGGTGTGGAAGCAGGGTAGTGAACAAGTACCTTGTGGAGGGCTTTTGTTTCTATTCCATGGATGAAGAAACTTCCTTTTGTCCCTGGAGCTGGTGTCTCCCATCTCTTTACTTAGAACTGCTTGTGTGCTGACAGTCCTGTACCTCAAGGTGAAAGTGATCAGTGGGGTCTCACAGTAAATCACTGATTCATGAGTAAGCAACACTTTTATAAGTCTACGCATATGCTCTGGGCTTCTTAGTGTTTTATGCTTTAAAGGAAGGATAGTGCATGGCAAAGGGAATGTAAATGTGACAGTTTGATTTGCAAGACTTGATGCAAACACTTTCCAGTGTGAGTGGTCAATTGTGTATGGTTTCAGGCATTACTTTGGTTATGGCAATATGAGACTTCACCTAAGTACTCAGCTGTTAAATCATCACTGAGTGAAGGAAGGGTAGAGGATGGAGTCTTCTGCATTTAAGTTAGGTTAGTGAGGTTTTGTGAAGTGCAAATTAGTGAGTGAACCTAAGCTGTTGTTTGCATTTCTGAAGAATGAGGTAGTCTTCTAGTGAACATTAAGTGAATGATTTTAATTTATTGTCTCAAGTGTCTTAATTTCCTGTGACTTTGCTATTTCTTAATGCTCATGGGTCAGTTATCTCCTTCAGAGTCTTATAGTTTTTTGTAATTATCTGGGCTATAAATTGATAGTATAGTCTTCATATCTGCAGATGAGACTGAACTGACTTATGGACCAACATTTATGTTATCAGAATACAGCTTTATGGAATTTTTATTTTGCTTTTCTCTGAGTATCAGATAGTCCTCTCATAATAAAGGCTAAGTTTTTCTTTGGAATAAGGGAATAACGTGTTTTCCTGAGAGAGCAAGTTTTAGTTCCGTTTCTTATCCTTCTGAGTCTAACAGAAATGAAACATGTGCCAAAAAGCTTAGACTCTGATTCTACAGGCTGTCTGGGAGGGGTCCTCTGGGCTGACGTAAGCACTGAGGCAGACAGCAACTATCCTATTGCAAGAAAGGCATGTAAAAAAAAAAAAAGAAAGGAAAAAAAAAAAAAAAAAAAAAAAAAAAAAAGACCTTTCAGCATCAGCAGACTCAGCTTGCTATTTCACAAAACTGTATCCACCCTGGGATTTTCTTCCGCTAGTAGGTGTGCATGCATGGAAAGAAAAATGAAATGGCCTTATTTCTGCAAACTAAACCAAAAATAATCTAGCCAAATCACACATGAAGGTGTTGCTAACCTAAGGCTGCACCTAGTGCCTTCTTTGCCTGTAGTTGTCCTTAATGCTGAACATGTCTGGTGTTTGAGGGAGATGGGTGGCAGGAGGGCTGGTAAGGGACAATTCTTGAAGTAAAGTAAAATAACACTAATGAAAATGGTTCTCCTGTCCTTTACCAGACAAAATAATTTTAGAAATAAGCTCTTGCATCTTGTTAGAAAGAAGTACCTGTTGCAGAAAATGTTCAAAATATACTGGGATATTAATTCTGGAATGCTTCTCCCCCCTGCAATTTTCCACAGTCCTTTCTGCTGCCAAAAAAAAAAAAAAAAAAAGACATGACTATGAGAAAAAATGTACCGTTGCTGTTAATATCACTTGTGCTCTTTTGGGAGTGCCCGCTAAGTGCATTGCTCTCTGTAAGGCTTGTGCTTTTCCAGAGTAAGAGAATTGTTCCTTTTACTGCAGAGTTTAGATTACTGTTGAGTGACACTTGCAGAGATTAATTTGGGAGTAGTTTTCCTTTGCATTTGCATCAAAGGTGCATGCCAGCCTAATCTCTGTGGGGCAGCAAATGTGGAAGCTTAGGAGCTCCTGTCACCTATTCAGGCATGTCATTCTGGCTGGTAGCTGGGCTGAACAATGCGTCTTTTACAGCCCACTGCAAAAGCCTAGTCTCTCATAGGAGCTCACCTATTTGCATCTTCACAATTATAAAATAGAAACAAACCAGAAGATTAAAATAATTTGCTTATATGTTTTTAATCAGCCCACTTTTTCTTCTGTTTTAGTCTCTTTGAACTTCACTCATCACCTTTTTGAACATCCTCCAGCCCCAGTGAGCAAGTTTGGACTAGAAACTTGCTATTTTTTGAGATAAAACCTAAGATTCTTAACTAACTGGTGTTACAGGGAACCAAGATTGAGAGATTTGTATCAAGGTCATGAAAGCTGCTGGGTATGAGTTCAGATGAGCTGTTTTCTCAGAAGGGTGTCATGCCAGGAGAAACACAAGTGATTTTACTTTGTTTCCTTACTCTCTTTGTTTCTGGAAAATGTTGCAATATACCTGTCACATAAGGAAGTAAAAAATGACAGTTTTTCTCCCCACATCCTTTTTATCAGTTTTACCACCTTTTGACCAAGCCAGACTCTGTCTCTCCCCCAGCTCTGCTACTTCCTGTGGTGCCATGGAACTAGACTTTGATGTAAATGCCGTCCTTGACAGAGATGCTTCTGTAGGTACAACAGGTTGATTAATATAGTTGAAGTAATGTGTTCCTTTAGGTCTACCAAAGACCCCTGACTCTTCTGCTGGTTAGTACTTAATAGCTCTGAAAGGTCTTCTGCAAGACAGGATGAATCTGAATGCCAGTGTGGTCCTCTGTGCAATGTTCTTCTCCCTTTTCTGCCATCCTCCCACACAGCTGCGAGAGCTGCCTCAGACGTGACCTAGTGTTCTAACACAGACACAAGCAAATAACAGTGAATTGCAACAGTTAGCGACTTGAGACAGGGACTTTTGCTTCACAGTAGCAAAGAAAGGCCCTCTGTCTCATCTTATGTACAGTTTAGTGTCCAGGTAAAGGTTCAAGTTGTGTCACAGAATCACAGAATTGTCAGGGTTGGAAGGGACCTCAAAGATCATCCAGTTCCAGCGCCCCCACCATGGACAGGGACACTTCACATTAGACCACGTTGCTCAGAGCCCCTTCCAGCCTGGTCTTAAAAACTTCCAGGGGTGGGCCTTGCACCATCACCCTGGGCAACCTTTGTCCTTTGTGTTCTGTCATATATCCTTCGTGTGCTGCTTTCCTGGCTGCCGACATACCCATTCCCTGTTAGATACAAGCAGCAATTAATGATGCAAGATCTACAGGACAGTGAGAAATCAAGGGTAGGCAGAACCTATTCACCCTGACAAGATTCAACAGCATCCAAGCAGTGTCTCCACTGAGAGGTCCTTTGAAACAGCCTATGCAGGCAGATCATGTCAGAGAACTGGTGTGGGAGAAAATGCTGTTCTGGTGCTCAGGCTCAGCCTTCTTCCTGCCTGCCCAGTGGCGTGGACTGAGATGACCCATTCTGAGGCAGCCACTGCTGAGTCAATGACTCAGTGGCTCATAGCTGGCAACACTTATGAGATGATAGAACAGCAAAGGATGATGCAATCTAAAGTAAACTTAAGAGAGATGCAGCTTTTTTTCTCAGAAAGAGGACAGCTTTTTTTTTTTTTAGAAATTCTGGATATTTTGGAGCGTCCCTCAAAAGTTACTGCATTCTAGAGTCAGATGTTGGAGAGAGAAAAGACCTGATTCTTTGGATAAATTGAAAGAAGCTATTGAGTTTGAATTGGCAGCATATGTTGAGTAATGAAACATGCTGAAAAATTGCAGATTTGTGTTACTCTGTGATTAAGTTTGCAGATCTGCCTTTAGGAACAGTCAGGGCCTTGAGAGGCAAAGACAAAAGGTTTCTTAGCCTGGAGGCATTTCAGGACACCTCTCCTGTTTTTCAATACAGAGGAAATTAGGCACTTACTTTAAGAGGACAGTTTCACAGATCACCTAGAATTTAGATTCCATGCAGGTGCTTAAATTAGAAATGCTGGATCACAGCCCAAACTTATTGTTACTTTAAATGGAGGGAAATCAGAAAGGCCTTAGAGCCCAGCCAGCAGAAAATGGTTTTGTGTGTGCAACTTTTGGAAACCTCTGTTAATCTTAGTCTCCTCTCTTTCTTCCTCTTCCTTATTTCTGTTACCAGGAGTAGAAGCTGAAGACTGGAGATTACAAATTTGAAATCTTAAAGGTGAAATCTTGTTTGGCTAGTTACTTTTATGAATTATTGTCTTAGACTTGGAGGATGGGAAGGAGATTTTTTTTTCTTTGTGGTTGCTGTTTGCCAGTGCTCACCATCTCTGACTGGAGTTGTGGATCACACATGTAAATGTTTGCTCCAGGTAATTCCAGGATGCACATATTGCTGCTGCTGTTCTTTAATAGAACTAAATTTGTCTCTGGAGCAGAGGTATTAAAGCTCTTCTAAGCAGGGGCTTTGTTTTTGGTGTACAGTTACAAAGCATGGTATACATTTATGTGGTATGTAAATAGAAGATGAATAGTGATAACTACAATCACAACAAATAATGGCACTCATCCAGCAGGGAATTAACTACATCTTGTTACTGACTCAGTGCTGTGGTGGTGCAATAATCTCTGCTAGTGTTTTTCTAGAAGCCTTATGTTTGAAACCAAAGGGCTTTGCAAGTCTACCCTCTAACTCTTGCTGTGTCCATTGAAGGTTATTGCTAAACTTACCAGAGAGTGTTAACTGCTTCTTCTGTCAACCTGTGACTTAGAAAAATCCGTGAAAAATCAGAATTTATTATCAGATATTGGTCTTCCTGGAGGTGTGCAGAATGTTTAATGGGACACTCAGGCAGTTGTCAAAGCAGCCTGTTTTACATTAAATGTTCATTTCTTTCTGCAAAACTCAAAAGGAGGAGAGAAGAGAGCTTAATTTAGGCAATGTGTTTCATACAATTTCCAAAATATGCTCAATTCTTCCTCCTCTGTGTCAACCTGCCAGTGAAAGCAGTTCCAGTCTTGGAGAAAAAAACATACAGCAGCATTACAAAATCCTCACAAGGGCACAGCAGATTCCATTCATGGCCTCTAAAATAGCCACATGATGACTTGCCCTGCAACCACTTCACTTCTTAGGTGACTTATTTTGCTGGCAACCCCAGTCTCTGGGGAGTCTAATTGTAATTATCTCCCACTTCTAACAAAATAGACCAGAATAGCTTCTTGTCCCAAAATGTGCTGGCAGGATAAGACATTTCTCACAAGTAGAAATTAGCTTGTCTCATCCTTTCCAGAGGAGCACAAATGTCACTAGATGTGATTCAGAAGGAAACTACCTGGGATTACTCAGTTTCCTTCGTTGAGTGTTCTTGGTGCACAGAAAGCAGAAAGTAGTGGTCTGAATCTGCTGGTGAAGTCAGGGTTCTCTCCTTAAGTTTCAGAGAGGTGCGACTGTTCTTCTTACTGTGTCTTTGTCTTTCACTTCAGATTGGGCTAGGCTGGCAGTTAGTAAACTCAAGGAGATGAAGTAGAGGCTCTTCTGTTAGACCGATAGGGAGCAATTTAATTTTGCAGTAGTTTATCCTAGTAGCAAGGGATGTCTGTGCTAATCTCTAATGTCTGTGTAGATTGCATCTGCAATGCACAGGAGAAGCCATCTGTCTGTTCAACTATATATATGCAGTTTATCTGCTCTTCAGTGTAGGAAAAATGTTCTAAGTGCCTGAGCTTCACTACTGAAAAAGAAAAATGCTTGCCTCTTATTACTAAGCTCTTTCATTTGTATAGGATATCATGAGAACAGTTGCAGGCTGTTTCTCATGCTTCTGGCTAATTGCCAAAGAAGATGCTGTTAATCACCACTGAAAGACCTAGCAATGCCCCCAATTTTTGCAGATGTGTGCTGCACTCTGGAAAAACACTGTAGCTTGTGCTAAGCACTCCAGAGCCGAGAAGTATGGGTGGCCACCTTGTGTGAAAATATACTTGCTCTCATGTATCAGTATTATCTTGAGACCCTGGTTACTGCTAGAGGTGGCCAAAAGTGTGACAGATGTACTTGATTCTGTCAAAGCACATGTCCAAAGAAACTATAGAAGAGGAAGGAATTAACATGTATTGTTAACTCTACCTGATACCATGATTCCAGATTCTACTTTCTGTCATCTAGTCTTACAGAACTGAAAACCAGAATTGAAAACCCTGGCAACTATGCTATAGAGCAATGCTTTATGGAACTGCTTATTAGCTAGCATGACATAATTTAGCCAGGCACTCCTCTTGCTAGCAGACCAGTCCTCTAGAAATACTTGTTAAGAGTAGTGCTCTGAAGCTGTGCCTGGGAGGCCTTAATTTATTGTTGGAGGACTCCAGGGTATAAAGAAGACTTGAAAGGCTTCTTGTATTTTTTTTCCCTGTCCTACTTCTGACTAATATGAGTTGATAAAGAAGATGAAAGTAGGAGAAAGCAGGAACATCCTTGCCACTGTGCAAAACATATTCAGACACCTCTGTGGTGGGTTGAAGTTTCCTCCAAACATTAATTTTGTCAGACCAACTCAGTTAGAAGCAAATGAAGCTGTGTTTACAAGCAAAATCTACACTCTACAATGGAACGCAGTGAGTATGTACAAAATATACAGTGTTTACAATATTATACAGATATTTACAAATAGCAAACAACACGAAAACCCCCTTGTCAAGCTACCAGGGGAATCTCCCTGCTTCTCCTTCCCTCTCTCCCCTACCCCCTGTACAAAAGGAACGAGAGAGAGGAGCAGAGAAGTTAGACTTAGCCAAAGCCAGCTGATAAGCAGGTTATCTCTCCCAAGCGAAGCAGAACAGCCAGAGATCAGAATAGAAGGGAAAAGGAAATAATTGTTATGGTACAGCTCCTCTTACTCCAGATTTTTACCCAATGAATTTGTTTAGAATAATCTTTTGTTTTCCTTTAAACACCCAATAATGATTTTTTTTTTTTTTTTCTACTTTTCTGCTCAGAATCTGTAACTAAATTATAAAGGCATAGCTTAAACCCACCACAACATCATCCAGGTTTACACAGCATTATGGATGGACAGGCTACCTACCTTTTCACAGCAGCAGATGTCTGAATGCTAGATGATCTGGATGAGGGTGTTAAGTCCATCATCAGTAAGTTTGCAGATGACACCAAGCTGGGGGCAGGTGTTGAGCTGTTGGGAGGGTAGGAGAGCTCTGCAGAGGGACCCTGACAGGCTGGACAGATGGGCAAGAGTCCAACGGCATGAGATGTAACACATCCAAGTGCCGGGTTCTACACATTGGCCACAACAACCCCATGCAGTGCTACAGGCTGGGGTCAGAGTGGCTGGAGAGTGGCCAGGCAGAAAGGGATCTGGGGGTATTGGTTGATAGTAGGCTGAACATGAGCTTGCAGTGTGCCCAGGTGGCCAAGAGGCCCAAAGGCATCCTGGCCTGTATCAGGAATAGTGTGGCCAGCAGGAGCAGGGAACTCCTTGTGCCCCTGTACTCAGCACTGTTTAGGCCACGCCTTGAGTCCTGTGTCCAGTTCCAGGCCTCTCAGTTTAGGAAGGATGTTGACTTGCTGGAACATGTCCAGAGAAGGGCAACAAAGCTGGTGAGGGGTTTGGAGCACAAGCCCTATGAGGAGAGGCTGAGGGAGCTGGGGTTGCTTAGCCTGGAGAAGAGGAGACTGAGGGGTGACCTTATTGTTGTCTACAACTCCCTGAAGGGAGGTTGTACCCAGGTGGGGGTTGGTCTCTTCTCCCAGGCAATCAGCACCAGAACAAGAGGACAGTCTCAAGCTGCACCAGGGGATGTTTAGGCTAGATGTTAGGAAGAAGTTTTTCACAGAAAGAGTGATTGCCCATTGGAATGGGCTGCCCAGGAAGGTGGTGGAGTCACCATCACTGGAGGTGTTTAGGAAGAGACTTGATGGGGTGCTTGGTTGCATGGTTTAGTTGATTAGATGGTGTTGGGTGATATGTTGGACGTGGTGATCTCAAAGGTCTTTTCCAACCTGGTCCTATTCTATTCTATTCTATTCTATTCTATTCTATTCTATTCTATTCTATTCTATTCTATTCTATTCTATTCTATTCTATTCTATTCTATCTTCCTTCTTGCTACATAATCCAGCATACTCCCCATTTGCAGGGTAGTTGCTCTGCCCAAGAGCAGTCTAAGATGTCCCTCTCCCCATGCCACACTTGGCCTTTTGGGTATATGAAACTTTTTGTGTTTATACACAGTCAGGGCAATGCAGCTGGCAAGTCAAATATACAGCTGCAGGGTTATGTCCTGGTTGCAGGATTTATGCTGTGCAGGCTTGGTTTTAGCAACCACATGTTTTGAAAGCAATTAAGTTCATGAAATGCGGAACAATTTGTTTCACTTCACGTTGTTGGGGAGGTGAACCAGTTTCCATGGCTTACCTTCACCCTCAGTGTTTTCACTTGGGAGTTGGCACTAAAGCAACTATGTTAGTAGCCAGTCATGTTTGTACCCAGAAAGGATCCACATCAGAAACACAAACCCTGCTGCTACCCTGCAGCAATATACTCTGCCTTGCCTTGTTTCCCCAGGAAGCAAGGCAGAGGGAGTCTCTATGCACAGCGCCAAGGAGAGTGGGTTTCAGTGAATGGTCGTAATCATGAAGTGAGATGTCAACTCCATGCTAAAGGCCAGGACACTGACCTCTTACTGATAAATTTGTCTAGGTATTGGCAGCAACTTCTTCTGATGTATGCCAAGTACAAAAGCTGGTTCAGTCTCAAAAATAAGAAAAACAACACAAATATGTGAAAGATGCTAGCTTATTGTAGTGGTGTGGAGGGAGAGTAGGTGCAAAGGGCATGATGGTGACATCTTTTACCAGGAGCTTGAGTGGCCCAAATATTAAGCTCAACTGATAAAGCAAATCTCAGATTTATTTTGAAGAAGGTGACTTCCATGTTTCTGAATGAGTTGGTTTAACCTTTGCTGTGTGTCCAGGAAGTGTGAATGAGGGAAGTTCAAACTAAGAGCTTACATTGTCTGCAAGATGTAAGTTAAGAGGAGCAACTTTCTCTCTTTTACTCCTTCTAGGATATAGCTACACAGCTTGTCTATAGAAAGCTGCTAGCCATCCAGCTTAAAGGGGTGTTCTGTCCTGTGGACTGCTAGAGATATCTAACAAAAGCTGGCAAAGTGCCACCTAGTGCTTTGCACCTATAGGAGTAATGTTTTATTCTGTTTCACGGCTATTGCAGGTGATTACCTCTGCCATGATCAGTCTACATCACTAAACCCATGTTGGTCAAAGGACAGTCTGGGTGCAAGGCTTATGTTTTAGGGGTAGGCAATATGTGCCATATCCTCTGATGCTTTATTACAATTTTATTCTTGTCTGATCACAGTTTCTGTACAGTTACAAATAGGCCAGTCTCTCCAGTATAGTGGCCAACATTTGCATCATACCCAGTCATTTCATAAACCCAGACTTTGCTGGAGATTTCTTATAACAGGCATGGAGGTCACTTGTTTTGTTTTTATGTTCTGGTTGCCTGGAAATACTGACCTACTTCATGGAAGAGTTTAAATGTTTGACTGAGTTCTACACTCCAGTTCTTATGTGTCTGTGCTAATATTATATTAACACTGAGGGTGTGAACAGCATTGCAAAATATTTAGTATTTCCATAGTTTTAAAAGCAGTTTTAGTTTTGACCTTTTGAAGAGAAGGAGAAAGTCCATTATGAAGTGACAGCATTTATTGTAACCATAGCACTTTTACCTTTATATGTTGCCTTATGCTTGCTGGGCTTTTTCTAGGTTGCACAGCCACAGACGGTATATACTTGCCCTTTCCCTGTTCATCTTCCTGCTTTCCAGTAACAACCTCACAGAGTCATAGAATGTTGGGGGCTGGAAGGGACCTCTAAAGATCATCTAGTCCAACCTGCTTCCCTAGCAGGATCTTCCTATAACAGATGACACAGGAATTCATCCAAGTGGGTTTTGAATACCTCCAGAGAGGGAGACTCCACACCCACCCTGGGCAGCCTGTTCCAGTGTTCTGTCACCCCCCCAGTGAAAAATTTTTTTCCTCTTGTTTCCATGGAACTTCCTATGCCTCAACTTCCACCCACTGCCCCTTGTCCTGTCAATGGGCATCACCAAGAAAAGCCTGGCTTCATCCTCTTGGCACTCACCCTTTACACATTTATAAACATTAATGAATTCAACCCTTAGTCTCCTCCTCTCCAAGCTGAAGAGACCCTGAATATGCCTGTTTGGCTATGTTACCTGGTTTTGTTTTTTCACTAACAAGTCTTAGGGCAGGTTGTTGTGAAGTCTCCCAAAATGTCGAGGCCAATGCACCAACTCACCCAAGTCTGATCTTGCAGTTGCAATGCATTATTTATGTGTGAGCCCACACTTACATTTGTGGGTTCACATGCTTTCTGTATTTCCTTTGCCTCCTCTTTTAGAATTCCCATGTTCACATGTCAGCTTTCCTTACTATATGTGCATGTAAAGGTATGATCTTGCACAGTTTACCAGAATAGACTTCTTTTTTTTTTTTTTTTAACTAGACACTTGCGAGCACTTTGATCTTCCTTCCTTCACTATTGTATGTTCATGTTTTATCAGAGATGCTTGGATAGCAGTGCCTATCTCCTGATAGGTTAATTTGCATCTTAACCCTTCTGCATTGGCCATTAGTTGTCTTCCCTCTAAACAGCAGTGAGCTGCTGATTGTAGTTGGCTGTCAGGAAACTCTCTCAAGTGCTAATTAGGTTCTCTCTGGACTGACAAGGGTGTTTAAAGAGTTTGTAAGATTCTTTCTGGGACATGAGCTGAGATTTATTCCACGTTGCCTGTAGATAAAAGGTTTGTGTGCAGTCTGACAATTGTCCACAATCAGTGGAGAGTATTGAAACCTGTGGGGTGAAAGGTGAAATACTTCCAATTTGTTTAAAACACTTACCTTAAGTTAGTTTGAATCAGGAGGTCATTACCTCTGTCCAGTGATGATACAGGTGAAGCTGAACTAGATGATTTGCTTGTGCAGCTAAGTTCAGGTAAGATGAATACTATTAGTAAACTTGGAGGGGATGGACTTTAATTCCTTTTAATGCTCCATATGAATTTTGGACTGCAGAATATTAGCTTGTCTTGTTCAGTACGTTTAGTGATTTAAGAACTATGCTCTGAGAATCACAGATGCAAGTATCTTCACCTGTCAAGTGAAGGGGATAACCCAGTACCAGTACTACCACATTTTGCCTTCATCATTATCCATTAACATGTGGTTAATACTTGCGAAATGTATACGTATCATTTATCTTAGTGCCAAGGAACAATGTAAGAGATTAATTTGCCTTTACTTTTGCATTTCCATGAAGTTTTTCAGGCTGCCCACATAATGTGAAAAGTCTTGGTATTTGGGATGTTACTTGCTCTTTAACCTCGGTGGCAGCAGCAGCTTTGGGACAAGAGTGTTGCAACATAAGGTGGAAGGTTCCTAAATCTGCTTTCTTTTGTTTGGATGTTCCTAAATATTAGGTCAATTAAAATCATTTTGGAATTGGTATCTCTTAAAATACAGAGGGTGATTGTGGGTTTGACATAATCATGGTTATTACAAGAGCAAGAGTGAAAGTAGAGCTTCACTGTCAGGTATCTCACAAATATAATGTATGGATATCAGGCTTATGTTTTATGTGCAGTAGGATCAGATGTAAAAACCTGCAAGTGATATTGCTAGGTGATCAAGGACTGAATCAGAGGGATCAATGGTGTTATTGTTCTGCTAGCATCACTGATTTACCCTTGCTTTCCAGTTTCTATGCTGGCATTTTGGTGCCTGTATATGCATGAGCATAGGCACATGCAGACATATTGTGTAAGTGCAGCACCATAAGATGTCGTGATACTTGGTATCTTGAAAGCCCTAAATTCTGTTCATCTGATGGTAGCATTTGACAGTGCTCTTCCTGATTGTTCAGGCTTGAATGTGCTCTCCTATGATGTTTGTCTTGCATATGTCTCATATTTATTTTCAGTGCAGTTCCCTGTGTCTGTCTGCTTTTTGTGGTGAGATCATGGCAGTGTGTGGGAGCTCCTATTTCTGTCAGATCCTGTGGGAGCTTTCCAAAACACAAGTTCAACAGAGAAGTTGTACCACAGATGAGCCAAACATCAGTCCTGTAGTGATGATGTTTAATCTGCCACACCCATTTCCCAGGAGTCCAGTTTAAAGTCCACAATAGCTGAACAACCCATGCTATCCTTTCAATTTGAGGAATACCCCAGTGGACTTAATTTTTTAAGTCATACCATATTATATAATAAATTTGACTTATGAGCTTTGACTTATTAGCTTTTCTTTCTGGAGTGAGACATCTGCCAGCTCAAGCCAGAAAAATGTAAGACCAGTAAGACCCATCTGCCGAAGAATACTGCAGTGTAGGATCCTCAGCCTGACCGTCTATTGCTATATAGAAAGCTAACAAAGATAGTGCTGAAATGTAGTTTAGGGTAAGAAGTCCACAACAAATGGATCTAGTGTATTTACCAAGTGTTTTGTTGTTGATGTGGTTTTTATTTTGTGGTTTTGTGTATATGTGTGCTTGGTTGTTGTTTCAGTTGATAAGCCATACAGAAATGATCAGTTATTAAGCCAGTTTCAAAACTCTGAAAGAATCAGTCTGATCATTACCAGTCTCACTGAAACTAAAAAGAAAACAGAAAACTCAGGTTGAAAACATTTACTCCTTTTTCAAACAGAAGTATTGAGGTAAAATCTAGTATGATAAAGACAGAAATAGTGTCTTTGAAGTTGTCCTGGTGAAGCCATGGACTGCAGACTGTTAGCAGTTCTGAGTCAAGCAGGGCAGGTGACTCTAGTTTGCTACAGGTGTATCCCATACCATGAGCATCACACAGTAAAAAGGAGGTTTGCTGAGGAGAGGGATGTCTTCTCTTGGTGCTTACTGCTTTGGCTCCTCTTCATGCCTTTCCTGCTCTTGAGGACTGATTTTCTGGATATTGTGATTGCTGCATTTTTGCTGGTTTAACTATGTATCTTGTGTTGATGCTGGCATTAATTTGACTGTTTGATTAAATCTGTTTTCAGCATGTGAGTCTCCTTTCCCCAGCTCCACTTCTCTGAGAAGAGTCATTGCTTGATAGAGTAACTACTGTAGTTTAGCCTCAAATAGGAACTAAATGTAGCCAGGAGCACATAGAGTCTCTATATTTTTTCAAAGCCTTTGTCATCATTTGTCATTTTTCTCTAAAATTCCCCATGGTTATTCTAAATTTAATCCCCATTAGAATGTGGGGAACAGAAGAGGAGAGTTTATGAGTTTATTTTCAATGGCAATTGATTTGGCTTGGAGGGGTTTTATAATGCTAGTTTGGTCCTTGAATATTAATTCGTACTCTTCCTCTGCTGCTCCTAAAATTGGAAACTTTCCATTTTACATCTGGCTTTCTTGTCCTCAGTTGTTTAACCTTTATCACCAGAAATTGCTGGGTTTTGCAGTGAGTCAAGCATGTTCTCATCATGACATTCCCTTCAGCTGTCCTATCCAACAGCTTCTAAAAAAGTTTGGTTTTGGTTTGGTTTGAAATTTTTTTTAACCACTGTCCATATTTATGGACAATATGCCTGAGCTGATGGTGCTGCACTGTACCAAAAAGTTTTAAGCAAGGAAATATGTGTTCTTTAAACTTTCTTCCAGTGTTAGAAATGCAGCCACAGTCAAGTACTTAATACCAGTGGTGCCTTGCCTCAGCTCGTTGAACAGTGTACATCCTGATTGCTGATCATTTGGGAGCAGAATTCTCACTTTGTCCATTTCTGAGTATCCATCTAGACGTCAGCAGCTTTGTGGGATGTCTCCTTATCCATGTCTAACTCCTCTGATCTGATTTTGTAACTCATTAGTTCCAGTTAGATTCCACAGCAGTTTGCTTCACAGGGATCATACAAAATGTGGAAATTGTATTTCCTGCAAGGAAAAGGTTCCCCAGTCAGTGTTCCCTGTGACATTTATTACTGTGCTATGCACATACTTAGTGAGAGCTCTCAATGTGTACTGCATACCACCTTGGAAACTGTACAATGTATTTAGAAAACTTAGTCTGCTTACTTTTTTTCTCAGTTGTAACTCAAATAAGAGACAAAGCCCAGAAAAAAGATACTTTGTGACTTCCTATGCATTTGGTTATGTGAATGCCAGTCCTTAAAATTCAGCTGTAAAAAATGCATTTATCTGGCATGTTCGGCATTAAATAGGGCTGTCCTAACTGGTATATCTAAACACTCTCAGAACACTATGCAGAGGTGCTTGCTGCTCTAGAAGCAATATGAGCCATTCTTGCTATGCTGGACAAGTTCACATGGCAATCAGTTTTCATGAATGAGGCACGGCCTGTGGAACCCTGCACCTTGCTCTAATTTATTGTCCTTAGACTGAAACAAAGCTGGTAAGAGTGTTCAGTAAACATGGATGCAAACTGCATGACTATGCTTAATTTGTGTGGGGGGTACTTCAATTTAGCTATGACCAAATGCGTGGTAAAACATGATTCTCATTACTGACAGTCAGTACAGCAGAGTTTCGTGAGGAATTTTGGATCAGGAAGTAAACTGTAAGAAATAAATCTTTGTCAAAACACTTTTTTTATTTGAGACATTTATGTAATAGAAGTGATTTACTACATCAGCACAGATCAAATTGGCACAAGAATCATGATTCAGGGTTGGAAAGCAAATGAAACAAGCTGAATAGAGGCTTAAGATAGTCAAGTGAGGCAGACATAAACAAGTGCTACTGCAATTATGTTAGGAGGATAACAATTTCTGCTATCTGAATCCATTTTTACTGAGAATTTAAGTGAAAAGGCTGCTTTTGAATTCCTAGGAAGGGATGCCTACGCTTTTAGAAGCTTTGCGAAGCTTCAAAAAAGTAACCTGCTAGTGCTAGAGCACTGTAGTCAGTTCATGTTTCAGCATAATGTTTACCCAGCAGGAGAGCTCCCTTTGAGCCATGAATTTTCCCCTGGCTTTCTAAAATAAGACCCTTTTTGCAAGTCAGACCTTCTTTTGGTTAATTTGACACCCCCTGTATGATGCACAGGAGCACCTCCCACGGCCTTAAACTTCACTGCCTTTCATATTTGACATCTGTCTGCATCAACCCCTGCTGTTGTAAGGGAAATGTCCAGCAAGGAGGTCTGTGTTGGCACTCTGGCAGACTGGCATGTTGGTATGGGCAGAGCCCAGCACATCATTACTTCAAATTAGCGTCTCCAAGCTGCTTAGCAAGGCTTCTTAGCTACTCTGTGCGAGGCGTGTAATGGTTCATTCTGGTCATACTGCTTTGAGAGGAAAGCCAGGTGTGCAGTAGTTGGGTCAAATGTTTCCAAGTTGAGTTTCAAGATCATTTTGCTCCTTAGAGGACTCTCTGAGCCTAGTTTACAGACACTTTCTAATCAAGAAAAAATATTGAGGTTAAAATTATTACAGCTGTAGATAACACTATCAAATGTTCAGTCCTTGAACTGGGAAAGTATTAAAAATATGATTGGGAGCTTATATAAGTCTTGAAATATTTACGAGTGGAGTTGTAGCTGCTTCTCTACAAGGAATTAGAGGGCATTTTGTAAACATCAGTTGGTTTGCTTTACAGCAGAGTGCTTACAACAAGGAGAAAACAGCCAAGGTGACAGTTTTGCTGTCTTGTCAAGAGAAGGTGTGACTTCACATTTAACAAGTTAGCAGTTTGTATTCTGGCACATCTGTCTGTTTTGCATAGTTGTACTGAGTGATGGACAGCAAACAGCCACCAGATGGGTAGCTATTACAAAAGTAGAGGTAAGTCTTTTTCCACAGGTCTCCAAAGAGTCCAGAAAATGATGACCAAAATAACCACAGTGTTTTCATGGTACTGAAAGCTGACAACACACAACAGCCAAGAAAGTGCAAATCCAGCCTTTTCACATAACTTGAGATTATGCTTTGGCCATCTGAAATGTTCAGTCCTGATTTTACAATTCTGGGAGTGGTGCTTTACTTCTGAAGTTGTGCTTTGAACTCTGCTGGCACAGAGAGGGCTGATGGTTGACAAAGAGATCAGGCTGCAGGGGTGGTTGGTGCAAGCAGTCCTTGATTCAGCCTGCTAGGAGAGAGAAAAGCAGTCCTGAAATTAGTAGCACTGCCTTTGTCTCTTATTTCAAATTATTAAAATAACACTTCAGTGGTTTTCTAAAAGGCATTTTCCTAAATGCTCTGTAATGCCCACAACAGTTTTAGATGCTCGAAAGTAAATATTTTTCTCCTAGCAATGTGTCTAGGTGTTTTTTCCCCATTTGGCAAGAACTGGTATGTGGGGGGTTTGTGTTTTGTTGTGGTTATTCTTCTACAGCATTTAGGACGAAGTAGAAATTAGCTTTGCTACCAACACCTTGCAGTTATACAGACACAGAATACTTAAACTTGCCAAAACAAGTTATTTTTTGCATCAGCATTCTTGGGTTTTTCTGCTTGCGGTTTTTCAGAAAAAGAATGTTTTTTACCAGCTGTTGTGAACAAAATGTTGTGTCTGGCTTATTAGTTAGTATTATGAAGGTCAGCTATGAGAGAGACAGAGAAAAATAGGCAAAAAATGATTATTAGAAGGCTGCTTAAGACCAGTGTCAAAATATAAGCTAAAATATAAGGCAGAATACAAATGTAATTCTGACCTCTAACATTAGAAAAAGGAACTGTTAGTTCTTGCAGCTGGACCTTGAAATGAACCCTAGGAGTAGACCAGTGCTCTGTGATGGTTTTGATTTACATCCAGCCCTTATTTTTGGTGGACAGTTTCCTATATCATGTCAGACTAATTTTGTTTCACAAGCATATGAACTCCCCCTGCAATAAAATGGGAACATTACTTGAGAGAAAGTCAACAGTCCCAAAACAAGCTATATCCTCCCCAAGTCCCCAAGTGGTTTTAAGGGTGTCAGTGAAAGAAGATTTGCTTACTACGTCCTTCCTGCTCGTTCAGAGCACTGTTTAATATTTCATCTGTGCTAGAGTCACATTCCCTCCTGCCTCATTTTTTTTCTTGTTTGGTCTACTGTCTTGTTGAATTGCAGAAAGACCTTCAACCATTTTGTGAAAGAATCTTAAACACACTTGTGCAGACAGCAGATCTGCATTAGGGTCTTTGATAGGATCCTGAGCAAGCTGCATAACCCTTTTTGTGCATCAAAGTCATAGTCTACAAAATGGGAACAGCATCATCTATTGCACAGGGGGTTTGAGGTTTGACTTTTAACATCTCAGTTGTGATGGTGATACAATTGCACTTGAAACTGAATGAGAGTTCAGTATCTTGATTTTCTCATTCCAGGGATTTTCAAAGCAGTTGTCTTATGTGGAAAAGCTTGGAGGTTTTTTTTTTGTGGGTGGTTTTGGGTTTTTTTTGTGTGTGTTTGTTGGGTTTTATTTTTGTTTGTTTGTTTTATTTGGATTTTGGGTCTGATTATTAGTGGTCTGATTTAAAAATCTCTTTAAATGCAGTAACAAATAAGTTATTGGAATACTATAGTCTCAGTTATAAAAAAATATCTGTATCTACCATCTGTAAGGACCTGATTAGTCCCAAGCCTGCTGTGGCAAATGCATTAAGAACAGTGTGGCCAGCAGGAGCAGGGAGGTCATTCTGCCCCTGTACACTGCACTGGTTAGGCCACGCCTTGAGTCCTGTGTCCAGTTCTGGGCCCCTCAGTTTAGGAAGGATGTTGTCTTGCTGGAGTGTGTCCAGAGAAGGGCAACAAAGTTGGTGAGGGGTTTGGAACACAAGCCCCATGAGGAAAGGGTGAGGGAGCTGGGGTTGCTTAGCCTGGAGAAGAGGAGACTCAGGGGTGACCTTATTGCTCTCTACAACTACATGAAGGGAAGTTGTAGACAGGCAGAGGTTGGTCTCTTCTCCCAGGTAGCCAATACCAGAACAAGAGGACACAGTCTTAGGCTGCGCCAGGGGATGTTTAGGCTGGATGTTAGGAAGAAGTTCTATACAGAGAGAGTGATTGCCCATTGGAATGGGCTGCCTGTGGAGGGTGGTGGAGTCACCTTCATTGGAGGTGTTCAGGAAGAGGCTTGATGGGGTGCTTGGTTGCATGGTTTAGTGGAGGTGTTCAGGAAGAGGCTTGATGGGGTGCTTGGTTGCATGGTTTAGTTGTTTAGGTGGGTTGGATTGGTTGATGGGTTGGACGCGATGATCTTGAAGGTCTCTTTCAACCTGGTATATTGTATTGTATTGTATTATAATTGCTCTGTCTCACGATTCTCTGAGAAACTCTGAAATAAAAAAATAAAATTAAATTTTAAAAAAGGGGCATTGACAAACACACCAGCACAAAAAGGTGGGAATTTATTTAAAACAAAGCAAAACATTTAACATTTGGAGGTGCCCTGTACAGAAATAACCACTTTCAGAAATGCCTCTTAACTGAAAAAAAAAATTACTGCACAATAACTGTTGCCAGCTAGTAGAGATAGAAGAATGCAGAAGGAAAGGGACCACATAGACTTAAATGTACTACAGTAACAAACTGGACAGAGAGAAAGAGTACTTCAAGTTTACCTTGGTGTTCCTTAGCTACAAGTAATCCTGTGCAATATTTGTTCTAAATGACAAATATTAAAAGACTTCAGTTAAAAAACTGTAATTTTTGAAACTATCTTTAGAACATTTATCCTGTAAATATTTCTGAAGGTGAGAAACTTTTCCTGTGCAACAGTCGTACAGGTTTTTACTGTAGGTAATGAGGAGGTCTGCAAACACAGGTGAGGATAACTCATTAGCCTTAAAACAAGGTGTGGGTTTGGGAAAACCTGTTTGGAGGAAGTGCAGATAAAGAAGGGAGATGTTAAGCCCAATCCTGTGTTCACTCACCTTCCCTGCAACTGGACTATGCAATGATTTTAAAGTCAAAGATTTAGATTGAACATTAAGAATTATTTTTTTTTTTACAATGAGGGTGGTGAGACACTGGTACAGGTTGTCCAGAGAAGCTGTGGGTGCTCCATCCCTGGAAGTTTTCAAGGTCAGGTTGGACAGGGCTCAAGTAACCTGATGTAATATGAAAGATGTCTGTGCCCATGGCCAAGGGGTTGGATTAGATAATCTTTGAAGGTCATTTTCAGCTTAAACCATTCTATGATTCTATGCAGCAAAGGTGTGGCCAGCAGGAGCAAGGAAGTCATTGTGCCCCTGTACTCAGCACTGGTTAGGCCACACCTTGAGTCCTGTGTCCAGTTCTGGGTGCCCCTCAGTTTAGGAAAGATGTTGAGTTGCTGGAACGTGTCCAGAGAGGGACAGCGGAGCTGGTGAGGGGTTTGGAGTGCAAGCCCTGTGAGGAGCAGCTGTGGGAGCTGGGATTGTTTGGCCTAGAGAAGAGGAGGCTCAGGGGAGACCTTACTGCTGTCTACAACTACATGAAGGATGGTTGTAAGCAGATGGGATTTGTTCGCTTCTCCCAGGCAACCTGTGACAGAACAAGAGGACACAGTTGCAAGCTGCGCCAGGGGAGATTTAGGCTGGATGTTGGGAAGAGGTTCTTCACAGAAAGAGTGATTGGACATTGGGGTGGGCTGCCCGGGGAGATGATGGAGTCACTCTCCCTTGAGGTGTTCAGAAAGGGATTGGATGTGGCACTTGAAGCCGTGGTTTAGTAGTCATGAAGTCTTGAGTGACAGGTTGGACTTGATGATCTTTGAGGTCTTTTCCAACCTTATTGATTCTGTGATTTTGAATTCTATAAAGGACTTTTACATGAATAACTAAGAGGAAAAGCGAGGATTCCCATAACAGCGTTAATTATCATCTGTATCCACCAGCCAAACTTCCTTTAAATTTGTTTGGTGTTCTCTGAAACCATTGAAAGCAGCATGAGATTTGTCTTGCTTTGCATCAACTATTTGGATATTAGGTACTCAGTCCTACCAAACTCACTATCCTATCTCCAGAGAGTTGTTAGTCCCATCCATCATCTGCTGGGAAGAAGCACTCACTAGAAGTACCCTTGCCATTTGCTGGATGGAGATATCTA
The DNA here is from genome assembly GCA_033816785.1 of Picus viridis. Taxonomy (NCBI): domain Eukaryota; kingdom Metazoa; phylum Chordata; class Aves; order Piciformes; family Picidae; genus Picus; species Picus viridis. The sequence goes on from CM066566.1 coordinate 31,988,359, forward strand.
AGCAAGTAAAACAGGTAAGATCCCCCACATCTGGACTGCTGAAATAAGGTGAATTGAAAACTACCTCACCAGGAGGGTATGTGTAGATGTGCATAACGATGATCTTAACAGGAAAGTATTTTACCTTTGTACTGATAATAAGAAAATTGAATCATACTAACAGACCCATCACCTGCTTGTTTGACTTTCTTGTAAATATCAAACATTTTAATGAACTTTAGCTAAATACTGAGTTTAAGGCCTAGTTACTGCTGTTCTATTGTGTAACACAAGCCAAGGATGTGCTCTCTTAGAAGCAGCTCTTTTCATCATGCTGCATGTATCACTAAGGTGCTCATCATCACCAAATCCCATGTTCCATTATAAACCAAATTTTGTCAAAACTCCTGTAAATTTGTTAGTCTGTCTGCTGTTTATCTAACAATTGTCATGCTTAATTTCTCACTGGAGAGACTGTTTTTCCTGTCAAGTCTGATTTAAGCTATCAAATGCAGCTGTAAGCCAGAAGTTGAGACCCAGGCCATCTCCAGCCCTATGCCCACATGGTGCCAAGGAGCCTCTCCAATGTCAACCTCATGTTGGCAGCAGACAAAGCATTTCTGCCAGTGTGCTTCTGCCATCATTCTCACCTAAGAAACACAGACTTTGAGAAGCTGTGGGCATATCCGAATCCACTCAGATCTACTAAGAAAAGATAAATGTGAGGTTAACTCTCTGTGGTATCCTTTTAAAAAATTCTGTGGGAGACCTTATATTTCCTGAATAGTACTTAGGTTTTCTTATATAAACTGGGCTACCAAAATGCTGTTTATGGTCTTCTGTAATAAAGAGGTTTACATTTATAAACGGTCAATGCTAAAGTCTTTCTGACAAAAACTTTGATGCTATAGGAAGCATTCCCCTATTAGACACAGACATTTTGAAAGCTTTTCCATTTTCAGTAGCATTGACATCTCTGCAGTATTGTGTCCTCCATAAAATGGGGAAATATCTGAAAATGTCACATACTTCTAAGTCTGCTCATTGCTCCTAGAATCATAGAATAGAATCATAGAATCACAGTATCACTAAGGTTGGAAGAGACCTCAAAGATCATCGAGTCCAACCTGTCAACCCAACACCTCATGACAACTAAAGTTCAGGAAGTGTGGAAAACCATCCCAGATTGGCAGGGTTTGATCCCAGAATCTCAGTGTGATGGGGGTTGGCAGGGACCTTAGCAGAAGCTGTGGGTTTGGGTTGGTTTGTTTGTTTGTTTGTTTGTTTTTAATTGAACTTAACATTGGCCTATCAAAACCATGTTTAGGGTTTGTCAATAAATTATCTAATATCCAAGAGCAGTAGAACATCCTGAAAGTAGCCATATTAAGCACCTAGCAACCACTAAAAGTCAATAATTCATATTTGAATGTTATTCTCATCTCCATTCTTTCTCAGTAACACTGGTTTCACACTCTGTCCCTTTTCTACCCCATTTTCCCCCTTCCCCCCCAATCCCAGAGCATCTGGGCTCAGTTGGAGTCTCCTCCCACCTGGGAGACTCCCTTTTAATCCCCCCCAGGAAGAGCAGAAGTCCTAAGCTGAGCCCATTTGGGCTGAGGATCCTCCTCTCATCCCTGGTGAGTGCCCATGGTGCACACCGGGTGATGGTGGTGGTGACAGCAAAGGCCGGGGGCCTGGTGAACCCCCGGTTGTTAGGGCCAGGATTGATGATTATTCCATTACCATCCACAGGTGCTGGCTGGGGCTGGGCTCCTCTGAGTGGTATCTTGGCTGGTGAGAGTCTTGCTGTCTTCTGTGCCTCTGTAATTTGTAAACATTAGGCCATCTCAAGCAAGGCAAATGTTCTGCTATATGTGGAAGGGAAAGAGACATTGCTAAAGACTAACAGAGAAATAAAATACTGTTTTGTGAAGAAGTCCAGAAATGGGAAATTTACATTCTAGTGTGACTTTCTCCAGATTCTTTTGGTCATTGTCTACAGTTTCTCCTGTTTCACTCTTCATGGAGCCAGGGAGCAGGAGAGGGAAGGAGAGCAAATTTATAAATAAGATGGGAAAAGAAGCAGCAGTTTTCTTTTGTAGAATGAAATACACATTATTCACTGAACCAGCGAAATGAGCCACATGGACAATATTTAAACCTTAAAAATTAAGGACCACCTTTCTACCAGGCCTATAGAAGGACTTTGAATTGTGGCAGGTGTAGGAGTGAATGCTAGGACTCAGCACCATTGGAGTCTGTTCCCTTCACCAGGTTTGACAGTTAGTGTGGTGGAGTAGGAAGGTTCCCCCACACACAGAAGAATTCCACAGCTAACTCAGCCGGAGAAGCAGATGAAAGCTGTATTTTACAAGCAGATATGGAATGCAATGAATATGTACAAAAATATACAATATTTACAATATATACAGAAATATACAGCAATGTATGTAATACAGGAAACCTTTCCCCAACCCCCCCTGCGGCCAGGGGGTTCGGCCTGCCCCTCCCTTCTCCCTCCCTACCTCCCCTTTTTCCCAAAAGGGTTAGAGAGAGAGAGAAAGGAAGGTAATTAAAAGGGGAAAACTTTGTTAAAGCTCAAAGCGAATGCAAAAAGTTAGTTTTCTTATCTGGTTAGAGAGGAATCGTAGAGAGAAACGAGCCAGCTCACAGCACAGGGGGAAGAAGAAGACGACTGCAGACTGACTCCCCCGACTGAAAGACTAAACAAAAATTTACAGCTGGGTCCCACCAATGAAATTGAATTAGCATATCATTGTTTTCATTCTAATATCAAAACATTCGCCCAGAGTGTTCAGAAAGTGTCTCTTTCTTAAAGGCACAGCCTAAACCGGTCACAGTTAGCCTGTGTACTCTTGCACATTTTCTCCTGAAACATACTTGGCAGTAGTTTTCCACCTGCATCTACAAATTCCAGGACATGGGGGTCGCATTGCACATAGGTTATGTGAAAGGTAAAAACAGGTTTATTGTCAGCAGGATTAAGAGGCTGGATCTGTTCTTCACTAGAAATATGCTTGCAATCAAATAAGGCAAACCTCAAAAATCTCTGCTGTTGCTTATGCAAAGTGAAATGGTAAATTTTCTGTCTAGGATTTAGGACTGAAGCCTGCTTCAGTCGCCAAAGACTGCAAGACAGTGTGCCTATTTGAACATATCCAGGTTAGCTATTTTAACCAATGTCAGCCCAGCTCCTTTTGCACAATTTTAGAACATTACAAATATAACAAGTGGAAAAAATCTAATTTAGTGGTCTTTTCAAGGGGGGAAAAAAGTACTCAGTCATTCTGTTACCACACTTATTGCTGTCTCCCCATTGTTTATTTCTAGACTGGTATTTCTTCAGGGTAAGTTTAGTCAATAAATACAACCTGAGCAGACTTCTAGGAAGGCTGAGGTACATATTTTCTTTAACTAGGGCTGTGCAGCATGCCTCAATAGAGAGACCCTTACTCAACAGGTGAAGATGATGAGTAAAACCTCTGTACCCCAAAGGGTACTTAATTGCTTTTTCTTGGGGTTAAAAATAAAGGCACCGAACAGAAAATTGAAGGTTTCCAAATATCTTTAAAAGTTTTGTCTTCATACTGTGCTTCAATTTTGTTACAGCTATGAGGAATAACAGGGACAGTCAGACATTCCTCAGATGGGAAGTAATTAGGGTATGATTTGCTGTAGGAAAGCATTATTTTGAGTAACAACATGGCAGGTGTTTTGAAAGAAAGCTACTTTAACCTTTCAGATTGCAGAGGCATCCCAGTAATTCTAAGAATCACAAATGCCTAATGTCACTATTGCTTTCCTAATTAAAAGAGGAGGGGGGGAAAGTGAGGAAACTGAATTTGAAAGACATTCTCGTATAAAGTAGCAACTTCCTACTTCTGATCTGTCACTAGAAATAAGAAGATTATTTATGTGTATTTTCAGAACCTCCATGCTGTGACCGTTGTGTTGTTAGCATTGAAGGGTACTCCAGGTATAAAAACTGTCTAGTAATGTTGTCTTCACAGAACAAGGTACAACTTCTTTGAATATATCTGCATCGTGTTGCTGTTTGATGTACAAAATCTTGTCTTAAATATTTAATCTGGATTAAAATCCACTATGTTACTTTTGAAATTGTCCTGATTCTACAATGAAAAACTTGCACATCATTTTCCATCTGAACTTTGTTTAGATTTGGTTCTTAGCCAGTGCATCTTGTTCTTTCCTTGCCTGGTCACTTCTCTCAGAAAGCCTTGCCTGAGCAGCTGTTAGCAAATTATAATCAAGTCACTTCTCATCTTTCTTTTTCTTAATTACATTGACCCATGATATAGAAACCCAGTATTATCCCTGTCATTCATGGTATACCACATGCTCAAGTCTTGGTTAGATTTCCCTTGTACATGGTTGTGCATTATCTGTTCAGTTTACAAAGCAAAGTTCTTCATTTAAATGTTAATCTGTTCTTGATAACCTAAATTATGAATAGCAAGAATCTAGTGTCTTCTCCTACTTGGACTAAACAGCACAGCTCCCATTGTTTCTAATTATGCAAATTAGTTCCCTCTTTTTGCATGGTAAAACTGTAAGAATCAGAAGCAATGTAGACCATTATAGTAAGTAAAATCAATCGTCAGATTTTCAGACCATAGATTACACTTTGCATTATTACTTCAGCACAGTATTCTGTATTTCATCATTCTCTAAGGACTATATTTTGCCTTTAGTTTTCATGCAAATCAGCTTTTAATATAAGGGGAAACTGCAGTGTCAAACACTGTGCAAAATATTCTAAGCACAGCAAGGCCCAAACCTGTTCCACCCTTTCCAGCATAGGAATGTAGGTGTTAGTTCATCACCTTTTTGCTTTGCAGAAATCTGAATGCACCAGACCTGTTCCAAAGCACATGAAAATCACTGCAAAAATACACTGCTAACTTCAGGGAGTTCAGTATGAAGCATCAGGATGATCCTAAAAGGGGAGGAGGGCAAATATTTCTAATTCAAAGTAATTTTAGAGCAGACCACTTTGTTCTCCAAAATCCTTTTTAAGAAGTTGGTAGAGTCTAAAAGCACGTGTAAGTTGATTAGTTTGTCTAGAATATTTTTTCCTGCTTACTCTTTTTAGCTGATGGGAAAAAAAGGTATTTTCTAACAAACTTACCCAAGATTGATGACAGATAAAGGAAAGAGCTTTGATGTGTCCAGCAAAGCGTACTTACTGATCTAATAACAAATACAAGTGTTCTTGGAAAAAAACTTCTGGGCGTATACTGAAATTTCATGTTTGTTTTTCTCCCCTTTTTTGAATAATAATAAAAAAAAGAAATCCATTTTTTTAATAGAAATGTTTCCTCAGGGTGATTGTTCTGCTTCAGCTAAGCACACACTCTGTGGCAGAAATGATAAACAAGCGGAGCTTTGTACTTGGTCCAGAACAAGAGACCCTACGTTCAAAACTCTGATATAAAAGCTGCTGAGAATTTAACCTGACTTAACATTGCTGTTGCCTGGCTTTTGTTGTGTGTAAGGCTTACTGATACCAGGTTCATTTGCCCCTATTTGACCTTGGTGCCAGGGAAGGTCATGGAGCTGAATGTCTTGAATGCCATTATGCAGCGTATGCAGGGCAACCAGGTGATCAGGCCCAATCAGCATGGGTTCATGAAAGCCAGGTCCTGCTTGAAGAACCTGATCTCCTTCTACAGCATGGTCTCTCACTTAGTGGATGAGAGAAAGGCTGTGGACATTGTTTACCTGAACTTTAGTAAAATATTTGACACTGTCTCCCACAGCATCCTCCTGGAGAAAATGGCTATATATGACTTGAATGGGTGGACACTTTGATGGGTTAAAAACTGGTTGGATGGCCAGCTCCAAATGTGAAAGTTGGTGAAAGCATTTAAACCCAGTTGGCAGCCAGTCACAAGTGGGGTTACAGGGCTCAGTTTTGGGCTCAGATTTTTTTAATATCTTTATCAGTACTCTGGATGAGAGCATTGAGTGCACTCATCATTGACACTAAATTGGGTGGGAGTGTTGATCTGCTCAGGGGTAGGAAGGCTCTGCAGAGGGACCTGGACAGACTGGATCAATGGGCTGAAGTCAATTGTGTGAGGCTTAACAAGGCCAAGTGTCAGGTCCTGCACTTGGATCACAACTCCATGCAATACTACTGGCTTGGGGCAAAGTGTCTGGAAAGCTGTCCAGCAGAATATGACCTGGAAGTGCTAGTTGACAGCTGGCTGAACATGAGCCAGCAGTGTGCTCAGGTGGCCAAGAGGACTGGCAACATCATGGCCTGTGTCAGAAACGGTATGTCCAGCAGGAGAAGAGAAGGGATCTGCCCTTGTACTCTGCACTGGTGAGGCTGCACCACAAATACTGTGTTTTTCTGTTTGATTTGGACCCCTCAATACAAGAAGGACATTGTATTTCTGGAGCGTGTCCAGAGAAGAGAAGGGCAACGAAGCTGGTGAAGGATCTGAAGAACAAGTCTTATGAGGAGTGGCTGAGGGAACTGGAGTTCTTTTGTCTGTAGAAGAGGAGGCTGAGGGGAGACCTTATTGCTCCTCCAAACACCAGAAAGGAGGTTGTTGTGAGGTGGATGTTAGTCTCTTCTCCCAAGTAACTAGTGATAGGACAAGAGGAAATGGCCTCAAGTTGCACCAGGGGAGGTTCAGAGTGAATATTAGAAAAAATGTCTTTACTGAATAAGTGGTCCGGCATTGTAATAGGCTGCCTAGGGAGGTGGTGGAGTCATTGTCCCTGAATGTGTTAAAAACATATGTACACATGACACTTTGGGACATGGTTTAATGGCCATGGTGGTGTTAGGTTGATGGTTGGACTCAATAATCTTTTCCAACCAAAAGAGTACTATGATTTTACAGTTCCTAATATTAAGAAAGAATATATGGAGATTAGCAAATGTTCTTGTTTGTCCTAAAATTGATTTCCATTCCTCTTGTTAGCATTTCTTCTTTAGGGAAGGAGCTGTGAATTGTAGCAGTATCTTGATTATAAGCTCCAGTGTACTCTTTTTTTGCTGACTTTGATGGTATGTTTTACAAACTGCTGGTGTTCAGCATGTTGGAAATGAGGATGCTTGCTTAGGCACTGCAAAAACGTATGTGTCTATCACAGAATCACCAAGGTTGGAAGAGACCTCGAAGATCAAAGAGTCCAACCTGTCACCACAGACCTCATGACTAGACCATGGCACCAAGTGCCACGTCCAATCCCCTCTTGAACACCTCCAGGGATGGTGACTCCACCACCTCCTTGGGCAGCCCATTCCAATGACGAATAACTCTCTCAGTGAAGAACTTTCTGCTCACCTCAAGCCTAAACTTCCCCTGATGCAGCTTGAGACTGTGTCCTCTTGTTCTGGTGCTGTTTTCTAGAGAGAAGAGACCAACCCCTTCCTGGCTACAACCATCTTTCAGGTAGTTGGGTAGTTGTAGAGAGCAATGAGGTCTCCCCTGAACCTCCTCTTCTCCAGGCTAAACAATCCCAGCTCCCTCAGCCTCTCCTCATAGGGCTTGTGCTCAAGGCCTCTCACCAGCCTGGTTGCCCTTCTCTAGACACGTTCAAGTGTCTCGATGTCCTTAAACTGAGGGGCCCAGAACTGGACACAGGACTCAAGGTGTGGCCTAACCAATACAGAGTACAGGGGCACAAGGAGTTCCCTGCTCCTGCTGGCCACACTATTCCTAATGCAATGCCTTACTGGTCTCAATAGCGACAGGAACTTGCCTGCCAGTAGAAGTACAAGGCTGTGTAGAGTTCACTAGGCTTCATTTTCAGAAACTTACTGTGTGGCTGAGAGGAAACTGACTCATAATGCCCTGTCCCTATTACCTGCCAAATAGCCTCCTCCATGTATGCATTATAATGTCTTAAAGCATCTGCATGGCTTGTCCATACTGCTGGTGTGAGACCAGAACCTTTCATTGTCCTTAGAAGGGGACCTCTACCTTTCCTTGATCCTTTAGAAATCCCATTCTTTCCAGCCATAGTCTTCCATGGGCAGTTTTATACCTACTTGGGCTTATCCAGAGATTTCCCTTGTGGTTAAATAGCCATCGTCTTCTTCTTCCACGAGAGCGAAGACACACAGTCAAGTCACTCTCTTGGTTTGGTTTTGTGTGCCAACACAATCAAAGGTAGGTGAAAGTAAATGTTTGTTCAGTTTACCCTCAGGTCATCTTAAAAGCTCAAAGAGAAACCAAAAATTTGTTGATGGACACAAAGTAACTTTTTTTTTTTCCACTGCAATTTGATTACTGAAAACCTTGAAGCTGTTCTTTATTCAGGATGAAACACTCCTAAATTCTAAAATCGTTAAGGAACAAGAGTTTGAAACAAATGGTTGTAAACCAGAAAAAGCATCAAACTCCTGAAAATGGCAATCTGTTTGCTATCAAGCATCTTTAAGATTCACTGCTTGTTGTGGAATAGCCCTTCTTTTATTTTTTTCCTTCTGAGTTAATCCCTTGTGCCTTTGACAGACTTTTTGCAGCCCTCAGCTTTGGAAGGATAAGGTTTCTCTAATATTCAATTTCTAATAAATTATCGGTTGTTTCTGAAAATGCAAACTTCTCCTTCCAGTGGTTGTGTTCCATTTGGAGATTCAGGGTGCCAGTTTGTTCCGTTGGTTATTTTTGTTGGGAAAACTACTTAAGGTGTGTGCTGTGCCTGGCTGATTCTATTGAAATGAAATTATCATATTGAAAAATAAAAGCTGAAGGGTTGGGGGGGGGGGGGTGGTTCTTTTAGTATTTCTTGTGGGTTTGTGGGGGTTTTGTTGGTGATTTTTTAATTTTTTAAAATTTTAAATAATTATTATCCCCTGAAGCAATCTAGTAGATTTCTGTCATGGCTAACTCCAAAACTCCCAACGAAAACCAGAGCAGAACAAAGTTGTTGGGAGGCACATAAATTCAATATTAGTTTGGAAGGAGTAAATATTTATCCAGGGAGAAGGAGATGACTTATTTAAAGACTGGCCTAATTTATTTATTTAGGAAAACCACCTTTTGGTATCCACCCTGCAGCCAAGAATTGTCCTTCTTTTTACTAGGGAATATTATAGTTTAAGAAATGAACCACACAACCCAGAATATACTAGCAGAAGCAGCCTCCCAGAATGGAACTACTCATTAAACTAATTTATCCTGCTAACAGACCATTCTGAAGGTATTGCACCACATTAGGAGCAAAGCTGGACTGCTAAAAGGTCATGGCTGTCAGAGACTGTAGCTATAGTGGGAGGCACTTTGGTCAGGTGTGAGTTTGTACAAGCAGTTTCACAGCACACTTGTCCATGGCAGACATTGTCACTCACTAATTAGGTTTAATACCACATTTTTAAGCAATGTGCCAAGTAAACTCCCAGAAAAATAAGTCTTGGAGAGTGTGAAGGGGCCAGGGAAGTTGTTGGGTTTGTTATTTCATACTCTGTTAAGGTAAAATACTGGATGAGGAAGAGGATCATAAACATGGTAGAGTGTCTTATTTGAAGTTGATAGATTTTTATTTTTTTTAATTATTTTTTAATCCCATGCAGACTACTCACAATAAGAGCATTTCCTATTTGCTGATAGCAATTGAAGTGTCAAATAGTTTGTGGTCCTAGCTTAGTGGGTAGTGGACAGGCCACCACAATTACTGGAAGCCCTGGCAGTTTCTCAGCCAAGAGGGTGTGAACAGGCTTGGAGAAATAACTACTTTTCTCCAGCAGAAACATCCTCTCTGATAGAGGACAGGGGATAGCACTGTGGTTGCACATCCTGTTCTAGCTGCAGCTGAGCCCTGCAGATGTGGTTACCCCCAGGACACTCCTCCACCTCCTCAGCTGCACAGCTTAACTGCTTTTAAGGTCTTTTACTAGCTTAGTTCAAGATCATTTCCAACACTTCTAAAAGTGGGATTCCTTTTTCTTTTGTTTTGGTTTGTTGGTTTTTTTTTTAACCTGACCTAAGAAGCAGATGCACCAACAGTTGTGCCAGTAATTGAAGTGATCAATCACCTATTATAGGAAGATAGTGGTGAGCTGCAGAAAGTAACCATTCCACTTGTCTCAGATGTACTTAGAACAGGCAAAGCCATTGCAGCAACTTGCTAGAGCAGTGCAGGCAAAACATGATGAAGTACTACTGCCTCTGTTGTACTGGTGCTTGGGATGAGCCGTATGGCTATGCAGCCTTTCCCTTCCTCAAGTGTGAATAAAATGCAAGTTTCTAGCAACATGTGTGATCCTGTGTACCTTGGGCACAGAGGCAGTCTTAGTCTAATAGTCTGCTAGAATATTTGAAGCCCAGATGTGAAACACCTAATGGATTTTCATTCTTTTTGTTCTGTCTGTGTCTCTTCATCCTAAATATGCTTTACCTCTTCTGGAGCATATTTTTAAGGTTATCACATTTCTGCAGATTATTTCAATGCACCATGCAACATACTTAGTTGTTTTTATATTTCCTCATAAAGCCCTTTCTGTGTTTGTGTTCTTTGAACTCTGCCCAGATTCTCATCCTTTTCATTGTGATGTTAAGGTCCCTGGAAATATTTCAAACTGCAAAGTGGTAAGAGGAGCAGAAATCCCAGCTAGATGATGGGATCATCTCTGTTTAGCTACAAATTCTGCTGACCTTCAACTGCTGTGTTTACTACTTCTCTCCACACCTTCTGGCATGAGTGGGACTTATACTTCAGTATCTTCTCACATCCTAATCTCTGTCATTGAGACCTGCGACTTGACCAGAGGATATCACAGCCCTCTTCCACCCACAATCTACAAGCCCATGCTTACATCATCTTTAGTACTTCACTTTATTCATTCTTCACATTCATAACTGCCAGAGGATTTTTGGGAGAGAAGTTTGTCAGTGCTGTTTACTGTGATAAGAAATCTTATACTTAACTTGAGTATCTTGTAGTTTTTCACAAGCACTGAATTAGGAAGCTCTTTCTGAAATGAGTTGCCGTCTTAAAAAACAACTGAATACAGCCTAGTGCTAATAAAACAATCACTTTAATTCAACATGGCTATGCCTGTATAATAAAGCAGACAGGAGATATAGATAGGATATACAGAACAGATAGGATATAACTTACCTCAGTAGGTCCTGTACTTCATATATACTCTATCTGTATGATGTTTACCATGGTGCATACCACTGCCTACAGATCATTAGCTTTGCTGGTGACTGAAACTGAAGTTAATCAAGTGCTCCTCTATGACTCTCTCTTGCTGCTTCATATGCTGTTGTTTATTATTAACCTATGTCAACAGTCCTTCCAGTAATTTATAAGCTATATTGTACTGTTCTTTATACCTGATACTATTTAAAGTAACATTTCCAGAAAGCTTTTGCAAAATACTCTCTTGATGACAGCACTAACAGTCAGACTTTTATGTATTCTTCTCTTGTATCTTTAAGCAATCACGTGCATCACATTTAGAATTAGGTCCTTGTAGGTGTTTCTCTGCAGCTGTTTATTGTGAGAGAGGACAGCCAAAACTCTGCAATTGTCATCAGTGAGAATTTTGAGAGGGCTGTGATTCTTTTGACTTTGATATTAATTCTGTTGCTTAATGTATTTCATGTATCATACCATCACCCTAAAAACATGACTGCAAATTTTGAAACTCATAGTACCCAATTCTTAAGTAAAAAAATAGGTGAGGGTTTTGAGTATATCTGCATAATCCCCATTTACACCAGTGACACAATCCAGAAGTGTCTCTTGTCATGTCAATATAGTTAAAAAACATCATAACAGTCCATATCATCCAATGAACTCCAAAGTTTCTCACAGGTGGTCACAGAATCTTTAGTTACAAATTGGCTAAATAGTTTAAAATAATCGGTATTACTCACAGAGTTATGCTGTATATATAGACATATGTGGTGACCTTAATAAGTGATATTCTTTACACATAGAGTTGAATAAGGTATGTTAGCAGTTAGAATAGTCATGGTCCCCAGACAGTTATATCTTTTCTCTTTTTTCCACTAAGTTTTTTTTTAAAAATACAGAAGTATATGATTATGCTTGAAGAAAAGAGTGTGTCCCCTTGTATGGAAGGAGCCATAGGTTTTTATAGAAAAAGAAAAGAATAATGTCTACAGATTGTAGACATTATTACTGGACTTTAACTTCAGCTCATATATCTTAGATTCAGTCAAAGTAATTGATTAACCTTAGAGAAACACCATTTCTTAGGGTGCTGAGAGAGCTGGCAGATGAGCTGGCCAAGCTGCTCTCCATCATTTTTCAACAGTCCTGCTTCATTGGAGAGGTCCCAGATGACTGGAAGCTGGACAACGTGATGCCCATCCACAAGAAGGGCTTCAAGGAGGAACCAGGGAATTACAGACCTGTCAGCCTGACCTCAGTGCCAGGCAAGATTATGGAACAGGTCATCTTGAGTGCAATCACACAGCACTTCCAGGATGGCCAAGGGATCAGGCCCAGCCAGCATGGATTTGGGAAGGGCAGGTCCTGCCTGACCAACCTGATCTCCTTCTATGATCAGGTGACCCACCTGGTGGCTGTGAGGAAGGCTATGGATGTAGTCTACCTGGACTTCAGCAAGGCCTTTGACACCATCCCCCACAGCAAACTCCTGACCAATCTGTCAGCCCGTGGTCTAGACAGCAGCACTCTGCGTTGGGTTAGGAACTAGCTGGAGAGCTGAGACCAGAGTGTGGTGGTGAATGGTGCCATATCCAGCTGGCAACCAGTCACTAGTGGTGTCCCCCAGGGATGAGTGCTGGGCCCCATGCTCTTTAATATCTTTATCGATGATCTGGATGAGAGGATTGAGTCCATCATCAGTAAATTTACAGATGACACCTAGCTGGGGGCAGGTGTTGATCTGTTAGAGGGTAGGAGAGCTCTGCAGAGGCACCTTGACCAACTGGACAGATGGGCAGAGTCCAACGGCATGAGATTTAACGCATCCAGGTGCCGGTTTCTACACATTGGCCACAACAACCCCATGCAGTGCTACAGGCTGGTGTCAGAGTGGCTGGAGAGCTGCCAAACAGAAAGGGACCTGGGGGTACTGGGCAATAGTAGGCTGAACATGAGCTTGCAGTGTGCCCAGGTGGCCAAGAAGGCCAATGGCATCCTGGCCTGTATCAGGAATAGTGTGGCCAGCAAGAGCAAGGAACTCCTTGTGCCCCTGTACTCAGCACTGTTTAGGCCACGCCTTGAGTCCTGTGTCCAGTTCCAGGCCTCTCAGTTTAGGAAGGATATTGACTTGCTGGAACGTGTCCAAAGAATGGGAACAAAGCTGGTGAGGGGTTTGAAGCACAAGCCCTATGAGGAGAGGCTGAGGAAGCTGTGGTTGCTTAGCCTGGAGAAGAGGAGGCTCAGGGAGACTTCATTGCTGTCTACAATTACCTGAAGGGAGGTTGTAGCTGGGTGGTGGTTGGTCTCTTCTCCCAGGCAACCAGCACCAGAAAAAGAGGACACAGTCTTAAGCTGCACCAGGGGATGTTTAAGCTGGATGTTAGGAAGAAGTTTTTCACAGAAAGAGTGAGTGGCCATTGGAATGGGCTACCCAGGAAGGTGGTGGAGTCACCATCGCTGGAGGTGTTTAGGAAGAGACTGGATGGGGTGCTTGGTGCCATGGTTTAGTTGATTAGATGGTGTTGTATGATGGGTTGGACTCAATGATCTTAGAGGTGTTTTCCAACCTGGTTAATTCTATTTTATTTAATCCTATCCCTATCCCTATCCCTACCCCTTCCCCTACCCCTTCCCCTACCCCTACCCCTACCCCTACCCTATCCTATATATTCAATAGGTTGTGTTAGACCAAGAGTAATACATTGAGGGATACTTACCCATGGTATTCCATCTTCTACTGAAATGCACACATTCTGTCTATCCCGAGGCATTAAGTCAAGTCTCTACTGAAAGCAAATGACAGCAACATCATCATGTCACAGTTTTTTTAAGATAGGGAACTCTGGCACTTGGAGAGAATATGTAAGCTAACTACCTACTTCTACAGATTTCTTAAAGGCAAGATTGCATGAGTTTAAAATACCTTATTTCAGTGATTTATGATCTGGCAACTTTGTTTTCTACAGTTTCATACATTATTTTTTATTCCTTTTAGAAAACCAGGAGTCATCTCTGTTCATTTTCTCTGGATTTCAGATCGTGATGGTGTTGCCCTTGTGCCAAACTGTGGTGGGCTGAAATTTCGCCCCCATCCCCAGCTTACTTTGGCTTAGGCTGACCAGTCAGTCCTAACCAGCAGTCTGTCACTAGTTTGACACAGCATTTGTGTAAATCTGTAGCTAGTAGGTGCCATAATTTGGCAAAGGTACTCTCAGTTTTGTTGCCTTGGTGCACAGATTCATAGTCTGTGGTAATCCTAGGATTGCCTACCTCCCAAACCCACATTTTAAACCTTTCATGTTGAAGTTGTAGAGTGCATGCTACCTACAGTAAATAATCACTTTATATAAACATTTTGAAGTCCACTCTGGGCTACTGTGGCTTGAAATCTTTTGTAATGTTTTGATGAGGAAATACAGAGTCCAACCTGAGCACTGAGCCACTGTGTCCAGCTAAATATTGGATAGCTTTGTTGATAGCTGGCAGTAGTTAGGCTTCTCCTGAGCTCAGCGTTGAAGTTTAAGGTCACTAAGCTGAGGGCCAAATACTCAATCCACTGCAAGACTGAATCATTTGAGGCTTTCTGACTTAAAGCATGTATGTGCATGTGAGAGATGAAATATTTTGTCTGAAAACTAAATTTCTGCTGGTTTCCAACTTTTCCGTCTGCTGCCATGCTTCATGCCTCCTTCAACCCTTAACAGACAGGTAAAAGAAGACTATCTGGGTTGACCAGCTAGAATGATACAGTTGGCTTTTTAGTTTTCAATTGCTGGATCTCTTTACATAGAATTCACCCTAATAAGAAACAAAGAATTTACTGATAAAGAGTACTAATCACAGTCCTGATCTATGGATTATATCATTTAACTTCATCCTTCAGGAAGACTTTTCAGACTCACCATTCTTAATTTCCAGATGGATTTTTTTTAAAAAACAAATCTAATTAATTTTAAATCAAAACAGGACAAATGGATCTAAACAGTTTCTATAATGCTTCTCAAATGAACTGTTGTGGAAGCAAAGTGTGATTGATGACAATCATTTTGTCTGAATTGATAATCACTTGCATTGTAACTAAGCTGGTTTGATTCCACAAATCAAATTTCCCAAATGTAGCTCCGTTACATGAAGTGCCAAATGGAGGTTCTTAAAAGAGTCTCGTTTGGTGCTGCCTCAGTCTCAGGCAGATGAACCATGGCTTACAAACGGTGGCCTAGTTATATGCAGTGGGTTGCCAGCTGTGTTGAGAATGCTACCCTTTCTCGTGGCTATCTGACAGTATCCAGAGACTATTTACATCACTAATATGTGATAGTAGAATGTATGTTAGAAATTAATACCCATGAGATGCTTTCACCCTTGCCAAACACAGTGGTTTCCCTTTATTTTTAGAATTTATTAGCTGGATTTTTTTGAAGGCATGATCTCTAGTCACAAGAAGACTTTGGAGCTGCCTACAGCACTGCCTCTCAGACTGAGATCATGTCACTGTTTTTGCTGTGTCCTGGTGTTTGAAAGGATGAAGGACAATGATGTGTTTTACAATGTTTTGGGCCAACAGCAATTTTTTTCATCTTATAAAAATTACTGAATATGCCTTCCTGTCCTCCTAAAATATTCTGCATATTTTTATGCAGAGTAAATGAATATATGTCTAAACCTTCCAAGGAAACATACTTATTTGGATTACACTAAAAAAAACCACCATATTTTACAATATTTAGTTTAACTCTGAAGAATTTATACATCTTTCTCACACCACTCTTGTTCTGATACCACAGCTCAAGTAGTAAAGTTAGGTCATTGGTTTCTGAAAGTGCCAGTGGTGTATGATTTGTGTCTCCATAGACAGACCGAGCTGTATGCAGCACACAAGCCAGAAGCATGCTGACAAAGCGACCTGCTATATATCAGAAGACATCCAGGCTGAATTTTTGTCCTGGTGACACAAGTAACTCTTGACATAGGTTTACAGAAGAAATGGAAAGTTTTGAGGATAGTTGAGGAAGCATTTTCAGAATTTTTACTATGACTGATGTAAATTAGTGCCTGCAGGTAAAAGATTATTTTCTTTTGAGTAAGACCCACATCATAGGAGGACTGCAACCATGAATTTCAGTTTTAGGAGTTTTACAAGCTAGAGTGTCTTCCTTACAAAGAATTTTCCTTAGTTAACCTCATAGTTATGGAACTAAATGCAATTAATTTAATGGCTGGAAAAGTGTTTTATCCATTAGAGGAGTCCTGTAAAAGGTATGTAATCATGATGTGCCAACAAAGTAGATCACCATGTACAGAGATGTAGCAGAAGGTATACAAGGAGAAGGAAGGTGCTTTGAGGAGGATTTACATTTTGGCTGAATGTAGCAAAGAGGAGTCATTAAAGTCATTAATTGGTGAGGACATAAAGAAAACTGATTGTAACAAAACCAGAAAGAAAAAGGATGGAAGCAAGACTGAAAATAAGTATCTTGATAATAGTTTGACATTAGGGAGGGAAAGAAAGGCACAAGTTTAAGATGTTGTGGAGAGAGGAGTGTAAAATAACCCTCAGTTATGGGTTTGAGTATCACAGAATGTTAGGGGCTGGAAGGGACCTCAAAAGATCATCTAGTCAAACCCGCTCCCAGACCAGGATCACCTATACCAGATGACACAGGAACTCAACCAAGTGGGTTTTGAATATCTCCAGAGAGGGTGACTCCACAACCCCTCTGGGCAGCCTGTTCCAGTGTTCTGTCACCCTCACAGTGAAAATTTTTTCCTTCTGTTTCCGTGGAACTTCCTATGCCTCAACTTCCACCCACTACCCCTTGTCCTGTCAATGGGCATCACCAAGAAGAGCCTGACTCCATCCTCTTGGCACTCACCCTTTACATGTTTATAAACATTAACGAGGTCACAAGAGCACATTGCTGGCTCATGGTCAACCTTCCATCCACTAGGACCCCCAGGTCCTTTTCCCCTTCACTGCTCTCCAACAGGTCAGTCCCCAACCTATACTGATCCATGGGGTTCCTCTTTCCTAGGTGCAAGACTCTACACTTGCCCTTGTTGAACTTCATTAAATTTCTCCCTGCCCAGCTCTCAAGCCTGTCCAAGTCCCACTGAATGGAAGCACAACCCTCTGGTGTGTCAGTCACTCTGCCCAGTTTGGTGTCATCAGCAAACTTGCTGACAGTGCACTTGGTGCCCTCATCCAGGTCGTTGATGAATATATTGAACAGCATTGGTCCCAGTACCAACCCATGAGGGTCTCCACCAGGATGGAGATGAAAATGGTGATCTACAGGGGAGAGAGGAAAGTTTGCAAAGGAAGTTTAAGAATTGGTCTTCGTGTTTAAAAAGTCAGTTAATTTGAAGAACTGTGTGCTCATTAAAAGCTGGGATTCAAGTGTAATTTCTTATAGACCTGTGAGAGAAGAGTTCAAGGTTAAAAAAAAATCTTTTGTTAGGCCTTCAAATTTTATTTGCAGAACTAGATTGGTTTAATTTGGAATAGCACATTGAGAGATCAGAATGAAGTTCAATTTTAAGAGTGATGATCCTGCCTGTCTAAGCTAGCTTCCACCTAGAGGTTGTGAAATGAGTGTTTGGGTCTGAGTATATACTAGGCTGCTGAGTGCTGTTTTTTTTCTGGTCACAACTATGGTGGCCTGCTGCCTTCTGAGGTATTTCAGCTCTCTCAAGCACTTTTAGACTGATCCACCTTCATGATTCAAGCCTTTTCAGTTAATAGTCTTTTTGTAATTGCTTGCTCTAAGCTCAGTTCCTGGGTGTTTCAAAAGTAAGAGTTTGCAGCCAGTCACTTTTGGTTATGGTCAGCTTAATATTTTTTTTTTTTCCCTAGGGTATTAAAATTCAATGTTTTATCATTTCCCCCCCAGGGAGGGTATGTATATGAACTACAGAGAAGTTTTCTTTCTGGAATTTAGTCAGAAAGAGTGCTTTTTCACCTGAGTTTAGACATATATTTTGGTACCTTGCTGAATCTGGGCCAAGATGTGTAGCCTGGTTTTGGAGTTCCCTGAACAATAAGTGAAAATTATACATGAACTTTTTTTAAAACTGTGAGAACAATATTTGCAAATTATTTGGTAATTAGCAAGAAAGACAGGTTGATGAGGTAAATCTCTCATGTAAAAAGAATGAAAGCACAATATCCATTCCTATTAGTTGGCCCACTTAGGCTTTAAATTCTTCAAAATAAAGAATTTCTGTGAAACAGTGTTCACAAGTGACATTATTTCTTTATAATAGGGCAATAGTAAATAGTTAAATATATACAAATCTGATATCCAGCAAGCTCTTGAAATTATTTGGGTTATAATTTTCTCAATGATTTTTTAAAAGCATGGATAACTATTATGGAAAGATAGACTTTGTTTTGAAAACACATTGTCTAGTAAATTGATGGAAACAGGCTATCAAAATTTGTATTTGTAGTGTGTCATTCTGTATTAATTGCCCTTTTTATTGACATCAGTTGCTGTGAACAAGTGGCAAAGATACAATACAATACAATACAATACACCAGGTTGGAAGAGACCTTCAAGATCATCGCGTCCAACCCATCAACCAATCCAACCCACCTAAACAACTAAACCATGGCACCAAGCACCCCATCAAGTCTTCTCCTGAACACCTCCAATGAAGGTGACTCCACCACCTCCACAGGTAGCCGATTCCAATGGGCAATCACTCTCTCCGTGTAGAACTTCTTTCTAACATCCAGGCAGGCCAGGTGACTTGCTTCCCTGCAGAGCTCTTGAATTGCAAGGTCTTTGAATAACTGTGTTAACAGGGTGATATGTACTGTCTGCTTTTGCTGACTGTATCTCATCATTCCATTGGGCTGAGTACAATTTATACTAATTTTGATTGTAAATCAGTGAGGCAGGAAAGGAGTGCATTTATCTCTGAAAACAAAAGTGTTACTCTAGCTTAGTATTTTGTATTCATTGACTGCCTCCAGTAAGTTTGGAATATTAACAAGATGAAAAGACCAACTTTGATTCAGAGGAAGTAGCAGATAATGTGAAAAAACTATATAGTTTAGGTATAGTTACTGAATTGACACTGAAAACATCTTAGATTTTTATATGTAGTTACCAACAGCAGTCAAGTTATTGAATCTGAACTCAAATGTTACTAAAAGCATCCTACATTTCCTTTAAATAGAACAATTTTGTATTTTGTGATTCTCATTTCTTCAGTATGGATCTCTGTTACTTTCTCCAAGAATTTTGAATATAAAATTTGCATCTGTAGACATACTTGTTTTGACTCAAACCTTCAAAGATCCATATCACTGCATGTGATTTGCATGGAGTTTGATCTTCTCTGATGGAAGTGAAGAATATTTTTATATTTTGTGAATTTCTATAAAACAGTTTCGTATGAAGCTGAATTCAAACTCTATTGGGACCTGGAGCGTAGCAAACTGAGGCTTACATACACCATGGTTTCATTCTAATGCAGGATATAATGCAGTGGGTATAGTCAGTCATCAATATTGGGAAGTGCTCCAGGTCCCAGTTTAGATGTGTCCTTCCTTATTACCAGTAAGAAAACATTCTTGGGAAATGCCTTGCCACTATTTTGTGCCAGAGTCTTAGAGATTTTCAGATGTTTATTCTGTCTTGAGAACAGTATGGTATCTTAAACATCTCTTAGTACTAAGATATAGCCTGAAGCTGTTTGCTTTTCCTCATGTTAGTAGTCTTGTCATGTCAAGGCAAGCAGAAATGTAAAGACAGGCTACATAACCTGTGGGAGCAGCTAAGTATAGAGAGTTTTGCTACATATAGCCAAAGATAAGTCACTGTTTAAAACTTCTACTGTGCTTTTCAGATCAGCCCAAAATACAAGTTAAAGCCTATTCTCCTCCCAGCTATGTAGAAGAATTAGGATTCTTCTGAGTTTCAAGGCCTTTTACTACTCCTTTCCTCTTGGAATGTACTGATGCTGGATAGATGTTTATACTTCAGGGCAGGGTCTCCCCAGGGATTTACGCTGAGTTTGCTTCTCACAGCGTGACTTTGTAGATCTAAATTAAAAATTCCAGTCAGTTCTTCCACTCTGGCTACCACTACAAGTGAGAGCACTGCAGCAACCTCCATCTCTTACTGTGATAGAGATGTCTCTTCTGAGAAGTCTCATAGCTCCTGTGTTTAAGAAACTGTATGGAGAAATAGCAACAAAGAGGAGATAATCGTAGTAAATGCTTAAAAAGGCTTTAGATGGAAAGATCTTTATGTTCTTGTTTTAAGTCCTTAGCTGACCCTTGTGTTCCTCCAGATGAAGAAGAAACTTCTGACAGTTATCTCCAAACTTTTGACCTCCTTTCTGCTGACCCATAGCCCATTAGAAAGATACAAGTGTGATGGGGCATGCGTAATGGCTCATGAGTTAAGCATTATCACACTCTGCTGAGAATTTGTACCTGGGTGTAGGACAGCCAGCTATACCAGTAACAGGTCTCTAATAGCAGTGTGTACCGCATCTGATCAACAAAAGTTTGCCAGATGCTACTGTGATACACATTTTGGATGACTTTTAAATATTCTGAGGTGTTTTTTATTTGCAAACTGGCAATAAAGGTAAGGTCAATGTTTGCATTAAAATCCTGACATTTTTCTTCCATCACCATCGCAAAAGCACACAGACATAGAGAGTTTGCTTTGCCTGCTAGCCAGTAGGCATCCACAACTGCCAGGTGAAACTGCCTGCTTTGCTGTACCTGCCTGAGGATGTTAGGCAGAGATAGACCAGAGTTTTATCCAGGATAGCACCTTAAAGCTCCCATGATACTTCTCAGTGTTAAGAGAGGTGTGCCAGAGTTTGACACAGAGTTACACTGTTCATGAACTCTTTATTGGATGGATGTCCTTTGACAGACCACTGAGTAATTCTTTAGTAACTCTAGAGATAAATAAAATTCATAAGAACTAACAAGTACAACAAAACATGCTTACAATATCCTTGCAAATCAATAACCTACATATTACAGTTTCAATAGAATACAATACAATAGAATAAACTAGGTTGGAAGAGACCTTCAAGATCATCATGTCCAACCTATCAACCAATCCAACCCACCTAAACAACTAAACCATGCAGCCAAGCACCCCATCAAGTCTCCTCCTAAACACCTCCAATGATGGTGACTCCACCACCTCCACAGGCAGCCCATTCCAATGGGCAATCACTCTCTCTGTATAGAACTTCTTCCTAACATCCAGCCTAAACCTCCCCTGGCGCAGCCTGAGACTGTGTCCTCTTGTTCTGGTGCAGGCTGCCTGGGAGAAGAGACCAACCTCTGCCTGTCTACAACCTCCCTTCAGGTAGTTGTAGAGAGCAGTAAGGTCACCCCTGAGTCTCCTCCTCTCCAGGCTAAGCAACCCCAGCTCCCTCAGCCTCTCCTCATAGGGCTTGTGTTCCAAACCCCTCACCAACTTCATTGCCCTTCTCTGGACACGTTCCAGCAAGTCAACATCCTTCCTAAACTGAGGGGCCCAGAACTGGACACAGTACTCGAGGTGCGGCCTAACCAGTGCAGTGTACAGGGGCAGAATGACCTCCCTGCTCCTGCTGGCCACACTGCTCCTGATGCAGGCCAGGATGCCATTGGGCCTCTTGGCCGCCTGGGCACACTGCAGTCTCATGTTCAGCCAGTACCCCCATCAACCAGTACCCCCAGGTCCCTCTCTACCTGGCCGCTCTCCAGCCACTCTGACCCCAGCCTGTAGCACTGCATGGGGTTGCTGAGGCCAATCTGTAGAACCTGGCACTTGGATGTGTTAAATCTAATGCCGTTGGATTCTGCCCATCTGTCTAGCCTGTTGAGGTCCCTCTGCAAAGCCTCTCTACCCTCCAGCAGATCAACACCTGCCCCCAGCTTGGTGTCATCTGTAAATTTACTGATGATGGACTCAATGCCCTCATCCAGATAATCGATAGAGACATTAAAGAGCATGGGGCCCAGTACTGATCCCTGGGGGACACCACTGGTGACTGGCTGCCAGCTGGATGTGGCACCATTCACCACCACTCTCTGGGCTTGGCCCTCCAGCCAGTTCCTAACCCAACGCAGAGTGCTGCTGTCCAGACCACGGGCTGACAGATTGGCCAGGAGTTTGCTGTGGGGGATGGTATCAAAGGCCTTGCTGAAGTCCAGGTAGACCACATCCACAGCCTTCCCCACATCCAGCAGGCACGTCACCTGATCATAGAAGGAGATCAGGTTGGTCAGGCAGGACCTGCCCTTCCCAAATCCATGCTGGCTGGGCCTGATCCCTTGGCCATCCTGGAAGTGCTGTGTGATTGCACTCAAGATGACCTGTTCCATAATCTTGCCTGGCACTGAGGTCAGGCTGACAGGCCTATAATTCCCTGGCTCGTCCAACTGGCCCTTCTTGTGGATGGGCACCACGTTGGCCAGCTTCCAGTCTTCCGGGATTTCTCCAATGAAGCAGGACTGTTGAAAAATGATGGAGAGTAGCTTGGACAGCTCATCTGCCAGGTCTCTCAGCACCCTAGGATGGTCCTAGGATAGATACCCTAGATATAGATATACCCTAGATAGTGCAGAACCCTAGGATAGATCGGAAAACCCAAAATACTTTTGACTGCACCAGCCTCTAAGCCATTTGTTGACTACAGCTGCTGACCTGTTCCTTACGGTATTCCCTCCTGCAACTAAGGGTATTGATGTAAAAATTATTTGTGCACCTGACCCCTCAACCAGATCTCCCACAGCCCTGAAGTCATTTTTGATAGCCCTGGGAGTTCTGGTTGCAACTTCATCATTCTCTAACTGCATAACTAGTAAGGGATAGTAGTCAGAGGGGTGTACCAGACTAGGCAGCCTTCTGGTAACATCTCTAACTTGGGCTCCTAGGAGGCAACAAACTTCCCTATGTGATGGGTCTGGCTGACATATGGGGCCCTGAATTTCACACCTGAATTTCTGAATAAAAAGAACTGTTAACATGTTCTGCAAATATATAGTAGCATCCAACTTTGTGTTCTTCTGCAGGATTCTTCCAATAATATTACAGCCAAAAGAGTTTTTACTACTTTTAAAGATAGTCATTACTGGTTTTTTTAAGCAATTTAGTTTTGTGACACTGGAAGTAGCAAAGTCTGGTATACAAGCTAAAGGTAATTTATGGAACTGTAGCCAGAAGAAATTCAGAGGCAATGCCTTACAAAGCATCATCTCAATTATCTTGAATGTGAGCATTGCACCCTGGAACCCACTGAGATCTCACCTGGTATTCAGAGAGGCAAACATTTTTCTATCCTCAGCCTGAACTTTAGGTTGTCCATATGATAACAGATAAGAACATCCAAATGAGATGGATGCCATGGCTGGATGTTAGTCAAAAAAACCAAGAGAAATTGAAGGAAAATGTAAAGCTTCATAATTTTCAGGAGGAACTGGGAAAGATCAAACACATTTCAGTCTGAGATTTTGTGTTTGCCTGTTGAATAGAGAAGTAGTGAATTACTAATGTTCTTTTCACTAATTGTCTTGTTAATGTGGAATAGCTGAACTATGTTAATATCTAGAATGCTTTTGTACAGTAATTAAATAGCATGCACACTTAGAGCTTTAAAGGAGATGTGTTTGTATGGCACAGCTATGGGGGAAAAAATAGTCTACCAAACTAAGGATCAGTGAACAGCTCCATCAGGGCTATGCACATAATTGGCAGTAAACAACTTTCCTGATAAAAATCCTTTCAACTGTTACATGTTTAGCTAGAATAACTGGAATTGATTTTTCAAATAAAAACAGTTGCACTTAGGAAGCATTTTTAGTAGTTCTTTACAAATGGCTTTTTGTGTATATGTAGTGAATATATTAATGCATTTTTGTGGTCTGAGTGAAGTAGTCCTGAGATCAACTGAGAAAAGAGTGCAGAACCAGAAAAGTGAGAAGGAAGAAAATTTCCATTAAGTGTCTGAGTCTGTTAAAGAATGGATTTTCCTCATTAACTCTGCAGAGCTATGCTAAATTTAGCTTTTAAGATGTACCATTAAGATATGAAGAGCTCCCTTGGAATAGTCCCTGATCACGCTGGCTTAAATGCAGTGGGAGAGCACTGAATTGAGGATGTAGTCCATCAGACTCATGCATCTAACTCCCACCAGAATTTTAGGCACTCAGGTAGTTTTCCTACTTTTCCACCTCATGTGATGGCCATTTAGGAAGCCTCAATACTAGCCATTACCTAACCGTTACCTTTCCATCCTGCTTAGTATAAGCAACTGATAGTCTAGTCTCCCAATACATCTATTTACTAGAAGAGTGATTGTTCATTATTGGCAGTAAACATAGGAGTGTTGAGAATCATACCACTTTAAAAACAAATTCATGCTATATGTCTCTCTGAAATAGTCCTAGAGTTTTAAATTAAAGTTCTGGAGGACAGCTTGTTCTTTCTTTAGTTTGTGTAACGTTTCATTACCTGCTCTGCTTTTATGTTTCATGTTGTACTGCAACAACAAGCTTCTTGGCTGAAAAATTATTTATTCCTGGTAGCAAGTGTTTCATTATAATGAACAATAGTAAAGTTTCTTTCAATGTGAGGTATAATGGAGATAACACTGGCAAAAGAAGTTAAATTATTGCTGTCACGTTATAAAGCTGGACCACTGAAGTTTCCTTGGTACGTATTTTTTTTTCATATCAACTTTGACTTGTAATAGAAAAATTGGCAGTTTTCAGAAGTTTGATTTAATGAAAGGCACCTTTATGCTTCATTGCTATACACACACATTTGCTTCTGGCAGCTCTAACATACATTTCCATTTGTTAATTTCAAAAAAAAGGAAAAAAGAATATCTGAAGTCCATAAAAACAAGAATGTCTTTTAAGTACTCTTAAACTAATGTGAAGATTAAGGGGTCTATTTAGAAACTTAGGTCATGGAGATATTTTTATTCTCTACAACATTTCTCAAGAACACACTCTGTTATTTTTGTCTGATTAATATCAGATTCTGAGCCTCTTCATGATTCATTTTCATAGGAACAGATGTTATCATTTGTGGTGGAATTAAGATGTATTCTGAGTATTATGTAGCCTCCTTTGGCATTAACTTACAATTGCATGTTTTTCCTTCATTCTGCCACAACACTGTAATTGTACCCAAATGATTCTCAACACATTTCCACAGATATTTAGCATGTTCAGACTTTATGTGCTATAGACCTTGATCTCATGGTTGGGTCTTGTTTTTAAACTCAGAGATCTGATACACCTGTAGTTTTCAAATCATATCTGGTACTAGTTATAATACAGTACGTATTATGCACATATTTCAGTGCTGTATTTGTAGCCTGTCATGAGTTCTGCAAAATCTCTGTTGGCCACCCCAGTGTCAATTATGGATTCAGTTAGTGTGAGCCCCCTGCACATCTGCAGAAGTGTCAGGAGGAGAGGTGGAGGATGAAAGGTGAACCCATGTGAAAATAAGAACAGAAAATTTGGGAAAAGTGTGTGAGCCTGAAGGACTTGTTGAGAAACACCTAGATGGTAGAGTTTTCCTAAAGGTGGTTTAGCCTGATGTGACACGTCTGTGTTTGCGTTACATTTGAGGTTCTCCTTCAGGAACTGCTGCCTTTATTTGGCCCTGCCAATTGGCCTCAAGGTTTTTCAGTTAGCTTGGTCCTAACCAGAAGACTTGTCATGGCACTTGTAGACATCTAATTTGAACATGTTTTAAGTCACTGGGAGCAGAAATGAACCTGCACTATCCCACTCAATTTCTGCCTCCTGTGATGGAAAGGAAGGACCTGGTTGACATTAAGAACAGCACCAAAGTATGCTTTGTATACACACAATGATTCTTTGACCTGTCATTTATTGAGAGCTTTTCCTCTGCCACAGACTTAATTTTTTTCTGTGTTGCTTTTAAGTTGATGGTTAAGTGACCAACCTCAGCTGGCAGAAAAGGCAAAGGAGTTTGATTTCTTTTGAAGTGAAGGCGATTGTTACTTCAAAAGCAGGTCAGCGGATGGGCTTGGACTGAGAAACAATATTTCATTTGAATGCTTTGAGAGGCTTGAAAACCTCTGGGTTGCAGCCACAACCTGTGAACATAAGCCAGCAGTGTGCCCAGGTGGCCAAGAAGGCCCCTAGCATCCTGGCCTGTATCAGGAATGGTGTGGCCAGCAAGAGCAGGGAAGTCAGTCTGCCCCTGTACTCAGCACTGTGTCCAGTTCTGGTCCTCTCAGTTTAAGAAGGACATTGAGACACTTGAACATGTCCAGAGAAGGGGAACGAGGCTGGTGAGAGGCCTTGAGCACAAGCCCTATGAGGAGAGGCAGAGGGAGCTGGGATTGTTTAGCCTAGAGAAGAGGAGGCTCAGGGGAGACCTTATTGCTCTCTACAACTATCTGAAGGGTGATTGTAGCCAGGAAGGGGTTGGTCTCTTCTCTCAGGCAACCAGCACCAGAACAAGAGGACACAGTCTCAAGCTGCACCAGGGGAAGTTTAGGCTCGAGGTGAGGAGAAAGTTCTTCACAGAGGGACTCATTCGCCATTGGAATGGGCTGCCCAGGGAGGTGTTGGAGTCACCATCCCTGGAGGTGTTCAAGAGGGGATTGAACATGGTGCTTGGTGCCATGGTTTAGTCATGAGGGCTGTGGTGACAGGTTGGACTTGATGATCTTTGAGGTCTCTTCCAACCTTAGTGGTACTGTGATTCTGTGAGAGGCTGAGGGAGCTGGGGTTGCTTAGTCTGGAGAAGAGGAGGCTCAAAGGAGACTTCATTGCTATCTACAACTACCTGAAGGGAGGTTGTAGCCAGGTGGGGGTTGGTCTCTTCTCCCAGGCAACCAGCACCAGAACAAGAGGACACAGTCTCAAGCTGCACCAGGGGAGGTTTAGGCTGGATGTTAGGAAGAAATTCTTCACAGAAAGAGAGATTGCCCATTGGAATGGGCTGCCCAGGAAGGTGGTGGAGTCACCATCACTGGAGGTGTTTAAGAGGAGACTGGATGAGGCATTTGGTGCCATGGTTTAGTTGATTAGATAATGTTGGGTCATAGATTGTACTTGATGATCTCGAAGGTCTTTTCCAAACTGGTTAATTCTATTCTGTGTAGGAAGTGGTATGCTGTGTAAGCCAGACTGAACAGACTGAACACCCAAAAAGGCACAAAAGAACATCTTCTATCTTATGTTAAATGCATTTTACAAGATGTGCTGAGATGAATATAGGAGTTTATGTTGGAACTAAACTAGGACACTGTTACATAGAAATGCAGGTGTCCCAGGCACTCACTGGAATAGGTGGAGTCATTCCCACTTATTAACTGTAGTTTTTGTCAGTGGAGAAGTATAGGAGGTAAGAAATGATACCTAGCAATATAATCTTCTTGATTTAATGTACAAAATTTCTGGTATGCAGGCAGGCCTTGCACAAGTGGAACAGATTACAGCTGTATGACCTTCATGTTTCCTTGTCAAGCATTGCTTGTGGCATTTTTCTTAGACTTAAAAAAAAAAAAAAAAAAGAAGAGATTCCTTTTAAATTTTGCATGTGTAGGATCATAGGATGTTAGGGGTTGGAAGGTACCTCCAAAGATCGTTGAGTCTTGAGTCCAACCCCCCTGCCAGAGCAGGACCATAGAATCTAGCACAGGTTGCACAGGAACACATACAGATGGGTCTTGAAAGTCTCCAGAGAAGAAGACTCCACAACCTCTCTGGGCAGCCTGTTCTGGAGGTCTGTAACCCCCACACTGAGAAGTTTCTCCTCCTGTTGTGTAGTAATATGGTGGTGTTGTTCAATCACCCTAGAGTCACTACAAGCACAGCTTCCAGGTCACGATTTTACCAGGCAAAGATGTTTATTACATTACACAGCAAAGTTATATAGTCTTTCAGAAAGCATATGTGTCATATCTTAATTGGGTATTTTCTACTGGAGTGTGTGTAATTAAGGCATATGTAATAGTTCAGAAATTTCCCACCACATTAACAAGAAGTATGGCTTATTCAATCAGAAGCAAATGGAAGCTATATTTACAATGCAAAATGACACTCTACAATGGAATGTAATGAATATGTACAAATACACAGTATTTGCAATATTATACAGGTATTTACAGTCAGAAAACAGCACAGAAAGCACCTCTACCACTGGTATTCCAGAAGTGGTGGGGAAACTGCTCTGCTTTCCCCTAATCCCCCTTTTCCCCTGTAATTAGAAGAAAAGAGAAAAAGAGTTAGGAGTACTGTTAACTCAAAAAAAGCATCATTAGTCATTAGTGTTCTTATCTCAAGGTCATTAGATAAGATGCTCTCCAGTGAAGCAGCCTCAGTAGCCAGAGAAAAGGGAAAGGAATGAATGTGCAATGTGAGAGATTGATAGGGTAATTCACACATCTGGCCAATGAAATTAGTTTAGAATAATCTTTTGTTTTCCTTTTTACATCCAACTATGAATTATTTATACTTCTCCACTCTTCTGCTCAAACTCTACAACTAACTTTTAAAGGCAAAGCCTAAAACTGCCAAAATCCACCCCTTCTAAACAATTTAATTGGCTGGTAATACTATCCATCTAATCTAAAACAATATTTACAATTCGTAAGTAAAGTTCACAGTCCATTCTGGATGTTCTCAGGTGTAGATGATTCAGAAGTCCAAGAAACGAAGAAAAGGAACAGGGACTCTCAGTTGACTCAGGGCTCTCAGGGTTCTTAGAGTTTGTGCACTGTAGATTCCTCATGCATTCTTCCTTTGGGCGAGATGTTGAACCCGGAAAACAGTCTGTCTTTGAAAGGGAAAGGGAAAATCGGGAACAGTCCATTGCTGTAGGGAAAGAGGAACAGTCTTTTGCTATGGGGCATCAGGAACAGGTGCAGGTGAGATGAGGCAGGAGCTCTCTGGATTTGTGTGTGGTGTGTTCATGTTGAGTCCTGGATGCTAGGCTGGTATTAAACTAGGAGAGAAAAAACTTAGAACAACTTATAACTATTATACAGTGACTATATTACATTGGTCTATGCTGTCCCCTCTGAATTTATCCCCTCTCAGCCAGAGTCACGTTCTGCTGTGGGACACACTGAATGTCCCCAGTTTCTAATATGACCCAGTAGGTGTGACCAGGCCCCTCAGCAGAGACCACCTCTTGGGTTGGTTTGCCCCCAGCAGCAGCAGGGAAAACCCGCACCGACTTCCCCAGCAGGTTTTTCTCAGCAATCACAGGAACTCCATCTCCATCCACTGTTTGCAGCAGGTCAGACTGGGCAGGACCAGCTCTGCTGTTCACTAACCAAGTAGCTTGAGCTAGGTGTTTTTCCCAGTTCTTAAAGGTTCCACCCCCCATGGCTTTTAGGGTGGTCTTCAGTAAGCCATTGTAGCATTTGACCTTCCCTGCAACTGGCGCATGGTATGGGATGTGGTAAATCCACTCAATGCCATGTTCCTTTGCCCAGTCCCTTATGAGGTGGTTCTTGAAGTGGGTTCCATTGTCTGATTCAATCCTCCCAGGGGTGCCATGTCTCCACAGGACATGTCTCTCTAGGCCCAGGATGGTGTCGCGGGCAGTGGCATGAGGTACTGGGTAGGTTTCCAGCCACCCTGTACTTGCCTCCACCATGGTCAGTAGGTGCTGTTTGCCACTGTGAGACCAAGGAAGGGTGATGTAGTTGATCTGCCAGGCCTCTCTGTACTTACATTTCGGGGTGCAGAGAGTCTCTGTTGGTCCTGTATTGCCTGTGATGCACTATGCGAGAGGCAATAGGTAACTTCAAATCATGCACCTTATGGCTGCCCATTACGGAGGGGTCATCTGACAGCTCAGGCTTGGTGGACAGCTGTTCTTTGCCTGCAGTCTCCACAGCTGCCATCCCAAATGCCCACTTGTGCCCCCTAGGGTCCTTGAAGCATCCCTCCCGCAGAAAGTCAATGCCAAGAATGCAAGGTGCATCTGGACCAGTCACTATGTTGTGCTTTCCCCATTCATTTCCAGTCAGGCTTACCTCAGCCTGCAGTACAGTCAAATCTTGTGAGCCTCCTGTGACTCCCTGAATGCTTATGGGCTCAGACCCTTTGTAGCTCGATGGTATCAGGGTGCATTGGGCCCCTGTGTCCAAAAGAGCTCAGTACTCCAGGGCTTCTGAAGTGCCAGGCCATTTCACATAGACGTCCCAGTACACTCTGTTGTCCCTGGCCTCCACCTGGCTGGAGGTAGAGCACCTCTAATGCTGGCGGTGGGTGGTGATGCCCACACTTGTCACAGGGTCCTATGTTACTAGGAGAAGGGTCTCTTGAGCAAAAGGGACCACTCGGCAAACTGGGGCAGCCCTTCTCCTGGACAAATTATCCCCATTGTGGCCACCTTATAGTTCCTGCACTCTGTTCCAGATGGCAGAGGTGGATTGGCCATGCCAGCTGTCCATGTTCTCTCCATGGTCACAGAGGATCCTCCACAGAGACCCCCTTGACATCCCCTGATTGGCTTGGGGTGATCTCCTAGGGGAAGGTCACCTATTCCTGACTGCTGAGACATGGACCCATTCTGAAGGAGAAAGGGAAGGGGAAAAGGAGGTATCATTCCCCTTTTTCAGTTCAGATGTGGAGGCCTTAATCTCTTTGACGATGTCTTTAGTCATAGTTTCTATGGCTGAGATTATGGGTTTCTGATTTACGCTGTCCTCATATTCCCTTAAATCATTAGCAAACTCACAGACAGTTTTAAGACTTCCATCCTGTTCAGTCAGGAGTATCCCTGAGCATGGTTTTGAAGGGCCCCCTGGGTGAGTTTCTTTACAAAGGACCATCTCATAGGCACCTCATCTGGGTCCGAAGGGACCTGGCCATCTCCATAAATTATTTCCAGCACAGCCATCTGTCTCAAATACCGAATGCCCTGTTCCATAGTTGTCCATCCAACTGGGGCCCAGGGCCAGTCGTCTTTTGAGTGGTACTGGCTCTTTATGGCATTGAGGATCCGGGCCCAGAGAGTGTGTATCCATCATTTTTGGCTAACTCTTTGTCCAGGCTGGCATCATGAGTCAGGGAGCCTAAAAGCTTTGCCTCCCTCTTATCCAGGTCCGCCATGTCCACCCCCTCGTCCCAACATCTCAGGGCCCAGCTTAGTATTGGCTCACCCTCTTTCCATGTGTAATCCATACAAGTTTGCCTTAATTCCTTTCTGGGCAGAGATGTAACAGTTATTATTTCCTGATCCAAGTCATCCTCATCCACCATTGGGTTCTTTGAGGGGCTAGGCCCCGCTGATGTGCCTTCCTCACCATCTGTGCTTGGAGATGATTTTTGCCTTCTTTTTCTGCATGTGGTGACAGCTGCTAGAGAAACTGCATTGACAGGAGCATCAGGGGTTAAGTGTGGAACTGTTGGTGGTGGGGCAAACCCTTGTGCCTGGGGCTTAGGCTGAGATCTGGCACACACACTACAACCCAACCCTCTTTGTGTTTACACAGTGCTTGCAATGCACACAGAAGACATGCCCCTGGTTGTTGGAGCTTACAAGACTGCCTTATCACTCTGCAAAGAGTTCTTAATGGGTTAGCTCTTCCCCTACCCAACAAATGGTAGTGTGGTCACAGCAAATGCCCCTATAAGGATTATATTTAAGCATATAGAGCATATTGTAATGTAAGGCAATTTTCCATCACAGACATTTTTATCTACACCGTGGGTTTCATAGCTCACCTCAGAAAAATTTTCTGTTAGAGAAATTACCACTGCCAGTAAAATTCAAGAGGTACATGCCCAACTACATTGGAAAAATTTTTATCCAACTGAGCAGCATCTCTATCATTAATCACACCACATGGTAAGTTATTAATTTGTAGATATGGGTCCAAAAGATCCAACCAAACACTCATGCAAAAGCTTGGACCATCAGATTCTGCAAAATTGACATCTCTACTTCCAATCATTTTCTTTCAAACCAAGTATTACTTTCCAAATAGGATATTAATTTCCAAGCCTCACATTGGAGCGCCAAATTATTGTGGTGGTTTGAGCCTTAACGGGGATTTAAAAGCTCAGATGGGGCGGGGGGGGAAGACTGAGAATCCTTCCCCTGCTTCCCCTCCCCTCCTCTGAAAAAAAAAAAAAAGAAAGGGGGATAAGAAAGAAAAGGAGGAGGTAAATCTACCAAGAAATAATTTGGAGTCAGTTGGGAAGTAGAGAGGTAAAAATTTTCTTTTAACTATATATATATATGTGTGTGTGTGTGTGTGTATAAAACAATAACAGGAAGGTTTCACAAGGATAAAGAAGAAGGATAGATAGGGAGAATGTATATACAAAACCAACAGTCCTTTGAAGATGCAGCAGGGAGAAAAAGACCAGGCCTGATCACATGGCAGAGGAGCAGCAGCAGCAACTCTCTTAGTCCTTCTGTCCCCGCAAAGCAGAAGTAAAAGAGAGCAAATGGCTACAGTGTACTTCCTTTTTATAGGCTTGCTGGACAGGGAGAGGGGGTGGAACAGACTAACTCAGTTTCCCAGGGGGGAAAACCCCACTCTGGGGAGGGCAAGGCTCTCACAAGCACTCCCCCACCCCCAGCACCTGCTTTCAGGATGGGTGTAACCCATCACACATGGGTTGGCTTTTCCTTGCTGGTATCACTAAAGCCTGGTGGTGATAAAATATGCATCCCTTTCCTAGACTTTTTCTTTTCCTAGGCTAAAACTCTGTGTGATGTATCAAAAAAATTCCTCTTTTTTTTTCAGTATAATCCTTATCTTAAAGCTATTGTGAATACAAATAAAAGAAAAAAAATTCCATAACATCATTATATCAAATGCCTAACTTATGTTAGTACCAAAAATCCCTAAAAAACTCAAAGAACTATGTTAAAATTAAACCATCAAATCAATGTCTAAAAAAGTAACAAAAAAGGTGTTACATTACCTAAAGCATGCTTTGTTTTAAAAAATGAAAACTTATCCACTACACTTCCCACCTATGTTACATAGTTCCCCTGAAATGCCAGGACACAGAAAAGAAGGTTCGAACCAGAGAAAATCTTAACCTCTGAAGTCCTAGAATAATTTATTCTACTTAAATTTGCCCATTATCACTTATATGTTATTATTAATTACCATGTGTATTATAATCAATTGCTAATTATAATAGCATATGATAATTACCATATGCTTCACATTATTATTATTACTTACTACTCAATATACCTTATTATAATTACTAAATACTTAGCATGAGTATCCAATATTCATTATGCTTACTGTTAAAACTTAACTACCACGAACATCAAAATAACAAATCTCCAAAATCCCTTACTATCAGAGACAATGCTAAAATCATTATCCATATCAGATTTGCACATACAAACTGTTGAATATTTTTCTTAACAAAACTTAACACTATTACTTTAAATCAGAACACAGCTTTTACAGACAAGGGAGAGATAACAGAGAGAGAGAAGGCAGTGAGGGGAAAGAAGGGAACTGACAGGCTCAGCAAAACTGTAGCTGCAGAGGTGGGGGGAAAGAGAGAGGAGGCAACGCTGCTGAATCCACAGCAGCTCCCTTTCCAGGTAGCTCTCGGGGCTGAACTGCAGGATCCCTCGGTGGCACAGAGGGTCCCATAGGACCATGGGGTGGGGCTGCAGTGTCCACTGGAGGCATGGAAAATTTCATAAGTTTGCTAAAAGTTGTAAAATTCTCACCCAAAGATAACAAGCAAGCCCCAGGGGGAGGTGATAGCAGCGACTCTGAGCTTAATTGATGTTTTTGAGCCTCCTGTTTGTCCTCCTGCTGTGACTGGCACCACCACTCTCAAGTTGGATGTGTTAAAATACTGTTTTGTGATTTTGACCTATTGTATGCCTTAATTACATGCGTGCCAGTAGAAAATGACCAATTGAGATGTGACACGTGCCTTCTGATAGACTATATAACTTTACTGTATAGCGTAATAGAAGGTCTCTGCCTGCTTACATCATGTCCTGGAAGTTTTGCATGAGGCAAATCCAACATCAATGTAAAATCTATAATAATGGTGACCCTGACGTGATTCAAACATGCATCCTTCTGATCTGGAGTCAGAGAACCATTGCTCTGGGTGATTAAAACATCTATATAACAGCAAATGGTGACCCTGAACGTGCGCCTCGACCAACTACTCATTATCACTCCCACTTGCACCATCAAGAAGAAATTTCACTTTTAAGGGCTGTGGAGATGCTCATGTTCATCGACATCACTAATGATAGCTATTAGATTAGTCTCTGTGAGATTAATCTCATTTGATTTTATGCCAGTGGCATTCCCCGATTGGCAATAAAATAGATAAAAACCATGAAAGACGGTGTATATATAGATAAAACTCACAGAAGACAGTGTATATACATATATAAAGAGGCCAAAGAGAACTGCGACAGAAGTGGATGTCTGGATGTTAAAAATAAAAAAAGAAGAAAAAATAAAGAATTAAAAACAAGAAAGAAGGGTTGGTGCCTGAAAGAAGAAAAAAGAAGCACAGAAAGGGCAAGAGATCTCTGCTGGACAGAGGTTAGCTATTGAGGAAATTGGGTGGTTGGAGCCTCCCTGGGGGTTGGTGCCTCCTTTTGATGAACACGTAATCACAGTATTACAGTAGCACCAAGGTTGGAAGAGACCTCAAAGATCATCAAGTCCAACCTGTCACTACAGACCTCATGACTAGACCATGGCACCAAGTGCCACGTCCAATCCCCTCTTGAACACCTCCAGGGATGGGGACTCCACCACCTCCCTGGGCAGCACATTACAATGATAAATGACTCTCTCGGTGAAGTACTTCCTCCTCACCTCGAGCCTAAACTTCCCCTGGCGCAGCTTGAGACTGTGTCTTCTTGTTCTGGTAACAAAAGAAGATAACTCAATACTGGGAGTCATTACTCATATCTTGAAAAAAAGAGCAACAACGTATGATGAAAAGACATGGGAGTGGGGAGAGATGTCTTTCTTCGGGGCAGCAACAAAAGTAAACAAAATTGCTACATCTTCCCTTACAACATGGAGACTAATTAAAGATTCCTTAGATCAATTAGCAGAGCATTGTAAAGCCAGTACAACAGAAATTAATGGTACTTCACCAGAACAAAACTCTTCTTCAGCATCTACACCCCTCCCTCTCCGCCCCCCACCACAGCCGCTAAGCCCACCTGCACCCCTGGAGCTGCAGATGCTGGCGCCTGTGTAACAGCAACAGCAGCCTGCTACCCGCCCCCGCCCCCGCCGCTGGACTCCCCCTGCTATTGAGTCTTAAAACTTCTCCAATGTGTTTTGATAGTGGAGAGAAAGGCCATTCTAAATTAAAAGTTAAAAGATCAGAACTGAGTTTTGGGACTATGCTAAAAAAGAGAATAAAGATCGGAATGCAGCAGTGAGAAGGCATTGACTTTTGCTCTACCTAAATAGTCACAGAAAGAAAACAAAAGCCGAATCTGCAGGAGGCTCAAAACAACAATTAAGCTCAAAATCGCTGCTATCACCACCCACTGAAATCTCCCTGCCTTCGAGGAAAGCTACACTTCATCTGGAAGCTGTGAAAAAAAGGCAGCTGCTGTGAATTCGGCAGAGACACCGCCCCCCTTACGCTCCTCCCCCTTCCTCCCCTCTTCTGTGGCTGCGCCGGCTTTGCTGAGCCATCCAGCTTAATACCTGGAAACACCAATTTTGCAACACAGTACTGCAATCATCTCCACAAATAACAGCACAAGAATCAAGAGAATGGGAAAAACAGCATTTCCCATGAAGTTGAAAATCAGCAGACCTACCTAACACCCATCACAATGACTGTTATAATAATCTGAGATCAAAAGCATCAGAAGAATGTACCAAAAAAATCTGAATTAGCACTGAATGTTAAGATTGCTTTATTGTTGTGTGATTAGGGAATATGTTCACATGGATTTATGTGCTAACTCACCAGTTTGTCATAATTTTAAATAGTTAAAGGGGAAGGAAAAATTAATTATAACACAAAATACTTTTTCATTTTAGGTTATAAAAAGCAAAAATGGAGGAATTCAGGTATTATGTCACAAAAAGAATGGTTAAAGCATATTATGTTCTCAAATTTTCATTTTATATGTGGTTTCAAGTGTGATTTAGCAAAGTTTATGGAGGATATAAGAATTCTGGAAGTTTTAGTTAGGAGAAATTTGAAAGAAAAACAAACAACATTAGGCCAAAGTTAGTATTAATAGGACTCAATACCTTTCCTTAGCAAAACCAAAGCATCAACAGATGAGTATTATTGGGATGAGTAAAAATGCATTATTGTTATGTTCAATTTTATATTGGGCAGAACAATGAATATTCAGGATGTCATCTTTAACCCAGCAAAGAAGCCTTTTCACTGTTGCTGTTTGCCTGCAAGTATTTTCTTTATTTATGGAGATGGAGCCTGGCCAGATCTATCTTTATGGATCAAAGAGAATCTTGCTGACATTAAGCAATTTATGATTTTTGACCATCTTAGGAAAATAAAGATGTAATGTACCTTTAAAGCAGATTGTAAAAGGCGGTGCTGAAGATTGGGTTTGCTGTGTTTGCGGATCTTTGTATCTTGATCCCTGTGTATTCAGGCCTAATCATGTCTTCTTTGTTAATGGGAAGAGTGAAGTGTGACAATTGGAACTAGCAACTAAGTTCTTCTTTGAGAGATCAGGCAGGTAACAAAGAAGTGAGTTCAAAGCTGTAGGATGAAACTTTCTGTCTGAAATAAGCAACTGTTCTGTTTGTGTTCTGACCTTGTAAGACAAGTAGAAAGGACTGTGAACTTATTACTGAGATGTAGCTGAGAGTTTTGTTATCTTTAACCATACATTATGCTAGTTCTGTTAGAATGTTCTAATTAGCTCAACCTGAATATTATGTCTTGTATGGGTTACATTGTCTGTTAGACACGCTGCGTTACAGAAATTCAGCTTTTGCTATGCAGTTAGTTTTAACTTGTGTGCTTCTATGTATGCAAAGAATTTTAGAAAGGTCAATAAAAAATGTTGTTCTATTAGTAAACAGAATGGGGGAGATATGGGAAGAGGTTGTTTTCGGATAGCTTTGGAAGGCTACAGGGAAGGTTTGCCTTTGCTATGTTTTATCTTTGACTCTGAGAAACTGGGCAGAATTTGGTTGGATGTGTTAAAATATTGTTTTGTGATTTTGACCTATTGTATGCCTTAATTACATGCATGCCAGTAGAAAATGACCAGTTGAGATGTGACACATGTGCCTTCTGATAGACTATATAACTTTACTGTATAGCGTAATAGAAGGTCTCTGCCTGCTTACATCATGTCCTGGAAGAGTTGCATGAGGCAAATCCAACATCAATATAAAATCTATAATAACACACTTCTCCACAGGGCTGCTCTCCAGCACATCACCTCCTAACCTGTACTGGTGCAGTTTATTATTCCTTCCCAGATGCAGGACACTGCACTTACCCTTGTTGAACCTCTTCAGGTTCCTCTCTGCCCAGATGTGCAGTTGTCCAGTCTTGCTGAATGGCCACACAGCCTTCAGGCTTATCAGCCAAGCTTCCCAGTTTGGTATCATCAGTAAACTTGCTGAGCAGACACTGTCTGCCTGTCTGTCTGTCCCCTCATGAATATCATTGATGAAGATGTTAAACAGGACTGGACCCAGCCCTGATCCCATGTGTATTCCACTAGTTGCAGCTCTCCAGCTGGACTTGGCACCTTTGACCACCACTTGTTAGGCTCTATTTTCTAACCATTTCTAATCCATTTTACTGTCTGCTCTTCTATCCCACACTTCCTGAGCTTACTCACAAGGATGTTATGGGAGACAGTGTCAAAAGCCTTACTAAGGTCAAGGTAGACTACATCCACTGGTCTCCCTGCATGTACCCATTCAGTTATGACATCATAGAAGGCTATCAGATTAATCCAGCAGGATTTCCCCTTGGTAAATCTATGCTGACTACTCCTGATCATCATCTTCTCTTCCAAGTGTCTAGAGATGACTTACAGAGATAACCTTGATATTTCTGTTAAAAGCTATTCAGAAAGAAAACATTTTTTTTCCTCATGTTTAGATAGTTTGAAATCTTAGCCTTTTGTAGATACAAACTGATGTCTACATGGCAAGAAATGGAAAATTTCAGCTTGTGCTGCAAGGAAGGCCAGAATAGGGAAAAGCATGGTAAATTGTAAAAGAAAATGTAATTTCTGAGGTTCTGTTTCTAAATTTAAACCTGACATTTAAAGAAAAAGGTCAATATTTTTTGTTTAGTTTTTACTGTTAACTAAAGTCAGTTTTAAGTGTGGCACAAATCTGCAGACTATTCTGCTTCAAGGCATAGCATAGGCCAGATATACAGTAGGTAGACTAATAGGAATTTTTAACAGCCATTAAAGTAATTTTCTTAATGTTCATACACTTGAAAGGACATTGCAGACTTTTCCTTCAAAAGCAGATATGTTGAGATACTCGCACTTCACTTCACATTAACTTTTAGAGGAGTTTGACTCGTGCCAGGGCCACATTTGCTGTTGGCCAACATCAATGTTGATGTTGATGCAGGTACACTGGCTGACATTTTTGACATCCATCTTTCAGGACTATCGGGTTTCAATTAGTGTCTAACTGTAAAGGTATGTTCAGAAAAGTGAATTTGCTGCCAAGTTCTGCTTCTGATTGTGGCAGAGAAGAGCATGAAGGTTTATGTCACTGTGGGTTCAAACCACTGCTGACAGGTATGTTCTCTGTGTGCAACCATATTGATCAATATTAGGTTGTGTGAAGTAGGATGTACAGTTTTAATATGTGATCTCAACACATGTTTAATTAGAATAACAACAGTGTTTATCTATTGGTTTTGCAGAACAGCAGTAGTTCATGACAGCATATTGGCCTGGAAGAATTTTATCTAGCTTTACAAATTTGAAAAATAAGGATTAATATCTCTGACCCCTTCCTATGCTTAATCATGGTTTGCAGCATCAACCTCCCTTATAGGTACTAAAATGTATCTTCAGGTTCATGTTGAGTGAGAGTAGGTAGAACTAGAGTTGTGGGGTGTTTGCTTTCGGGCTGAATATCCATGTTGGCTTTCCTATGACTGTCAGAGGGAGCTGGACCCACTAAATGAGATACTGTCCCCCGGTCCTGATGGAATTCTTCAACAAAATATTCCCAGAGGTGGGGTGATACCCTTATCACTCTCTACAACTACCCAAAAGGAGGTTGTAGTGAGGTGGAAGTAAATCTCCCTGACAGCAAGTTATGGGAAGAGAGGAAATGGCCTCAAGTTGCACCAGGGGAGGTTTAGATTGGATATTAGGAAAGAAATTCTTTACTGGAAGAGTGGTCAGGCATTGGAATAGGCTGCCCTGAGAGATGGTAGAGTTACTGTCCCTGAGGGTGTTAAAAGGATACATAGACATGGCCATTCAGTACATGCTTTAATGGCCATGGTGGTGTTAGTTTGATGATTGGACTCAATGATTTTAGTGGTCTTTTCCAACTGAAAAAAATCTGTGGCATTTACTTAAATTTGCTGAAAGGTTTTGTTGAAGAGTCCCTTGCAAGCAGTGCCTGAAGCTCTGTGCTGGGACTGCAGAAGACTGACATCAGCCACATAGTAATGATGGTGTCAGAACAAACCAAGAATAAGTGGCAAAGTCTCAGAGAAATCATAGAATGGTTCTGGCTGGAAAAGACCTCTAAAATCACCAGGCCAAGGCTTCTGTGTTTAAGAGATTAATTTCTCAACTGGGTAATTATGAAATGAAAGACAGCAAAATTTGCAGATGCTTTTAGGATATTAAGCCTTTCAGAGACAAGAAAGCCTTTTGGAAGGCTTTTACAAGGTAAATGGATAGACATGACCCTGGTAAAAAGACTTTCTCTTTCTTGTAAGCCCCCTCTATACATTGAAAGGTTACAATAAGATCTCCCCTCAGCCTTGTCTTCTGCAGACTGAACAACTTCATTTATCCCAGCAGACCTGTTTGGCCTTGCTTGATATCCACCCTTCCTTCCATAGTGTATGCAGTTGTGGCAGTTGCTAAGCACGTAAGAGACAAGGAAATGCTAAAATAGCAACACTTTTCAAACAATGGAAGTTAAATAAAAAATTGTAGTGCTTATAGCATAATATGAGACTATTAGCTATTTTTAGCCCAATTGCATATCTATATTGCTACTCATTGTATGTGCATTTGATTATCACCCAGTTTCACATTTAATTGTAAAAGAATGTGAAGGGGTTTGGAGTTACAGATTGAGTGGCTAATAAACCCTTCACACAGGACGTCAAAGCATTTCATACTTACTAGCAGGAGAAGTTAAATGTTGGTTTGGCCTGTGAAGGGAATGGGTAATTTCAGCACCTAGTATGTATATTACTTGCTCTTGTTAGGCTATCTTATTTTACACTTGATTCTTATTTGTCCTTTTAAGACTTTATCAAAATAGAAATCACAGAAAAAAGTTTAATTCCTCCTTTTATAAACTGGACGTTAGGAAAGGACAATGAAGAAATTGTGGGAGGTAAAACTTGATCTGATGCATCCTCGTTGTGCTACCCCAGCACATTATTGTTTAAGACTAAATACATGAATAGAAGCGAGTGAAGGTACTCGTTCCTGCAACACCAGTGAAGGCATGACAAGGATGAGTTAGTCATGGCATGGCTATCAGTTACTCCAATGTAACAACACTGTCAGCACTTGCATGTTTTCACTTCATTACAAATGTATTCACCATACTACTGAATGTGATGCATTTTAAATTAATATACAACCAATCCCCAGCCCCCATCAGCATCCCATTCCGCCGTTTAAAGCGCTCTCACAGGAGATGGTCTCTGATGACAGTGACAGAGTTGACAGCCATTTCAGTGCTCACACTGCAAAAGGCCATCAGACCTCTTAGAAAAGTGTCAGAATAGCAGCTTCCCATTTTCAGAACATATTTTACCAAGTTGGTATTGTGGTTGTTTTGAAGTTAATTTCTTTCAAAAACATGACAGAGGGAAGCAATTTATACAAATGCCAAAAAAACCACAAGCTGGAATTAGTTAAGTAATCACCTGTTCCTTTTTTGTCATGCTCTCAAGAAAAACTTAAAAATTTTTAAATGGCAAACTAGTATGACCTTTAAAACTAGAGAGGTTTATTCGCTAAATAAACATCATACACATCAGTGTTTCAGGTGGGTAAGTCTTTGAATTGACAAAAATTACACTCCAAAGCAAAAGGTTCAGCATAACTACCACACTACCACTACCACACTAAGCAGGAATTGCCTATAAAACAGATGATGCTACAGTTGGAATGGAAATACTGTAGAAATATTTAAAAGAAATGACAGTGTCCTTTCCCAGTAGAGCAGCTGGAACTGTGTTTTTCCATGTCCTTGTAATTCTAGGTTTAGTGATGAATAGTGGAAATTCCTTTCCATTAGGGATTTTTGGATCCTTCATCCAAATGTCACATGCAACACTATACAAAATTTGTCCCTGCTGGAAGAAGCGAACAAGGGAGGCTCTCTGAGGGTGCATTAGAGGATGGTAGATGATGGAGTCATGCCAAACAAGTGTCATACACCCAAGCTTGTCCTCAGTTGCCCTCCTTGCCCTGTCAGTGACTCCTTTTTACTCCATATAGACAGTGGTCCCCTCCATTTTATGGGGTCAGAGGGACTGCTTGGAGCATAAAGGGAGGGAAAGGAGACTGTTTGAAGCCCCTGATTCAGTCAAGTCTAACATCAATGTATTGTCCTCTAGGCCTTAAGAGATATCTTGAGAACTCAAACCTGATTCTGAGACAGTGGGAAAGTGGCCTCCTGACATTCTGCATTG
Organism: Picus viridis; assembly: GCA_033816785.1. Lineage (NCBI taxonomy): Eukaryota > Metazoa > Chordata > Aves > Piciformes > Picidae > Picus > Picus viridis. The sequence continues at coordinate 32,030,342 of CM066566.1, forward strand.
AATTTTCCGAGTATAACCTGAGAGTACCCGAGGACCTTCCAAAGGCACTACACTCCTGCTACAAATCCAACCAGATCTTATCAGAAGCATCCCAGTCTCTGCGTTCTTTTTTATGTGTTCTGAAATGGTTTTTTTTTTCCTCAGAAATGAGAAGAAATACATAAACAGATACTGGAAGGAAGTGAAAGTTGGAGACTTTGTGCAGCTTCGCTGTAATGAAATTATACCTGCTGACATATTGCTGCTCTCCTCAAGTGATCCCGATGGGCTATGCCATATAGAAACAGCTAACCTGGATGGTGAAACTAACTTAAAACAAAGACAAGTGGTGAGGAGGTTCTTAGAGCTGGTAAGTCACCATTCCTAACTCTCATTTAAGCTGAAAATTTGTTTCAGGTAAGCAAACTGTTCATCAATCCACTTAGTGCCAGCTAAATCTACTTATTCTAGTAGTTCAACTGTTATGGCTGTCATTAAAATACTAGCACTTGCCAACAGCTGACCTCAACATAGTATCAGAAGTATTGCCATAATTTTTCTCTGAATTTGAATAGGAATTATTTTGAGCAATTGTGTGTGGTTGGAAAACTTTGGGGTTTTAAATGGCTTCTATTGTAGCTTGAATTTTGAAAATATATTTTAACTGGCCAGTGAGAAGATATTTAAATGTAAACAACTAGCTTTCTTGCCCGCAAACTAGATCAGTTTCATTTAGGAATTGTGCCTGAAACTCCATGTTGCAGAATATCCCTCCAGCATTTGGAGCATTACAGCTTGTAAGATTTAAAGGGACAGCATGCATCCATTCTGATTTACTGCTCTCTCACTGTGCTTATCTCTCTCTGACAGCACTATTTTGAAACAAAATGAAATCCAGATCAATTACAATCAGCAGAATTACAGGAAACTACCTGACATTTTACTTGCTTTAATAATCTTACTGAAATCGTATTTAAATAAATATGATTTAAATCCCATCCCCCTTGCCAGCTAACCCGTTTCCTGTACTTTGTCAGGAAAAAAAAATATTTTCTAGAACTCAGCTATGTCTTTTTTCCTAGTAGCTCTTCTCTTCTTGTGAGATTTTGCAAACAATGACAGCAGCTGCCCTTTTCACTGCCATAAAAGGTAACTACAGAAGCCTAAAGTTGTGCTGAGGTATAACAACATTAATGAAGTTGTAATCCAACTATACAATAAAAGTCAATTGTCCTCAAAATAATTCTCTATGGTAGATAGAGTCTTTCTCTGAATAGCCTGTGAAAACATGAGATAAAGACTTGTTTGTCAGTGATTTCCACATAGAGTTTAGACGTGACACGGCAGCTATCACCATGGTAAGAGGCTTAATCAGCTACAGGCCAAATGTTTCAAAAACTCCGATTGCTTCAAAGAAGCTAATTGAATTGCTTCTTAAACATTCCATCCTGTTCACACTGAGAGGAGATTTGTCCTGGTGGGTGGAGCTCCAGGGAGGAGCTCTGATGGTTTATTTCAGTTCTCTGCCCACATAGACTTCCTACATGACCTCAGATACAAGCTATAGATTGCGTGTAGACTACTGAATACAGAGATGCTTTCATGGTTTGGGGTACATTTTTAAACCAAGAGCATGTCTCAGCTCAATCTCAAAGGAGAACCTGAGAAAGCACCAGTTCTTCTACTCATTCATAGCAGATGGTTGGATTTCTGTGATCCAAGACCATCTGACACACAGTAGGAGGTGTTGGTAAACATAGTCAAAAGGGCTGATATATCCATGTACAGACCATCACAAGACTGGCTTTTGGGAGTCTTACTGCCCAGAGGAGTCCCTCATGCTGTCAGGATTCCAAACTGCCTGGTGGTAGTCACAATTCGGTGGTAGGAGTGTTATTCATGAAAGCTGGTGTGCTGAGAGAGAACCTACTGACCCTTACAGATGCCCCTGCTCCCATATGCTGGGAAGCCTATATATTTGCCAGTGCCATCAGTTGTGAAATCAGTCTTCAGTCTTTAACCAGGAAATACATGCATGTATTAACAAAGCAAGAAAACTGAGAGTGAGTACCCCTGCAAGCTCATGGTTGGCATTCTCAGTGTGGCTTAAATTGCTGATCCAAATCAGGCAGCTAGAGACTTCAAGGTTGGGTTTTATACAGGTTGACAAGGCCTGTAACTTTCAGACTGCTGTGTGGAATTGAGAGCTAGTGTTATATCCTCCTCCTCCAACCGTTTAAAGGTTATGAGAGACTGAATTGAGCCCTGTTAGGGAAAATGCTGAAGAAACAGTGTCTGCCAAGGGGAGCAAAGATAGTTTTATGTGTCAGCATGTCAGCACATCAGGATATACATGGCATGGCTTGCTCAACAGACCATGCTTTGCTGATGAAATCATACAGATACGTACGATCAGCTTTGACTGGAGACACTCAACTCGCATTTCCTGCCCATCCTCCTTCCATATCTTAGTTGTATGTATTATGATTATAAAACGTCACTGTCTCAGAAGTGTACTTCAAAATATGTGGATAAATATTTATTTTTAATAAATTTTAGATCACAAGATTCATAACTACAATAGCAGTGAAGCCCATAGTAAATTGTCAGGGGCTAAACTGAGGTCAGTGACAGAAAGCTCTTTCATTCCAATGAAAACAGGACTGGGCCCCAAGAAGTCAAGTACTGAAAGAGAACTTTGAAGAAAACCACATGTGACTACCTCTCCTGTCTTAAAATAGCTGAGAAAGCAGGAAATACCCAAGCCCAGGTTTCTGCATTAACTAAGTTGTAGTCAAAGTGCACACCTGCAGGCACAGTCCTCAGAAGCTGCAGCATCACAAAGCCTCTCTGTAACAGTATCCAGTAGAATATGTTCCACCTTCATTAAAGTCCTTGCCAAAACCTGTATTAGTGCACTTAATTCTTGCAGCAGAATTAGCTTCCTTACACCATACTAGCAGGGATAGGCTCTTACTAGTTCTTGACGGTGTTGACCTCCTGAGAGACACTCAGCAGTGGGGTAGGGGGAGCTGCTTGGGAAATGTTGGGTGAATAGTAGGCCCATAGGCAAGCAGCAACCATTTTTTGGAGTGAAGCGCAATTCCTATGCATTAGAAGGCCAACCAAATGCTGACTGTCCTTTTACAAAACCTAAGAGAAGTTCATTCCTGGTTCTTATAGGACCTGCATCCCATCCTGTTCATGCATTGGACAAGAATGCTTTTATATTATTATATAACTATTGTACTCAACTCTGTTATATATGTTTATAGCTGTTGGGTTCAGTGTTGTTCCAAAGTCCTGTTGTTCAAACCCTAAAACAAGCAAATAGATTATGTAGTCCTGATCCTCTCTTTCCCACACTGTTAAACTCTTTCCCACCCCCTTACAGAATGACATGCCTGGTCATGTGGCTTATCATAGGACAAGAAACAAAGATTTTTTGGAAGCTTCTTCTTAAAATATCAACTGCTCACAGATCTCTTCAAATAATGTCTCTGTAGCAGTATCTCAACCATTTAAAAGAAGCCATGTTGCAAAGCTTGGCATGTCTGTGGTTTTTAGACAAATGGATAACTTCTGAGCACAAGCATGCAAAGGTCAATGAAGGATAGCTATTTCTATACCTGTCACTCTGCTGGTCATGGGAAAGGAGCAGGGGTGGTGGCAGGAATAGTTGTTTTAATCCAGTTTTATGCTTTCCTAATTCTGTCCCTGCTCTGTGTCCCACTCACGCAATTTACAGTACCACAGGTCTGTGACAAGCTGCTTGCCACAGAGAGTTTGGTTGCCAGTTTGGCATTGCTGAAGTGCGGTATGCGCTGGGCAGACCTTTCAACCACAACACTCCCTTCAAATGCCTTCTTTAGAGGACAGCAAGCCCAGCACCATTAGGGCAACCATTCTGCCAGCATGCTCTGAAGGATCTTTGTATGTCTTTCTTCAGCATTAACAACATATAATGTTCATAGTTTGAGAGAGTAAAAGGTCTTAAAGTTTCCCTCTTCCAAACCTTAGTTCAGAAAAGTACTATTCTGATTTCTATTAAGCCCGATTCTCAAAGCAGCAGTAAGCAATTATAGAAACAGTTCTGTCTCCACTGCTTTGCAGGCATCATTTTACTTTTAACATATGCTCAGAAGATCCAAGATCAGCATTTGTGGGCTTGGATTGGATCTCTCTGCTTGTGGGTTCCTTTACAGTGCAAGTGACCAGGAATATTACTTATTTTAGTGCTACTTTCATTTGTCTGAGTAATTTTGTAGCATAGCGGGAACATACTGCTTCTTAGCTTTGTGTGTTTTGGTATGCAATCTCTCTGACACAAACCTGCACTTTTGTTCATGATTCTACAAACTATCAGTAGACAACCTGCGAGAAGACACTAATCCATTCATTCCTCTGCAGCTTGTACATCTGGAGGTAGCAGTTTTATTATGCACTTTGTGCACTCACAACAGTCAGTAAAGAAGAAATTACTTGGTGGGTAGGTTTTAAAAAAAAAAAAGAAATCTTTCAGATCTCATTTTTTTGTTTTGTTTTGTTTTTCTCAGCGATTTTAAATACTGTGGTCTTGTTATCCAGCTACTACCACAACAGGATGTGGTAGTCAGAACTTTACTTCTGCATGCTCTGTCTTTGAAGTCAGGAGGATAGTGGACTGTCTTTACTCTGAAACACAGGCTAGATCTGTGTGTGCAGCATGACACATTGCTGAGTGCAGCTAGAAGAAATCACTGTGCTAAATCCCATTGTGAGTGATCTAACAGTGTTAACAGTGACCAGTAAGCATCTTTTGGAAAAACAAACAAATGTTTCTTGGTATTCTACTAGCTTGCTTCCCATTTCTAACCCACCCTGATTGCTGCTGTGTCACAGCAGCCATTTCTGGTGTGCTGGATCTAATAGGAGACACGGTAGGCAGGAGGAATCAATGTGTTTTCTGTGCTACTCTGCAGGCTGCTATGCCACCACACCCTGCACAGTTGCTTATGGAATGTTTTCTGTCCATCTGAGACATCATGTCAGCCACTTTTCAGAGAGTGGATAAGCAGATACAGCTTGGGCTGCAAGAGCTTAAAATTCCCTTTCAGATTTCATAAACTTGATTTAGGATATTTTAATAGTATGAATCTAGACTCATGAAAAACATTTACATTTCCTTACTCCACTGTTTTTATTCAGTGTGTGTTTTAACAAAATCCACAAAGACTCACTGTGGATTCTGGAGCAGCTTATGGTTTATTAACCACTGTCAGTGTCCTGGATGTTTATGTGGAAAGCTTCAGTTCAGCTGAAAGCTAAGCTAAATCTAGTAGCTGCCATGCCCAGTGAAAAAGGTGCATGTATCCCTCTGAGGGCTGATGGAGGTAAGGGATATGTTTTCTCTTTTTTTCCACTCATTTTCTCCTGAGAGTAGATCTTTGTGCAAACAAGCTTGTAGTAGCATGATTAAACAAGTTTAGCTTAGCCTTGGAAATTACTTTGTGTCTGCTTATTTAGTTTGACTAAAAAGCACATCTGAATTTGGTATCTTGCCTGCTTAGGGGAGTTCATCTGCATGCAGACTAACACCAAAATAACTCAGCAGTCAGATTTCCTCACGTCCGTATGTGGACCCTTCTGAAATATGTATAAACTCAGAGCCTATGCTTACTGCAGGTATGTTTGCTCATCTGCCCCAGCCCGGAAGCCAGGCTGAATCGACAGATCCAGCTTTCATTCCAGTCCTACCTGTCCTTGCACAGTGATGGAAGCACACTGTGTACAGCTGGATTTACCAGAACAGTCACATAGCTTCCTGTTCCAAACACTAAACCATTTATATCATATCTTCCTTTCACTGTGAATCCTGGGCAGAAACCAGTCAAGAAAAGAGAAGGCTGCTTTCTTGAAAAGCCTTACTGTTGATGGTTGCAGGCTGCTCTATAGATGAGGTACTTTGAAAAGGCCAACTGATGCAAACTGCAAGAAAACAGCTCAGAGGGCAGCCTTGGTATCTCAGTGTAGATGTTCCTTTCGCATTCAGGGTTTTTTTTCCCCTTAAAAAAAAAAAGGAAAGGAAAACCTAGACTGGGCTAAGATTTCTTGTTTGCTCATCTTCATTGGTTAAACTAGACCAGTTTGGGAGAACAGTTGAAGTTAAACAAGCAGACTAGTTTCCAACTCACCTACTGATATGAGCTTCTTATCTCAAAGGGTCTGAGTCACATAAAGCAACACAAGAACAGTCATAGCTATACTCTGCCTGTCTCACCAATACCGTTAGACCATCATCCACCTGAAATTAGTGGGAATACACTGTTGTAAGCAAGTAGGTGTGACTGTAAGTACTTTAACAAGGTGGAATCAGACTATAAGAACAGTGAATACCTCTAGTGTTTTTTTAGGTGCTCTTATGCCTTTCTTTTTTGTGCAGTATATTGCAAAGGTTGAGAACAGGAAAAATGGATCAAAAATTCCAGATAGGTACATGTTAAAACAGCAAATTTGTGCTCCATCCCACATATGTTGCCAAAATTAGGTTTCCCTGAGGGAAAAGAGTTAAAAAAACCCCAAACAAACAAAACAATGGTTTTCACTGTGCACTACCAGAATATTAAATTACAAACTATTTTTTTAGTTTTACAGTTTAGCTGAAGATTTTAAGGAAAGAAGTGTTGTAAGGGCACTGGTGTTTGTCAGTGCAAAATGGGAGCATGTCACACTCTGCAAAGACCTTCGTCTGAGGTCATGCCTTGAACATTCGGTAGATTTCATTGATGAGGGTTGAATTGTTATGAAAGACTCTAAACCTGTATTGTGGTCTCTTTTTGAATAGTAGCATGTCCAGAAATTATTTATGTGGAAAGTGCAGACATGTCTAGTTAAAAAAGAAGCAACTACTGTCTCCTTAACAGAACACAAATGTATAGTGCCTGCATGCAGAATGGCCTGGTGCAGAGCAGGGCCCAAGCCAGCACTGTGGAACACTCTTGCATGAGCTGAAAGTCCTAAAGGAAGGCTGAGAACAGGTTTTCACTCTACTGTGGCGTTTAGTCAGCAGTCTCACATTGAGACATATGGGGAAATAAAATCTCAAGAATTATGGTTCACTTCCTCCTTGGTCAGCTTTGAGCAAGGTTATAATCTCTTTCTAGTTTCTGCTGTGCAGGTGTCTAAGCCTCAAGTCTGACTGTCAAGAGACCTAAATTAGAGGGACAAAGAATTTGAGTAACTGTAGGAGAAAAATTTGGGCATCTTAATCCAAGTATTTTGAAGGGGAGGGGACAGAGGAAGAGTCCAGTTCTAATGACTTATTTGCACGTCCAGTTCTAATGACTTATTTGCACTGACTATTTGGGTTTGTGTTTAATTATAGGTTAAAGGGGCTAAATTGATGATTCTGAGTTTGAATGACTCAGCTGTGAAGGGACTTCTATCCCTGGGGCAATCCTTCCAGCACCAGTAAAAGAGTGGTAAATCCATGAAAGGAAATGTAAGGAAATGCCAGTGCTTGTGCTGTATCCGATCTCTAGAGAGTCAGGACATTTCATTCTCTGTATCAATAGTCCAGCACCTCTCCATTCTGTTTCTCTGAAAAAGCAATAGAAGACATCAGATCATTTCAAGTCCATAGACAAAATAAAATTATATGGTGTTTTCCTGCTATAGAGAACTAAGCATTTATATTTAAAGCTAGGTAAGAAGAGATTTTGCCTTTTTTTTTTTTTTTTAATTTATTTTCTTTCCTTTGGGTTCTGTCAGTTTTGTCATGAGTTTTCTGATTTCCTGGCCTAATTCAGTTTTACTGAACACGTTTATTCCTGGAAATATTTATTCCTTAACCATACATTGGGCCATCAACTGAGAACAGGAAATACCTGGAATATCTCTTCCCAGAAATGAGATTTTGTAATAGAACACAGAGAACTCCTCATGTTAGGGCCAGGATTTTTGAGCTGGAAACACATCGTGCTACACTTGTCCCTCATACCACAACCCCATTTGGCTGTAGCAGTGGTTAGGGAAGGATGGAAAGGCCTTCTCTTCCAGGGCAAGAGGGTTCATAGTATCAAGCCACATGTAATCCCAGCCATGATGTTATCGTCACTCTTCCCTTTGAAAGCACTGAGGTGAAGAAGGGGTCAACTATTCAGCCAGAAAAGGCAAAGCAACAGAATGAGGAACTCAACATCCAAGATGCAAACTCTCATCCCAGTTCTCTTTTCTCCACCTGCTACCCTCCAAGTTTTTTACACATTTTAGTACTGATAAGGCCACAGAGGCCAGTAGAAATTTGCATTAAAATGTTACAGCCAGTCACTTCCATGTAAGTATGTCTCACATCTGTTATTTCAATAAACTCATGAAAAAGTCCATTCATTGGTAATAATCATGTTCATACTTTCAAGCTCTGCTATGACTGCTATGGTCAAACACTTGACATCTGTGGCAAGTGGAGATTTATAGACAGAAGTGCTAATATTAATTCAGCTTTCTCAGTGGCACAGTAATGGACTGGTTTACATCAAAGCAGGGAACACTTACTTTTTGGCTTCCAGGAGAACAAGAATTTGATGTTTAACATGCAGCATGGTTAGAAAGTCCATGTAAGTTGTCTTAAGCATTTACCAGCCTCCACTTCACAGTATCAAGGTTGGAAGAGACCTCAAAGATCATTGAGTCCAACCTGTCACCACAGACCTCATGACTAGACCATGGCACCAAGTGCCATATCCAATCCCTTCTTGAACACCTCCAGGGATGGCGACTCCAACACCTCCCTGGGCAGCCCATTCCAAAGTCGAACGACTCCCTCTGTGAAGAACTTTCTCCTCACCTCCAGCCTAAACTTCCCCTGGCACAGCTTGGCACTGTGTCCTCTTGTTCTGGTGCTGGTTGCTAGAGAGAAGAGACCAACCCCTTCCTGGCTACAACCACCTTTCAGGTAGTTGTAGAGAGCAATGAGGTCTCCCCTGAGCCTCCTCTTCTCCAGGCTAAACAACCCCAGCTCCCTCAGCCTCTCCTCATAGGGCTTGTGCTCAAGGCCTCTCACCAGCCTTGTTGCCCTTCTCTGGACATGTTCAAGGGTCTCGATGTCCTTCTTAAACTGAGGGGCCCAGAACTGGACACAGCACTCAAGGTGTGGCCTATCCAGTGCAGAGTACAGGGGCACAATGACTTCCCTGCTCCTGCTGGCCACACTATTCCTAATGCAGGCCAGGATGCCATTGGCCTTCCTGGCCATTTGGGCACACTGCTGGCTCATGTTTAGGCAGCTGTCAATCAGCACCCCCAGGTCCCTCTCTGTCTGGGAGCTCTCCAGCCACTCTGACCCCAGCCTGTAGCTCTGCATGGGGTTGTTGTGGCCAAAGTGCAGCACCCAGCACTTGGATTCGTTGAATGCTATCATATTGGACTCTGCCCATCTGTCCAGTCGGTGAAGGTCCCTCTGCAGAGCCCTTCTACCCTCTAACAGATCAACATCCGCTCCCAACTTGGTGTCGTCTGCAAATTTGCTGATGACTGACTCAATGCCCTCATCCAAATCGTCAATGAAGATAGTAAAGAGGATGGGGCCCAGCACTGATCCCTGGGGGACACCACTGGTGACTTAATATTTCCAAGCTTATTTGCTTATTATATTTTTGCATGACTTGATTAAATACCAGACTCAAAACCATGTTCCGGATGGCTGAGTGTACTCATATAGCTGTATAAGCAATGTGGCCAGTATGGCTGAGATCGCAGGCATCTGATTTATGGCTGCTGCAGGAAGGGATAAGAATGTCTTTGTCCTGCTATTAATTACATAAAGGTAGGTCATGTCAGCTATCAAGAAAAAAAAAATAAATCTTTGACTAAGGCAGAAAACTGACAGTGACACAGAAGAAAAATTATACAAGTTATTTTGTTAATTTATGTTCTCCCCATTGGTCTTATTCCTGACATTTGTTCTCACTTCCACATGTCACATTTATTGAATGCTTATAATAACAAATATTTGCATAAAATTCATATCATCCTAGAATGCTTTGGGTTGGAAGGGAATCCTTAATGACCATCTAATCCATGCTGCTGTAGGAAGGGACACCTTCCACAAGACCAGGTTGCTGAAAGCCCCTTTCAACATGGCCATGTACACTTCCAGGGAGGGCACATCTGCAACATCTCTGGGCAACCCATTCCAGTGTCTCACCACCATCATAGTAAAATTAATCCTTATATTCAATAAAACAGTTTCCCTTTGTCCTGTCACTGGAGGCCTTGGTACAAGGTATCCTTCTTATAAGCCCCCTGTGTATATTAAAAGGCCTCAACTGGGTCTTCCCAGAGCCTTCTCTTTCCCAGGCTGAACCCCAACTCATTCAACCTTCCTTCACAGGCAAGGTGTTTCAGACCTCAGATCCTTTTCATGACCCTCACTGTAATCAGTGTATCCATGTCTTTCATGTACTGAGTATCCCAGATTTGGATCCAGTAGTCCAAGTGTGATCTCACCAGAGTGGAGTAGAGGGGTGGAATCACCTCCTGCTACTTGTTGGCTACACTGCTTTTGATGCAGCCCACAGTAGGGCTGGCCTTGTGGGCTGTCAGCTCACATTGCTAGTTCATGTCCAGCTGAGAGTAGATGGACAAGAGGGCAAAGCTCATAGTGTTCTTCAGCCATCACACCTTCCCTCATGTACCATGCGTGACAACCACAGCCCTTCTGCCTTCAGACTGACTGTTAATCTTCAAAGCTGCCTCACTGTCCTCTCCACGGGGCTGTAAGGGAATTACAGAAACAGCTGGGACTGTACTCTGAGGTTGTACTCTGAATTTTAGGTTTTCCTTAGGAGCATTCATAAGGCAGGCATGTCATGTAGAGTGTTGATACATGATAAAATTCCAAGTGAAGATGGCATGCCAGTGGCCAGCTTGAGGAGCTTTTATTTGGTTATACAACCTTCTCACACTGGAGATACTCATGGAAAGGCTGAAAACCTGTGATAGTGTTGATATGAATGCTCCTCTGTAGTATTTGGAATAAAATGTTTCTTTTCATTAGGACTGCTTCTTTCCCTCTGTGCTCTGCTGCAGCTGGCAAGGAATGAAGTCTCTCAGTTCCTTGGGCAGTTGCTGTATGCTGTAGGTTGCCCTCACATCCTAGAAACATTACTTAAACATGCCTTGCAAGGTAAGGGTGTTTTTTTCCATATTCCCTGTCTTCAGGTTCAGATGGGCTTATCAGTATTTGGTGGTTTTTACTGCATCCTGACACTACAGCTGCTACTGTTATGTTTTACCATTCATAAGGAAAACTCTTAATTAGCATCCACTCTATCAGGAGCCTGGTGTTCTGATTTTTATATAATACAATAATACAATACACCAGGTTGGAATATGAAATGATGTGAGAAAGGTGCTTGGTATTTTCCTCATCCATTTGAAGACTCTTAGTCCTCATTCCCATTTCTTCTGGCAGAACTTCATCACACAAGAAGTCAGGCTTGCCAGCAGCTGCAGTAGAAGAGGATGTAGGCCAAGATATATTCAGAAGCTGACCTGAGCTACTGTGCTACTAAACCTAATTACTGTGCAATGGTTCTGCCGCTAATCAAGTGAAATTTTCTTCCAGCAGTTATGAAATGCAGCAGGAAGACTGCTAGAAATCTCTCTAGTCAAGAGGAAAGCACTGGAGGGTGTGGGGGGGTTACATCTTACTCAGTGTCTGTAAGCATGAAGTGAAAAGCCTCTGGAGGAGCAGAGTTTTGTGAGCCCTTGAGAGGCTTAGTTTGTTGTCTAGTTGAAGTGCTGAACTAATGCTGAGATTGGTTCTTACAGACTATTAGCCAATTCATTTATTTCAGTGGCTGGATTTTGGAATAGGCAGATACCACTTTCTTAAGGCCTGTGTCCATATTTCAGCATTGACATACTCTGTTCCTTATCACTCTCCAGTGCTGCTATAGTCTATGAATGAATTCATTCACAACACTGTGTATTCAGTGTATTGCTAAGGATGGCCCTCATCCCAAGGGACATGAGAACTTGCATCTGTATATTTTCAGTGTTGTTGACATTTTTTTCCTACTTTTGTCCCATGATTGACTAACAACAGTTTCTTCAGCTGGCTGTCATACAATTATTGAGGTCTTCCTAGGCTTTGCAAGCAACACATTTCTTTCCCTGCAAGCTGGATACTGTACTATTCCCTCATATTATACTCCACAAAGGGTAAAGCTTTTACTTAGGTCAACCAGAGAAAGATCAGCCTCCTAACATGTATTTAGCTTGCTCAACTGTTCCAGTATTTTTGAATACTGATATCTGTTCCATTTAAACAAACAGTATTGAAAAAAAAGATAAAATTATAGTAGTCATTGTCAGCATGGAAAACAAAGCTATTAAATTCTGATGTGCAGCTGGATCTTTTTAGTTCCTAAATAGCATAGATCAAACTGTTTCTTCTTTCTCATGTGAATTAGAGGAACAGATAAATTCTGACAGACTAGTGCAGTTCAGACATTAAAACATTTCACTCTTTTAGTATCTAAACAGTCTGCACACTTTGAATATGTAAGATGAATATGTAATTCCAGTTACACATTAATAAAAAGTCAAATTAGTTTTATATGATAAATTCAGGGTATTGCTATATAAAACAATAATAAGATGGACCAGTGCATTAGGGGTGTGTGTTCTTATTGTACCGAAAAGCTTTTAAACTGAAAAGGTATTTTTGTGACTAAGGCAGATTTTTGTCTATTAAATATTTCCTTTGAGTTGTCCCCACGACCCCATTTCTCTCATTTTGTTTCCACCAGACATACACACCGAAACCAATCCCAGAGCCCTCATTCAGAAATTTTATCCAGAAGTCTGGATAAAATCCCCAGCATAGCCAGTAAACACAATATGATAAGCAGGCAACAGTCACTTGTACTGTCCTATTGAAAGGAAGGACTGAACATTAAACTCTGGTTTCTGCAGCAGTAAAGTAGGGCTGATGAATAAAGGAAAACATTTTAATAACTAAGCATTATTAGTATCAATAGCCATCCATTAAATCCCCCATACAACATACATTTAATGAAGGGGAATATGTTGTTTGAACACTGTGTAATTGTCAAACTAACTCATTTGGCAGAGCAGCATGTTTTGCTTCTTGAGCTCTGACAGTTCCGTGAGGTTGCCAATGGAGTCGGAAAAGTGGGGGTTTCACTGCAGAGGTTTAGAAAGATCTTCCAGATGAAACTGGGAAGTCAGAGAGCGCACAACATTCGATCTGCTTTTTTTATGACCGATCTCTTCCTTAATCCATCTACCTATTGGTTTCCCATTCTGTTAACAAGGCACCGTAATATTTTATTCCACTCAACAGTTAGCCTTTTTAGGATACAAGTTTTTCAAAGGGTGATACGTTAGTAGTCATCTGAGAGTTAAGGAACAGGGGGCTGTTTCAAGGAAAATTTAAAAGAAAACACTTCCATTTTCCTTTCTGTTTACATTTGAGCTTTCCCCAGAGTAAAAAGCCCAGTTACTGCAAAACTAAATTACTGTTTTAAATGGAATTCTTTTTTAGGTTTAATAGGTAGAGCATTGTTAAAGCCCAGTCACAAAGCCATCAAATGTCAGCTTTGAAGGAATAAATATGTAGCAGATTTGCAATCTGACTTGGTTTGCTTCCATAAGGAAAGTAAGCCTTCCTCAGAGTAAGAATTTATTTCCCCTAAGTTTTAAGAAATTGAAAGAAATAGGATTCATGGATAGGATGTTAAACATTTTGCTAGCTAGAGACTCCTGAAGAAGTGAAATATATTCTGCAGTGAATATACCAAATGCAATGAAATACCGAATATAAGTATCCCTGTCTGTTCTTTTGACATATTTCAGTCTTTATGGAAACATTTATGAGTTCCTAACCAGTCAGCACTTTTTCAGAGGTAGGCAGTGAATTAAGGCTACTTCGGCAAAATCAGCATGTGAAGTCAGGTGTTTGAGGAAAGTCAGTATCTTATTATTGAATTAAATCCTTTATTTTTCTTCTATTTTTTTCTAGTTTTCATTTTAATATGGAAAAATATGACACAAGGAAGAATCAAGAATTGGTCTTCACTTCTCCCATGTATCTTGTGCATCATTTCATAATGCAGAAACTTTTAAGACTATTTTTTACCATATTTTAATCTTGATGCAGAAAATTAGTGTAAGAGAAAAATTAAAGATAATGATAGAGAATTTAATTTTTCATGGACTTTTACCTAGAAAACTACACAAATCACAAGTTGTGCACTGTAAACTTCTATCTAGCTGCAGCTTGTCTTAGCTGTTAATACATGAGAACATCATTGCAGTTTCCATTTTATTTGCTGCCAGAGCATGGGTATCAGCACAAAAAGGAAAAAGCTTTGATCTTTTTGAAGTCTTATGTTAACTTTGTGTTTCTTTATAGCCACTGAAAGCAGTCACATGCAGGCAGCGTTTAACATATTTGTTCATTCATTTACTAAAAGGCATTTTCACATCAAAAAAGTGTCATCACTGTGTATCTACCCTTCCATTTCATAGTGAACAAATTATTTGATTTATTAATAAACCAAAGAGCTCTTGCCATAAATCAGAATTCAGCAGCTTTGTTTTCTTACATAAACTACAGTTATAACTGGATTTTTTCTCCTCCCAGGTATTACCTGGTTAAAGATCATCATCACATATTTCAAGTTAATTGTAGCAGAACACAAATACACAGACAGATTTAATGATAAAGGACTGTTAGTTCCAAAACTGAGTCATAAGTGAAAAGGTTCCAAAAAAGGAGGAAGAAAGGCTGTGTTCTGTGGTAGTGATGGTGAAGTTGAGCAGGTTTAATCCTTTCTGTTCTTGTCAAGATTGTTCTTTTATTTGCGAAAACTAGGTCTAGACTTCAAGTAGACTTTTTTATTAGTATAACTTATGAAGTTTGTGGCTTTGCTTGCAGGCTTTCCTCACAGAAAGGGAATTCAGTCTGCAAGATTCTAGTTGCTCTAGAAGTCGTTGTGTCTGTACAGCAGTGAAATCATGCTCTTTCTGCTAAGTTCAGCACCCACAGAAATCCAGCATTTTACTACATTGGATTTTGGGTTTAGGTGTCTCTAGGATTCCCTCAGGCCATTCATCCAAGATGTTAGGATTTCTTTATTTTCTTTTCTAATGATCATTGAATGAAAATTTGTGTTAAATTAACTATGTTGCATATTAAGACAAAAAGTGTTTCTCTTTCCAGTCTATTCTTTTCCTTGTGGTTTACAAATGCAATTTAAGCTGCAGCAGTGACTATTCTTTAACAAAGTACTTAAACAAACAGTGTATTATTGAAACACCTTGAGTAATGTTTGAAGATTATGTTTCCTGGTTTTTGGGTTGTTTGGTTGGTTATTTCCTGCCATGGAGCATGTCAGGGCAAGGAAGGAACAGAAGATCATGTTCAGGGGCAGCAGAATGGGTGTAATGTCAACAACACAGGCTATCGTAGTGTCTCTGTAATGTGAACCTTTGACTTTTCGAGCCAAGGACGCAGGCAAAGTGTACAGATCAGGAGCTCTAGCAACAGAATTCAGGTGTCAAGGCCTGAAAGCTTCATGATGTCTGTCATAGTCAGTGATTTCTTCCTGTGACTGCTAGTGTCTGTCTGAAGTCAAAAGCTGAGGAACAAGGGTCAAAGTCATTGAATGGGTGACTTAATATCTGGCCCATTCTACAGCCTAATAATGTCTTTCATGCCTCCATAGAACTAGGTACTTCCAAGCATCCCCTGCATTCAAGTTCAGTCACCTAGAGAAATTTAAGGCTGACCTGGAGAAATATCTAATGAGCTTAAATACCAACAGTATTTGATGCTGAGAAGACCATCTGGATTTCTTGCTAAGACTCAGGTACTTGACTGCCAGCTTGGATGTAATTTAGGGAGTCTGATTCTTATTGTAGCCATCTTCTTCTTTACTCAGAGCTTTCCTTCACTTTTACTCGCTTTCTTTCCGCCCTGTTTGCATGATTGTAAAAGTGATGGTTCCCTCCAATGGGCTGTAGCTGCCTCCAAGTGACAGCCCATCTTCATGGTTCTCTTTATCATCTCTTATTTTTTGAAAATACAGGAAAGCTTTCCAGAAGTGTCAGGTGTGAGTGGTTTGAGTTGTCTCCTATAGTCTGTTTATCTTCCAGGTGTAACTGGCAGAAAAAGGAAGTAGGGCATTGATGGTGATACTGTTATATCATCTCAATTCTTTTATCTCTTATTTAAAATCTACTTTCTATCATCTCTTTTGAGTAGAGACAACAACAAAAAATCAGGGAAACTGGCAATAAGATTGTGTCTGTCCTTTGGTTAGTGATTCTCAGTTGTCTATTCCCATAATGTTCCCATACCATTCTAAAAAGTGCTGGTTAAGGTGTACAGCTGCTCAGCAAAACCATTACAAAGCATAACATTTGTGATATTATCACAATTGAAAGCTTAGTGATATGATAATTCACAATCAATTCTGTCATTTAAATGAGGTACAAAGTAGTTTTCTAAAGGTAGTCTTCACCGATGGAGACAGCCTCCTCAGCAGCACCAGGGCAAGGTATCTCTGGTTTCCCTGCATAGTTTCTTTGGTCTGGCAAAGAAGGGAGAACGTTGGTTTTCATTGAACAAAATCAAGTAATTATGCTGTGATAGAATGTTTTTCCTCAGATACAACAAGATGATAACTGCAAGTAAACACACACAGTCAGCAAAAATACCAGCTTCTGGCTAATGAGCTAGAGAATCAAAAAAGTTTTGAAGTGTTAATTGGAAAAAGTTACTCTGCTATATATATGGAGTTTACTGTAATAGATTAATTTATCTGTGCTGGCATAAAACAATTAAGAAGTCTTGCTAGTATTTCAAAAGTTTATATTAGCTTTTTCATAATTGGCAGTATATTGACTTAAGTTGTCCTAAATTTTCAGTAGCTTCACTGAACGCAGAGTGTAATGATACTATTGAATATTTTGAGCCTTCCCAGATAAATTTCATTTTTCAACTCCAGACGGAATTCATTTTACTTCTGAGCTAAGCATCTTTTATTTAACGCTTTCAGAATCACTCATTTTTCCACTTGCAGAGCAGAAATATCATCCTTGTAAGGGAGATTTTGGAAGGCATTCAAGGAATTTCGGTGACTAGGTCCCTTTGATTTTCAGTGCCAGTGGTCAGTGTCATTCATTCTATTACCTTTAAAAAAATCTGGACATTAATATATTATGAAAGATAGAAAAGGAAGTGATTTTGGCTATGATTTGCAAGTCCTTTCCTTAAGTAATTCACACTTTTACTATTCCAGGACTCAGAATTCGACCCCTTGAAGTTCACCAGTGTCATTGAATGTGAGAATCCAAACAATGACTTAAGTAGGTTTCAAGGTTACATGTGAGTATTTCATATAAAATCCTTCAGTGTGTGAACCATTAATATGGAATAAAATAAATAGTAGCTTGTTTTGGGCTGTGTTGTCTAAGCTGCATCATCATCACATAAATATATTTAAGGCCCTTTTAGAGGATCCTTACTTCAGCATGACATGGGAGCCTCACATTTCCATTCTTTAGGATGGATTTAGTTCTTACATTTGCTCAGTTTATGCTCCAGAAAGGAATGCATGAAGCAATGCAGTTACAGATACTCTTCTCCCTTTCCTTTCCTCCGTGGATCAAAAAAGGCCATCTGGAATCAGGAAGAAATAGAAAACCAGTCCAAGAGAGTCAACAAATAAACACAATCTGGTTTACACTGCTTTTACAAAGATGGGTCTGTTTGATGTTTCTTTTGACACGAGTGTCACTGAAGAAAATCAGAAAGCAAAACTATTTCCCCAGCTATGGCAGTATTCCTTTCTCTCCTTCAGACAAAATAGAACAATTGACTTGATAGATGGCTGTACTTGTGTGTTGCCACACAGAATCATCTGTGTCCACTTGACTTAATTCTAAACAGACAGAACTGTATTAACCAGGTGCTCATCTCTGGCCAGTAAGTTCTGCTCAGAATCAAATGGTTTACTATGTGCAAAGTACTTTGCCTCTAATATAGCCAGGACTGTAGCGTGTGGCCTTGCTGACGGCGGTGACTTAAGAGATATACTCTTGCATGACTTATTTTTCCACAGTGTGTAACCACATGGAGAATAAGAGCCCAGGAAATTTAACTTTTTGTCTAAATTTTAATGAACAGTTAAGCAGACACAAATTATCTTCAGAATACAATGATTTATGACCCGTATTGTTTAGGAGTGATAAGCAGTATTGAATTACGAAAATGGCACAAGGTAAATTGCTGGAGCTTGGGGAGTCTTTTATAGTGATGCTCTTTACCACTTCAATTACTGCTCTCATATGTCATAGGTTGTGTAAGATGTACTGTCAACTGAGGTAAATCAGGTCAAGTTTTTTTAAGCTACACCAAGTTGCAGCATGGGGAAATGTTTTCCTTTATTTAGCAGCACAAAGCCCTACAGTTCATTGAAAGATAAAAGTGTCATAATAGACTTACTGCATGAGATTGTATAGTTGTCTAGACTGATAGAGATGTAAATGTTATTTCGAAATATGGAAATGAAAAATTTGGCACTTTTTTAGCACACTTCACATGTGTCAGTCTAAGCAGAAAACATGTTAATACCTTTTGGATGATTGTTGTTCAATATTGATTCTATTTAATCTTCTTTCTATGTTAATATTTCACAAATCATGTGAATATATTTTGACACACAGCAAAAAGACAAGACAGCAGGTGATTTACAGGTCTCATCAGCTATGCTGCAAGAGAGTTACAATTAAAGGACCATGGAGCCTTTAAGTAAAGAGCAGGGACTATCCCCTCAACAAAAAACACTCAGTCCCTTCATTTATCACAGAGAAGACTTTTTCCCTTCTCTTTTTTTTTAGATTTCCTTCATTAATATCATGAAGTCATGATACAATGAAATTGTGATACTAGTAATTTCGAACCACACATTATCAACATGAATGGTAATTAGCACATCTGAATTGAAACATGTCATTGCCATGTCAAACTTGGATCTTAATTCTTGTTCGAGATCTTACCAGTACTCACTACGTGAAAGAAAGGTTCACATAGCTCCTAGCTGACAATAGATCAACTGAAAAGAACTGTTACTAAGATATTTTAAAAGGGATTGTGTGAAATAATAGATTTTCAGAGATCCATGTGTAAAAGCTTTGCTGAATCATTGCTGTCAAAATTTGCTTGAAGTTACAACCATTTAGTAGGCTTCCAGTTTTGATTAATATTGTTTTGTTTTTTTCCTGTTTGAACTATGAAGAGCTCTTTGGCTCTGATATCTGTGTTGAAAAATCTTTCAGGGAATAGGAATATTTGCATGTGTGTGTTGTAAACATGTAAAAATTCTGTTGCCCACAATTATTCTGAAATGGGATAACTATAGGTAACCAATTTAGCACGGGCAGGCCAGTGTAAAAGGAAACACAACAATAAAAAAAACGTAAAAATACTGCAAAATGCATTGAGATGGACTTGGTTCTATCTTATATCTGCAGGAGTGTAGCGTACACATTACTATGTGTGACTTCTCTGGTTATGTTGGCACAATCTGCATAGAACACATTCTGGATGTGCAGAAGAGAATAAGCAGACTACTGGTTCAACTCAGGTGTTCGCTTTAATACTGTTTTTCAGTTTCTGCACCCCCAGATATCCTAAGCATATTTCCTCATTTTCATTTTTCTCATAAGAAATCTTCTTAACATGCCCCCTCCTTGTATGGGTTTAGCCAGATTAACTACAGATTATGCATGGCAAACATTTAAAAATCCCATGACAAGTTCCAGAAACAGCAAAACTGGCTTTAAAATCTTGTTTCTAGCTTTTTTTATGTATATAGGCAAGGGAAAATGAGTAGTTGGTGGTGGTCTGGCTTTTCAGCTTTTCTCTGAACATAAAGATGTTATTATTAAACAAGAACAGAAAAGTTTTTCAGATCATGCCAAAGTAAGTATAGCAAGGAATTATAATAATGCTAATATGTAAGCAAGTGTGTATTTGTATTTCAAAGCTGGCCATAAGATAACAAAACCAAATTAATATAAAAGGTGTAAGGGTTGTGGTATCTTTTAGGAAAACAAAATCAACAAAAGTATATACTGTGATGTTTCCTGTCAAGCCTCGGAAAGTAATGCCAGCTCTACCATTTGCTTTGTAATACACTTGAGAATCTAGAGAGATACTCAAAGGAGATACTCTGTTGAGTCCAGTTTTGATACCTTTGTTTTTAATGTTGGTAAACATGTAATGAGGAAAAATATAATAGAAGGCTGAAATGAGCTACAAAGTGAGCTGTTCTTGCTTTGCTGGATTAAACCAGGAGAGTTATTGCTACAGAAGCGCTTTCAGAATGCTGTAGCTAACTGCACCTGCTCTGCCTGTTTCTCCTAATTTGTGGTGTTTGTGTATTTTATATGTTTAGAATCTGCGTATTTGCAGTGTTATCTGTGTGAGAAACTGCAGAGAAAAAGAGCACTGCACCTGCACTAGCCAGTAGGTTTCCATGTGGGCTAGCCTTTGTGTTCCAAGCACCTGAGCAGCTTCAGCCAGGCAGTTTTAAATACTGACAAAGTTCCCCTCTTTGCCTCCAAAGTTATACTAGCCTGAATCCAGAAAGGAGGTAAACAGACGATTCAACCTCCATAACAAGCTTAAAGTTTATAACACTGAAGAGCTAGAAATTGGATCGAAGCCTATCTCCCTACCTCAACATACAGTAGTAGTAGTAGACTTAGCAGGTTTGTTATCAAAGTGAGCAGTTTTATCTGACTCTAGGTTTTTAAGACAGACCTTTATGTCTATAATTTTTCTTCCTTTTATCATCAGTTCCCAATTGCCTTATATCTAAGTTCTCGTAGTGAGCTACTGGGAGTGAGTGCAGACAAGAGGAAACAATGAGTTTCCTCCAGCCTCTGCCAGCTTCTTTCTCCCGGATTTCAGTTCCATCCATCTTTTTTTAAATGTCTAGTGAGCAACAGGTAACTTCTTTTGTATACAGAAAAATAAAAGTAGTGCCAAACTGTGGGGTGAGAACAGTAAATTGGGGTCCTGGAACCGCAGGTGACCTCAGTTGTTGCATCATTGCTTTGGAGCAGTTGTATAAACTAAAAGAGTAAGAACAAATATATAATGGTATAGAACAAATACACAAGTGATTGTATATAAAGGCTACCACATGTAGTAAAGCTGTCACAGTCCATTGTGTCTGTGAAGTGTAAAAAATTGATGAAGGCTATAAAATTATTAGCCAAATAATTACTTCGTAAGTAGATTTATCCTTTTTAAATCCCATTTATTAACAGGAATCATAACTATGGTTCAGAGACTTCACGGGAATTTCAAACCAACATCCTCACGATTTATGAGAAAGCTTATGTAGAATTTAGCTTTAAAAATCAGAATAATGGCAGAATCCTGGTAGTAGTGTAATTTCTATAGTATGGAATCATTAAGAAATCATTTCTCAGAGTTTAAGCCTGGCCAAATTCGGGTAATTCTCCATCTGGTGGTCAGCACTTAGACCTATTGGCATACTGCAAGAGGGCTGTTGGGCACCCCCGAGTTTTTGAAACTCCTTTGGCAAAAGGTGAGGGAGTGGGATAAGGAGGTTTGCTAATGAGGACAGAAGCAAAGTCTCTGTTCTTGCATCTGAGGCCATCAGGGAAGACGGGCTGAGCAAAGGGAGTTCTTGCCTGATGAAAAAAAAACACCAAACACTTTATTTTTTAAAATAGGAATTACAAACCTGGTGTTGTCTCCTTCTTTCCTTCTCCATTTGTTTCTGGGCTCTAGTCAGATGTTACCACTGCTGCAGCTACATCAGCTGTCAAACCTACCACTATTTCTTCATCCGTACAGTGAAAAACTAAGCATACCTGTTGAAATACCAATGCTTTAAATTCATGATTTTAAGTGCTGAAATCCAGGTAGCCATAAAAGTCAACATTGCAACAGTATAATGTTAATTTTAGTATAGTGCATGTGCTTTTTCCAGGATTTCTGTTGAAATCTCAGCTTTTACTATTTTTTTTTATTGCAGTCCACTTTTTTAGACTTTGAAACTGATTGTTTTGGTACCCTGAAAGTGAAGGTAAAACTTAAACATTTCAGATTTTGCTTTAATCTTCTCTGAGGCATTGAGATACTGCAGTTGATTAAATTGTATTTTTATTCATTTAGATAAAGCTTGAAACTATTATTTGGTTTGTGTTTTTTACCTAATAAAACGTTCTAATGTTATATTTTAATTGTTGTTATTTTTTAGCATTTCCCTGGTGACTGTTAAATTTTCATAAGGCTGTTTTCTGTATTTCTCTGTCAGCTGAAGTTTGAGGTAGTCCTTACAAAAATGGACAATAAGTTGTGGTAGAAACGTTACATTGTTCCTTTTTCTTCATGTGTTTTGCTTCTAGTCAACAGGAATCATCAGGGTGCAACCCATTTTTTCTTTCTTGGGGAGTCAATGAGACACTTCTGAAAGGAATTTTTCTTGTTCTCTCTGATGAACACACTTTTCCCCTTCTTTTTCACAGAACTGGTGCATATTACCCCTGGAACATCTTCCTTAGTATCTATCACTGTTTCAAATGCACAGTCCCTTCCCAATTCCAGAATGTTTCTTTCAAGGTTTTCTTTGGCAAGGACATGTGAATAGTGGGTTAATCATATGCACTACATAGCTGCCGTTAGGTGAAGTGGATTAACTGTGGTTGTACAGTCAATTTGCAGATGCACAGAAAGCTCAATGCATTTTCAAAACATTAGATGGGCTTCACACATGCTGTAGACTTGGCCTGCATACTTCCGGTGAACATTTGTCCAGTACATTTGAATATCCAACAGCAACTGATACTTCTCCTGCTGGGCTGCTGCATATCTGAGATTCTTGGGTAGGAATTCTCAGTTTTCAAAGTCTACCAGAAAATATTCCCAGGAGGAAGATCTAAGGAAATGCTGCACCATCAGTTTAACAAAACCCACTTAATCATTGAACATGTTTCCTGGGCTTGTTATGTTGCAGAGTAGTATGATTTACCAAGCTTAATGTTTTGACGTGATGTGTTTTGTTCTGTTTTCAGTGTACATAAAAGCGGAAAAAAGGATGGACTGTTCAAAGAAAATCTTTTGTTACGTGGATGTACTATTAGAAACACAGAGGAGGTTGCAGGAATAGTAATCTATGCAGGTAAAAGCTGAATTTCTGTCTGATGAGGCATATTGCCTTTTTATAGTTTCCTTGAAGTGATAACAAAAATCCATATGACATCATTTGATGTAATTGCCTCTGCAGGCCATGAGACCAAAGCTTTGTTAAATAATAATGGACCCCGTTACAAACGCAGTAAGCTTGAAAGACAGATGAATGCTGATGTCCTTTGGTGTGTCCTCATACTTCTAGTCATGTGTCTTTTTTCTGCCATTGGTAAGTGCTGTTTAAAAGTAGAAACCGGACTCTCTTGGAATTCATGCACTTAGCTTTATCAAAAACATGTACCTGTCAATACATGAAATCCATAACACTGCCTCTGTATCATCTAATTTTTGTGTTTTCTTCTTTGAAATCAAGATGTCTTGATATATACATAGATCCTTAGTATCAATCAAATATATGCTACTAGTACCAGAGGTTTAGATTTTACTATGCATGATAGCATCCAAAATATTAAAAGAAGCCACTTTATAAGCAGTTCTCTCAAAATTATAGGTGATAGAGTTTGACCTGCAATTAATCAGTTGACAAAGAAATTTGTGAGCATAGAATAAACATAAGTAGCACAGTGCTGCTCCCCATTTATTAAATCAAGGGCACAGTTTACAACATTGATGCGCTGTCCCTAAGGCTGAAGCTTTAACATGGAAGAAATAAATTAAGGTCTAAGTCTGCATGAATCCAAACAGAAAACTCTCTAGACTTCATTAAAAGTTTAAGGAATTGCTGAGGTTCAGATAAATACTCTTCAGGCTTTTTTTCTGTTAATATGTGAGAAAGAATTGAGTTTTATGCTTGGCATTCAAAATGATTCTTTATATATGGCGTATCAGTTTCCATATCCTTGATGTTTATGTGTGACTCATCCAGCATAAATGCCAGAATGTTTCCTAACAACCACAGTGAAGTTTAATAACAATCTTACACCATTTTAATACATCTCTGTGTGCCTTTTTCCAGGTATTTTAAAATGCTGCTTAAAGATGAGTATTTCCAGCTGTGAATCAGTATATTTGCTTCCACTGAGTACATGATACACTTTCATAGTGTCTCAGTGTTGGGGAGCCCAGTCCTCAGGGCTAAAGTACTGTGACAGGTTTAATGTCAGGGAGTCACTGCCTGTGCTGTTCTCTCTGCCACTGTATCCACGGTGTTGCCCCCAGCGAAGCAGCAGCGGGGTGTGTGCAGCAGTGGCTTCAGCTCAGCTGCAGCTGTGAAAGGGGCGCCCTCGCTTCTACCACTTCTGCTACAAGGCTAGAAGCCACCAGCAGAGGGCCAGAGCAAACTGCTGGAGGTGGTAATAACCAAATAGAGCTGTAAAGAAATATGCTGAATCCCTTGGAAAGTAGAGGTGCCTGATGCTTCAAGACGTGGAAAGCTAGGGTCTGTAAGAGTCAGGCAATTTTTGTACACTCTGTCGAGGAAGTGTAATTTGGAATATGGCAACTAATTCTTTCAAAAATCTGAGTCAGGGTATTTGTAAAACAAGTCTTTATGTAAGTCATTCTCAAGGTGACACTTCTGATTTTTACTATCAAGAATAAAAATATAAACACCAATAAAGCTATCAGAATAGTGATAGACTCGCAATGGTAGTACAGGGAGAAAATAATTTGCTCACTTGGCTTAAGTATAGTTTTTATTTTTCAGGAGTTCAATACTGGGTTTATATATCAAGATGTAAAGGACTTTATCAGATGTGGCTTACAAAAGATTACTTTTAAAGCAGACATTTCTTTTGATGTCTCACATACAGTGAATATAGTTTGAATATTTCTTATCATGGGATAAATCTTCCTTCTTTTTAACTTAGAAAACATCAGGCATGCCATTTAAGGTCTTTTAGAACTGCAAATCCTGGCACTGTATTTAAAAAGGCAACTTTCTTTTACAAGAATATGATAATAGTAATAACAACAATAATAACCACATTACTAACTTACCAGCACAATCAATTAAAAAAAAAAAAAAAAAAAAAAACAACACACAAAACAAGCAAACAAAAAAACCCAAAAAGTTTTGAGTAAGGGTATGAATTTCTTCTGTTCTTAGTTCCTTAGTTTCCATGCTGTTGACTCCACTGATACTGTTATTTCAGTAGTTCTGTGGAGGTGATGGGTAAGATTCACACCATAAAATTCAAGTATCTTCTGACTTTTATCCAGCTGAAACTGCTTTAGTGATAGCTGCCTATTGATATACCCAGTGTGCACCAAATATCACTGAAATGAATAACTTTCTGAAGAAGTCAGATTTTCACTGCTGATTACAAAGAGAGCCAAAACTACTAATTTATATTAGCCAACTTTATTTATTTAGGTATGTGAAACAACCATTACATTCCGTCCTGAAGGACAGAATTTCTCAAATCGCAGGGCAGAAAAAAGAAGATAGTTTTGGGCCTTTCTCAAAAGGCATGCAGAATAGTTGAAAACAAATACCACTTTCCTTTGTAACTCAAATCTAAGAACAAATTCATACCATAAACATTTTTTCTTTGAGTTAATTTGTGTTTTTCTCTTTCAACTCTTCTGCAGGTCATGGCCTATGGGTATGGCAATATGGCGAGAAAAGGAAACCAGTTTTTGATGTTCCAGGACCTGATGGCAAATATTTGTCTCCTGTTTTAGCTTCAGTATACTTATTTCTAACAGTGATCATAGTTTTCCAGGTAATCAAGTTGTACGTGCAGTCACCTCTGTTCATAGTTTGCTGTAATAACAATATAAGGAACATCTGGACGACACTCTCAGTCATATGGTTTAGTTTTTGGTAGTCCTGCGAGGAGTAGGGAGTTGGGCTAGATGATCCTTGTGACTCCCTTCCAACTTGAAATATTCCATGAATGTACAGTATGTGTGGTATCCCTTCTACCACAAAGCACTAAAAAATACATTTAGTCACTTTAAAATTAAATTTTAGCTAGCAGCAATGTGATCATATATAACTAAAAAGCTAAATGAAATAAAAGAAGTGGTCAACTCAGTGTTAAAAGATGATAAATTCTCTAAAAAACTAAACAAACTGATGCATGCAGTAACCTGTCAGAGCTCACTTGTCATTGGAGAATATGTTTATCTGAGAATCTTCCCCAAAAGACTCAGATATTTTATTTTAAATGATTAGGAAGGGGTATGGCGCAGTGGTCCCTGCTGGGAGAAAACAGGCTTTGTATTTCATATCCACCCACTGTGGAACACCACCACAAAGACGGTGGGTGCCACTGTGGGTACAGTGTCCTGGTGTGAACAGAAGTTATGTATTTTTTCAGCTGCTTTCCAAAGATACTGCTCTTAACAACTCCATATCTCAACTAGATAACAAGCTCTGTTTTAAGTTTTCTGGTCCTGAAAAGAAGTGAAAGTGGCAGAAAGTTAAATTCATGTCACTGGGACATGTGGAAGTGTGCACAGTGGGACACTAGAGGAGGTTGAGTTACTTGAGGTAGCAACTCCTTAATGAAAAGTAATTTAAGAAAAGGATGTTCAATTACTTTTTGCTCTCAGGTATTGACTATAATACCAATTTTTTAAAAATTCTCCACAGAATTCTTCGAATACCAGCCTTTAACTATAGTTTTTGTTTAAATACCCCTCATTTTTCACTTACATACCAGCTATAATTTGCCCCTCATAGCTAATTCATCAAGCTAAATAATGTATGCAGTCAGGAATTTCTGTCATAAAAAATGTCTACAGAGAAAAACTCAAGTACAAATTAGGTAGTTATGATAATCCTCAAAAAATGGTCAATTTTTTTTGGAGAGAAACTTCTGTCTCTGTTTTCAACATTTATAAAATGTGTTCTTCATTCAGATAATCTGCAGTCCAAAAGCCAAGGCCAAAGAGATTGTTCCTGTGGAGAGGTTAACACTTCTCATTTTATTTCTCATATTCCTGCAAAATGAATTTGTAAACATCTGTTATTTTTGCAGAAAGGATTATCCCATTCCTTCACATTTACAGGATTCTAATTGTACTGTCTGGTTTGGGTTTTTTTCCTTTCCTTTCCAGTTTCAAGCTTGCATTATTAGCCTAGAAAAGATAAGCTTCTATACAAGTTTTGATACCCTCCTGACATAGTAATGCATTTCACCTCTGCAACTCACCATGTGTTTTCCTCAGCTATCAGAGTAAAAAACTCTTTTTAAATGTGATAATAACTTTACAGTAGATGCTCAAAGTGTGTGTTCCAGTCTAGCACAAAGTTGACTAGATTTTACTAATTAATTGTGCCCTTGCTTCTGTTTTATCTTAATTCTTTTTCTTTTTGTGTATTCTAGGTTATGATTCCAATTTCTTTGTATGTATCCATTGAAATAGTTAAAATCTGCCAGGTATACTTTATTCACCAAGATAAAGATTTATATGATGAAGAAACAGACTCTCAGCTGCAGTGCCGAGCTTTAAATATCACAGAAGACTTAGGTCAGGTGCAGTTTATCTTTTCAGACAAGACTGGGACACTTACTGAAAACAAGATGGTTTTCCGAAGATGCACTGTTTCTGGAATAGAGTATTCCCATGATGATAATGGTAAGCTCATGATCTTACTTTCTGTCTATCAGTTCTATTTTTGGTGATCTGAAGTAGATTGAAAGATTACTCTAATCTTAAATCAAGAATTAAAAAAGAAGAAATTGCATGTATCCACTCATCAAATTGTGTAATAGATGTTTTCAGGTTAGTGTAATTTGATGGTTGCATTCAGCTAGCAATGACAATCTTATCAAAGTGTTCCGTAACATCTACAGGATGTTGTCAAGACAGGTAAAGCTCCTGATATAGTAAAGCACTTGAGCATGTGACTAATTTAGGCAAATTGAATAGTGCTGCTGGCATCACAGTTGTTTGGTGTGCTGGAAGTATATTATAAAATACCAGGTTTAGGCATAAAACCAGATCAGGACCAGCACCCAGGACTGTTGCGTTTGAACTGAGAGCTTTCTCCCTTGCTTTTGCTTTCTTTTGGGGGCTTTGCGGGTCGGGAGGACCCCTGGTAGATGGTGAGGTCTGGCAGGGTCATCCTCTTGTGTACCTGCTTGAGATCAGGATCATGACATCAGCTGCAGGAGCTGTGCACACGGTGTCATTTTGGCTGCAGAGCCTTCTGCCCAACTGCACGTGCCGGGGCAGCCTCTGTGGCAGCTCAGATAAATTATAGAATTTAGGTGGAATAGATATATTTTTTTAATAACTAACAATAAAACCCTGACCCGTGGTTATTACTCGGACAAAGGCTATTAGAAAAACAGTATGCACCCAGACGGAGCTGGTGCATCAGCACACAGGAGTCCAGGCTGCTGGCTGCAGAGAGTGCTGGAGCCTGGCACCTGGAATGGAAGGGGAAGGAGAAAACACCTGTGTCAGGTGTTTCTCCTCAATCTGGTGGCAGAGTTAAAGGATGAAATGGCTGAGCTGAAGGATGAAGTATCAAGGCTCAGGTCAATAAGGGAATGTGGAAGTGAGTTAGATATGTGAGAGCAGGCTCTGCAGACCTCCCCTGATGAGGGAAGCGTCCCTGGAAACAGGGAGGGATGGATACAGGTCCCTGTCAATGGTAGCAAGGGAAATATACACCGGCCCTCTCCTCCTCTTCCACTGCCCTTGCATAATAAGTATGAGGCCCTGCAGGATGAGGGCAGTGGGGGTGAGAGGGATGAGGAGCAGCCATCTGGGGAGATGTCTAAGGCCAAGCAGTCCCCACCAACTATAATGACCAGCTCCACAAAGAAAAAGAGAAAGGTTATAGTTGTTGGGGACTCTCTCCTGGGGGGTACTGAGGGACCCATATGTCGTGTCCCCCCATCCCACAGGGAGGTCTGCTCCCTACCTGGGGCCCAGGTAAGGACCATCACAAGGAGACTTCCAAAGCTAATCCAGCTCTCTGACTATTACCCATTGCTGGTGATACAAGCTGGAAGCAATGAAATTGATAAGAAGGGCACCAGGATGATTAGAAAAGAATTCAAGGCCCTCAGACGATTGATGGGGCAGGAGCGCAAGTGGTGTTCTGCTCAGTTCCCTCAGTGGCAGGGGTGAACACTGAAAGGAACAGGAGAACCCACACCATCAGCAATTGGCTGCAGGGATGGTGCCAGCAACGGAATTTTGGGTTCTTTGACCAAGGGGCAACTTTTATTGCACCCGACCTGCTAGATCCTGATGGGGTGCAATTATCTAGAAAGGGCAAGAGGGTACTAGCACTGGAGTTGGCAGGGATCATTGGGAGGGCTTTAAACTAGGTCTGAAGAGGGTGGGTGAGGAAACCAGTCTTGATGGAGAGGAGAGAGTGAGACACAAATCAGGGTTAACTGAGAAATCAACAGCCCAGCTGAAGTGCATGTACACCAATGCATACAGTGTGGGTAACAAGCAAGAAGAACTGGAAGTCCTGGTCCACCAGGAAGACTATGATATAGTCGCCATTTCAGAAACATGGTGGGACAATACACACGATTGGAGTACTACACTGGGGGTTACAGGCTCTTTAGGAGAGACAGGTGAGGGAGAAGAGGAGGAGGGGTGGCTCTGTATATTAGGGAGTCACTCTTTGCCACAGAGCTTGAAGTGGAGGATGAAAGGATTGAGAGCCTGTCAGTTAAAATCAGAGGGAGGCCTAACAAATCTGACATCCTGGTTGGAGTCCGTTATAGACCACCCAACCAGGATGAGGAGGCAGATGAAATATTCTGTAAGCAACTGGACACTGTCTGAAGATCATCAGATCTTGTCCTTGTAGGTGACTTTAACCTGCCAAATATCTGCTAGGAGCTTAATTCAGCAGAGAGGAGGCAGTCCAGAAGACTCCTAGAGTGTATGGAGGACAGCTTCCTGATGCAGCTGTTAAGTGAGCCTACCAGGCGTCAGGCTCTGCTTGACCTACTGTTCTCCAATAGAGAAGGGCTGGTGGAAGATTTGACAGTGGGAGGCTGTCGAGGGCGCAGTAATCATGAGAGAGTGAAGTTTTCAATATACAGGGAGATAGGGAGGAGCACTAACAGAACCCTCACTTTGGACTTCCGGAGGGCAAACTTCAACTTGTTTAAGAAACTTATTCGGAAAGTTCCCTGGGTAGCAGCCCTTAAGAACAAAGGGGTTCAGGATGGTTGGACCTACTTCAAACAGGAGCTCTTGAAGGCACAGGAACTGGCAGTTCCCATGTGCTGAAAGATGAGCCGGCGGGGAAGGCGACCAGCCTGGATGAGCAAGCAGCTCCTGAAGGAATTAAGGGAAAAAAGAGGCTGTATCACCTTTGGAAGGAGGGGAAGGCTTCTCGTGATATGTTTAAGGATGTTGTTAGAGTATGCAGGACAAAAATTAGAGAGGCAAAGGCCCAGTTAGAACTGAAGCTGGCCACCTCTGTGAAAGATAATAAAGAGCACTTTTATAAATATATTAATGCTAAAAAGAGGGGCAAGAAGAACCTCCACTCCTTAGTGGACCTGGAGGGTAACACTGTAGCTAAAGATGAGGAACAGGCTGAGGTCCTGAGTACCTTCTTTGCCTCAATTTTCAACAGTAAGGCAGGAGGAGTTCAGGACAAGTAGCCTCCTGAGCTGGGTGTTGGGGTTAGGGAGCATTGTATTGCGGAAATCCACGAGGATTTGCTGAGCCATTTGGATACTCACAAGTCCATGGGACCAGATGGGATCCATCCTAGGGTGCTGAGAGAGCTGGCAGATGGGCTGGCCAAGCCTCTCTCCATCATTTTCCACCAGTCCTGGCTCACCAGAGAGGTCCCAGATGACTGGAAACTGGCCAACGTGATCCCCATCCAGAAGAATGGATGGATGGAGGAACCTGGAAACTCCAGGCCTGTCAGCCTGACCTCAGTGCCAGGGAAAATTATGGAGCAGATCATCTTGGGGGCAATCACTGCGCACCTGCAGGATGGCCAAGGGATCAGGTCCAGCTAACATGGATTTAGGAAGGGCAGATCCTGCCTCTCCAACCTGATCTCCTTCTATGATCAGGTGACCTGCCAGGTGGATGTGGGAAAAGCTGTGGATGTAGTCTACCTGGACTTCAGCAAGGCCTTTGAAACCATCCCCCAGAGCAAACTGCTGGCCAAGCTGGCAGCTTTTGGCTTGGACAGCAGCACTCTGTGCTGGGTTAGGAACTGGCTGGAGGGCTGAGCCCAGAGAGTGGTGGTGAATGGTGCCACATCCAGCTGGCAGCCAGTCACTAGTGGCATCCCCCAGGGATCAGTGCTGGGCCCCATCCTCTTTAATATCTTCATTGATGATCTGGATGAGGGGACTGAGTCAGTCATCAGCAATGATGCAAATGACACCAAGTTGGGAGCAGGTGTTGGTCTGTTAGAGGGTGGGAGAGCTCTGCAGAGGGACCTCAACAGGCTGGACAGATGAGCAGAGTCCAAGGGCATGAGATTTAATACATCTAAGTTCCGGGTTCTGCATATTGGCCACAGCAACCCCATGCAGTGCTACAGGCTGGGGTCGGAGTTGCTGGAGAGCTGCCAAAAAGGGACAGAAAGGGACCTGGGGCATACTGATTGACAGCTGGCTGAACATGAGCCAGCAGTGTGCCCAAGTGGCCAAGAAGGCCAATGGCATCCTGGCCTGCATCAGAAATAGTGTGGCCAGCAGGAGCAGGGAAGTCATTGTGCCCCTGGACTCTGCATTGGTTAGGCCACACCTTGAGTCCTGTGTCCAGTTCTGGGCCCCTCAGTTTAAGAAGGACATCGAGACACTTGAATGGGTCCAGAGAAGGGCATCCAGGCTGGTGAGAGGCCTTGAGCACAAGGCCTATGAGGAGAGGCTGAGGGAGCTGGGGTTGTTTAGCCTGGAGAAGAGGAAGCTCAGTGCTGTCTACAACTACCTGAAGAGTGGTTGTAGCTGGGAGGGGGTTGGTCTCTTCTCCCAGGCAACCTGCACCAGAACAAGAGGACACAGTCTGAGGCTGTGCCAGGGGAAGTTTAGGCTGGAGGTGAGGAGAAAGTTCCTCACAGAGAGAGTCGTTAGCCAGAGAGGTGGTGGAGTCACCGTCCCTGGAGGTGTTCAAGAGGGGATTGGATGTGGCACTTGGTGCCATGGTTTAGTCATGAGGTCTGTGGTGACGGGTTGGACTTGGTGATCTTTGAGGTCTCTTCCAACCTTGGTGATTCTGTGATTCTGTGATTCTTCTAGTCCCACTTCCCTTTGTCAGATTCTTTAAAGTGTTCCTGTGTGACAGGTGCCTGTGTTAATGTACCTTCAGTGCTGTATGAAAGCTGCAGTTGATAGGGTGTCCCCAAGTATCAGATTCTTGAAACACTAAAACATATTGCTTTGTCACAAGAAAATGAGGGTTGTCATGTCTGTGTCTTCTCATAACCCTTTTAAAATTATGGACTGATTTCCAGTTTTGTGATTTGTTTCTGATTCATGTTACTTAATATTTGGTTGTTAGCATTTTTGACATAATACGTCTTAACTCTTCAAACCATACTCTGTCTATATGCAGGAAAATATCCATAGTATTGTATTCACACATACCAAGAAAAGTTTCTTTATCTCCATTATTTATAAAGATCAATGATTAGAATGCTTTCTCACAAACCACTATAGAAGTTTGTTTTACAAAGTAGTTACAGAACAAGAGAAATAACTGAAATAGACTGGAAATTTCTAAAACAATGCTTTGGAGAGTTCATAAGCTTCAGAATTGTGGAAAGATATTTTTAAGTTTGGGATCTTTTTTCTCCTACTTTAATGTATTACTGAGGCCTTACATTTAAGACATTTTTTCATGAAACTAGGTGCTTGGGAAGTGTTATTATCCCAGTGTTACAGAAAGAACTTAAACAGGGTGAAGCTGTGACTTCCTACCGCTGTAGTGTGGGTTAACATTAAGAGTATGTTTCTGGACTTGTAATTTTGGTTGTGACACGCGTTCTTTTTTTCTTCTTCCTTGCCACTGATCGTTTGCTTGCTTGTACTAATTTCAGAGGGTAGAATGTTCTTTGCAAGAATGATGGTGGTACTGCTAACTAAAACAGCACAGAAAAGGTATTTTTATGAGCTTGATATCATCACCTAATATGTAGGCTAAAGTAAGGCTCCTGACCTTCAATATTGAGTTTTGGATCTTTCTTCTTCAAATGTGATGTATTTAACAGAAATCTAAAGTTCGATCATACTTTCCTTTTATGATTTCAGATTGTGGTATAAATGTTAATGACAGCAAAATTAATTTCACAGAACAGAAGTACCA
This sequence comes from Picus viridis, assembly GCA_033816785.1. Taxonomy (NCBI): domain Eukaryota; kingdom Metazoa; phylum Chordata; class Aves; order Piciformes; family Picidae; genus Picus; species Picus viridis. The sequence goes on from CM066566.1 coordinate 32,063,799, forward strand.
CATAAATACATAAAATGTTTCTTTTGTTCACTCATTCATTTCCCAGATGGTTATGTCTGGGGTTTCATGTAAATTCAGTCAATGTAAAATTTCTGACAAATAGAATTTTTAAATTGACACAGAATTTATACACAATACCTTATACACACTAATTTATTTCTTTTTTTTTTTCTCCTCTACAGGAAATAAAACAAAAAAGTCTTTCTCTGTCATTCTAGATATAAATGGTGATAATTTGTATTGATTTTTCCCCCCTATAATCAGGATTAATGACAAAATAAAAACTATTCTTCATTCAGGTCTTAATTAGCTCTATTGTCCAGTCTGATTTTCTAACAATGTCTTATATTTTGTATGGTGAAGTCTTCTTGTTCAAATATAGTAAAATGTCTATCACAGCTCTTCCTGGTTTTAGGGGAGTGCATCAACGATTTCGTTGCTTTGTGTCTGCAAACGATTTTTCATCTGCTCTTCTATATCTTATACCAGAGTATAAGATATCTGAATCTGAATTCCCCTCTGAAGTTTTGGAGCATATGTTATATCTCATGCCATCCTGCTCTGCACCTCAATTTTTGCTGAAGATTTTGTGAATTAGAAAATTGTAAATTCTGTACCTTGGCAAGTGATCTGAGGCTGCCATATATGCCAGAAAACCAAGTAAATGGAGGTGTTCAAGAGGGGATTGGACGTGGCACTTGGTGCCATGGTCTAGTCAGGGGGTCTGTGGTGACAGGTTGGACTCGATGATCTTCGAGGTCTCTTCCAACCTTAGTGATACTGTGTGATACTGTGGTTTTTCTTACCTGTTCCAAAGATGATCTGGGTCTTTCTTAGTTTATCTGATTTTTCAAGCATAGTGGTTTGTTACTTGAAGTCAAACTCAAACTAGTACTTCAGATGAAGTGAATTTAAAATTGTTGTACACAAGTCAAGATTCAAAAGTGAAGATAATTTTCTACTGTAATTTTCTACTGTAAAAGCAGAAAGCTTAGGATGGAAATGTCCTTGTTCTGAGCTCTTTGGGCTAAGTTTGTTATTCTACTGTGTCTGAGTAGCAGTGCCTGCTATTCCAGTTTCTTTACTCTTCTCATAATAAGATCCTGGCTTTGGTTATGGATAGTTTTACAGAACTTTAGCTATTTGGTTCAAGTTTTCCATGCCAGATGTTTGCCTCAGGCATGTATTATGGGAGTGAAAATTCAATCAAAACAGCTCCATTCAGCCATATCCAAGAACAGGGCTAAGATGTAACACGCTTTTTTCCCATGCTAAGAAGTTCTGGGAGATTTTCAGCCATATCCAAGAACAGGGCTAAGATGTAACATGCTTTTTTCCCATGCTAAGAAGTTCTGGGAGAGTTTCCCCTGAAGTCATCTGGAGGCCCTATATTCTGTGGCTCAGCCATACAAGCACAGAGAGAAGAGCAGTTATGCCTACAGTGGCAGATTAAGGTCTGAAATCTTCTTACTTCAGTACTTTAATTTTCTGTCAAAGCATTTTTTTCTGCATAATCTATGATGGCTGCATATCTGTTAATTACTCAATGAACAGATTGTGCAGAGCCTTCACAAATTTTATCTAAAACTCCTTCAAATTTATTAGCAGTTATCCCATTCTACAGGGATCGTTGTACTGCATTTGTCATCATCATATATAAGTTCCTTCCACTAGTGCATTAAGCAGTGTGTGTAGCTTTCCTTATGTGTAGCTTGGTGTTTCCCCTTCTTGCTCTCCCAATGCATGCAGTGCACAATTTGTTTGGGTTTAGGGGCTACTTAAAAGGCATACCCTACACTGTGTTAGGACTGGTCTTTTTCTTGCGTGGTGGGAGTGTCATTATTTTCTTTGGAAATTTGTTTCACGAAGCCATGTGAATTCCCCCTGTGAAAGGTGAGCTTTATGATTGTGAGGGAAGTTCAGGTTTGCATCAGACATGAATGTGTTAATCAGGGTTTTCATCACAGAGACTTTTTTTTTAGGTAGTATTTGGAACAAGGGGAAGTTCATTAACTTTCTGGAGAAAACATTTTACTCCAGAATTCTCTATTAGCGCTAAGTTTCTGGTGATGGTGATGGTGCTACGCCCAGGAGTATTGCATTGTTTTAGTCTAGACAAGAGGTGACAAAAACATGAATAATACAGGGCAATAAATTGCACCAGTGTGGGACAGACTCTTTTAGCCAACTGGAGGTTATACAAAATATTACTCATGGATGCTGCTATGTGAGATCTTAGCACCAAAGAGGAATCCAGGAACACATGTGAAGACTGTGAGGGAAAGTGTAAGTGTATTCAGCAACAGTTCTATGATGCAAGCTCTATCAAATATTTGTCACTGTTGATATCACATGTAATATTTTGGTGACGGATTATGTGCTGATCAGGATCAAACTGCAGAAATTCATGTTGCTCATTTGAGTCCTGTGGAGACCAAGTTGTTAGGGATGGAATTTTTGTTACTAGCTTCTAGATGTTTGTGTAGAAGGTAGTCATCTAGTGATTCTACAGTTACAGGAGAAAATTAAGCATTTGTGGTATGCAATTCATCAGACCTGTTTTAGACACGTATGCTTGATATCTAATACACACCCATTTCTCTGTGGTTTAGAATTCTAACTGCAGGTGAAGAGAATTCCCATCTCATGTCTGTGTGACCTGTGTTCTTGAATCTGTTTCTTCATTTGCAGAGTGTTAATTCAGGTGCAAAGTTATGTCATGGACTGCTCTCAGTGGAAGAATGATTGTTCCTTTCATAAATATGATGGGCATTTGTGGATTGCCCATTGGCACTATGCTTTGCTTAAATCCTGGAATTATTCTTCCAGTCGGTACTTCCTCCTAGCCCAAAAGAATATTAGCACTAAAACAAAACAAAGCAAAACAAAACATTTAATTGTCTCCCTATATGTAAAACTATGTTGTCATACCATAGCTCTTCCTTTAAGACTAGTAGCCAGCTTCTACCAATTCTTGGAACTAGACATGCCCCTAGTCTGCCTGCCAACCCCAGAGATAGTAGGTGCCCAAAAGCTGACTGTGCTTCTGAAACTTGTTACATGACATAGCTACACACAAATGCTCTTGGCCCGGTATTTGTCCTATGCTATATGATGTGTGGTTTTTAGCCACCCATTGTATGGAACTTTTGACAAAACATGAGTTGAATTTCCATGAATACAACCATAAATATCTGAAAATGTTGAGTTTTTCATTCTTTCCATCCCTTTTCCATCTTTAAACAGAAGAAAAACTATGTACAGCATAACAGAATTTTATGGGGGTGAAGGCAGATGATGAAAACCTCAGTGACTGTCTCTTGCCTAATAGAGTTTCTTAATTGCAGAATCTGAGAAACAAGGAGTTTCTTTCTGCATTCTATTTTAATTTATTTTTTACTTCTCACAGGAAAGTACTTTTTTTTTTTTTTTTTAGTTTCTTATTTTGGGGCTCCTTTTTAGTAGAACTTTCTTACTCTTTTTTTATACAGTCATGAACCATGGAATTACAGGGGTTGGAAGGGACATCTGAAGATTGTCTAGTCCAACGTCCTTGCCAGAACAGGTTTGCATAAGAGCCGGTTGTGTGGTATGGCATCCAGGCAGGTTCTGAATGAGTCCAGACGGGGAGAATCCACCACCTGTCTGGCCAGCCTGTTACAGTGCTCCACCACCCTCAGAGAAGTTCTCCACTTTTAGATGAAACTTCCTACATTCAAGGTTGTGACTTACCTTTTGTAAGTCACTGGGCACCACTGAAAAAAGAGTGGCCCCCTCCTCCTAAGACCCACCCTTTACATATCTATAACTGTTGATAAGATCCCCTCTCAGTTTTCTCTTCTTAGCTGAAAAGCCCCAAGTCCCTCAGCCTTTCTTCATAAGACAGATGTTCTAGTCCCTTAATTCTCTTTGTAGCCCTTTGCTGTACCCTCTCAAGCAGTTCCCTGTCGTTTTTGTACTGGGGTGCCAGGAACCGGACACAGCACTCCAGATAAAGCCTCACCAGGGCAAAGCAGAGGGGGAGGGGAAGCTCCCTTGACCTGCTTGCCACACTCTTATTGATGCACCCCTGGATTCCATTTGCCTTTTTGGCCACAAGGACACATTGCTGGCTCATGGTCACCCTGTTGTCCTCCAGGACTTCCAGGTCTTTTTCCACAGAGATGCTTCCCAGCAGGTCATCCACCAACTTGTACTGATACATGGGGTTAATCCTCCCTAGGTGCAGTACCCTACACCTGCCCTTGTAGAACTTCATAACAATACTCTCTGCCCAACTCTCCAGCTTGTCCAGGTCACACTGTATGGCAGCACAGCCTTCTGGTGTGTCAGCTGCCCCTGCTAGTTTTGTGTCATCAGCAAACTTGCTGAGGGTACACTCTGTCCCTCCATCCAGGTTGTTGGTGAATATATTGAACAGGACTGGACCCAGTTGCGAACCCCAAGAAACAGACCTCCAACTAAATACCGTGTCACTGACCACAACCCTCCAAGCTCTTTCAGCCAGTTTCCAATCCATGTCACTGTGCATTCATCAGAGCCACAATTCCTAAGCCTGCCTATGAGGCTGCTGAGTGAGGCAGTGTCAAAAGCCTTGCTGAAGTCAAGGTAGACAACATCCACTGTCCTCCCCATATCTAACCAGTCATGCCTTCAAAGAAAGCTATCAAATTAGTCAGACATGACTTCCCCTTGGTGAATCCATTTTGATTACTTCTGATAACCTTCTTTTTCTCTACATGCTTTGAGATGACACCCAGAGCAAGCTGTTCCACCATCTTTCTAGACATGGAGGTGTGTATGACTGGCCTGTAGTTTCCTGGGTCAAGAGAACATGGATTGCACACTGGATAATTAATTGATTAATTATCCACATTGGATAATTATATTTATTTTTAAAAAATAATGAAAAAGCATGAAAACCAAGAGAACTTTTTCTGTAATTGCAGCTGCTGTTTCCAAAGGGATATAATACCTACCATCTTTACAAAATTTGTCAGTCCAGAAATCAGGCTGGTTCATTTAGGCTTTCTGCAGAAAGATCAAAACCTTTAGCAGTGCTGGATACTTCAGACACTGGTAGCTTGTTTGCAGTTTCTCTTTACATTGATTAATTGCATTTTGAAAAAAATTAATTGGTATCTGAAGAGAGAACCATTGCCAACAGATGTAGAACTCAGGACAGTAGAGGTGCCCCACTATAAATCCTATAGAAGACAGAATAATCCATATTTAGACTGGATTTTAGGAAGACATTCTTCAGTATGAGGGTGGTGGGACTCTGGAATAAGCTGCCCAGGCAGGTTGTGGATGTCTCCTCCCTGAGGGTGTTCAAGGGCAGACAAGTCTACTTGAGAGGCATCCCTGCCTGTGGTGGGGAGGTTGGAGTAGATGATCCCTGAGGTCATGTCCAACCTAAGCCATTCTATGATATTTAGAAACAGATAATGCCTTTTTCTAAACAAATACTTAACACTCAAAATTGCTCTGGAAATCTCCAGAAAAGTAGGAATGATCTCTATTTATAAGTGGAGTAAACAGTTCTTAATGAAGGATTTACAGTTATTCTTTATAAACCCCTGGGGATACCAAGAGGGGAAAGGAAGGAAGATCTTGTTGTTTCTTACCTCCAGACTCGTCCTTATGGGAAAGGACTTGCAAAGTAAATCAAGTTGCAATTATGCTAACACACTTGTACACATTTATAGAATGCTAGCTGCTTGACTGACTCTTTACATAAACACTAGAGTGCATTTCAAAGTTAAATAAGCTTGCACTCATAAAATAAAGGAAATAAGGTGGTGTGGTGGTGTAAATAAGTACTGCACATCTAGATTTACTTCTTGGTAGTTCAGTAACAGCCTTATTCAATGATTTGGGGTGAAATGGAATTATCCCATGGTGAAATCAGGGCCCACACACTGACATCTGAATTACTCTGGTTTAGGGGGTCTGCAGTTTTATTCTGCTCGAAAGGAAGTTCTTTTAAGTTTCCTGATCCCACTTCACTGGTTAGGGAATCATCTGGCTATGGGGGAAACACTGTCTCTGTCAGCCTGCAAAATGGATGATGCATCATAGAACATAGGTAGCATGGAAGGTAGAACAAAACCAAGCAAAACCCCCAAAAAATAAATGAAAGTGTTTTTAAAAGAAAAGATTGTCCCTTAAAATACTGATGATTTACTACAGTATTTTTATTTATATCTTACTGTTTTCTTCTGAAAGATGAAAGAGAGTTCTTGGAGTATTAATTTTTGTTTCTTCTTTGTGCCATAAATATAAAATTAACTAGAGGGTAGTGAAATCTGACTTTTGTTAATTGTATTGCTGCATTTCTCAAAGTTGTTTGTGTCTTTGCCCTTAATAAAAACCTCTCTATCAGACAAAAGATCAAGGCCATCCATTTTCAGTGCTGAAACTGAGAAGCATCCCATAACAATGTCTCTCAGGTTATAATGTTCACAGGAAAAGGTTCTGAGTTGGAGAGAGCTGAGTGGGTGGAAAGAATAGTGTGTTCCCAAAGAAGCACACTTCGCACAGCAGAAGCATTGTGAACCTTAGCCATAATATAGTGATTGAACTGGATTTTATTATTTCTTCAAACTTCTTAATTCTTCCAGCATAGTATGTAAAACTGCACTTGAGAAAATGCTGAAATGTGCCAAGGGCTGTTTTTTTATTACCAAGCATACCTTGGTATAAACTGAAATAACACCATTTGTATCATAAAAATTCTCATTTGACTTGTCTAAATGACATTCTAGTCTTGTATCTACTTTCCCTTTTTCTCAGCAGCAGGAAAAAATAAATGAATGTGCTACAAAGAAAACCTGTGTAGAGGGCAAGAGATAGCTGGCATTGCATAGACTAGAAAGGACTGTGCTACTGATACACTACTGATAAATAAGCTGAGTGCTGCAATAAGAAACAACTTTTGCTATGTTGAATAAACAAAGTATTTTTAGGTGTAAGAAAGAACAAGGAGGAATACAGAGTTATGGTATGTGAGTATAACCATGTATTCTGCATGAAATGCATCCTGTGCTTAGCCACAGAGATCTTGACAAGGAATAAGATTATAATCAGTTCAGGATCTTTGAAGTATGTATTTCAAGGAGTATATTCAGAGCACAAGCTTGAACTAGGTAGGATTATTAAAGAAAACATGTCTTTTTTTTTTTTTATAACCTCTGCTCAGAAGAGAGTTGAACTAACCAGGTAGTACATTTTGCAAAGCAGAAAAGAATTATTGCAGCCAGTCCTTTTTTTGTCAAGGAATCTTAGCTTTTATCCCAAATTCAAGCTTTTTTAATGCTTTTCCTGAGAGAGACTGAGTGTCTACAGGTTGCAACATCTTCCTTAAGACTGGATTTACTGCTAAGAGGCTTAGTGAAGATGAAGTACAAAAACATGCTTCTTACGATTTAAGTTTTGAACTTTGTTAACATGCAGAAAACCTTACTGATGTGTTGTCTTGAGCAAGGCTTTTTGACTTGGGGTTTGCAGCATGTGTATAGGAGCCTGCAGAAGATAATTAAGGTAGGCCTTAGGCTATCAGTCTGGGACACTGCTGTCCAGGTCTCATTCCAGAGTGTACACCCAGAGCAAAGAAGGACAGAAGTACTTCAGTGTGCTGATCCAGTCTAATACTTGAGGCATCCTCCTAAAGTGACATACTGTGATATCTCTATGGCCTCTTCCTTTCTTGCATGCCTGGGTTTCTTCTGGAAGGAGACAGGGATGCCTAGGAGAAGCAGTGAGCAAGCCTGGCTCATATCTCAAACAAGGGTATGGATCAGTGCTTATGACATTCTGCAAATCACTTTGGGACTGTGGACTGCTTCTGATATAGATAAATCTGTGATCAGTTGAATTAAATTCATAGTATGGGGATCTACACTTACATTAGGAAAAGGCACAGAGGCTTACAAAGCAGAAGAAAGAGGGAATTAGTAGGGTAGAGTGATGGGACAGATTAGAACTGTGCTCTCTCAAAGCAATGCAACAAGTTGCAGGAAGCAGACTGTCCAGGTGTGGTGAACATCATTTCCTTGCAACTCATTACCATGCAACAGAAGGACCAAGGAGACCAGTGACCCACCTAATTTTTTGAGCTGTCTTCTAGGGTCTGTCATGTGAATCAAAGGACAAAGTAGGTACTGTGTCCTGGTTTGAGCTTCCAGCTCAGGACAGAATGTATATTTACCCCAAAGGAGTAAATAAAAACACTTGCACAGAATTGGAAGTTAGTAATATTTACAAAAGTCAACAAAGTACGAAAGGCAGTAAGGAATCAGCAGTGGACCAGGCTCCCGATGGACTAGGCCCCACTATGCAGCAGAAAACAGCACCCAGCCACCAGTAAGGCTCTTCCCACCATGCTACAAAGCAAAAGCAAGAGCCAAGAGAGAGCTGACCAGAAGTTCTGCTTCTTAAATAGGGAATATGCAGGAAAAGGAAGGGAATAACTCATTACGTTATTGGTGCCTCTCACTTGGGACAGACTTTCCACCCCTCCGGGAGGACTTTGATCTCTATGGTACAACGCTTAACCCTTAACCTACAAAACACTGAAAGGAGAAGGCAGCTGTGCTGTACCCTTCTATTTGCACCTCTGTGGCTTTTTTCTTGAGTACACTTCAGGTGTCAGTTAATTGGTACTAGGTAGATGTGACATTTTTGCTGCGAAATATTTCCTATTAAATTTTCATATTCTGTTGGAAAGGAAAAGAAAGTTTACTGGATTGTCTATTTCCTTCTCAGACTGCCAGTGAAGACCAAATCATCTGGTTGATATCACCAGACTGAGGTGTCGAATAGTCTTCAGAAGTGCACTGAATTACCACAGAGTCTAACTGCCCTTCAGAGAGAGTGTAATGCGTTGCATTACATTCCTAATTCTCTTATCTGCGTCCTCTGTTAGATACTACCGTTCTATTAAGACTGTACTTTGTTATCTGCTACTAATAGAATCATTCATTCTTACTGTGAAAGCACAGTATAATGTTAAAATTGGATCACTTAAAGTCACTATGTCCCTCTTCCTCCTTCTCAGCTATGTTTAATATACACAACATTTCTCTCTCTGTATTTTTGCTGATAGCCAAACGCTTGGCAATGTACCAAGAGCCTGATTCTGAGGAAGATGAGGCAGCCCCAAAAGGAGGAACTCTATCCCAGCGTGATAGTATCTGCAGCCATCAGAGCATCAAAGTAATCCACAGAAGCCAGAGTACAAAAACCCACCGGCGCACAGGTAGCAGAGCTGAAGCAAAAAGAGCAAGCATACTCTCAAAGCACACTGCATTCAGTAGCCCAATGGTAAGTCATGAGAAATAAATGCGCAGTGTCCTATGTCTTTTAATAGAACAACATCCTGAAAAGGGAAAGATAAAGGAATCTGCAGCACACTGTGTACCTCTTATAGACTTCTTGGCATATGTTTTATGTAGTCACAGCTGTTTGTATAAAAAGCAATCAAATGCTGGCATAGATTTTATCTAACTACCTTCTTTGTGGGAGCAAGCTAAAGGTAAAGACAAATTGAAACCTTTGTTTTAGTTATATCTTGGTTTTGAAAAGAAAATGTGTGCCTTTATCTACAGAAGCTGAGAGTAGCATAAGGTTTGAGGTCCAGGATTCTCATTGCTCTGCATAGGTCTCTTTTTTGTCTGAGGATTTTAAAACTATAAAGTGCTGGGCTGGACACTCCGTATTCCAATTCTTAGACACGGTTGACATACACCATAGCATAAATGTTTATGTGGTTCAAGTTTATTACTGGGTTGCATGTGTTGTATTTCAGAAAAAGATAAAAAACTTCTACGTTTCAAAATGTTTCTGATTTTTTTTCCTTACAACTTTACTTTGTTTAAATTATTTTTTATGCTATTGTAATTTCCTGGAAGTTTCATGTGAGTTGAATAGTGATAAGATACCAGAGAAGATTTGTCTGTCTAGGTATTTTGTATGGTGGCACTGTTGACACAAATTCACCCTTAAAACAATTTACAAATCTAGACACAGAAAGATGCCATTTTCACTGGTGGAACTTCTTGGTTTCAGTCAACAGTAAGCTCTTTTGGTACAATTCCAAGCTGCAGTTTTTATACATGGGGTTGCTCAGATTCATCAGCTGCTGAGCATTTCCATTTCTATTGGTAGGGTCAGTGCTAACCCAGAATGGGTGTCTTACAGGCCTCTCCACTCTGTGGAGTAAGATCACCATGAAACTCTTGATGTTAACACTACTTTGGATGCTTTGATTGCTTGTTGATGCTTTGGAAATCTGCAGAATCACAGGTATTAATCACTGCTTTGTTATTACTAGGAGAAGGACATCACACCTGATCCAAGTTTGTTAGAAAAAGTGAATGAATGTGCAAAACATTTGGAGATCATGAGGAGCCATGAACAGCCATTATCCCATCTGAGTCCAGAACTATGTGACATTTTTGACTTCTTCATTGCTTTGACTATATGTAATACAGTTGTGGTTACTGCACCAAATCAGCCCCGACAGAAGGTGAGTTAAAGAAACAGTAAAAGAAAGGTTAAGTTCTTTTGCATTGATTCTAATTTATCTTGTACGTTGGGCAAATGAAAGCCTCCTGTTCTAGTGAGAAACAGCTGGAACTAGTTTTTAGACAAGTCTTTGAACCATGATGTTATAGAGCAGGTTTAGTTATCATAGAATCATAGAATGGTCAGGGTTGGAAGGGACCTCAAGTTCCAACTGCCCTGCCATGGGCAGGGGCAGCTCACACTAGATCAGGTTGCTTAGACCCCCATCCAGCCTGACCTTAAGAACTTCCAGAGATGGGGCTTCTACAACCTCCCTGGACAACCTGTTCCAGTGTCTCATCACCCCCCCTGGTGAAGAACTTCTTCCTAACATCCAGTCTGAATCTACCCATTTCTAGTTTTGCTCAATTCCCCCTCGTCCTGTCACTACTCAACATTGTAAATATGCAAGACTTCTGGAAAATAATATAAGCTGTCTGTGAATATCTTGTACATGTGGAAGAAATTAAGAAAAGTCTGAGACATTTTAAAAAGTTTAAAGAGAGAATATGCTTGGAAAATGTCACTTAAAACTTCTAAATTATGCCAAAGGATGAGTCTTAAGCTCATTGTGAGAAATAATGGTCATTGCTGCTTAAATCAGCCTAAACTGGTGTCATTGATGGATGAAGATTTCAAAAACACAATCCCAAGATGATCTGTAAGACAAAATTATAATGGAATGATGTATTAAGGCTAGCCAGCAGCTGGAATTTCCATTCTGGAGCAAATTCTGTGATTTGTTTCTGTTCCAGATTGGAAGGGGGGAAAAAAGGTGGACTAGTCTGCAATGTTTTTGTGCCAGGAAAACATTTGGAGAATGCCCCACTGTTACGTAGTAACATAATACTGTGAATATGATGTTGCTATTAATAACATTAGATCTGTTTTTAAAGTTTTATGTAAACTGAGGTGAGTGATAAAACTGAACCAAAATACTTTGATGTTGAAAGAGAAGACAGTGGAAATTATTTATTTCAACACATTTCTCATGTGAATATTGTCAGCATTGGCATATTCTCATACAAATTTCTGATACCATGCTTTTCGACAGAAATAACTCTTGCATTAACCTCACTTTTTTTAATACCATCAATGAATATGCACAAAGAATGTGAATATTTGCTACTAATGGTAGTTTTTAGTATGCAGTAGTGATGATACTACAACATTGACAGTCTATCTTCTAGTTATAACTGAGGAGGTGAAAGAACTGAAAATGGGTTTAATACAAATATGTGCTTTCACACACAGGTATAATCTGAAGTTCTAGTAAGGGTTTTTTTGCTGTTGAGTCAGTTTTGTCCATTTAATTTCCTTTCTCATAATATGAGTACACTAATTTTTGCTTTCAGATGAATTCTCCTCAGGTTGAGTTGCTTAGGCTGACTATCAGTGTAAGAATTCTTGTACAGCTTTTCTTTAGGTTTTGCTCATTGTTTTGGCTTTTGCTTCTCAAGGTTAGAGATCGATTTGAACTAAAATCTCCAGTGAAAACCATAGAAGACTTCATACGGAGATTCACTCCAAGTCGTTTGACCTCTGGATCTAACACCAGCAGTTCATCTAGTCTATCTACAAGCAAATCAATGCACAAATTTGGTTTAAGTGTGCTTTCATCTACATCTACGGATAGCACTCTGTTAAAACTGGAAGAGAAGCTGGCATACTCTGCACAGATGAATAACAATGGCTACAGCTCCCAGCAAGGCCGGACAGTTGTAGGGAGTGGACCTGAGGAAGGAGAACTCCGTTATGAAGCAGAGAGTCCAGATGAAGCTGCCCTTGTCTATGCAGCAAGGGCATATAACTGTTCTCTGGTTGGAAGGCTGTCTGACCAGGTATCAGTGGAGCTACCTCACCTGGGAACATTAAGCTTTGAAGTGTTACATACATTGGGCTTTGATTCCATCAGGAAAAGGATGTCAGTAGTGGTCAGGCATCCTCTCACAGGTGAAATAAATGTTTACACTAAAGGAGCAGATTCAGTTGTTATGGATCTTCTTCTGCCCTGCTCTTCAGGTACACCTCTTACTTACCTCTTGGTGGGAGTGGGGGTAGGAGAGAGGCAGTTCTCAATAACTGATGAAAAGCTCATCATATCTTATTGCTTCTCTAGCATGTAGACCTACCTGCTTTCGTTGTGAATATAGGGAATGTAGAATGGCAGCTGTCTCTCTTCTAATACCTTGTTATTATGGTATATTTTCTGTAACAATAGGTTGTTCACCTTACAAGAATGAGTTAATATACAAGGTCTTTTACTAGAAATCTTTATTTTGAAAGAATTTTTTGAAACTCTGCCAGAGCAATTTATATTTCTTCAGGAAATCCTTCCTGGCAGTGCTTGATTATTTGAGCATTTTATATGAAACCCAAGTACTTCCTATTGCAGCTCCCCTCTCTCTTTCATTTGTGACTCTTTACAGCCTTTTGCTGTAATATGTTTACATAAATTAACACATTTACCTTGGTGTGACTATGCCATAAAAACAGAAAGGTTGTGGCAAAAGAGGAAGAGATGCTGTTTAGATGAGTTGGTAATAGACATGTAACTATGAAAATGGACTACCTCACAAAAGCATGGAGTCTTACCAGCTCCCAGATACTGCATGAAACAGGGAGAACCTTATATAGCTGCTAATTGTAATCAGTTGAATTCCAGAAGAACTCAGTGAACATTCAGAAGTTCAAGGAGATGCACAGGTATCAATTTGCATCTAATTTGCTATATTTTCAATACTGAATTTAGTTCAGTATTTAAAGGTTACCCCAGTATGAATGGACAGAGCCTCAAAGTGCTAGAGGTACTTCCCATGTTTCACTAACTTTGTGGTTACTTTGACATCAGTTGAAGTAAACAATTGTGAAAGGCTTATACTGTGTGATTTTAGTTTAATGAAATAACAGAAAAATGTTGGCATTAGTTTTCTGTTTACAGCCACATAAATCAAAGCTGAGCCAAAAAAATTAAGAACAACTTGTTCTTAACTAACAACAAAGTATTCATGATTAATTTTCTGGTGAAGATCTGATATAACAGAAGCTACAGAGAGCATCTGTGGAAATTTGTTTCCCTCCAAAGTACTAACAGAGAATTAGTAGTACTGAGAATCTCTAATAACATACCTAGAGAGTAATGTTTGAAAATGAGTTATCAGAATTAGTACTGAGCATTACAAGGAAAAAAAATATTTTATGCCAAGTCTTAAATATTTTATCAGAATTTAATAGACTATGTTTGCAGCTCCTGTGTGTACACACAGTAAACTCAATGGATCACAGAAATTTCAGGCAAATTTCAGGAGGATCTAAGACCCACCTAAGTGAAAACAAGGCCAGTTAGAAAACTAAACAATAGTGACATTACTAAAGGTGGTGTATTTCAGAGAAAGGGAAGCAGAGTTCCTGAAGATCAGTGTTGACAATGAGCACATACTGTAGATGGGAAAATAGAGCTATTCCACCATCTTTACAGGCAGGTGTATTGCAGGTGGCTTTGAAATTGTCTTGTGATTTGGTTTATTGCTTTGTTTAAGTTTTTTTAACTCAAATTGAACTATGAGTTTTAGTATATTTTGCTTTTGCAAGCAGTGTAAACTGCAGCCACTAGAGCATCATAAGAAGTTTCCCTTGTTTTCTAGCCCTCTGGGCCACTGCTGGCTTTAGTAATTCTGATCTGTCTGAAAAAAAAGTTTGACTTTTCTCTTGGGCGGCTTCACTCCTGGACCTGAATTCACATCTCTGCTGCAGTATCCTAATGTCAGTGGATATGTTGCCAATTCTTGAGGGAACAATATCTTTTTCCAATTACAGGAATGTATTCCTCAGGTAGAGGAGCCTGAGAAGATTTGTGCTGCGGCTATTATCTCAGGTGCAGCTTCTGTTAGTGGTTTCATCCTGATCTCTGGTATGGGAGGAGATGTAATGCTATGGGAATTCAAGAATTTATCATTTTAAAGCATTGACCAATAAGTGAATCAAAATGACAGCTATTCCCAGTGCTCAATTTTTGCTGTGTTAGTGACTCTGGGACATGTAAATTGTGCACCAGTTCAGCATGCATCTTGATACTTGTGCCCTTAAACTGAAGAATCAAGGCAGCACTGTGTCTGTAATCTCCCAACTCAAACATCACGTGGCATGACTGGGTCTTGTCAGACACAAAAGTCACTGTTTGGAAGGACGAGTGTTTTAAATTACGACATGAGGAACAGCCCAAGCTCAGAAGCAAAAGTATTATCTTGTACCTTCAGTTGTGTCTTACAGAAAATCCAAAATTGCCTTAATCTTGAAAACTGAAATTACTCCCTTTGCTCTGCCTGTAGATCTAGTTGAAACCATGAAACCTGGTGTTTTCTGATAGCGTGCAGATATTTCCAAAAGCCTTGACATAATTTCCAAAAGTGTATTGTTTTTACTTTATCTTAATAGTCACCATGTTCATAAATAAGAAAATTACTGTTTGAGTCAATACCCAAATCACAGGAACTGTGCAAATAAGTCATTGAGAAAACAATGGACTGGGCTGGCTTTATGCAGCTTGTAATCATGGAAGGAAATGAAGCAATCAGAACACTGCTATCTCTCTGTCGTTCTTTTGGAGAAGGCTTATTTGCTGATGTGGTTACACTGCTAAAAAGAATTCCAGCTAAAAAAGAATCTGCACAACTGGGTTTTGTCTATGGGAGATTCCTTCCCCCTTCTAACTTCTGAGCAGAAGGAAGAAGAATCTCAGGGTACAACTGATAAGGCACATGAAGAGTTACAAAGGGATCTGGCTGTCACTGGTCTGCTGGTGAACAAGAGAGATGGAGTCTTCCACTCTGGAACTGAGAATATATACAGAAAATTATATGCACATCTGAATTTGTAGAGAATTTCTGTGTTTGTTCATTGAAGGTGGTACAAGCATTTGGCATAATGATCACTGCATTAGCACCCATGGTATTCAGATGTATCTGAAGTGATTAACACCACCTAACCTTGAAGGGATAGAAACAACTTCTGATGTATTTAAGCACCCATTCAATTTTGAAGCATTTAAATCAAGGAGCGACTGCAGTAGCTAGTCCCATAAGACAGTTTCATGAGGGATATTAAAAAACCAAGACATTTCTCTCTAGAATAGCAATGTATCACAAAAAATTAGGAAGAATTCTTGCCGGCTGAATGTTATAGAGCTAAGTCACATATGCCAAAATCATTATCATTCACAAACAGAAAAGAAGCTAAATTAATCTGTGGTAGACTACCAGTCCCATATATGTATATTTCTACTTAATGTTGCAACTGAATCTAGTTGTGATCTGTTCATAACATCTGAAAGAACCTGGTGGGGTGTGTGTCAGAGCTACAAGCAATAGTGTAAGAAAGGGTTTTCCAACTGCAAATCATATTTGTAGGAATATTCTTCCAGAATAATATATCTGCATTGTCCTTTTAAGAAAAGAGGGGAAATGGGCACTGAACAGTATAAACAGTAAGATATTGAAGAATGATAGGGGTTGGAAGAGACCTCTGGAGGCTATCTAGATTTATGCCATCTAATTTACATACCTATGTTAACTGCTTAATATAAGGGTATAGCACCAATAGGTTCTCAGTGTGATCAGTTGAGAGGGGTGAGCATATCCAGGGGTGAGCTGAGATCATATGTAGTAGCTCTCTTCTGATACTCACACTTCTTAGGACAAATGGCACTCACCTGATTCTGTGACTGGTGATTGTGCAAGTACCAGTAATACAAATACTGCAATTACAAAATGTTTCTCCACCCCCCAAAAAATTCCGACTTTAAGGGGGAAAAAAGAAAGAAACAAAAAAACCTCCTGCCATATGGTACCAGGCATTCTCACTCAATTGTTCCAATCCAAAATTTACCAGCTTGTACATTTACTTTAGTACTAACCCTGCAATTCATATTATTTCAGATTGCTACTAGAGTATGTTGTACATTAACCTGTCTTGATCCTAGATGATAAAAAACATGCATGTCACCTGTTTTTAACTTTGGAAGACATCACTTCAGGTAATAGAATAGAATGAGCTGAAACAAAATGTGCCACTGTCATATTCATTACTCTTTTTTGATCACACTGAACCAATCCCAACTAAAGAGAGAAAAGCAAATTAGTCCTGGTTTAGAGTTCTTAGACATGGCTTTAAGTGAAGAGTAAAGCTAAGTGGAAGTTATGCCATTTTATTCAAAGTGGAAACTTGCTCTGGCATCTACATAAGTGTAAACTGTCTTACAAATGAAATCACAGTCATACTCAGAACTTCATTAATTGATTCAGTCCAATAGGTCATATCAGTACAGCAGCAGCAGAAGCACCTTCATACACTTAGATATGCAAACCAGAGCACTGCTTCTGGTTCTTTTGAGATAATAATTTTGGTGGAAAATGAATGCTATTTTCAAGTAAGTGTAATTTTTCTGCACGTGATGAGATGTGGAGAAGTGTTTTGTAGTAGTGTATTGAAATCATACTATGCTTTCTGGAAATATTGTTTACTGTGAAGATTACCATGGTTTCTCGAAGTATTCAGGCCACATAAATACATAAGGAATAAGAAAGAGAAGGTCTTTCTGACACACATTTGCAACTACTTTTGAAGAGACAAGGCAGAAAAGAACAAAAAGGCATAATTTTTTTTTCTAAATGGAATGTTTTACTTGAGTTTCCCAAGACACATGAGCAGCTCTTCAAAAGTTTCAGTTATAAAGTGCTGGTACAGTGAATACTGTAGACAAGTTTTTATCCTCTGAGGCCATTCAGCTGCTGTTATTTTTTTCTATCACTAATTTCTTTTTTTATTGTTTAGATGACCCTCGGGGCAAACATCAAAAAAAAATCCAAAGCAAAACCCAGAATTTCCTTAATCTTTATGCTGTAGATGGGCTGCGAACCCTCTGTATTGCAAAAAGAGTAAGTAAATGCAGATCCTTACTTTGCTTTTAAGGAGAGTCTTGACTTTTTTCTGTAAAGTATGAATGCCTTTGCATCACATTGACTGTGCCCTCACATACTCTCTTTAATAGGTTCTCAGCAAGGAAGAGTATGCCTGTTGGTTAAAAAGTCATTTAGAAGCTGAATCCTCTATTGAAAATCGTGATGAACTTCTGTTTCAGTCAGCACTGCGGATAGAGAAGAATCTGCATCTGCTAGGTAATGAAATGAGAGCTGAACATTAAATTAAAATGTGTTAAAAATTCTGAAAGCTTGGCTGTGAAATCCATTCTTTCCCTTAAATGGTTTCTGACAGTACAGAAATTGGCTTCTTTTGGACTTTGTCATGGCTGTCTTGTGCAGCACCAGAAAGGAATGGGATATAATTAACATAACAGACATATCCTGTTTCCCTTGCTCCTGCCATCATTTTACCAGTAGTGAAATGAGTGGAGTTATACCAGGAATGTATATGACACAATATCACGAATGGGAACTGCTGCTCTAAACAGGAAGGAGACTTGGCCTAAACCATTGACAGAATTTTATTAGCTCAGTGCCCTCTCAACATATTAGAGACTTTCATGACTCCAGGGGTACCAGAGACACTCACAAAGTTCATAAACTGCATTTGTGAGAGGCATCAACTCTCATATCCATCAGGTGCATCTTATGCTCTCAGGGCTTGTGTATTCTGTGGAAGAGGATTGCAGTACTTCCTTATGATGCAGTTAAAATCAGTGTAGGTAAAATGTGTTCCAAGAACTAAGTCATATTCTTCCTCTACTAAGTTGTGATGTCAACAGCACTAAGATTCTAAAAAATATCTATTTCTACACTATTATTCCAAGCATGCAACTGCTTTCTCTGGTAACGAAACTAGGACAGTCATAACACTGTTGGAGATAACCTTCACTAATTGCTAACTTGCCTGTCTCTGAGAGACCAGATCCATGTCACTCAGCTTCTCATGAACCCGCTACAGGTTAAGGCTCCCCATATAACCAAGGGAGAAACAAAAAAACAAAGTGCAGTTTAATTGGTCTTAGATACCTTCTTTAGGCTTAGATGAATCATGCCCTTGAAGTGTCTGTTTCTCTCCTCTGACTTAAAGGGGACTATGCGGTGACTAATTCAGACCACATTAATTAGGAAGATCCCACTGTGATTTTCTATGCTGCCTCTTGCTGCATTATGGGGGGGGGAGAGGTGAGGGAAGTGAAATTGAGCTGCCAGCCATATAAGAGAGGTCTAGCCAGAAGTAGACTGCCTATTTGGTCACAGAATCACAGAAACTTTCAGGTTGGAAAAGACCCTTAGGATCACCAAGTCCAACTAGTAATCCTACTCTACAAGGCTCACTCCTAAACCGTATCCCCAAGCACCACCTCCAAACAACCTTTAAACACATCCAGGGTTGGTGACTCAACCACCTCCCTGGGCAGCCCACTCCAGTGCCTGATCACTCTTTCTGTGAATACTTCTTTCCTTACACCCAGTCTAAACCTACCCAGTCACAGCTTGAGGCCACTCCCTCTTGCTCTATCACTAATTACCTGGGAGAAGAGACTGGCACCAGCCTCTCCATGATGTTCTTTCAGGTAGTTGTGGAAAGCAATGAGGTCTCCCCTCAGCCTTCTCTTTTCCAAACTAAACAGCCCCATCTCCTTTGGTCACTCTTCGTAAGATTTATCCTCCAGGCCCTTCAGCAGCTTCATTGCCCTCCTCTGCACTTTCTCCAGCACCTCCATATCCCCCTCTATAGATGTGCCCAAAACTGGACACAATACTGGATGTGTGGCCTCACCAGAGCTGAGTACAAGGGGACAATCACCTCCCTAGTCCTGCTGGACACAGCATTTCTAATACAAGCCAGAATGCCACTGGCTTTCTTGGCCACCTGGGCACACTGCTTGCTTGTATTCATTTGCTTGTCGATAAAAACCCCTGGGTCCCTTCCTTGGTCATGTCCCAAGAACCTCCCACTGTGGTTTGTGTCTTGCAATGACCAGTTGAGATTAGGTTGCAGGACTAAATAAGTTGATCTGGAAAAGGAGTATTCTTTGTACACTGTTTAGATAGAGTCATAGAATGGTTCGGACTGCAAGGGACCTTAAAGATCATTTAGTTCCAATCTCTCTGTCATGGGCAAGGACTTCTTCCACTAGACCAGGCTGCTCAAAGCTCCATCTAACCTGGCCTTGAACACTTCCAGGGAGGGTGCATCCACAGCTTCTCTGGGCAACCTGTTCCAGTGTCTCACCACCCTCACAGTACAGAATTTCTTCCTTATATCCAATCTAAATCTAACTTCTCTCAGTTTAAAATCATTGCATCTCTTCCTGTCACTAAAATACCTGATAAAGGGTCCCTTACCATCTTTCCCATAGGCCCCCTTTAGGTACTGGAAGCCTGCTAGAGTATCTACCTGGAGCCTTCTCCTCTCCAGACTAAATAACCTCTACTCTCTCAGCCTGTCCTTCTGTGAGAGATGCTCCAGCCCCGTGATCATCTATGTAGCCCTCCCCTGGATTTGCTTGTGCAGATCCACGTGTTTCTTATGCTGAATGCCCCAGAGCTTGGTAATAATAACTTTCCCTACATTGCACTACAAATGTATTCCCACCTACATGACTAGTGCTCAGACTAATGTTGCTAAATTATTTTTTCCAAAGCACAACCACAGGAATAACAAATAGCTAATAAAAGTTCACTTTGCGTTTCCTGTTGTTCCAGGTGATTTGCATGCGCTCATTCTCTAGTAGTTAGGGCTTACGTTTCTTCACATTGAAGCCTCTCTGAAACTCAGTGGAGCATTGTTGTGGTGACACTGAACTTGGATTCATGATTTATTCTCTGCTGTATCTACTTTGGTGACTGGTGTCTTCCTGCAAGAGCAAAGAGCAGCAACAAGGCAGGAAAAGGTTTATGACTGCAGCCTTAGTGATGTTGCCAAGCTGTACTCCTGCTGCCATTCCCCTCTCAAAAGGGAGAAATCTCTTATGACCCAGCCTCTCCTAATGGAAGAAAGGCAATTAAGACCCTTAAGAACTGAAGATACAGAGCAGAGAGACAATAAGCAAAGCTGCGTCAGCATTGTGAACTTCTGAGACTAAAAGTGGCATCAGATTGTTTTTGAAGATTTGAATTCTGGTTTTGTTGTTGACTGTTGATGAAAATGGTTACCCCAGATACTTTCTGCTCCTCTCAATACCCAAAAAAAGATGCTCAAATCTTGCAACCATTGGAAATTTGGCTCGAAATTTCCTCGAAAAAAGGAATTTGCTTTTTGAAAAATCCAAACTTACAATTTGAGATGAACCCTAAGTGTTCATTTAACATGCAGTATGTTTCTTTTTCTATGTGCTTAGGTGCAACTGGCATCGAAGACCGTTTACAGGATGGTGTTCCAGAAACCATTGCAAACTTGCGCAAAGCTGGGTTGCAGATTTGGGTTCTTACTGGAGACAAGCAAGAAACAGCTGTTAATATTGCTTATGCCTGCAAGCTGCTGGATCACGATGAAGAAATCATTACTTTGAATGCTGAATCACTAGTAAGTAGATTGAGTGCACAAGTTTACTTGCTTTGTTTTCAGCTCATGCAATTTAAAGTTTCATGGTTTCTTTTCCTTTCCCTCCCTTTTTTTTTTTTTTTTTCCTGCTTCAGCTGTAATTGTCAGGTAGGACATGTCTTTGACTACTTGCCAGTGAATCATGCTTCTGAGTCATGGTATCATGCATCATAAGTTATTGAAGGCATGCAACTGTATGCAGTGGGCTCTACAGTGAATGAAAATATGCCATAGCAGAATAAATGCCTTTCTTTGGTATGCATTCTCAAAAGATCCCTGGTTTTGCTTATTGGCACTGAGGGGTCTCCAAAAGCAATCTATTTTTAAACATGTTGTGGAAGAAAACAATTTATTACCTTTTAAGAATTTGTGCTTTATTTTACACTGCTGAAATGTAATATTTAGAAAGCTCAATCATTCATGCTTTCTCAGCTGGCTTTGTCTCTGGAGTTTAAATTTTGATGCTAACACTGTGAGTCAGTAAAGCAGTAATGCCTTGCTTTCTAACAGACCTTTCCTTATTCTTCTGAGTTACTAATCTTCCTTGTGCTCACCTCATTGCAAACAGACAGTCACAAAGACTTTACTGATATGGTCTAACATACAAGGGACCAGACTGATTGTACTCTAGTCCTTTAAATGGGTGATAAAATTGGACTTCAGACCAACAGAGGAGAGGTAGGCCAGCAGTATCCAGCTCCAATTTCCTTTGAAAAGGAAGAAAAGATGACAGCATTTTCCAATCTTGAGTGTATCAACTGAAGTGGTAAATTGATTTTTTTACGATCTTTCTTTTTATCATACTTTGCTGTGAGTTCAGTAGCATTTCATTTTAAGTGTTCATGTAGTCTCAATAACATCTTACAGTTGAGTGTGGCTAGGAGAGAGAATTCAGCTTAAATAATCTTTAATTGGTCTTTAACAATGCATAACTATTTGATCTCAGTTGTAGGCGTGTACATGGTGTTCACCACCCTACTTAACTTGGTACTGATGCTGATTATATCATTTCCCAGCACTGTTATTCTGAAAATGAGCTAAAAGAAATTCATTTAGCAGACAATACTGCATGTTAAAGTGGAATTAGATTTTAAGCCTTTTGGGTCCTCACTGCTGTCATATCTTCTGTAAGAATTGTGTTTAGAGCAAATAGAAAAGAAGATTAATAGAAATTAAAACATTAACAGTGCAGCAAATATAGCACATTCCTTATAGTCCTTATGCCTAAATATACAGCAAATACAAATGTTTGAATGTATGTTCTTTTCTCTCAAGTGGTTTGTTTTTTTTTTCAGGAGACATGTGCTGCCTTGCTGGAACAGTGTCTGCAATGCATAGAATCTAAATTTTCAAACAACACAGTAGACGAAGCTACTGGAAACGTGACTGTTGGGTTCACCCCTCTCTATCCACCTTCTTCCCCTGTGCTTTCCAGCTTGGGCCTAGTGATTGATGGAAGGACTCTAGCTTATGCCCTGGAACCTGTGCTAGAAGATAAATTTCTTGCATTAGCCAAGCGATGCCGTTCAGTACTGTGCTGTCGTGCTACCCCACTCCAGAAGAGCATGGTAGTGAAATTAGTCAGAGACAAACTCAAAGCAATGACCTTGGCAATAGGTAAATATCTCAGTTTTAACTATCCAGCCTTGACATATGCTGAGCCTTGAGGATTTTGACTTTTTAATTTGCAATAGAACCCTCCCAGCTGCTTCATGACTCAAAACAGCCTTCCAGTTTTGTCTGAAGATGTAGTGGACAGCTCTAACATATTCAAAACCAAGACAGAACTCTGCAGTACTATTGGGACTTCTTTCTACAGAAGTTAGATAATTGGGACCCAGGTACGCTGTGAGGTCTTGGCATATCTAAACACATCTGTGAAGAACTGGGTTAGCTGATTCCATGAAGAACACCATGTTGTATCTACTGTATTACACAGAATGATGTTGTGCTTAGTGTTGTTTCATCCAATCATGTTTAAACTCAGGGCTCTGCGTTTTTCATCATAAGGCAGCTATACAGCATAGGATCTGAGAAGGCCTTGTCAGTACAGAGAATGCATTTACCACTGGCATCATGCCAGAACTTGCACTTCTTCCTTGCTCAGTTGGTGAAGGGGAGATTTTGTCAGTCAGCCTGTTTTAAATCTGGCAGCATATTCCATGTTGGCATGATTTTTACATAAGGAAAGTACCAAGTTTAGGCTCAAGTTGTGTTAGAAAATATGATTGCAGTGTATATTGTCACACACTAGCTTTTATCTACCTTTCTTGGTTAAATCATAACAGCAGCACATGTGGATTGGACCTACCCACGAGAAGCCCTAAGTACATATCAGAATTGACAGGCCCCATTGATGTCCACATCACCAAATGTGTGCTGATTATAATAATCCTTATGCTCACCACCTAGCTCAAATGTGCCTTGCTTGTACTGAAATTATATCTTTGGCTGACTGATTGCAGACATAGCCATTTGCATATGCTGTCAAAAAATGTCTGGCTGGTAAACTTGAATTGTCCAGATTGATAAAAAACACTGGGCAGCTTGTATTGTCATTCTTTCTGAGTATCTTGAGCCTGCTGAAGTCAAGCTCCTGCTCTGGTGTAACTGTCCAACTCTACATCCTCCCTCTTAACAAACATGAGCTAACTTGGGTTTGTGTTGCACAGTTACAAAGACATCATCTTTTTCAAGTGAGGAGATACCACTCGTGTGCCAACAGCAGGGGTACTGGAGTAAGATGTAAATGTATGCCTCAGCCACTGAAATTTAAAAGCAAGTGTCTTGTCATAAGTTAATACAATTTCATTTTCCACTAGCATTCTGGCTATTTATTTAAGAGGTTAAGAAGAAAAATATCCCATTCTGGTGTCCTTTTTATGCCACCTGTTACTTGTGGTCTTATGACTGGAAGCAGAGCACGTCACAACCATTGCAGTTAAATCTATATGTGATGGGTGTATTAAAGATCTCAGACTGCTCAACCCAATTCAGGAATTCGTCTACTTTTTAGCTTTATTGCAATTTTTCTTGTGTAGACATTCTCATTGGTTTTAGGTCTCCTTGCATTTTTCATTCTTAGCCATACCTGATGGCAGGCAGATGAAGCGGGAAGCAGAAGTATTAGGAAGCTCATTCTTAGCCTTTCAATGTTTTAGTATTTGTGCACTTCAGGTGAGATACTTGAATTTTACATCCTATTAAAAAGAGGGGAATATATTTTACTTTTAGTTTTCCATGATGAAAAAAAAAAAGCCTACAAAGATGAGAATGTCTTGACAGCTTTGCTAAGCTTTGTAACTTTTATCCCAAAGATGAATCATTTTCTACCCCACATCTCCCTTATTATACTCAGCCAACACTCAGTAACAACCAGTTTTCATTTCCTTTGCTGCTGCTAGCTTTTCCTAATCTACTACTGATAACACAACTGTATCTTGTCACATTTAGGTGATGGTGCTAATGATGTCAGCATGATCCAAGTGGCAGATGTTGGTGTGGGGATCTCTGGTCAAGAAGGCATGCAGGTAATATTGCTTATTCACTGGAAAGCATTTCTATGAAAGGGTGAAATTGGCGCTTCCTGTATGTCAGCATGGCTGAAGTGCCTTTGGATAGCCAGCACAAATGATGGAGAAGCAGCAATTGTGCTCAAGGGTGCCAGCTGAGTGTCCTAAGGATGCTTTCAGCTTGAGGCCGAGCTTGTGTTTGTTCTCAGATCCATGACAAGTTTAAACATGCTACCTTCTTAGAAAATTCAAATTATGAGATACCTCCAAGCAATATGGTTTAAGAACTAGTTCATAAATACTGATTCAAAGAAAGAAAAATGCTTAGCTATGCATATTTAGGCAATAAAGGTTCACCTTATTCTTTTCTTTAGTCTTCTCTCTCCTGTATTGCCTGGGTATACTTCTCCTGCAGAGAAGCTTCACAACTCCATCCAGCTGAGACAGCTTATTTGCATGATGTGGTGATGACCCTTAGCCCAACCACTCACGCATCTCACTCACTCAGCCTATCCAAACAGCAGAACAGCAAAGAAAGAGGAACTTTCAGCCATTTGCAGAGCCACTGCTCCCTACACTCTATTCCAAGTCTGGCTTTTGACCCCATTTCCTGACATAGGGAACAGCAAGATAAGAGAGTCTTTTGGAAGCATTCAGTTTGTGATTACTGTACTTAGCACTGCATAAGAGGCACATCTCCTTTCCCCAGAAGAGAGGATGTATATGTATAGAATGTACAGTAGGTATACGTATTACCTATTACCTCTGCTTCCTTTACTGCTCAGCTGCAGTTCAGTTGCCATGTTGGCACCAGACATGGCAGTAAGACATAGATAATGAGGAAGATACCTTATTTCCACAACTTACCTTGTATTTAGGCTGAGTGCAGGCTAATTGCATGAGAAAATAGAGTAGCTGAGTGTATGTCAGAGCTCTTCAGAGAACATGGGAAATGTTTCCATCCTGAGGACTTGAGCAGATGTGCATGATCCTTAACTTAGTTACTGGTGGGTGGTTCTCTGACCCACATTGCATTTTTTGCAACACTGTCTGGATGTATTGCCTGAAAGGGAAGAAAGGCCTCCTTCACACAGTGAGCAAGTTGGCAATAGAACTTGATTCCATGGGATTTCCTGGATGCTGTGATTTATTTAGGTCACGCACAAAATTATGAGACAAAAATTTAACTGAGCTCTGAACTTGGATGTCAACTGTGTGCATTTTTTAACATGCAGATTACCGGAAGCTAGGACAGTTCTCTGGAGAAAAGTCAGTAGTTGTTTTTTCTTATTTATTCATATGCTCATCTGAAGGCATCCTGGATACTGGGGAAGAGGGGCTTCAGGCTGACCCAGCAGAGCTACTGCACTTGTTCTTCTCTTAGTCCCCAGGGCAAATGGATTTCCATCAGCACCTTTCATACAGGTTTCAGGCCCGAAATCAATTAAAAGTGTTTCTCCAAATATGTTAGCAGCTGTAAATTAGACTGGAAAGAAGCCACCACAAAAATAGCCAGATACTCATTGTGTATCATATGGCACCCCAACCACAGAACCTGTAGGTCTGAGGGCAAGACTAAAGGAAGTCTTGGATTAAGCTGATAATTGGTGTGTTTGCTGTTCCACAGCCTTCATCAGGCTTTGAGAGCTTTGCATAACTTCTGAAGTATCACCCTGCAGGCAGTCCAGGCTCCAGAAAGCCCAGAGGAAACTGTTTTTTTGGGGACCCCTCCAAGCCTATCAATTCAAAAACTTCTTGGGTCTTGTCACCTCTTATGACCTTACCAGCTCCTATCATCTATGAAATTCAGGTCACTTTTTGCCCTAATGCAGACAGGTAGTGCTCGTAGGATTTTATGAACTCCTCTCCCCACTGCCACTTTCAGTTGAGCTCACAGACTTAGAAAAAACAGTCCTCAGATAACCTGGCTTTTGCAGTGTATTCAAATTTGAAAGCTATTAGCTCATTAACCCATTAAACTACCTGTTTTTTTCTAAACGAAATTTCAACAAAGCGGAAAATGTTTATAGATCCATTCCTTTACTCTCCTAAGGAACCATGAAGGCCAGTTTGCTATAAACAACTGTCAGAATCCTACACATGCAGTTACTCAAAAGACTATGAGCAGCAATTCTCTCTGATTTGTTGTCTATCCATATTCTATGGGAGCACATGGAGCATGAATCACTTTTTCCTCTAAAAAAAACTGTAAGTAAAAATAAAAATGTGAAGATCAAGAGGCTATTTTGAGATTAAATAAACATGCAAATGTAATTGGATCCCACACTATCTTCCTCACCATGCTCCTCACTGTAATCAAAATGGAATCAAAAAGAAAAAAAAACACCTGTCACTTCTCACAATGTGTTGTGAAGTGCTATGTTAGAAGTGCAAATGAAGCTAGTGGTTTTGTTTTAACATTGGAATAGACTGAGATGGAGTGGAGAGCAAGGAAATGGGCATAGCTCAGCTCTGTTCTCTTCAAACTGCAAGCTGGCTGTGTGTCTGCAAGACAAATCAGGCTGTTCTATGCAGGGAGGTTATAACAACTGTATCTCACTACCTGAGAAATCCCAGGGTGTTTCAACATAATAAAAATTCCCCTGTGATTATGTACATCTACTGCTTAGACAGCAATGCATTATTGCACCTTCTCTTGCACACTGTTTTAGAGTTTGCTTTAATAGCTTGTACAAGCACTTACTTGGGAAAACTGAGCCTCTTTGATTATTTAGCAAGAAATAAATGGTGGAGGGGTGGACCTGTACATCAGGGAGGCACTAGATGCCATTGAGCTGGAGATCAGGGAGGATCGGGTTGAGTGCTTGTGGGTGGGAACAGTCCTGGCTCACTGGAGAGGTTCCAGAAGACTCAGTGTGTATCATATGGCACCCCAACCACAGAACCTGTAGGTCTGAGGGCAAGACTAAAGGAAGTCTTGGATTAAGCTGATAATTGGTGTGTTTGCTGTTCCACAGCCTTCATCAGGCTTTGAGAGCTTTGCATAACTTCTGAAGTATCACCCTGCAGGCAGTCCAGGCTCCAGAAAGCCCAGAGGAAACTGTTTTTTTGGGGACCCCTCCAAGCCTATCAATTCAAAAACTTCTTGGGTCTTGTCACCTCTTATGAACTTACCAGCTCCTATCATCTATGAAATTCAGGTCACTGGAGCGCTGCAATTGATGGCTACAGGCTCTTCAGGAGAGATAGGCAAGGAAGAAGGGGTGGAGGGTTGGCCCTGTACATCAGGGAGGCACTAGATGCCATTGAGCTGGAGATCAGGGAGGATCGGGTTGAGTGCTTGTGGGTGGGAGCAGTCCTGGCTCACTGGAGAGGTCCCAGATGACTGGAAGCTGGCCAGCGTGGTGCCCATCCACAAGAAGGGCCGGTTGGAAGAGCCAGGGAATTATAGGCCTGTCATCCTGACCTCAGTGCCAGGCAAGATTATGGAACAGGTCATCTTCAGTGCAATCACATAGCACTTACAGGATGGCCAAGGGATCAGGCCCAGCCAGTATGGATTTAGGAAGGGCAGGTCCTGCCTGACCAACCTGATCTCCTTCTATGATCAGGTGACCCACCTGGAGGATGTGGGGGGGGGGCTGTGGATGTATTCTACCTGGACTTCAGAAAGGCCTTTGACACCGTCCCCCACAGCAAACTCCTGGCCAAGCTGTCAGCCTGTGGCTTGGACAGGAGCACACTGCGTTGGGTTAGGAACTGACTGGAGGGCCAAGCCCAGAGAGTGGTGGTGAATGGTGCCACATCCAGCTGGCAGCCAATCCCTAGTGGTGTGCCCCAAGGATCAGTGCTGGGCCCCATGCTCTTCAACATCTTTATTGATGATCTGGATGAGGGCACTGAGTCCATCATCAGTAACACCAAGCTGGGGGCAGGTGTTGATCTGCTGGAGGGTAGAGAGGCTTTTCAGAGGGACCTTGACAGGCTGGACAGATGGGCAGAATCCAGCGGCATGAGATTTAACACATCCAAGTGCCGGGTTCTGCACACTGGCCACAGCAACCCCATGCAGTGCTACAGGCTGGGGTCAGAGTGGCTGGAGAGCAGCCATGCAGAGAGGGACCTGGGGGTACTGGTCGATGGTAGGCTGAACATGAGCCTGCAGTGTGCCCAGGCAGCCAAGAGGGCCAATGGCATCCTGGCCTGTATCAGGAACAGTGTGGCCAGCAGGAGCAGGGAGGTCATTGTGCCCCTGTACACTGCACTGGTTAGGCCACACCTTGAGTCCTGTGTCCAGTTCTGGGCCCAGAAGAAGGGCAACAAAGCTGGTGAGGGGTTTGGAGCACAAGCCCTATGAGGAGAGGCTGAGGGAGCTGGGGTTGTTTAGCCTGGAGAAGAGGAGGCTCAGGGGAGACCTTATTGCTCTCTACAACTACCTGAAGGGAGGCTGTAGACAGGTGGGGGCTGGTCTCTTCTCCTAGGCAACCAGCACCAGAACAAGAGGACACTGTCTCAAGCTGTGCCAGGGGAGGTTTAGGCTGGAGGTTAGGAAGAAATTCTACACAGAATGAGCTGCCCAAGGAGGTGGTGGAGTCACCATCACTGGAGGTGTTTAGAGGGAGACTGGATAGGGTGCTTGGTTGCATGGTTTAGTTGATTAGGTGGTGTTGGATAATAGGCTGGACACGATGTTCTTGAAGGTCTCTTCCAACCTGGTTAATTGTATTCTATTCTATTCTATTCTATTCTATTCTATTCTATTCTATTCTATTTTTATAAAACATTTTTTTATATTACTCAAAACACTGAGAGGGCAGCCAAGTAAACTTCATAAGACAGGACTGCAAATGTAATTAAAACTAATATTTTTCTTGGTTTGTCTTTAAAAGTCCAATAATTGTGCCACTTAATTGTGTTTTTCTTATTTTATTCTTTAGAAATTAATTTTATTCTCTAAATACCTGTAGTTTTTGCAGATAAAGATGTTACAGCCACGAAGATGTTCACATGTAGACCCTGAGACTTCATGATCATGCAGCTGCAATTGCCAGCCATTCTTCCACTTTTTGCTTTGTTTGATGCTGCCTGTCACCCACCATCTGGTCTGTAAACTGTAATTCCTTTGGGCAAAACCAGGTCACCTTGCATGTTCTGCCAGGCTGCCAGGTTTGCTCATGGGTATTCAGTCGGTGCAGCAATAGCTACATTTCAGAAGCACCATAATGGATTTCATTCTTCATCAGTATGGTTTCCATGGACTCTGTGAGTTGAGAAGATAACCGGATTCACTGTTGGAGCTGAAAGTGATGCTTTAAATAGTAATTCTAACTTTCCTTTCTTTAAAGGCTGTGATGGCAAGTGACTTTGCAATCCCAAGGTTCTGGCACTTGGAGAAACTCTTGCTTGTTCACGGCCACTGGTGTTATTCCCGACTCGCCAACATGGTGCTGTATTTCTTCTACAAAAATGCAGTAAGTGCTTGACTTGGCATCCCTATGCCGCCACATGCTTCCAGGGTTTATTTTGTGCTAAGTGAGAATTAGGTCAGCTTTCAAATAGTTTATAAATAAGCTGCAGAGAAATTTGCAGAGTTGAAAGACAGCTGGCTGCCATTTGCAGAAATACAGGACGCACTCCATAACAGCTACAGTGTGCTGCTGAATGTGCAGATTAGGTAAGAAAAATAACAAACACTGCTTAAGAAAAGTTTCTTCTTAGAGTGGTTTTGCAGAATTTATCTGGCTAGACATAGGAGTCTTTAATGCCAAAGACACCCTTTACTGGTCCAGAGTAGCAGTTGAGTGTACTTTCTCTTCCTGACCCTATCTCATCATCACTTACAAATCACTGGTCATATTCCCTAGTAACTTGAGATAAGTGAGCCCCCTCTGTGTCTCAAATGCAGAGACTGGTTTTTTTCCCCTTGATTTTTCCTACTCCCAACTTTTAGTAAAAGTTAATTAGAGAGGAAGCATACTGTGGTAAACAACAGACTACAGTTCTGCGTTTCCTCTCAGGTGTATGAAACATGAGTTAGTCCAGTACTGGGCACTGAGCCAGTTGCAGCTCAACTCCTTGGCCCTGAAAAGGCCCTTTGCATCAGTCTTGAAGTACAAAGGTGATTGGTTGAGAACTTCCTAACGAGATGACCAAGAATTCTACTGGGTATGTGGGATTCACTGGCAGGCACACAGATCTGGTCACCTGCAACATCTACAAATCACCTTGGGAGCAAGGGATATGAAGGAGCAGGAAGAAGAGGGAAGTCAGAGTGCTCAGGTCCCTGTTTACTTCAGAGGGCAATGCCTGTACTGTGAGTAGGAGACTGGATTTTATCCTCAATATCAGAGAAAAAGTACCTCTCAGTTTTATAAAAATTGCTTTCCAAATTTAATCTAATATTCCATTATTTTAATCTGTGGCAACTTTCTAATGCAAATTTCTCTTGTCCTGACTAATCCCCTTCTGATCTCAATCTGAAGGTAGCTATTTTATAGGGAGAAGACCATCATTTGCTCAGAATTTTGAGCATCAGAGGAATGTGTGAGGGATCTAAAGAATTAATTAAAGATCTTTATCTTAACACAAGCATGTTAAAATCTCTTCTGTGATCTGATCAGACACTGCACACAAGCAACTTTCCAGATACAAAAGAAAGAAGGGACTTCTGGTTGGAACTGCTACCCAAGTCTGAAGTAGCAAGCAGATTTAAATAATGCTGTATGTATTGGAGAGCCACCTGTTGAAGCAGACGAACGAGATATGTGCTAGTGTTCAGACGCATGAGGTTTAAGGTGTAATCCTGAATGACTCTGGAAGTCCGTATGCCCACCCCTAGTGGTGTATGTTTCCAAGATACCCTTTGACTTGATTGTATTGATTCTGAACTCTCAAGTGTATGTAGAGCCATATTACATGAATTTTTTTTTAAAAGAAGTAATACACTTAAGGCATTCCATCAGTCAGCAGCCAGAGATGTTGTTTATACATCTATGTTTTTGTTCAGCTCTTTTAAAATCTTACATTTCCTTTGGTACAACTCCCCTTGACTACAAATATTATTTCTCATGCTATTTTTAGTAAGACATTTGGAGAAGCTGATGCCTCAAGGCTAGAATATAACTGAGGAAATCTTTTTGTGTTGGCTCTGCTTTGGCAGCCTTGAGAGCATTCTGAGCAATACTTGTTGCTTCCGACTCTAAAACTGTAGTGGGATATCCAGCATATAGATGTGAATATGTCTGACACAGTGCCTGCCCTTGAGGAAAGAATATTCAAAAATGAAAGCTGAGAGCACCAGATCTTTTTGCAAGGAGACTGTTCTGGATGATTCTCTGTAGAAAGTCAAGATAACTACACTGCTAATATTCTGTAAGTTTTCTGTTTCCTCAAGTGTTTTTTTCCCCAATTTCCTCATATTTTGAATTTTTTTCACTCTCCATTAGAAACTACTAACTCAAAGTTTAAACTCCAAATTGCTGCAAAAGCCATTTGAAAACTCAGATGACTTATCCAAGAAGATACTTGGCTTGGTGGAGATAATAGAAATACAAGTAAAATATAAACTAAAACATAGCATGAATGGAAATATTTGAGCTTGATGAAAAGGGATTTCATGTAAACAAAATTCTACCGGCACAAGCATGCACTGCTTGTTCCCCTTTATACATTACCTCTGCAAGACAGCACTGGGCATTTTTTGGCATCTACTTCATTCACTGAGGAATTCTGTTTGGGACCACATTCATAAAACTGGAGAGAAAAAAAGGAAACCATTTTTATTTAAAATCCAATTCAATTTTATGTAAATTTGGTTTTACATTTTTCAGGGGGCAAGAGAGAACACTTTTTCAGAAGCAAGAGAGAACATTATATTTTAATTTAAATTAAATGCTTGTTTAATCCAAAATAAAATTTCAGCAGAAAAAAAAAGTCTGATTTAAGCTTGGTTACTGAAATGTCATTTATTTGTACAGCTTTCTTAGACAGCACTGCTGAGATCCATACTAGAAGTGGTAGCAAAATTCTCCAATACCTGTATTTTCATCAAATCACCCATTTTTGACAGAGCCAAACTGTTTCCAAAACAGGTGAATTTTATCAAGGCACTGGAGAGGAAAATGTCTTGGGTCCAGGATTACCTGATTTTTGTTTATTTCAAATTCACGTATTTATTGCAATTCTCTTTTAAGAAAATATAAAGTTTTGTTGTCTTTTCAATGTGGAAAGGAAATGCATTTCAAAATCTGTTCAACTAAGCAACTGCACTGAAGAGAGTAAGCTCTCGTAATTCAGTCTTGTTTTCAGCAGAGGAGCATATCTTTCCTGAAATATCTTACAAATGCATCTCTAAAGGTGATCCTTAAAAAAAATGCCACCATTTAACTTTTAATAGGTTAGTTTATGGCAAACAGTGTGTTATCTCGTGAACAGTGAGATATGTGTTGCTACTCATATACAAGCCACTTCAATATGGTATGCAAACACTGTCTGAGCATAAATATATGCTATATTTATGTAAAATGAAACTGACCGTCTTACTCTGTGACAATTCCCCTTCACAAGATAAGATTACTCTCCTAATAGCAGTTTTCACTGACTAAGCAGATCGTAGATTATTTTTATCCCCCAGTGTTTAAATTTCAACCACACTTTGGCATTTAAGTAGAACAGATCTGTATTTGCCTCTGTATATCTAAAAATGATGAAGGGTTAACAGTCTCCAACTGGCTGAAAGATTTGAGAACAGAATACAAAAAGAAAAAGAAGTGAAAAGAGAGGTCATATCATTTCCCTTCTTCATGGTTAAAATCGGGAAAGCCCTCAAGGGACACTTGCCTAGGTGTTTTGCTGCTTTTTATTTTCTGCTTACTTTCATTTAGTGCTAATCACTTTACAAAGAGTAATAGAAATTGCAGGTTTAGGAGAAGCAAGCATGGAAATTTATTTCCTGACCTAGGAAGCTGCCCATCTTTGTCTAAAAACCTCTGAGTTCTCCATGCTGCAGAGATTCTAGAAAAAACGAAGTTGTGTAGTTTCTCCTTTTCTGGGTGATTCCAACCCAACTACAGGAGAAATCCCACTGCAGCTGTGTTAGGCAGCTGATTTATTTTATACAGCTGAAGAGTAAGGGAGACTGAGGAATCTTTACATCACTGCTAATTTGCTGAATTTCACAGCAGAAAGAATAGTTGAGTCAACCTCCCTCTTTCTGCTGCTAGTCCTGTGCTGGTCATTTACCTATTGTGGACCAGCAAACATCTCAAGCCAGCAGAAGATATTATTATGGACATGCTTATTCTTACAGTAGTAATCTAAGTGCTATGAGATCAGTGCTCATATACCTAGAGGTCAATGATGGTTGAGAGAACTTTATATGATTAGTTAAACTGAACCTCAGAGTTTGACTTGAACTGCAAGTTAACTTTGCATGAAGTAATCCCTGATACCAGAGATCTGAGGTTCCAGCAGAAAGAAGATTTGTATGTATGCCAAATGTATGGAGCTTAGCTAAGTGTTCTAGGCATCAGAAGCAGCAATGAAATGTTTAGCGTTTATAGATAGGTTCTTGCAGAATTGGAATCAGAATGGTTTCAGAACACAGTGGGATGATGCTCACGCTTCTCTTGTATTTACAGCACTGCTCATTCTGTTTCAGATGTTTGTAGCTCTTCTCTTCTGGTACCAGTTCTACTGTGGATTCTCTGGCTCATCAATGGTCGATCAATGGTATCTCATCTTCTTTAATTTGCTCTTCTCTTCTCTTCCACAACTGATTACTGGTGTGCTGGATAAGGATGTGCCAGCTGAAGTGTTAACTGCTGTACCTCAGCTTTATAGAAGCGGCCAGAATATGGAGGTAAAAACTTCTTGATTTTGTAATTATTATTTTTTTTTATACATCTTTAGTTTCAACTGAAAAATAACCCTGTTCCCAAATGGTAGATGACTGGTAACAACAGTCTGAGAGGTAACTATTATTATTTTGTGATATTTATTATCTGAGTCAAAGTATCTAACTGCCAAAAGTAAATTTTTAAAAAGGGAAAACAAAAACCCAACTGTATTTTGAGATATGTAACAGGAGAGAAGCTGGATGCTTTAAGTCAGACTGAGCTGAACACCTCCCTCATGGTCCAAGCTCACAAATAAACATCAAAGTAAAGCAGATTGTACCTTGTAGACTTGTGCTGATTTTCACAGAATAACTCCACAGTACCTACTCAAAATTTCAGGCTCCAGCCCTTTACAAGCAGTCAGACGAGAACGATGGCTTTGAGAGTAAGCACAGAGGTGGATCAAATTAGATTCTGAGGGAGGTAGTCACGAGCAGATGATAGATTCAGTTGAAATATCTGTTGAAAACACCTTGTCCCCATCTGCTTGAATTGTACAATGAAAACAGAAGGAATTGCAGGAGGGATGGGAGCCAAACTATTTCTGGTAATTACAGCTACGATGTACTGTGGAAAAATCTTTCTGCTTGGCAGAGCTATCCATATTGAGACGCTGCTTCCATGGCAAAAGCCTTTCTTAAAACTGTTTGACACTGTGCACTCTGAGAAGAGACAGTGAGTGTGTTTTACCTCTGACTATACACTCGTGTTTGATACCCCACACATCTAGTGACACTGCTCCTTATCATCCTGGAAAGACAAAAGGAGAATTTTAGTGTAATGTATTTTCAGTGCTTTAGTCCAAATTCTCTCCTTTACGCTCAGTGGTTCTTTTCCTTTTTCTACAATTTCTTCTGTTCCAGTGCATCGCACTTTAAAGATCTCTAACATTAATACCTTCCTTTCTTGCACATTTTTAAGGTGATAGAAATCTCATGACAGTTAAAGCTTATTGTGAAGCTGTGTCTGCCTGAAAACTGAGAAGTCTCCCTGGTTCACAGTACAGTTATTTCTCATGGGCAAACCTAGGACTATTCTAAATTTGTCTGAAATCTACTGAGCATGTTCTCAGAATAGTTACCTAAAATAGCATTTTTAAAACTTACTAAAGATCCTCCTTCCATCAGGATCTCCTTCAAAATGATACTACCAATTCAAAGCCTGCAGAATTATAGAATCATTTAGATGGCTCAGATGCCGTGAGATCCAGACCCATAGTCAAAACAACATCAAATCTAGATGAGGTTCCTCTGGTGTTGTCTAGTCCAGTTTCAAATGTCATCAATGATGGAAATTTCACAGTCCCCTTGAGCATCCTGTTTCAATCCTTAACCACATTTTATTTCAGTAGGCCAAAAAACCATCATAATTCTTTCTAAGCATCTTTCATTTCCCATTTTTAGGCTGCAATTATATTCTTCGTAGAGGGAGCCCTGATGAACCCAGTAATTAGAGATGTAACTTATATCCCCAAATTAAGTAAATTATTTGGCCACTTACAACCCTTTTTTCCCTATATCTAGGTCTTTTATATGACCATCCATATTCTTGCAACTGTATGTTTCTCTAAACCAAAATGTTAATTTAATATTGTTCCTTAACAAGCAATTTTGTGCACACACACACTCAAAGCTGTATGTGTATATGTGGTTATATGATTATTTATAGCACATGTTGCTGCATTAATTACGGCTAAAGATGGCTGTTGCAGATTTTCTTTTCTAACTATGTGTGCTTTTCGTGTCTTCATGTCTTCTGCCTTGTGAATAAATACCTTGTGCTTGTATGTATGTGATGTAAAACCCATTTACTCATGTACTTACACCTCCAGAGAACTCCTTCTGAAATCAATGGTCTAACTGTAGTGTATAAAATTGAACAGTTTCTTAAATGTTTGCTGGCATGAGTGTCAGATTCTAATTACAAACTCTGCGAAGATAAATAAATAAATAAATAAATAAATAAATAAATAAATAAATAAATAAATAAATAAATAAATAAATAAATAAAAAAGACTCCTGCCAGAACAGAGTGACTTGCAGGTAGAGTCTTCATACTTCATGTCCAAGGGTGTCTAACTGATTGGCAAAGTTGTGAAGCTATTTGCACAAGCCCTTCAAAGTACTCGCAGGAATATCTCCTTCAAAGAGCATTTTCATAGGCCCTGATTTTCCTCATTGTTTTTATCCTACAGGAGTACCAACCACATATGTTTTGGATGAACATGATCGATGCTATGTATCAAAGCCTGGTTTGCTTCTTCATTCCCTATTTTGTAAGTGTTTGCTTTAAGCCCTTCTCTTTCAAGTATTTTGAGGAGAACTGGCAATGTAGCTCAGGCTAAATTCTGTTTTCTTCTTTACAGACCTACTATGATTCAGAGGTCGATGTCTTCACCTGGGGAACTCCCATCACCACAACAGCTCTTTTCACCATCATACTACATTTGGCTATTGAAACTAAAACTTGGGTGAGGTGCCAACAGCCTATGTAGAAACTCACTGGCATATTTGTTATTCTTTTCTTAGTGCCATTCTTCAAAACCATAAGATGGTTGTTTCATTCCCTTAGTACATTCTATTTTTAGGAAGCATTTTAAGGAAACATGAAAAAAGTTTTAAACTGTGATATACAAACAGCTTTTTAGTGTTGTATCTATAATAAGAATTTCTGAAAATATGAAGTCCTTTGCTCTACATGGCTTTGGATGCAGAAATTAAGATGTTTTAATTCAGAATCACAGCAAATGTCTCAGAATATAAAGAATCATTACTCTCTTGTTGTTTGTTTGTTTCTAGACTTTTCTCCACTGGTCATCTTGCATCTTCAGTATTCTTTTATTTTTTCTTCGTGGCTCTGGTTTACAATGCATCCTGCCCAGTATGCCATCCTCCATCCAATCCCTACTGGACTATGGAAAGGCTGATGGGAGACCCTATGTTCTATTTCACATGCATTATATCACCAGTCATTGCATTGCTGCCCAGGTATTGTATCTTCTTTCATATCTTTTCTCATATATGAAAGGCACTTCATGTATATAGTTGGCATTTTTTTCCCCATTCTTAGTTTTTCCTTTTGCTTTACCAGCCAAATAATTTATTTTCAGTGGCTGATAATAGGAAGTCAGGTTATCTAACCTCTTCTGTGCTCCTGACCACAGGAACAGACCACAGATCCTGGCCGTGGACCACAGGAGTGGGATAGTTATAGTCTGTTGCTTGAACCTTCTGACCATTCAGAGCTTTGCACCCTGTCAAGTGGTGTTTCCAGATTCAATCCTCCCATAACATGCACAGTACAGAAATTCTAGTAGTACCTTGTGGAATTATTTGCCTACTTGTGGATGCAGGAGGCCTGCTCTTCAGACTGATCCCCATTGCCTTTGCTTATCAGCAAGGATGAAAGACTGTGTGCAATCACAAGGTGAATCACTTGCTAAAAGCACAGATTTATTAGTCTGCTTGTTACCAATCAAAATATTAGCACAGCATTCAGAGCTTTTCACATGCCAGCTTTCTTGTGTCAAACATAAGAAAGGCACATAAAACTTATTTTTCTGTGTTCTACTTTTCTCTTAGTCATACCTTAGGTACTTCCTTCTTTCAGTTCTTTTCAAGTGCACATTCTCCTCTTGCAGATTTCTGTACAGAACCCTTCAGGGAACACTATTTCCAACCCAGCTTCAGCTTGGACGCCAGTTAAGCAAACTGTCCCCAGAGATACGCACCCAGCTTCTGACCAAGTTGAATGTGAAGGAATCAAGACTTCAGACACAACCCTTTGCAGGCAGCTTTTCACCAAGCTTTGGCTCCAATACCAGTGATTGTTATAAGGCTTATAACCAAAGCACACCTTTGCCAACATCTCCAGAAACAAGTGAGTCACTTTTCCAAAAGCACACAAAGGCAGAACATAAAACACATCAGACTATGACTCCCTCTCCCCAGGGTTCTATGTTGTATGGAGAAAACAAGCGCCCCTCATCAGCAAGTAGTCTTGAAAGGTCTATGGGATTTCATGAAGTTAAACACAGCTCTTCAGAGGTGGAGTCCTTGTCTGTGGGAGCAACATTCCCATGGAGTTCAGCAGTCAACCAAACTGACTTCAGCTTGTTGAAGTGGATCTCATCAACTCCACTGTTCAGTCACATTGGGAGTGTTTTACAGGTGTCATCAAGCAGTTTACAAAATGAAACACAGGACAGTGTGTGTGTGCTGGGCTCTTCTTTGCATGTGGACTTCAAAGGATTAAAAGATCAGAGTTCAAATAACTTGCAGGACAAAATGAAAGGGACCCCAGCTGACCATTGTAAAAGTGACAATTCTGAGACCACCTTTTTATGACATGGGCCTTAAATATATTTATGTATGTTCTATTTGCACACAGTTATGGTGAGAATATTTGTTTCTAAAGATGAAACAGAAAATTAAAGGTACAGAATGATTATTTAAGAATGTTTAAATACAGTATATTGAAATATGAGCTTTAAATATATAAAAAAAGAAGAAACAAAGCACTTGAAAATTCCATTTATATTGTTTTATTTTTTCATCTCATTTTGTAAGAAAAAGCCGTCTCTTTATTTTTCAGATGTTTCTCTTTTATTCTGACATATACTGTAAAAACAAAGGACCTATCTGCCATATTCAGAAGGATTAGATTCAGCAACAGTTATTGGTATCATGGGCCATTCAGTAATCAAAGAGGAAAAACCATGATAATAAATAGGCACTATCTTTCACCATCATCTGTCACTGGAGCAAACCATTAGACAAGACTATGGAATTATTATACACCTCTCTGTAAATGTTAACAGTATCTTACCACCACATTAATAATACTGGTATTTTATGTGTGACACCATATTTTCAATATTGCAGCCATAGCATTACATGTGTCATGTTAAAACAATAAATAAATGACCATCCATATTACAAAGTGATTTCCAGTCTGGCATTAATAGTAACTCAATCCTTCACTTGTAGCACCTGGCATTTGGCCTGTCATGGCCTTATGTCAGGCTGTTCAATTGTTCAGCTGAACTGAACAAGCTGTTCAACTTCTGAAGAAAAGCTCCTGCCTGTTTGTGAGTAATGATTTGGCAACAAAGAGCTGGGACATTTTATCTACTGTAGAGCTTGACCTGGAAAGGTCTATGATCCTATGTGCTGGAACACTATCAGAAGTAGGCTGTTTTTGCTGCAAAACTCAGTCCTGCTTGCTTGTGGGGGCCATGGAGGACGGGCAAGGCAAAGTTGTGTCAGGCACAACCACTTGTTTCAGCCAGGCTAAATCAAGTCCTTGATGATCAGGAAGAGGCATGACTAGCTGTGAGGGAGCAGTGCTATACAGAAGTACTTGAGCCTGGTCTAAGACAGGCTACTTCCAGTCCCTAAAGAAGAAAGCTGCACTGCTTTCTGAGGTTATGCCTGAGCTGACCTTGTGTGGTTGTACATCACAAATTGCCCTGGCTGTGTGGTTACACTGCGCCGTTCTGGCAGATCTCAGTGGAGTTTAGCCTGGGAAGGCTCTTAGTTCTTTCATATCTGGTCACCATAGACATGCATGAAATAGCTGCAGCACTTTATTTCCTTGTTGCAGATTTTTAGATGGCCTTTGCCTTACTAACGATTAGTAGCATAAAGCCAGAACTTGTTCATGCCATGCTCTGTGTGACAGAACCTGCCTCCTGCATGGATTGCCTCAGCCTCATGGGTCACTTGACAATCCACTCAGGCTCTCTTTTTTCAAAGATTTATATGCTGGCCTCTTTCCCAAAGGCAGAATTGATAACACAAAACTGTAAAATGCCATTGAAAGGAAGAGGTGAAAACAATCTAAATAATAGCTGTCAGCCTGTAAATATATTATCCTCATGAAACATGACACATCGCATGTAGCTAAACTGCATTTTGAGATTAAAATTGGCTAGGAACAGAGCAAAGAGGCTAAAGGACTAATTCTTTCGGTTTCCTGTGAACAACTTCTATGCAAGCAATTGATTAAAAAAGTAATAATATTAACCTGAAGCACAGCTCCTTCCTTTTAGTATCTAGTTAAAGGGAAACATGGGTTTGTGTGTTTAGATTTTTATGAGAGGAAAGCAGACCTATTAACTAATTTTTTACTGGCTGAAAACATCTTGACATGTCTCTTCTTTAACTATGATTAAGAGTGGGCACTCAGTTTCCATGAGGGTAGGTGGTCATCTGTAATGCTGGTGCCACTGTGAGCCAGGAGCCACTGGGATGTGCATCATGACACCCACCTCTACAGCAAGCTGGAGTCCTGCGTTCTCAGAACACTTTTTTCTGCTCTCTGGAAAGGGAGCATATAGGGACTCGGCTCAGGTGAAGAAACCTCCTTTGCCAGTGCCTCTACTTGGGCGAGACAGCTCTGAATTTAGACAGCTCTACTTGATCTCCCAGCTTCCTCAGTCTTGATAGTAACTCTGTTGGGATAACTTTGCAGGTAATTTTTTGCAAGGTTAGCTGGCTGCATTTAACAGACTGTGCAGAGATTGCCATTGTAAATAACTTGCCCATGTGAAGCTGCAGTGTCTCTTAATGTCAGAGGGGAAATCCAATGACACTTCAAAATAGGTAAATGTTGCCATCTTATTAGAAACGTTCCTCTGCTTATAAAACAAGATCTCACAGAAGGACATAGGATCAGATACCAGGTAGACAGATTTCATGGAGCTACAAGGTGTTAAATTCATTCTAAGTGGACTGTCATAGCAGGAGCTTGCCATGGGTGTCACATATGTGTCCTCTCTATTACTGCAGCAGTACAAGCAGGCAGGTGAGAGTCTCTTGAGCTTATTTATTCCTACATCTTTCCACAGTATCCTTGGTGTCCCACAGGCCTTCGTGGGTTGAGCTCGGTACTTGCAGCAGAAAGGACTGCAACATCATTGGGCATTGGCTGAGAGCTCTAACTGATGATATTCCCATCAAAAAGAACCTACATTCCTCTCTAACTATGCCTTTGCGATGCAAGATTTAGTTAAGTTGCTGTCCTCTCAGTGTTTCAAAGGATAAAAGGGTTCCTTTGGGACTGAGAGATGTTCATATGCTGCCAGAGAGCTGTGTTAAGTTGCCACTGTGAATATGAGACTGGGACATCTGTGCCATGTATTTAGGGAAACTCAACATGACTATAGATCTAGATTCTCAGCTGCTACAACATTGTAGCTCCTTCAATTTCTGCAAGCTGCCTTACCCCACCTGGGAATGAGTTCTCAATGATGGCTGTATTTTGTTGGGGGGGGAGCGGAAAGAGTCCTTAAAGATATATTGGAAATGCATGTAGTATAAATGCTCTCATCATACTAAAAATGTATTATTATGGGAATCCTGCAAACACCTAGTTTGAAATCTTAAATAGGCCAGATAATTCTGCTAACCTTATGGAGCAGTGACCCCATCAGGATTGCTTGTGTGATTACAGATCGATAGGAAGATGGGCCACACTGTGGCCTCCGTGTGCCAAAACCACATAGTGAGATACCTAGGGACACAGAACCAGATCAGCAGAATATTGGTGAGCAAGATGTGACAATTTTCGTTTGGGGAGATACATTGTAAAATAATGTAAATAAAATGTAATTTAAACTACAGTTCCAAGAGGAAAGAAATAAAAAAAGAACAAAAAATAAGCTGAACATATTTAATATTTGAAAGAAATTAAGTAAATTCTTTCCATTTCAAATCGGTTCTCTCTTCAGCTGCCAGAAAACAGACACATCAAAACATGTTACTTAGTGGGCTTCAGGTCCTGTCAACATATTGAAGCTTCTATTAATATTTGAAATATTTTATCTAAACAAATACCAATAGCATTTTGAAGCTGTACACATTGATTTCAATAAAATAGAAATAAACTTCTAAAGTTATTCCTGCAGGTATACTTCATCAGTTGTCAGATCAGGCAAAACAGAGCTTTAAATTCATGAGGCCAATCCTCAAAAAGCATGCAACTGTTTCATTAAAAGATGCCACCAGGCAATTAAAACAATGCCTGCTTGCAGTCAATTGCTAGCATCCCCCTGTACGCTCTTGCAAATATGTGCTCTGAACTCTGCAAGTACTTTTATCTACATCTGCTCAGTGTTGCTGGCTGAAGCAGTCTAGCTGAAATTAATGACTGAGAAGAAGGGAGCTGTGAATCACAGCAGTCCACATTTCTTACTCTTATTTATGTGAACTAAGTTCTTGGTGATTAATCCATTTTATAAATTTTCTTGGATCTGTAAAGGTGTTTGAGAAACAGCCAGAACTCTTCTATCGGGTTAGCACTCTAATCTCACAAATTGTATCTCCCACATGTGGAGAGGGCATATACATGTCAAAACAGGAACAAGACAACACTCCAGTATTTTTTTCCAAGATTTTTTTTTTCCATCTATACATCACTGCTTCATGTGCCCAAATGGCATGCACCTGTTTGCCATCTTCCTGTGTTGACTGGGAAACCAGGCCCTGCTCCCAGGTTCATAAACTGGCAAGCTGATGTCAGTGCTGACTTCTCACTGTGGTCAAATCCAGTGGACCCTGTATTGATTTAAGTGCTTCCTTGACAAGGAAGCTCATCCTCTAGCCAGTAAAATTCTTCAGACATCTTCAGATCCTTCAACCAGATGCTGTTCTTTCTTCCATTGGATGACTTTCCCAACTACCTTGCGTTGAACCCTGATTGCCATTTATTCACACCCAATGCTGCCCAGGGCTACAATGGGTGCTTGCTCCCAGTACATCTCCTGCAGGCTCTAGGTAGTTAATCAATGAGTACCTCGTCATTACACCTTGGGCCAGCTTTCTGGTGTGACACTCACCTTTGACTCCACTCCAGGCTTATACATCCCAGACACAGTAGGCTGATCACCTGATCTACACACAGCAGATATGGAGGATTTGGGGAGGTTTATCCATTACAGGTGTTAACCTGAAAGGGATTTTTGCACAAATGCTGGTTTCAGTATGTGGCGATGTCCAGCTTAAAATAAACTCTTTCAAAATGACATGCAGTTGAGTCGTCTGAGTGACAATTCCTGCCCTAACCATAAAATCTGCATCAAAACGTGAACAAAAGGGAAAAAATAGTTTCATGGGTTTGCAGCTGGTCGTTCTAGATCCAGACCACTCCACACCTCAGGCATTATTCAGCCCAGCATTAAATTCATCCATGGGCTTCTGTAGCTGTGTGTACATGACAGTACAGACAAAGGATGCTGGCCATGTGATGGAGTGATCACAGGTATGTGTCAAAGATGCTGTGGAAGCCACTAGAGATGTGGTTATGCATGTGTAACTAAAAGGGGTGCAAAGACACTGCTAAAAGTCCCAAGGTAGGTACAGAGAGCAGGGGACCTTCAGAGCACTTGAGTTTTGCAAGGTGGTTCTATGCATCTTTCTCTGACTGCTGGTAAGCTTATTTGTACTGACTTTAGGCTTCACTAGAGCTACACCATGACTGAATTTTACTTCTTGTCTGCAGCTTAGCACATAGAGCAGGCACTGCTGCCCAGCTGACACCAAGCAACACAGCTGTGATAACTCACATGGAGGTATGTTGTTGATTGCTTTGCAGATACAACCATCTTGGCTGTGCATCAGTCAGGAGTGCCAGTATCTGTGAACTGGGCAGGTCCCTCTGCCAGTCCAGGGGATCTTCTCTGTGTCAAAAACCAGGCCAGCTTCCAGAAGCTGGCTTGAGGGGCATGTCCTCCCATGCACATAGGATGCAAGCAGCCCTGCAC
This sequence comes from Picus viridis, assembly GCA_033816785.1. NCBI lineage: Eukaryota > Metazoa > Chordata > Aves > Piciformes > Picidae > Picus > Picus viridis. The sequence goes on from CM066566.1 coordinate 32,108,024, forward strand.
TACTCACTAGACTGAGATCACACATTTGTTCACAGCCTCCAAGACAGCTTTGTGCTGTTAGTGACCTGGAAGAGAAATAACAGATATCTTCCTGCTCCATTAGGAATCTTCTAAACCATGTCATAAATGCTTCCATGTTTTTGTTTCATGCCTTCCAGTGTGAATCCTGGCCATCAGAAAGTTCTTGTGGAGGCCGTGCTTCCTGCAGCTGAAAATGCTATGGGGAGTCCACTGCTGTCATCAGGAGCAGCCTTTTGAAGCCCCTGTGCCTGGGGTTGCTGCACTGGGACTGATGGCCACCTTCGCCATTAGCAATAGCTCTATCAGTCACGGTGTGTGCTGCTCGCTGAGGCTCCTTGATGCTGAAGAAGACACTGCATGGTCACAGCCCGTGTATCTTCTGCTCAAAAAACAAAACAAAACAAAACAAAAAACCCCCAGAAACCAACAGTAAAATGTTTTTGTCCTGACTTAAGAGGTTCATAATGGGGAAAGATTTACAAAAGTCTCTAGTACTGAACACCCAGATCAAGACAAATGTTTTCCAGCTGTCCTCAGCTGTGAAACCTTGTGGAACATCACATACTCAGAGGGATCTCTGATGCTTTATGTGCTTCAAGAGTTTCCACAGGGGCTGGCCACCCCAAAATCCCAAAATCTAGAATTAGAAGCCACTGTTGAAAATTTTAATTGCACTACAAGAACAGTGTTTTATTTACATAGAAAAAGAGGAGTTAAAAGAAAGGACTAACTATCAAGGAAGGTTTTTCTATCTAGCAGCATGATGAGCTATCTCTGTTTTGAGCCACAGCTTCCATGTGGGTTTAAGTGTGGGTGTTTGCTCTGTGCAGTAACATCTCCCTTGATACATGAAGCGCAACACTACGTACATCCTTCCAAGACGAGGTTTAGCATATCCTAGCCAGGGAGGACAAAGACAGACAGGTCCTGCAGCCAGCTTTGCCCCTTGAAGGACTTGATCTGCATCAGCTCTCAAAATCCTGTCTCATGAGTTTGCCTTGCATAACACACATCTGTAATGTAGCCTCAAGAGAAGTATAACTAAACAAGAAACTTGTAAAAGTGGACTAGACTGCAGCATTTAGCATGGTCATTGGTGTTGCTGCAGTGTGAGTAGCTCATGCATGGTAAGAGTCTCTTAGTGAACATAGAATGCTTGAAAGAGGCTTTTGAGAGAATGGAAAAGGTGTCAATGAAGAACTGGCATCGATGAAGAACTGGCATGAAGTGAATAAAAGCTGGTCAAACAGGGTGGAGTACCTGCTTCCCTCTGCAGGCAGATGTGCTGGAACTTTAACTCCTGTTTATTATCTGGGTAGTGGCCCCATGACGGGGCAGGATGCAGGTTTCCAGGGGCAGTGTTGGCTAGGAGCTGGAGTAAAGGGCCTATCACTCTGGTCCTATAGCCCTTCAGGTGCTAAAACCAGATGCTGCACTACTGCAGCTATGGTTAAATGTTCCTGGTCCAAAATTCCCAGTGGTATATTGCTTGTGCTCTTCATTACATTTTCCAAAAGTTTTAGGTTTTAAGGTCTCCAGTTTATTCCCAAACATCCCATTTTATATTGCACAGAGACACCGGACTGCCCCTGCAGCCAAGCTTGTGTGGATGCAGTTCCCATCTTCCCACCTTTTCTATTCTTCCTCTCCAAGACATGGAGACCACCAAAAGCCATGTGGACCTTCAGAAACCCAAAACACTGCTCACCATTTATGTGCCTAGAAAGAAGAGTATGGCCTTCAGGGCCCTTCTGCTAATGAGAACAGAGTCAGCTCTGGTTTAAGTAGAATCTTGGCAGATACGTCCTCTGTACCCTCCACAAATACCCATTGAAGAGAGTTCAATGATAGCTGACGTTGCTCTTAAGGACAAATGCTCAAAAATCTGGGAGCAAACCTGAAAATGCAAAGCTATTGGGCTTTTTTCAGATCAAGCTGCTGATGAAAATGTAAGGGTTATATTTACTAAAAACTCCAGTTTGTGACAAACTCCTTCAATCAACTGTGTGTACTGTTAGAGCTGCATGAACCAATTTTATGCCAAGTGGGCTGGGTGTTTGCAGTTTGTAAGATCCCTGTCATCTTGCAGACACAATTAACTTCATAGCTTGTTTGTTTTGCTAAACCCTTGAGAACTCAATAAAACCATTTCAACTGAAAAAGATTCAATCTTCAGGTCCATGTAAGATGATGGAAATGGAAAGTTCGGATTGATGTCATCTGGAAATCAAAGGCAAATAATGACACCATGGGAGGTGTTGCTGGCAAAGCCTCATTCCTCTCCTTTGGGTTCCTTTGGAAATGATGAAGATTAATGAGGGTGCCAAGAGATGAAGTTCATCTGAAGCTGTCTGAATTTTGAAGCTTAGAAGTTAATTTATATCCAAACATGCTGGTGATGTGTGACCATCAAATTTAGACAGCAGCATTTTCTGCCTATTCAGTGTTGATTTAAGCAACTCAAGGCTGACAGCACAAGAAAGCCAGCTTCTTGGATCATTCAGTGCCAAAGAGACAGAGATTCCAGCTTTTCAAAAGCAATACACTGTGTGATTTTATTGCATTCGGTTAGCTGCTCTTGTAGCCCATCAGCAACCACACACTTACCAGATAGCACCTGGTCACCCAAAACTGAAGTCAAGCAGGGTCTTCTATCATGAGGTTTTGGGGACACATCAAATGTTGAGAGGTTTCAGTGAATGTCTCTGCCCCATGGAAAAGGGATGACTAGGGGATGGGTCCCAGTCTTCAGTGTATCTGCACCTTCCCTGTTGCTCAGATCACCTCTAGCCCCTATGCGTCTTCCTTCAAGGGCATCATCTCAGGCGAAGGAAATGCATTTCCATATCCATGTCCAAACAAGCACCCATGGACCCACCTCTGCCTTCCAGCTCCCTGGTTCCCCCTTAGACTAATATAACCATTAGCTAGGATCTTAGTCCAGTCAATGTTAACTGTCTGCATAGAAATACCGCCGTTTCCTCTCACATACTGCAGTGAGGGTTTGTTCTCAGTCCCAGAGGTCCATTATAAAAATAAACTACAAAATATCACATTTTTGTGAGTGGGAGGGCAGCTGATATGACACAGCTCTGGCACATGTGTTCTCCTAAGGCTGTGTGCACTGGGAGGTGCTTTATCACATAGAGAATTTTACGGACATCAGTGCACCACCAGTACTTTCCATCCCCTGGCACCATAGGATAGAGGACAAAATGCTGACTCAAAAAAGAGAAATAAAATTCAGCCCATCCCCTTCTCTTCTCTACCACTGCTCTCTCAATGCAGGATGTCTTCTGCCAACAAGCCCTGTGCCATGGACAGCTTTTCAGCTCATCATCATCCTCCATCCTCAAGGTCTGCAGATGTCACTTCTAGTGCAGCCCAGAGGTCACCATCTTCAGCTGGGCAATACCAGGGGCAGCTCTGCTCTTGGAAGCCATTGGAGCTCACTGGCTGTGTTTTGAAGAGGAGAAAACTTTTATTTTTCAAAGCAAGAAGAAGGAAGGCTTCAGAATTCTTCAGGGTTAAATAATAGGCTCTAGACACTCCTCAGAGGTAATTTAGTGTTGTCTGAAGAGAGAAGCAATTTACATTTTTTGTTGCTTTTTGGGAGCAGGAAAATGCTGAAAGAGAAATATAAGTGGCTGTATTACTACAATGGGGATTGGTTTTGTGGGTTTTCTGTTAATCAACTTCTTGAAGTCCAAAAAGGCCCTTGTATCTCTCTAATGTCAGCCTGGGCCTCTGCTATCAGCCATTTGTTACCTTCAAACAGAACGTGCTTCTGCACAGGGCGGGGGATAAAAAAGTTAATTAAAAGCAACAATTATATTGTATCTTTGAAAGCAATGTGGAGATTTTAAACCTGTAACAAGGTGCCTTGAGACAAAGGCTCAGCTCCAAGGGTCTCCAAGTAGGAAAACCAAAATTTGCTCCCTACAAAATTGTGAACTAGAATCTGGAATGTTTTCGATTATATCTGCTTCAGATTTATGTGAAGTTTATCCATAAGTTTATCCATTATGAAGACATTTTAAAAGGTCAGGATATTTTGAAACCACCATTTATCTGAAAACCACCATTTACCTGAAAACTACCATTTACCTGAAAACTACCATTTACCTGAAACACTGAAAATTGGTTTTCATGTCTTAAAAAAAAAAAAAAAAAAAAAAAGCATACCACTAACTAAACTTGCATCTAATTTCTTGGGTTTTTCCCTCCAGTTTTCAAGAGTGGGTTTCTGGGAAAGCTGTTCCCGCTCCAGAGGTACCGAGGGTCCCCAGGGTCCCCACAGGGCACAGAAGTTTAGTGGAGGCTGGGTGGTGCCTGGGCATGGCAGGTGCTTGTGTGCGTCAGGCTGCGACAAACCTCCAAAATAAGCCATCACACAAAGACGAGCTTGTCTGCTCCCTCCCTCCTGTGGTTAGCAGTTTCCCATGCAGGGGTGGCCTTTTCTGTAGTTTTTCCCAGGGATTGCAGGGTAAGCAGCAGGGTTTTAGAATCAATACAGAAACAACACACAAACCAGCAGAGAAAGAGCAGCTGTGGTGGTTATTAACTTTGTTTCTAGCATTATAGGAGAAAAAGACGTGTGTGTATGTGTGTTCCTGTGTATTTGTGTATGTGCCTACAGTGTGATATAAATAAAACTGATCAGAAGTTAAGCTATTACATACTTCAGACTTACTCACTCTGGAAGCTTCAGGATAGGAGCAGGTAGGTAAAAACACAGACTCAAGAACCAAATCGTCACCCTACAATTCACAGAGACAAAACCACATACTAGGTCCAGGATAATTAATGAATGAAAAATGCACCCCACAGACTAACACAGAGTGGCAAGCCATGGCAGGAAAAGCAATGCACCTAATGAATTTCTTCTGCATGAGCAGACTGAGGAAACAGAGCACCCACTTGCCCATGATATGGCATGGGGCACAGCTGGAGAAGAAAGAATCCATCAGCACAGGGCTGCCAAGGATTCCCACAGGGTAGGTCCCCAAAGCCCTGCCACGCTGCAGACATAGCCACACAATTGTAAGAGCAGCAGCTTGCTCCACCTGCTGTGGTGCTGTCTAGTTTCAATAAGGCCTCTTTCTTTTCCTCTCCTTGAGGACAACTGGCTCCATAATGTCAGTATTCGGTGTCCTTTTCTCCAGTATTTTGCACCCAAAGTGGAGATGCATTTGTCAACTGGTTGGGGAGCAAGCCACCTCCCTGGCCTCAGGGGCATATAATCAAACTGAGTGAACTATACCATTTATATTTAGGCACCATCTCCATATGAGCCAGGAAAGGCTGGTCAGGAAGGCAGTATCTTTCCCCTGCACCACCACAGCTGGAAAGAGTAAATGAGCTCTCCTTTGGCGACAGGACAGAAGGATGTAGTGGGATGTGGCAGAATGCAATGGGATGCAAGATGATGCAACAGGACCTTGCAGGGCACAAGATGTGCTTATGATGCAGACATTCCTCCAGGCTCACTGTGCTGCTGGTGAGGGTGTGAGATCACCCACAAGAAGGCAGCTGCCAGCTTCCTCATGCAAATTTGCAGTGTGCAGATAAAAGCCCAGTGTATATGCAGAGGAGCTGAGCATGCCCATGTTTGAGAGCCTGCTCTATATGCAGACGTTAAGTTTATTCCCCTATAGGAAATCCTGAGGGATTTGCAGGCATGCCTCAGAAATGAAAGCAATAATGTCCAAGACATGTTTCTCATTTCACTCAAAAGGGCAGAGCAACATGACATCTCATTTTGGCACCGAGCATGGCTGTATCTTATATTCACTGGCTGCAGCAAATTGCCTCAAGGCCCATGTAAGAATTACAGACTGAACTAATCATCTATCAGACTACCAAGACAGACGCTCTCTGCTTGTTTCAGCTGCTGTCTAGGAGGAAAACCAGCTGACGACTCACATTCAAACTGTGAAAAGGAACCCAGAGGACACAGAGCAGCTCTCCCAGCTCTCGTGCCACCTCCCACCCCATTGCCAAAAAGCCCCAAGGACCTCTATAGCCAGAATTTCCCCTCTGTGAAGCACCCCACTGCATGTCCTAGTTGTTTCTTTCATAGATGTTTGCTCCAAGAAGATACCAAAATCTGCCATCAAATCAAATCCTTGTCCTGTCATTGGGCCCACTGCTGACTGTCACCTAACTATACGGCACAGATCAAAAGTGGAAAGGCTGGACTACACATGCAGATTAAAACCACCTGAAAATTGAAGTTTTTACACTCATCCTCTCAGGAGACAAGCAGCTCCAGACATTCACTCCCAATGTGGCAGTTTTAGGCTATGCCTTTAAAATTTTCACAGATCTTGAACAGAAAAGTGGTAAAATGTAAATAAATCACTATTGGGTGTAAAATGGGGATTCTTGTGCTGTTTATTAATTGTAAATATTGTCAACATAGTATATTTTGTACATATTCACTGCATTTCATTGTAGATTGAAGTTTTGCTTGTAAATAGAGCTTTCATTTGCTTCCAACTGAGCTGGTCTGGCAAATTTGGAGGGGAATTTTCAACCCACCACACCCAACTCTCTTTACGGCCCTGTTTTCACCGTGGTTTTCATCATCACTCTTTCCACCAACCTGAGAAGAGGCATTGCTTAAACGATGTGACTAAGGCTAATGTTAGCTAGGAAAAGCTCAGCCCTTCATTTTTCTGCTACTCCACAGGCTGACCATTGAGTCTTTAAAGTGTTTTCTCTTAAAAATTGCAAAAAGCAATTAAGGTAAAATCAAGGGCTTTTTCTTTTTTTAACTATAATTTGTCTGCTGCCAGCTTCATTGATTTAGGAAAGTGCTAGCTGATTTCTGAGCATTTTTCTGTATTATCATTATTATTTTCTTGGGTGAGGGATTTCTGGAGTTACTGGCCATAAAACACCTGGGATATAGGGCAAGAACCCAGAATATGGCTGTGCATGATCCAGCGAAGCCTACTCCCAATATTGCTTTTAAGTATGACTGTTCCCTATTTTTACACTTTTTTGTTTTGTTTAGGTACTGTTCTCAGACTCAGTTATTGAAGTAAAACTTCTACCTGAGGAGCAAACCCTTCATCACACTCCCAAGAAATTAGGGTCCTGTTTTATTCTGTTCTTAGTATCATAGTATCACTCAGGGTTGGAAGGGACCACAAGGATCATCTAGTTCCAACCCCCCTGCCATGGGCAGGGACACCCCACACTAGATCAGGCTGGCCAGAGCCTCATCCAGCCTGGTCTTAAACACCTCCAGGGACGGGGCCTCAACCACCTCCCTGGACAACCCATTCCAGGGCTTCACCACTCTCACAGTGAAGAACTTTCTCCTCATGTCCAGCCTGAATCTTCCCACCTCCAGCTTCATTCCATTCCTGTTCTCTTACCATAGGAAGCTATAGGGAACAGGTCTTGCTCCCCGTGGAAATTCCCATGTCTCTGGGCAGCAATCTGCACTACCAGAGAGTTATTTACTAAAATATGGAATATTTTTGCATTCCCATACCAAAGCTGCCATTAGTCTTATGCATCTTGCATCTTCCTGGGCACCATTACTATCTGCGTATATTCTGACAGTATGAATAGAGAATACTCACCTGGTGCTGAGTAGATTAAAGAGACATTGTGACACCACTAATTTTTATAAGAAAGTATTAGGAGTATTGTCACTTGTGGCTGGTGGATCATGCTAGTGACACCTGGTAAAGGACTGAGGAGGCTAGTGCTGTCTGGGTTAGTCCTATTCAATACAATACAATACAATACAATACAATACACCAGGTTGGAAGAGACCTTCAAGATCAACGCGTCCAACCCATCAACCAATCCAACCCACCCAACAACTAAACCATGGCACCAAGCACCCCATCAAGTCTCCTCCTGAACACCTCCAATGAAGGTGACTCCACCACCTCCATGGGCAGCCAATTCCAATGGGCAGTCACTCTCTCTGTATAGATCTTCTTCCTAACATCCAGCCTAAACCTCCCCTGGCGCAGCCACTCTCATTGGAGGGTCCCTTGTGTCAAGAAAAATCCTTTAATTAGTCCACATGCTTACCTGAAGCTCTGAAGTCTTTGCCTCAGGTATTTTGATCACAACTACACCACACAGAGCGGGAAATCTGTGAGAAACGGCATTTTGCTTGGTGACACAATGAAGCCAGGAATTACCCTTCCTGGGAGGATAGCACAGCAAGGTGAGCTGAGAAGTCATAGAATCATAGAATCATGGAATCATAGAATCAATAAGGTTGGAAAAGACCTCAAGGATCATCAAGTCCAACCTGTCACCACAGACCTCATGACTACTAAAACATGGCACCAAATGCCACGTCCAATCCCCTCTTGAACACCTAGAGGGACAGTGACTCCACCACCTCCCTGGGCAGCCCATCCCAACTCTCTCTGTGAAGAACTTCCTCCTCACCACGAGCCTAAACTTCCCCTGGCATAGCTTGAGACTGTGTCCTGTGGTTCTGGTGCTGGTTACTGGAGGAAGAGACCAACCCCTTCCTGGCTACAGCCATCCTTCAGGTAGTTGTAGACAGCAATAAGGTCTCCCCTGAGCCTCCTCTTCTCCAGGCTAAACAATCCCAGCTCCCTCAGCCTCTTCTCATAGGCATGTGCTTGAGTCCTCTCACCAGCCTCGTTGCCCTTCTCTGTACACATTCAAGAGTCTTCTTAAACTGAGGGGCCCAGAACTGGACACAGTATTCAAGGTGTGGCCTAACCAGTGCTGAGTCCAGGGGCACAAGGACTTCCCTGCTCCTGCTTGCCACACTACTCTTGATACAGGCTAGGATGCCATTGGCCTTCTTGGCCACCTGGGCACACTGCTGGCTCATGTTCAGCCAGTTTTCAATCAGTATCCCCCAGGTCCCTTTCTGTTTGGCAGCTCTCCAGCCACTCTAACCCCAGCCTGTAGCACTGCATGGGCTTGTGGCCAATGTGCAGCACCCAGCACTTGGACTTAAGTCCTCCTATCCCAAAGGGAGACAAAGGTGGTTTGGGGGATGTGGAAGGGAGGCAAAGCCCCTTGTATTTGCCCACTGCAATGTCACCATGGGCCATAAGAGAAGAAGGATAGCACAGTCTTGGAGAAACATTGACAACAAAATCTTCTTCCTGGGGAAAGGGGCAATGTCTGCATCCACTCTGGGCAGCTGCAGAATGAGAGGTACCAGCTGCCAGGACTCCCACATCCAGACTGAGAAGTCTCCCTCCTTCTCTTCTCCTGTTCCTGAAGTGTCTCAAAAAATCCACATCTATATCAGCTGAGTATCACCCTTTTTTTTTTTTTTTTTTTTCCCTATGAGAGTAGCAGCCTGAGACGTATCAGGCTTTTGGAGAGCCTGGAAAGAGAGGATGCACAGGTTGTCACAGCGCAAAACCACTGTCTGCATTAGGAAACCTGGGAGCATGTTTGCTCTGAACTTGAGAGAAAGTCCTGCAATGACCAGCAATGTTTGAGTGCCTGGACTCATGCCTGCTTACACCACCATGAACTCGCTGTAAAAGCCTGGCAGCCAGCAGAGGTCTGGGATGTCATTTTTTTCTGTGGCTTTTAAGATGGAGAATTATCTGACTTGAATGAAACTTGATGGCTCTATGGGCTTCACCCAGGTTACTCCTGCCCTGGATGCTTTGGCAAAAATCTGGCTGCTGAGGAGGCTGACAATGGCATGGGATTTTTTTCTGTATAATACTTGTCCAGAAACTGCATACAACCTTTTCCCTCTTCACCTTCCTTCATCCCCTCACTCTCCCAATCTTGCCTTGGGAATATACCTCCACTGACATGGCTTTAATGTATTTTCTTTCCTGCATCATGGAATCATAAAATGGTTTGTGCTGAACGGGATCTTTAAAGGTCACCTGAACTGAGCAGGGACATCTTTAACCAGATCAAGTTGCTCTGAGCCCCGTTCAACATGACCTTGAACAGTTCCAGGGATGGTGCATTTGCCACCTCTCCAGGCAACCTGTGCCAGTGTTTCCTCACCCTCATTGTAAAAGAAATCTTCCTTATATGTAGTTTAAATCTACTCTCTTTTAGTTTAAAATCATTGCCCTTTCTCCTGTCACAACAGGCCCTATTAAAAATAATGTCCCCCTCTTTCTTATAGACTGTCCTTACATACCGGAGGGCTGCAGTGAGATCTCCCCAGAACCTTCTTTTCTCCAGACTAAACAACTCCAACACTCTCTCATCCTTTCTTTAATGTATTTTCTTCTTTTGTGTACAGACTTAATTTGTCCTCATCTAGCTACAAAGATTACTGAAGGGATTAGGTGCATCTAGAGACAGCAATCAGATACATCATTGGTATCAACATGGACTGTGAGAAATTTTGTGCTCTGTTTTTGGAAAAAGACTAGTGGAAGGCACCAAGAGACAAAAGAAGAAAATTAACCCCGTGTGTTGCTTACAGCATTTCAGATGCTTTCCAAGGCTTTCTGAGGCTTTCCTTCAGCATTCACCCAGCTGACTGCTCCAGTGAAAGCAGGGACCCTGCTGCTCCCAGACAGGGCTACCTTGGCATCAGGTACTACTTGGGATCTCATTGGAGCTGTTCTGGGAATTGCTGTCTTTTTCATGGCAGAAGGTAGGAAAATGGAGCTGCCCTTCTTGAGAGCAAGGGGGTTTTAAACCCTGGAACATCATTCCATCAATGTTTCAGCAGCCATGTTTGAATACAGATTGCTCTAATGCACACTGCATGTGCTCTGCTCCCCATGAATCCTATTCAGATGTGACCATTTCAGTTCAGCTCATGGGAGAAGTGAGAATAAGGCCAGAAGATGTATGCTAGGCAGAAAGCCTGCAGCTGAACCAAGAAAGGAAACAGCTTTCTGCAGGCCAGCTTGTCACCTCTGCGAAATGAGACTCTCTTTCTGGCAGAAATTACCCTGGATTTCTTTTCAGGAAGTGGTACAGAAAGGGCTTATTGAGCCATTTATTCTGCAGGTTGGTTAAAAATAGAAACAATCCTGCACTTTTGAGGCCATAAAAGCAGATTTCCCCCCCCCAAGTCTCACAATTTTCTGGTTGAGGTTTTAGACTAAGCCCATTACTCAGGCATGACAAGACACAGATCTACCCATGCTGCCACTGTCAGAGGCACCATAGAATCATCTCCTAGAGTCATAGAATCATAAAACTTTTGAGGCTGGAAGAGATCTTTGAGATCTTCAAATCCAACCAGTCATCTAGAGCTTGGTCCTGCCAGAGAGCAATTTCCCTGTCACAGGGTGATTACCATAGCCTGGCGTGGCTGGAGTGCTTGTGAAAAAGCATAAGCCCTTTGTTGTTCATATTAACTGGCAGCATGATTTCCTCTTCCTCACATGGAGCTGGGCAGAGCTCGGCTTCTCGTTTTCACAATTCTTCCCTGCTTCTCCAAAGTGAGTTCCCCTGTTGCCATCTCTACTGCAGCAATATCATGCCCCTTGCTCTTGTGTTTCAATCCTCCTCAAAAAGCTGCTAAGAAGAGGAATCCTTTTTTTTCCTTTTATTTTTTCCCCCTTTTTACATTAAATTTTACACAAACAAGAAAACAGATTAAATAGCATGCCTTTCAGGGCATATATTTCATAATACTGTAGAGACGATAAACCTTTAAAGACATTCTCTCCTCTAAAATTAAAACAAACTGCTCTGAATAGCATTTGCTAGGCTCAGTGGGGGCAGTGGGATGCTGATTACTGTGCTACTCCTCTCCAGCTTGTTAACAGGCGTTGCAAAACATATGCACTTCCTCTAAGAACACAGTTAGGAAGTTATTATCCATCCTTCTCATTATTTGACAGCGTGTGCACGTGTACCATCGTGGCAAGGAAATTCTGCAGCTACTTGCACACCGGTGTAGAGAAAAACAATAAATCAGAGTCCTTTGGGGAATTGTGCCATCTCTAAGCACCTGGCCCTTGGCCCAAGATGCAGATGGGGAGGTTGGTCTGGAAGCTGCATTTTTGTGGTACATACAGTTATTTATCAGTGGGGTTTGTTTTCATCCCTGCAGGAGCAATAATATAAAAAGCCACATCAAGACTGAGGTGAGATAAGAAACTGCAGAGGGCCTGGAGTCTTAGAGAGGCAGATGGGACATTAACAGTTGGAAATGGTTTTTATTTTTTTCCAGTATCTACATCTTCCTACTAGATTTTTCCAAACCATGCACATCTGTCAGAAGAACCCTTCCCCTTCAAGGAAAAATAAAAAATACAAAGAAAAAAGAAAAGAAAAAAAATTAAAACCCAAACCCAAACAAAATATCTTCTTTCCATATTTTTCTTTCTGAAATGTTGATATCTTGGTAACATCTTGACTTCATAAGCATGTGTCTTGGGAGTTAGTAGGACCTGAAGAAAATGCTGTGCCTGACTTTCATTGCCTTATATCCATGGGCCAGCAAACAATGAAGAAAAGCTGAAGGACTTTTCAGAGGCAGTCTAGGACCCTCAGCACCAGCATTTTTCTAGTTTCTCCTTCATTCAGGGAGCAAACAAAGCCCAATATGAAATCCTAGACAGAGTAATTTTCATTACAGCCATCTTCCAGCAGATACTCTGTGATTTCAAAGAACAATATTGATCTAGATATATTTTGATAACAAAAGCTTGCGTTATATTTGCCCAACTAAAGCAGTTTTGAAACCTGGCTGGTTTAAATTGTGTTTTGACTGCATGGAGAGACCCACATTTTCTGCACTTAACTCTTGTATTTTCACCCAGGGGGCATATTGTTCTATAGTAATCCTGTAACGCTGTTAGTAACATTTAACTCAGCATGGAATATAATCATAACAGCAATCTATTTATTTGATGGAGCTGGTAAACTGGAAGAAACACGTGCACAAAAGAAAGGGCAAGAAAGATGCTGAGCTTAGAGAAGTACAACAACTATTAGCTGTGGTCTGAAACAGACTTTTGCTGGTAAAAGGTAAAAGGTAAAAGTAGGATCCTGCATTTCAGTAACAAACACTTTCAGGAACAAAAATATGACCAAGGATTTTCTTTGATTTTTTTTTTTTCAGGTTACAAGTCCTGCAACGATGGAGAAAAGATTGTTTTTAGCAATGAGCAGCAGAAAGTTTTCATGTAAAAGCCCAGCAGGAATTCCTTTTGGTTTGTACATGCAATTCAGTGGCTTTTGACATGATTAAACTAGAGACACTTGCAGATTAAAACCAAAACTGGATCTGAATATCATGTGGTGCTCTGGGGACCAGCCAGACCTTCTCAGCCTGCCCTGTTTGCAGACAAAACTCTGTTAGATTTTAATTCAGCTCAACTTTCATGGTACTGTAATATTTAAGGATGACAAGAAGAGACAATCGAAAGAAGACCACTATCAAGGGACAAGCATGGGCAGTCAGCACACTGGTTGTCAACCCTGGGAGTTACTTGAGAGGCTGGCAAATGTCCAGCCTCCAGCACTCTGCTGACTAGATCTCCTGATTGAGAAACCAAGACCAGACCCAAAGCACTCACTCAGTAGGACAAGGGTTTCATGTTACTAATGCACCTTTCCCAGTTCTATACAGAGTTCGTCACCCTGTAACGAAGTTTCTCCTGTTGAGGTGAAATCTATGTTCAAGCTTGAACCCATTGTTTCTTGACTTATTATCATGCACCACTGAAAGAGCTTGGCCTCCTCCATTTGACACCCACCCCTCAGATATCTGTAAGCATTGATGAGATCTCCTCTCAGTCTTCTCTTTTCAAGACTAAACAGCCCCAAGGATCTCAGTCTTTCTTCATAGGGAAGATGCTCAAGTCCCCTAATCATCCATGGCTGGCTGTTGGATTCTCTCCAGCAGATCCCTGTCTGTTTTGAACTGGGGAGCCCAAAACTGGACACATTGTTCCAGGTGTGGTGTCACCAGGGCAGAGTAGAGGGGGAGAAGAACTTTCAGGCTCTACGCTAGTGGGCTATCAAGAGTCCTTGAAGAGCTCTCAAGAGAAACGCTGTATCACCAAGAGACTACCACAGCTGTGTGCGTGCTCCTGCCTGTTCTTGGATGCATGAATTACTCTACTCAACTATTTTCAACCGAGGGTGTTTTTGGCTGTTACCAGGTAGTCTAGATGAGAGATAGAGGCTTCTCACAGATTCAGATTCACAGATTGCAACAGGTTGGAAGAGACCTTCAAAGGCCATCTTGTCCAACCTCCCTGCAGTGGGCAGGAACACCTCCAACTGGATCAGGCTGCCCAGGGCCACATCAGATCTGGTCTTGAATATCTCCGTGGACTGGGCCTCAACAAATCTCCACCAGTCTTGTAGAAGGATGAGGTGAGGCTTTGAGGAAAACTCTGTATTTTCTAAAGGTTTTTCCCTTCATTTGAAAAATCAGTAACACAGGTCCCAGCAGCCCAGAGCGACTTGGCTGTGTTCAGGAATTGCAGAGGTCAGCCTGTCTATCATGGAGGGTCTGAAATTTTGTGAGTATCATACATCTGCAATAGGCTTGGAAAAAGGCAGTCAGAAATGCCTATTTTGAGGCAGCCAAACATGCCCCAGCATAAAGGCTGCCACATCTCACCCTGCTCCCACTTGGTTGTAGTTAGTACCAGCAAAAACACACACACCAGCCAGAAGCCACAAGTGTGGCTTTGATCCTGCAGGTTACCCTCTTGGGAAGTGCTTCATTGCCTTGTAAAATCTAACAGAGTGTTACTCTTGCAAGTGTATGTGTTGCAGTGCCGAGATTGCTACCACCACACAAGTGACACAAGAAGCTCCTCCTTCTCACAGGGTATGGGACTGGCTGCAACACCCTCGCAGCAAGAACCTTCACCTGCAGCCTTGGGCAGTTTGCTGACTTTTTTTAATTCATCATGCAGATTTTTTCCTGAGGTTTGTTTGTTTTGTTTATTGTTTCTAACTTACTTTTTTGTTTTTGGTTGGTGGTTAACATGAAGAGGGGAACAAATGATGAAACGAGAACTAAAGCGCTCCCTCCTCATCCACGGGACTAATTTCAAAAGATAACCAGCTTTGCAACTACTCTCCCAGGATTATGTGTACAAGAGGCTCTAATTAAAGTGAGAGCACAATGACCACAGCTGCCCTTGCTGTGGCAAAAAGTAGCAGACGCTGAAGTTCATGCAGCCATGAGCAGTGAAAGTTGTTCCTTCCTCATGGCGCTGCTTGGGTCTAGCCCAGGAAGTGCAAACACATGGTGGACACACACAGAGTCGGACAGATATGCCATTAGTGGCCTGCATACTTTTCCCCAGTGTCCAGCTCATGAAAGCTTCACCAATGCAGCTAATTGCTAGTTGCACAAGAAATGTGATATACTTCTGTGGTCAACACAATGAATTTGGAATAGCAATACAGCAGCATTGCTGCTGTACATCCCTTCATCCATCAGCAGCATCTTTTTAACAAAAAGAAAATAAGCTCCAGCATGAGAACATTTTGCTGCTGGAACCATTACATCACCATGGGAGGATCTCTCCTGCTTTATCCAAGCAGAGTTCTGGAGCAAAACACACAGGTATCAATATAGTCTCTGTGGTTATTTACACACATGGGATGTTTGGAGTCAGAGGCACTCCCAGCATAAGGGAGCCTCATGGGAAGGGAGAAGTTGCCCCAGGTGAGTAGCAGCTCCCTTAGAGGGTGATTACTCCCACAGCGTGGTAATATGTCTGTGACTACAGACATACAGACTTGAGTTTTAACAACAACCTCCAGGATATGTTTTCCAAGCTTCCTTGAACTCATCCTTGTTTTCAGCCTGCTGCAGCCTTTGCCAACAGATTATATCCTGCCACTGTTGTTGATGTTGCTGCTGTCACCAGAACCAGGCTGTCCATCCATTCATACTGCTATGTGAGCCCCTGTTTGCTGGCTCAGATATAAATTTCCAAAGTACTGAAGAGGATTATTACTTTATAATGCACTCAGCCTAATCACAGGAACATGACAGAGCTGAAGAGGGATTGACAGATCTTTCCCAGGGGAAAGTCACCTACTTGGACCTGGCCTTACATGCAAGGAGTGATATTTATTCACTCTATTACAAGCCAACAATAAGCTGTCTGGAGCAGATCCAAGATGACCTTTTTCACTGCTGAAGAAAATGCATCAAACTGATGCTCATGCCTCAGCTCCCAGCCATTAGATGGAATTAGCATTTCTCATGCAGTCTAGTCCTGACATTTTCTCTTCATACATGGGCACTGGCCAGTGAACTCACCCTGCTGGCTGGCTGGAGGTTGAGTTCCTCGGCTTTTTTTACATTAGGGGAGTGCTCCACTACAAATGTGGGAAGCGGAGACCATTTCCTAATGGCAGAGTGAACTAGCCAAAGGAGGCAGGCAGAAATTGCACCACAATGCCTGCTCTTCGACTTCCCTTCACTTTCTCATAATCATTGTCGCAACACTTTCCTTCCCCAAATGTCCCATGTTGCATCCAGGTGAGTAGCCCTCCATATCGGAGGAAAGCAGTAGGCTTTGTACCTTATCCCTCTGACAGAGAAACAAGAGGGAGAAGTGCCTTCATTGCCCTGATCTTGGTAGTCTGGCACCTGTTTTTCTTTCCCCTTGATTTCACCAAATGCCTTTTTTTTTTTTTCCTAGTGTGCTGGGCCTTGCAGACTTGAAAGCATAAAGACTGTTAGAGTGTATTTCTAAAAACATGCTTTCTCTGCTGCTACAAGAAGAGGTTAGTGCTGTCCTGGCACATATAAAACTGTCAGATTTTTTTCCCCAAAAAATGCAAACCAAATTAGTTATCCACTCAGTCTTCCTGAAGATCAATAGCCTTCCTCTTCCCAAAAGAAATTCAAAGCCCCTAAACCCCAGTATATTTTAAGCTGGAAATAATGTTCACCATAAGGACTCAAAAGCTAATCACAAGGCATACATCCCTTCTTCCTTCTGTGATGCTTATGGCCCTATAGACAATGTACATTTTAGTTGTAGATAGCCAGAAGGCTACAATGCATAACAAAACTTCAAGGACATGTCTGTGATAATGGGATCATAGTATCATAGTATCAGTCAGGGTTGGAAGGGACCACAAGGATCATCTAGTTCCAAAGCCATGGGCAGGGACACCCCACACTAGATCAGGCTGGCCAGAGCCTCATCCAGCCTGGTCTTAAACACCTCCAGGGACAGGGCCTCAACCACCTCCCTGGACAACCCATTCCATGGCTTCATCACGCTCATGGTGAAGAACTTCCTCCTCATATCTAGCCTGAATCTCCCCACCTCCAGCTTCATTCCATTAGATAGACTCTGAGCATTTCTAAGATGCAGAAGGCTTGGTTCCATGTAAGAGTGCCTGAGGCAAGGATCCCACCAGTGCACTGCAGATGTGAAACAAAGCCCTTAATGTGTGATTTTATTTCAAATTCAGGATTAAATATTGCCTTTCTGTCTCTTTTACACAAGCATATTCCTATTTTTCTCTCTCTGTGTGGATAAATGTATATTTATAAATCCACAAGGTTGCCTCTTTTCTTATAGCAAGATGCACTATTTTTATAGTGCGATACACAGGGCATATGTAAGCTTATCCCAGGATGCCTGACTACACCAATCTCCAGCGAAATACATGTGTTCACACATAAACACACACACTCACACATCAGCTATGTGTAATATTATAGGAAGCTTAGTTTCAAACTTCCTCTGGTTGCTTCCTAAATGCCTCAGCAGAACTGCATAAACAAGCACAATGCAAGGATATAAAGGGCGGGGAAGTAGTTTTTTCTAACATATGGTAGCACAAGCAGCTGATAACAGCAAAAAATCAATGATTGCCTCAAACACTGGAAATCTCTATAGCTGAATGGTGCATTTTCTCCCTTTTGACCTCAAGAGCATTCAGGAGTAAAAGGTGATTGTCATACTTTGCTGTGTCATACAAATCCGATGCTGCAGCTGAATTTGAGTACCAAATGTGCCAAGGGCAGGTTTTTCTCCCATTTCTGCTTTGTTGGAAAGATTCACAGCATATCAAATATTAAAAAAAAAAAAAAAAAAATAATAATTATGCCAACATTAAATTCCCAGAGGAAGGGTAATTTTTCAAAGATTTCTCATCATTGACAATAATTTTGACTAGCAATATTAAGGGAACAAAGCTTCAGAAGTCTTTCAGGTGGTATCTGAGTACCACACATGCTCAAAATAAGGAAGCTTGTAACAGAACATTATCAATAGTAAACATGTTAATAGACATGACTGCTGATAGATGTGTCTGATAGCTTTGAAAATATTGAGTGCACCACTCTTTCTCTTCTTTTTTGTTTAATGCATTGTTTGGCACAGCTATCACTCCCATTTTTTCTGAGCAGATTTCAGCGCAAAGTGGTCTCCATTACATTGCTGCGGTGTAATGCACCAGTGTAGGTTCACCTAATCAAGCTGCCTCTCAGTAAAACACCTCCCACAGCACATTTTCACAGAATCACCAAATCACCAAGGTTGGAAGAGACCTCAAAGATCATCAAGTCCAACTTGTCACCACAGACAGTATCACCGAATCACCAAGGTTGGAAGAGACCTCAAAGATCATCAAGTCCGACCTGACACTACAGACTTACTCTCCTTAGTAACACCTAATCCATCAGAAGAGAGTTGCCCACCAGGTCATATGTGTTATAAATGCTGCTTAGCCCATAGCTAAGCCTGGTATAGTGGATATGTCCTTCCACTTCACAAGGTCACAAGAACCTAGACAGTGAATGTGGATGAGACAGGAAAGCAACATCTTGGCATGTGCAAAGGGGCAATACAAATAGTAGTACTCAGACAACTAGGAATAAAAAAACAAGGTCAGCCTCACATTTTGGTAGGCATGCAATGAGCTGAGTCTGTTCGTTATCCTTTAAAAGGACTCTGGATGACTGCGCAAGATTCAAACTTAATGAGATAAATCCCACCCTTGGGAAGCCCAAAGCTTTTGCTTGATTGCCATCACTTGCACTTATGACTCAGGAGTTTTGTGCTGCAAGAACAGCATACTCTTCTCTAGCACCTGGTTCCCCATGTTCTGCCCTAGGTGCTCCATCTGCAGGCAGTATATGCCCTCCAAACATCTTTTTCAAATATTTCATTTTATAGCACATCAAAGGGCAACTTACAACCAACCTGTGAGTTCTGCTATTGACAGGATCTTATTGTAAAGAGTGATGTGAAGATACAATTAAACACATATTTTCACTTTCCCAAACAAAATTCACTTAAGAAATTAATCTTTCCTCCCCAGCTCTGAAGTGTGACAACACAAAATGTAGCAATGCACATTGAACTAATTTCACTAGGAAGATGAGCCATACCCATCTCCTTTTTCAGCACTCTGAATGACTTGATCACAGCAAAGAGGTACTTTTCTCCCTCCTTCCTCCACTCCAGTCACCAAGTATTCAACAGGCTTGCAGCTAGATTAAAGTCAGCCAGATGATTCAAGGATTTATGGCATTACTTAGAAAGGGTAAGTGCGAAAGTCAAATGGTAACTTCCCAAGAGAGACTGATTACTCTGCACTGCAGCTAATACAATTCACTGACAGAGAGTTATGAAGACATTAGTTCACACCAGGGCAAAGAAAAACTGCACTGGGCTCTGGTGTTCATACTAAACCCCTCCAGTACACTTTCGCTAGCAAGTTACCACTCAGATATATCACTGTTTCAGGCACACATGGACCGCAGTAAAGTCCCCCTAAAGTTTCTAGGAAACTGGGTTTTCCACTGTGTTTTGTTCAAGGGGTTGTATTTTCACAACCCAAGGGGTAGAAAAGTGAAGAGCTCTGTTTGGCATCACAGACATTTTACCCAGTTTGAAGTTCTTACACAGTGGATGGGACTCACTGCTCCTGCATCCATCTGCCTGCCATGAAGGCAAACTGACTCCATGTTTCATGAAGCCAGATATCTCCGTGGCATTTCTCTTCATTGCACCATGGCTGGAGACAACACTGGTGCATCTACTGTCAGTGAATGGCCAACTCAAGCCTCTGTCAAAGCGCTGGCAGACACACTGCCCACATGCAAGCTTGCACCTAGAGATGGACTGAGGCTGCGCTCCAAAGAGAAGATATGTGCCTTGTTCTCCATTTTCTACTAACTATTCCTGGGCTTCAGCCTCACTGCACCTGCTTCCAGGGCCGCTTCTTTCTTCTTGGTCACTCCCAGCTGAAGAAGCATGGATGGTCCCACTGCTTACACCAGGGCTCAGACTGGCCTCTCTCTTTAATTAGCAAAACAGGAAACACCTACCTTTTTCTGTTTCAGTTTTTAATTTTAAACAGGCCAGCTGCAGAGGGAAGTAGCAGGGAAGAGCTAAACATTTGTTTTCATTTAATGTTTTGCACTTGCCCCAAGGGGCCGCTCTGGAGAAAAATCCTTGCAAGCCTTAATTTACAGAGCAGCTACAGGAAGCTACAGGGGGTGGGTGAATGCTTCTGTTGGAGCATTTCTTCCCCTTACAGAAATAAAATGTATTGAGGTCGAGGGAATGGCCATTGTCTTCTGGGAGTTTTAATTCTCTGCAGTACCACTCAATCCTAGGAAGACAAATAGCTGAAGAAGTCCTTCACAGATCACCTCAGTACCCTCCAAAAACCATCAAGGGAATAAGAACCTCTGGAGGAGTGTGAGGCACCATTTCTGGGGAGACTTGGTAAACAGAAATTCCCCATCATGAGGGTTTTCTATTTTCTTACAATGAAAAATATAAAAGCTGGACTTGCTGCAACCACCCTGCAGTTTTGTTCCACAAGAACTGCAGGTGCTCTTCTCAGCTGAGATCCACTTTGGTCTGTGTACATACCTCATTTATTTTGGCCAAACTTTGCCAGCAGACTTGCTGTGTATCAAATCCTGCCTGCTAGAGCTCAGAGTAGATATTTTCACACTCAGCAATGAGGTTAAAAAAAACTAAAATAAAGGGAGACTTATCACTGAATATGTTTGCCGTAGCCCAGTCTCCTAGGATAACAGCTATGCAAAACAGATACCTATTTATTCTGTGTTGCTGCTATACAGACTTTACCCTACTTTGCATTTTGCCTGAGTGAGTCACAAAATTGGCAATACCCATTCAGTGTCAAATTGCCCCCGAATCATACCCCATTTTCCGAAGCAGAAGCAGATTTTCACTTTGGCGAACCAGACAGTTTAGTGTCCTGAGGTGATGGTTCACATCCAAGGAGAGGGCCAGAAGCCCCACATTCATTACATTAGTGCTGAAAGACAGCAGAATGTCATAGGGACATTCATACAGCAGAAAGAGCCTTGCACAAGAAATGACAGCAAACAGAAAAAATTAAAGCATTTTCAAAGCACCAGCGCCAGGGTGTACACCACTTTTTCTGCTAAACACTCAGCAGTGGCTTCTCAATATGCCCTCAGTCAAAGATATACATTGCAAAATGGGAAAGATTACTAATTTTTAAGAGGCTACTCTTCATGACTAGTTAAGCCATAATTTCGGTGTAACTCGTTCCATCACTGGAGTTACTGACATTTATGACTGTACTTTGAAATGTTGATATACCTAAGAATTTCACAAAGTTGACTTTGATGTGCTGAACTAGTCCATCAGCTCCTTCCAATGTGAATCTGCAAGGCACTGGATGAGAACATGGCAGCTGAGGGTTGTGTGGCATCAATGCAAGACCTGCCTTCTAAATGAATCAAAGTCTCATATTCTGTTAGCAAGTGCATTGAGCTCCTCCCAATTAGCAGCACTCGTACATTAATGGAGGAAAGATGTAGCCTGCCATTATAAAAAATTACACCTAACTGCAACAAAAGAGAGGTGTGTCAGCACTGACACTATCTTATATGTGAGCCATAAAAGGAAACCTCAAGGAATTGCCACCTGTGCAGATGATGCTTCATACCATCCCTGGGGGTGGTGAACACCAGGGGGAAAAAATAAAAACTTAAAGGCCAAGAATTGAGGAGAGAGTGGTTTCTGTAAGAAAACAAGGAGCAGAAGAGGCATGGCCTGCTCTTTGCAGCATATCAGAACGAACACAGCAGAGACACTTCCATGTCTGTTAGATCATGGTCAGCGAAACCCACTTCCAGCAGCCACCCTGAGGGCACAGGCTGGCTGCCCCAGTCCTGTTCCCAAAGGAGACATTGAAAAATACGATGACCCCAGACCTGCTGGCCTGATACGAGAGGGTGGTCCCATGTGTGTTTCATTCAGGTGTAACATCAATGTCCTACCCTGTCAGTAAATTGTAACTATCGGTGGTGTGCAGGTGTTGAGTCCCAGTGACTTGGGGATTTATCCTGATGTGCCCCAGCTGAACAAGGGGGTCTTCAGGAAAAAAAAACCATACAGGCCATGCTACCAACCCTTTGTGCACATTCAGTGTCTTTGTGTACATTCAGCGTACCTTTAATAAGATATTTTAAAACATCATGACTGACAGTTTATTTGCTCCCATTCTGGTCTTGCCTTTCAGCAGCTAGAATCCTATATGTCTCTGACAAGTCTGGCACACAGGCAGACAGTAGTGCTGATGAGTAATGTCATGGTGCAGATAAAGTCTTTTACTGGACTTGCAATTAGTCCTCAAGTGAAAAATAAGCTTTGCCTATGCTCTCCCAATATAAATTACAAAGCTACATTTTATTCAGGAAGAAGAAAACACAGATTATCTTGGTAAACTTATCTGGCTTTATCAGCAGTAAATTTGTTGTTCAAGTCACTTAGGTCTAGTTACTGTAAATTTCTGTTTAATTACGATCCAGATGTTCTCAAGGCCCTCTTACCCTCCAGCACACCTTGGCAAGCACAGTGCAGAGGAAACGCAGCTCCACAGTTTTCAGAGTTAAGATGCTCTTTGGAGAATGCATCAGGAATGCTCTGCACAGAGGAGTGGTGGGGCCAGATCCTAGGGTGTTCCATTAGGGTCATTTTAGTCAAGGCAGACTGCAATCCCCAGCCAGAGAGGGGAATTTGCCAGAGAGAGTAGAAAAGGCAGCTTCACAGCATGTCTGTGGGATTTGCCCATGTGCGCTGCTGCTGCTTGCTGAAATGTTCCTCTGACACAGCACCCGTTGGGATGTGGGAAGATCTCTGCTTCCTTGCAATGCAGGTGGCATACCCACCCCTCCAGAAATGTCTGCATGGGTTTTGTTTTGTTTACGCTTATACTGCCCTGCTCAATTTCTCTTTTACTTTTTCTTCTTAGTTTTCAAAATACCACATCCTCTCAACAGAAGTTCTATATATACAAATATTTTCATTGCTGGTCCAATCACTACATTACTTGACATTTAGCACCTGTACCTACTATTAAGCTTGTATTTTTAAGAGGTTATAATATTGTGAACTGCAGCACCTTACTAAACATATGTCTCAAGTGTGTGGTGATTTGTGTAATTCAGTCCTTTAGTTGTAACACAGTATGAGATTCAAGGAAAAAATACTCTGTGTAGACATAAGGGTTGGACTTCATGATCTTTGAGGTCTTTTCCAACCTTATTGATTCTATGATTCTAAGCATCACATTGATATTATGGGCAGCATTAGGGAACACTGATAAATTTGTAGAGCACATGCCCTCTAATTCATGTGAACGGGACAGATATTTAAAGGTCAGGTGTAATAGTCAGAAAATAGTCTCTAAAAATCATAAATTTTGCCTCTGCAATTGCATTTCCAGTAGATCCTTCCATTTTAATCAGTCGTTGGATTGATTATGACAGTTCCAGTTCCTTTAATTTTACCAAATTGTTCTGCTATTATACTTTTAGACTAGAGGAGGATTCTGCCATCCAGTGGTGAAAAACCACTCTCTAAGGCCACAGTTTACACTAAACCCATCTTACACCTTTAATCAAATGCTCATGTCTGGGCAATAATGAGAGCTTCTTTTTCACTTTTTCCTGGACCAACAAAGACAAAAATTTTACATGGGAGCACATATACACCCATAGGGATGCAACACGTACATGCTCTGCCTGTTGTTGATATTTGGATTTGTTCTCTCAGTACTGCACTTAGTCTTGTTAGATACCCAGGACACTGGTGTTCCACATTTACCATGCACCAGCAGTGCACGTTTAGATGCATCCTGGGATGGCACAGTCCTGCCACCAGCCTGTGACACAAGCCCTAGAATGGAGAGAGGATCACATGTGGAAATGTCTTCCCCAGTCAGGGAAGAATGGGACAGCATGCAGGGCCTGACTCAGCTATGCTGAAGGTTGTTAGCTGCTTGATCACCTTCCTGTGCACAGCAATGTCGGGAGTCCAGTCTTGGACCATTTATAAGAAAGACAACTAACAACATGCCAACACATACCACAGTTTCTCAATAATTCACCACTGCCTCCCCATTTAACAACCTGTTCACTATTACAGTGTCTAAGGAAATAATAATTTTTAGAAAATAGTCAGTGACATTGTTGGTGGTGAGCACTGAACACTTGTGGTGCCCATGGTGGGTGACCCACCCATGAGAGCATGAGACACTGCATGTGACTCTGCCCCACCACAGATTAGGTGTAAGACATGTCAGCCTGTGGACCAGACCATGGCAGAGCAGGTCACATTTTTCATGAGAGAGATGGCATCTTTCTTGCTAAGCAGCTGTCTCCTGAAATAGGCCGAGCAGGAGAAGAGGATGAGGAGAGCTGAAAGAGTTAGCACAGGAGGTGACAACAGCATTAATCGGACATGCCATGGTGCCCAGCATGCCATGCCAGAACCAGGAAAAGACCCAGATACCCTCTTGATTCTGCCAGCAGAAGCAAACCAGAAGAAGGGTAGCATCCCACTCAGTCAGATACATGGGCTCCAGGAGCACAGCACAGCCCTTCTGGGGGCCTAATACGCACAATTCCCTTAGCAGCAAACATAATTAATTACTCCCAATTAGTCCTCACAAGTCTGATACTCCAAGAGGAGCTGCCAGAGCAGCTGGAGTTTTCTTTGAGCTTCTGAACAGAGGATTGCCCACACTTTAGCACATGGCATAGGTGGTGAGGGACACAGGCAAAACTAGCAAGACCATATTATGACACGCAAGGAAACTGAATTTCTGCGTGGTACAGTACTGTCATGGTACTAAATAAAATTACTAGGCCTGGAAAAGGGATTTGTTTTACCAGATCTGGCCCAGCAGGTGGATTCATTTTGGATATCTCCAAAAGCTAGTTAAGCTAGCCCTGAACCTAATGTTCTTGAGCAAAGCACTGACAGAAAAATATATTTAATATAATTAAATGGTTGAACCCCTAGTATTTTGAATACCACATTTGTTTATCATTCGTTTTGCATCCTAAGAACAACAAGGCATCTACACACTCCTGCCTTCCGACTTATAAGAAATTGTTCTGAGTGTCCCCATGAGGTCCAAAATTATGTTGGAAAAGTACTCAGAGGCATTTTGGGGTGGAAGACACCAATAGCACAGGAGCACAGCCTGATTGACTATCTTCTTCCCTCTAGGGACATATAGACCTGTGGCAGCTCATAGGAAGGAACAGCTCTGGTCTCCCTACACCGCAACTAGGAAGAACAGTGGCAGCAGCCTGCCCTCTACCAACGACATCACAGCTGAGACCTATCTCACAGATTAACATACCTGAAGTTAGGTGTTATCATATCAGTCTGAAGAGCAGTTACACTGACCAAATGTAGACACATATTTGAGAGTGCACTAGACAGTCTTCAGACTGTCTTGAGGAGATCTCCATCATCAATGTGATGACCTGAGCTGCCACCCTTGCAGGAGGCACTTGCATGTAGGCACATAAATTTATGTATCCAAGTTTGGATCCTGGCTGGGATCTCAGCAGCCAACAGGGCTGGAGTGCACAAATGCACCAGGCAGACTGCCACCTGCCGTGGTCCAGAGAGGGGAATCTATCAAGTGAATGCGACACAGACAATACAGGACTATTCACCATTTACAAGGCAGGGCTGGGAGGCAGCCCGTGCTGGGACTATGTATATGAACTTGCTAAACCTCCATGTCAACACCCTGTGCTCCACTTTGCAAGAGCATTCTGAGGCTTTCTTTTCACGTGCAATCTCTTGAAATATCGATCGGGGAGTGCTGAATTTGCTCACCTGTCAGTAGGAGAGCTGTAGGTGGGTGGACAGAAGACTGCTCAGTGTTCTCACACAATACCTGTCAAACTATTTTTCAAGACAAAACTGTACATTCATGTTGACTTTTACATGTGTGTGTGTATATAACATAAAAAAAATATTAGTTGGACCAAATTTGGCTTCAGAGGTGGAGAACTTCCCTGGCAGAAAACTGACAGCACTTACTTTAAAAAAATGAGGTTGAGAAATTTCATCATGGCTCAGATTTTCCCTTTCTAAAGTACTGTATCAGAGTGTTTGGCTCGATTTTATTTTGTATTCAGAGTTTAGCTTATATGTTCACTGCAGGGATAAAAAAGTATCATGAGTAAAGACATAACACTATGT
The DNA here is from genome assembly GCA_033816785.1 of Picus viridis. Lineage (NCBI taxonomy): Eukaryota > Metazoa > Chordata > Aves > Piciformes > Picidae > Picus > Picus viridis. The sequence goes on from CM066566.1 coordinate 32,134,492, forward strand.
TGACCCATCTTTCTCATCTGGTATCCAGATAGATAAACAGTAAATGTATGAAGAAATTAATTTTTAGATAGACTAAATCTCTGCCTCTATTACACTAACCATTTGCAGAAAGATAGGTAAGCACAAGCTCTTTCTCTTCGCAGATACACTTCCTGCAGCAGAGACCCTTTAAAAGAGAACTGAATCTCCCAAAGCCATTTTTGGCTGTGGGATTCATACTTTCCACAAGGTGTGGTTCTTAGTGAGTCTATTCCCTTAATTTAATGCTCACAAGGCAGGTTCTTTTGACCAAAGTTATACATGTGCTTAATCAAGTACAGAATAAGACAGCTCTTATTCACTATTTTTATAAAGCAATTATGAATGACTCACTTGCATGTGATTTGTTCAGTAAGAATTATGAGCACTTTACCTCTCTTATGGTAATGTGAAAGAGCTTTGATTTTTTATTTATAGTTGTTTTGGTTTGTTTTTTGGAGGACTGGTTCCACAGGAAAATGATCAAATACTTGTCTGTCTTCATATCCAATATTTTTGAGAACTGCCCTCTCTCTCCTCTGTGAGTAATGACCACACTAACCAGAGCAGTTCAGCCACTGACAGACCGTCATCAACCTGAATGCTGGGCACAGCCTCAGAAAAGCACAGCAAAAGACACTCATGGCTGGGTTTGGAGCCTACTTCATGCAGCCTTCCTTATCAAGCAAAGGGCAACAAAGCTCACACAGGAGATTGCACATCTAGAGCTTCTGATGGTATATGCCATCAGTGCCAGCAGAATTACACTCCAGGGGAATTTAATCCTTTCAAAAGTGGCAGATCTTTTAAAGACTATTTTAAGAAGGTTTTGAAGGGAAACATTACTCAGAACACTTGATACTCCCTGTTTCCAAGAAGTCAGGAAAATCTGAGTTCCAGAAATGAGTTATTTCCTCTTTGAAGAAAAATGAGCTGGCAAAGATGCTAGATACCAGGGAGGGAAAGCAGACAAATATTGGTATTATTTTGTCTGAATAGCATTCATACCCTAATGAATTGCATTATTTCTGAAGTACTAGCAGTGGAGTTAGATCAAATGGAATTTTTAAAGGAATGAAGTAAGAAATGTGAAACAACAGCTTGCCTAGCACTCCAACAAAGTTCAAAACCTCATCCTACTAGTTTTGGTGTCTTCGCTGTTTTACCAAGGGTGAGATGCTGGAGATCAAAGGGTTCTCATTCATTCTAAAAACCACCTTACTGGGATCAAGAAGGAGGATGAGCTCTCAGTGGGACTGCTCTAGCAGTGGAACAAATGAAGTCACTGAGGAGTCTAGTGAAGTCTACTCATCCCCAATAAGGATATGAAAACTTAATATAAAAACATGACATTCTGTAAAGCTGCTGTAGAGCTAAAAGACATTTAGTTGTCACTTATTAGAGGTATCAAATTATACATGCAATCATAAGAAAAGCTATCAGCAAAATCTAAAATGAAAAGCAGGAGGAAGCATGTTCCTTCAGAAGGGCAAAATACAGAGACAATGCAGATTAATCTGCCAATGATTAGGACTACCCTTTCCCACAAATGCATCAGTTACTAGTTTCAAAGACAAGCAAGGAGATGGACAAAGGGTAAGAGAACAGACAAGCTAAAGCAGCAATGTGAATCATTGTGCTTATGATTTATCATGTTAAGGATGTTGTGGGGGACCATGTAAAAGGTCTTGCAGAAGTCCAGATAGATCACATCCATAGATTGTCCCTTATCTACTGACATAATCACTCTATCATAGAAGGACACTAGGTCAGTCAGGCAGGATCTGCCCCTAGCAAGCCATGCTGACTGTCCTGAATCATCTCTCTGTCCTCCATGTTTCCCAGCATGGCATCTAGGATGATCTATTCCATGATCTTCCCAGGCACAGAGGTGAGGCTGACAGGTCGGTAGTTCCCAGAGTTGTCCTATCTACACTTTTTAAAAATGGGTGTGATGCTTCCTTTCTTCCAGTCCCCAGGAACCTCACCTGACTTCCAAGATTTATCAAATATCATGAAGAGAGGCCTGGCAACTACATCAGCTAGTTCCTTCAGAACTCTGTAATGTATTTCATCAGGTCCCATGGACCTGTATATCTTCAGGATCCTCAGATGATCACACACTTTGTCTTCACTTACAGTGGAAGGGACTTTGCCTTCCTGGTCTCCAACTTGTAGGCCATCAACATGGGAGCTAGGAGGAGAGGGGTTGCCAGTGAAGACTGAAGCAAAAAAAAAGTTGTTGAGAATCTCAGCCTTCTCCTCATCCATTGATACAAGTTCCCCACTGTTGCTCATCAGGGTGGGAACATTTTCTTTAGTCTTCCTTTTCTGATTAATGCACCTGTAGAAGCCTTTCTCAGTTTTTGTTACATTGAAAAGGAGTTCTGTTAGCCAACATCAGTATTCTCAAGGATGGATGGGACCAGGAAACATGCTCTGCATGCTTTCCAATGATTTAAACCATAAAAAGAAAGAACATTTTCTCTGCAAGTGAACAAATGCTGACAATCCAGCTAAACAATTAAAAAGCCTACTATACAGCAACGAGACTGATTCAAGGTCTATAAAATCTAGCTCTTCCATCAAATATAAGGGACCTCATTCTGGTTAGTCTGCAGAATAAGAGGAGGAAATTATTTGTTTATGGGTACGAGAAAATCAGTTGTAAAAAGAGCTTGGATGAGAGAAGACTCAGAGCAGACAGATGCACATTAAAGTTATGGCAAACTCAATAGAAATGGGATAAAAATTTTATCACAGTCTCACAGTATCACCCAGGTTGGAAGAGACCTCAAAGATCATCGAGTCCAACCTGTCACCCAAGACCTCACGACTAGACCATGGCATCAAGTGCCATGTCCAATCCCCTCTTGAACACCTCCAGAGACGGTGACTCCACCACCTCCCCAGGCAGCACATTCCAATGACAAATGACTCTCTTGGTGAAGAACTTCCTCCTCACCTCGAGCCTAAACTTCCCATGGCGCAGCTTGAGACTGTGTCCTCTTGTTCTGGTGCTGGTTGCTAGAGAGAAGAGACCAACCCCTTCCTGGCTACAGCCACCTTTCAGGTAGTTGTAGAGAGCAATGAGGTCACCCCTGAGCCTCTTCTCCAGGCTAAACAATCCCAGCTCCCTCAGTGTCTCCTCATAGGGCTTGTGCTCAAGGCCTCTCACCAGCCTTGTTGCCCTTCTCTGGACACGTTCAAGTGTCTCGATGACCTTCTTAAACTGAGGGGCCCAGAACTGGACACAGGACTCAAGGTGTGGCCTAACCAGTGCAGAGTACAGGGGCACAATGACCTCCCTGCTCCTGCTGGACACACTATTCCTAATGCAGGCCAGGATGCCATTGGCCTTCTTGGCCACCTGGGCACACTGCTGGCTCTTGTTTAGGCAGCTGTCAATCAGCACCCCCAGGTCCCTCTCTGTCTGGGAGCTCTCCAGCCACTCCGACCCCAGCCTGTAGCTCTGCATGGGGTTGTTGTGGCCAAAGTGCAGCACCCAGCACTTGGATTTGTTGAATGCCACCCTGTTGGACTCTGCCCATCTGTCCAGTTGGTCAGGGTCCCTCTGCAGAGCCCTTCTACCCTCTAACAGATCAACACCCACTCCCAACTTATGTCATCTGCAAATTTGCTGATGACTGTCTCAATCCCCTCATCCAGATCGTCAATGAAGATATTAAAGAGGATGGGGCCCAGCACTGATCCCTGGGGGATGCCACTGGTGACTGTAATGGTGAAAGTAGCTACTTACTGGGGAAAAGTTGAAACAAAAGTAAAAAAAAAGGTAAATAAATAAACCAGAGTACATCTTGAGTTGCTGAAATGAGACCAGGTATCTTTTCAAAATTATTTGGTTTACTTCAAGTCAGTGAGAATTTTAAAGTAAAAGTCTACGGATCACATTATACAATAGGTTATATGACACATTCACATTATCCTTTGTGAATTAAAAATCTATACATTTCTATTAGAAGCATGGGTTTTCACAGGCTGATGACTCTCTGCTGGGTCTCTAATTCTTCATATTTGGTCTCAGGAGACAACATTGCCTATATATTAACTCTGGAAAAAAACCTTTCATCTGATTAGAAATTGAAGGAATAAAAGATGGTTTTGGCTTAAAACAAAAACCACCACACACACAAAACAATAATTCACTTTCCTCTGTGGAAACTCTATGCTCAGCCAGAAGGACACTGAACTAAAAATGACTAATGCAAGTACATCAAGTGAAGAAGTTATGTGGGAACAGCTAATCAGATATCCAGGGTATATCCAGAGTACCCTGGTGCAGCAATACTACACTGGCTGTCCCAAGACCCTGTCTCTCTGTCTCCTATCCTGATTTTAGCACACTTGCACCAGGTGCAGCCCTTAACCACCAAGAGAAGGTCGCTGGTGACCTTATCTACCAGCATCTCTGCATACAGAAAGAAGAAAGCCAGATCAGAGACCAGACCCATGAACAAGCTGCCTCCCAGTCTCAGGACAATTATTGGGACAGACTGACTGGTCCCAGCAGGGACAGACCCCCAAGGAAGGGGATGACACAGTCACCCAAAAAAAAAAAAAAAAAAAAAAAAAAAAAAAAAAAAAAAAAAAGGCAGTACTGCACTCATTTGGCCAAGACAGAGCTGAGGGGGAGAAGGAGTATGGTCAGGTTGTCAGGTTTATGGCCAGACTGCACCCCTATCAGGTAGGTCTTTTCTAGTGAGCAATGAACGCCATCCACCCCTCCCTTCAGAGGCTTTGCAGCAGTTGAAACATTAAAAAAATAGTGTGTAAAACTGCCTACATTGCTGAAATACTAATGTCAAACACAGTGCAGCAGAGCCTGCTTTAACCTCTTCTCCAAGGTTCTTCATTTATTAAGTCCTTGCTTTTTCATCTTTATGAGAAATATCCACATCTATTTGGTGGCAATAATTCTAGGTTTCAGTGTTTCACTCCAAGGTGAAGCAGCAGCAAACTACTGTTCTATTCACTGAGGACTAGAAAAATGACAAATCTTGTAACAAACTCTATGACTGAGATGGGACAGAATCACTTTCCTTACACATAAAAGATCATTTGGAAAAATAACCTTCTTAAACGACCATGTCTGATGCTTGCTCTTTTCATTTTTTTTTGGAGATCTCTTCAGAGACTTATTGGGACAGTGATTGCTCAAGGTACAAGGACAGTGTCATTTGTTAACAATTAGCAATGCCTCTTATTCTGCAGAGTAAATTCAGTCCATGTAAACAGATGTATCACCCTTTTTCTTAATTTTTCCTCCTGCAAACATGTCTGCTCACTGCAGGACTGCCCTTGGCCCTTTATCTTTACAAGGCCACTTGGTTGCCTGTTTGCCTAGGAATTTATGTATACATTTAAAAAATTATTTCATTTTATATGGGTTAGCTGGGGATGTCCAGACTGTGGTGTTTTTTCTTTATTCTCTCCCACTACATCTAACATCAAAAAGGACCATTCATTTCACCAAGCCCTGTACAAATATCTAAAAACATCCTTATGTCCATGATTCCCACAGGATTTATAAGGCTAAGAAGATGCACAAGGAGTTGAAGAGGCTTCCCCAGTACAATGTGGCAGGAAAATGTACGCAGCAATCCATCTCTGTGGCCACGTTGATTCCCCTTGCTCTATGGACATTGTGCACCTTGGAGAGTTCAGTCTCCTGATTAAGTTCTTCAAGACCTAACCACAGTGGAAGATTGACAGTTTCTCATGATTTAGAAAAGATTTATTTATAAATCTTAGCTGGGGAGTTGCCTCTCAGCTGTTCAGGATTAGAAATATTCCACTACCCCCAAATGTCTGGAACAATTTATATATTTGTTGGAAATGTTTAATTAAAATCTGGACTTGATGTTCTGGGAGTAGTTTGCTCCCAATAGATACAGACTGAGAAGTTGCATTGTAGCAATTGCCTCCTTGTCCATCATGTCGGGCTTATACCTATAATTTGTAGAGGTAAATATAAAGTAGATGCAGACATTTTATAAATAATGACAGCAATTCTGAATCCAGACAGGTACAGACAATTCTTCATGGCCCAGGAAAATGAAAATAAGAGGTGCTCAGGATGAATACTGAAATACAAGGGCAGAACTACATGTGCTGTATCTCACAACAGTATCTTTACTGTGTTTTTAAGTACTGAATATAATCTGGGGGGAAGCTTGTGGGGTTTGGGGGTTGTTTGGGTTTTTATAGACAGTAGCCACTCTTTTCTGAAATCTAAGAAAGAGCAACCACTTCAAATTAAGGTTACCAACATGGTTTCTCAAAACTTTTCTGAAAAGAACAAAAAATAAAATTAAAAGCGATCCCTTACTAGCAGAAGAGATTATCCTCATTCCTTTTCTTTTTCTTTTTTCTTCTTTTTTCTGATGAGCACAGTATCAACTTTTAGATGCTTGCAGTGTATAAAAAGTCAAAAAAGTGTTTCTGCATACTGTTCCTTTTGTTCTAGTTCAGCCAGCAATTGTCCTTTTTTCCCCTTTAATTTTCTTACATAGATTTTCTCAGAGTAGCATCTGTTTTGACTTTTAAAAATTAACTGTGTAAGCACAACGAAATCAAAGAGATGTCAAAGCTGCAGAATTTTCCCTTGCAACTACACAAAGCCAAGTTTTGGATGACTCTGTTGTGAGACAATGAATCATCTCAAGTTATGGAATTTGGGTTCAGGATCACTAAGGTAGCTATTATGAAGCTCAGCAAATCTATATCCACCTCTGATCTGTTGTGGGTTTGAGTTTTAGAGAGTGAGGAGTGTGTAGGAGATTCTGATATCATTATCCACACTTAAACTTTGGCAGTGGCACATTTTAAAGCCTTCCTTATATGAACCAGAAGTCCTGTCCTGAACCTCTGATAACTCTGACTGAAAAATCCAAACAGAGCAAAACCAAGAAATTATCAACAAATGTTCTCACAGACAATTCTTTGTAGCCAGCAAAAGAACTCTTAAATACAGTTCTCTGGGTAAATTCTGGCAGATGAACTTAATTAAGAGACAAAAATAATTAACTAGCAATGTGAGGCATAAATTGGCTAAACTAAAATTCTCTGTAAAATCTCCTTATTAGGAAATGAGAGAATTATCATTCTGTTTTCCACAGAAGGATGACCACTTTCTGTCTGTGCTCATGGGCCAATATCAGCCCCATGATATTCTACTCACAGTGGGCCAGCTGGCAGCTCACAAACCATGGGATATTTCCATGTGCCCTCTCCCTTCCCCTGAAGAGTGTGACAATACCCAGGAAGAAAATGATGCTTTAGCAGCCATCACGTTCTCCTGCACATGCAGCGCCAGTCATGGACACAACCAAGAGCTATTGCCCAGGTTCCTGAGGGAAAAGGAATGCAGAACACCTGTGTGTGTGCTCACAGCTTAGCACACAATCATTGGCTGCTTTTGTTGATCCTGAGCAAGGGAAAAGAATGTCTCAAAAGCAGCTCCAGCCACTGCATCTCCTCAGATTTTGACCATTTCATGACTCATTGGATGACTGACAGATGTTTAGAAAGAAACTAAATCCCAATTTAATTGTGTTTCTCCAGCATGAGTGCCCCAAAGAAACCAAGAACCATCTGTTCTGATCCACACCCTACAACGGCTCCTGGCTTTCAGTTTGGAAATGATACCTTTATAACATAAATTACGTGGAAGATGCCTCTAGAAAACTTCTGGTACAAGTTTCTGGAGGATTGCTAAGCTTAGGACACTCCTTCTCAGAGGGCTGGTCACCAAGAAATGATGCCATGAAGCATCCCCATGGGAAGCCCCTCAGCAATGTACTTGCTGGAGACTGGATACAATACCCTGATTGTCCTCCCAAGGCATCCAGGATTAGACACTTTTGAGGAATAACTGCTACCTGCTGAAGTCTGACTGAAAATGACCAGGTTTAAATGCTTATAAAGTAGTAAGTAGCCAATGGTCATTGAAAGCAGATCACTGAAGTGGTCAATTCAGAAAAAATAAAATAGGCTTCTATGGATATAGAGTAGTCATACAATTCTTTGCAGTTGTCACTCCAGTTTTATCAAGATAGGAATTGATGTAAAAATCAGAGAATTTAAAAGTCATGGAAATAGGCAGTGGGAAGTATCCTTAGGAAAACAGACTGCTGAATTTTTAGTATCGTTGTTGGTGTCATCATTTTCAAATCTGCTGGGGAATTCAAGATATAACATCTAAAACACTGGGGTCAGAAAGAAAAATTCCAGGATCTGCAAGAATATGAAAACTTCAGAATGCTAATGTTTATAGGAATGTGACCAGTTTAGGCTGTGCCTTTAAGAAATGGACACCTTCTGAACACTCTGGCTGAATGTTTTGGGATTATAACAGAAAACAAAGATATGCTAAACCAATTTCATTGGTAGAATTCAGCTGTAACTTTAGCTTAGTCTGTCAGTCTGGGCAGTCTCTTCTTCCCCCTGTACTGTGAGCTGGCCTGTTTTCTCTCTCTGAAGCAACACCTTGCTACGCAGGGACGATTTTGCTAACCAGATAAGGAAACTAACTCTTGCATTCACTTTGAGCTTACCAGAGTTTTACCCTTTTAATTAACTTCCTTTCTCTTTCTCTCTGACCCTTTTGGGAAAAAGGGGAGGTAGGGAGGGAGAAGGGGGGAGCAGGCCAAACCCCCCTGGCTACAGGGGGGTTGGGGAAAGGTCTCCTGTAGAAGAAGAGAAGAGAAGAGAAGAGAAGAGAAGAGAAGAAGAGAAGAGAAGAGAAGAGAGAAGAGAAGAGAAGAGAAGAGAAAGAGAAGAGAAGAGAAAGAGAAGAGAAGAGAAGAGAAGAGAAGAGAAGAGAAAGAGAAGAGAAGAGAAGAGAAGAGAAGAGAAGAGAAGAGAAGAGAAGAGAAGAGAAGAGAAGAGAAGAGAAAGAGAAGAGAAGAGAAGAGAAGAGAAGAGAAGAGAAGAGAAATTACCAAGGTTGGAAGAGACCTCAAAGATCATCGAGTCCAACCTGTAACCACAACCTCACAACTAGACCATGGCACCAAGTGCCACATCCAGTCCCCTCTTGAACGCCTCCAGGGACAGCGACTCAACCACCTCCCCGGGCAGCCCATTCCAATGGCAAATCACTCTCTTGGTGAAGAACTTCCTCCTCACCTCAAGCCTAAACCTCCCCTGGTACAGCTTGAGACTGTGTCCCCTTGTTCTGGTGCTGGTTGCTAGGGAGAAGAGGCCAACCTCTGCCTGGCTACAACCACCCTTCAGGTAGTTGTAGAGAGCAATGAGGTCGCCCCTGAGACTCCTCTTCTCCAGGCTAAACAGCCCCAGCTCCCTCAGCCTCTCCTCATAGGGCTTGTGCTCAAGGCCTCTCACCAGCCTTGTTGCCCTTCTCTGGACACGTTCAAGTATCTCAATGTCCTTCTTAAACTGAGGGGCCCAGAACTGGACACAGTACTCAAGGCGTGGCCTAACCAAAGCAGAATACAGGGGCACAATGACCTCCCTGCTCCTGCTGGCCATACTATTCCTAATGCAGGCCAGGATGCCATTGGCCTTCTTGGCTGCCTGGGCACACTGCAGGCTCATGTTCAGCTTCCCATCAACCAGCACCCCCAGGTCCCTCTCTGCCTGGCCGCTCTCCAGCCACTCTGACCCCAGCCTGTAACGCTGCCTGGGGTTGTTGTGGCCAATGTGCAGAACCCGGCACTTGGATGTGTTAAATCTCATGCCATTGGACTCTGCCCATCTGTCCAGTCTGTCGAGGTCCCTCTGCAAAGCCTCTCTGCCCTCCAGCAGAGCAACTCCTGCCCCCAGCTTGGTGTCATCTGCAAATTTACTGATGATGGATTCAATGCCCTCATCCAGATCATCAATAAAGATGTTGAAGAGCATGGGGCCCAGCACTGATCCTTGGGGCACACCACTAGTGACAGGCCGCCAGCTGGATGTGGCACCATTCACCACCACTCTCTGGGCTCGGCCCTCCAGCCAGTTCCTAACCCAACACAGTGTGCTCCTGTCCAAGCCATGGGCTGCCAGCTTGGCCAGCAGTTTGCTGTGGGGGAGTGTGTCAAAGGCCTTGCTGAGGTCCAGGTAGACCACATCCACAGGCCTCCCCACATCCACCAGGCGGGTCACCTGATCATAGAAAGAGATCAGGTTGGTCAGGCAGGACCTGCCCCTCCTAAATCCATGCTGGCTAGGCCTGAGCCCCTGGCCATCCTGTAAGTGCTGTGCGATCGCACTCGAGATGACCTGTTCCATAATCTTCCCTGGCACTGAGGTCAGGCTGACAGGCCTATAATTCCCCGGCTCTTCCAACTGGCCCTTCTTATGGATGGGCACCACGTTGGCCAGCTTCCAGTCTTCTGGGACCTCTCCAGTGAGCCAGGACTGCTGAAAAATGATGGAGAGTGGCCTGGACAGCTCATCCGCCAGCTCCCTCAGCACCCTAGGATGGATCCCATCTGGTGCCATGGACTTGTGGGGGTCCAAGCGGCTGAGAAGATCTCTAACTCTCCCATCCTGGAACAGGGGAAAACTATGCTGCTCCCTGGCTCCTTCTGCCAGCTCTGCAGGCCAGCTGTCTGGAAGCCGTTCTGTCCTGCTAGTAAAAATTGAGGTAAAGAAGGTGTTAAGCACCTCTGCCTTTTCCTCATCCTTTGTTACAATATTCCCCTCCATGCCCACCAAGGAGTGGAGCTTCTCCTTGCCCTTCCTCTTGCTATTAATATATTTATAGAAGGACTTTTTGTTGTCCTTCACAGCAGAGGCCAGTCTGAGCTCCAAATGTGCTTTTGCCTGCCTAATTTTCTTCCTACAAGACCTAGCAACATCCCTAAACATTCCATGGGTTGCCTCCCTTTTTTCCAAAGATAATACACCCTCTTTTTTTCCCTTAGTTCCTTTAGAAGTTCATTACCCATCCAGGCTGGCCGTCTGCCCCGGCAGCTCATCTTCCGGCACACTGGCACAGCCTGTTCCTGCGCCTTCAAGAGTTCTTTCTTGAAGTAGGTCCAGCTCTCCTGGACCCCTTTATTTTTAAGGGCTGTTTCCCAAGGAACCTTCTGAGTTAGTTCCTTGAGTAGCCTGAAGTCCGCCCTCCGGAAGTCCAGAGTGGAGGTCTTCTTGCTGCCCCTCTTGGCTTGGCTGAATACTGAAAACTCAATTATCTCGTGGTCACTGGTGCCTAAACACCCTCCGACCACCACATCACCCACCAGCCCTTCCCTGTTGGTGAAGAGGAGGTCAAGCATAGCCTTACCCCTGGTAGGCTCGCGCAGCACCTGGGATAAGAAGCTGTCCTCCATGCACTCTAAGAACCTCCTAGACTGCCTCCTCTCTGCTATGTTGTGATCCCAGCAGATATCAGGCAGGTTGAAGTCACCCACGAGAACAAGGTTAGGCGATCTTGGGACAGCCTTAAGCTGCCTATAGAATGCTTCATCAAGATCATCCTCCTGGTTGGGTGGTCTATAACAGACTCCAACCAGCACGTCTGCCCTGCTGGTCTTCCCTCTAATTCTTACCCACACGCACTCAACCCGATCATCCCTGATCTCTAGCTCAATGGCATCAAGAGCCTCCCTGATGTACAGGGCCACCCCTCCACCCCTTCTTCCCTGCCTGTCTCTCCTGAATAGCCTGTAGCCGTCAATTGCAGCGCTCCAGTCATGCGAGTCATCCCACCATGTCTCTGTGATGGCAACTACATCATATCTTTCCTGCTGCAACAAGGCTTCCAGCTCCTCATGTTTGTTGCCCATACTTCGTGCATTAGTGTACATGCACTTCAGCTGGGCTGCTGGTTTTGCCCCTGACTCCAGCTTACCACCCTCAGACTCCTGTCTGGGGGGACTGGTTTCAGCCCCTTCCCCCTTCGAAGCTAGTTTAAAGCCCTGTCAATGAGACCTGCTAATTCCCTTCCCAGTATCTTTTGACCTTTGGGGGACAGGCCATTCTCATGTACTGTGACCTTTCCCCTCCTCTGGGACAGATGTACTCCATCTGTTACCAGCTGACCTGGTGCAGTAGAAAGTTTTTCAAGATCGAAAAACCCAAAATTCTTCTGACTGCACCAACCTCTAAGCCACTTGTTGACTACAGCTGCTGACCTATTCCTTCTTGTATTCCCTCCTGCAACTAAGGGTATAGACAAAAAAATTATTTGTGCACCTGAGTCCTCCACTAGATCCCCCAGGACCTTGAGGTCATTCTTGATAGCCCTGGGAGTTCTAGTTGCAACATCGTCATTCCCTAACTGCATAATTATTAATGGATAGTAGTCAGAGGGCTGCACCAGACTAGGCAGCCTTCTGGTAACATCAGCAACTTGAGCTCCTGGGAGACAACAAAGTTCCCTGTGAGCAGGGTCTGGCCGACATATGGGGCCCTCTGTTCCCCTCAGTAGGGAGTCACCAATAACAATCACCCTCCTCTTTTTTTTTTTTAAGGAGCAAGTCTTGATGCCAGGGGAAGGCTGTTTAACCCCAGGCTGACTCAACCCAAGCTGACTCACCCCAGGCTTACCCACCCTAGGATGACTCACCCCAGGCTGCCTGACCCCAGGCTGACCCACCCCAGACTGACCCACCCCAGACTGACTCACCCTAGGCCAACTCACCCCAGGCTGACCCACCCTAGGCTGACTCACCCCAGGCTGACTCACCCCCAGGCCGACCCACCCCAGGCCGACCCACCCTAGGCTGACTCACCCCAGGCTGACTCACCCCAGGCCGACCCACCCCAGGCCGACCCACCCTAGGCTGACTCACCCCAGGCTGACTCACCCCAGGCCGACCCACGCCAGGCTGACCCACCCTGGGCCGACCCACCCCGGGCCGACCCACCCTGGGCTGTTTTGCCTCATGGAAAACCCCAGATGGTGTGTCCTCCAGCATCAGAATCACCTCCCCCTTGACCTCCAGTGCCCCATACCTGTTCTCCAAGGGCAGTGGGGGAGGTGAAGGGAGACAGGGAGGTTTTAATTTGTGTCTTTTGAGAGGAACCTTTGTCCATTCCCCTCTGCTTTTTGGATAATCAGCCTCTGCTGGGGAGCCTGCAGAGCCTGGTTACTCAAGTTGGTCTCTCTTCTACAATCCCTGACATCTCTAAGTCTAGTCACCTCATCTTTCAATCTGGCCACCAGGTTAAGCAGATAGTCAATCTGCTCGCATCTGATGCAGGAGTTGTCCCCACTACCCTGCATCTCAACTGCCAGGCTCCAGCACTCTCTGCAGCCGTAAGCCTGGACACCCACCTCTTGATTGTGATACTTGCCTACCTGCTTGTATTCCCCCTCAGTCTGAGTCGAGACTGATGTTCTGAAGGAGCGGTTGCGGCGCGTCACCACCATGGTGCCCTGCCCGCGGCACCTGCTGGACAAAATTTAGAAAAAGTGCGGCGGTGTGTGCCGAGCGGGAGCAGGCGGCAAGGCCCCCACTGGAACAGGGGCTGCGCGAGCCGCCGATGGCTTTTAAACCAGCCGCCGGCAGTGACGCGGGGAGCCCGAGCGATCCCGAGCAGCAAGCACGTGGAGAAACGGTCGTGCCGAATGTAGCCGAGTGCCGAGAGTCCGGGGTGCCCTGCCGATCCCCGTAGGTTGAAAAGGAAGCAGCTAGTGTTCCCGAGGGTGCCGGTCGCGGTGTGCTCCCGAGCAAGATCCCCACTGAAACAGTATTACATATATTGCTGTATATTCCTGTATATATTGTAAATATTGTATGTTTTTGTACATATTCATTGCATTCCATTTTCTGCTTGTAAATACAGCTTTCATCTGCTTCTCCGGCTGAGTTAGCTGTGGATTCTTTTGTGTGTGTGTGGGGGGGAACCTTCTTACCCCACCACGGAATACTCTGATTCTCCCCACCGCCCCAGCCAAGAAAAAATAAATAAGAAAAAAAATAAATGGAGAGAAAAAATAAAAGAGGGAGAAAAAAACACACAAAAAAAAAAACACAAAAAAAAAAAAAAAAAAAAAAACACCACAAACCACAAAACAGAGCAAGAGAATATGCAGCAAGTGCCAGGCAATATTTTTGACTCCCCAGTCTGCTACATAGTATGTATAATAAGGTGCACTATAATTGCTTCCAGCCTGTATATAAAGATGAAGAACAGGAGATACCAGCTGGTTAGTACAGAGCTACCTCACTGGTTATTATCTGTTAAAAAATGTCTCACACACCAATTGCACATAAATTGGGCACTTCTTGAGATCAACATTTTTTGCCTCACCATCTGTCTTAGCATTTCAGAAGCCTTTGTCATTCCCAGAAGCTGCGCTCAGGTTGTTTCTTCTCATTTGGACCTGTATCCTGCAGGATCTGGGGTGTTTTGCTCTTGACTTGTGCCTGAGAGAGTGCATGACAGTACAGACAGTTAGGTTCACAGTTTTCAAATGGTGAATCAGTGTCAGACTGATGAACATCTCTCAGGACTGAGACTTCCGTTAGAGCTCTGCTACTTGTTCACTGAGTTATCTCTTCCTCAACAAAGGAGACAATTTTTTTCAGCCAGCATGTCTTTGTTGTTAAATACTGCTCTGATTCAGCAGATAGCAGAGCTACATGTTTGCCTATATGTAATGTGCAAACCTAAGAGAAAAGTAATTCTAGTGAATGAGTTCTCTTAGCCCCAAACCATTCTCTGCTCTAGAAAATATTTACACGAATAAAAAATTGTGGAATGTAAATGAGTAACATTTTCTACAGCTCAAAATGTTTCACATTACCTTATAAAAGGTCCTATTTTTTTTTCCTGGGAGAACACCAGTCTCATATATCCAATAGAATATCCATCCCTCTTAGAGTAATTTCTTTCTCAAATAAATTTAACTTTCCATATTGCACTACAGATTCCTTTTTAGTAACAGAACTGCTGGGTTTTTTTCTGAAACTAGCAATTGATTGCAATCTGTCCCCCTGCTTTTATTTCTTCTATTTTTTCCAAAAGTGTTTTAGTTCACAGCAGCTTCCATATTCTTTAAAGAAGAAATCAAAAATTTAAAACAAATAACTAACTAACTAAAATTTTAAAATAAACACCAAAACAATCCACAAGAAAGACGGGAAGCTACCGGAGGATTAGAAAAAGATGTCAGATGTCAAAAGCTCCTGCGTGATATCAGAATGGAAAATCCCAGTTCAGTAAATTAACCTTGTGATCCTAACTTCTTGGACATCTCTTGGAAGGGGCATCCCAACCCACAGTTTCATGCATCTTCTAATTTTGCTGTTTAGAGAGGGTGTCTGTCAGCACAGCATTTCTCTGGCTCAGCCTGTGTGATTATGCCTTTTCCATCTGCACTGAGTCAATTTATGGCTCAAAACAAACCCTTCCTCGTTCCAGTTTGTGGGATCACTGTGCAGCCCAGGTAGCTACTGCAGGCAGCCTTGTGCGGTGCATGTAAAAGCAAAGGCTTTCAAGGTGTGAGAGATGATTTTTTTTGCTCAGCAGTTGGCACAGCAGCAATGGATACATCCTTCTGCGCTCTGGAGTTCTGAAAGATGGAAATTGCTGCCTCACATTAGAATGATGGTTCAGAAGCCCTCTGCACCACTCAGAAAGGCCTCTCATAGCAGGGTGAAACAATCCAGCTTCCCGATTTCTGCTGAAGCTCTCATGCAGAGAGGCTGTTGGGGAAACAGTGGGGAAACACTCTAGGATTTGAAGGAATCCTCAGGGAATCTGCAAGAGCAGAGGGTATCACATATCTGCACAGCATGATGCATACTATGATTGCCTCTTTACCCCACCTGCAAAGCAGTTCTTCAGGAGCAAGCAAATTCACATACCACAACAGCGTTGTAGTCTGGCTCCAGAATTTCTGCAGGAGGGAAAAAATTCCTGTGGGTCTGCATCATGAGCTTGCCCCAAGCAGCTATCACCCCAATGCCATATCAAGGGAAAAATAAGTCATTACTGCTATCTGAAATCCAGTTAGCCTCTGGTACCTAGATAAATGCTGTAGTGATACAAGCTTTCCCTGCCAGGGGAATTTGGCAATGGTATTATGGAAGTGATATATCTGCGGGCAATCAGCATTGCAGATATACTTGAGATTCTATCAAGGTTCAAGAAAATGGGATTCGTATCTTGTGCTGGGAACGCCAAAGGCTCACCACAAGCCTCCCTCACCATGCCTTGCAGGTGCCAATAAATGAGCTCTCCACAAGAAAGCTCCTCCTGAGTTCTGCGGGGCTCACTTGGGAGCAGTCTCATGAAAAATGTGACCTTGAAATTAGAAAGTTTGCTGTATTCTTCCTGTTCGACTCAAGGACCAGACTGTGTTTAACTGCCACCTAACTAGGTGGCAGCTAGAAAACTGTGAAAACGTGGAGGTAGAAGCAAAGGAGGAAGAGAAGGCAGCCCTAGGCAAACAGAAAACTTTCTTGCAGGCTGCAGACATTTGCAAGACACTGGAGATATTATAATGCCCAGCTCAGGTCCCTAGAAGTACAGGTAGGAAATTTTTGCAGAATGATGGAGTAATGTAGGAAGACAGTGTTGTGGGAGCACTCCTGAATGACTTCACCAGTCAACACGTAGGTGCATGAAAAAGTTGAAGCAAAGCAGGTGGGAGCTGTCTAGATCTCTCTGCTCAGTTTAGTATTCCTAGCTGTCTTGAGAAGGGAAGGAAGGAAGGAAGGAAGGGAGGAAGGAAGGAAGGAAGGAAGGAAGGAAGGAAGGAAGGAAGGAAGGAAGGAAGGAAGGAAGGAAGGAAGGAAGGAAGGAAGGAAGGAAGGAAGGAAGGAAGGAAGGAAGGAAGGAAGGAAGGAAGGAAGGAAGGAAGGAAGGGAGGAAGGAAGGAAAGGGAGGAAGGGAGGAAGGGAGGAAGGAAAGAAAGAAAGAAAGGAAGAAAGGAAGAAAGAAAGGAAGAAAGAAAGAAAGAAAGAAAGAAAGAAAGAAAGAAAGAAAGAAAGAAAGAAAGAAAGAAAGAAAGAAAGAAAGAAAGAAAGAAAGAAAGAAAGAAAGAAAGAAAGAAAGAAGAAAGAAAGGAAGAAAGAAAGAAAGAAAGAAAGAAAGAAAGAAAGAAAGAAAGAAAGAAAGAAAGAAAGAAAGAAAGAAAGAAAGAAAGAAAGAAAGAAAGAAAGAAAGAAAGAAAGAAAGAAAGAAAGAAAGAAAGAAAGAAAGAAAGAAAGAAAGAAAGAAAGAAAGAAAGAAAGAAAGAAAGAAAGAAAGAAAGAAAAAGAAAACAGCTCTAGAGCATGATTCACTTCATCCTAAAGTAGACGTTAAGACATGTCAAATGAGTCACAGCTTAAAATTGCCTATTTGACTCCATTGATTATAAAAGAGAATCCATCATGATTAGTTCAGATGAAGACACTTAGGAATGTAGTAGGTGATCTGTCAGCCTGACCTTAGTGACAAGAAAGATTATGGAACAGGTCATCTTGAGTGCAATCGCACAGCACTTACAGGATGGCCAAAGGATCAAGCCCAGCCAGCATGGATTCAGGAAGGGCAGGTCCTGCCTGACCAACCTAATCTGCTTCTGTGATCAGGTGACTGGCTGGTGGATGTGGAGCAGGCTGTGGATGTATTCTACCTGGACTTCATAAAGGCCTTTGATACCATCCCCCACAGCAAACTCCTGGCCAAGCTGTCAGCTCATGGCTCAGACAGCCACACTCGTTGGGTTAGGAACTGGCTGGAGGGCTGAGCCCAGAGAGTGGTGGTGAATGGTGCCACATCCAGCTGGCAGTCAGTCACTAGTGGCGTCCCCCAGGGATCAGTGCTGGGCCCCATCCTGTTCAATATCTTTGATGATCTCGGTGAGGGTATTGAGTCCATCATCAGTAAATTTGCAGATGACACCAAGATGGGGGCAGGTGTTGATATATTAGAGGGTAGGAGAGCTCTGCAGAGGGACCTCAACAGGCTGGACAGATGGGCAGAGTCCAAGGGCATGAGATTTAATACATCTAAGGTCCGGGTTCTGCATATTGGCCACAGCAACCCCATACAGTGCTACAGGCTGGGGTCAGAGTGGCTGGAGAGTAGCCAGGCAGAGAGGGACCTGGGGGTGCTGGTTGACAGTAGGCTGAACATGAGCCTGCAGTGTGCCCAGGCAGCCAAGAAGGCCAATGGCATCCTGGCCTGTATCAGGAACAGTGTGGCCAGCAGGAGCAGGGAAGTCCTTGTGCCCCTGGACTCAGCACCGGTTAGGCCGCACCCTGAGTCCTGTGTCCAGTTCTGGGCCCCTCAGTTTAGGAAAGATGTTGAGTTGCTGGAACGTGTCCAGAGAAGGGCAACAAAGCTGGTGAGGGGTTTGGTACACAAGCCCTATGAGAGAGGCTGAGGGAGCTGGGGTTGCTTAGCCTGGAGAAGAGGAGGCTCAGGGGAGACCTCATTGCTGCCTACAACTACCTGAAGGGAGGTTGTAGACAGGTGGGGGCTGGTCTCTTCTCCCAGGCAACCACCAACAGAACAAGAGGACACAGTCTCAATCAGTGCCAGGGGAGGTTTAGGCTGGATGTTAGGAAGAAGTTCTTCACAGAAAGAGTGATTTGCCATTGGAATGTGCTGCCCAGGGAGGTGGTGGAGTCACCATCACTGGAAGTGTTTAAGACGAGACTGGATGAGGCACCTGGTGCCATGGTTTAGTTGATTAGATGGTGTTGGATGATAGGTTGGATGCAATGATCTTGAAGATCATTTCCAGCCTGGTTAATTCTAGTCTATTCTATTGTATTGCTCCGAATCTCCCCCAAAAAATTGTCAGTAAGGGTGCAAGTATGAGCATAGGGTTTGTAACACATCAGTTCAGCAGTGTAGAGATACCCTTTGGAGGCTTTACCCTGAGATCCAACCAGGAAAAGCCTTGCACCTGGCTCAGACCTGAAAAGCAGAATGCATACCAGTTCACATCATCATCTCATTTCAACACTGAGTCTTCGATCTACCTTATCAGTTATTCAAAAAGCTCTTATCTCTGAGAGAAAAGGTATTATTTCTGAGTAAAAAATACACATGGTATCAGTCATGTAGGTTATGGATCACAGTTTCCACATGAAGGCTTTGTGAGGTCTGCAATTTAAATATGTAAGTCTATAGCTGAATACACAAACTGGATTTCTACAGTGAACTCAGCTAATGCAGAAGCAGGAACTATATGTCTTTCACACAGGTATTTCACATTTGGCCTGTTGCTACAGTCTCTGAGAAGGAAAATGGTCTGACTTTTTCTCTAGTGAAATGAGCTTAGTGTAAGTTCATATCTGGAATAGTTACAGCCTGGCAGAGGATCAGAAAGAAGAGAGGACATGGGGGTAAGAAGTAGGTCTATCATTCCAGTGAAAAATTTGGCTCTGAGTGTACACCAGGACCTCCTCTGATGTGGACTGCCCTTTCAGACCTCTGGTGGGATATGTTGGGATAAACTGCTTCCCTAAACTTCCTTTAGTCCAGCTCTCAAAGAAGGAAGAAATGGTAAGAGAATAGGCACCATGCTAGTGGGGTCACAGTACTGTAAGCAAAATTTTATGTAATTGTTTAACTACAAATCATTACTTGTGCAGCTAGTTTTCTGTTATCTATAGTAGTTTATCTGGCTTACAGAGAACCAATACCAAGGGGCAGTAATAACCATTCTGCTGTCTTCAACAGTCCGCCCCGTGTCCAGCAACACATACCATTTTTATGCTGCAAAACCAAAGAAGTTTCTTGAAACTGGGAGTTTGGTGCAAAAATTCCCACCCAGCAGTAAGGGAAACATCTCAAGGCCAGTTCTATTATCCTGGAAGTAAACAGTTCCTTCTTGACCCAATACTCCACCTGGTGATGAGTTGACCATATGGACAGAGCTGTCTATATTCACCATCATGATGCAAATCTATGGGAGATTTATTTGTGTTTTCCAAAGGATTGCTTTGTGCAGAGGCAGTCCAGCCCTTGGGTCCTTGCAAAGCTAATGTTACAGATCTTCTTTGTACCTCATTGCACCCCGCTATTCAGATGGAAAGAGCTGGAGCCAACAATTAAAAGTGATTAAAAGTCTGGAAGTTCTTTATAAAGAAATACTTTTCACATACCCAGCTAATTGGAGAGAACCATGTAAGTTTCCCCTCACCCACGTTTTACCAGGCTCATGTCATTTGCACATCTGGCTCATGGCAACCTTATGTGGTGTGACATCTGCGCGTGGCAAAAGCATTTAGCTTCTGAGCTACATTCTGAGAGAGCGCTACCAGTGTGGAACAAACTTTGTTCACTTGATGAATGTGCTGTACAGACTCTGGGGCTCTATAATAGCTGAAAAACAGGAAGAGCAAGGCAGCTCTTAGAGGCATCAAAAGAGCAATCAAAATGAGACTTAGCACTGAGGACCCCTGTGTCTGTGAACCACATATTGATTAGTATGAAATGGCTGCACAGATGCTCTTCTGTGTGGGTGAAACAAAAACACTAGGCAAATAATCCATGGGCCTGAGAGACAGAGACAGCCAAGACACTCTGCAGCATGAGGAGGCAGGCAGCATGGTTCTCTGAAGGAACACAGCAGTTCAACAGAAGTGCCCCAAGTGCCAGGCTTATCTCCCTGTGGGCACACCATTCTTTCCACACCAATGCCCTTCAGCAAGGGAATGCATGTCTCAAGTGTGTTAGCTGGCTTGATTCAGGATGTGACCCTTCTCCTTGGTGCCTCATGATCTGGTGTGTGACATTGCCTTTGTTTGTGAGTGGCCATAACTGAGGATTTTCTCAGTGAAAATGTAGCTCAGGAGTAGGTCATGTTTCCTCTGTGGCTTATTTGCAAGGAGTAGATGCAAGAGAGAGAGGTATCAGGAAGCATTTAATAATCTCCTACTTATTTAATCTAAATATCAAGCATTGAGGGGACTTTGATGTGAAACTACATCAAATGACGGGTCTAGAATTCAAAATTGTCTCTAAAAACAGGAGAGGTAGGTTGAAATAATACCACAGAGGTCAGTGAGATAAATGCATGTTACTTCAGATATACAGCAATAACCAACTAGAAACCTTCTTGTGGAGAAAAACTTGGTAGGAGTTGTGCAGGAAAGGATGCAGGGTTTGTGATGCCTCCATCAAAGGCTGAACATGAGGCATAATTGTTATGTGAAAATAATACTGAGGGGTGTGAGCAGGGTTAGAAAGCATCCAAAATAAGTTTTGTTCAAAGCCCAGCTGTAGTTCAATGACTGAATATGCACGCTGTGTTTCAGAAGAGATGGAAACTGTCTGGGGAGAATCCCTGGCAGAGAAAAATGTATTAACTGGGAAATTTAGCTTGAAGGGGACTTCTAGAGGTCATCTAGTCCAAACTGCTGCTCCAAACAAGGTTAACTCCAAAACATTGTTCAAGGTCTTGTCTAGGCCAGCTTTGAAAATTTCCCCTTCTACAGTTTCTCTGGGATGTAAGAAAGACTCAAGAAATTTTATTTTTATCTCAGAATTACTCAAATTGAGTGGAATTAATTTGTGATTTGTAAGATTAGATTAACTTTTAAGAGAATATTTTTCTTCAGTAAAGGCAGGCTGGCATCCCCATAATCTTCAGATATTCCCATTTCCTACATCCCATGAAAAATGCCCAGGATGAAGTCTTCCCTTTCACCTCCACCTTATGAGTGGTTAAGTTGATCTTGTAGACAGTCCATGCTAATGGAAATGTCTGAAGTAGGTAGTTCCTGACTTGCTCAAGAATTTAGTTCTAAACATGTATTTGTAGAATCTATAAATAAAAAAGTTTTATGAATATCTGTATTTTTACTTATCAAATTATCTAATCATATTTAAACGGTAGGATATCCAGAAATCATAACAATTACTTTAGGGAAGAAGAATTCTTTTTAGAATCCATTTCCACCTCAACCCTGATCATACGTCTTCACGGCAGATTCATCCTGAATAACCACAACTTCATAATAATATACTATCATAGTATCAGTCAGGGTTGGAAGAGACCACAAGGATCATCTAGTTCCAACCCCCTGCCATGGGCAGGGACACCCCACACTAGATCAGGCTGGCCAGAGCCTCATCCAGCCTGGTCTTAAACACCTCCAGGGACAGAGCCCCAACCACCTCCCTGGACAACCCATTCCAGGGCTTCACCACTCTCATGGTGAAGAACTTCCTCCTCACGACCAGCCTGAATCTCCCCACCTCCAGCTTCATTCCATTCCCCCTAGTCCTATCACTACCTGGTAGCCTGATAAGTCCCTCCCCAGCCTTCCTGTAGGCCCCCTTCAGATACTGGAAGGTCACAATAAGGCCACCTCGGAGCCTTCTCTTCTCCAGACTGAACAGCCCCAACTCCTTCAGTCTGTCCTCATAGGAGAGGTGCTCCAGCCTTCTGATCATCCTTGTGGCCCTTCTCTGGATACGTTCCAGTACCTCCATAACTTGTCTTGCTAGAATGTGGACTACTCAATTACAAACACTGTGTCTTCACTCCAGTCATGAGTCTAGCCATGTGTATTTGGGTCCTTTCTTCAGGGACTTCTGCCCTTTCCTGGTCAGTGATAACAGAGCTCAGCTGCCCAACACAAATAAACTTTTGACTGGGCTTTAAGTGTTTGCTTGTTAGTGGAACAGAGGGTCCTCATTCAATTTGGAAAATTGTCAAAGTCAGTAGTAGATTGAAGATACACTCATTTTTTGATGGCTGGTACATATTATTGCCCTGCACACACACATAAACACACCCACATCTCTTTTTGTTTTGAAGTGATGAATTCACCACCGTATAGCAATTATCAAATTCAGACATGAGTCATGTTAAGTACCAGAAGAGTGAAATCTGTCCACACAGTAACTTTCAGTATTATAAATCTCTTTGAAAAATAGCCTATTGAACTACTTGTTCCTGCATTTTAGGCAAAACCAGAGAGGCTGGTTAGCTTTGGCAGCATAGAAGTTAGCCATGCAAGGACAGGCAAAAGGCAGGTGATTGAGGCAGAATCAAAATCAAGCAAGGTTTGAAGACCTGTTAATGCAGATCTCCGCTTAGTGTTGGAATCCAGTGAAACCTTCAAACTCATTGTTATTCATTAAGCAGATTGAAGTGAAATGAAATTCAGCAAATTGTCCGCCTCTGCAGAGTACAATATGTTCATTTCAAAGGGAAACCAGGGTATGGATGGAAGGTGAAGCATAAGCAACACTTTCCTTGGGAGGAGCAGTGGGAGGTTAAATGTTTTTTTTTAAAAAAAAACTTGTGTTCCTCTCTCAGTGCAGTTGTACATATCTCACTGACCTGCCTGCCCCCTTCAGTATGCACTGGTGATAAAATCCACCCATCTGTCCTCATCTGGTACATGCTCTGATGCCAGGACACCAAAGGTTTATGAGTGGCAATCCCACTCAAGTCCCTTCAGAGCCAGATTCTTGACTGATTCTTTATTAATCTCTGGTTCAGCCCTGCTCCCATGGCATACTGTGGGAGCTAATTCAAAGTTTCTAGATAACCTGTTTAACTGAAATACAATACAATACAATACAATACACCAGGTTGGAAGAGACCTTCAAGATCATCGCGTCCAACCCATCAACCAATCCAACCCACCCAACAGCTAAGCCATGCAGCCAAGCACCCCATCCAGTCTTCTCCTGAACACCTCCAATGAAGGTGACTCCACCACCTCCACGGGTAGCCGATTCCAATGGGCAAGATGCTAGTGCTAAGGGTGAGAAGGGAAGAGTCTCCCTTTAGTCATTGTGCATGCCACCTCCTTCCTGCCATTTGGGGAGTTTATTTCGTTATAGTCACTGGAACAGGTTAGTTTAATATTTGATCTGTGACAGTCTCCATCAAGGACTAGAAGAATTTTTTTTGGAGACCCACAGAAAGAGATAATATGCAATGATGACTGTATTTCTAGACAGGACCAACACAGAATGAACAGAACCAGAGGAACATTTTCTCCTGTTTTTATGGGGAGCTGGGGGAGTCAAGTAGTCAGAGCTCAGCAACCTCTGCTCTCACTTATCCCTCTTGTTTATCTCATGCTGAGTTACCACAAGCATTCTAGCCTGAATCCTTCAGGGCATACAGGTAATCATAATCCAGTTTCAGCCTTGCCCACCTTTCTGCCATGCTGCCTCTCTGGTGACCTGAGATCTGTTACATGTAAGCTTAGAAAGGCCCAGTTTAAACCATCCTCATCCCCACTAGTGGCACTAGCTCTGCCCTGGAAATAGAGAGAAAAGCAGGCATTTGTCAGATTCGTAGATCAAGGTTAGGTGTCTGCCTTGAGATGAGAGAAATGATTGTGTCTCTCCACTAACTACAAAGGAAACTTGGAAACAATAGATGAAATAAACATGCTAAATTAAATGTAGACACTGATATTAAATGGGATGACTCTCATCCAAGGTAATTTGAGGCTCACAAAATTAGGAGTAAGTGGTTTAAAGAAGATCACTTTTTTTCCATCATCAATTCTTTATTTCGTGATGTAGAGGTCTTGAAAGCTAAAGATTGTAGCATGCTGCTTCAGGGCTTGCTTGATTAGTATTTAACTTCAGTCAGTTATCCTCTTCCAATATTTGGCAGTTTATTTTCCAAAGAAAATTATCTTTTAACAGAAGTAACAATTTGTACAACTAAAGTTCTTTTCTTCCAACAAGTGCATGACACTCTGTAGTTGCTAGCCGCACCTCCCACCCCATCACAGACTTCTCTTGTTTCTAGAAACACATGGATAATGAGGGGTTTCTCTCTAGGGCAAATATCTCCTCCTTGATACGTGCAATGCCTGGCAAGATGGGGCACTGAACAACAATTAAGGTCAGTCTGTTATATCCTCATATAGGATGCTCTCATAACAAAGAGCAGCTGAGCCAATAAGGAGCTCTGAATGCTCATAGCACCACACACACACTTCCTAGGGCATTAACTGTCTGCAAACAATGAGAAGTCATTCTGGAACTTAATCTGGTGTGGAAGTCCTCAGAACTTTCATTTGCTTCAGACATTTGGAAAGCAAGGCAGTAGGGGCAGATTGCCTGCATCTTACTGCAATATCAGTCAAATGGCCCCTGGGCAGTTTGGGGTGAATTCAGGCAACCTACAAGGGTACCTCAGGAAGGTATTCAAGGGAATTCAGGGAAATGGTGGGCACTTTAAAAAGCCTCCAGCTGCCTAACCATGATCCATGCATCTGGAAACAGAGGGAACAGACTGCAAAGAAGGGCAGCCCCACTGTAGCACAAGGTGTCAGGGCAGCCTGGTCTGACTGAGCCCCAAAAGTGTAATGAGTTCCTGAAGGCCCACATGCCCAGAGGCAAGCAGCCCAAATACAACCCGGTGACAAGAGGATTCCTAAACAACATAATTTGCTCAATGGAGGTTCATTCAAAAATTGTTCAGAAGTATAAATCACCTATCTTTCAGATGGGGAAACAGTGAGGTGAAGCCCCAAGCTTGCCTAACAGCACCCATCAGAGCTCCCTTGCTGCTGTGTTTGCTCTGTACATACTCCCAGGGCATTGCTATCTCTGACATACATGTGAAGTTCAATTACCATAGCAACAGTATCAGCAGGTGCAAACTGCTGTATTTTCTTTGCTAAATGTAAAGAAAAGTCTTTCTGCTCCTGGGAAGGGGATTGTCATTTGTAATGATGATTTTCCTCTCTTCTCTTACCTGGAAATGTAGCAAGGAAAACTCTTTATTGATTTTTCATGAGGGAACTAGGGCTCCAGGATTAATTATCTTCCTACACAATAGGCATCCATGCAGGTACAGGCAATAAGTGTTCGGGCTATGTATAATACTATCTACAAAGCAGCAGAGGGAATTTTTTGCTGCAGCACACAGGGGCAATGAGAAGGTAGAGTTACACAGGAAATGATGCTACTTTTCCCAGTGGCCCCATGGATGTCCTGGCCACATAGCAGGTTGGTTCTGACAAGGCAGATATAGCCCATGGATCTTCCTCCTTCTCTTTCAAGGCTAATGGGAGCTAGTACATGGCCTAGATGTGTAGGGCATGCCTCTGTATTCAAGGCAGACCAAATTTCACCCTGCTGTGCTCCAAGAGCAGCTTTTCTGAGCAGTTATAAGATTGGGATCTCCCAGTGCTGAGGGCTGGGCCAGCAAGACATGGCACCACATCCACTGAGAAATCCTCCATCACCCTGCCTTTAAAACTTGAACACCTTGGAAGATCTGGAGGAGAGGAGTGTCTGACATCATGGGCCAAAAGCATACATGTTTTCATTACATTACCTACCTGTAACCTGATGGAGTCATTCAGGGACTGTGTCTTGAAGAGGGAGAGGGGAAGGTGTCTCCACAGCCATCAGCCCGTGTACTTTGTAATTTGACATTCAATTTGATTATTTGAGGACAATCTCTCATTATTTTAAGCTGGCTTCTATTTCACACAAATGCTCAATTTTACTGTTGAAAGTACCAAAAGTATATGCCCTAGGCAGAGGTCAGAGAAAATTTAACTACAATGAAAAGCTGAATCCCAGATCATCCTACGTTTCTAAATCATGGGTATCAATTTTTGTGTCCATTTCTTTGGGTTTTGTCACAATTTTTGTCCTGTCACAGTTCCTTGCTGTGTTTTGGTTTTTTTAATTACTCCTACTTCCCGTTAACTTTGTAGCCACAATCACATTATGAGGGCAGCCTAGCATGCAGACATCACTCCTTTCAGAGTAACATCCTCAACAGCCAAGTGTTCTCCTCCATGTAAAACACCCCATAAGCTACAGCTGACAGATACAGCCACCTGATTTGTCTAGGAAATGAAGGGCACACTTCTACAGTCAGCAAAGAGAGCAGTAAAGGGCAGAGCATGGTATATGGATAACTATGTGCAGAAGAGTATTAAACAAAAACTCACTATAATATTCACTCAATTTTTTTCCCCCTTTTTTTTTTTTCTATAGAGGCATATCTCAAAATTCATTTTGATTTGAAAAATTAGGTCCAACAATGAGCTGGCATCACAGCTTTCCAGACACTGTTTGTATTGTAACACTATCACTTGAGTAAGAGGTGTACAGGTAAACCATGAGATACGTGGGTAGTGGTCAGTGTGTCTTCTGAGGATAAATGTCTCGGTGATGCTGCATAGCAAATGGTAATTATTAAATGTGTATTTGCATGTTACACAGTCTTTCCTTCTGTTTCTCAGGGAGTTAAATCCAGGGTAAGCATTTTGGTTATTTAGCAACATAATTAACAAGAACAAATATGTTACGATCAAAAGCAGCCAAACTCATTGACAGTGATAGCATTGACCTGTCAAGGCTGTCCCTAAAACAGCACCAGAAGAGTATCAAGGCCATCCCTTTAAACGCACTGAAGGCTGCACTTATCTGTATTTTGAATCATAAAAAGCACAGATTCAAGGTAACACATGCAAACAGCCCTTTCCAACGCAACCTTCTAGCTAGAAACAATACATCTAAAAATACATCTGCTGATGAGGTCAGTAGGTTTATCCCCAGCGAGAGTCGGAAGGGCAGGAACTAAATGATAATGCAGAATCAGAAAGAAAAGAAAAAAATAAATTACAGCAGTGGGAAAATATCAAACTCTTTTTGTGTAATTTCATCTTTCCTGACCAGCTCCAGTATCTGATCTCTTTCCTGCTGCTAAAACTCCAAGTTCAAATCATCACTGCCCACAGAGTAGCATAATTATTACAATAAAAATGTGTTGAAAAGCAACACAAACAGATACTAAATATAAGCCATTTTACAGTAGATTATTCCCCCAGGCCATATCCCTGAATAAAAGACACAAAGTTAGTGTCATTATGGCTGACAGTGTCTAATTTACTGATGACTAGACAACAGCGTCCACAAGAGTCTCTATGTGTAGGTGGAGATCTACACTGTAAAGGTCAAACTATACTTATAGAATCCTCTTCTCCTGCAGCTATGAGTTTCCTGAAAGCCCAGTTGATGCCTGAGACATAAGATATTTCCCTGCTCCCACAGAAGCCATGGATGAAGAAAATGAGGTTGTTTTTAGTCCTGTGAGCCTACCCTTCAAGCCACCCTTCAAGCCACCACAACCATGCTGCCAGAATCTTCCAGATATAGAGCTGTAGTGAAGTCAAGGGGTTTTCCGATGAGACAAAAGTTTAAACCTGCACTCATTCTGAGAAGCAAAGCATTTCATGAGGAGATTGACAAAGGACTGCTAGGGCCACATGCAGAACAGCAATCAGAGGTGAGATAAAGAGCATTAACCAGCTCAGTAGCTATAGAATTTCACAATGCAATGCCTTCCCATGAAGGAATCCAAACCAACTCCTGCTTAAAAGCAGTATCCTATTTTAAAAGACTCGTAGGAAAAAGTTAAAGGAAAAAAATACCATTGGCTTTATACTTCTGCATCACTGTCTGCTTGCTGCTAAGGCACAACCTGCAGATGTGTGCTGGGCTTGCAGATCATAATAAAGCATCTGTGCCTGGGGACCTGTCCTGCTCCTAAGTCAGCATTTTCTCCCCTGATGTCCCAGAAGGACAAGAGTTGACCTTACTGAACTGCTGCTCTATAAGAAATTGGAGGGACCATGTGTATCACTAAAGCAATTCCATCAAGACAAAAAAGCAGCACAGCACTCAGGGCAAGTCCCACTGAACTGCAAAGTCCCCAGACAAAACCCTCTGCGAGTCTGCATCTGCTCTTGTTGCAACAAGTGCCAAAATTGCCCTTGACCTCAGCTAGAGCAGGATCAGGTGCTTTCTCATGGGAAAAGTAGAGACATCCTAGCAGACAAAATCAGAGACTATCAAATAGGATAAAATACAGCAATTGTAAAGGAATCCTTCAGGGGGTTTCTAGGGAAAGGACCCCTATATTTCCAATATTGCTACTGGAGTAATTCAATGCATAGAGAGAGAAGGTTGTGAACTTCAAGTCTGCCCCTGTAGAGTCAAGGTTGACAGGTTAAGACACAGTTATTTTACAGCCACAATGGTTGTTCTGTGTTTTAAGCTCCTTGAATCTCTTTGGATAGCTGAGCAAAACAGACAGGTTAATAAAATCCAGGCAGCTTAGAGGCAGCTGTGACATTGCTATCTGTGCGGCATCAAACCAAGAGGTTAAGCATGCTGACTTCAGTCATGGGATAAATGGGACCCATGAAACTTTTGCTCAGGTCACAACTGCACAGCAGCATGGTATTTAAAAGTTCAGGGTGTCTTAGCCCTGGTAGAATCCCAGGCTGAGCATGTTCCTGACTCTGTTTTCAGTCCATCACCTGTGCTTTGAGATGCAAGAACATCCAAACATTGCTTCAGGGTCATCTTTCTGGGCTCATCTAGGGGTGTAATGAGCTGTGTCACACCCTGGCAAAGGGCTGGCACTCCAGGAGCAATGACCAGATCCCAGGCACTTCCTCCCCAGCCTCTGCCACACCTTATGTCTACCTTTTCCTGTAACAGTTCTTCTCACATTGCTGGATGAGCTGTTCATGGCTTAAACCCTGCAGGGAGCTTGTACTTCCACCTATACAATCCAGAGCACACAACTCCTGACAGAGTGACATTTTGGGTCTCTTTTTTTTAAGTCATTTGCTTTAGACCACACAAGAATGCACAGACCCAGCCCAAAGAAGAAATTGTCTGTATACTGTGCCATCCTTGCTTTGCCTCACCACTGTAAATTTTTGCAGTTGAGGGAAATTCATCTCTGAAGAAGAGCGTCTCTCAGAACATCAGGAGCACAGCTGACATTTGGAGAATGGAGGCTTTTGGATTTTTCTGTCTGTCTTTCAAACAGGCCTGTGAGATAGTTATACTCTCCTATTTTCTACCATGAGGTAACCTCGTGTCTGCTTTCTGTCAGGTGATCAAGGTCTCTCACAGCACAAGCCAATTCCTAGGGAATGAAATATCTTTTCTAAATAATCATCAACAAAGTAAAGCTTAATTAAAGCATACACTAGCAGATTGTTCTTTACTCTTGGAATTATTTTTTGCAGACAGAAAGCAAATTTTATTTGAAGAAATCATTGTTGTAGAAGAGGGGTACAAGGCTGTATTTGTTCAGGAAAAAGTCCCACTATTTGAGTTACAAATGCTAAATGCAAGACAGACAAAATTTGTTGACCAATAAAACAAAAACTAAATCAGCAGTTTTAAAATATTTTTGAAGTATGTCTTATTCTAATGTGAAGACTTTGACATGCCTAATAAATGTGGAATTCCAGCTTAAGACTAAGTTTTATCAGCTGTTTGAAACAAACTGCGAAGCTCTTTACCCTTTGTGGAGAGAAGAGCAACCATGTACCAGGTTCTGCAAATTCCTTGTCCTCTCCTTATCATAAGACACAAAAACAGTAGTCAAGTGTATAGCATTAATCACATCTGTGTTGCAGAATAGAGTCACTATTTGATCCCACAGCACTGCTGAAGATAGACAGTACTAGAGCCAGGAAACTATTCCTAATGTCAGGGCATCCTCTGTCAGCTGTATCTGCTCCATAAAATACTCTGCATGGAAATGGATGGAGTACTGCCTTGTTAGGCAGACTGGCCCAGGCATCCAATGAGTCCATTCAGTGAAACTGCATCTGGGTAGGAGTTGTGATTACATGTTACTGACATTGGCTGCTGGTGGAGGGAGAACACAGATGAGATGTACTGCTCCAGCAAGTGCTAAGTTCTTAATTTAGGCACTTTATGGAAATTGTTGAAAAACATTCTAATTGGAAGCGACTTCT
Source organism: Picus viridis (assembly GCA_033816785.1). Taxonomy (NCBI): domain Eukaryota; kingdom Metazoa; phylum Chordata; class Aves; order Piciformes; family Picidae; genus Picus; species Picus viridis. The sequence continues at coordinate 32,165,178 of CM066566.1, forward strand.
GCTTCTCCACCATATAATTTTCCTCATTTTTTAGCATGAAGGCATTTGCATGAAAACAAGCTCTTTGTTTTTAAAATTCCACTGCTCTTGTTGTTTATTTCCCACTGGAATTCATAATCCTGTGTTTGCACAAAGCTCTATAATTGATTGCTGTGGAAGTGTTTCTATCAAAAGGAAATTACTATTAATAATCAGCAATGAACAGTTGCATAATAGAGATTAGTAAAATAAGCACCATTCTAATAATAATGCTAATCTCCATAAAACCAATCTCTTCAAATGCTTTGAAACATAAACATATCCCAGTGATAAAAATCATGTTTAAGCATGAAGAGCAATAAGAACCAGGTGGAGTTTGGTCTTATCATCAGGAATGATGCATTTTGCAACTGTCAATTAAGTTCAAAATTCCACTGTGAGTTAAATGTATCTCAGATAAATATTTATAAGACTCAAGTGGCAATTAATTACTTCACATAGGCAGTTCCTCTGACCCCAAATACGTGTAATAATGAACTAATGCAAAGGGTGAGATTCTCTGTATCATCTATTTCTAAAATTCCTGAGAGAAGAAGTGGTTCTGGTGGTAGTTTACATGATTTCTGAAATGCTTACTGCAGACATGGAAGACTTCATTTTCTGGTTCCTGAGACTCAGAGATCTGGCACAGGGGATTCTGTTTCTGAATATCCTGGGGAATCAGTGAAGAAAGTTCTCTGAAAGGCTTATGACCAGATCACAAACTTGAGACACTTTTTGAAGCCCACAGAGTCTGCTCATGCATTACCAATTCCCTGGAGACTTTCAGGACTAAATATGTTCCTCATTACCAAAAATATTCCTAGTTTTTGGGTCTAAAACACATTTCCTCTTTCCACCTCACTGTGATTCCAACTTTTAACAAAGAGCCATGCTACTTCAATGGCGATAGGAGCAACCCTTGGTTTAGAACAACGACACAGGGACCTGGATCCTCCTCTATAGCAGCTATCTTCTAGCTTTTGTTGTTGTTGTTGTTCTAGGTCAAACAATAACCTCTCCCAAACAGAGTTCTCTTTTCTTTTGAGTTTGTTCCTGCCTCCTCATGCATCTTTTCCTCAATCCTCCCACCTGCCCTTTCCCTGGGAGACAGTGAACAGAGCAGCACAGAGAAGTGTTCAGATCATTTCTCTACTCCAGCCCCAGCCAGGATGTTCAAAACTTGCTTGCTTCTTACATGCAAAACCTCCTTTTTTATCACTTGTGCATGGACATTAGACACCCCTTTGGTACTCCATGTACAGTAAGGACAAGGAAAAGTCACTTTCCCCCTTTCCTTTTCTTTTCTTCTGCATAGGTAGTTCTGCAAACTTTTCAACAGACAAATTACTGGCTTCTGGCTGCTTTTCTGTTACAAAGTTCTGAGGAAATATGGATGTTTTATGCATGATATTAATATAAGCATTAATGTACAGTCTTCTTCCTATATTAATAAATAACTTTATTATATTAATAACATCTAAGTGTAAACATATTACTTCAGAGACCACACTGGGAACAGTTGCTTTATCATCTGCAGCTCCCTAAGACAGTCTCAGTAACAGGTTCTGAGGGGGCACTAGGGAAGCAAACTGATAGCCTGAACATCTGGTCCACCAGTACAACGGAAAATGAGGTACAGAGCAGCAAGAGGACGCCATCTTCTCACTGGAGCAGGCTGTGGCAGTGCCTCTGCCTCTCTCCTTTCCACCTCACAGCTTTCATGCAGAAAGTAGCATGGAGCTGAGGCTGACAGTACTGGGCACAGACTTTTTTTCAGGTCTAGCTACCACCTGCCTTACATGAATTAAACAGAAGAGCCATACAGTTAAAGCTGTCCTTCTCTGTCTACAAAACTCAAGATATGATCTAATATGAGCCCTCTCCTGAGTGGTCATGTTTCAAATTAAGTCAGGGTTTCCATTTTTAAAGAAGGGCAAAAGCTACTGCTTCAGATGAATATTCATCCCAATAATTGTTTTGACTTAGGATTTACTTCAACACAAATCCATCTAAAATTTGTGCATATCATCCATAAATAAAATTAGAGAATCTACTCTGTAGAGAATTAAAACTTTGCATAATAGGAAAAACAGTGAAACAATGAACAGATGAGGAATCTTTCTAGCAGGAGCCATCTTCAATTGCATTCCTGTCTGATGCTTGGCAGACCATAGGTCATTTGAGTTTTAGAAGTGTAGCACAGAGATATTTCCAAAGAAAACATCATTCTGACACACATACAAATGTAGTCTTTAATGTGGAATCTAAATTACTTTATGCATGCATGACTAAGATGAAACTAAAATATTTATTTAATCACCTTTCGTTACAAGGCTTGCCAAAGCTTCCTACCGACCCTTTCATTAAGAGAAAGGACTGTGTCTTGTGTGCTCATAATGGCATCTTTGGCATGGGCTGAAGGCGCTTACTTCTCAGTTTGATGGACAAAGAGTTCAAGGTCCAGGTACTACTTCTTCTTTATCACTAGGTGAGTTTTTTGGTGGTAATATGACACAGGAGGGCTTGGAAATATCCTTTGCCTTGTTCTCTTCATCAGGAAGCTACCTCTGATTAAAAAAAAATTTTAAAACAAATTAAAAATCCCACATTATCAGACAGTGAATGGGAAGTGGAATCTCTCTCTTCCCTTGAGCAAATAAACTGCATTGATTTAATTACCTAAATTCAAATTCAGCTGGTTTGGGGTAACTTAAATTTGTCCAGTAAATAGACATATAGTGGTAGTTAAAATTTATAAATGATCTTCTCTGGTGTTCTTACACAAGTAACAGCACAGACACATAGGAATCCTTGTAGAGGATGAGAAATATTCTGCTCAAATGAAAGAAATGAGACATTAGGGTGCACTAGTACCTTGGCGGTGTACATATTTGGATTTTCAAAAGACTTGGAACAAACTTTTCACCAAACAACGTTAAGCATCTGAGTTATCAGGGTATATGCGGGAATACACTCTTCTGAATTAGCAGCTAGTGAGAAGATAGAACACAAAGGATACAGATATGGTCCAAGTTCACAGCGAAGCAAATTTCCCAGCAGAATCCATTGAGGATTTGAGACAGTTGTATTAAATAGCATATTTGTGGATGACCTAGAAAGGGGAAGGGCAGTGAATAAAGCAACAAATTTCACAGGAGGTGCACAGAGTGACTCACAGCGGCCAGACCCTTCTGCAAGAAAAAGATGAAGTCAAACTGATAGTGTAGAGCTGCAGAGAGATTACACAACATGAAAATGATAGCAAACAGATTTCAGTGTCAGTAATTGCAAAGTAAAGCACATAGGATAAAACATAAACTATATCTGACAGAGTCTAAAGAATATATAATCAGTCAGGAAATAATACTTGAAACCATGTGTTACTTCTCTGGAATTAACTCAATGTTCAACAGTGGTTAAGAAGGCATTTGGGGAATTACTTGCAAAAGAATAGAGGGAGAAACAACAACAACAGCAACAACAAACCTTAGAAAATACTATTATACCATTGCACGAATCCCCAGAGCATATATTCATTGAATATTGAGTACCACTCTGTTCATGTGGTCTCAAAACTAATATAACACAATCAGAAGCATTGCTGGTGGAACAGCAGAATAGTATGATTTCTGTAGGAGGAAATGGCTAAAGAGACAAGTTCACTTTGGAAATGGTATGACTGAAGTGGTATGTAACACAGTCAAAGCACTGTTGCTAAAGCAAATAGAGGAAGTCTGTCCTGTACTTGCTGTTTATCTGGGAAGAATGACATGGCCTAGGAGCAGGTTTAAAACAAAGAATAGGAAGGTCTTTTTCACCCATCATATAGTTATATCACTGAACTCTGTGACACAGAATGATGTGAAGCACAGAAATAGCAATCACTTCAAAAGAGGATTAGATCAGTTCATGAAACACCACCTAAGGCTATTAAACATGATGATCTGTCTGCAACTACTTACAGAGAAAATCCCTCAACCACAGAGAGTGAAGCTGGAAAAGCATGCCAGGTAATACCACATATATCCTCAATATCTGCCCTTGGCATCAGCTGCTGGTCACTGGCAAGAGCATGCCCAGGGCACTGATCTAACCTATTATGGTAGCTCTCACAGTAGTGCATTTACAATCGCTATGGTTTCTATACTCGCAATTTGGGGTCTAGTTCATAGCTCATCAAAGATAGGGATTCGGTTTCCTAACATTCAGCTACATGAAATTCAGTGAATATCAGCCTATCAAATCATTATAAATCTGTTTCACCAGTGTCAGAGAAGGAGGCAAGCATGCATGTATTTAGCTCCTGTGGTTTCCTTTGGAGTCAACTGATTATTTTCTCCAGAAACAAAGATACATCTTGCAGGGATACTGCACCTCAGATTTTGCTGCAAAAAATGACAGGGAGGACAAGGCAGACCCAGGTCTGGCTCTCTCCAGCCCACCTTCATTATGCCAGCAGCCTATGTGGCTACAAACTCTTGTGCTGTTCCACAAAGCCAGCAATACAGGCTCCAATTTCACACTCTAAAAGTATCGCTCTGGCAGGCTTCAGCATGGCCTATGTTTCCCCAGGCACTGTCAGGGAGAACATCCACACAAGCGTAGCCACAGGACTACTCCATGTGACTCGAGGAAAACCCAGGACTAGCCAGTATGTCATTGGAACAGAAGCAGCTGCTCAACTGCAATGGACGAGCACTGAGTTGCATTGACACACATTGCCCCACTGGCAAAATGACCCTGAGGTCTCTGAGTTGAAAGCTGGGGAAATCCAAGGGTATAAAATGAAAGAGCGTGTGATGAGAAGGGCATGCAAAAAAAAAAAAAATAGAGAGCAGGTCCACATAAGGTGAGGAATTATACATGAAGGCTTAAGGCCATCTAGTAGGATGCTCTGCCCACAGGAAGTTTAGTGAAAGACCACAAAACTTCAGAAAAGCATCAGGGAGCTTTGGGGCCAGAGAAATCCCAATCAGTGACTAGTCTCAACAGAATTTTCTCTGCAAACACTTCCACATCTCTGATCACCAAACGAAGATTTCTGCTTTGCTGCTTCAGCTTATCTGGAAGTCCTTGTGCCAGGCAATGCGCTTACATTATTTTTAGCATAAACAGTAAAATTCCATTTTGTTTCTGAAATATCCAGTTCTCCTAGCTTTCACTACTGTGCTTTTGCTGAGGCCACAGTGTTTTACAGGATTATATCCACTGCAGTTCAACAGAGTCAGATTTATCAGATATCACAGTAGGTAAAACTGCAGAGTGCAAAGGAAATTGTGAAAATCTCAGTTGAATTAAGAGATTGCAGCTAACACAGGGGTCCTTTTTTCTCAGTTTAAGCAAGCAAGGTATGCATCTGAGAACTTCAGATTTTAGAGGTTGTAGAAGCCACATTTACCACTAAGTGTGACAGTACATCATTATGACTATGGGATTAATTAAATTTCTGTAAATCACACCTTCCATTTGTGTAACATTTCATGTCTTATCTGATGTATAGATAAAAGGAACAAAACACAGTTATTTATTTTTACTAGTTTTAAAAGATGGAAAAATTGCAGCACCTCTTGCATGTTAAATCAATGAAGCATTAAACTATCAAACAGTTACCAGGGCAATATATTTATGTACATTTATAAGAAGTTAAAAAGCATGGATTGAACATATAATGAAGAAGAAAAACACGCAAAAGAAGATAAAAGAAAGTTCTGACAGCACAAGCTTCTGTCAGAAGAATGGCAGAAGGAAAATTCAAAACCAATACTTTTATGTAATTATAAAAAATACTCCCCCAAGGGTAGTGCTTCTAAAACAGCAGCTAGAATGTACCATCTAGTGTCAGCTTAATAAAGGTGACAATATATGAATAATCAGACCCATAATTTCTGTAGCTTTATACTTTGATATGATTTTTTGCTCACTGAGTTTTGCTTAAGTGAAAATTGTCGTTTATAAGTCTAAGAATTTGTTCTGATTTTTTTTTTCTTCTTTTTATATCTACAATTTTAACACTTGAAATTTATTTTATGGCTAATTGAATTAATACAAAACTTCAAAACATGTACAAATATTGCTAATTATCCCCTGAAGGGATGGGGTCCCAGGTTGTTTTCCCTCCTTTGGAAAACCAGCCCACCTCTCATCTCCTAATCCCCCTGGGAGGGTCCCTCTGGCAGCAGTAGTCCAAGGAAATGTCTCCTTTCCACATTCTCTGCTTTGTCTAGAAAAGATTCATCAGGAAGGGAGGTGATGGGAGAGGATTTGACTTCATGTTCTAGCAGCTAGATGCTTATCTTGAAGATGAAAGTCAAAAGCCTGCTCCAGAAATAGATTAGATAGATAGATAGATAGATAGATAGATAGATAGATAGATAGATAGATAGATAGATCCCTGCATGAGGACATTGCTTAAAATACATAAAATTTGTTAATAATAAAAGAGTATACACCCCTTGCCCTAGGCTGTGGAGCCAGACTAGGTTTAAGGTGTGTGTTTGAGGCAGGCAGGATCCCCAAACTTATAGCACCCAAATAAGAACATAGTGAAGCGTGGGGCCCTGCTGTGAGGGCATGTGCACCAGCCAGCACTGCCTTCACCTGAGTCAAGCACCTGGACATGTGGCTTTTGCCGGCAGTGCTGAATAACATCACTTCCCACCTGGGAGCTGCACTTAGCCAAGTAGCAATTGTTGCTGGCACCTCTGGTTTCACCTGAATCAAGACCCTCCGGTAGCACCAGCTCCTGCAGTACAGTCCCTTGCAGTAGTGACCTAGATGCAGGGCATCTAAGATCAGCTGGCTGACAGCTTGGCCAGCAGTTTGCTGTGGTGGACAGTGTCAAAGGCCTTGATGAAGTCCAGGTAGACTACATCCACAGCCTTCTCCACATCCACCAGGCAGGTCACCTGATCATAGAAGGAGATCAGGTTGGAGAGGCATGACCTGCCCTTCCTAAATCCCTTGGCCATCCTGTAAGTGCTGTGTGATTGCAATCAAGATGACCTGTTCCATAATCTTGCCTGGCACTAAGGTCACGCTGACAGGCCTGTAGTTTCCAGGTTCCTCCATCTGGTCATTCTTGTGGATGGGCATCACTTTGGCCAGTTTCCAGTCATCTGGGACCTCTCCAGTGAGCCAGAACTGGTAGTAAATGATGGAGAGAGTCTTGACAAGCTCATCTGCCAGCTCTCTCAGTACCCTAGGATGGATCCCATCTGGTTCCATGGACTTGTGAGTATCCAAGTGGCTCAGCAAGTCCCTAACTACTTCCTCATGGAAGTATGTGTAACAATTGCTTGGAAAGATAATTGTCATAACCATCATGCCTCCTCATTCCCTCCTTTCCTTCAGCTTTTATTGATGAATACAATGTCATATTGTACAGAATATTCCTTTGGTCAGCTCTCTCTCCCAACCTCTTGCACCCACCCCCACCCTCAGCCTAGTGGCCTTTTATGGATGAGAGGTTTGTGGAGAGACAGCCTTGATGCTATGTAGTCAATGCTCAGCAGCAGCCAAAACACTGGTGTCATATCAGTACAAATACCACAAATGCAAATCCCAGAGCACTATACACGCTGGTGTGAAGAAAGCTAACTTCATCTCAGCCAGAACCAGTAAGAGCTGAAAAAATATTGGCTGTCTTACAGAAGAAACAAAAGACCTGCATGTTCTATAAAGACTATTACAGACAACCATACTCCTACAACTAATTTAAGTTCACCCTTCCAGAATCAATTAATTCATATGCAATTTAGACAATAAAGAGAACAACCTCCATAGTTGATATTTACTCTTCCTACATCATGGACGCATGAAAGCTGAGATAGATCCCATATTAGTCTTTTCGGGTAACAGCTCTTCTTGGCTCACATAGTACACCCAAAAATATATGTGTGTTGGTTTTCTGTCATTTCTTTATGCAGCAGCAGTTATGAGCTGATGATACTTCTATTTTGGAAAGGATGTCCAACTGGAAAAAACTATATGGAAAGGCTTAAAGCTTATAGGCTGTCAGCAATTCTTTTTTTGTTCTGGAAGCATGAGTACCTGCAGAGCTGGATGAGCTGTAAAGGCAATCAGATGCTGTGCATTGGCTGTAGCCAGCCTGCTAGATAAGACCTCAGGAGCTCTCCCTCTGTTTTACATGCTCAGGTGTGATTTTGCACTGGGAAGTCACAGATGAGACAAAATCTAGCACCTTTCCCTGGAAAGAGGGGAAAAAATATCTCCTTTCAGATATAGTAAGCACTCAGGACTTAGTACAAACCTAGCAAAGACTGGCACTATTTTCAAAACAGCAAGGCCTAGCTGAAGCCAGGCGAGGGCCAGCAACAAGGGAAAAATGCAGGACAAGTAACAAGTCTGCAAGCCATGGCAAGCAAGACATGGTTTTACCTCACTTAGAATAGCCATGCTGAAGAAACAAAGCACACCCAGGTTGCACTGCAGCCACCAGAGAGGCACTTGGGAAAGCCATTCAGGCCTTATGCTGGCTGATTTCCCTTTTGAATTTGCCTGTCACTCAATGACAAACAGTTTGTCAGGCTGGCAGCACTGCCCACGGAGTTTGTCTCACTCCAGGACTGTCAAGTCAGAGCCAGTCCTCTAAGAAAATTTTTTTCTCATCTTAATTTCATCTTAATGAGCATCAAATGAAAGCATGAGAGTCTTATATTATAGCTACACTCCTTTGAACTTGGCTAATGTTGGGCTCTGCAATGAGCAAAGAAATTACATGTGAATAAAGAGGAGAAAAGCAGCAGCTCAGACTGAGAGCACTGCACTGGGGGCACACTACATTGCTACAACATTCACATACTGGAAGCTAATCATTAAAAATCATAATCATGTATCTTTTGTGGCCCTCTCAAAGATGAATAAATGTTCATTTACTGCCTGGTAATAGCTGACAAAATCCTGGATACTGGAACAAAGCATTCCTATTAAGTCATATTCTGGAAAGCTATTTATTTCTGATTTTCATTATTATTATTATTACTACTATCACTGCAGCATTAAGAATCATGACAATAATTTTCAAACTAATGAAGTGGTATATATGTCTGGGTGCAACATTTATTAGTGAGAGGCTATTGACTGGGGTGACAGGCATTGGTGTAATTCCTAATTTTTCACATAAAACCTCACTTCCAATAGGGAATTGTTGAAAATGTTGATAAATCTTTGCTATGATATATTTAAAGGCTTGTGGTGAACACTGAAAGACATAAATCATAGAAGATGGCATTTTAACTACTAAATAAAAAGTAAGTTAAAGTATCACATAGAATTAGAGAGTGTTTGACAACAAGGACCTATGAGTGATTTTTACTTTTTTATTGTAAGAGGTCTAAATGGGAGACAACAAATACTGGAAGTCCATATTGTGACCCTGCTTGCCTAAGACAGCACTCTGTCACCAAAACTGGAATTATGACTACCTCCAACGGAGAAAAATAACAGAATCTGACCAACATCCACTGCTCAATTGTAAAAGAATCTGGAGCACAAAGCACAAAGTGGTTTGCAGGGATATGATCAGATGGACTCATTCAGGGAGCTTAGAATCTGTCCTAAACAAAGAAGAAATCTTATATTTATGTGAACAAAAGAAAACAAAGCAAATTAAAACAAAGCCAGAGACATGTTGGCTGGAAAATGCCAAGATCAAGTTGTAAATAGAAATAATAAGAAGCTGCCATTGCCACTATTGGTGAGTAGTGCCAGAGTGAGAATTAGACAATCTAGAATTTCTCCTCCTACCAGTAAAACATAGATATGACTCAATATACATAGCCCTTAAATAAGCAGTGTGGGTTTTGCACATGTTGAAAGGTAGAATATAGCAACACAGGGTCGAGGTGCCAAAAGGTGACCATCTCAGTCCTCCCTATCTTTTCTGTTACTGGCATTAAATGCTGGAGCAACACTGCTCTGCAGCTCATCTTTGACATTGCTTCTCCCACAGTCCCACATGACTGCTTGGAGAGGAACACACAGGACAACATCCTCCTATCATTGATCACTTTGCATGTGTGTCCACAGCAGGTGTGATTACAGTGAGTGCACAGTCAAAACCTATCCTGTGAGACTATCATTTTTACTCTTTATAGAGATGCAGGGCAGCTTTCTCTGATTTGGATGATGCATTACTGAATTTACAGATTCTTAAAGTTCACTGAATTCTGCCAGAGTGTATCCAAGCTACATAAATCATTTCTCTGACACCTTTGCCATACAGCCTATTTAAGAACTTTACAAAATAATTTGAAATATTAAGCTTTTCTGGTCTGGTATTTCCTGTGTTAAGGAAGATGTACCTCACTATCAGGAACATCAGAAAGCATTTTCTGGAGGAAGAGTTACCTAGAACAGATGAGAGGTTTGGGTTCAATAGCCCCATATGCATTAAGCTAAGCCTAGGGTTAATGCCAGGAAACTTCTTATCTGGGGCATACATCTATCCTGACACATACACTGAATTTCAGAGCCTACACTGAAAAGTAAAGTTTGCCCTTGTTTGTAGAAGAAGGTGGATTCCAGGCAAAATGGATGTTATTGCAGTTTTGAAAGGGTTAAACCTCCACTTTTTCTACTGCCATGCATTGAATTAACCAACTTTTGTGGTTCAAAACAAAAACCTTCACATGGTGTGGTGAAGAACTGTGTGAGTATGGATTGCTCTAGATAGAAAAAATTAATAAATCCCACATTTTTAGTAATTCTGCCCAGATTTTTACTGCACAGTCTTTTAAAGCATCAAGGAAGGGTAAAAGGTCATTAAGTCAGTGGAGCTGTATCTTCACTTCTGTTTTCTTCGCTGGGTTCAAATGGTGCTGCCACCATTTCTCCTTTTTTAAAAATAAACACAGATAGGCTTTTTTATTAACACTGAATTTCTAGCTGGGGGAAAGGATGGGGGAAAGTTAAATTGAATTTCCTTCATTAGAATGTTGTTTGCATAATTACCGAGATCATGCAGCTGTTACTATCTGCAGGTGTTAAAAGCTGGGCAAGACTTCTGTGTCACTACTACGACAATTTTAAAAAACAAATTTTTAGTAGCAGCACCATGCACTTTAAAGTATTTAGATAAGCTCCCATTTCTGATTATTTTGGAATACTTAAGGGTTCATTGATTTGTAGAACCAAGTATCACACAATCAACATTTTTCTTATGCCATGCCACAGCGGTCACAGCAGGAGAGTGAGGGACATTGATTCCCTCAATGATGAACAAGGCGTGGCCTTTCTCTGACTCTCCACACCCTTTGTAGAAAAAACTTTTTAACTATCACCTGGAGAGACTGTGACCTGATTTGACTTCCTAGCATCTGCAAGGCATGGCCTAGTCCCATGGAAGGCTCAGTGGGGGCCATCTATTCACCCAAACGTTGCAGGTTTGCTATTAGCCTGTGCACTGAAGAAAATAAGCCTAACACAATCAGACAGTCTCCCTGTATATCTGTTTTTCCTTAGCAACTTCTGAATGCATTGGGCAATTTCCACTAGACTGATGCAGTGGTAGTCTCAGCTGCACTTCATAGATATTTCATCAAGACAGGTGGTAAAGAAAAGGAGAGAAATCCTATTAATGATCCTGCAGAGGCAGGGCAGGAAGAATTCAGCCATTTTTTGTTTCATTTAGTATCTTTGCCTTGATTTTCTCCGTCTCCTTCAGATCTATATCTTTTTTCAAAATTGTGTGTACTCCACAGAAAGTTGCTTAGTGAACCCTACCATTCTCAAAAGGTGTTTCTCCCCACCATTAGTTCATTTTAGCTCTCCTTACAGCCATTTATTAAAAGATGTTGTCTTGTCTCAAATTCAAGACCAACCTCTGGGCTCCCCTCCACCTGGTGTTTGTAAGTCCTCTCTGTAACTCCAGGTTGCATGCCAATGACCACTGCTATCTGAAATACACCATTGCCCCTGCCTTCTGCCCTTTGCTGAACACCTCTGAACTACAGTTCTTACCTCTACCAGCATGGTCTCCCCTAAAGCTGGCCAGAAACAAATTCTTTCCTCAATCAAAATATAAAGAAATTAAAAGGTTTTATTGATATTTCCATGGAAAAGTTTGACTTGCAGAAAAGAAACATGAGATTTTCTCTAAAAGTTTGGCTGCAAGGGTTGTTGTGTTTCATGACAGCGCTGATCCAGCAGCCTCTTTTTTCTGCTGCTGCAGGGATGTGAGCAACCAGCTAGGGTGATTCATCCCACAGGACAACCTAGCACCATACATGAAGAAGTCCTTATGTTCTGTCTGTGTGGTCATTTTCTAGAACCTGCCTTTTGACAATAAAAACCTGTACTTTGCTGTGAGGAGGTGGCATTTTTCATTGAACAGTATAATATAGAAACTCACAAACTTTCCATCAATAACAGCTATGATACATTTATTTTCATTCCTATTTCCTAGTCCCAAAACCTTTCCCTTGGGTCATTTCAAGGGAAAGGTATGAGAATGAACAGGAGCTGACAGACTACTCCCAGCCTAACTGTGACAGTTTAGGCTGTGCCTTTAAGAAAAGGATAGCTGCAGAATTCTCTAGCTGAATGTTTGGGTGTAAAAAAGGAAAACAAAGATTAATCCTAAACAAATTTCATTGGTCAGATGTGAGATGTACCATAGCAAATATCTCTCATATTCTTTTCTTTCACTCTCTCCAGCTTCAGTCTGTCTTTTGTTTCTTGGCCAGAATACATGCTGCTGACCCTGGACTGAAACCGATAAGATAAACAAGACTAACTTCTTAACAAAGCTTTGAGCTAACAAATTCCCTTAATATCCTTTTCTCTCTCTTTACAGAATCATAGAATCACCTTTTCGTCTAATTAACTGGACAGAAAGGGAAGGGGAAGAGAGGCTGGGGGACCCTGAGGTGGGATCCTCCTCGGGAGGGTTTCTGTGTGTGTGTTCTTTCCTGTAAATTCTTGTATGATATTGTCAATACTGTATATTTTGTATATATCCATTGCATTTCATTATTGCTTGTAAAATACAGCTTTTTCATTTGCTTCTCTGGCTGAGTTTAGCTGTGCTTTATGTCGGTGGGTAGATGAAACCATCAAATCACTACACTAACCCATTATCAGAGCCTGCAGCACTTCAGAGCAATTTGACCCACAACCACTGGCTTTATTCAAGTACGTATCCAGAAAGGGGCTTGGTTATGTAAGATGCAAGAGTGACCTTGCTTCACTGTATTTTGATTACACTGTGGGTGAGATCTTCTATCCAAATACCTAAAAGTGAGTTAGGATGAGATTACTGCCAAGGCCAGCAAGACCACTTGAAATGCCTTCATCTGCCACTCCAGAAGAACCTGCGTCTCCCACTGATCATCTCAGATGCCTATATTAAGGGGCCTGAATAAAGCCCTTGAACTCCACTGAAAAGAACTTGGTTCACAGCTGTATTTCCTCATGTACATATCTAAACCACTAAACTTTGGAGCTGAAGTCCATACTGTGTCTTTAGTTCAATGCTATTATTGGCACACAATCTCACAACATTGTGAATGATGGTGATGCCCTATTTTGGGTGACACTGAGGCCACAGCACTCGATAGCAAATCACAGTCCAGCCTTTCTAGGGAGCCAAATACTGCCCAGCACTTCCAGAGTAGCACACACTGCACCAGTGTGATGTGCAGATGCTGAGCTTCCCCAGTCTAGGTCTGCAACATACCTAATTTACACCCTCGTCACTGATAAATTTCTCTCCCTGACTAGGTGCTCTCCAGGGGCTATCTATTTGCTGCAGTGTATTTTAGTCACAGCAAAACCCAAGGAACAGAATATGTCTTCTCTAACTCTGCCAGACAAACATCTTGCATTTGATGAGGGGCAATTTATAACAGCTCTTGGCTGAGCTGAGAGCCAGCAAGTGTGGCAATCTGATTTCAGGCACGGAAAGACTTAGATGATGAAAGAGTGCCTGATCACTCCAGAAGCTTAGGATAATACCTAGTTACTTTCCAAGAAGACCTTTGAAGTGGCTTACTTGGGCTGCTCATGGCTCCCTTGATTTGGGCTCTTTGCACCCACATGCAGCTGGAGCTGTCAGTGATCCACTATCCAGAGTGACATCTGTAGGAGGAGAGTCACTCTGGATCCCAAGCCCACGTGAGGCATTGCCCTTCTCCTCCTGACACCATCATGCAGGGACTCAGCCCTGGCATCCCATCCCACTTTGTTTCCTTCCCCTTCAGCAGTATCTAAAGGTAATGTCCTACTCAGCCCCAAAATATCTCTATTTTCTCTAACACAATCTTCCCAGACCTTCCAAAGTTAGTGGAAACAATGTATGAGTTACAGGGAAGGTCAAAGGCCATGGCAGAAACCCAGGCCCATGGATGAAAATGAGCTCTACAGGCTTTGAATACCAAACAACCCTTTGGATTACATCAATTGTTTTTACAGCAAGACTTCATGAGCAAAGGAAAAAATATCACCCATGGTATGTTTTGCACATCTTATTTTCCACACAGAGTCACTGTCATTTCTGTTTCATAGTGTCAGAAACTAAGTTTACTGTCAGGACATGCTGAGCAGATGAAACATTCTCTGGAAGAAAGATTGTAGAGGCTCCATAAAGAGAGACCTCAGGCTAAGAGGGATTCAGGGGTGAGGTTCCCCAAGGAAATCATGTTTGGGACTGTCTCTGTGAGTATCTTAACAGCGGCCTTCAGTCCAAACATAGGCACTTGCTTTCAGGCATCAGCAGCAGCTCAAGCTTTTCCATCGTGACCTCCTTAGAGGAATTAAAAAATGCCTGGCAAAACTAGTACAGGGTGCCAGTGAGCCTCCCCCAGCACAGCACCCCACTTCTGCCCACTCTTCTTTGTAAGGAGGAATATGAAACATCCAGATCCCTTATGGGACTTCCAGGAGGGCCAGCAATGTGAAGCCAGCCTAACAAGTAGAGATCCAGAGATCAGCCTAGGCTGTTTATCCCACCATCCCACAGAGGAGTGACAGAGAAGGATGCAATTGCTTTCCTAGAAACACATGCCAGAGGGCAGAGGAGCTAGTCATCCCAAATGACAATGCTGGTACAAGACTAAATGTCCATGAATAATTCAGTCTGAAAATTCAATTGGATCAAGACAGGGGATTCAGCATCAGATTTCCCATAGGACAACAGAGGAAATGGTTTAAACTTCTCAGCTGCAGCCTGCTGGCGGTTAGGAAAGCCAAAGCGTGTTCAGTGGGATGAACAGACAAGCAAGGTTAGGCTGCCAGGAAAAGCCAGGATTTTGGAATGGAAAAGAAATTAACATATTTTCAGGTGGAGAAGCCCTTCTTCAAGGCATCTTGTAACATCAGGAGTGCTCTACGCTCTGGGGAGGGACTGAGATAAGCAAGGGTAGTGTGCAGCTTTGTACTTTCACTGTCTGTTCTGTGTGCCCCTGCCCTAGTCAGCATGTTACAAGCTAGTGATATCCCAGCAGTAAGATGATTACTTTCATCTTCACGTACACTTTCTCACTTGTTTTAAAATGCAGAATCACCAAGGACAAAATTTGTGACTATACAACTGTGGACATGTGTGATGTCCTACATTGAGCGTGCCCATTATCTTGTTTACATCCCTGTCATTAGGCCAGCAAGAGCCCTGGCTACCCATTGTCTCCTGTGTGCAGTGCAGCATTTCTGCTCACCTGTCATCTGGTGTCTGAGCTTCTTTATCATAGTATCTGCATATCTCTGCAGTGATACTTCGGTTGCGTGCCAGGCACAGCTCTGCCACACTGCATGGAAAGGAAAGTTCTCCTATAGCTTTTCTCCAGAATGAATAACATCCCTGAAAATCTTTTAAAGAGAATAAGGATTGAACTTGCTTCTAGGAAAAAAATGCCTGGTTTCAAATTGCTCATGGCTAATTTACATATTATGGGGGAACTGTTCAACTTCTCTGATATTTAATATGAATACATTCATTTTGTATCTATATACTATCATAAGGACCTATATATTGAATAAATAAAGTGTAGGCAGGGCTAGTAATGATTTAATCCCACAAAATGTTCATGATTAAATCACAAAATTCTTAGTCATTATTAAGTCCTATTAAACCCTGCAGTGCAGGAACATTAGTGAGACCAGCTAAAGCTTGCCTCCTCCACTCTCAGAGGTGCCTGTTCACTGCTGCAGCCCTCCCTAAAGCTACGCAAGGTACAGTGGTGTGGGACCAGGAGGCTGCTGTGGACACAGTTCCCACGGTAACACTCTTCCCCAAGCTTACAGCAAATTTCTGTCCTCTGTCACATTTACAAAAACAAACCACTCTCACTCTTACTCCCGAGTGGAAATGTTCTTCTGAGGTGATGTGTTTCATTTTTAAGTAATAGCCTGTGGTAGCTTTTTCCAAGGCCTTTTCCTGCCTGAAAATGGTTTTATTTGATGGGTGAACAGTGACATCTAGTGGAAAAGTTCCTGGGAGAAGGAGTGAGCTTCCAAGGTGCCCAGTAAACCTGCACACCCTGCAACCCTATATTCATCCCTCCCCTCCCGTCCTCTGCCAACAGAAGCAGAGAGGGCGCTTCCACCACCCTCAGGGCTCATCAGCTTCATGCTATGCATTCTGAATAGGCACAATAGAGCCTATACAATAATTACCTGTGTGACTTATTAATAAATAAATTATACAATTCACTAGGCTTGTATGTGGTTTTTATTGCTTTTTCAAGTGCTAAATATTGCCTGTCTGTGTGGGGCATGAAATGGTGGCACACGGAATGGTGGCACACAGCAGCTAAGCAACTGGAGCTTCTAGCCATATCTTGCTGAGTATTTCAGTCCATCTCTCTCCCACTCAGCACTCCTCTGATTTCCTCACTGCCTCCCATTTTATTATACTATATTTACAATAGGGCTTATTTGAAACACCCCAGCAGAACTGCCAGCAGCAACAGGCAGTGAGGGCTGCATTACTCCAGGCACTGAGGTGTCATAGTGCAGCACGTGTCTAATGTTCTGTACAAATGGCACAATATTACACTCTCTTTAAAATTTACCACTCAGAAAAAGAACTTTACATTAGAAAGAAAAAATTCTATTTTCAGTGAAGCACTGAGACTGCTGTGTGGCAAGCTGTACAGTTTCCTGGCTTCTTTGAGGCATTAGCAATACACCTCTCCAAAATATTATTATGCAGTTAAAAATGTGTAAAAGCAAGATCCAGTCACTATATAGGATCTTCATTACTGTCATCAGCCCTCTGATTGTATGGCAGACACTATTAGGTGATTTTGCTAGAGCTCTGTATCCCAGTTTCCCTTTTTTTTTTTTCCTTTCAAAATGAGGTGCATGGGTATGAATCCAGCACTAGGCACCAGAAATATTCTTTTATGTATCATTTAACTCTTGTAACCCCATTTTCCCTTGTTATTGATAACACAAAAGCTATTCTAATTAAGAGTATTGGGTCATGCTGATCATTGTGTACCTTTAAAAATAAAAAATAAAATTGTTTATGGCTTGAGTCTGAGCACATCCTGCTGCACAGAAACGGGATTGCTCCTCCAACTGGGCTGCTCCTCCTGGCACTGAAATACAGTGGTGAAGAAAGCAATCATCTTCAGTTAGAAGAAGATGAAAATGTGGTGTATCTGAACTGCAGGAACACATGGGACCAGCAGCTAAGCCCAAAATTACCCTCAGCTCAAGCTCTCTTGCTCACACTGCAGAGTACCCATCATATAGCTTTTCTTCTCCAGAGGTCCCCACAGTCCGTGTCCTCCCATCACAAGGTTCAGCTCCACCCATCACAACCCCAGCTTTCTAATCCAGTACTCCCATGCCTCAGCCTCTCCTCCCTGAGAACCCTGCTAACATCAACCTGTTAAAATATTTTAAGGAATTGTGTTTCATTCCCTCTTTTGCATGTATCTGCTGCCCAAGGAAACATGGTCCAAAATAAATACTCTGTTGAAAGAGAAGGCCTTACTAAGTGCATAACTTGTCAAGTAATTTCTACTTCCTTATGCAAAATAAAAGCTTAGGGTGTGAAGCTGGAGCTGGTTGATGGGTCTTAAATCATGGGAGCAAAAGAGAAAAAGCAATGGCAGATTGCATGTGTGCGCCACACGGCTGACTGCCACTCTGCAGATCCCTCCCACACCCAAGCACATTCACTCTCAGTATCCCCAGCCAAAGTTTGGTGGCATCCCCTGGTCCCCATAGGTTGAAGCAAGTGGCAGATGCTCCCTGACACAGAGAAAGAAGCAGGCAATTCCCCATAAGCTCTCTGGTGGAGAATGTGGGCATTGTGCTGCTGCCGGCCTTTGAGGAATACAGCCTTTCCCAGCGCACATACCCTTTGTCCAGGTATGTATACAGATGATGTATCCATAATGATGCTCTATACCCCTGATACTGTTGATCTCCTTCCTGTGCTTGTTGGGTTCACTGCATGAAGTGTTGTACATGAGGCTTGGTCTTATGGAGGATACAGGCAAAGCATGGCTTCTAAGTAAGAATTTTCTGGGGATATCTGAATGATTCTGCCCATTGTAGCCCTCAAGCCTCATGACTTGATGATACGATCGCATAAGACAACCCACTTTTTTTGCTCTGTTTATCAAAAGAGAAACCTGGAGTTGTCTCAAGAAAGCTGAGAAACATCCTCAGAGAAGCTACTGAGAAAGATCTGCAATGGAGCAGACACCACAAGATGGGGTGAAACATTCAAAGCTGGAAAGAAGCAAATGGGAAGCAAGTGAAGTATGTCAGGAGAGACAGAGAGATGGAATGGAGAGGAAGACTTTGGAGACATTGGGAAAGCGAGAGACTCTGAAATAGCAGTCTAAAAGCTTGATTATTTTATTTTCTTAATTTGGAAGGGTGCTCTTCATCTGAAATTAGACATGAAAGTATAATTTATATCAAGGAGGGAAAATAAATAAAAAGATCCATCTGCCTTTCTGTTTGTGATTTGAAGAAGAAAATCAAAGATTTCCAAAGCAATCAAAATAAAACCTTGCAAAGGAGTCATTGGAAAAAAACTTAATTTTCATATTATTCTCTGTGACTCTTCCCACATAGCTGAGCACACACATATGAATCACCAGTTTACTCAGAGCAGTAAATACCCAGGTCATAGCACTGAGAAAGAAAGCTGGGACAGATTGCTGGAGATGTCACAGGGAATGTCAAATAGCCCTTGTGCGCCCATGCACTGATACAGAGGAAATTCTGATGGGAACTTACAAGGAAAAGACAACTGAAAAAAAAGGGTTAAGAAAGTACTAGTAAATACTTGTTTTCCCACAGGCAGGACTAACTTCTCCTGCTGTGAAGCAATCATCATGCATCCCTTAGGCAAAAGCTGCAATATAAAGCAAGCAGAATGATTGCTAAACAGCCCTGCACCAAGAAGAAGACTGAGAATCTGACCCCCAAAGAACTGCATATGTATGAATGTGTTTGGGTGTATGTTCAAATCTAGCTGGCAATAGCAGTTCTGCCAAGCAGTCAAAATCTTGACTGAGAGTCATTCTTCTTTTGTGGTATTATCATATATACCTTCTTCACATTTTCAAGTCTTTCTTATACTGAAACAAGAGACATTCTGGTGTTTCCTTTCATTTTATCAGCTTTATAAAGATTGAGCACTGTAAGCTGGTGAGCAGAGAGTAAAAGTGCCAGGCTATACTTCTTCTTAGAGCAGGATTAACTCCACCAAAGGACCAGGGAAAAAAGGAGGCAATAAACACAACCATGGACAAGAGGGAAACCCAAAGCAACACCATGAGGAAAGTGAAGTGAAAGGGTAGAATAGAATAGAATAGAATAGAATAGAATAGAATAGAATAGAATAGAATAGAATAGAATAGAATAGAATAGACCAAGTTGGAAGAGACATTCAAGATCATCGCGTCCAACCTATCATCCAACACCACCTAATCAACTAAACCATGCAACCAAGCACCCCATCCAGTCTCCTCCTGAACACCTCCAATGATGGTGATTCCACCACCTCCCTGGGCAGCACATTCCAATGGCCAATACCTCTTTCTGTGAAAAATTTCCTCCTAACATCCAGTTTGAACCTCCCCTGGCACTGATTGAGACTGTGCCTCTTGTTCTGGTGCTGGTTTCCTGGGAGAAGAGACCAGCCCCCGCCTGTCTACAACCTCCCTTCAGGTAGTTGTAGACAGCAATAAGGTCTCCCCTGAGTCTCCTCTTCTCCAGGCTAAACAACCCCAGCTCCCTCAGCCTCTCCTCATAGGGCTTGTGCTCCAAACCCCTCACCAGCTTTGTTGCCCTTCTCTGGACACATTCCAGCAAGTCAACATCCTTCCTATACTGAGGGGCCCAGAACTGGACACAGGACACAAGGCGTGGCCTAACCAGTGCAGTGTACAGAGGCAGAATGACTTCCCTGCTCCTGCTGGCCACACTGTTCCTGATACAGGCCAGGATGCCATTGGCCCTCTTGGCTGCCTGGGCACACTGCAGGCTCATGTTCAGCCTACAATCAACCAGTAGCCCCAGGTCCTTTTCTGCCTGGCCGCTCTCCAGCCACTCTGACCCCAGCCAGTAGCTCTGCATGGGGTTGTTGTGGCCAGTGTGCAGAACCCAGCACTTGGATGTGTTAAATCTCATGCTGTTGGATTCTGCCCATCTGTCCAGCCTCTCAAGGTCCCTCTGCAAAGCCTCTCTACCCTCCAGCAGATAAACACCTGCCCCTAGCTTGGTGTCATCTGCAAATTTACCGATGATGGACTCCATCCCCTCATCCAGATCATCAGTGAAGATATTAAAGAGCATGGGGCCCAGCACTGATCCCTGGGGGATGCCACTGGTGACAGGCCGCCAGCTGGATGTGGCACCATTCACCACCACTCTCTGGGCTCGGCCCTCCAGCCAGTTCCTAACCCATTACAGTGTGCTCCTGTCCAAGCCATGGGCTGATAGCTTGCCCAGCAGTTTGCCATAGGGGACCATATCAAAGGCCTTGCTGAGTTCCAGGTAGACTACATCCACAGGCCTCCCCAAATCTGCCAGGCAGGTCACCTGATCATAGAAGGAGATCATGTTGGTCAGGCAGGACCTGCCCTTCCTAAATCCATGCTGCCTGGTCCCCTGGCCATCCTGTAAGTGCTGTGTGATTGCACTCAGGATGACCTGTTCCATAATCTTGCCTGGCACTGAGGTCAGGCTGACAGGTCTGTAATTCCCTGGCTCATCCAACTGGCCCTTCTTGTGGATGGGCACCACATTGGCCAGCTTCCAGTCTTCTGGAACCTCTCCAGTGAGCCAGGACTGCTGAAAAATGATGGAGAGTGGCTTGGCCAGCTCATCTGCCAGCTTTCTCAGCACCCTAGGATGGATCCTGTCCGGTCCTATGGACCATGCTGCCATTCTGAAACATGGTGTGAAATAAAGATTAAATGTTTATCCACCTCTCTGTCATCTGTCATAATCAGCAGCTCCTAAACAGAAACCTCTAGCCAGCCTCTCCAGCCGGTGTGAAAGGAGTGACCTCTAAGGATTTATGTGAGGCAGCTGTGCTATTTGCAGAATTCCAATTACATCTAACTTTCAATACAGCTTGGTCATGCTCTATTTTATGTTCTGCTTCAGCATGTTTGAAGTCCAGAAACTAGGAACATATGCTGTGATTGTAACAGGCTCACCTCTCTACTCTAAATCTCAGTTACTCTACTGCTGATAAGCATTCAGGAGACTTCCTGGTTGAAGCTCAAAGCTTTTTTAAGATTTGTGAAGTCTGTGTGTCCTCACCAAGTCTCCATATACATAGTTAAGAATACATACCATATTAAGAATACCTGGTACCTTGAGTACTATCCCTAATAGTAGCTTGATGTGAATCCTGCCTATGGACACCTTCATTGCTCACAAGGGCTTGTACTCTCCCAGATGGTCATGATAAGTAATGCAAACCAAGCCTTTAAATTACTGAAAGAAAAGCTTCCCACCAGACCCAGCCAGTACAGCCACAGAACAGTTGTGGTACTGCAGTCTTCATAGACACAAGCACCTCAGCCTTGCCTCTTGGCACTCAGCATTGTGGCCTTCTGAAACACAAAGATTTTTATCCTTCCCACAAGGAGACTTTGGAAGAAACAGCAGGTACAAGGAGCTGCATTAGTATCAGCATCTAGAAGGGGAGGGAAGGGAAGGGAAGGGGAGGGGAGGGGAGGGGAGGGGAGGGGAGGCTAGTGAAGGGGAGGGGAGGGGAGTGAAAGGTCCCTTCCACCCAAGCTATTCTATGATTCTATGAAATTAGGATTTGACAAGTGGACGTGAGTAAATGCACCAGTTTGGACGTCAACAACTACACACTTGTATTTGTGAGGTTTAAACCAGTTTGTCCTCAATAAAATGAGCTTCTTTATGGAGCACCAGTGCCCACAAGACCTGGCATGAAATCTCGGAGCCAATACAAGTCATGCAGGCCTGCTGTTACCCACCAGCTGGACACCGAAAATGTAGCAGGCATCAGCACTAGCTGAAACATTTACCATCATCAGATTCCCATTTCTTTACTCTCCTGAGAGTGTATGTATAGGTGCCTGATCATAGAATCATAGAATTGTCAGGGTTGGAAGGGACCTCAAGGATCATCTAGCTCCAAACCCCCTGCCATGGGCAGAGACACATCACACTAGATCAGGTTGCACAGAGCCTCGTCCAGCCTGGCCTTCAAAACCTCCAGGGACAGGGCCTCCACCACCTCCCTGGGCAACCTGTTCCAGTGCCTCACCACCCTCATGGTGAAGAACTTCTTCCTAACATCCAATCTGAATCTACCCATTTCTATTTTTTTTTCCATTCCCCCTAGTCCTATAATTACCTGACACCCAAAAAAGTCCCTCACCAACTTTCTTGTAGGCCCCCTTCAGATACTGAAAGGCCACAATTAGGTCTCCTCAGAGCCTGATGTTCTTTGTTGCCTGGTTTTGCCTAGTTTCAGTTCCAGTGTTCAAAGGTAGTGTAATTCTAGTAAATGGTGTTAGAGCTTACAGCTGCAAACAAAAGCAGGAACTCAGATGTTATTTGTTATGTTTTCTATATCCATTACTTTTCATCTCTCCTGTAATCTGATAGTGATGCTGCTTAAAAAAAAAAAAAACACAGATACAGTGATCTATTATCAAATCATTCTCTTATTTTGCTGATCTTATGCCAAGTGGTAGCCTGATGGTAGCAGCACCGATTGGTTTACCCATAGCTTGGAGTATTTTTTCCAGCAGACAAAAAAATCTTAAAAAACTCATAGGAGATATGCACTCCTCACTAGTACATCTATGCCTATGGTGGCTGTGGGTTTGCTTTTCTAGTTGTTTTGCAGAACCCTTAGAAGCCATCTACTGCTGATATGTAGGAGAAAAACTGAAAATGCTTGTATTGTACAAATTTTGAGCAAACCAATGTCACTTCCTTCAAGAGGGCATCCAAAGAGCCATAAGGGATACTCATGCCAAGATGCCTGAGATGTAAAGGGTTTCAGCAGATAAGTATGACAGGTAGCTGAACATGAAGACTAGCAGGGGTTCAATAGCAGAAACATTGCGGGTGAATCGAGTCATGAATGCTGAAACAAATCCAAAGACAATGCCAAACAGCATGCCACCCAGCCCCACCACAAAGAAGCGAGCAAAGCCAGCGAAGATGTCAATGGATTCAATTTCTTCATACTTGTGCATCTGGATGAAGGCGATGAAGATGTTATATAAAACCTATGTGTGAAAACAAGGAAACAGCAGTCAAACACCTTTCCAAACCTTACTCGTTTCCCAGGGGAGTGTGTGTATGTGTGGATATAAGCCTGAAATTGTTTTAAACAGCTCAGCGATGCAATAGCTCAAATCTCTATTGGTTCTTAACAAGTCCCAGAAAAAAGGGTCATAAAATAGTAAAAACCAAGAAGAGTAGGTAGTTACATAATAAGCATAAAATCCTGTGGTATCAAATGCAGTTGAAGTGGCAAAAAAAAATGCATTAATGATTTTTTTTTTTTTTCTGAAGGTTAACTTAATTATCAAGAGATGTTGAAAGCCCAGCTTGGAGGGGAGGGGAGGGGAGGGGAGGGGGGAAGGGAGGGGAGGGGAGGGGAGGGGAGGGGAGGGGAGGGGAGGGGAGGGAGGGGAGGGGAGGAGGAGGGGAGGGGAGGGGAGGGGAGGTTCCTATTTTCCTTAATCCAGGAAGATTGCATAGTTTCACAAAAGAAAGGACCAGAAAGAAACAGAAGCATCAAGCAGTCCTCTCCAGTCACAGTCTGCATGTTGTTTCTGCTGCCTGCAAGCAGTTCAACTGGTGGATTTGACTTCCAGTGTTCACAAGCAGATGGTACTTAGGTGGTAGATGTTCCTGTTGCAACAGCATATATACTCTTCAACAGTTTTCATAGTATGTGATTCAGAGTGACACAGAGCTGCACAGTGAAACAAACTACCAAGCTAAAGGCAAAAGCATATGTATAAGTGTGAATTGCGGCTATCTGTACATAACGAAACAACATGGGAGCATTATCCTGTCTCTTCCCCCACTCCCACTCAGGTGTCCAAGTGTCTGGATGTTCTCATGGCTTTCCAACTCTGAAACCTCCAGAATCATACCTAGGTACGATTGATACATATCCTTACCACAGCTGGGGCAGAAGTGAGAAACACCTGTCAGATATTCTTTAATATCTTTTAGAAGTGCTTTCACACTCAAGTAATTCATAATAACTAGAAATATATATGCTAAGAGCTTGCCTGTTATTAGTAGCGAGTGATCGCTTCTACAACAAAATAGGAAAAAAATCAAAATGCAGGAAGATTGCATTTTGAGTTCACTATCAATGTGAAAAGATGAAAATTTCAGCCTATTAATTATATCATGTTTCTGGTAGTTGAGGCAACTACTTCATCTTAATTAAGGCAATTTCTGTGTCTTTAACTACAGCTATTTCCAAGATAAGTCCTTTCTAAAAATGTTATCCATTCGCTGACAGTAGAAAGATGGTTTTCATTTCAATAATAATCTCTCATCAGTAAAACAATGAGAAGTAATGGAACTGTATTTGTTCAGTGCAATGCCATAAAATAAACGCAGAATAAAACTTTTTTTTTAATGGAACAGGTTGGAACAAATCAGTTTTCCTTCAGGAAATCTCATGAGTAAAAAGCGAATGTGAGATGGTACCCTCATGTAACCTCATCTATCAATCCAAGACTGTAGAAAAAGTCCTATACATCTTACCTTCAGTGATGGGAAAAAGGTCAGCTTTCAGTAGCATATAACCAAAACACATCACCTCTCTTTCCCTTTTTTCACAAAAGAGTCCATTAACAGGGCTTAGGTTGGTAAGTTTATTCCTATTTTGACATATAATTCATTGTAAGTTCCATGACTTCTTACCAGTTTTGCAACTAGTGCAACCAGTACATCTCTTCTAATGACTGTATGGATGGTTTTGCTGTGTATTTCAAGAAATATTTCTTTTATTAATCATAAAAGAAGATATTGCCTTTTGTTTTCAACCTTTTAAGATCTTTTAAAAATACATTGGCATTGCAATACTCAGAGCCTTGAAGATGTGTTTTTAGCACCAGACTCCATGTCAACCAATTAATGACACAAGGTTCACCTATCCCTGCCTGGTCTAAAATACTAGAACTCTTTAGTTCACATATTAAACATGTTTTTCAAAATGCATTTATATTGACTTTAGATAATCCTGAAGGGAAAAAAATCACTAAAGCAACAAACCTTGCTAGGAAATTCAGCAGCGTTATCATTCATATTTGGTTCTGGAGCCAGTTCCCATGAGCTCCAGTTCATCAAATGTGGGAATGAAGCTACCCATGATATAGTTCATTGGTTTAGCTCCAGCAAAAAAAATGAGGCTGAGAAGTGTGACTAACAAACATACAGACCGCTAGCTCCTTCTGTGCTAAGATGATGTATTATCATAGGTATAAACAAGGTAATATATATGGGATCACAAGAGCAAGGAAACTGCAACTGTTCTACTCGTGCTTTGTTTTTCTAAAGTGATAATAATATCAGAGTGACAACAAAAACTCAGAAAGCAGTGCATCTTCTTCAGGGCCAAATTTCTTTTTCCACTTTAAGGTCCAGTCATTAAGCATGGCACGAACTGAAAAGTTCTGCTATGTACAAGACAAGAACTCTCTTTACCATCAATTAAAAGATGAACAAGGATATTGCACTTGAGAACTACAGTGGAAAGGTTTACCTCCCCTCTTGACTTTCTATAGCAGTCTCGTTTAAGGTTAATTACTTCAGATTTAGTTCTGCAAATTCCTAGAATAGTTCTTATTCAAGATACATATAATATGTCCTGAAAATTGCTTGGTTTTAATTAAAAGGAAAAATTCCACTAAAACTGTAAAACTAATCATTCTAAAAAAATCACATCCCTGAGTTTTGGTTCACTGAACCAAGGCAACCTTTTTATATTCCTAAACTTTATTTTCTCACCCCTTAAAGTAAAAGAAATAACTTATTTAAATGGGCAAATTATTTGAAAATATTTAGGCTCTTTTAGGAAAAACGTTTTCATGCTTTTCTTGCACGCTGAATTGAGCTAACTAGAATGACAAAATGGTTGCATTCAAGCAGGGAGGATCCACCATGAGCTCTCACAAATGCTGGTAGGCTGCAGCCATGCAATTTTGGGCATCCTGTAAGAAGAGATAATACTCAGGTATGCAAAGTTCTTCAGCCTCAAGGACATGCCTGCTGCTGTTCTGTTTACTGGTATTCACAGTCCCATGACTCCCAAGGAGCCATTAAAAGCAGGGTAGGACAGTTATCAGTCTTCAAGGATGACTCTAGCACACTTGAAATAAATCCTGGGGACAGATGGAATAGTGTTGCACCTCTGAGTGGCAGTCCTGAAGGCCCTGAGGACATAAGAAACTGGATGGCAGGAGTCTCTTGGCTGGTAGTTTAAACTTTGAGGGTAGCTCTTCTCTCAAGTAACAATTCTACAGTTCAGCCCTGGCCTCTTATAATCTTCCACACTGGATATATATTAGTTTGCTCCTGGTTTTGGATGACAGCAGGGTCCAGTGGCAGCTTCCACTAGGAATTTGAAAATGGTTGTTCTGGCACCACAACCTATTCTTGACCTTCATGCACACCTGCAGGATTTGATGGCACAGCCCTCAGCATGAAACTTGCATTCTCAATTTCCTACCATTAAAGCATTGCTGAGGCATGTTAGAGCAGAGCCTTCAGATTGTTGTGGAGATTGTTGTGGAAAAAGTTACACTTCATCATCATCACAGCAACAATAGTTACAGCAGCACAAATAACAGTTACAGAGACAGAGGGCAGCTGTGGCAGTTTTAGGGTATGGCTTTAAAATTTAGCAGCAGATTTTGAGCAGAAAAGTAGAAAAATATAAATAAATTACTATTGGGTGTAAAAAAGAAAACAAAAGATTATTCTAAACAGACTCATTGGACAGAATGTCTGGGATAAGAAAGCTGTACCATAACAATCTTTCACATTTCACTTCCATCCCCATTCCTTTTCTTTTCTCTGGCTTGCCTGTTCTGCTTTGCTTGGGAGATAACACTTCTGGCTGTCCTTGAAGATAAGAACTAACATTCCTTCCTCTCAACTCCTCTCTTTTCTTTTTGGTACAAAGGGGAGGGGGAGGAGGTTGGGGGGGGCAGTGGAGCAGCTTCCCTGGTCTCTGGGGAAAACAGAATGAGGCTCAGGGGGGTTCCATGTTGTTTGCCAATTGTAAATATCTGTATAATTTTGTAAACACTGTGTATTTTGCATATATTTGTTGCATTCCATTGTAGAATGTAGTTTTTGCTTATAAATACAACTTTCATTTGCTTCTGAGTTAGTCATGCTGAGTTAATGATGATGGGAAACTTAAACCCACCACAGCAGCACATAACCCCCAGCTATGCCATGGGACTGCCTCCACACTGCCCTGAAGGCAGTCATCCGCAAGCCACCTGAACAGGACTGCTTTGCACAGCCGGACCTGTTATGAGAGCATCCTGCCCAGGAGCAACCAGCACACATCTAATCACTTGGCAGTCACCTTCTAGTTTGTCTGCGCTAGTAAAATAGAACAGGCCAGGGGCTGACACTGAGGACAAATGGCAGAATCCAGTGTCCCCTGTGTGGCAATTTCCTCCACTCACAGAGTGGTCATATCCAGACTGCCTGGTAAGAATGGTCCTTGGTATATGCTTCTCTCCTCATAGAACACAGAGCCTTCAGCTGGTACTCAGTACTGGCCAAAAGCATGCCAGCAGCTGGACTAACCAAGCCAAGCACTGTGGGAAACCCTAGGACAACTGACCAGAAGCCTGATCTTGTGTTCCACTGGAGTTAGGCTTTCCAACAGCTTAGCTGTCCAGGAATTGCAAGCAGTTTGCATTGCTAAAATATGCATACAAAATAGCCAAGCATTGCCTATACATC
Source organism: Picus viridis (assembly GCA_033816785.1). Taxonomy (NCBI): domain Eukaryota; kingdom Metazoa; phylum Chordata; class Aves; order Piciformes; family Picidae; genus Picus; species Picus viridis. The sequence goes on from CM066566.1 coordinate 32,193,648, forward strand.
TCCATAGTACTTTGCAAAAGATTATTCCAGAGGTGAATATGACAGGAAAGGAAATAACTTGATGATTTTGTGAGAAGAAAAGTAGATTCATGTTGAAGATCCAGAGAGGTAAGAGAAGCAGCGAAGAAAGTTCTCCAGATACCTTGAATCAACAACCATAAATTGTTAGAACAAAGAGCTGCAGCACTGCTTTTGATGTAAAATCTGGCAGCTTGTTGCCATGTCAACACAGTTCAGGAGGCTCAGAGGAACAGCCTCAGCCATGAGCTCAGAAGAAAGTCTGAATGTGCTGCTTGTGAAAGTATCATGAATGACAGCTCCAGGACCTGAAGAGCTTTATGTTTCTTTTCCAGGACCTGGCATTACCAACAGTGGGACACTTGTCACCCAACCCACATCACGCTGGTGAAAGAAGATACCCCTGAACAGGAGCCCATATACCACGATAAATCTTAAACCTAAGAGCAGTGAAGTTAACTAATGTCTGAAAAAAGGTCTGAAACGAACAGCAGTCTCTGTGGGTCTTTCAAGCTGCTCACCCCAACACATGGGAATAATGGAGCCAAACCCAAACTTCCCAAGTGCTGTTGTGTTCAAGCCTCAAAGAGCAAACTGGTTTTACACATATTATTCTAGAAAATCCTGTTCATATTATCCTGAAGGAATGCCCAAAAAGCCAGGGCAGGAATTTCTATGCCTGTAGAAATCTCAGTCATTTTTTTATTCAGCTGGCAGAATTTTCTGATGTCTTGGATATGAGCAAATGATAACTGACTTTTTGCAGTGTAGACTACATTCACCACTGTAATCATATACTTGGGATGAAAACGAAGCAATAAACATTTTTAAAGGAAAATTTAATATTTTAAATATCAATAATCTGACAGCTGTGAGGTAGGAGGGATCTGAGTCCATCTGTCTCTACTAATATCAGCTACAGTGTCCAGGTATTTCCCATATCTTTCCTTCATGTCAAAACCATCATAACCAGGAGATCAGTGGCTATTTTGTACTGTAAATATTACTCTCCTAGCATCAGTCATTTCATCTCTACTAGTAAGTGCTGTGTAGCCATCAAACCAGCTAGTACTGAAGGGGTTTTTCACTCTTTAGCCAAAGCTGGAGAGCCCTGCAGGGGGCCTGCTTCCAAGCCTTGCGATGTCTGAAAGACCTCCCCTGTAGATACTGAAATATAATCAACTCTAAGACATGTCCATTAAATACTGTGTATTCAAATAACTGTATTTTATCAGAAGCATGCTTCACTGGAAAATGCCTGGCCATCTGGACAATGGCCATCTATTGCCCAGTCACCCTAAGCTCCTCCTTAAGTATTTCTATCTTAAAAGTAAAAACGTGCTGGTTTTCTTTCCCCACTCTCCAGTCTTGTGTATGACATCAGTCAACAATGCACAGAGAGACTATTTTTCAAATAATGTGGTGCATGCTCAACCCATTGTAACGGATGCTGAATCATTTTATCGGGAGTTCAGCTAGTCCCAGTACCCAATGACTTTTAAAACTCCTAAGGTCTGAGTCATGTTAGCCTATGGCTTACCACAGAAGCAAAACTGCAACATTCATGAGATGTGTGCTTGACCTGATACACATTAAGCTTTAACATCAGGTCGATAGAGAGAAAATCGGTTATTTAAATAGTGATTAAAGGTTCTGCACATTGGCCACAACAACCCCATGCAGTGCTACAGGCTGGGGTCAGAGTGGCTGGAGAGTGGCCAAAGAGTGGCCAGGCAGAGAGGGACCTGGGGGTACTGGTTGATTGTAGGCTGAACATGAGCCTGCAGTGTGCCCAGGTGGCAAAGAAGGCCAATGGCATCCTGGCCTTCATTAGGAACAGTGTGGTCAGCAGGAGCAGGGAGGTCATTCTGCCCCTGTACACTGCACTGGTTAGGCCACACTTTGAGTACTGTGTCCAGTTCTGGGCCCCTCAGTTTAGGAAGGATGTCTTGCTGGAATGTGTCCAGAGAAGGGCAGCAAAGTTGGTGATGGGTTTGGAACACAAGCCCTATGAGGAAAGGCTGAGGGAACTGGGGTTGCTTAGCCTGGAGAAGAGGAGGCTCAGGGGTGACCTTATTGCTGTCTACAACTACCTGAAGGGAGGTTGTAGCCAGGCAGAAGTTCGTCTCTTCTTCCAGGCAGCCAGTACCAGAACAAGAGGACACAGTCTCAGGCTGCGCCAGGGCAGGTTTAGGCTGGATGTTAGGAAGAAGTTCTATACAGAGAGAGTGATTGCCCATTGGAATCGGCTACCCGTGGAGGTGGTGGAGTCACCATCATTGGAGGTGTTCAGGAGGAGACTTGATGGGGTGCTTGGCTGCATGGTTTAGTTGTTGGGTGGGCTGGATTGGTTGATGGGTTGGACACGATGATCTTGAAGGTCTCTTCCAAGCTGGTGTATTGTATTGTATTGTATTTGGCTAGTCTCAAGAATTAACTCCAGAAATAACCACCAAGTCCTACCTCTTCTGTTGAAAGTTGCTGTGTTTTGACTGTCAGACCCATCCAGCTTCTAGTTAAGGTAGAGAAGATAATTTGCAATTTCTAACATGGCCTCAGGTGGCAACTGAGTGTTGGGGCAAGTTTTGCACTGGGAGAAAGCAGTTTTATTACATAGAAAACAGAGCTGCTCCAACAAAAGTTGGTTACTTAACTATAGCATTTTTAAAGACTCATTTTATCCTTAATATATGAAGCATATGCACATTAATTACATCATTTGGGATGATACAGCTACCTGTACAGTGCAAAAATATTGTTCTCAATTGCTTAATTAAAACAAATCTCAGCTCACGTGTATGTGGCTTGTCTGCTCTCCAGTGCATGCAAACTCAGATGAAGATATACAGGTGATAGGACCAAATTTCTCAAGCCTTTCACATAGCAAAGTGCCAAACAAGTTGTATTTTCATCATCTGACACACGTACAGAAGTATATTGGCATCTCTGCAATGCTACATGAAGTCTCTAAGGGCTTTCTGTCCAATTCAGTGAGCTCTGTGTTGCTTCACATATCGACTCTGACAGTAACCACATCTCTGAACCAAGTACAGTAAGACATCATTGCTTACCTGTATAAAGCAGAACAGTTCTTAGCTAAGACGAAACATATGTTTATTCCTTACTGATATTTCCACTGACCAACACAAGGAGGCTGAGGCACAGAGATTCAGTGAGTTACCAGGGCTTACCTAGACCTGTAGTTTCTAACCAAGATGTGGGCTTCAGTGTGAGAATGAGCATATTACACTTGATCTGTAGCCCACTGCCCAAGATAGTAGTCTCCCCAGCCCAGTGCAGGAACCACAGTAATTTGTTCAGCTCAGAGACATGGCTATAAAAATTGGGAGTCACTGTTCCAGTGCATTGTGTGGACTTACAGGTCCATGTGTCAAAACACATTAAGTCTTAAGGGGGTTAAAAAACCCATAGTTTATTTACCTCACTGAAAAAAAAAAAAAAAAAAAAAAAAAAAAAAAAAAAAAAAAAGAAGAAGAAGCCGAAAAACAAACAAACACAAAAACACCAAACCAAAAAAAACCCACTATGGGTATTTAAAGAAATTATTATCAAAAGTCACATTTTCAGCAAATAGATTTTTATCTCTTAAATTATTCTCTTCTTTCCTTTGATATCACAGCAAGGGACAACATGTATTATGCTGGTTTAGATCTGGCCAAAAGTCACATGTATTTTGACCAGCCATCTGTCACATACAAGCATGGATAATAGTCCATTTCTCCCCTCCTTCCCTACTCAACCACCAAACAAGTCTGATTGACAGGCTTTTCCCTGGGAAGTCAGATTAAAAAGGCATTTCATCATGCTCTTTATAGTCTGAAACTCCAAAGAGAGCTTGGGGTTGCCATGATATATTTTGAGGCTATCTGCCATCTGGGGTCAATCATAGAATAAAGTTAGGGCGGAGAAAGGCAGTTTCAGAAATCAGCAAGCAGAGTTGCCTCCTACACCCAAAAGGAAAACCAATTAGATACATGCTGCCTGATCCTTACCCCCAAAAGTATTTGAACCCCTCACTCTGGTCAGTATTTTCAGCAAAGAAATTTTGCTGGAGTTCTGCATATAACCCAGGTCAGCCTTTTCCCATGAAAAAACAGGGAGGAAAAAGGACTTTTCTCAGTTCAGTTTAGCAAATAGACAAGTGGCTTTTCTTCTAATCTGTTTAGTTTTGAGTTTCTCTTTCACTGACACACCACTTGGATTCTGTTCACAAAAAATGAAACCTTTATTGCAAGAAAGGTTCAAAACTGTTTTGCACAGACTTGAAGTTTGCATGCAGACTAACCTCCCTTCACTCACCTCCCTCTCTCTCTTCCTTCCTCATCCAGGAGTGCAAGTGAGGGAGAATTTATTCCATGATGGTCTACTGCTTCCACCAAAAGAATCAGTAAGCATGAGGCTTTTGAATGAAGCAAAAGAAGCAGAATACAGGTTTTAAAACAGAGAAATTTGTCAACTGCTCAGGGCTGCAAGAGGGTACTTGGGTAGTTTTGTTCTTGTGCTTTCCTGGCTCTTTTGCATGAGAACTGATGTGGTAAATGTGTTGTGGGAAGACCCAGAGGCTGGTGCAACTTGGTTTGCAGGAACTATGGTTTTGCCCTCAAGGCTTGTACAAGAACAGGAGGTCAGTTAGCTCAGCAGGCTCCCCATGCTTGTACCTAATCCCAAAGCAGCTCCAGGCAATCCCATCTTCTTTCAGGAAGGTACAGACAAACCTGGACCCGTTCCACCCACTGGGCTACTGGGATGGGAAGAACAGAAGCATGGTGTGGATGGGAGTTGGCTTGAAGATGCCAGATCAGTGCATTAACCTGGAGTTGAACTCAAGGTCTGCTCTGAAAATACTTGGCTTTGCTCTGTACTAACACAGGTTTATGGCTTCCAGAGTTAAGCTGGTAAATCCATATGGGGCAGGACACTTAGCGGATTGACAAACTCACATCTCCAGCAGTCTGGGAATCTCTTTGCTATCTCCTGTCTCCCACTGTAGGTGCTTAGAAACTGAGAGGAGGTTTTGAACAACGCCTAAGTTGGTGAAAGTAGCCCCAGAAAATGACCTGCTGAGTATAAGGCACACAGCCCAACTTGCATTTTACAGGGTTGCATGTAGGGAAGGGACATTTTAAGGTAAGCTCAAGAGGGAAGCTGTTTTCATCCTTTTACCATTCAACTGTGGGACTGTTGAACATTTTCTGTAACATTATATGAGTGGAGTCCAGGATCTACCAAGACTGACATGACTTGTTTCTTGGCTTTTCTGAACCATGGCTTAATGAAATAAATTGCAATGAATTGGGCAGACTTGGCTAAGTGCCCAACTTAAGCTCATCATCACTGGGGGAGGAATAGCATGCCTTAATATGAGAGGCTACAGGGTTTTGCTGCCAAGGGTTTTATTACATCACTCCTGATTTACGAGGTTCCGATCTGGTAGTGTCTGACTCTGCAGCTCCATCTCTTGGCAAATATCAGGTAACAAACACAGGCTCTTTCTATTTCATGCAGTCAAGTGTAATAACTATTTTGCAGTGCAAAATACTCCTCATTTCCTTAGTGATAACAGAGGGATGTAACACTCACTTAAAACAGAAGAGTGAATTCTCTTGTGTACTCCTTCAGAGTTTGTTATGCTATCAACTGTTGCCCTGGAAACAGAGTCCCAAAGTCAGAAACCAGCAATTCAGAGAGGATATACTGGGGTTTGTGCTTGTGGTTTGTTTTTTGGATTTTTTTTTCCCCAAAATGTTTTTAAAATACATAATTACAGCTTTTGATCTGCTACTATTTTTAGGTCAGAGAATTGCTTAAGCAATTCCTGGATAAGCTTTTTTATTTTTTTTTAAAAGTTTTCAATCATCTTGCAACTGTTGAGTCAGCTTGCATCTGTGGTGGCTGATATAGAATCATAGGGCTGGAAGGGACCTTGAAGATACAATACAATACAATACAACACACCAGGTTGATAAAGACCTTCAAGATCATCGTGTCCAACCCATCAAACAATCCAACCCACCCAACAACTAAACCATGCAGCCAAGCACCCCATCAAGTCTCCTCCTGAACACCTCCAATGAAGGTGACTCCACCACCTCCACGGGTAGCCGATTCCAGTGGGCAATCACTCTCTCTGTATAGAACTTCTTCCTAACATCCAGCCTAAACCTGCCCTGGTGCAGCCTGAGACTGTGTCCTCTTGTTCTGGTACTGGCTGCCTGGGAGAAGAGACCAACCGCTGCCTGGCTACAACCTCCCTTCAGGTAGTTGTAGACAGCAATAAGGTCTCCCCTGAGCCTCCTCTTCTCCAGGCTAAGCAACCCCAGCTCCCTCAGCCTTTCCTCATAGGGCTTGTGTTCCAAACCCCTCACCAACTTTGTTGCCCTTCTCTGGACACGCTCCAGCAAGACAAGATCATCTAGTTCCAACCCCCAACCATGCAATAAACACCTCCACTGTTCTCCTTGTTTGTAGGTCAGTATGTCTAATGAAAAATGAAAGCTCACAAATTATCAATCTATTATTATTATTATTTGCCGCACTGTGGCCTTCTGCATCTTGCATGGTGAACTGATCAGCGCCTGTGCTTCTGAGTGAACCTTAGTGATTTATCCCAGCTGATAAAGTGCTTTCACCATAAGTACAGACCAGTTGAGCCAAAGATTTTCAGACTACTTAATGCCTTGATCTGACCTGGATTTAAAGAGTTTTAAAAATGGGCAATGCTACATGGTACAGTATAACTGAAGTTATCTTGTAACGAATACAGATAAACTCAGTCTTTGGAGAGGAAATAAATGCAGATACAAAACAGGCTTGTGCCGTCAAGTGCCCAATTAAATATATTAAATATTAAATATTACATTTTCTTTCTGAGAAAGTTTGAAAATTAATAAAGAAACAGGAGAGTGAAAATGATGAAAAGCAAAAAGTTTTAAGTAAACCAAGTGAGGAGCTGGGATGAGATACCAACAAAGATAGATGTCATCACAGATTAATGTAGAATTTTCAAACAGAAGATGGTGCCTTCTGAGAGGAGGAATATGAACTACACCTTCTGGCTTCTAAATTTAACTGTCAAGAGTCAGAAAAACACTTGGGTGTCACTACAGACATTTTGTCAGAGATGTCTTACAGTGCTAAAAAAATGAATAGTGAGTGAAAAGAGTAGGACAGAGAAAGAGAAAGCAATACTGAAAATATTTTTTACCTCAGCTTCGCACACGTGATCAGTTGTGGACAACTTGAGAAGGACGAAGAAATTGAACTATTTCAGAAATTACAATGGAAATAGTTAGAGGCATAAAAATCTTCTAGATGAATAGCAAAATCAAACTTGTTTGCCTTTGAGAAGGGAAAAAATAAAGGTGTTCAAATAATGAATGGCACCAAAGAAAGCAAGTCCTCTTCATCATTTCCCATCACACAGAAGCAGGAGGGGATCTGCTGAAAATAAAAGGCAAAGGGTGAAAGCCAGTCCTTTCCTACAGCATACAACTGTTTGCTGCATTTCCTTCCCACCAGAGGCAACTGAGGCCAGGAGTTTCATTAATTAAAAGGGAGTGGAAATATGCATGGGAAAAATAGAATATGCTAGGTGTTAAAAGTAAAGTTGTTATTTGATATTAGTGGAGCATATCTTCCAGCATAGACTGCAGGGCACAAAGCAGTTTTTGAAGGTAGCAAAGCCTTTCCCCTCAGAGGAGATTCTTTTTAACTGCCTTGTTCCAATGTTTCTCAGACCATTCACTGGAGGACCAAGAACTTTCCACTATCCCAGAGAGGATGCTAGAGCAGATGTAGGAGTGGATGGTTATGGAGCAAGAGGTCCTGTTCTACTGCACCAGAAAATAGGAAAAAGCTGAGAGAAGCTAAATGTGTCCACAGGGAGATGAAAAGAGACACAGTTTGCAAGAGCACAAAATTTAAAAACATCCCTACAGTTCAGCTCAGTTCCTAAACAGACAAACTTTCTGAGAGTGTTGCTCCCACTTGGAAACTAGCAGAGCAAAATAGAGAGAAGCTTTTCAGGAAAAAATATTGAACTGACACAAGTCACTGAGAGAAAATTTCATTGCCTGTGCAAAGCAAAAGAGCCATGAGTAACCCGGTGTGATAGGCTATGCCCATCCTGGAAGCAGGGGGTAGGGCTTGTGAAGAGCTTTCACCCTCCCTGGAGGGTGTTTTCCCCTGGGAAACTAAATTAGCCTGTTCCACTCCCCCTCCCTGCCTAGTGAGGCTATAAGAAGGGGGATACTGCAGCCATTAGCTCTTGGGCCCTGCCTTTGCTTGGACGAGGACTGCTGGTAGCTCCCTGCTTCTCTGCCACGTGGTCAGGCCTGATCCTTCTCCCTGCTGCCTCCACACCTCTTCAGAGAGACTGGTTTTGTATTCTTGTTTTTTTTTTCCCTCCCATCCATCCTTGTTCTTTGCCCTTGTGAACCTTACCTGTTGTTGCATACAATACAGGTTTCTTTAAGCAATATATATTGTTTAAAGAAAATTCTTTACCTCTCTACTTCCAAGCTGACTCCAAATTATTTCTTGGTGGATTTGCTCCTTCCCTTTCTTTTTCCTCTCTGTTGGGAAGGAGAAGGGGGAAGCAGGGGAGGAATTCTCAGCCTTGCCCCCATCTGGGCTCTTAAGTCCCAGTTAAGGCTCAAACCACCACATCCAGGAATCATCAAGGGTAGAAGCAGATGGCAATTGCCCAATTGGAAACTGGAGATGATGTCATTGCTCCCAGGGAGGAACAAAGATAGCCTGTATTTCCCTGATCAAATTTTCATCCCTGTATGATACATGTGGTCACTCATGCTCACTCAACTTATTGATTTTATTGACAGTTTTCCTGTGTTGTTGCTATAATTGCAACACACTGTAAGAACAGATGTATTAATTTCTTTTTTTTCTTAGTGGCTTGGCTAAAATTGAATCTTTCTTGGGGTGTGGGTTTTTTTTAAGATACAAAATAGAAAAATAGGACCAGTTTTGGCATTTGTGTCACATCTTCTTTCTTTCAGGACGCTCAGTGTTAAAGTGTTCAGTAAGGCCAACTGCATTGCTCTAGGGGATTTTGTGAACAAGTAGGGATGCTGTAACACTTAAGGAGATGACAAGCAGGAGTCACTCTTTCTATTGAGGGACTTGAGGCAGGCCAAATGTCTGACCTACAAACAAATTTTTGCAACTGAATCCAGATAAAATACAGCAGACACAAGTTTTCAGTATTTCAGAAATGTTCCACCTTTGGCATGTTTTTAGAGATATTCTGTCTCTTACAAAGTAGCAAAGGTTCTGAAGTCTTCTATGACTTGCATTTCAAATGCAAAAGATAATCTTCCATGCATGAATGGCAGTTTCTAGCAGTAGTTCTGCCCCATAATTCTTGGGTTTGTGCTGTTTTAACTCCACTTCTTTCACCTATTCTTCTAACACGGCATTTTCTACAGCTAGCATGGTTAATTACAATTATTCTGCTTGCAGAATTAAGTGTGACATTTTAATACAACCAATTTTCTCTTGGATAGCATTTCCTAAAAGCCCAGGTTAAAAGATTCACTTGATACCCATGTACATAAAATAACTAAATTGCAGATAGTTTTTCTTTCTCTTAAAGACATGTATATCCTCATTTTCTAGAATTTCTTTCTCCTATAAAGAACAAGCTATTGTTTTGAAAGACATGCAGTCTCTGATGTTTTCTCCATTCCTGTACAAGATTTCATTCTCTAAGCACAGCCAAAGGGGACAAGCAGGCAGAGTAACAGAGAAAAATAGCCAAGCACAGCCTGAGAAGAATTTCATACTCTTCTTTACCCTAGTCCCTTAATATGTATAGACAGAAATTAATATGGCTGAGAACACTATCAACCTGATGTTCTCTATGAAGGGTCTCTTCCAGTACATAGATAATTATCAGAAGGTGTTGCATTAAGCAAAGTAACCTTTGAACCAGTGTTTAGAATGGTTAGCATTGAAATACATTCAGAGATATTTTGCTGTCCAGCACCAGGGAGGGAATTTTAACCAGCTAAAATATTTATTCACAGACCTTTCACAATCCAGTCATCTGCACAAGACTTCTCAAGTCAATAGAGATACGTACAAGAATTTCTGTTGAAAAACAAACAAAAAAAAGTGAAGTCAAAAGTCTTTAAGCACCTCAGAGCACATCAAACTTTTTGAACAGATGATGGAAGTCAGTAAAACATAAAGAAGAAGCATGTCTATATGATTATCTCCAGCTCAAGTTCTCTGCTGATGCCAACATAAAACAAAATAACAACAACAACAACAAAAACACAACACCAAGATGAGTCTGATAGCTGCAGCCAATGGCATCAGCTAGAACTGCACAGGTGCTCTTGAATCACTTCGTTCTGCATCTGTGCTCCCTGTAACAAGACTGTGTGCTTTCCTGGTTTTTTTTAAGTTCAACTGAGATGGGCAGCTTGAGTTAAAAACTTAATCCAGGGAAGACCAAAGCAGTTGTGGCAGAACATGAGCATGTGTGAAATAAAAAGCACGGTTAAGATCCCTTCCACCACTGCTTATCCTTAAGCTCACCCTGCAAGCACCACAGCCAAAGACTTGGAGTTAGCCTTGGATATACAGGTAGCACAGAGGAAAAAACTTTCCTACCCACCCATACCTTTACAAATAACAACTCCTCCAGATGGACAGCTTTGCATCTGTGTCAATAGATGCAGCTCAGCAATTAGGGGACTGTGTATCTTGCAAACTAAAACTTCCTTAGAAATCACTCTCATCTGAAGGAAGTGAATCTGCTTTGCCAAACCAACTCAAGCTGACTTTTCTAAAATAGAAAAATAGACCACTTAAGCCAGAATGTAAATTTACCAAGTCATTTGGACAACATAAAAGGTACTTTTGAAAATTAGAAGGAAAAGATGAAGAGAGAAAATTATAATGTACCAATTAGAGTGGAATGTGAGTCATTCATGCTAATGCAGGATTCTTTTTATTTTGTTTTCTGAAGAGACCCTTCAAAAATATTGAAATTTAGCACCAGCACCTCAGACTGGCAGCAAGAATTGTAATAATAACAAGCCACCATGCTTAAAATAGGCCAGAGAAAAGCCAGGTCTTAGGTTTTATGCACTGTCATAATAGCTCATATGCATTGAAATTAATAGAAAATCAACAACTAGTAGAGTCCTATCACAGTGCTTTAGGCTCATGAGAAGGATGAACATGAATAAATAATATGCTTCCATTTTGTCAGTGTTAGCTGCAATCACTTCCACTTCTAAATCAAAACTAGCATGTGTGCACACAGAACACACATGGTTGCACATTCTTATATCATTTTCATAATGATTTCTTTCCTACACACACAAACATACGAATACAGAGTATTCGTAAACACTGAATTGGTTCACTCAATCTTGGTGAGGTCCACTAAGATCCAGTGGAAGAAAGATAAGTGCTTTAAGGTGACAGTTTGTAAAAGAATCATTTGCAGCCTGTTCATAGATTCTAAATACGACTTTTGGGATCTCAAGGTTAAGTACATATTTTGACAACCAAGAATTCAGCTCTGAAAAACAGAGTCCATGCTCTAAATAGTAAAGAAAATCTTAACGCTCCATTCCCTTTAAAAATAAATAAATAAATAAATAAATAAATGGGAAAAAAGTTAAATTAAAAAGTAAAATCAAGAAAAAAATCAAGCTTCCCTGCACAACTCCAGTCAGCCCAGCTGCAGAGCTAGACTTAGCAGGACATGCTGCCACCTCAAAAGTTGGAGGGAAACAAGGTGAGATTGGCACTGTTCCACTTAGGATCTTTTGGCTGACCCCTTGGCCTCTTCCCTTCTCCTTCATCTCACTGCACACTTCAGACCCTCTTCAACAAGCCAGCCTCCAACGAGAGTTTAAATCCTTATCACCTCCATGCACTAGGCAGAAACTGCAGGGAATGGCAGCAGTGAGGGGAAATGGAGGGAAGTGGGGGAAAGCTGCTGTGTCACTGTAGAGTGCTTGGCACCCCATTGCAAGGAGTGAGACAGCAAAGTCAACTGCAGTTGAGCCTAATCCCCACCAGCAAGGGGGAGAGCAGCAGAGAAAGCTGAGGTGGAAACAGCAGGGTTTTCCCCTCAGCAACAGTGATATTTGAAAGCATGAAGATATAAATACTTCTTGGACTGTACAGACGCTTAGCAGGAGCCGGGGATTATTCATGCAGAGGAGTTCAGAAGAGGCTGTAAGCACTTTGGGAGGATCCTAAACTGAGTATAAATTGAGTAAATCTCTAGTTGGCTGTGAGAGTGAAGCTGCAGTTATTTATTTTAGCTGAAAAAGGTTTTTATAAGCTTATAGGCTTCCTGGGACCTTTGCTTACCACAACCACCATCACTGTGGCAGTGTTCAAGGCACCTGCTGTCTTTACCTCCTGCACCTCTCTATGGAGGGTATGACACAAACACTTGTATTTTCAATGCTCATATTTATTCTGCCTGGGAAACTTAACGCAAGGGAGCTTAAATCTTCTTTTGGGAACCCCTCAACCCCAAAGAAATACAAATAACAGCGAAATACATGAAATTTATCAGAAATATCATTACCACTTCTGTCTGAACTTTCTGGAGGTCTGAAGCACCATGGGCTCACATGTGCATGCTAATTTGGTGGGACAGCCCAGCTCCACAGTCCAGCTGGTGATCATCAGCAAACAAGGAAACAGAAATGACAGGCTTTAAGAGAGGGGCCCCAAAACACCCACATACCGCCTATTACACTGCAAAGACATCCAGCAAACAGCACCAGCAGGAACTCTGCCCAGATGTGTTAAGCAATTCCCTACTGATATGTATTGCATCAACGCTTTGGCTACAGCTAAATCATGCCAGTGGTTTTTACCATCCTTGAAACTCTTTAAAATACACAGTAAAAGCTTTTTTCCTTTTTTTTTTTTTAATATATTTTTATTAACCATTGTTAAAAATCAGATTGCTCCATATGTTTTATATTTTCAGTTAATTTTCTGGGATGGAGAATACCTTTGGGCAAAGCCTTTGTTTCCTTAAACTTAACTCAGCTATACTACCCATACAGATGAGCAGTTTTCAGAAATAAGGTACAGCTAAGTCCAGCAGTAAGTACAGACCACACTTTGTTTGCCATATGGATGTGTCTTTGTTACAATACTCCCTTTTCAGTTTCAATGTGCTTTGTCCTCATTGTATGCAGCAGTTCTGTTTATCTAGCACTCCTCAACCTCTAAATTAGGGTTAGGCAGCAGCTAAGCTGGAAGACTGCTCTGACCACCCCTGCTTGCACACACTGCTTCAAATAATCTCCTGTGTAGAAATACTTCTCCCAGTCAGAGGGCAGCTTCTTTTCAGCAGCAGCTTGTGCAAAGGGATTTTTATGAAGGACTAGCATATCCTTCCCTGCTCCCATGAAATCTTAACCAGACAGACCACTGTGCATCAAGAAGAAGAAAGCAGGGTCTAAACGGCACACGCCTTATCCTGCCTTTTTGCTTGCAAGAGGAGGCAGCTCCATGTGTGGAGGGCACCAGGTCAGAGAGAGTGAAGGAGGCAGGTGGTGGCAGCTGGGTCACACAGGCATGCCAAAGGCTTTGGCCATGCCCAGCTGCCACCTTCTGTGCTAACTCTTGCTCCCTCAGTTGTGATGGGAAAAGTAAACCCTAGAGAGGAGTTGGCAATAATAGAACTGCCTAAAAGGCCACCTTGGAAGAACAAGGCAGTCTCCTACCTCAGCCCCCTGCCTGCTACTCATGCTTCCACTCCATTACCCCTCTGCCCCCCGCGTTCTCCCCTGCCAAATCATCTTGTTTTACATATCTTCCTTATCTGTGAGCAGGCTTACTGATGTCCACAGCCCCTTCATCCACAGAAAGGTCTCCTCAAAATGACTGACAGTGCTAGATCTGCTAGATCCACTCCCTTTTGCCCAGAGATGCACTTCCACGGCTCTAGGGTGCTTCAGCCTGAGCAGGCGCCAAAACTGAAGAGCCCGCACACCATCCAAGTACCTTGTAAAAAGGTGCCTGATTTAGATGTGAAGTGAATGGGGATCAGCATAGTCTGGTGGGGTTTGGTGGAATCAGGAAGTGGATGAGGATCAGCAGATGAAGCGGGTAAAGGCAAAGAAGATCAGGAGGGAAAAATGGGAGACACACGTTTGAAGACTAGCAAGACCATGAGGAAAACAACATGCAGGGGGAGTAGAAAGCAAAAACTGTGACTGAATAGTGAGACCACAAAAGAAAGCAGAGACTGATGGTAAGCAAGGCAGTAGGAAGAGTGATATATAAAGAAAACATGGTAGAAGAAGCACAGAAGCCTGGGGGGAACTGAGATTGTGAAGAAAGGTGAGCATCAGGAAAGAGCAAGAGGTGCAAAGCAGCATGGAAAGAAAAAGCAGAAAGATTAAAGCAAAAGCAGCTTTGCTCAAGAGCTGAGAGGCATTGAGGCTCTCCCTTTTTTTCTTTTCCGTCCAGAAATGCCTCTGAAAATTTCTGCCAAAGCATCCCAGCCCTCCCAAAAGCCTCAGCCACCCTGTACAGGACAGCCGGCTGTTGCTTTCTGCTGCCTTCTTCATTGCATACCATGCAGGGAGTCTTGCATTTTGGTTCTGTATGTTGGCATGTCCACAGGTATCAACAGTATGATAAAGCCATGTGTTTTCTTTGCTTTTTTAGAAACCCTAATGTTTCTCAATTCCATCTGCCATGGTACACAGCACCACATAACCCCTGTAAAGAAAATAAGCATTAGAGACACAATCTGTGAAGGACTCTGTCCCACTAACAAATTTTGCTTCTTCTTAAAAGAAGGGATTGCAAATGAAACATTTGGAGCCAGTGCAGAAAACCCAAATGTGTTCATCTTAAATTCAATTACACGGAAGGAAAACATTTTCATTTTAATTTTCTGGAGAAAAAAAAAAAAAAGCCTCACACTCCCAGACTGACAGAACCACCCCCCCCCAGCTAAACCAAAAAACTATTAATGGACAATTGTTTTCTCAGTAAATGAAGAAACTTCATTTTGCCTCAAACTTTCTGTTGTTAATCTTTAAGTATAACAATTCTACCTATACGTCTCATTGACATGTTATGAAAAAAAAGCCATGTGAAGCATTCAGTTGCTATAGTAATTAGCATCATGGGTAAAGGCCAATGAAGAAACAAAGATCATTGTTTAAATTATGCATTAACCTTAAAACCACATAAAATGATGACAAGCAAAAAATGTACTGAGGCATAAATCTGGCAAGAATAAATATGCTGTGTGCTGATACAATTAAAGGCTTGCACAGGTACTTGCACAGGTACTTTCTGACATTTCCTGGGAGATTTTGATGCAACTTGGCAACCAAAAGAAAGTTTTTATTAGATAATGGGGTTTGTGTCAAACTCTATTTGGTTTGCCTTATATGCATAACTTACACTCTCACCTAGATTCTTGAGGAAATTATGTATTTGTTATTTCTTTTTCCACTAGACTAGGTACCTCATAAATATAACCAAACCATAACATATATATATTTTTAAAATAAATACTTAGGATAAAATCCTTCAACTTCTGCTATAACCTTTTGTCCACAATCCATTGTTTTCCTGTGAAGGACTTTCTTTTTATCAGCTTTTTGTTCCGCTCTATCTTCAATAAAAAACATTAATGCTTCCTAATCACAAGACATGACAGGGCTTGCTACATTTTGAAAGGGCAGTATGCTTGGGTGCTTAAGAGCATTTGGCTTTGTGCTTTGCACTTAACCAACAACACACCCAGGTGAACTGCTATTGGACAGGGTCTTAATCCCTGTCATGTTTAATCACTATATTGAAAGATTTAAAGACTAATGTTAAAGGCCATTTAGTTTGGGCACCATAGACTTAAATGATGGAGTTGGGAAAAGCCACTCAGTTTATCCAGGCAAAACCTGTTTTAAATCTTTGAAAACAAAATCCAGGAGAGCTGAGAAGGAAACTCCTTCTCTATGATCTCCCTCCCCATGGTCCACCCCAATGCCATCAGACTTCCTGTAAGTTTCACCTGCAAGGTGATACTTGCACCATTTACCTAAACAGCTGAAATAAATGGTTAGCGCTGGCCTGCTCCTGTTCTGCATGACACCAATAAGATTATTAGGCCACTACTGAATGCACAGAAAAATCCAGTCCCTGTTCAGTGGGTAACTCCCTGTAGAGAGGATGACTCATCTCTTCCCCAGCACAGAAGACAAGAGAGTTACATTTTAAATTCCCTCAAAAATTTGACTGCCAAATGTAAAGTCTCCTGCTTGAACTCCACATTGTTTAGGGATGTGATTGCTAGCAGCAGTGTCCAGGGCTGCTTCTTCCTGTCCAGTTGGCTAAGAAGTTTCAATCTTCCCTTGGAGCTGTGGCCTTTGCTAAAATTCCCCAGGTGCTGTTATTCTGTGCTTAACTCAGATCTATCACTCATCAGCCAAAGAAGCTACATGTGAGCTATAGGGCAAATGCAATGCCTTCTGCTCTGTGTCCCAAAGTCTCAGTCCCTCAATGTCCACATGAAGGGATTGATGGAGGCCACCACAGATTCTTCCTCGAGTTTCTTACAAATTTTCTTCCAGCAGAAATTAGAGTAGTCAGTAGGGGAGGAGCAATGCATGCTGACTCTCTCTCTAATGCGCTGTCAAGGTGCAGGTACCACATCTCAGATCATCCCCTCATGGTTGCCCAGAGAGATGTATCATGTCTCAGAGGACATACCACTCAGAGTCCCTTTCCCTGGCAAAGATCAACTTTAATCAACTACAAAAGAGCTGGTTTGTGACTAATTAGTTGTCTAACCAGACCGTTTCCAGAGTGTTGTTGAGAAGAGAAGCAGATTTGAAGGCTATTTTAGTCTTTTAGTTCACACTGGCTTACATACTTTAGTTAACTTTGCTGCATAGTTTGTATCTGTGTTAACTGTAATTGTATCTGGAAGTGGTAAACAGGTGGATTAAATAAAGAATAAAATAATAAAATTAATAATCATATTGATTTTATCCAAATTACTACAATATCAATGGAAGCCAAAATTCCAGTTTAGGATGAACACCTGAGATGACATCCATTGCTAGGGAGAGGATACATGATCTTTTTAACTGTATTCATGAATTCATATAAGAAAAATCAGGTTTCAGTAATCAAATCACAAGACAGATGAAATAGAATTTTGGTCTACAGGAAGATTTCCCCACATTAAAATCCCTCTTTTTGTAAAGAATGGAACCACAATGGAATGTGCTGCCCAGGGAGGTGGTGGAGTCACCGTCCCTGGAGGTGTACAAAAGGGGATTGGACGTGGCACTTGGTGCCATGGTCTAGTCATGGGGTCTGTGGTCACAGGTTGGACTCGATCTTCGAGGTCTCTTCCAACCTTAGTGATACTGATACTGTAAAAGTCTGAATCTGCAAAATCTACCTTCCCTGTGAACAACAGAGGTTATTCAAAGCCTCTCCTATTACTTTCCCACATGGGTAAGAATTTAGTATTGTGCTAGCAGCGCATATGGTACCTTTATAATTGTTTATAATTTATCTATAGATAAAGTTTAGTTCTTTACAGAAAACCCTACAGTAATCATCACTCTTTCCAGCTGCCAGAATCTGGCACAAACTTCCAGGAGCAACTCCGTTTCAATAATCAGCTTCTGCCACACTCATGGAGCAAAGATATCCCTCTCTGATTCTTTCCCTGCAGCCCATTTATCTATGCTGCCTTGACAGAAAAACATTTTCACAACCCCAAAGCTAATCATATCACACATCTTTTCAAACACCTAGTTCTCCTCATATGGCAAAAAATAAAAATTGTAAAACAGCAGACTACACAGTGATAACCACTGATAAAGAATCTACATTATATAAGGGTCTTATCGGTACGGTCATTCTTATGAATACTCATTTAGATGTAAATGACTCTATATAAACAATTAGCCATTTATTCCATTTATCTCCATCTTTCGTTAACAATATGTGGAGTCATTCAAACCATGCAACTTCTTCAATTAAAAAGAAGCCACTGTTGTTTTCCTTCCAATTCCTCGTGAGAGTAATAAAAGATACCCCAATACAGATAGGTTTTAATACTTCAAAGCAACCTTTTTAAAATGCTAGTCTTTATCATACGTTTGCCTTGGTTTTCCATGCATCAACATGCATGTGCACACACATACAAATAAATACAAACAGAAAAGCTGAGGAAAACAAAATATTTATTAGTCAAGCCATTGCTAGCAACAAGCACTTGAAGATGAGAAAGGTTGTGATCGCCTTACACAAGATAATTATTTGCTTAAGTAGGTGTAATAAAATGTATATTTTTACATATTTTACTATTTAATATCTTGGGCAGAGGTATCTTCATATACTGCCATAGCTTATTTACAAAGTATGTTTACAGGATCTGTTATTCAGTTGTGAGTGATACATTTCACATATGAAGACAGTTAAATGATTTAAGCACAGATCTAAGAATTTCCAATACAGCAATTCAAATTAGAAATAAAGGTTCTGTGATCTGTAGTTTCCCACAAATGGGATTCTGTGGCAGATTATCCTGGGACTCACAACTTCCTCCTCTGTCCAGTATCTTCCCAGATGCTGTGGCTGTAATTTGAGTTGCCCTGGGCTCAGAGAGGGCTAAGGGGCCTCTCTTATGTGCTCCATCACTGGGATGTAGTCTTTCCGTGGCTCTCCTGGGATTCAGCTCCCTTAGACCTTTCCTCTTTCTGCCTTGGTCCAGGTGCAAGGCCTGGGTGTAGTCGTTGCCTGTTAGGACAAGTTTTTCAGCTGCTATTCTGGAAGCATTTGGCTCCTGTTGCTGTCTGGGTGAGAACAAGGCAAGTTGCCTAACTTCTCGGCTGCTTTGAATACTGCCCCAACACAATTAATGCCCTTTGGTAACAGAGACATCTGGTAACTGGACCTACAGAATGGGGCATACCCAATCATGGCCAGGGGCACACACAGTTCACAGCTGTGTCAGAAAGTTAATTACATGTGGTACATGTTTATCTGGACCCCAGGAAGTGTGCAGGTTAGTACATCCGCAGGTGCTTAGCCCATTGTCTGGGCTAGGGCATGTTTTGGGGTTTGACCCTTCAGGACAGTAGGTCAGGGAAGACTTGGCCTAGGATATTGTTTAATGCAAATGTAATGCAAAAGACTTTGCAGTTTGAATATTCCATCATTCACATGGCTTGCATTTAGTCTGTGGCTTACACAGCATTGAGAGAATGCTTCTTTTTGTGCTAAGGCTAGTGGGTTTGTCTATTTATGTCTTAATTAGCAATTAAATGTATGACACAGTTATGTGTATGAAAGTACTATTTCATAGTACTTTACACACTGTATAAAAGGACTATTTCCAGCATTACAAGCATTATAGCATTAGGAATCGCTCTACAACTCTCATTCAGTTCATAAATGATTGTATTTAGTGTGCTACATAACTCTTAACTGAGGATCCAGCAGGCTTATAACAAAGCTTCTGAGAAGCCTGGATTCTTGGCAAAGAAATCAAACCACAGTATTTGGGTACTATTCACAGTACTCAGGGCAAAGAGTTTATTGCATAAATCTTGCTTTCAGGTTCAGTATGAGTTTTTTATGGAGAAGTAAATAAATAAAAAAGGCAGGGAGAGCTACTTGCTACATTTAAGGGCTCATTTGTTTAATTGAACAGTGGATTGCATAACGGTGTTTGTAAGCACGGTATTAACCAAAATGATAAGATATAAATAGAAGGATGTAGCTTCTGGAGCGTAAGGTGCCAGTCTTAGAAACATCAGCATAGAGACTTTAATGACAGATAAACCCCAATTCTAAACAATGAATCTTACAATATTTCCCCTCATTTTGTGGGACAGACCCCTCAGTAATTTTGAGCTGTTCATTCCAAGCTAGAGGAATTTGTGCCTTGAATGAAAATTTCCCATTCCAACACAGAAGATCGCACTGGTGATTGAGTCTCAAAGATGCAATTCTTATGACTTATACTCCAACAGCATGCCAATTTAAAATTTGCTCTACCTTTTTATCTCCTTTATGGTCATTACAGATAAGAAGTCCTAATTAACAGACATGCATCCATTCCTGCTCATACAGTAAGAACAAGAAACAAAAAACTGGCAGATTGCTTTGTGATGTCTGCTGTTACAGAATCTACATCGTGCAAGGGTCTTACCCTTGAAGATATGCTTGTGAGTGCTCATCCAACTTCATAATGCTTTTGTGTCTATAATGATATCTAATTTAATCAATTTAGAAAGATGAGATCAATTCAATTTTCAATATCCTCTCTAGAACAGTAGGAAAACCAGGTGAGATACTATTTAAATAAGGTGTCACTTACAAAACAGTGTGTGGGCATTTATCTGCTGATTACTTTTGCAAAAGCAGTGTCAGGTCAGCCTTTCAGGGTTACAGAATAAAACTTGGGCACAGAATCACATCTGCTTTGTGATGATTTTTTTAATACTTCTCTCTGTAATTGCAGGACTGTCAGGGAATCTGTAGGCTTACAAAGGAAAACCTGATAAGAAGTCACAATTAATGTTTATTGTATCAGTTTGAATCTGATCCTCATGTACATGAGGAGCATTATATTTCTTCTTCCACACCTCTAAACCAGTGTGAAGTAGCTGATTTTTATTTCCGCAGAATGTTAGGGGCTGGAAGGGACCTTGAAAGATCACCTAGTCCAATCCCACTGCCAGAGCAGGATCACCTATTCTAGACCACACAGGAATGCACCTGGGCAGATATTAGTGCCTGTAATAAATTATCGTTTTAAGTTAGTAAAGGAACTAGTTCAAAGGAGCTTGTCCTATCTTTAGCAACACAATAATTTGCTCACAAGCTTGACCTTTTCCATGTAAGTAAAGTAAAATCAGTATTCCACATCAGCCTAGAAAATCAGAACCAAAACCAACATACTGTTTCATACCTGAGCAGACTTTCTCAGACATCAGGGAACGAAAATCCTGTTTTGAAATACACTTATTTTTAGTCCAAATGAGTTCTGCATCCAGACAGCTCCAGTCATCATATCAGAAAGAAAAAAGCAACAGGAAAAAGGAGCTCTGAAGCACCTTCAGAAAATTCCCAGGTCTATTTCCATCCCAAGGGCCAAACTCTTCAGTACTTAATGAGGCAAAACCATGTATTTCAACTGGATTTTCCTGTGCCACAAAGGATTTCACTTTCTCAGTGAAAATACCTGTATTTCCTTAGCATGCCAGACATAAAGTATTACTTCCTAATATTACAAAATGTAAAATTAAGAAAGCAAACCTGTGAAAGCAAAAATCACAAATGTAGAGACCCCTTACTGTAGATCTGTGTTTCGGCGGTGGTGGGTTGATGTGTATGAGATAGATGTTCATTGCTTTTCCAGACAAAACACATGTTTTCAGGGTAAATAATGGCCTAGATGATCTCTTCTGTAATATAGGTATTACCAGTCCAGAATATACTTCAGCTCTGGGGTAAGAGGTATGACATGGGGCTGAGATGGATACTATATAGTAGTTTCCACAGAGAGCCAATGCAGGCACGTGGGTCAGATGCAGACAGGAAAATGCTCTAGCAGGACCCCAAGCATAAAATCATATCCAGACATCTGTATGGTGTCTCTCAAGCTGATGCTTCTGTGGTGAGGTCAGCACTGGAGATAGCAGTTGTCTCAGTAGATAAACAAGCTATAATACTTATAAGCTCTGGGTTCAAACACAATTCAACCCCACTTTGGTAATAAATTAATATTTTTGATCTCTTCTCCTCAGCTATGCTCTTCAACTGTCAATACCTCCCAAATCCTTGTCCATCTGTCCCCTCCTCTGAAACTCCCTCTAAGTAAAGCAGGGACCAAGGTGCAAACCACAAGAAATAAATTTCCACCTAATACTAAAACCAGGCAACTCACTGGGACATGGCATGTGAGGCAGATGAAAGTCTCATTCTTCTTCCCACTTCCCCTCTTTTTTCTGTGCCTTCCTGCAAGGCACAGCCATCCAAGCATCATATACTGATGAAATTATGTGACTTGTATATTCTACCTTTCACATAAGGACATACTGCAGGGTAGGTCCCAACAACTACAGGAGGATGAACCTGGTACAGCTGTCTCTGCAGCAGCAAGAGCTACAGTAAAATTGGTACAGTACTGCTGATGAGAAAAGAGGAGAGCCAGGCAGCTTCTCTTCTAACATCTTCTAGCACCTGAGCTAAGAGAGGTTGGAGCTGTGGCTGATGTTTTGGTTTTTTTTTTCTTCCTAAGCTAAATAAGGCATCATCTTCAAGGAGTCATCCCTAGGGAGCACCCTCCTTTTCAAATTAAAGTCTCTGTAGACAGCATTATCACTAATGCACTTGTATGAAAATACTGGGTGTGGAAACCCACACACTGTATGCTAATTACTTGAGCCTTCAACTTTTCAATCATGTCTTGATGACATTTTAAAAATAATTTATTGACTGGAACAAATATGGATAGCTAGTTGGACCTGGTTTCACCAATGGGTCACTTCAGTGCTACTAACTAAACCATAGTTCGTATTCAAGGAATGATCTGTTTAAATAGGAAAATAATTATGACATTAAAATGCCAAAGAAAGAAAAAAAAGAAAAAGAAAAGTAAATTGAATTTGTCACTCTGTAGTATAACCCAAGAGTAAAGTGAGCTTCTGGCATGACACAGGTTTCTCTTGGAAAAATAGAATGTCTTGTCTCTAAAGCAATTTGGCATCATGCAGTCCCTTGTTTTAGAAAAATATGTGCTGTGTTTGTGCTGGATTGCTTGTCAGATTTTCTTTTTAGCCATGGCAGCTTGATAAATGCAGATGCCTGCACTCTTCCAAGCATTATTAAGCATGTCACATTAAGTGCACAAAGTCGTTTTGCTCTGCTCAGCAAGTCACACTTCTATATATATCTTGGAAAAATAAGGTGGACATGTGGTCAGCTGTCAGTTAGGCTTGTCTTTTACAACCAAAACAATAGTTAACTCAAACCTGCATAGCTATAGGATGTAAGGCAATCTCAGCTGCACTGCTTGCTACAGAACATACCGAGATGTCCCCATGAAATCTCTGAGTAAACAGAAGCATTGCTCATATGCATCTTTCACAACTACAGCAACCGCTGGAGACTTCTCTCTGAAACCAGACACCGTGTCAGGAACCAGGGCCAGGCTGTAACTGTAGAAAAGTGCATGATACAGCACAGCACCGAGCAAAAAAAGGAGAAAAAAGTTGGTTGAAAATCTCTGTAGTGAGGGCATCCTCATGGCACAGATCTGAAAGGAATGAAGAACAGCTGGGAAAAAAAGAGCATTTCCAGTTCATCTGCAGAGATGATCAAAGGAAATAACATGAAGACCTGCAGCATAGCACAAGCATTGCACTCCCAAGAGGAAGAACAGAAATGTCTATACTCTGCTCCCTCAGGATGACTGGACAAAGAAAATGCAAGGCTGGCAGAAAGATGGTACACAAAACTCAGAGATGAAGGAGTGCAAATTGTCTGCTTCTCTTTTCAATCTATTACTTTCCAGAAGCTGCTGTGCTGGGCAAAATATTCAGGGAAACAAGGCTCTTCCTGGGCAGGCTCACTACAGGAAAATGCATCAGGAACTCTTCCTCATCTTGCAGTGGGGAACCAAAACACCCTCACTGGATCAACATCAGTCTTTGAGCCATAAGTGCAGACTACTTTAAGATAACATGAACCTCCACATCACACCTTAACCAAGAGACCATGTGGGGAAAGGGGAAAAAATGTGCTTTTTCAGGACTCAGAAGCATGTGCAGCCCTTCAGAAATGCCTACAGAGAAGTTTAATCTAAGAACTGAAGGTAAGTAGCTCAGATCCTAGGATGAAATACTGAAAACCACTCTTGATGCCATATTCACAGTCCATTCATTACCTTTTCCTTCTTGAGTGAGAATTCAGGTTATTGGAAAAACATGAATGTTGAGTTTAATCAGGGAGGTTCTCCTTCCCCTCTACTCTGCCCTGGTGAGGCTACATCTGGAATATTGTGTCCAGTTCTGGGCCACTCAGTTCAAGAAGGACAGGGAACTACTTGAAAAGACTCCAGTGCACAGCCACAAAAATGATTAAGGGAGTGGAACATCTTCCTTACAAGGGGAGACTGAGGGAGCTGGGGCTCTTTAGCTTGGGGTGACCTCATTCATGTTTATCGATATGTAAAGGGTGAGTGCCAAGTGAATGGAGCCAGGCTCTTCTCAGTGATGCCCAATGACAGTACAAGGGGCAATGGGTGGAAGTTGAGACATAGGAGGTTCCATAGGAACATGAGGAAAAAAAATTTTAATGTGAGGGTGTCAGAACACTGGAACAGGCTGCCCAGGAGAGTTGTGGAGTCTCCGTCTCTGGAGGTATTCAAAACCCACCTGGATGCATGATTCTGTGAAACAGACTTTTCCAATGCTTGCATTTTGCTTCTGTATTTTTCAAACTAATGTCTCTGTCCTGTGAGTAAAAATTAACTTCTAATTTGGTAGAGTTTAAACACTCTCCTTGCTATTCCTACACACCAATCCAATAACAAAAGCAAAGACTCATTTTAGACATTAAAAACCAACACTGGTAAAAAAGCTCACCTGTATAAATACATATGGGAGGTGAGGAAAATCATATCTGTGCCATCTCCGGAGGACTTTGGAAACTGAAGGGCCTGTTTTCCTATTTGCACTTGTTTCATTCATATCTGACACACCACTAGAAGTCTTACCACAGCTCTCAGCACAAGAAGGGTCATGTTTACCATAAGCAGCAAAGGGTAGAGTGGCCAGAAGGGGATGGAGAGGTTCTGCATTATATGGGCACATTACTAACCACTTTAAATTGGTTAACTCCTCACCATCATGACAGGAATGAGAGGAGAGAAGGTTAGAAGCAACACTCACTTCAGTTGTGACCTGCCATTTCCTACATTCAGGGCTCAAGTTCAAAGAATCTTGCTTGCTTATCACAAAGCCAAGCCATGCAGCCATGCGGCTTCCACCATACTGTCTCAGCATCAGCACCTGCTTAAGAAAAGGATTACACTGTACTAGCCCAACAGACTTGAAGCCTGCTATAGACTGAGTTAAGAGCTCAAGTACCCCTGTCTGTGTCAAAACTGAGGAGTTCTAAGTCAAGAGTGTTATCTCCACCTCCAAATCACTACCAGGGAAAAAGAGAGTAATAGATGAGAGGGCAGAACACCACAGACCATCATCATCATTCAGTCACTAGAGGGATTTTTTATCTCCCAATTGCTCAAACTGAGTTGTAACTCTGAACTTTAGTATTTCATTATATGGCTGATGATCTTTCCCTGTTCCTTGTCTTTTTATCTGCAATGGGAAGCATAAAGGCTTCAGCTATAAGCAAATCAAAGCATTTGGCTTGGCTCCCCAAGGTTCATCACACTTCAATGTACTCATTCTAAGAGGATTAACTAAGGTAGATTGTTCACAAAAAGATGCTATTATCTGTGGGTTAAACCCACAGAACTTCACTTAGTTTTCACTCACATAATTATTTGAAATCAACACCAAAAAAAAAGTTATTATCAGATTATTTGCATTAGGGTTTTCACATGAAATGAGAACAGGACACACATAGTGTTCCATGTAATTTACAAAGACATCTCCAAAGGAAACTATTTTCTACAAAGCTCTGAAGTGAGACATCAACATCTCTGAAATTAATGTGCAGCAGACTTGGCTCATGATGGCACCTCTGCAGCATCATAAGTAAATGGTGAATGAGGCTCAGGATTCTATTTTTAATGTCCTTTTCCTCCTGCTGGAAACTGATGCCTATTTCATACAACTTGTGCATGAGGCAATTTTCATTTGTCCCCCTTCAGCAGATAAAAAAGACACTTGTTTCCAAATGCTCAGATAACGAGATTTTCTACAAGGCTTCTATTTAGCAACCGGTTTATTAGCTATACTTTTTGACTTTTATTTTCTCTATGGAGCATTACTTTCAGTCACGCAATTGGAGCCTGTTCTGTGGAGGAGACTGCTGCGAAATATGGTCAAACCACTTGTTCTTCTCAGCTGCAGTACACACCCAGGCACTAGAGCCACAGGAGGGATTAATGAGGAAGCAGGGAGGGAGTGGTGGCTCTTACACTAGGAATTCCAATCAGATTTCTCCAAATTCAGTCTGCTCAGAGGGGCAGATCCAGTTGCTTTCCAGCAGCTGGCTGTACCAATGCAGAGTAGCTGAAAGCACTCGAGGCAGCAGAAGCATTTCTGTACTCTTAATAACTGAGCACTTCACAATATGTAACATTCTTTAATGAGGCAGGAAAGTACAGTTATCCCCTTTGCAACAGAAACAACTTAGTCACACCAACAGCCACAGTAAATATAATGCTGATCAACCTACTTCAGAGTAAAAAAAAAAATTGCAAGCATATCATATAAAAATTAAAAGTGATTTCCTGGTTCCTCCAAAATAGCAACCTATTCCTAGCAAAATCAAAGTGAAATCCACCATGCAGCTCAGTCATCCATGCACTACTCTATAGAGCAATTTGCTATTGGTATATCTCCTACCATATCATTCTTCCCATGTGCAGAGACAGTGTGGTTTGTCCCACACCTCTTCAAAATGGAAGACCAAGTCTTTTCATACCTGTCCTATTCAGAGAAGTCTCCTTCCCACATCTCTGCATGCAGCCAGTACAATACACAAATGCCAGCATCTACATTATTTGGGTCTGTCCTACACATTTCCTCCATCTGCCTCTTCCTCTCTATCCCACTGGTTATTCAGAGAAAATCCTGTCCAAGCAATATTACTTCAGAGCAGTGATGGGCCATGAGCTGCCCATTACTAAGGACAAGATCTCAGGATTGCAACTGATAGTTCTGTGGGAAAAAGAGATGGACTTGATGGTCTACA
Source organism: Picus viridis (assembly GCA_033816785.1). NCBI lineage: Eukaryota > Metazoa > Chordata > Aves > Piciformes > Picidae > Picus > Picus viridis. The sequence goes on from CM066566.1 coordinate 32,220,645, forward strand.
AGGGTCAAAAGTCCCGACTCCAAACCAAGTGTGGGCTCTATTTGGGGAAAAAAAGAAAAAATATTTATTTTTTTTTAAAGAGGGGTTAAAAAGGCTATTATTGTATAAATCCAGAGTGTTCCTATCTTGGGTGTTTTGAGCAGTCCTGGTCCTTTCTGCTACAAGCATAAGAGAAGATGAGCAAATGTACTGATAAAAGTTATCGAGTCAGCTTCCATGCAATTATTTACCGAGATATATTCTAGGAAGGGCTTCAGGACCACCATTTGATTACACAGGAATAAAATTGTGAAGGTCAAAGCTAGGCTGGAGTTTAAACTGGTGAGGGATGTGAAGGACAATAATAGCGTCTTTATTAGGTACATTAGCAGCAGAAGGAGGACTAAGGAAATCATGGCATTACTGCTTAATGGAGCAGAACACCTAGTGGCAAAGGACATGGAAAAGACTATTTCGGTGACATCACTAACGGCAAGGTGTGGTCTTGGCGATGCCAGATTGCTATGGGCAGTAGCAAAGCTTGGGTGAGAAAGATGCTGCTCACAGAAAAGGATGACAAATTTACGGATTACTTACACTGGGCATATGTAAACTCATGGGAGCAGATGGGAAGCAACCAAGCACGCTGAGAAGCGGACAATACCCTTGTGACACCACTTTCTTTCATACCTGAACGATTGTGGTGTTTGTGGGAGGTCCCCGAGGGCAAGAGGCACAGAAGATCTGGAGTACTTATGGGTGATCAGTTTCATCTGAAACTTTGGGAGGCTCTTTCCAGGCTCAGCAAGAGCAAGGAGGTGCATGGGAACATTTCACACCATGGATTTACCAAAACCAAGTTATACCTGAATGGCACAGAGCATCTCTGTGGTGAGGGAAGACTGGATCTGTAGGCAAAGGCAGGGCAGAAGATATTGCTTACTTGGTCTTTAGCCTGTGGCATGCTTCCTCATGGCATCTTTATTAGTCAAGTAGGAGATAATGATTGGCCATGTCAGCTCTCCAACAGAGTAAGGGAAAAGTAGCAAGAGAGACTATCTTCCAGATAGAGTTTTCTCAATATTATTATTTCAGAAGTAACAGGAAATTTCATAAAAGTTGGCAAGTTTTGCTACTGTGTGGGAAAGAGCTCCCAGATGCAGAAGACTCTGTTCACTTCAGCAATTATTTTTAGATGAATATTGATGACCACCTGAGCACAGCAATGCACCCTACTTTCAGATCACACAGAAGTAAAAGAGTACTTCATTCAGTCTTAATATTCCATTACACATCTGCCTACCATCTTCTTTCTGAGCATCAGGACCATGTGTTGATTTCTAACAATGTAGTTTAAGCCCAATGGTCTTACCAGCTATTACCCTGCAACATACATGTTAGGTCTTCCAAAATTGTGCTAGAGAGTCTAATGTACTCATGTCTTCTTAAAGATCTTAAACATATTTCCTGAGTCAGAACAAACACTCAGCTTCAGGATCATGCTTTGAGAATTTCTGTTTATTATTTTAATAGTGTTTTTCTAATATTTAAGAACTTCTTAAGGTTCTGGATTACACCTTATAAAAAAAAATAACACCAAATAAAGTGTATTTTTTGCCAGGGCAGAACCACTTCTATTTAATTTCCTTTATTAAGGGATAATTTTAAAAATATTCAGATCAGTTTCCATTTCTTCTTTCTACTTACTTTTTCTCCTCCTCTTCTATGCTTGCAGTGCCACATATTTAATGCCTAAAAAACATAAAATGCACCAAAAAATAAATTTTGCATGCACTGTCCAATTTTGAAAGTATTTGATTAATTTGCTCTCAACATTGACCTGCCAAAAGTCAAATTTTACTTGCTTTTTAAAAATCTCCCTGAAAGCTTACTTGCAATGCATAAATTTGGGTGTAGGTAGGGGAAAGAAAGCAACACAATGACCCATGAGGCAACAAAAAAGTATTTGTAGGGGCAGACAAGCAAGCCAGGCTTCAGGCATGGCTATGCAGTACCAGAGAATTTCTTGCCTATCCTTAGGGCCCTGCTGCTTTGTGACCCTCCCAAGGTTTGGAGTCTGAATAACACCAGGCTCTTGGTGGCCTAAATTTACACTGTGGTGGCCCCCTGCCTACCTGTCTGCTCCTCAAGGTTGCAATGGCAAGGCCCTCCCTGAGCCTCAACCTGAGCCAGCCATCCAGCCCTTGGTCTCCCCATCCTCTTCTCTGTCTCATGAGGAGCCTGACATGGCTGGGTGGCCAGGCTGGGCATTGCCTAGCCCAGCAAGGCTGGGATGACTAGTCCAGGTGCTGCCTATCCTCATGTGCCTCAGCTGGCATCATCAGCAACATATGGCGCCAGTGCAGGGTCCCCTTCAGAGGTCACCAGCCATTCCCCTCCCTGCATTCCCTCCCACCAGCTGACCCTGGCACCCTGCCCAGATTAAACTTGATAAAGCCTGGGCAGGCTGCCATGGGGCCTGCCAGACAGGCCAAACAGTGCAGCCAGGCTTCACAGTGGCAGGGCTTGGTGGGGATCTCACTGAGGGGCAAGAAGGTCATGGTGACTCTCTTCTTACCTGCAGCAACCATGGTCTCTTGCTGTGCCACCTCCCTGGGCTGTGTGTGTGCCTCCATGGCTGTGTGCTCGCCTGCCTGCAGCTGGGCACCTGCGTGAACAGGGTGCATATGTGCCTGCCTGTGCAAAGGGGTGGGTGTGTAGACACATATGCTGGTGTACGCATTGTGCATCAACATGCCTACATATGTAAGGTAGGCACATGCACACTGGGCAACGAGTGGATTGAGAGCAGGGCAGCAGAAAATTACTCCGGGGGACTAAAATCTACATATGACCTGTCAATGTGGACTCACAGCCCATAAAGCAAACCAAATCCTGGGTCACACAAAAAGAAGCGTGGCCAGCAGGTCAAGGAAGGTGATTCTTCCACCCTGCTCTGCTCATGGGAGACCCCATCTATGTCCAGCTCTGGGGTCCCCAGCATAAGAATGATGTGGACCAGCTGGAGCATGTCCAGAAGAGAGCCATGAAGACTATGACAGGACTGGAGCACCTCCCCTGTAAGGACAGCCTGACAGACTTGGGGTTATTCAGCCTGGAGAGGGCTCCCAGAAGATCTTCAATAGCAGCCTCCAGTAGTTAATGGGGGGGCTACACTCTTTGATAAGAGTGTAGTGATAGGATATGGGGTACACTTAGATTCGCTGTAAGTTCTTCATTGTAAGGGTGGTGAGACACCGGAACACGTTTCTCCATCAATTTATAGCTGCCTCCTCGCTGGAAGTTTTCAAGGACAGGCTGGGCGGGGCTTTGAGAAACCTGGTCTAGTGGAAGATGTCCCTGCCCATCACGGGGCATTGGAACTAGATGATCCAACCGAAACCTATCTGTGATTCTATAATACATGCACACACGTGGACATGTCTCCTTCTGCGTGTTTATGTGTATGGTCGCGGGGGTGTATGCCGGCATGCATGTGGATATGTACATGCCTCCGCCTCTCAAAGCGCACACACCGCTCTACACAATCACCCACCCTCACGCGACCACACGCGACCACGCGACCACACACGACCACACTCCCCCGCCCTCCCCTCCCCCACCCCGCCCAGGTATCCCCCCACGGCTTGCGCAGACGCATGCGCTAATCCGAGCTCCGCCCCACCAGTCACGTACCCGCCCCGCGCACCGGGCTAACCGCGGCTTCATAGGGAGGGAGGCCCCACTTCAGAAACCCCATTGCCCTCTTCCAATATGGCGGCGCTCGCCTCAACCATTCCGGCACGCAAGCGCTGCTTCGGCTTTCTTCCGCTTGGCGCCGTGAGTGAAAAAGGCGGGGAGGCAGCGGCCCGTGATCTCTATGGTTTTGCGTGGTGGGTAGCGTGGCGCAAGCGCCTCTGCCGCCCACTCCCCCGCCCGCGTTGCACGCCGGGACGCAGTGGGTCCTCCTTCCTGCTTCCCCCTCCCCCCCCCCACTCCCCGCCCGCCGTGAGTCCTCCGAGCTTGCGCCGCGCCGATATCCGCGTTGTTCCCAAGATGGTGGCGCGGGGCTCGGGCTGAGAGCGACTGAGTCCGCGAGAGGAGGCGCACCCGCGGGCCCGGCCCGCCTTCTCGCCCCTGCGCACCGCGCTGCTGGCTTTCCCAGGCCGTTCGCTTCTCCGTTCTCCGCCCCGCCAGGCCGCAGTCCGGTCTTCTCCGCCCCGGGGCCACGGCGGCTTCACCAGCAGCAGAAGCGGCGGCGGCGACGACGACGCCTCCTCCTCGCCTGTGGCACGACCCCTAGCGCAGCGCGTCCCCGCATGAGCCCGGGCGGCGGGAGTGACCGGGAGCAGCAGGCCGCGGCGCCCAGGTCGGTAGGCGCTGCGCAGCGCCCGGCCCGGGGTTGGGCCGGGAAGGAGGATGGCGACCGTCTCACGCCGGCCCTGAAGGGGAGAGAGCCGCAAAGCGGCCCTGCCTGCTTCTCTTTATCGAGGAGATTCTACACCCGGGTTGGGGAATGCGGGCAGGAGGCGCCGGCGGTGGGGTGCGTGGGGTCAGTGGCCCTCTCCCTCTTTCCCGTGGGGCACATGGGTTCAGGGCTGCCCCGTCCCTCCCCAGAAGCGGGAAGGCCTGGCGGGCGGGTGACTCCGGACTTCAGCCCGCCCCTGGGGAGACTGGGCTTGCTGAGCGACCTTGGGTGAACCCAGCCTGCCCCTCCCTCAGTTTCCCGGCTCAGCCGAGTGAGGCAGCGGTGGTGCCCGCTACTCGGGTCTGGTCTGGGCAAGGGGTGCTGCAGTGCCTTCGGCATGGGCAGCTGCGGCAGTCGGGGAGGTACGGGTGTGTGAAGTACTGTGAAGGTGCGTAACTAGCGTGCAAGGCCTGCTTAACAAAGTAGGGGTGTTCACTTGCTCGTGTTACATTCTGCCCAATCTGAAGAGTTGGATTTGCTAACTTGTGGACAGGCTGCTTTGCTAAGCGTCATCTGTCAGTCCCGACTGCAGGACTTTTTGGGTTATAGTTTTAAGCGTACCCGCAGTGTTTCTTTTGAAGAGTTCTATGGGGTGTTCACAGTCTGTTTGTAAATCAGCTAAGATGATGTCCTGTGGTCATTCAGAAGTTGCTACTGTTCAGGAAATAAAGCATGTTCCACAACTCTTCTAAAAGTGCCCAGAATGTGTAATATATAGGCTTCTAGTTAGACTTTTCTTTTTTCCTCTCCAGTTAATAGAAATACTTGTTGATATGTCCTGTACAAGTGGTGTTCTAATTCTGGAACAAAGCCTATGTTTTAACGCCTCACTTAAGGGATGGTCTGTCTGTGTCTGTGTGGAAACTTCCCTACCTCAAGTAGAAGGCTGCAAACCTAAGACTCTGTGAAAATGAGCTTGTCAGATTAGTTTTACTGTCTCTCTTGCATGTCTACCAAAAAGCTTCTCAGTGGGAAATCATACCTGATATTAGCTTACATCTCCTAATGAGCTAAGACCTGTGTGATTGTATTGTCAGCTTACCTTTTTTGTTGTTGTTGACTGGTTTGAAAAGGAGGGGCCTAGGAGATAAGATTAAGTTCCTAGTTCATGCACATAGCATCCAGTTAGAGAGATTACCTGGTAAGGGAGAATCTGTGCTTTAACTGACATCTATGACTGATTGGGAGAATAATGTGCTGGTGAGAGGTACCTCTGGTAAGAATGAAAACTGCTTGGAAATGGGTTTTACAGTTCTCACATACTGTTTAATTTGAATGGTGCACTGAATAGTTTGTGCCCTTTCATCTTGGAAACAGTTGAAGGTACTTTTTTTAAAAAGAAATTGAGAATACTCTGAAAACTCAGAGTTTAATGATTCTGTTGAATACAGAATATGTGCATTTTGAAATAGCTATGCATATTCAGTAGCTTTCCTCAAATATTGTCTTGTAAAACAGATGCAATTTGCAGTGCTTATGACTTGTCTTCGTAACAGTAATGTTCTGTGAATTCAACACAGACAAACCTTGGAAGAAAAGCCAGACTGCTGCTTAGGGCTGCAGGGCCAAAAAACATCATTAATAGAAATTATTTCTGTGCAATATTACAGATAGTTCATCTCTCTTTTATGAATAACTTCCATACTACTGTTTCCTATTTAGTGTAACATTTTCCATACTGGAAATGCAAGTCCTTTTTCTCTTTACCAGAGTTGTTTGCTGTTTCTTTCTAGTGGAATATCCCGAATATCGTTGTATCACCCAAGAATTTAGAAATAAAAGCACCAAGCTACATGGCAAAATAAATGTTCTGATTTTTTTTATGATTATGCAACTGTTGTTTTTTGGTGGTGGGTTTTGTGTTTTGTTTTTTTTTAGTGACTAAAGGAATGGCAGGCTTGAAAAGCAGAAGTGTTTAACTTTTTTTACAGCAGTGTTTTAAAGTCTAAATATGTCTAGATCCTGTTCAGAGCCTTAACACTGTGTGGGTTTGATCCTTTTTTTTAAATAGCAAACAAAACTTCTAGTTTCTTTTAATTACTGCTGCTACTTAAAGACATATACAAATTATGATTCTTTTGTGAATAGAATCTGTCACTGTGTATGCTAAATACACCTAGGGATGTTCTCAGCTTGTTAGAGCATTTTGAGATTGTCCCTGATCTTACTAACTTCAGAAAATAAAACAAGTTCAGTTCTTTCTTTTCATTTAATTTCTGGTTTTATTAGTAGGAAAAAACCTGTTCCAGAAATGTGAAATGACATATATAGGCCAATATAATATCATGAATTTGTGTTTTGTTGATGTGTTTTATACTAGTTCTTCATGAATTCACAGCTTCTATTTAGCCAAAACCAGGGCAGGGGGAAATGTCTTAGAGTCACATTTAAATAGCCATTAACGTGTTTAACTATGAACATGTTTAAGCATATAACATTTTGTATAAACAGTAATTAGTGTAGAACATGATATGACACAGAACAAATTTGGTGTTTACATTTTTGTAAATATGCATCATCTTAGTCTTTCCCACATAGCAAGAACTTTTGTTTGTTTGTTTTGTTTTAACTCTGCTAATTTTAGTTTCAGTTTTCTTAGTGAATGTCTAGAGAGAATTCATCTTTTTTTTAATGGCAGGAAACTTCTTTCTCCCTCTCCATAGTAGTGTATTCACACATTGGAAAATAAAAGCCACAAATTCATAAAAATAGAACATGCAATTGAGGAACAAAGGGAAACAGTTTCTAAAGTATGTAGGCATATGTCATGTTTTCAGTGTCAGTATTTGCTTCTGGTACTAAGAGTCTTTGCTTTGTTTTGGTTAGTGAATTGATACTGATTTTTGAACAAAGGAGATATGTTTTATGCTTTTTCTGAAGTACCCAGTGTATTTGAGATAGCTATGAGCTTCAGAAAGCAGCAGTGTTGAAAGGTTTTCTGTCATTAATCATGTTTTGATTTGGTATATTGAAGAAGAGTAGAGATATTTGCTCTCAGGGGGTCTGTAACAAATAATATAGAATATGATGTGTTTTGTTGTTTTGTTTTTTTTTTTTAATAAAATTACTGCTCCCCCTCTCTCAGGAGAATAAGTGTTGCTAAATGGTTCCCAGAAACAGCAGCAGTGAGCAAGTTGCATGCTTGAAGTTACTTTTGTCACCTTAAGTACTTTGACCGTAACATTTACTGCATTAACTTCCTGTATTGACACAGTGCCTGACAGTCTCATAAGGCTGTATTGCTCATGAATATAAGTTTAGAAAAAAGCTGGTTTGTATGAATAGTAGTGTGTAATGCATCTTATTGGTTAGCAGAAAGTCAGCAAACACAGCGTAAAGGTAATATTTTGTAAAAAAGCAGCACTTCAGTAGTTATACCAGCCGGAGAGGCATTTCTTCAGAAAAACAACCTCATAGGAGAATATATAGAAAAGATAAAGCACAAAGGAGATCCAGGGTCCATACTTGGCAATGTAGCACATGACCAAATAACATTGTAAATTGCTAGGTTTGAATAGTTCCATCTTTTTGTGACTTGGATTGACAAAATTCATTGACGACTTACTGATTGCAAAATTACATTGTGAGTTAAATATTGCCATAGTGTTCTGTCTCACGAATACTCATAAATGAATCTCTTAAAGGAAGTATTAACTAGTTCTTGCTTTTAATAGGTTGAGCCTGCTTCCCTGTATTTTGCAAACTGCTGAATGGAGGAAGGGAATGGAAGTCAGTCTTTACCAATACTCTTTCCATTACCATCCTGCATGGTTCTTTACCCATGTTTTACAGAGTGCTGAAGAATTAGGAGAAGCTGCAGTTGTTCAGCTGAGTGGAGCTAAATGGGTGGCTTTCCCTCTGGACCCTCACTTCACTGTCTTAGGTAAGAGGGGTGACCTGCATCTTTTGAAGCAACTTTCATTTCCTTAGAACACAGGTAAATGTGTTTTAAGGAAACTTGCAGTTAGCAAAGCAGAGGTGTGGAATTTAAAACTTTTTTTTGTAATCTGGGAACTTAAAAAGGATATTGACAGTATGTAGCTATTAAAGACATTTCGTAAAGCACCACCGTTTGCATCTATCCAGGTAGCTTTAAAAGCATACTCTGTATTCATAAATTTTACTTTTGAGAGTCATGCTTGTGTAGTAAGTCCCACTACTGACAGTCTTGGAGGTGAGTGTTACAGCAGTGATGGTTTAGCACAAATGAATTGATATACTGCTTGGCTCCTTGATATGGAGAGTATTACTTTTCTTAATAGAATGATTGCTGTCCTAAAAGGTTTGTCTCCATCTTTCTTATAGTCTCTCTTTAAGTTTTGACAGGTCACAATAAGGTCTCTCTGGAGTCTTCTCCAAGCTGAAAAACTCCAGCCCTGTCAGCCTTTCTTCATGGGAGAGGTATTCTAGCCCTCTTACATTTTTATTTTTTTTTATGCCCTTCTGGACCTCTCTCAACAGGGCCATGCATTTCCTGTGCTGAGGGCTCCAGAGCTGGATGCAGTACTCCAGGTGGGGTCTCACAGGAGTGGAGTAAAAAGAGGGGGAAATCACCTCCCTTGACCTGCTGGCTATGCTGCTTTTGATACAGCTAAGGATGCAATTGGCTATTTGGGCTGCAAGTGCATGTTGCCACCTCATGTCTAGTTTTTCATCTACCAGTATCCCTGTGTCCTTCTCCACAGGACTACTTTGCAATCCCATCATTCTTCACCCTGTAATGATGCTGGGGCTTGTCCCAACTCAAGTGCAGTACCTTATTTGGCCTTGTTGAACCTCATGAGCTCCTCAAGGGCAAGCCCACTTCTCAAGCTTTTCTAGTTCCCTCCAGATGGCATCCCTTCCCTCAGGTGTCGACCACTCTATTCAGCTTGGTGTCCTCTATAAACTTGCTGAGGGTGCACTTGATCCTACTGTCAGTGTAGTTAATGAAAATCTTAAAACAGTACTGGTCCCAATATGGACCCATCAGGGACATGACTTGTCATCTATCTCCATCTGGACACTCAGCTGTTGACTGCTGCCCTCTGGATGCAGCCACTGAATCAATATGACATCCACCAAACAATCCACTTATCAAATCCATATCTGTCCAGTTTACAGAGAAGAATGTTGTAAGTGACCATATCAGAGACCTTAAAGAAGTCCACCTAGATGGCATCTTTAGCTCTTCCCTTGACCACTGATTTAGTTATTCCACCTTACAGGCCCACTAGGTTGATCAGGCAAGACTTGCTCTTGGTGAAGCCATGCTGGATGTATCAAATATGCCTTCATTTTCAATCCTTGTGCAATGTAATTTCAAAGCTGTGACCTCAGTAAATGATAAAGTGTACTGAAAACTCAAAGGTACGTCTCAGTTTGAAACCAAATGGAAATGTGATTTTGGGCCTTTCACAAGCAAAAAATCATGGAACCTGTATTTGGATTGATGGTTGTGTAACACTCTGGTAGCATGGTCTATGTGGTTTGCTTTTCATTCCATTGTCCTGTGAAGGCTGTGGCAGGGTTTCTGCTGTCTTGACCAAGCTAGAGTTCTAGGAGTGAAGCTAGCTCTTCATCTTTCCTTCATAGAGGAGACCATGCTTTTATTTGCTTTGGTAGATGTCTTTTTTTGACTTGTTGATTGTTCCTTGATAATCATTACACCAAAGAAACTGGTGAAATAAGGTTAGAATAACAAGCACCCCCTCTCCCGTACTTTTAGGAGCTATGTGCAGGAGAGGCACAGAAGCTATCTGTAATATGTTGCCAAGCTTGCCCAGTGCTGAGAGATGCCAGACTTGTTCAGGCAGCCAGGCTGTAGTACTACTTGTGTACTCCTGCTCTGGTATGCCCTGTGGGACCAGGTTGGACCAGCTGCAGTTCAGCACACTTCGGGTATTAGAGAGTAGTGGAGTTGCTCTTCAAGGAGCTGAACTGCTAAAATGGGCTGCAGATCAAAATACTTCATGAAATGCTACCATAGTTGTAGATGAGTTTATCTTTTGCCTTGTGTGTAGTCATGTGTTTGAGCTGATTAATACTTAAAATATTTTAATTTTACAGTAGAGTATTTTTCACTTTCTTAAAAGGTATAAAAACTTCTAAAGCTTGGTAATACTGAAGTCTGTTGCTACTCCAGAATTTCTATTTCCAATATGATATTTTAATCTTTCTTATTTGTACAGGCATATTCCGATAATGATTGCTTTTTATTTCCTAGTGGAATTTCATGTCCAGAGTATTAGTGATGAATATGGTGGTTTAATATGTTTATAATACCCTTTTTTTTTTTTTTTTGGTCCAAATTATACTAACATACACTGGCAGCTGTAGCAGCACCTAGATGTGTTTCAGCTGTTGTAGTAAAACTCGCTTGTTGTGGACCATGCTATGTTGTGGACATAAACATGCAAATTCCATCAGAGTTTAAGGACCTGGGAGCTCTTAAGAGTGTTTCAGTAATGTGAAATACTAGCATTTCACGACTGGAAAGGTTGAGCACTTCACTTTGTGAAATGAACACTTCATTTGCATGGTTCTTATGACCTGAATATCTTAATGAAAGAGGGATGTTTGAGAATGCTTGTTTTTCAGTTGGCTAATGTTATTACATTAACAATGGCAGTTACATTACTTACTGAACTTAAATATTTGAAATTGTGAGAGAGAATCTATAGTACTAGGTAAAATATCTAGTACTTTAGGGTAGTGCTCTTAGATTTATTTTTTTCCCCCGCTTCTGCTCATCACAGTTACTGCCAAACAAAGTGGAAAATACTGTTCAGATACCTGAGATACTTTCATGATACCTTTAATCAAGGCAGAACTGACAGTTGCAAAGTGTTGTTTTGCATCTTATAGTTACTTAAGTATTTTACAGTTCTGTGTGCTGTGGTTTTGTTAATTCAGTAGCTTACCATCTTTGCTAGTATCATTGTGTGCCTGAAATTCTCTTTCTCTTGTTGAAAATGTATGGCGTAGTTACAAACAAGCAGCTCTTTTAGCTCTGGTCATGTGACAGACCAAGATTTCTTTATGTTGAGTGGAAGCAATAGTGTTAGCCATGCTTTTAGTCACATTTGTGCTTTACATTTTTTTAGGCAAATGTGGCTTAGTGCTAATTAGTAACTACACTGAAGGTGAATGCTAAAGCACATCTGACTTCATGAAATTATTTTCATTCCTTTTAGACAAGCATTGCAGATTCTGTATTTCATTTTGTTGGTGGTCATGTAGCCTTCAAACAGATTTTTATTTCAGTAACTCTTGTAGCTGGTGGGGAGAAGATTGAGGGAAGAGAACTGGAAGTCAAGAAGCTTTGGTTCTGTGCTGTTGGAATTGACTGCTCTTCTACTGCTAGCTACATATTTTTAAGCGAATCCTATGTCTTCACCTTACCCACTATGGTCTTATTTTCTTCTGTAAATTCTACTGTCTTAAACAGCATAACTTCAGTTATGTTGGGAACCTTTGCTTTCTTTTCAATTGCTGGGCAATAATCATAAAATCCCTGATAGAGGTATTTGTGGTACTTTTTCATGCTGTACTTTGTGCTTTGTTCATACTCTGACTCTGAAAGTTAGTGCTTTGGTACCTTGGAGGACAGTAAGTGAATCTCATATAGATGATATTGCATTCTGTGTGTGCATGAACCAACATACACATTGAAGTTTAGGCTGAAAGTCCTATGGCACAAGATGTGAAAATACTGGTCACATTTGTCAGAATACTTTTACCCGAGTCTCCTCAATGGTGTCATTGTCGGTGAAGAATTCCACTTTAATAGAATGAAAGATAGATATTCTGGATTGCTGTTGGTTTGCAGTAGAAATACCACCTCTGAACAGGAAAAGCAAGAGGTACTGTCTCATATCAGTCCGATAAATTTATTCTTCCTTTTTCTTCTGAATTGCACTAGGATTTTATTTACACTGTTTTCATAGCATTCACTCATTAAGTCCCGTTGTACATAAATCCACATAATTGTTGAAACAGCAGTCTTGTTTCATGAAACAAGTAGGGTGTCCTATTTAACTTTTCTCTTCAAATAAAAAAAAAGTGTACAAACTGTTAGTGCTGTACTGACACAACAGCATCACCCCATTTCACAACTCTAATAAAAAATTGGGCCTTTGGTACTGGATGGGTTCTCCGTGGTTTGACATCCTTTAAGGTTTTACTCTGAATGTACTCTTAATGTAACCAGATCGGGATTTCCAGGGCCTGTATCAGAGGTCAGCCTAAATCATCTGTGTCATATTTGCTGCTGCTTAATTTCTAGATTCTAAAACTGTATTAAGTATTAAATCTTTGTGGTACTGAAAATGTGGTACTTTGTGTCAGTGAGTAACTTTTTGTAAAATCATTGGTTTTATATACCTGATTCTGTCACTTTTTCTTCTGCGTTTAGTTGCAATTTTAGGTGTGTTGAAAATGTCATCTGTTCCTTGTTAATTACAGCTTCCCTGAAAGCAGACAATTTATAGGAAAGCTTATCAAACTTCATCAGTTTTGTGCAGCTAGGACAAAGATGTGGTTCTGTCTGTGACTTCTTTTGAGTGTTGAGTCTTTTTCCTAATATAAGTACCAGTTTGTCTTTAAAAGGGGGAGGGAAAGGAGAAACTCTGCCAGAATCTTCCAGGAGGAAATGGTTATTTATAATGAACTGGATGAATAGAATGGGAAAACAGTATTGCAACACTGTGGAGGAAAAAAACAGGGAGCATTGTGTGTATGGACTTTCTGCTTCTACACTTTAAGTATTTTTTGTCATGTTTTTGTGGAAAGTGTGATTTAGTTAAGGAAGTCAGATGACTACCTTGTAGTAGGTAGTCTTTTGAGGCACAGGGAGTGGAATTTGATGATCTTTATGGGTCTCTCACAACTTGAGGTATTCTGATTCTTGTCTATGATTCTAAATATATTTTTGCAACTAAGATTTTTTTAAGTTGGAATCTGGTGACTAATTGATTGTCCATTCTTGAATGGACATTTTTAAGTTGTATTGAGCTTCACATTGGTATAGAGCATCATGCAAAAACTGAAATGTAATGTTTTGCATTATAGGTACAAGAACCATAGAAGTCCGATTTAGAATTTGAAAGAACAAATTTCTACAGATCTGGAAAGAGATGGTATGTTTATGTTTTCACTTATACTGTGTGTATGCTAATAACTGTTTCCTAGTTTAAAAAAAAAAAGACATTCAAGAAGAAAAGCACATTCATTTTTTCCATGTTGTTTTGACTGTGACTTCTACCAGTAAGGCATCATTTTCTAGAAAACTAAGTTACTTGATTTTTTTATGGGAGAAAATAAGTACTGATGATACAACATTAATGAATTCCCTTTTAATTTGTGTTACGAGCTTGGCATCACACTTCTACCATGCACCTGTTTCTCCATGGATTGGATAAGAAATTATGCCATTTCTGAAAGTCTGGGTTGTGGTTTTTTTTTTCCCTTTTGCTGAGCACATTTATAGTGAGGCTTGTGTTCTTTTCAGGTGTGACTCGAAAAATAAGTTCAGAGCTACTAGAAAATTTAAGCAAACATCTCTCTAAGTCGAATTTGTGAATTGGAACATTAGGAAATACAGAAACATAACCTTCATCAGCATTGTTAATGTGAGCCCAAGGCATGTGGTGTCTCTCCTTGTACAGCATCTTAAAATATATGTGCAAGTATCACAGCAAGGTTGGAACCTTGACTTGTCTAACTTTTCTAGTGTAGTCCTGTGGAGGTACCTGGTAGCATGCAGTAACTATACTATGCTGTGTCTCAAGGTCTGCAGTTCAGTAACTTGGTGCATAGAGTTTTTGAAACTTTTGCTATATTAAATACGTCTGTTAATGCATATGTAAAATTGCATGTAGTTATATGCAATAGTTACAACTATTTCTAAGCTGTATGTGTACTTCTTTTTTTAACCACTTAAAATGTGAGGAAGAACTCAGTAACTGCTAATAATAGTTGTATATGCCATGGCTTTGTCTGGACTTTTTAAAAAAGATGTTTAACATCTAAATATATTTAACATTTTGAAATCTCAACCTTGTAGAAGCTTTGAGTGTCATCTTTTCTTTAAGTTCTGTTTCATAGGAAGCTAGAGACAGGAGCTAAGATTATTAATTCTCAGATGAAATTTAAATTTAGTGTGTGCTAATTAAAAACAATGAATCTCTTGAAAAGCTATAATGGTACATTATCACAATCCAGATGTTCCTGAGAATTGTGTAGTTTGGTCCTTTACTCTAGTAGGTGTCTGGCAGGTAGCGTATATTAATTTGTGCACCCACAGCATCCCTGGGACCACCCACCTGCTTCTTGCTCTCCAGTTTCAATACCAGTTACATGTTTGGCTCTTCTTCAAATATAAGCCATTATTTCTTCATTGCTGTTATTTTTGCTGGCTGCTTTTTTTTTCTGAACGTTTACATGCTTGCCCCACATGTATGCATATAGTCTTTGTAATGGTGTGTGCTTCAGAAATTGAAGAATTCCCCTCTAATCCCCCACAACTTGAGTAATGAAGGCTAATGGAACATCTGAAAAGCTGAATGTTACACTACAGAATTGTGTGATTGCTTGCTCTTAATATAAACTGCATATAAGCATACATGCTGTCTGAAATGAAACATGGGTGACAAGAAAGCAAAATAACAAAGTATAAGCAAAAGGACAGGTGGAATAAAAGTTTAATATTTAAAGGTGAAGTGAAGCTGTAAAACGTACCTGTTTGGGAAATAACTTGATGACTAGTTAGTAAAAGGAGAGCTACTAAAGAAATTCAAATAGATGATTGGATTTTACCTGATGTAGGAGGGGCTCTCCATTCATAACTGTGTATCATTTTGGAGTGAGACTGAAGTGACAGGCATAACTTGAGATGAAAACAAATCATTCTAATAAAAAAATTAGTATGTGTAGTGGAAGAAGAATCAGCAATGGCCTAAGTGAAAAACACAGAAGCTAATTTCTCATGTGTTCCCTGTTTTACGAAGGTGAACAAAGTACATCTATGATACTACTGAAATACCGAGCCAAAACCAGATGTTAAAGGGAAAAATCTAGTGTTTAGTGTTGCAGGGGCAATTGTAGAAAATGGGGATAACACATGGTGGGCCTTTAGCTTTGAATTACAGTAGAGGGAATGGAAGCAAACACTAGACCTTTTTCTGTTACTGTGTGAGTTTCAGAATATTCACATCAAGGCTAAGTAAGCATACAGAGTAGCATGAAGCTATTATGTACATCTGTAGTTGATTTATATGTTTTGAGATGCACCAAATTCTGTTGTTGTGAAACTTTGTGACTTGTGTGTTTTGCTTAAGTCTAAACACCAAAATGGCATTAGCTTTAATTTGAAGACAGTAACAAATTCAAATCCTTACCCCAGTTTATTCAATATTAATTATGCTTGCTATCCTGCATGCCTCTGTTTCTACTCTAGTTTGAATTTATCAGCCTTCAATTTCTAGACATGTTAGAGGGTTTATATGTTTTCTTTTAATTGGAAGATCTTTTTTATGTGTTCTTTCTCTGCTGTTAGAAATCTTAGTTTCTCCTAGTATCCATATTGCACTCTTTCCATTATCTAATTGCAAGGCACTTTCTCCTATCTTAAACCTGTCTTTGTGGTACTTTTCTGCTACTTCCATAACATTTTTGAAGAATATTGAGTAACTGGGGAGAACTGGGCTCAAGTTTTAACACTTAGTACCAGTGAACAGACACCTTTCCAGGAACCTTTCATGAGTCATATCTGTTGTTGCAGCTGTAATACTTAGGAGTTTTTTTGTTTGCTCATCAGTTGTGACGGTCTTGGTCACTTTAGGTTGGTATCTTCTGGGGTAGAACCAAATTCTTTTGGTCTTCTCACTGTGTGAATTTTATCTTTGTTGGTTTACCAGACACTGGGAAAAAAAAAGTATAGATTCTGTACTACTGTGTTTTTTGCAGCTTCATTAACTTATGTGATCAGATTTTATTAGTGGCTGTAGTATTTTACTTTTAGGATCATTCATAATTTGTCCTCTTGTATGAAAAAACTTCTGTAGTCTTATGTCTTTTCATGTTCTTTGTGTTGAAAGCAACATGCAGGCAACAAGTAATTGATGTTTCCAACTTCATTAAGAAATTAAATCTAAAATAGTATATTCCATTTATTTTAATGTTTTTTTCTTGCAAGTAACAGTTAGGATTGAACTTAGGGAGTTTGCAAATACTAGGATTTGGTGAAAATCCTAAAATTTTCTCTAGGACAGCTGAATAAATCTCAAGTTATAAAAGGCCAGCTTTCTTATTAGTTGTCAGGATTGTGGGATTGTTTTTATTCTTTCTTTGTGTTTTTTGGGTTTTGGTTTTAAGTAGTAAGATAGCTAGGTTAGTTCTGAGGGCACTTTCCACTGTATAGATGATGACTGCACATTTTGCCATGGTACTCAGTCATTCCAGGAATGTATCATAGTATCAGGGTTGGAAGGGACCACAAGGATCATCTAGTTCCAACCCCCTGCCATGGGCAGGGACACCCTACACTGGCCAGGCTGGCCAGGGCCTCATCCAGCCTGGTCTTAAACACCTCCAGGGACGGGGCCTCAACCACCTCCCTGGACAACCCATTCCAGGCCCTCACCACGCTCATGGTGAAGAACTTCCTCCTCACGTCCAGCCTGAATCTCCCCACTTCCAGCTTAAATCCATTCCCCCTAGTCCTATCATTACCCGATAGCCTGAGAAGTCCCTCCTCAGCCTTCTTGTAGGCCCCCTTCAGATACTGGAAGGCCACAATGAGGTCACCTCGGAGCCTTCTCCTCTCCAGACTGAACAGCCCCAGCTCTCTGTCCTCACAAGAGAGGTGCTCCAGCCCTCTGATCATCCTCATGGCCTTTCTCTGGACACCTTCCAGCACATCCATATCCCTCTTGGGATCAGTTCTGGGGCTCCAGAACTGGACGCAGTACTCTAGGTGGGGTCTCACCAGAGCTGAGTAGAGGGGCAGAATCACTTCCCTTGACCTGCTGGCCACACTTCTCTTGATGCAGCCCAAGATCTGATAGGCTTTCTGGGCTGCAAGTGCACATTGAGAGCCCATGTTGAGCTTCTCATCCACCAGCACCCCCAAGTCTCTCTCCTCAGGGCTGCTTTCCAGCCAGTCACTGCCCAGCCTGGATTTGTGCCTGGGATTGCCTTGACCCAGATGCAGGACCCTGCACTTGATCTTGTCGAAGCTCATGAGGTTGGCTTGTTCCCACCTCTCCAGCCTGTCAAGGTCCCTCTGGATGGTATCCCTTCCCTCTAGCGTGTCTGCTGCACCACATGAAAAGTAATTCCTGGGCGATTCAGAAGGATTCTTCAAAAAACATATGAAAGCTGTCTTTAGGAGTGCCTTCTGGAGAGAGATGGTGGGTTGTGGTGTTGTTTGTGGTTTGGGTTTGGTGGTTTGTTTTTTTTTTTTTTTTTTTTTTTTTTTTTTTTTTTTTGTTTTTTGTTGGTTAAGCAACCTGAATTCTGGCAGTGGGAGGTAAAGAAGAATCGTGGTGCTTCTTTGTACAAGTAATTTGCCCCCATTTTCATTAGATCATATGTCAAAAAGAGAATTGTAAAAGAATTTGAGTTCAAGATTACTTAGGTGGGTACTTGAAATTCGCTTGTAAAGGAAGCTTAGGTTCTTAAAAATGCTACTTCCCAGGGCACCCATGCTTCACTAAGGTAGACAAGAAGCTACAGATTAAATTAGGAAGGTCTCCAAAAGTTAAAACACTAAATGTCAGATACTGGGTGTCAGCTGCCAGATTGCTGTGCTGTCACAGAAAATGAACATCAAATAACACAAGGGAAATAATGGGTATAGGAAATCCAAGTAAGTGACAGCTTTAAGTCATTTGAAGCTGGAAGTGTTCTGGCTTTATTTTTTGATTGCTGACAAGTAGGTATTTATGTTCTTTATAGCGTAGCTTTAGGTGTCAGGACCTCTTCTTAGCTTGTGTTTGTGGTTCCAGACTCTCAAGATTAAATGAACTACTAAGACCTTATCAGGCTATGCAGCAAAGTTGCTTTTAGATCCTTTTTATGTGTGGAAACTTAGTTTCTAACGTCTTGCTTTTTCACGTGTTTATTATTAATTCCCTCCTTTTTGAATTGATAGGAATGTTCTTTTCAGAAAATCTGCATCAGAGAAATGGGCTTTGTCTCAGACTACTGCATAAACCTTATTCATCCTGTTTCCTCTTGACGAAGGCTATTCTGAGCCACACAGGATTCTTAAGATACGTAGTATGAACTCATGGATCTTGTGTAATGTCTTGCTAATTCTAATAGGAGTTGCTGCAGTCTTGTAGTCGCTAGGCACATAGAGATGTGTCTGTACTGGAGCTTGCCCAGTCCCAAATTACCTAGCAGCCATCTCAGGTTTCTAGGGCATACGTCACAAGCACAAACTTTGTGTGATACCTTCAGCTGCTCTGTGTGTTTGTGAGAGCCTAAACTGTAAGCCATGCTAATAATGACAGTAAAGACCAGAGAAATCTGAGTAATAAGAATAAATATCTGATCTGAGGCTTCTGTTCCCACCTTCTAAAAGGGAAGTTACATCCAGAATTATTTTTGGTTTTGCTTTCATTTTCTGTAAAGTTGTTCCTGTGACAGAAAAGCAGTTGATTTAGATCAGTTTCCTATTCTTCATATTGCCCTTTTCCAGGATGTTAGTGTATTTATCAGTGTGGTTTCCCTTTCTCAATTGAGTGGTGTTGTTTGACACTTACCAGGTTTGGTTTTTTCTGCCTTATTTGGATCCAGCAAACTAGATCCATTGTTCAAACTAGGTTCAGAATAAGGGATTTCTGATGGCAGTCTCCTTCACCACCCACCCTATGTTTCAATATGCTCATCTCTGGCAGCAGATGGAACTCTGATAATTAAGGTTTTACAAAAAAGTAGTTTGGGCTGGGAAATCCTTGCCAGTCATCCTGTTCTACAGGAGTGGCAGCAAGGATAGGTGGGGAAGGTAGGATGAGAAGAAGATAGGAGGGAAATATGATTCATTAAGTTTTCTTGCATTTGTGTTGTTGAACACTAGCAGGAGGTCTTTAGATGCCAGTACAGTAAATGTAGTTTAAAGGTATCTTACAACACATTAGAAATGCTGCAACTACCTGAGTCAGAGCTCTGATCCACAATAAATTCATCTGGTAGATACAAACGTCACTACAGATTTTGAGTTGTTAACTCTGAGGTTTATACCTGTTCAGATAAGTACCTCTTTGTAGAGCTGCTGCAGGTACTATATTCAGTGATGTGGTAAATCTGATTAACAGAGTGGGATCTGTCAGTCCTGGGCACAGACTTGTCTTGACTGTCATTGTGGAGCTACTACCTATAGTAGTTGGCCCTGGCTGGGGGCCAGATGCCCACCAAAGCTGCTCTATCGCTCCCCTTCTTAGATGGACAGGGGGAGGGAAAATATAATGAAAGCACATAAGTTAAGGTAGAAGTAATTTAATAAAATGCAAAGCAAAAGCAGGGATGTTATTCTCTACTTCTCATCAAGCAGACAAGATTTTGGTCACTCATGGAAAGCAGGACTCCAATACACATAGTTGCTCTGGAGCACAGACACCATCAACAAATGTCTCCACACTTCCTTCTTTTACTTAGCTTTTATATCTGACCTGACATTGTAGGATGTTAGGGGTTGGAAGGGAACTTTGAAGATCAAGTACAACCTGCCTGCCAAACGAGGACTAGGGAATCTTCACAGGTTGCACAGGAACACATCCAGATAGGTCTTGAAAGTCTCCAGAGAGGGAAACTCCACCTCTCTGAGCAGCCTGTTTTAGTGCTCTGTGACCATCACAATGAAAAGTTCCTCCTCATGTTGAGCTGGAACTTCCTGTGCTGTAGTTTATATCCATTACCCCTTGTCCTATTACAGGGTGCAATGGAGAAGAGCCTGTCCCCTCCATCTTGACACTCAGCACACAGATAGTTATAAATATTAAATCCCCTCTCAGTCTTCCCCAGACTAAAAAGCCCCAGGGCTTTCAGCCTCTCCTCATAGGGTACACGGTCCAGTCCCTTAATCATCCAAGTAGCTCTCCATTGTACTCTCTTCAGCAGATCCTTGTCCCTCTTGAACTGGGGAGCCTGAAACTGGACACAGTAGTCCAGGTGAGGTCTCACCAGGGCAGAGTAGAGGAGGAGGAGAACCTCATATGACATGGAACACCCCTTTGGTCAGTTTGGGTCAGCTGGCCTGGCTATGTCCCCTCTGAAGATCTTGCCCAACTCTCAGCTTACTGTTTGGGAGGAAAAAATGCTGGAAAAGCACAGCTTTGGTGCCTGGCTCAGCAATAGCCAAAACACTGTTATCCACACCCAGCTACGTAACTGGAAGGATAATTTGGGGAGAATTAACTTCAGGTCAGCCAAACCAAATACACTGTCTCAGTGCATACTCTTTAACATTTCAAAATCTGATTTTTTTTAAATAGTTATTTTTCCTAATGTAGTACTTCATATGTTCTTTCACTGTTGACAGTCACATTCATGGCTTCTCTCCTCCCACATAAAACAGCCTCAGTGAACCCCTTTTTTACTTCGGTTACTGTCAGGCTATACTAAAATATTTGCATTTGAACAAGAGAGTACTGTAATTAGCTTTTGTCCATGGTGTAGGTGATACAGATAGAGAATGATTGATTTGGTACACTCCAGAACACGAACTTGTACTTCAGCAAAGTGGGTTTCCCAACCAACAAGGCATTAGAGATTACAGCACTGGCCTCTTTGACCAGCTTACTAGAAGTTATTGGGTAAAGAGGTAGAAGCATTGTTTACTTTTAAATGCATTTTTACAGAGACATTTTGCATCAGTTCAGAAAGTAGCAAGAATTTAGATTTAACTTCAGGAGAAAGCAGTGCCTTAGAATAGCTATCTGTTCCTTTAATGCTAGGGCTTCCCTGAAAATAGACATTGTCAGGTTTTTATGAGAATGCCATAAGCAGTGTTCTAAGGTTTCTCAGTTTTACATCAGTATCCTGGGTTTTGCTGTTTGCTTTTCTGTGCAGCTGATGGTCAGCAAACACTCATTTGAAAATCTTTACCCTGTTTGTCATTTAATGTTGACAAATGAGAAACCTTTCCAATTGACTTTTTTTCTGGCATTGACTCAGTTAAACTTTGACAATTTGTACCTGTGGAACATAGGTACTAGAGAACTTCTGGTGTGTTTTGGAAGTTTTTGGTAACCTGCTTCTTTTTATTTGACAGCTGCGCTTGTGTTTACATGAGAAGACTCAGATATTACTGGTGTTAAAATAGTTGTGACATGGTCTGCCTCAAGTTATGTACCTGATAAGCTCCATTGCAAAACGAATAGAAATTTTGTTCTGTTGCAGAGTTTGTAGCAGAATAGCAAATTGTAGTGGAATAGCACAAGTCAGCAGCTTTTCTGACAAACATTAGAAAGTCCTGGGTCTTGTTTTCTGATCAGTAATTTTTGTCTCTGGCAAGTTAACAAATACAAAGAAGTGTGAGAATCCTTGATTGCTCCTGAAGCCTATGACTCTACTGAAAGACCTTAGTAGTAGGTTGGAGCGAAGCACAAAAGCTTTTTTTCCTGAAGCATTTAAATCGGTCTGTGCTCTTAGTATTTGCACCAGAGCATTGTGACTGCAGTTGTTGGTAGAGAGCTGCCAGTGTGCCCCCAATACCTTGCTAACCTTTGTGCGCCTTGCTTCTATATGAAGCTTCTGCTGCATGGCAACCTGCAAATGTGGGGTTTCATCTGGGTTAGAGCCACAGGAATAAACTTCTCAGATGCCAGCTATTTAGAGGAAGTAGTACAGTGTTTTATTTTCTAAATACAATAATTACATTTCCATTTTAATCAAAACTGTTTAACGAAGTGAATAATGCAATTCATGATCTGACTATCTGAGGCCTTTTTTCTTTACAGGCTTTGTCAAGTGCACCTAGGAGCTTGGGTGGGAGAAAGAATGGGGTGAATTGAGTGTTGAGTTTTGTGTTTGGAAATACTTTTATCAGTTAATTTTAGTTCAGATTAGATAATAGCAGTAGGTAAGATACTAACTGGTTCCTTTTCAGCCATGGCAGTAATCAGCTGGGGTGGTCCCAGGGCACTCTGGGCAGGAGTATTGCTGAGTGATCATTGGCTGCCACCTGCGTGACAAAGTAAAGGACCAACCCTTCAGTTTATACCGGTGGAGCCAGATCACAGGAAACAATTGACAGGTAAAATACACTTTCGAAAATTTAAGGGAGAGGAGAGTACATGTGGCATAAATGGAGCAGAGAGCCTAAAAGTCTGTCTGCAGATAGCAAAAGTTGCTCCTCTAAAACTTGCATAGCTTTAGCTTGCTTAGTTTTGGGGAGAGGCACTCAAAAACAAGTTACATGTTGGTCCCTAGCAACACAAAGCCTTGCTAGGAATCAGCATTAATTGAGTTGTAGCAGGGAAAAAAATAATGGAATTATATTGTAGAACTTATGGTTCGTGTTTGTGTACATGCTTGTGCGTTTTTAAATGCTTGTTGTTTTGATGTCAGGTGTTTTCCACTGGTCTGAGAGATTTGGGCGTGGTTTTTAGAGAGGCTAAAAATAAGCTGATGAATTTTCAAGTTCACCAGTTGAGTGTCCTGCCATTAAATTAACTATTTTTTTTTTTTGTGTGTGCAATAGGTCTTAATCTCACAGATAAAACAATGCTTAGCATCAATATTTTTTTCTTTGGGGTTTTTTTTTAGTGGACTGGATGAAAATAATTTGGAAGGACTTTTAACTAAATTATTTTTACTTATTTAGACTTGTTAAGCTTATGCTTAGCCCAGCGTGATACAGGACTGGTGTGACAACTTGTTTTTAATCAGTGACTCAATTGTGATCACCCTGATGTCACCGAATGGCCACAGCTTGTAAAAGGTAAGCATGAGGTGTATTGTGTTGTTTCTCAGGGAATATTTAATTCAGCGTTATTTATTTCAGTAGTACTAAGGTATATTGTTTAAGATAAGTCAGCTGGCAAATTGACTTACCCGCTTGCTTAGAGTGATTTCAAAACTCAGCTTGTCCCTGCCTGCTCTATAGAATGAGCACTGTGATGCTCTGTGTATCACCCTTGAAAGTGATACCATCATTAACAGTCAGTGGTGGTTTTTACTGTCATATTGAAATTCTGTATGAATTGCTTAGCATACTTGTTTAAGCAACTTATTTCTTTTTTTTTTTTTAAGTATTTGTCCAGGAGGCTTGTTGATGTTAAAAGCTGTAGGTTTGCATACCTTTACTCTTCTCTTCTAGGGAGGTATAGTGGAGGTAAAAGTAGTGGCTTGCAGATTGGAGGAGTTGCTCCCTGTGTTACAGAAAGTGAGCTACTATTTGAATTTGCTAGCTCATACTGCAGTATTCAGATTAGGTGGTGTCTTGTGATCAGTATCTACAATCTAATTCAGAGCTGAAATTTATAACAGCATTTGCTTTGAGATTTTTTCTGAACAGAACTCTTGTTTCAGATTTTAAGCATGGTGAAAGGATGCCTTGCCATACTATATAGTTTTTCAGTACTGTTGCCTGATCAGAGGAACAACAAGGTATCTTGTTTGTAAACAATTTGATATTGCAGAATAAATAGCTTCTCAATACACAGCTAGGATTCCTGTAATTAGTTTGATCTTCCACATTGTTTAAATCCATACTGAAAGCTCATTTTATTTGGTGCTTATATTGTATTTGAAACCTTTAAAATCTGTTTAAGTGCATTAATAGTTCTGCAAATCATAGTCTGCTCATGTTATAGAAAATTTGGTTTTGCAGAATAGCATGTGCTGAACTGCACTGTCTGAAAGCCTAGATAAAAGTCACACATGATAAGAACAGGAAAAGATTTTGTGGACATACTGATGGCTGCATTTACATGTCTTTACTGCAGATTAATAGGCTACCTTTTTACATGCAAAATTTGGATGCCAATCTCTTTCTGTAATTTTTCATGCTGCTGTGTATTTTAGAGTCAAAGTGATTAACACTCTTACAATACTTAATACTGCTATTTAGTTCATTATTTTTTTTCTAGCAACTTTAAGCACTACTCATACCAAAAGAAGTTTCCTCCTCTTACCTCAAAGCTTCATTTTGTTCTCCTTCCTAAGACTAAAAGATAGAGACCCCCCCAAACTTCCAAGCTCTTTGCTGTCACCTTCTGAAGTCCTGGATGTGAATAGAGGAGCTAGCCAGTATGAATATAAACATTCTTCTTTCTATGGCTCCTCAGGTTGTATAGCTTACAGCATTTACATGTTTAGGTGAACAATCGGGGCGGGGGAGGGGTGGAGAGAGAGAGAAAATAAAACTGAGGATCTTTTCTCTCTGCTAAGTATTTAATGACTTGGTTTGGTCACTGGAGTTGAAGGGAAATGAAATTGTTTTGCTTGTGAGCATTTTTCTCGTCAGCTGAATTCTGAACATCATTGAGTAAGAGGAATATAGTTTGGATGGATCAGATAGAGACCAAAATTTACAACTTGGCAGGTTTTGTTATTTTCCAACTAGAGGGTACTTTCATATTGAGTATGAGTGCAGTGTTTGTTGGAATACTACGTTCAGAATTCCATCCCTAGTGTCAGTTGACTTAAAACTTTCATGAAATATAAGCAAAGAAATTCATGTGTTCTGCATCAGCTGTCACAGCACAGCCTGTCCAGCTAGCCTAGGAAGGTGAAGCTGTTTGCCAGAAATGCTTTCTAGGCACTGGATCTATTAAGATAGGTTTGGTAAAATCCAGAAGGTTATGATCTGGTTTGTCACTACAGGAAATAAGATTGTAATAGAGTTCTGAGAAAAGTCCAGGCCTTAACAGGAGACACCATGTTGTAAGGTAGCACAATGAAGCAGAGGGGAAAAAAAGGAGATGTACCTGGCTGGAAGTGGAGATTTCCAGTAGGGTTTAGAATAGTATAGATAGTCATATACTAAGTAGAGGAATTTTAGAATTCACATTCCTATAAACAAGAATTTTCCCAGTAAAGCTATGACAAAGCCTGCTTAGCTGTGCTAACTGAAGTCCCCTAGTTGCAAATTGTTGAAACCTACAAAGTAAGTTCTATTTACAGATTTTAGCTCCCTTTTCAAGAAGTTCTGACGTGAAAAATTTTACTTTGCTCATGTAACTACAGAATTTTACTGTAGTGGCTGTGCTCTTTTTCTGCTCCTTATGCAATATATCCAGTGTGGTCAACTGTACCAAAACCTACACCCAAGTGAAAATTGTATAAGGTGCTTCAGGGTGTAATTTTAAGGCAGCTTAAGGTGATTGAAGTCAAAACTGATGCATATGTACTCCCTTGTCTCCTGGCTTATCCAGCTACGAACTCATGTACCTGAAAACTCCTGGGCAGGAGGGAAAAATCCATTCTAAAAATAATAAACTGAATGTTAACTTCTTGAATCATAAAGATGGAAGTAAGAAGGAGCTAAACAGCTATGATGTAGCCTACATAGGTTACTATGCATCTACACCCCTTAAAAGTCAAGGTAGTTGGCAAGCTGAACACAGGTGCTACTTGTCTGTTCAAAAATGCCAGGCAGTAACACCTTCTGAATATTACTGGCTGACCTGTTAGCTGGAAGGAAGAAACAAAGCTGCCTGTGAGATTATGGCCATAAATTCAAGTAAAGAGAGACATGAAATTTCCTTTGAAATTCTGTTGACACCCACTTCAAAGCTGCTGCTTCTTAAGAGTCCAGCTGTGTAAAGAATCTGTTTGTAACAGCAGATCACTGATAAACCGAGTATACATTTTGGTTGCAGAAATGGTTATGAAAAATTGACCTAGAATTGGTGCACTATCCAACCTGAATACTGAGGTGCTGCCAGCAGAGCTCTTCTCTAGCGGCTACTGTTTCATAAGCTGTGGGGGAAAAGTGCTGTCCTTGTTAGAAATTTGGCTTGATTATATTGTCAGGTTTTGTGTTATAAACTGTCTATAGCATTTGAAAAAAATACAACATGTAAATGCAGACAGTTGATGCTTTTAGTAGCAATAATGTGTTAACACATAATTTTCTGCCTTTCTGAACTCTTCATATAGTAGTGACTTAAATCTTAAGCATTTTTTATTTTATCTGTATTTGCAGATCACCAGGAGAACCGCACTCTGAAAACATTGAAACTAGCCGAATGTAAGTAAAGAAGTGGATGAGTTTGGTGTATTCTGTTTAAATTTTAACATCTGTAACAGTTAGTTTTGCACTTGAGGAAAAAAAGACACATGCTGACTAGAATTGTGGAATTACGTTAGAAAAGTCTGAGTTAGAATTTTGCTATGGAAAAATAGTTTTAAGCCTCTATAGAAATTGTGATGATGTTGTGTTTTTTTTTAGGGTAAATGGGTTGAAAGGAAAATTCAGAGGTTTAATTTAATGTGAACCAGTAGATGGTAGCATAATACAGTGTCAGAAATCTCCAGACCTATATTCAGACTTGACAGTAGGGGTGTAACTTCCATCTGCTATTCACTAACATCTTGCATGGGTTTGAAGATACTGCAGTAGTAAGGCACAGTGCTTGCCGCTAATACCTGTTGTGGCTGATAAATTGATGAACTAAAAAAACAAATCTGACTCAATTTGGCAAATTTATGTACTAGAATTATGTACTAGTTAGTTCTAGAAGCAGAAAACTAGTTTTCTTTCACTAAGTGATACTCATGAAAAATTTTGCTCACAATTCTGAACCTTCTTTTTCTTCATTAGCCTAGAAGCTAATATAAACTAGAAACAAGATTGTTGTGACAGACTGTTTATTTCAAATTCAAAAGAGTTTCAGGAATGAATGGGCCTTTTTTTTTTTTTTTTTTAAAGTAAGAAAAGTTGAGACTTCAGTCATCTGAGCATTAGCAAAACAGATTCTTCTCTAGTTATTCAAACTGCCCTGTCATAGAATTCAAATAGGGGAAATCACAAACTCTGTTCTGGCTTACAGCACAAGTTTCAAAGTAATAGAGGGAGTGTAGCCCAGCAGTTAGAGTACTGTCTGAGGCTTTTAAAGATCTGGATTCTTTTCTTTCACAAACTTCTCTGACCTTAAACTCTCTCCTCTACACCCTCCCCCCGAGTAATCTAGTGTTTTAGCACTGTAGGCTGAATGCCAGTTTCAGGATACATTGCAGGCAAGGGACATAGTGTGAATTGCTCAAGGATTTCTCTGCTGTAGCTGCCAAACTTGGGGAGGAGCAAAGCTGAAGTAGGGCCTTCCACATGGGACTGCATACCTAACCTTGGAAGTGGTGAAAAGGAAACAATACATTCCCCATGTTCTTTTAGCAATTAACTTCAGTGAAGTCTTCTCTTGCACTAGCAGGAGCATTTTCAAAGAACTTGTTTTTTGCTCTTCTATGCCATCTATTACAGAAATGCTGTCTGGCTGCTTGCTTAGGAGTGCAAGTTGCAACAATCCAGACCTGAGAGGTGATTGGTTGTCACTGTGTGGACATCTGTTAAGAGACAGAGGTTGCAGGGCAAAAACCATGCTCTGTTCTGCTCCACTAGCAGCCCTCGATGCATTATATTTTATTGCTTCTGCAGCAAGTTGAGTTCTATGCTTTTGTTTCCCTGACCTAGCCACACCAGGGAAATCAAACTGTAGACTGGCTGTAGTCCACTCTGGATACTGTCAGCTGAAAACTGCTTTATATGTATTTTCAGGAAAGATGTGTCCAAAAAAAGCATCTTGACTGGTGTGAAACAAAGAACCTATGATAAATCAGAAGGAAAAGGCAGTCCCATTCATCCTTCTAGCAGTCTAAGAAATTTTTTAATCATTCTTAAAACAGACCCTGAAAAAATAATTTGCAGTAACAAGCTGTTCTGTATAAAAGCCAAATTTAACTAATTTAACTTTTTTTTTTTTTATGCTGCAGAGCTGCTTGTCTGTCTAAAATACATGTAAGCCAGCCAAGTTGTGGAGTTTCACATATTTGTCTGAATAGTAGTTATTCAGTATTCATGCATGGTATACTCACAAAACTGAGTTTTGTAAAACCAAATCACCGTGCTGTGTATATCAACCGGTACAGAGAACTACTGCAGTCCGGCTGCATAGTTGCTCTTGCCACCAAGTGGAATGGGAGGCTGAGTAACACAGTGTGATCTGCAAGCCTACTGTGTAGCTGAAATAGTTACTATGTTATTTACATGCCTGCAATTCATTAATAAATACAGTGACTTAAGTAATAGTTTTGTTATTTGCATAATACACGTTTGGTTTTGTCCTGGTTTGCTGGTGTAATTGCTTTGTTTCCTTGTTTTGGATTGCAAAGCTTTATACCAAGAGTGTAGCCACGTTTCACACATGTGAATTTAAATTAAATGTAAAAAATACACTGACTCTCTCAAGTTCTTCCATGGCTAAATTCCACTTATCCCAGGTTTTTCAAGTTCTGCCCCTGTGTGATGAGCATCTTGGTGCTAGCTCAGTGAGGAGTCTTTTACTTCCATGGCATTCATTCATGACTTTGGCTAAGATCAGCAGCATCTCCTGTCTGCTCCTAATGGGTCTGCATTAATTTTCGGCTTCAATAAGTATAGTTTTCTTAAGACCTCTTTAGTACCAACTGACATACTTTTTGTTTTCTTCACCAATAACTTGATTTCTTGTACATGTGTGTATTTTGATTCTGTGTGCTGTCACATATCAAGGCACAAGTTTGGGTATTTTGCACAGGCTTTCTGTGCATTCATCTTTCTGTTCTTGAGGATGGAATGCTTTGTAATTTTGAAACCTTTCTTCAAAGTTGTGGAACACACCTTCTCCCCCGCCCTATTTAAAATGCTGCAGTTGCAGATGGTGTATAGCCATCTCACGTTGGAGTGATGGCTGGTTTATTTCCCTTGAAAGAATGGCGAAGTAAAATGTTACAGATGCTTCAAAACAGGTCAGAAAAACATTACAAGTGTTGCACTTTTGTATATACAGTAACTCTATAAATATTAGTATCTTTCATGATACATGTGTTCAGATTGTATCTTAGTGATTTGTAGACATACAGTGCCTTAGATTTACTTTCTTCATAGCTGGAAACACAGGTGAGTTTGCATAGCATAGGCCTGGGATATACTGATCATGCCCTTTACATCAAACCTTGCCACATAAGTATTTTGGTTATTTGCTGCTTGTTTTATTGTCATTCTTGGAAGGAAATATTTAAGAAATAACTTTGTTTATACCTACTGTGATCTACCTAGGATAAAATTTTTTAAAATCTTTCTTGGAGCCTTTTGCAACACATTCTTTAGCTAGGCAGTGATTTGCTTGAGAAAACCTCATCAGTTAATAAGGCTACATTGTCTCTATTCAAGAATTACTGCTTTCTGGCATTTATCAACTACTGAAGTTATAATTGTCTGTTTAAACTTTGCTTCCTAGAGCAAAAGTGCAGCAAGATAAGCTGATCAATTTTGGAATGATTTGAAAGAAAAGGAATTTCATATTTTTCACTGGAAAGTAAAACTGATCCAATTGTATTACAGATGTTGATTCCAATGAAGCCTGGAGGATGTTGTAAATGTTAGCATTTGAAACTAGAGAGAAAAAGCTTTAAGAGGAGCTGTTTCTCTCTGAACTTGTCTAATCCACAAATGCTGGACTGTTTTTAAACTGGCAACTCAGGTGTTTAAATCTTACTTGCACTTGATTTCTATGTGATCGTAGTCATCCTTCTAGTACAGTGTTGTGCAGAAAGAAGGCATAGTAAAATAAAAGCCATTGTGGAAGCTTAGGTGTTCTGGAGCTTTTAATAACTTGAAAACATAGTTTTGTGTTTGTTTGTTTTACTTGACCACTTTTCTTTATGTTGTACAAGGAAAGTATAAGTTTGAGGCATCTTTGCAGGTCAGTCTTAATTGTTGCAGTGGTCAGCCCTCTTCTTAGATCAGTTTTTTTTTGTCTGAAATTTTTCTTATATCATTCTCTATTGAAACATTCTGGTGGTCCATATGTAGATAATCTGTAGACATTCTGTGTAATCTGAGTCAATGTCTCCAACATGTTTGTGTCTTTTGACATCTCACTGCAATGCTGAGATTCATCTCTTCTGTTTGAACTGCTGATCAAACTTCTATATAAATATCATACTTGACAAATTCAACTTTGTTTAGTTGAGGCAAACATGAAGTTTAGTTGTACTTGCTTGATTTCTTTAACCAAGGGAAAGCAACATGGAAGGTGCTAAAGAATATTTGTTTTGCCTTTTTTTTTTTTTTGTCTTGAATGTAAAAGCTAGACTTGAAAGATTCCTGCAAGTATGTGGAATTTGTTAGTAATTTATTTCCAAGAAAGTCAAAGTTGGTCTGATTTTGGCCTCCAGCAAGTATGAGGTCTTAGACTTCAGGGGTCCTTATGTAAAACAAGACTTGTAGACCCGTTGAATGTTTTCATGGTTAGAGATGATTATTCTGCAGAAGTGTAACAATTGATACTTTTGTACTTTGTTGTACTCGTTCCTTATTACAAATACAAATTTGTTCAAGTCCTAAAGTTGTTACTAAGTTTATTCCAGCAGTAATCTTAAGTTGTTTTTGCTTTGTAGTTAAATAAATTTACAGGCATTTTAAATGCAGGCTACATTTTTTTTGGCCTTTTCAAAAGACACTGGTTCTGTGAGCATGAGCATAGTACTTAAAACTAATACCATTTACATATGCTGATTGTTTTTTGTAATTGCCTAATACTTGTTTCCCCATAATCAGTTATTTAATGGCTTCAGACCTTGAGTGGTGGTGTGTTTTTTCTGGGTGGTGGTGAATTGAGGATTTTTCCTGATGTTGCTTAGGTTGAAAAGCCAAGGTGTAATAGATGCTTTATTTATCTCCCAGTTTTATGGCTAATTAAATGATGGAGGGATGACATAGGTGACAGACCCTGCATACTGTATTGAGAAGGACAGATAAGAATGAGAGTATGGTGGTCTATGGAAGGAGATTGAGCTAATTACCTGAAGAGCAAAAGGTGGTAGTGGAGGGTGCTTTTGTAATAAAAGGTGCTTTTCCAATAGGTATGTAGCAAGGTAATTTGTTTGTGAGACAAGATTGAGATATGTGCTGACCACATTCTTGATCTCCTCTCTGTCTTTCTGCATTCTTCCATGAAGCCAACACAACTCTTCTCTTCTGAGGTTCAACCTTCCTGAGGAAGTGCCATGCCTGACTTTGCTTTGCCAGCACTTAATGTTCCCCCAAGACACAGTGGATCTAGAATACATGGTGGGGAGGGCAGGTCCTTTGGGTGATGCCAGTATGGGCCAATGGGACTCACGGTCTGAACTCCAGCTATTGGGGCTCTCCACAGTGAAAAGAATGAGATTTGGAAAACAAGCTCCCCGTGTGTCTGCATTTACAAACATACATTTGCTGAAGTGCCAGTGGCCAAGGCGGGCAAAAGGTGCTACAACACTGCTGGAACAGAGGGCTTAGCTCCAGCTCCGGGTGGAGTGTTTGGCTTACAAGACATTGCAAATGGGTCTGTGTGGGCCATGTTTTTACTGGAAGCTTGTCTTCTCTAGCACTGCTGTTCTTACTGTAACTGAACAGAACCCAGAAACCAACATGCAAAGGTTGAAACTGAAACTCAGAAAGCAGTATTTAACTTCACAAAGATGTCCATCTGTAACTGATGCTTCTTTTCTTAAGTTTTTGATCTGCTGGCTGTTGTATTTCTAAAGTATAATAGAAGTGTTGCAGGTGTAGATAGAAGTCACAAATACCTGTTTCTGATCTTTTCCTATCCAAAAGACAAATAGGCATTTTTCTCTAGTTTCTATGAACATCAATGGTTTGTTGTATTTTCTTTACATTAAGAAAGAAAATAGCTTATGACTATTTGAGCGCTTCTGAATTCCTAGTGCTTCCATTAAAAGAGATTGTTGTGATTTTCCACTTATTAAAACTGCCCATCTTGTGAGAGTTCTGTGTAGAAACAATATAGAAGTTTTGTCCCAAGTGGAAACCATTCAGAAATACATAATTTCATACTGATAATTGCAGTAAAGTAAGAAAACTTTGTATGTATTTATAAAATGTAGGTAAGCTTAGCTAATCAAAACTGATGCATTTATGCAGATAATTTCACTTTAGTCAAGTTTTGAAACTTAGATGAAAATTCTTTGCTTTTGGGTGAACTTTTAAAGAATTATATTCTTCATTTTTCTCTAAAACTTCTGAAATGTTTAAACTTTTTTTGTCACAAAAGTTTCCTTTTATGTAGCATTTTCCTGTATTTAGTTAAAGGTGTTCACGAATTAGGTGCTGTAACACAGGAACTTCTGAACAAGTACACACAGTCCCTTGTTACACAGGTTTTAGACAGTCCAAAATTACTTGATGACCCAAAATGTGGCCCAGTGAGCTTTGCATGCATATGTAGAAAGGCAGAGGCTCAGTGATACACATTCCCAGTGATACTCCAGTTTTGGAAGTGTTAAAATTACAACGGCAAAGTACCAGTTAAAGAACAATTAAAAAGCCTACTCTTTGCAAGTACCACAAAGTCAGTGAACATGTGCAGCAAACAAGTCACTGAGTTTATAAAAGGAACACTGAATCCCTGTGTAAGCAGTTACAGGGAGCTGCGGTTTTCACAGCGTAGCCTGAGCAAAGAATAGAGAAGAGTTTTGTGTTCCCTCACTTGATAAACCATTTTTAATGCCTCAGGTTAAGAACTTAAGTTTTCTGCAAGGGAATGTAAAAGGAGATCAAATTTTCACGTCTGGTAAATGTAGAAGATAGGTGGCTACTTTTTTATTTGGAATGATGTAAGGAAACGTGGCCTGTTTCTACTAGGCAATGACTGTCATTCCTCAAGTACCCAATGAAAATATAGTATAAAATACCTTAATTGTTCTGTAAAATCACACATTGGCTTACTTAGAACTGCATTCTCTGTAAGTGCTTTCATGGATGGGTGTCAGTAAAGGTAAGCCTTGTGGGAAAGCTCACTGAATTCTATTCTACCTTCTTAGGTCTGTACCCTCACTTTGTCTTGATCTCTTTTTTGTTTACCTGAGGCCATGTCAGAAGTCTGTGGAACAGCTGCTAGGGAGAGGTAGGGGTGGGCGGAAATTTTGATACTACTCTGTTCTGGTACTGTTGCACATTGTCATGGTTACTTCTGTAGTTGATTTAAAATAATTTTTTTTAAAAGTCAAACTTTCAGTTGAACCTTCTGTGTCTAATAGAATCTCACAGAACTTGAGTCACTTAGTCTGAGGCCATGAGTGAAACTGAAGTTTGTACAAACAGTATTACTATAGGCATAGCACAGTTTGAGAAGTAATTTGTAGTTGAATATTGGACACAAGTCCCTCAAATTAATGGGGATAAATCTAAGCTTAGTTTTGTCTCCTGGCATCTTGGAAATGACCTGACTAAAGTCCTGTGTTGTTACTATATCGATTTTTATACACTGAAATTACTTCATACAAACAAGGTGTTGTGTAAGCTAGAAAGACGTGCATTCCTCCGAGACAAACAATTTCTTCAGCTTGAAAATACAAGTTCTCTCTACTTAGGGAGCTGGTCAGCTTTCCATGATACATTTAGTGTAAGTGAGAACTCTAGCTGTGTTAGGTAAATAACTACACACCTGTATCCTTAATATATACTCAGAACAGCTGTGAGAAATAATCCATATAATACTTGCAGCTGTATTATGTAAGTCAAGAAACTATGGGTGGAAAAACTTGTGATCTACTTGTCGACTGCAATGCAGAAATAAGGAAAATATGATGAGGAAGGATAAAGTCAGAATGATGTGTATATGAACTAACAGCCATATTGTGTGCACTGTGGAAAAGCTGGTCAGTAAGACAGAAGGATGAACATGAAAGGAACAGTGAGTTTCAACTTAAGATACAAAGAGCTTTTGTGAAGGCATCAAGGTAATACATAGAAGAGGTTGCAAGAGGATAAAAGGAGGAGCATACTGGAGAGACAGGTGGCCATATCTTACATGTAAAAGCTTGATATTGCCCGTTTTCGAATGCCAGTATTTCACACTCAGTAATTCCACCCCTTCAGATTTAAAGTCAAGAATGAACAAAGCATGAAATCTTGGCATTCAGGCATAGAAGTCTGTGAAATCATATACTGGCTGAAGCTGTGTTAAAACAGTTGCTTTAGAGCCTCTATACTAAAAGCTGAGACATGAAAGATACATACATGTATGTGGAGAGAGACAAGTTTTCTTAAATCTTCATATAAAAACTGGCAAGGTTGCTTCCCATGTTCTAATTTTTATCATACAGTATCATCACAATTTGGTAAAAAGCCTGCATGATACACCATACCAGCGTTTGAAAGGCTTCACAGATAATATTTTTTTCATTAACTCATTTTCTTAAGTGAAGTGAAAGCTTGGGGGTTTCTTTCCAAAATGTGGTTGGCTATGGTACTCTTTTTGCATGTAGCTTCTGTCCCTGTTACCTGCACCTTTCCAGCAATTTCTTTACCATCTCTATGTTTAAGCCTGTGACTTTGTTAAATTTTCTTGTGTGTATATGTAGTATTAGACAAATTAATGTGTTCAAAAACACAGTTGTAATTCTTCAAATACATACTTGCCCATGTATGATTGCAGGACAAAGTTGAGATTATTTTTTTTAGAGAACCATACACCTTTCTAAGCCGAGGAGAGAGATACTTAGCCTTGTGCTCATCCATAATAATCATTCTGTCATCAGTTTAACTAATTAACATTTTCCATATAAATTTAAATAGACTAAATCTGCTAAGTTATCTGGAATCTTGTTCAAAAAAACATTTTTCTTTAAAAGGTTTTATATCCTACTGGTGTGATGTTGATAGTATTACTAAATAAATGCCTGTATTGTTTGCATTTCATGCTTCCTCCCTGTCACTGGTGACCATACCTCAATACTATTCATCAGCCTCAATCACCTGTAGGAGATCCAGTTCTGTTTCACTTGCAGCCTTCTTTTGTATCTAAATTGCTCCTTTTTTTTCAGTGACAATTAGGATTGTTCAGAACTAAAGAATGTTGTGACCCCTGTAACACTGGAATGTAAAGCTGTCCATAAACAGGATTTACCTTTCATTTCCACAGGACTTACAAATTGAAATTTTCTGTTAAAAGACCAAAACCCCCAAAAATATCCAAAAAAACTGTCCTCTCTGACACACAAATCTTGTGTTTCAGGGCCTGACTAATCTCTGCGTTGCTGATGCTTTTGAATGAGCTTTGTATGTGGAAGCTCTACTAATCCCTGTACTTACTGTTTGAATGTTTGCTACAGGAAGCGAGCAGCTGCAAAGCATCTAATAGAGCGCTACTACCATCAGTTAACTGAGGGCTGTGGAAATGAAGCCTGCACGAATGAATTTTGTGCTTCCTGTCCAACTTTTCTCCGTATGGATAACAATGCAGCAGCCATTAAGGCCCTCGAGCTTTATAAGATTAATGCAAAACTCTGTGATCCTCATCCCTCCAAGAAAGGAACAAGCTCAGCTTACCTAGAAAACAATTCCAAAGGTGCCCATAACAATTCCTGCACTGACAGAAAAATGAACAAGAAGGAGTTGCAAGGCCCGAGAGATGATTTTAAAGGTAAGATTTTTTCAGATTTCCCTAAAACAAAATGCGTGTAATATGCATGGGTATAAGCCTACAGAATTCACTGTGCTGGTGTTCTGCTGAGTGGGGTTGTGTTCTGCTGACTGCGTAAGTAAAATACAATAGGCAATCAAACATTTTACTATAGACTTTGAAAAATGGCTGGTTTAATGCTGCATACTGATTGCAAACCTGGATCTTTGTCACATGTCTGTTAAAATCTGTGCGCATTTATTGCTTTCTGAGGTTACTGGCTTTGCAAATAAGGACAGGTTGGTTTAAGTGGTGTTGTATGACTGCTTTCATTTCACTAGTTTAGCTTTTCTATAGTTAACAAGTTACAAAAGTTATAGTTCAACTAATGCCAGATTCTGTTAAGAAGCTTAAGAAATGATACAGTAGATGATATCTGTTGTTAGGCAATGCATCTACTGAACTAAAAATAAGCAAAGTGATTCCTAAGCCAGTGTACAAAGATGTAATACTGTTCTCTGGGTCTTTGAAAAGCTAGAAGTTAGAGTACTCTCTAGAATAGTAGACACAAACTGCAAGAAAAACTTTAGTTGTTGACAAAACCTGTGTTACAAATGGAAATCACATGCAAAATAAAGCCCTTGATCTTTGAGCAAACCATTTTTTTAGGTATCATTTCAATGACTGGTGCGAACACAGTTCAGATTCATTCATTTCAGCTAAAGAAAGTGTAACTATTAACGGCAAAGAATTAAAGTCCTACAGAATCAGCAATAAAACATAACTGTGTTATAAGGGACCTAAGATGTGTCAGTGTTTCCTTTATCTGATGTAAGGATGAATTTGTCCACAAATTATTTATGATCTGAGTAAGCAAAGAGACAAATGTTATGGAAGGAAAAGAGCAGCCAGTGTAATCTTGGAAGGGCAAGAGGCACATCAGATGTATTTTTGTGATTTGTCTCTTGGTTTTGGTTATATAAATGGAGGTGTGCACATACAGAATTCTCCTTCTCTCTGGCCCTGTAATCATTTCTGCCCAGGTAAGGTACCTAAGAGTCTTTTCAACCTGTCTCCAGTTGGCCAGAGACAGTCTTTTTAAAGTAGCAACTTGGACTTCATCTGTTGCAGTGTCATGAATATTGATCAGTCTTTGTGGCTGTATGGACAGAGAGCATTTATGTGTTCTTAAAGCTCACCTGGGACTGTTACCTTTTGGAATTGGACAAAGTCTAAAGAATCTAGCATTACAAGGTTTTTATAAGGTCCATCTGCAGAAACAGTTACAGGAAAAACTTCAGTTAAAGCCAAGGAAAAAGATGTGCAGCTTGCTTTTGTGCTTGGTGTAGGGTTGCAAGGACTAAATAAATGGGAAGAAATGTCCTTCAGAGAGTTATTTCGATTACAGCTTTGTAGTGCTAAGTTCTTAGAGTATTTATTACCTTTTGGGAAAACCATATCTGGAGGTCATTGTCAGGATCTCAGTAAACTCTTACAGCAGTCCAAGGAAGAGGAAGGAAATAGATTAACTGCAAATATATAAAAAGTATGAGTTACAGATGTAGTCACATACAGAACACCATTTCAAAATCAGTGTAATAATTATCTGGCAAGCTATTTTCTAGTCTGGTCACCAAAGCATTAAATTGGAAACAGAGAAAGTCATTGAACACACAGTGAGCACACAATCATAAGAACATTTCTGTGTGAGAGAGAAAATAATAAATTTGCTAATTGGGGAGTGTGGTGTTGGCAATATATAGATCACGTGCAGTCTTTTTCACAGTCAAGGATCACTGCTAAAGCTTACCTTCATGTACAGATTTATCATGGTGTATTATGGAGAGAACAGGGTCTGAGAGGAGGTAAGTTGACTTCACTGGATCACTGAATTGCAGTAGAAAGAATGAGAGGAGAAAGCATGTTAAAGCTCACATCTTCACACACAACTCAACTAAAATTGACTTCAGTTAGAAGAAAGCTTCACTTTGAATTTTCTCCAGCTGTTCTCAGAGCCATAAAGTAAAAATAAGACAGACCCTTACGACAGTTCAGTTAGGGGTGGTGACAGGATATGATTTAAAACTTGGGAAACTGCCAATAGTAGTAGCAAAATCTGAACTGGAAATAGCACATGGTTGGTTCCTTAAATACTAAAAATTTTTAAATTGACTGGAGAATTCCTGTTCAGGTACAGAAATCTGAAATGCATCATATTGCTAAATTGTCAACTGTTGTTCATAATCTCTGTGCTATGAGTACCCTCTGACAAACTGAGTCAGTGAACTTGAGGCTGTGGTCCTCACTTTGAGGAGCTATGGCCTGGAATGGCCTCTGTATCAGCAGTTAAATTTCTTCTTGTCAAGTTTGTTTCTTCGGCATGTGCTGCAGCAGATAAAAATAAATGTTGCACTAAGCTCGAATCCTTTTGTAATATTTTCAGTGTTGTTGCTTTTAAACAGGATGAGTTTTAGTTTTGAAGAATTTTCACTGTCCTCTGATTGGAAGTCAATCTCAGTAGCATGACATAAGCTTAATCTTTACTGTGCTATACCTGCCCTAGGAATGGCTGGAGCCCCTGTATAAATCAATAGGTTGTCTGTCTTTGCATCATTTCGGTTATATTTTTAATTTAATGACTGTTTGGAATGAATGTTGGCATAAGCAATTGCATTTCAAAATACTTGAAATTGTCCTTATTAAAATTACCTCTTCAGACAGCGGTGTTTAATTACTCTAGCATGGTTAGTGAATACATGGTTAGTGATGAGTATTTTAAGTCTCTAGAGATGCTATTAAACAGGTTTCATTGTAGTTCTGAATTGTCAGTTTAGAAGGATCTGCTTAAACTAGAACATCTTTTTAGGGTCTGATCATGTGGTAATCCTACTCTAAATCATCACCTGATTTAAAAGCATATGTGGGTTCTGTTTGAGAAGTAGCATAGAAAGGTATAGACAATGTGTTTGTCTTCTCTTTTCTAAATAGAGGAAAATTTCAAGTGGACTACCAAATGACTTGGTTTATGTCAGGTTTGAGGAGAAGGGGCAACAGAAGGGTATTTGGAGGCCATGCAGATGATATGTGCTAACAAATTTGTTAATATCAGTAGTGCGTTAATAAGTATAATGAAGTTTTTTGTACCAGTGAGGTCTAATGTACAAAGAGCTCACCCACATGCCCAATTGTGTGTGTAATTTAGAACAGAATAGAATTAACCAGGTTGGAAAAGACTTTTGAGATCATCCAATCCAACCTATCATCCAGCACTATCTAATCAACTAAACCATGGCACCAAGCACCCCATCCAGTCTCTTCCTAAACACCTCCAGTGATGGTGACTCCACCACCTCCCTGAGCAGCCCATTCCAATGGCCAATCACTCCATGAAGAACTTCTTCCTAACATCCAGCTTAAACCTCCCCTGGTGCAGCTTGAGCCTGTGTCCTATTTAGAAGGCACCAAGTTTCTGAGCACATACTTGGTTTGGAGGGAGGATTTTCAGGTATTGGTTTAGAATAAAAACAGTTGCAGAAAACATTAGGGGAAAAAATTCTTGTATTCATTCTAATATAAAAAAAAAAAATTACTGAATCTTGAAGTTCTGTTTTTAAGGGATAATGTATGAAGTCCATGCACATGTGCTGTTTGAAGAAAAGAGGTTGGTACAGTTTAGTTTGTGTATAGTTGTACATTAACTGTGCACATCTACCAGAAGACTGTATTGTCACACTCTTACTCCTTGTTTTAAAGTTTAAACATGCTAATGAAATTATGAAGTATCTGCCTTCAATTTACCCAACACTGATGCTGTTGTTTCCAGTCTCAAGATTTGAGTAGAGCCAATTGGTAGTAGTTTATATTTTAAAATATTTGTCATAATAAAATGAATACTTTCATCTTTTTATAGATGTGACTTTTTTAACAGAAGACAAAATATATGAAATTCTTGAACTATGTCGGGAGAAAGAGGATTATTCCCCTTTGATCCGGGTGATTGGGAGAGTGTTTTCTAGTGCTGAAGCATTGGTACAGAGTTTCCGAAAAGCCAAGCAGCACACCAAGGAGGAGCTCAAGTCTCTTCAAGGAAAAGATGAAGACAAAGATGAAGATGAGAAGGAAAAAGCTGCCTGTTCGGCTGCTGCTATGGAAGAAGATTCAGGTGCGTCGTCGTCATCATCATCATCAAGAATAGGTGATAACACACAGGGAGACAATAACCTCCAAAAACTAGGCCCAGATGAAGTGTCTGTAGATATTGAAGCAGTCAGACGGGTCTATGATAGATTACTTTCTAATGAAAAAATAGAAACTGCCTTTTTAAATGCACTTGTGTACTTGTCACCTAATGTGGAATGTGACTTGACTTACCATAATGTGTACTCTCGGGATCCTAACTATCTGAATCTGTTTATTATTGTTATGGAGAATGGCAATCTTCATAGCCCAGAATATCTGGAAATGGCTCTGCCATTGTTTTGCAAAGCAATGAGCAAACTACCCCTTGCAGCTCAAGCAAAACTGGTCAGATTGTGGTCTAAATACAGAGCAGACCAAATTCGGAGGATGATGGAAACATTTCAGCAGCTTATTACTTACAAAGTCATAAGCAATGAGTTCAATAGTCGGAACCTAGTGAACGATGATGATGCTGTTGTTGCTGCTTCAAAGTGCTTGAAAATGGTTTACTATGCAAATGTAGTAGGAGGGGATGTGGATACAGATCACAATGAAGAGGAAGATGAAGAACCCATCCCCGAATCAAGTGAACTAACTCTTCAAGAGCTGTTGGGTGAGGAGAGAAGAAATAAAAAGGGTCCTCGAGTGGACCCACTGGAAACTGAGCTTGGTGTTAAAACTATAGATTGCAGAAAACCACTCATCCCTTTTGAAGAATTTATTAATGAACCACTGAACGATGTTCTAGAAATGGACAAAGACTACACTTTCTTCAAAGTAGAAACAGAAAATAAATTCTCTTTTATGACCTGTCCCTTCATATTGAATGCTGTTACCAAGAACCTGGGGTTGTATTACGACAACAGAATCCGGATGTACAGTGAAAGACGCATAACTGTGCTCTACAGCTTAGTTCAAGGACAGCAGCTCAACCCATATTTGAGACTCAAAGTGAGACGTGATCACATCATAGATGATGCGCTCGTGCGGGTAAGTCATGGAGCTTAAGTTTGTTGGTGGAAGCTATAGTAGGTGTTGACTACTTTTTTGTAGTAGTGAGCTTTGACTGAAAAGGACTGTGTGAATGGAGTGCTATGTACTAGGTTTCCTCTAGAAGAAACTCAGCTTTACTGAGTTTGAATTCAAAGTGTGCTACTGGATATTTGTGTATCAAACAGAACCACTTCTACTCAGAGTGATCGCAGAGTTAGATGTTTAAAAGTTCTTATTAACAGATGCTGTTTCTGTGCTGTTACAGCTCTTAATGTTGAGAGTTACCAGTACTTGGTCCTCTGGACTGTCTTGGATCATCTTCTGATAGTAATGTTTTTCATATGGAAGATGGAATTAAAACTTTTCAGTTGTGCAGTCTTCTTGTGGACTGCCCTTCTGAAGGCCTGCACAATAAGCAGAACTTCTCATTTCTGTAAATGGTGTTGCAATTTGGTGCAAATACCAATGACTGAGGAATGAGAAGACAGACCAGTTAATACCCAAGAACTGAGAGGGCAGCTTGTTTCTGAATATGCTGGCTTCTTAAAGTAAAACTGAAAGTCATTTGCTCAATTTTGAAAGACGAGAATTAAACAGAACGCAAACTATAAAGAATGGTTCTCGGTAAACTTTCTGTAAGTATGTCCTTTAATTTTAGGACTGTAGTGGGTTGAGACAACCACTCTCCCCACCACAGGCAAAATAACGACTCTGGCAAACGGATTGCAAAAGTGATGGAAAAGTTTAAATAGAAAAAGGTGAAAGTGCACAAAGAAACCAGAAACAGTGACAGAAGAAACCCCAAAACACACCCGGATGAACCCCATCCCCACCTGAGGGTGGGCCCAAGCCCCCCAGGGCTCGTTCT
This sequence comes from Picus viridis, assembly GCA_033816785.1. NCBI lineage: Eukaryota > Metazoa > Chordata > Aves > Piciformes > Picidae > Picus > Picus viridis. The sequence goes on from CM066566.1 coordinate 32,262,730, forward strand.
TCCCCCCCCACTGCTAGGCTAGTCTCAGCTGGCCAGGCCTGAGACCGCCCATCCCCCTGGCCCTGGGCCTAGCCAGGCCCAAGGCTGGGAGACGTCTCCCCCAGTTACCGGGTGCCGGCGAGGGAAGAAAGAGAAAGAGGCGGACCCCACGCAAGATCTTATAGCGGTGCAGGGGATTGTGGTAGGAGATACACGGTTTTCCTGTGTCCACCCACTGGGCTGAACTTCTGGACACAGGAAGTGTGCCATGCAGCATAAGGGCACCCAGCCCAAACCACCACAAGGACTTTCTTAATTTTTTGCTTAATGCTGTTGTTTTTCAGCAGCTTATTTTTCTGTGTTCTTAAAGTGCAATAATGACTTTAAAGCTTGTTGTTACAGAGCCAGACAGGTGATTGGAGAGACTGTGGGGAAATTAGCTAGTTTGTGCCTCTCAATCCAAAAATGTCTTCTCTCAGCAAAACCAAATTTTATATTGGGCAAATGAGAAAAATACCGTTTTAAGCGTAAAGCTTACTGTGCATCAGTTTCCTGATTTAAGAATAATCTCTGTGATTTCACTACCTCTCAGGCTTGTATCCATTTAGGTTTCATCACATCAGTTTATAATTCACATCAGATTAAGCACAAATATGCCAATTTAAATTGTGGCACCTTTGCGGAAGTCCTTACGAACAGCCTAGCAGTCTAAGAGTATGTGCCAAGGCAGTTGCCATGGATTCTCTTACGACTGTTACTGTCAAAACCCCAGAGAGTAAAAATGTTAAACTGTTTCTCTTGGGATAGAAAATATAGGAAAAAGATAAAGTTGTTCTAAATCAAGCTGTGCCTATGACTTCATACAGATGCAGCAAGGTGGCTATTCTCAGATGATGAGGACTTAAACATTTATCAACACAACTTTCTCTGTAATGGGTACAGAACTCACCTGTTCACTATTGATATGTTTAATCTGATATGAAGTAACAGTGCTCAAGGAAGAGATTTTAAATATTCCTGAGGAAGTGTTAGGAATTAAGAAAGGAATTAATGGAATAATGCAGTGTTGCTGTTTACTGTGGTGTGCCTAAGTCTCTCATTTGATTGTTCTCGCTTTAGTATCGAAAAGCATGCAATAGAAATACATTAGGGGAGTTCAGCGCTTGTCAGGGCCTCTCAAGGGTAAAAAAAAATGACAGAGGACATAATGATGCCATAGGGAAGTTGAATGGGAAATACTGGTTTACTCAACTGGTAGCACTCAGTGACATTACCAAGAAGGAAGCTTAACATATACAAAAGGGGCATGATTTGCCACATAGTCTGCCTTACAGTTGTGGATGCCTTTGCCCAGAACTTTCGCTCTTCATGAAACATCCATGAGAAGTTAATAGGTGTTACAGACATTTTGATGTAACCCACAAATAAACCTCAGGAAGTCTCTAAGCTGCAAGTCTGCAGGTAGCTTGAAAAGTATTATAGGGAAATAGTGATCCACACTGTCATCTCACAGTTTATTCAGTGAGCACCTGACCTGTTGAAGAATTGCATGCTGTTGTTACAGAAAGAACATGTAGCAGGTTAAGAGGCAATTTTACAAATTCTTCACAATTTGTTTCCATTTCCTAATTGGTATGAAATAGGTCTGGAGTAAGATGTTACTTGCTAGTTCTTACAGTAACTTGCTCTGTCTCTGACTGTAGTCAAAGATGGGTACCTGTAACAGCACTGACAGCATCAAACCTAAGTGAGAGCTATGTTGTATGAGTTTGCATCAGCTATAGTGGCAGTTTTGAGTGCAGAGTTGAACTTTGGAAGGTTGTCACTGAAAGATCTATCAGAAAGATCTTACCAAGATAATAGCCTTCAGTAGTAAACAATTATTCTTAGATCTGTTCAGTGGCCAAATGTTTCCAAACATACTTAATTTGCAAGTCAGTAACTGATTACCAGTATTTTTACTCTTGAATTGCATTGCTTACTTCTGGGGTTTGAATAGTTACAGGCTTGGTTGAATTCAAAGTCACTATATACTGATGTTACTAGACCTGTGCCTTTACAGAAAAATCAGTTCAAACTTGGACTATATATGGAATAACTCTGATCAGTTCCTGAAAAAGGCAGTCTTCAGAAATACTGATTAAAATGAGGTTAAGGTGATCTTATCTTTTCCTTGTAAATGTTGGATATTTTTCAAGTGCAAATGGACTAAGTACCAGTTTTTCTCTGTTTATTAGTTGAGCTTATTAAATTACTGCCAAGCCGTTTCCCTTTTACTGATACCTAATATTTAAACTTTGAGAATTCACTATGTATATACTGTAATTTTTTGGACTTCATTAAAACAAGAGTAATAGTGATTTTTTTAAATTATTATTACTGTAGGCTTTTCTCCTTTTATTGAGAATTTGAAGCACTACCTTCTAAATAACTTTTAAGCAATAACTTGTTTAGCATTAAGAGAATTGTAAGTCATTCCGAAACACATACTTCTAAGGAAATAATTTATTTACAGGTTCATTTTCAATTTCTTTGCATGTATGAAACTTGCATAAAAAACTCATTCCATGTTTTAATTGAATTTGACTTATGATACAAGGAAAGCATGTATATTTACTTTATACCTATTTGCATGTGCTAGTCTGAGAAGTGAGGGGGTGGGGAGTAAATAGTGGAGTTGGTCAAATTACAGTTCCTATTTTTAGTAAAAGAACCCTTATGTTTGGGAGTTCAGTTTGCAGTTCCTGAAAGCAGTTAATATATTTTTTTCTGTTTAATCATAGTATCATAGTATCAGTCAGGGTTGGAAGGGACCACAAGGATCATCTAGTTCCAACCCCCTGCCATGGGCAGGGACACCCCACACTAGATCAAGCTGGACAGAGCCTCATCCAGCCTGGTCTTAAACACCTCCAGGGATGAGGCCCCAACCACCTCCCTGGACAGCCCATTCCAGGGCTTCACCACTCTCATGGTGAAGAACCTTCTCCTCACGTCCCACCTGAATCTCCCCACCTCCAGCTTCATTCCATTAATGGGTTTAAGGGGCTAGCTTGTGGAGTCATGTTCTGTGGATGGGGTAGTGATGAAAGGAAGTTCATCTGTTCTTCTGCTTTTCATCCCCCATCAGTGTTTATTTCTTTCATTCCTTCCCCAGTTTACTCTTCCCACCCCCATGCCCAAGACCATATGTAGGTTTATTTTCTGGTGGCAGTAATTTGAAGGGTGTGAATTGTAATACACAAGTTATGGAAGTGAAAAGGTAGTGGATTCCTTCACCAGGTTCTGTGCATGCTTACAAATTAGAAACTTGAGTTGACAAATTCTGCATCGAATGTGTATGGCTGTCACTGCCAGCTGTATTGATGAGCAAAAACTGTTCTATGGCAGCTGAAGCCGGTAGGAAGATTCACTCATAGTGTATTAGCAACAAAGTACCTCAGAAGATTTGAGGTTCGTTTAGACTACATTGATGTTTATAGGTATTGAGTGGAAAATCTCAGCACTAGTATGCCTTGGCTGCATGCAGTGTATGTGTGACTGCAGACAGTGTATGTGTGTCTGCTGGCAAGCCTTTGCGTGAGCCGTGAAGATGCTTCTTAGTCACTTTAAATATTACTTCATGTGCCATTTTGCAGAAAAATGTAGTGACTAACTTACCTTGTGATGTGTCACTGGTAATTTCAGACTTTAGTTGTGTTCATGTCATTTTTGCCACTGCCTTAAGGAGAACTTTCATGTTACACTGCTAGAACTTGAGGGAGTTTTTCATATTTAACTGACTAGAGATTAGTTCAGTTACTATTAATTTTAAGAAGATAATCAAACTCTAATTTTTTCATCTGTATTCCAATGAAAGATTCCTATGTTTCAGGAAAACTTAGTGTCATTAAGTAAATCATAGAGTCTTCTGTGCTGTGGCACTGTATTGTCATCAAAATGCAGGTATTCTTTATATCATTGTGCCTTAGCTTTCAGCTATTCGTAAATACTGATTTTTGAAGCTGATGTTTCAGATGTGCTCCACACAGGCTTCTTTGGGGGGTGAAGTCCCCGGAAAATGTAATGTCTTCATCTGCTTAGCCAGTCAAACTATCATGGCAGGAAACATTAGCTTCTTAAAGTTTGAGAACTCACACATACAGTAAACTTGATTGATCCAGCAGCCTCTGTGCTGACTGAGCTGAGGCAGCTCCTTATTTAAAAACAAAACACAAACACCTTTGAACCATATTTCATACCTCCTTGCTACAGAAGTGCTGCTGTGGCTCTGCTAAAACTCAGCACCTCTCCACTAATGTGACTCATGCTGTTTTCTCTACCACACTCCAATTTTCTTGTGGAGCATCACTGTGGAGACATGGATGTTCAGAGGAGCAGCAACCTTCAGCTGTCTTAGCAACATTGTCCTTCCTGGCTGTAGAATCGGCTTGAAGGAACATTAGGCTGTGACTCCGAATGTCGGCTTTTTGATAATCCTTTATCTGACTCCCTTGCAGACATCCAGCTCTCCATTCCTATCTGCCTTGCCAGTGTTCCTCAGTTAAGAGTGTTTCTTTTTCCCCCTTTTTCAGATAGTGCATTGCTTATTGCAGCATAGTTTTCAGGCAAATATCACTTTGAAATAATATTTGTAATTGCTCTGTATGTGTAAATACGAGCACTCTCCTTAATAGAAGTGTTATTTCTATGACACAGGACAGCCTTTACACTATAACAAAAGGTTGCTGTCCCCCAAAAAATGCAGAGGCAATGCTTGCTTTCTTAGAACTCATAAAAATTAATAAAACATGCAAAATAGTAAATTGTCTGTTGGCATTGTAATATTTATGACTAAGTCATGACTGGGAAGAAAACAACAACAAAGCATTATTAGTGCCAGTTTTAAGTGGAAGGGAGTCAAATAGAACTTCTGACTCTCCAGCTTGAATGTATAACCTATACTTAGTCTTAAAATAAACACCACTACTCTGTTTTTAAAAAATTTCTCTTGTGTTTGGAACAGGCTTTGAGTTCCATTGTCTTCCTATTCAGGAGCAAAAAGGGGGTTTACACATCTCGAAGATGCATGATTTTTGAGATTTATATGAAAGGCATTATGCAAAACTGCACTGTTAGGAGAAGCATGTGATGGAGAGAAACTGCTGTGAAGGGGGAACCTGCAATGCACTTTTGCTGCAGAAGTGTTGTTGATAAAATGCAATGAATTTTTAACAGTAAACGTTATTTCATCTCCATAGGGTCAAACATAGTTCCTTGCAAATTATATCTAATAGAATACCAAATGCTTTAGGTAGTACATGACTGAGTTTTCCACAATTCACAATTAAAAGTCTACCTGACTTCCCCTCATTATTGGGGACTTCATGGCTTGCCTCTGTTTTTTGTAAACTAAGCTAATATGCTTTTAATATGCCATGGAGTTTACATTCTTTCTTCCTGTTACTAGTTTTCAGTATGGGTTAGTACAATTCTCTCTCCACATGCTCCTTTTGCATGAGGAACTTCAAAGCTTTGAAACCCATTATGCTAACCAACTTTGCTCTGTCAGTCTACATACCCCTGCTGTGTTGCTTTAAACAAGGCTGGCTGACTTGACAGTTGCCAGGAGAAAAGTTTCTTACTGATTGCATCAATTTATGAGTTGGTGTCATTACTGCTGACTTTATCCTCTGGTCTGTCCCTGTTTTTCTTTACATTTCTATAGTAAAGTTCTGGTGTGTAACGGATGTGTTGATGTGTGTGTGGTTAAGGTAGAATACTGAAATTTTAAAAAAAATCCGCATGTTAAGAACAGCTGCTGGCAAGTACAGTTTGCTGTAGTCCAGATTAGAGGCAAATCTCAATATAGTCTTGCTAGAGGAAGGTACAGCTCCACCTGTGCCTTACTTTACTGCTGTTAAGTTCTGTTCGCTCTGTAGGCATGTTTAATGTAATCATGCTGCACAAGTTTAACCAATATGTTTGTTTTTAATCAGCATATTTCTTATCACCTGCAAAACATTCTTGTGTAACTTTTTGTTTTACTGAAAGGGTATGTTTTTATTGGAAGAAAGGCCTGTAATGACTTTTATATGGACATGAAACCCCCTCCTAGGAAACATCACAACTTCTGTTTGACCTGAACGGAATTTTCACTTCCGTGGAAGCAACATGGTAGATCTGTTTAAAGGCACTAAGAAAATAAGAGCGAGTGATTTCTGGGACTTTCTTCATTAGGTTCAAGTGGAAGGGGGATCGATTTGACTATAATATTAGTCAAATTGTTTTGGATTTTTTATTTTTTATTTCAGGATTTCTTCCCCAGTAATTTATGAAGTGCAGCTACTAGTGAAAAGGCTTGCCTTCTGTCTTCCACATGAAGGGGTCTGAAAATGTACTGGTGTGATCTGTTCACAGAAACATTCATTGTCAACTATGTAGATCAGATTGCAGTCTCCTTTCATTGTCAGATAAATTTAATTTCTTCAGTAATGCATCTTTTTTTCTGTGATTTTTGTACAACACAATGATAACTTATTTAAAGTGCCTAATAGAATAGAAATGGAGAAGGCAAACAGACTTAATTGGCTAAAAGATCTGATCTGTAATAAGCTAACTCTGAAATTTTAACATCTGCTTGGAGCACTTTATTATTACTATTGGTATCTGATATTACTGTTGTGATTTATGCTTGCTTTCCTCTTTGGTATAGAAGGTAGTTATGATTTCATTATTTGATGCTTAATTGACTCTTCTAGTAAACAGATTAACTAATGAAATGCCTCTGTTCGTTTAATAGCTAGAGATGATTGCCATGGAAAATCCTGCAGACTTGAAGAAGCAATTATATGTTGAATTTGAAGGAGAGCAAGGGGTAGATGAAGGAGGTGTTTCCAAAGAATTTTTTCAGCTGGTTGTGGAAGAAATCTTCAATCCAGATATTGGTATGTGTTCTAATAACTTGTTAATTTATCAGATTTTTCCCACAAAAGACTGGACCAGACTATCTTTCAAGGTCCTTTCCAACCTAGGCTGTTCTGTTTATGCAGTGCCTTTCTACATCTGCTGGTGCTTTTTTTTTCCTGAAGCTCTCCAGGTTTTGTGGTGGTCGTGAATGTGCTTGACCCAGTGATACTCACTGTATGTCATCCGCAGTTGTCCTCCTCTAAGGAATGATGATGAAAGGAATAACTGTGCATAGTCAGTGAAAGCTTGTTTAGATACGAATCAGTAGTATAGGGTTTCTTTGCAGGGTTCTTTTGTCCTCTCACCTGTTTTCTCACTTTACTTTGTGATTAGCTTCTAGAATTAGTAATCAAACCAGAGGAAGAGCTTCTGCAATAAAACCAGAGTAGGACTATGGTGAGTTTTTGAGTCATTTCTTCCCCTTCCACCAGCTTAGAATTTGATATTCTCAAAAGACTAAAATGTGACAGTAGTGTCGAATTTGATTGTAATTATTAATTAAGAGAAATTTTGATGCATTGGAGCCAAAGTTTTAGATTGGTTTTTACAGTCACATTTCCAATCTCCTTCTTTTCCCTTGCTTCCTGCACCATTCTTCTATGCTTCTGTCTTTATACATGCAAGAACATGCTGCTTGTAATATGCAGCTTGTCTGCTGCTCAAAGAAGATTAAAATGTTTTAAAATTTTACAATTATGTTAGAATAGAAATGAGACCCGACACGTCCCTATACTAATTTCATAGTTTGTGAAATAGGATGTCACATTGTTGTTCCCGTAATGGCTTTCATTAAAGCAGCTCGGCTTCTTGGGGTCACTAGTTAATTTGGGTTCATTGCACTGTTTTTTAAAAAAGAAAGCTGTTGGGTTTGGGTTTGTAGCTTAGGAAATCGATGAAGAAGCACAAAATTAATTTTGACGGGGTTAAAAAAAGAAGTCCCCAGAGTTGGTAACACAGTCTGAACTTTGGCACTTGCCCTTCACTGTACACAAGAACGAGCCAGTTCTTGTAACAAGTGATCCATAAACAAGTCTTACTCACCCTGAAAACTGCTGTTAAAAAAGATTTGGAATCTGAAATAGTAAGTTTAGTTGGAATAAATTACAGTATAGCAAAATAAGGAAGTCATAGTTTTTTGAAGTTGTATTTCTAAAACAAAATGCATTATAGACTTGAGTTTATCCAAACAGAAGTTGTGTGGGATGTCTATACTGAAATACCCCCATTTAGAAACTGAAGTCTGATTCATTTAGATCTAGCCAGTGTATATACACTCCCTGCATGTAAAGATGGGTAATAGATGTGTATGCATGTTTTACATTTTAATTCTGTATTCAAATTACTAAGAAAAACTATGACCACTGTATTCATACCAACTTTGAGAGGGAAAAAAGATTGCTTTTGACAGAAACATGTAAAAGCCAAAAATGTAGCTTGCATTTGCAGTCTTTTCTTGTGTGCTTGTTATGATGCACTGTGGTGTAAGCCATATACACCAAATGTGACTGTGGTAAAATTTTTTTTTTTTTTTTAACTAGAGAAAGTGAAGGAAATCCTGTAAATGGGATTTAAAATGTCTATCCTCTGATAGGGATGTGTGGAGTGAGGTTTATTACTGTAACAGTTTCTTTTGCTGTTATATATTTTTATACGAAATAATCTTAGTTTGACTCAAAGAAGGAATTCTAATGTTTTGTCTGAGTTATGAACAAGTCACCATGGTACAACAGAAGAAAGAATAATTCCATATAAGATTCCTAGCAGGAATATGCAATTTTTTTTCCCCTTACTGCAACTTTAAGTTTCTTCTGGTGTTTATTATGATTTTAATGTGTTGTAGCCTTAATTTTAGTCAATGAATAAAATACTGCATTTCACATTAAAGTATTTCTAGATGCAGGTCTGGGTGAACTGTTAGTCCTTCATTATTAGTTACTGGAGTTTTGGTTTTGACTGTTTAACTCTCCTATCACATTCCAGAAAGCACTAGTCATCTCCCTTTTTTTTTTTTTTTTTTTGGTGCCAGTAATCAAAGGTTTCAATCAACTCAGAAAATGGAATACAGACTTGAATTTAATGTTTCTCCTGTATATGCTCGTGTTGCTCATCTATTTCTGATTTCCATTTTTCCATTTGCATTATCTGATGTTAGTCTGTTACCTGTTTGCTCTCCTATTAGTTGACCTTGTCCTAGTACCTTACTGCAATGAACAATCTTCACTTTGAAAGAATAGGCAGATTTTCAGAGTTTGCAGTTCACTTCCTTGCACTGAATGAGAATTCACTGTTGGCTGAAGCTGACATACTGTTTTCAGTATTAGGACTAACTTTGTGGCTCCATTTGTATGGCTTTGTAATCAACTTGAACATCTCCATAGGCTGTAAGTGTAAGAAATTACAAGATAAATCTTTGTGGCATGTGCAGTTTATGTTCTTTACCACATGTGTCTGACTTCTGGTGTGTTGGGAAAAAGGAGCCTGGGCACTTTTCTGTAGGTTCTGCCTGGAAATCACGAGATTTAGCTGTACAAGCAACAAGTCACTGGGGTTATACTTGTCCAAAGTGGTCTCTCTCTCATCTTAATTCTATGGGGTTTGCATTTGTCTTCATTCAGTGTCTAGTCAGGTGAGCAATGGATTTTCTCTGGGACTCAGTAGTTTATAAGCTGTTTTCATAAACAAGAGCTTGCTAAAGCTGAAAAGGTGAGGTGCTCTCTGACTTTTGCTTGATTGTATAGTCCTCTCTGCTCCCGCCAGCTGCTGGCATCTGCCACTTCAGATGTTTAAAGCCTTCTGTGAAAGTACTCAGCTTGTGAACTTGGCAGGAAATTGGTCACCTGAAATAGTGAGCTGAATCAGATGAAGGGATAGGGGAGCAAAGCCTAAACCTCTCCATTTCAACACTGACAAGCTGTTAAAATTGCAGCCTCTCCTGTGAAACAACAGTCCCATTTGTTTTCCACTCAAGTTATGATGCATGTGATAGCTGCAAGAATGGACCTTGTCAAGTACCTTTAAATCATGAAAAGTCAATTTAACATCTAATGCTAAGATTGTATGTGATGGTTAATCCCTGCTCCACCATCACAGCTTCCAATTCAGCAGTGTGTAGTCTGTTCCTTTGCTGGAACTGGCCTGGAAAGGCTATCACTTTATGGTAATTGGGAGTTCTTAAGAATCACTACATCTATGTTCTTTTTTCACTGTTGCATGTTGACAGTGTAGGTGGTATATGTGCAGCTGCAGTGGGGCATTGCAGGATGTTGTATCACAAGTTTCCTGCATATATTTTCAGTGGTAACATAAGTAAGGATATTTTGAGCAGCTCCAGTTACCATAAGGTAAGTGACTTCTCTTTGCTAATAAAGTCAGTACAATGTTAAGTTAAAACATGTTTTAGAGGCATTCTAATGCAAAGGACTTTATAATGGTACTTTTTACCTGTAATTTTTATTGAACTGTAACAATAATTGTTGAACATCATTTTTTTACAGGGATGTTCACGTATGATGAATCCACAAAACTGTTTTGGTTTAATCCGTCCTCTTTTGAAACCGAGGGTCAGTTTACACTGATTGGCATAGTGCTTGGTCTGGCTATTTACAATAACTGTATACTGGATGTACATTTTCCCATGGTTGTCTACAGGAAGCTAATGGGCAAAAAAGGAACTTTCCGTGATCTGGCAGACTCTCATCCTGTAAGTTCATAATATTCTTTGAGTTTGTTAATGTATTTTCCCTGCAATAACTTAATTTAGATTTACGTTAAGCACAAGATCACTGTCAAAAGTGGAAGTGAAATAAGCAGTGTGTGAAGAGTATATTTTTGTTGAAATATTTTAAGTTCCCCTATTGCATCTGGTTTGGAGGAAACAGGGCTGGGTATCAATAAAGCTTTGTTGTCTTTTGGTGTGGGCTCTTTGTTTTCTTTTGCATACTGCCTAAATTGCTTAGTATCACAAAGCACTGTTAAGCATAAACTATTTTAAATAGTGTCTTTCCAAAGAGACTTCTGAAATTAGGCTGTTTATACCTATTTGTAGAAATAGATTTTTACAAGAAGTGGGAAAGCAACAATGGACATGCAGAGGTGTAATGCTCCTGTTAGTTTTTGTCTAGAGCAGAAACAGATGAAGCAGTTCTGGAATATGCCTACAGTTTGGGAGCAGTGATCAGCATCTGTCTTCCCCTACCTCTCCCCATCCACTGGCCATACTAAAAAGCTAAGCTGTGGCATGCTTTAGTAGATAGACCATAGGAGCAGGCATGCAAGATGTTGTGGTCATGTTCCATCTTCAGTTAAAGATCACTAGCAGTTTCTTCTCGTACTTGATAATGAGTTAATATGCTTCATTTGATTTCAAAGGGTGGGATATTTCCCTTTTCACATGGTGTTATGCAAGACCTGCAGTTACTCAAAGAGTAAACTGCACTGTTTAAAAATAGCTTGCTTTTGGTTTAATCAGGGAATGAAGTGTGTAATCAAAAAATTATATCCAGTCTGCTTTGGATAGTTGTATACAACAGCATGGCAGCTTTTGACTACTTCCTCTGTAAAATGACATTGAGAAACAATGTTCCCAGTTTCCTCTAATTTTTATTACATGCTCAAAGGTTTTTGATGGAAAACCTGGATTTATTTCTGTGGAGCAAGGCAGTTGAGGCATTCCTTAATTTTTCTCCCCTAGGCTTAAGTTTTTTCTCTGACACCTATGGACACTACCAGTGGTTCCAAGTTGAGTCTTTTTTCAATGCAAGGTATTTTTAAAGGTTCTGTGAAAGAAATAAAAGGATCCAGATAGTGAGAGGATGAGGCTTACATGTAAATTTCAAATAATTAAAAAATTGAAAATTTATTCCTTCCACTTCATTGTAAAAATATAGTTGTGTTCAATTGTTGCTTTTACTTTTGCTTTGCATTCCTGACTCCTGCACCTCTGTCTCAGCCAAATAATTGTTCCTTTTCTGCGTAGTTTCTGGTTTCCAAGCGGGTCTTCGACTTTTCCTAAGGCATAGCAGGGAGGGAGGCCAGCTGCTCTTTGAACAGAGCAAACTATTCTGGGCAATTTCAGATTCCACTTGGCAGATTCTGATCTAACTCCTGAAATTTTTATTCTTTTTTGGGGGTTGGGGAGGGGGAAGATGTGTTTGTGTATCAGTGTTTTCTTACTTTCCCAACTGCCCTGTCTGTATTGCTTCGAGATTACTTCACAGTTTCCCTTGAGTAGGAGATAGAAGCCTGATGTATGAATTTTATTTGATATAAAATCGCAGAATGGCGAGAGTTGGAAGGTACCTCTGGGGCATTGGACTAGGTGATCCCCCAGCTAAAGCAGCCTCACCTAGGCTAGGTAGTACAGGATTGTGTCCAGGCAGGTTTTGAAAGTCTCCAGTAAAAGACTCCACAATCTCTGGCACCCTCAAAGAAAAAAGGTTTCTCCTTGAGTTCAGGTTGAACTCCCTGAATTCTGATTTGTGCCCATTGGCCCTTTTCCCATCACTGGGCACCACTGAAAAGAGACTGGTCCCATCTTCTTGAAACTTGCCCTTTAAATATTGAGAAGATCCCCTCTCAGTCTTCTCCAGGTGAAAGAGCCCCAGGTGTCTCAGGCTTTCCTCATGAGAGAGATGCTTCAGTCCCATGATCATCTTTGTAGCTCTCTGACTTTTGCTGGTAGTTCCCTGTGCCTCTTGAGCTGGGGGGCCCAGAACTAGACACAATACTCCAGATGTGGCCTCATTAGAGAAGAGTAGAGGGGAAGGAGAACCTCCCTAAACCTGCTGACCACATTCTTCTTATTGGATTGCTGGCTCATGGTGAACTTGCTGTACACCAGGACTCCCAGGTCCTTCTCGGTAGAGCCACTTTCCAGCAGGTCAATCCCTAACCTGTACTGGTGCATGATGCTATTCCTCCCCAGGTGGAGTACTCTACCCTTGCCTTTGTTGAACTTCATTAAGTTCCTCTCCACCCAGCTCTGCAGTCTGTTCAGCTCCCAGTGGCATCACAGTTTTCTGGTATCTGTGACTCCTAGTTTTGTATCATCAGCAAGCTTTCTGAGGGTACATCCCATCCCTTAATCCAGATCACTGAAGATGCTGAACAAAATGGGAAGCAGTACTAACCCCTGGGTAACACCACTAGCTACAGGCCTCCAGCTAGACTGCTGCTGACCACAACCCTTTGAGTGCTGATTTTCAGCCATTCTCAATCCACCTCACTGTTCTTTGATCTCACCCACACTTCCTAAGCTTACCAATAAGGATGTGTCAAAAGCCTTGCTGAAATTGAGGTAGACAAATCCACTGCTGTCCCCTCATCTACTGAGCTAGTCATGCCATCATAGAAGGCTGTCAGATTGGTCAAGCATGATTTCCTTTTTAAATCCATACTGACTGCACCTGATAACATTCTTTTTCTCCACATGCTTAGAGATGACTTCCAGAACAAGGTGTTCTGTCACCTCTACAGGGATGGAGGTGAGGCTGACTGCCTTGTAATTTCTCAGGTCCTCCTTGCCCTTTTTGAAAACTGGAGTGACATTTGCTTTTCTTCTGTCCTCTAGCACCTCTCTTTTAGAATAGAATTAACCAGGTTAGAAGAGACCTTTGAGATCAAGTCCAACCTATCACCCAACACTATCTAATCAACTAAACCACGGCACCAAGCACCCCTTCAAGTCTCTTCCTAAACACCTCCAGTGATGGTGGTTCCACCACCTCCCTGGGCAGCCCATACCAATGGCCAATACCTCTTTCTGTGAAGAACTTCTTCCTAACATCCAGCCTAAACTTCCCCTGGCACAGCTTGAGACTGTGTCCTCTTGTTCTGGTGCTGGTTGCCTGGGAGAAGAGACCAACCCCCACCTGGCTACAACCTCCCTTCAGGTAGTTGTAGACAGCAAGAAGGTCTCCCTGAGCCTCCTCTTCTCCAGCCAAAGCAACCCCAGCTCCCTCAGCCTCTCCTCATAGGGCTTGTGCTCCAAACCCCTCACCAGCTTTGTTGCCCTTCTCTGGACATGTTCTAGCAACTGAACATTTTTCTTAAACTGAGGGGCCCAGAACTGGACACAGGACTCGAGGTGTGGCCTAACCAGTGCAGTGTACAGGGGCAGAATGACCTCCCTGCTCCTGCTGGCCACACTGTTCCTGATACAGGCCAGGATGCCATTGGCCTTCTTTGCCACCTGGGCACACTGCAGGCTCATGTTCAGCCTACTATCAACCAGTACCCCCAGGTCCCTTTCTGCCTGGCTGCTCTCCAGCCACTCTGACCCCAGCCTGTAGCACTGCCTGGGGTTGTTGTGGCCAATGTGTAGAACCCGGCACTTGGATGTGTTAAATCTCATGCCGTTGGACTCTGCCTATCTGTCCAGTCTGTCAAGGTCCCTCTGCAACACTCTCCTACCCTCTAACAGCTCAACACCTGTGTGAGAGACTAAATCTTGCCTCTCCTGATGTGACTCAACAAAGATAAAATCACCTTTGCTGCTTGCCTAGACAGTAGCTGATGTGTATTGTGCAGAGCCACTGGAATTACTCTTGAGAAGGTGCAAAGATAACATTGCTCACTGGACCACAGCTGGCCTCACAACAATGGACCGAGGCCACCCTTGGGAATATGCATAAGACAAGACCCATCAGGTACCCCGGAAAGGGAGGATGGTGAGACAATAGATTCACCACATGGCCCCTGATTTCCTGAGGGACCATACTTGGACACATGCCTAAGGACTAAAAACTGTATAAAAGACTTGAGCAACTACTGGCTCAAGAGAAGAAAAGCACAGGAGAAGGACAATGCTGCTGAGAAGGAAAAGCCTGGGGCAATGCTGCTCTGAAGAAAAATGATAAGAAAATGACAGAGGCATCACCATGAAGCCTGGAAGAAGCAGAACCCTCTCTCCATGTCCTAAGTTCTGCCTGTTGCAACTCATGGAGCTGAAGAGGCTGCACAGAGGACCACATCTCTTCTACAGCCAAAGCCTCAGCACCGTTTCTCTACAGACACATCATCTCCTGCAGCACCTTTCCTCCACAGACTCAAACTGTCTTGGTGGGGTGATGGGTGTGATAATATAATTCCTTTCCTCTTCTCTCTCTTCTATTTTCTCTCTTTCCCCTTCTGATCCATCCACTTTGTGTAATAAATAGCCTCGCTGTTGATATTTTGGCCTCGTTTGTGCCTCTAATTTCACAATATGGGAATATTCAAAAGAACTGAGTCTCTCCCTCTCCAGACCGAGACAACCTGCCCCCCAGCTTGGTGTCATCTGCAAACTTACTGATGCTGGACTCAATCCTCTTGTCCATATCATCAATAAAGACAGTAAAGAGCATGGGGCCCAGCACTGATCCCTGGGGGACACCACTAGTGACTGGCCGCCAGCTGGATGTGGCACCATTCACCACCACTCTCTGGCCTCAGCCCTCCAGCCAGTTCCTAACCCAGTACAAAGTGCTGCTGTCCAAGCCAAGCCATGAGCTGACAGCTTGGCCAGGAGTTTGCTGTGGGGGATGGTATTTTTGTCCATGATCTTTCAAAAGTGATGGAGAGTGGCTTAGCAGTAACATAAGCCATCTGCTACAGTACCTATAGGTACATACTGTCAGGGCCCATGAATTTGTGTCTAGCTTGCCTAGATGATCTCTGACCTTTGACCAAGGGAGAGTCTTCCTTCCTCCAGTTTTTCCTCTTCCATCCAGAGGCTGGGGTTCATGAGGGCTGGTTTTCACAGTAAAGACTGAAGCACAGAAGGCATTTGGCAGCTCTGCCTTCTTCCTGTCTTCCATCACCAGGGCACCCATCCATATTTTCTCCAGTCTTCCTTTTCCTATTGATGTGCTTGAAAAAGCCCTTGTTGTCATCTACATCCTTTGCTAGGTTTAATTCCAAGAAGGTGTTGCCCTTTCTCATTGTATCCCTACATACTTGCAGTGTTTCTATATGCTACCACGTGGCCACTCCTTTTTTCCCATGTGCTATGAACTTCTTTCTTCCATCTGAGTTTTTCCAGAAGCTCCTTGCTCATCTATACAGATCTCCTCCCTCCTTTGCTCAATTGCTTAGTTCTAGGGACTCATCAGTCTTGACTTTGTAGTAAGCGGTGTTTGAATATTAACCAGCTCTCTTGGACCCCCTTCTTTCTAGAGTCTAATCCATGGGATTCCTGCATGCAGGTCTCTGAAGAGGTCGAAGTTAGCTCTTTAATACAGTGTTTTCTCTGGTTTTAGCATATTATGTATGTTGAACTTCCAAGTGTAAAATGCTCAAAATGCCAGAAGTAAACGCAGTTTCAAAAGAGCTAAAAGAGGAAGAGGTAATCAGTTGCTCTTTATGCTGTGGGTCTGGACATTGTCTTTAGGAAGTTTTCCTGGGTACTGATAGGCTCTTCTAAGGGAGTTATCACTCATTGCTATGTCTCGTTTGTTTGGTTTTTCCTTCTTTCTTTAAGATCTGCAATTGAGATTATTACACCTTTGTTTGAACTGTTATGGGAGATCTTAGGTGATGTGTCACAGAATGTAATAACCCTTTTTAAGTCAGATCATTTCATGTCTTCTGGTATTGGTCATAGAATCAGTAAGGTTGGAAGAGACCTCAAAGATCGTCAAGTCCAGCCTGTCATCCAAGACCTTATGACTACTAAACCATGGCACCAAGTGCCACATCCAGTCCCCTCTTGAGCACCTCCAGGGATGGTGACTTCACCACCTCCCTGGGCAGCCCATTCCAACGGCTAACAACTCTCTCTGTGAAGAACTTTCTCTTCACCTTGAGCCTAAACTTCCTCTGGCATAGCTTGAGACTGTGTCCTCTTGTTCTAGTGCTGGTTGCCTGGGAGAAGAGACCAACCCCTTCCTGGCTACAACCACCCTTCAGGTAGTTGTAGACACCAATAAGGTCTCCCCTGAGTTACCTCTTCTTCAGGCTAAACAATGGTTAGTGAAATCTATCAAAACCGATATGACAGACATGTATTTCTTACTCCATTAGGTTCTTTACCAGAGTTTGAGAGACTTACTGGAGTATGAAGGAAGTGTGGAAGATGATATGATGATAACGTTTCAAATCTCTCATACGGATCTCTTTGGCAATCCAATGATGCATGACTTAAAGGAAAATGGTGATAAAATTCCTATTACGAATGAAAATAGAAAGGTACACTCAAGTTCTTTAATGTAATCTGTAGTTTTTAGGTATTCTGTATGGCGCTTTATGAAAGTTCTTGCTTGTAATTGCTATAACATGATGTAGTTGTAAGCAGAAAAGGCTTCAGTTTTAAATGAAGCATTGATGTGTACATGCTTAGCCCCTGGGTGTGATGTTTCAGCTGTCTGAGAAATATTTGAGACTTGCCCTTCGTTATTAATGTGTAGAAGCTGAGCCTAGAGAAACCTGTGTGGAATTACAGAATTATGTGCCTTTTTCATAGTGTATTTGTGGCAGATACTTCAAGTGGCGAGTGTCAAAGTACTAAGGCTTTGTGGGGGATTGTTTCCTTACAGGAATTTGTCAATCTGTACGCTGACTACATACTCAATAAGTCAGTAGAAAAGCAGTTCAAGGCCTTTCGGAGAGGATTCCACATGGTGACCAATGAATCTCCTTTGAAATATTTATTTAGACCAGAGGAAATTGAATTACTTATTTGTGGAAGTAGGGTAAGAATCCTGAATGTACCCCAGAAAATGGAGCTTTTTGATCCTAAGTATATATAATTTAATTAGTGGTCATTTAAAAAAAAAAAAAATTCCATCTTCTTACAGAATTTAGATTTTCAAGCACTAGAAGAAACTACAGAATACGATGGTGGCTATACAAGAGACTCTCTTATTATTAGGTAATTTCTTTTCCCATTTCTGAAAGATGAAAAGCACTTTACTTTCCTGTTTCTTCATCATGAATTTTGTATTGTAAAACTGTGGGGTTTTTTAGTACTGGGGATGTGAGTTCACTTTACTCAACTAGTGTCACTAGAGAACAGCAGATAATGTAATTATTGTCTTTAGCTTCCAGTGAACTTTGGTTAAGCTTACAGGATGCTTTTTTCCTGGTTTTTTTCTTTCTCTTTAACCATATGGTTTATTTATCTCTGGTATAAATAGGGATGTTTCAGTAAATTACTACTGCTCTGCTTTTTTTAACCAACAAAAAAAACCCCAAAAAACCCACCACACAAACCACCAAACACTGACTTGATTGAATTGGTTGGGTGGAGTTTTCCCTAATTCAAAATCAGGTAAATTCAGTGTTTTTAACGTTCTTACCACCTTGTCCCTTTTGACTAGAGAACACTGAGCACATGTATCAGAGAAGTATCCTCTAGACCTTTTGCTAACAACTTAGGGAGTTCCTGCTAGGGTAGAAAGTGTTTAACAGCGCCTGCATTTCTCTGCTGTAGTGTGTAGGAAAGTGGGGTAGGAATGCAGTGTAGTGAAACCAGCTATCTCTTAGGAAATAGCAATGGTAAAACAAAGGAAGAATACTGCAGATGACTTGTCAGCTAAATTAACATTTGAAAACAGTTAAACTACAGTGCGTAATATTTCAGATTGGTAAATACGTTACTCTTAGTTTCAGTTTGCAAATGCAGCTTGTAAACTTGATGCTAAGACAGATTAGAATGACCTTGGAGGTTCAGTTACTTTTGAAAGTCTTATTTAAACCAAAGAAAATGTTACATTTACTGACTTTTTGATTTCTTCCTTCATAGGGAATTCTGGGAAATAGTGCATTCATTTACAGATGAACAGAAAAGACTATTCTTACAGTTTACAACAGGCACAGACAGAGCCCCAGTGGGAGGACTTGGAAAGTTAAAGATGATCATAGCCAAAAATGGCCCAGATACGGAAAGGTAAAAGGAGATATTAAACACAGACAACAAAACCAAACCGCTTTTGCTTTTTATTTATAATCAGAAGCAAATTCTGTGCTTTTAATTTGTTAACTCAGTTAAATCTGGAAGTTGAATCTTTAAGCAAGGTGGTTTCTCTTTACTGTCATTATTTTGGATTTGTGAAACCACAATGTATTTCTTTGCTTGTGCTGCATGTTCTCAGATCTAAGTTGTCTTTTTTTTATTTGTTTGTTTTTCCCGCAGGTTACCTACATCTCACACATGCTTTAATGTACTTTTGCTCCCGGAGTACTCCAGCAAAGAAAAGCTTAAAGAAAGATTATTGAAGGCCATCACATATGCCAAAGGATTTGGCATGCTGTAATAAATATAACAAAAGGGATTTAAAAAATGATGGTGATGTCCCTGTCCAAAAAGGCCATAAGATAGTGAGCTACAGTAGTCACCTGTGTTTGTGCCTCCCTTCTTTACTGGGGACATTGGGCTGGAACAGCAGATTTCAGCTGCTTCTATGAACAAAATCTTTATTTTTTTTTCTTTTAGCGTGAAAGTGTTACATATTCTTTCACTTGTATGTACAGAGAGGTTTTCCTGAATATTTATTTTAAGGGTTAAATCACTTTTGCTTGTGTTTATTACTGCTTGAAGTTGAGCCTTTTTGAGTATTTACAAGAAAACAAACTGTACTCTCCCGAGGAAAATATTGCCATCATTTGTAGACCATGTAACCTTCAAGTATGTGCTATATTTTTGTCCCTGTATCTAATCAAATCAAAAACTGTACTTTTTGAAGAGTTTGCTTTTGAAACTTGAAGTCTTGGAAAACAGTGTGATGCAATTACTGCTGTTCTAGCCCCCAAAGAGTTTCTGTGCAAAATCTTAAGAATCAATAAAGATGGAAGGGAGAACTTGGAATGTTAAATTGCAGCCTTGAGAACTTTACTTTAGTCACAGCACAACAATTAAAATTCATTTCACTATATGTTGTCTTCACATGTCTTGTAATAAACTGTGTTTTTAATTAGGAAACATTTCTTAGCATATGAAAGGGTAGAAATTTTAGTTACTCTTTTAAAAAGTTTACTGGGGAAAGTGCATTTTCAGCTGAACAGCTTTAGAGTAAGGCGTGAAGGTAGGAAGTTTTTGCTATATTATAAACAAAGCATGTGGAAGTGCACTTAAAATGAAGTTTTATTCTTAATTGCCTATTATGTTGACATTTTAAATAGACAATCCAAAGTCTTCCCTACATGTTATGTCATCACTATTTATTTAATGAATTGTTGTTCCTTCTTATCAAGGCACATGATCAGTGTTGCAACATAATCTAAAGGGACAGCTACTGTATTTTAATCTCATCTAACAATAAGCAAAATTGAACAATATAAAATGTAAGGCCTACTTCATGTTGTACACTTCCAACCATTAAATAAACTGTTAGAAAGTAAGTACTAAGGTTATATTCATCTAATACATAAAGTATTCCATAGGATTTTTAATTTAACTCTACAAATCATATCAGAAATAAATCCTTTACCTTTCGTAGTCTGTGTTTAATGTTAATTTCTCCTGTTGCAATAGACGATAAAGGGATTATGCGTTTTTAAGCGAAGCCTTAACTGGCATATCTCTTTAACCATGCAAGCTGCAGCAGATGTGCAGAGCTGAGCTTGTGCCTTGACAGTTGCTGTAACTGACTACTATCAATCCAACCCAGGACTGTGTGAAATTGGAATGACAAGGCCTAGTTTTTAAATCATTGGGAAAAGAAAAGATGTCTTTCAGGACTATTCTAAAAAAAATTCTTTCTAGTAATAGAAACAGACAACTGCTATGTAACTGTGATGCTGAATAAAAACGGTGACTTTTTTTCACTATGTTTCAGTGAAAAAGCAAGCAAGTTACTTCCTTACTTGGATAAATTGGATATTAAATTGTTTGAATAGAAAACATTGTACTACAGTGTAATTTGAGGATTACAGGTATGTAAAACTCTACAGGAGTGAAATGTAGTGCTGTGGAGTCCAACGATGCTCTGCTTCCCTCTCAAATCCAAGCCAATGCCAGATGGACTGAAACTTGTTTGGATGAGGTGGTGGTGGCTGTCTTTTGGTCTTTGATTTTTGAGGTGACGCTTAGGGCACACATTCCTGAATGTTCACTTCCTTGCCTGTCCTTGAAGAGGAAAAGACAAGATACCCTACCTCTCACTAGGGCAGCTGACAGCAGTGCTGGTTGATTCCTTCAGCTGTGGGACGTCTTTTACCCTAGGTGACAAGAATAAGGTTTGCTGAGTGCCTTGAGGTGTTCGTTGCAAGTGTGAGCCACATCCTGGTACTGCTGTGTGGTATGTACTACTTCAGTACTCTAATACTTTTAAGCTGTATCCCTATCGTGTGTTTTTTTCTGTTGTAGCTATGGGTGGTGGCTGTGCCCAGTTTACCAGTATGTAAGATTCATACTGGGTTTTTCTAGATAGATCCAAAAGCTGGGCAGACAGCACAACTGGATGGCAATACAAAGTTCTCTAACTGGAGTGTTGACCCTGGAAATACACTTTGTGTCTTCCTTTAACATTAGGATTAAATTGATATATAATTGTATTGGCCTTTAAAAGAACAAGTTCTTTTTCAAGGAATCATTTTCAGATAAGATGTAAATACTTTGTATTTGACAGATTTCCCATTTAAATAGATACCACCTGCCCAGAAATGGTGTTGTATTGAAACCTTATCTCCCTAGCAGTGTCATAAGTGTGTTGACAGTCCAGCAGCAGCAGTTTATAAGGTTTAAGGGAAATCCTGAAGTCTTTAATCTGCAGACTGCTCTCCTGCCCTACAGAAGGTCCAGTCAGTCTCCTATTGCTTGAAAGGTTTGTGTAAGTGAGGAAAACACTGGTTTTAAGATTGGTGCTTTTTCTAGGCTCCAGGCACACCCAGAATCTCTTTCACCCTCACTTAGTCTTTCAGCAGTATTTAGCAAACTTTAGGTCTACAAAGCTTACCTCCAGAAATTTAGGTGCAGTTAGATGTCACTGAAATAGCTCTCTTGAATGAGACAGAAGGGGAGCCCTTCAGAGGTAGCCCCTCAGAGGTAACAGGCTGATGCCAGTGTGCTGGGGTTCTCCAAAAAGTTAACGAGAAAATATTTTGGTCTTCTCATGACAATTTATTCTTTGAGCATTTGCTACTGCACCCTAATAGGCTGCTGAGGTGCTTCTAACCTTGGAGCAAAGGAAACATCAGGCTTTTGTCTGTGTTTTGTAGCATCATATGCCTTGAAAATGCAAGATTAGAGGAAAAGAACCATCTTAAGTACAGAACAAATGGAGAATTTTATTAGGATTTTGTTAGGAGTGAAGGACTAAGATATGTTTAGCTCTTATAGATATGTTGGTGCAAAACTGCATGAATAGAGCTCACACTTCAAAAGATGAAAGTTTTTGTTACTAAAAATGTTTCAAGAACAGCCATTGGGAGTGAGCACAGTTCAGTCAACTAAGGATTAATGTTTTGTGAACTTCCAACTGCGCTTACCTTCTTTTGGGCAGGCAGTAACCTGACTCAGAACTGTGGCAGCCAAGGAGATTGTCTCCAGGCCTGTGCTTTGGGGAAAGCTGGTGCTGCCATGGGCTGGCAATGAGTCCAGGGCTCCCAGCAGCTCTATGTTACAGTACTTGACCCATGTCTCTCACCCAACAGTGGTCTTCACTGCTGAAGCAGGAGCTCCATATCATGTAGGTGTGATATCCCTCATGGGCTGAGCCTTTTCCACTGTGTGGGCAACTCAGATGCTTGCCTGTGTTTCTGCCTTGTGGAGCAGACAGTAGAAGACAGATTCCCACTGCTGATGTTCAACAGAAGGACAGCCCCCACAGTATCAGCTTTAAGGCGTTTCCCTAGTACTTTGTAGCCAATTGCCTCCAGGTACAGTCTTAATCTCATGAGGGGATTAAAAATCTCCTGGTTGTCTTTTAAGAATTCTCAGGATGAAGATAGCTCAGTTGTACTCAATGTTTGATCAGTCCCTTATTTATTATGCAGAAAAACTCCAGCATTTCGTCATGCAAGATGGAGCAGAAGCTTCTCCCTTCCAAGGTTAGCTATGCAAAATCAAGCCTTTCCCAACAAGAGCTTAGATAATTATGGTTAGTCCCAGAATCACAGACTTGTGATAAGTCCCCTACAGTTCCCATTTACACTACTTGTGCACAGCCTAAACTAGATTTCAGAATTAATTAAATGACTGAACTTGTCTCCAAAGTCAAGACCATCAGGAATGTGAAATTAAGAAATTTGGGTTTAATACTGTATTGTAAAAGAGGCAGTGATTTGGAAATAGAGTTGATGCTGTTGTTTGCCTTTAGACAAGTCACTTCTCATTCGGATTAATTCATTTGGAGAACTTGTGAAATAATGGCTTGTATTTTTATCCAGTGTTTCATCTAAAGGCATCTTCAGCTGTTGATTTTTACTCCTTTTCATTGACAATATTGAAAGGAGTGTCTCACTGCTGGATTTCTCTAAGCAGTAATTTTAAAAGGTATTTGCTAGGTGACCTTAGCTGCATGCTGCACAGCTGTAAGGTTTCTGTCTTCAGAGCTTTGCTGTCATTAAGTCATGATGTGAGGAGCAGACCCACAGTTGAAGAGCTGGCACATTGCATCCTGATGTACCACTTTGTCACTGAACGTGGGAATCTCTCTCCGCCCCCACCCCCCCTGTTGCCCCGGAAGTTTCCACTGCATCCTTGGTTGAGTTTCTGGTAAGTGGCATCGTGGTCAAGCCTGAAACACAGTGGCTCGTTCACTGCAACTGGAGATCAAATGGACCAGGGGCTGCGTAGGCTGTTGAAAGCTGCCGGGACAGAATACACATGGAGCAGAAAAAGCAACTTTTGCAGTGATGCACCTGTGGCTTGTGTCTCCTGTGAGCTTTTTTCTCTGAAGAGCAGAAGGTGGGACATGGTAGGTGTTGGCTTGGGGTCTCGTGTTCTTGAACAGGAGGGAATTTTGCAGGCCTACAACCACAAGCAGAAGCTTGTGATCTTTGAAAGCTGCAGTATTCTATATTTCTTTTCTAGAAAAATGTAATCTTTCTTCCATTAGCATGCACATTTGCATTTCTCTGAAACCTACGAAATGAAACATCGGTCCCTCTTCTGCAGTGGCTGGAGAAGTCACATTAGCTGGGGTGGGGGGTGTAAGTGAAAGGCTAAGATGGGAAATTGGGGTGGATTGGGAGAAAAAAATTAAGTGGGAAGAGAAACAATTGGAAAATAGATTTTGATTTAGACTAGGAAGCGTGAAAGAAGTAGAGACTTGGTTTGGGTTTATATGGGTTTTTTTAACCAAGGACAGTTGTAATGGATCTGGGGAAGATGAGGGGGTGGTAGGCAGGTGGTTCTGATCACAGTTGTGCTACTTTGCAGTGTGCAGGTGTGGGTTTCTTCTGCTCTGCAGTACTTGTAGAACACATACAGAGAGCAGCCCTGTGAAGTAGTTTGTGTTTAGCCAGTACGCTTGCATTCCAGGGATGTTTGTTGCTCTGTATGTACCCTACTCCAGGATTTCTCTGTAGGGAAATGTCTAAGAGACAAGGATATGAGAGATGCAAAAGAGGGTGGGAATTGATATTATATTTTAGGATAACAAAAGGGAATTAGGAACTGCTACATTGTCTTCCTGGGTGGATCTGTACATAGGTTTGAGACTTACAGCAGAACTGACTCAAAGTCAGCCAGGGATTGCTGGAGTCAGTCATGCCTTCAGAATGACCCACAGGACAGCTGAACTGTGAGCATCTATGCATGCAGGGATGCTGCAGCTCATTCAGGCTTGGCTGACAACTAGTACTGAGCAGTGTCAAGTGAAGATAAAAACTGCACAGCTGAAAGGGTTGTGGCTGAACTGTTATGTGCAAAGCTGGCATGAAGCCACACCAAAAGCTCTGGTGCATGTTCCTCCTGTGCCAGTGCATTCAGGTACAGAAAAAAAAATCCCATAACTCTATCTTCCCACTTCATCCTTTTGCTTCCAGGTCTGTGTAGTACAGCAGTGCAAGCAATGATGCTCACAAGCAACTGTTTGAACATTTTTATATCTTGTGCTGCTGCATTTGATTTCTGTATTTCTTGCTGCAAGTATTTAACATTTGAGCAGCAAGGGGTAAAGATCAGATGAGTTAATGATGCAGTTAAGGGAGTTTTATTATTTCCTCATGTATTTTACTCCAAAAAAGGGAAGCTCAGCACTAGAATCTTTCCTAGATAAAAGCTTGTTTTCAAATGAATAATCTCTCTTGTGCTGTGTACACTGATCTATTTTTAATTCTGCTTTTTAATAGGACATTCTGGCCTCACCAATGTGGATATTTCTTGTCAGGACACAACACACTTATTTATAAATGAGCATCTGATAAGGATTGCTCCTGGGGTAGTTGTTTTCCATTGAATCTCTGGGGATAGTCTCTTATTCCTAAACTAAACTCCCCAAGTGGATGTCCTTTTTCCAACAAAATTCCTGTCAGTTGCTTTGGAGTAGAGCTGCAGCTACTTGGCTCTGCCCTGGCCAGGCTCCTTTCCGTCCTGGTTGCAACAGCCAGCCCAGGTGAAAGCATCGCTTCTGTGCCAGGATTTGTTCCAGACAGCAGAAGACCTCAAGCCTCTCAGGCAATCATGCTCCAGACCTACAGCTTTTTGGATAAGCAGTTTGACTTTATCATCCAAGCCTTTCTCTTGCTACCTTTGATTTTGGAGCACAGAAGCCACCTTGGTGTCTCAGCTCTAACAAACATTTACTAGCTTTGAGTCACTTGTTTCTGAGACCACCTGCTGCTACCACTGACTTCTTCAGAGGATGATTGTAGTCCCTTCTTTCTTTCATGCTCTTGGCTTCTCCCAAAGGTACAGTGGGTGGCCTGGAGCCAGGGCTCAGTTGCTGTGTCCCCATGCAGACCAGCAGTTGCAATGGGGGACACTGCAGGTGCAGAAGCAATGGTGATCTGCCTGCTGCCTCTGACTATTGTGGCTGCATGATTGTGGGTGGTAAAAATGGAGTGTTTAAGCAAGGTGGGAGCCTCCAGCATCCATATCCTGCTGTTTTTTTACCTTTCCTCTGGGAATCTTCTATTCCAGGGTTGGTTGCAGCCTCTAGAGTCTCCCACTAGGTGATGGCATGATTAGTTGGTCTTATCCTCCAAGTTTCCTCTGTAATTTTTTATTTTAGTTTAACTCAGTTAACATAGGTGAGAGTGAAGCCCTGTAGGGCTGAAACCTGTATGGAGTAGATAGCTCTGCTTTGCTATGCAATAATTCTCCCACCCTCATTACTGGGGATGGCTAGGGATGGGAAGTGTGCTTCACCAGAGATGTCCCTGTCACCCATCAGTCTGGCATGGGCCCCTTCTGGCCACCAAAGTTTAAGTGTAAATCAGTTGCAGAAAGCTGCCTGGTTAATATGAAAGGGGTTTTCACATTTGCTTTCTCAAGGGTTCCAGGTCAGTGAGTCTCTTGTGTAACAGCTTCTCTTCCCCTGTGGCAGCAAGCTGAGCTACTTGGTGCTGCAGTTTTGAACTTGCATGGCACTTTCCATGCTCCTTCTTCGTTCTGTTTGTCCTCCTTCAGCTACCAATGTTTGCAGTTAGGTTAAAGCAGGTGAAACTGTTTCAAGGCAGTTGGCATTCACCCTGAATTGGAAATATTTTGACTGGGGCATGCGGTGGTTGTAGCCAGGTGGGGGTTGGTCTCTTCTCTTCCAACCTGCGTGTTGTATTGTATTGTATTGTATTGTATTGTATTGTATTCTCCCAGGCAACCACCAACAGAACAAGAGAACACAGTCTCAAACTGTGCCAGGGGAGGTTTAGGCTGGATGTTAGGAAGAAGTTCTTCACAGAAAGAGTGATTGGCCATTGGAATGGGCTGCCCAGAGAGGTGGAGGAGTCACCATCACTGGAGGTGTTTAGGAAGAGACTGGATGAGGCACTTGGTGCCATGGTTTAGTGATTAGAAAGTGTTGGATGATAGGTTGGACTTGATGATCTCAAAGGTCTTTTCCTACCTGGTTATTCTATGGATTCTCCTTCTCCATCCTTTGCTTCTGCAACTTGGCATGTTGGACTCCACGCTGCAGACTTCCACCTTCACTTGTTTCCAACAAGACGACAGGAACTATCTGTGAGCAAAGCATATTTTTTTCACCATCAGATAGGTCATTGTAAGGAGGAGCCTCCTCAGCATGAGTTACTCTCTCCTCTGCAGGTTTAGTACAGTTGGTACCTTCAGGCCAACTTGAGATCACCACCACCAGACCAGGTCTTTCAAGATTTCCCATTCGAGCTCTCTGTGCTATCAGAGCCATCCACTTGGACCATGTGGCATCTGTTGCATGATGTGGTGTGGAACCTTTGCCTTTGAACATCCAATTCAAAACTGGTAATCTGGGAGCTAAGAGAAGTTGTGACTCAATTCCAATTACTTCAGAAGCAGCTTTTACTCATTCATAGGCAGCTAGAATCTCTCTCTCTGTTGGAGTATAATTTCACTCTGAACCTCTGTAGCCTCAACTCCAGAAACCAAGAGGATGTCCATGTGTCTTACCTGGAGCTCTTTGCCACAGGCACCAGGTTGGACCATTGTCACTTGCAGCTGTATACAAAATGTTCTTAATGTCTGGACCATCTCGGACAGGTCCCAGACCCATTGCTTGGACTACTTCTTGTTTTATCTGGTCAAAGGCTGCTTGTTGTTCAGGTCCCCAGTGGAAACTGTTTCTCTTTTGAGTCACATCATACAGACGTTTCACAATCTGACTGTATCCAGGGATGTGCAGTCTCCAAAATCCCACTACTATCCCAAAGAAACGTAGAGTTTCTTGCTTGTTCATGGGATTTGCCATGGTAGAGACTCTATTTACCACATCCACTGGAATGTGTTGGCGTCCAGCCTGCCACCACACTCCCAGAAACTGAATCTCTCTGGCAGGTCCTTTCACCTTGTCTCTCTTGATGGTGAAACCTGCATTCAGAAGAATGTCAATGATTTTGTTACCTTTCTCAAAGACTTCTTCAGCAGTTTTACCCCAGACGATGATATCATCAATGAACTGGATGTGTTCTGGAGCACCACCTTTCTCCAGAGCATCATGGATCACTGCATGACAGATGCTTGAGCTGTGGATCCAGCCCATTGGCAATCTGTTGAAAGTGTACTGGATTCCTCTCCAGGTGAAAGCAAACTGAGGCCTGCATTCCTCTGCTATAGGAATAGAGAAGAAGGCATGTAGTGGGTTGAGGCAGCCCCCTCCCCACCACAGGCAAAATAATGACTCTGACAAATGGATTGCAAAAGTGATGGAAAAGTTTAAATAGAAAAGGGTGAATGTGCACAAAAGAACCAGAAACAGTGACAGAAGAAACCCCAAAACAGACATGGATACATCCCATCCCCACCTGAGGGAGGGCCCAAGACCCCCAGGGCTCGTTCTTCACCCCCCCACTGCTAGGCTAGTCTCAGCTGGCCAGGCCTGAGACCGCCCATCCCCCTGGCCTTGGCCTAGCCAGGCCCAAGGCTGGGAGACGTCTCCCCCAGTTATCGGGTGCCGGCGAGGGAAGAAAGAGAAAGAGGCAGACCCCACGCTGGATTTTATAGCGGTGCAGGGAATTGTGGTAGGAGATACCTGGTTTCCTGTGTCCACCCACTGGGCTGGACTTCTGGACACAGGAAGTACACCATGCAGCAAAGGGCATCCAGCCCAAACCACCACAAGGCATTAGCAACGTCTATGGTAGCATACCATTTGGCCTCTTTGGATTCCAGCTCATACTGCAGTTCCATCATGTCTGGTACTGCTGCACTCATAGGTGGAGTCACTTCATTCAGGGCATGGAAGTCGACTGTCAGACGCCAGTCTCCATTCGGCTTTCGCACAGGCCACACTGGACTGTTGAAAGGTGAATGAGTTTTGCTGATGACTTTCTGACTCTCCAACTGATGAATCAGATTCTGAAAGGGCAACAAAGAGTCACGGTTGGTTCTGCATTGTCTGTGATGCACAGTCTGAGAAGCAACTGGCAGTTTAATGTCCTGAATCTTGTGTTGTCCCACAACTGCAGATTCATCAGAAAGCTCAGGTCTAACAGACAGCTTAAATTTTTCTCCATCAATTTCTACAGATGCTACTCCAAAAGCCCATTTGTGACCCTTAGGGTCTTTTAAATGCCCTTCTCTCAGAAAATCATTTCCCAAATTACAAGGTTCATCAGGTCTGGTCACAACTGTATGCTTCTTCCACTGTTTACCAGTTAAACTTATATCAACTTGTGTCTTAGTTAACTCTTGAGATCCACCAGTGACTCCCAGAATAGTTACAGGCTCTGATCCCTGATAATTTGATGGTATTATGGTGCACTGAGCCCTGTGTCAACCTAGGCCCTGTACTTCTGAAATTTTGAAGTGCCAGACCACTGGATGTACACATCCCAATAGATTCTGTTATCTCTGTTATCCCTCTCCTCCCCCTGATGGGAGGCAGGGCACCTCTAATTATGGGGAATACATCTGCCTGTGCAGTTAGCACAGTGTCCAGTGTTGGAATTGGAATCACTGTTGGAGCTATTAGAGTTGTTCTGGGAAACTGAGGAAGTAACAGCCACCCTTCTGGTATTGCTACTCGGGCTCTGTCACGCTGCAGTTCCCTTAGTCTCCTGAAAAGATCAGAGGTTGGTTGACCATCCCATCTGTTAGAATAGAATAAACCAGGTGGGAAGAGACCTTCAAGATCATCATGTCGAACCCATAATCCAACACTATTTAATCAACTAAACCATGGCACCAAGCACCCCATCAAGACAGCAATAAGGACTCCCCTGAGCCTCCTCCAGGCTAAGGAACCCCAGCTCCCTCAGCCTCTCCTCATAGGGCTTGTGCTCCAAACCCCTCACCAACTTTGTTATCCTACTCTGGACACGTTCCAGCAAGTCAACATCTTTCCTAAACTGAGGGGCCCAGAACTGGACACAATACTCAAGGTGTGGCTTAACCAGTGCAGTGTACAGGGGCAGAATGAATTCCCTGCTCCTGCTGGCCATGCTATTCTTGATACAGGCCAGGATGCCATTGGCCTTCTTGACCACCTGGGCATGCTGCATGCTGATGTTCAGCCTACTGTCAACCAGTACCCCCAGGTCCTTCTCTGCCTGGTTGCTCTCCAGCCACTCTGACCCCAGCCTGTAGCACTGCATGAGGTTGTTGTGGCCAATGTGCAGCACTCGGCACTTAGATGTGTTAAATCTCATGCTGTTGGACTCTGCCCATCTGTCCAGTCTGTTAAGGTCCCTGTGCAGAGCTCTCCTACCCTCTAACAAATCCACACTTGCCCCCAACTTGGTGTCATCTGCAAATTTGCTGATGACTGTCTCAATCCCCTCATCCAGATCGTCAATGAAGATATTAAAGAGGATGGGGCCCAGCACTGATCCTTGGGGCACACCACTAGTGACTGGCCGCCAGCTGGATGTGGCACCATTCACCACCACTCTCTGGGCTCGGCCCTCCAGCCAGTTCCTGACCCAACGCAGAGTGCTGCTGTCCAAACCATGGGCTGCCAGCTTGGCCAGGATTTTGCTGTGGGGGATGGTGTCAAAGGCCTTGCTGAGGTCCAGCTTTTCCCACATCTACCAGGCAGGTCACCTGATCATAAAAGGAGATCAGGTTGGTCAGACAGGACCTGCCTTTCCTAAATCCATGCTGGCTGGGCCTGATCCCTTGGCCATCCTGGAAGTGCTGTGTGATTGCACTCAAGATGACCTGTTCCATAATCTTGCCTGGCACTGAGGTCAGGCTGACAGGTCTGTAATTCCCTGGCTCCTCCATCCGACCCTTGTGCATGGACATCACGTTGGCCAGTTTACAGTCTTCTGGGACCTCTCCAGTGAGCCAGGATTGTTGAAAATGATGGAGAGTGGCTTGGCCAGCTCATCTGCCAGCTCTCTCAGCACCCTAGGATGGATCCCGTCTGGTCCCATGGACTTGTGGAGATCCGGACTTGTGGAGATCCAATCGGCTGATAAGATCTCTAACTACTTCCTCCTGGATCACAGGGAAGGTATAAAAAATGCTGGTTCTCACCAAGTTGATCACGCAGAGTTATCCAAATACTCCCACGTGATTGCCTCTGGTGTCTGTTTTGGTTTGACCTGTTTTGGAATGGCCTCCTTGGAGCATGTCTAACAGCTGAAATTTGTATCCATCTGGTGGAAGAATTTGAATTATCTTCTTGTGCCAATTTGGATATGGAGTTTTTTAATTCCTTCTTCAGCTCTTTCATGCAATTCTTTATCTCTCCAGACAGAGTTTCAATGGCTGAAACCAAAGAAACATGTGAGACTATCCTCCAGTTGTCTCATTTGGTCAGTGAAATGGCCAACTGTAGGAGGTGTTCCCCCATAATTTCTTGCCACAATTCTGCTTGCCAGAATAGTAGCATAATTAGGAGGAGCAAGTTTGATGAGCTTTTTAGCAAGACTTGTTCCCACAGGAATTTCATTAGGATTCAGAGTACCATGGTCTCCATGCATCACCTCTCTCACAGCAAATTCTCTCAGATGCTTAATTCCCTCGTCCATGGAGTTCCAAGGCTTGGGATTCCATGGAAGGTGTGACAGTTTTAGGCTGTGCTTTTAAGAAAAGACAGCCACAGAATTCTCTAGCTGAATGTTTTGGTGTAAAAAGGAAAACAAAGATAATCCTAAACTAATTTCATTGGTAGATCAGTAGGAATGTAACTTTAAGGATTTTAGTCTGAGTGCAGCCTGTGCATCTGTTTCTGTCTGTGCAGCTGCTTTCTTTCTTCTGTTCTTGGTGGTGCTGACCTTGGATTTCTGAGATAAAAAAACTAATTTTTTCCCACTTAACAAGTGCTTTGAACTAACAAAATTTCCCTTAATATCCATTTCCTCTCTTTAATCCTTTTTTGGAAAAGGGGAGGAAGGGGGGAAAGGGGTTTTGGGGGGAACCCTCCTCTGGAGGGGGTTTCTGTGTTACATTCGTTCCTATATATTTTTGTATATACTGTAAATACTTTGTATTTTGAATATATTCATTGCATGTAATTGTGCTTGTAAAATACAGCCTTTTCCATTCCCTTCTCCGACTGAGTTGGCTGTGGTGTGTGTGGTGGAGGATTGCCTTTTCTCACTACCACATAAATAATTGGCTGCCCCAACGTGGGGCTCGGATGCAGGGTGAAATTTGCTTGATTTATTTCTGCTCAGATCAGGGGGCAAGCATGAAGATGCTGTGGGTTTTTAAACAATTAGTTTTCTCAATTTTCAGCGTATTGATCTACAAATATTTGGTGGGCCTGCTGTGTGATCGTTTAGGCAGGTACTTAAAGTACAAATTGTACTTATGGTTTAAGTATATGATTCAGCTTCTCTGTGATCAGTTTCTGGGATTCTTTTGGCTTAAGTACGGGAATGTGACTGCTACAACACTGCCCATTGAGATACGTGAGTTTAAGTTTCCAGTAGGTGAAAGAGTAATTCAAAGTGATGGCTGGTATCCAAAGGTGATTTATTTGATGTGTGTAATCGGGCTGCTGGTAGTGATTAATGTGTTCTTGTTAGTAGCTATGATATGGGAGAAGAAGGTACTAAGACCTGTTTCATTTTTAAGCATAGACTGAAGCAGAGGAGACCTGCCTCTAACTCAGCCCCAGAGATTTCTAGTGATGAGGAGTGGAGAATCTGAATCAGTTAAGAATAGACCTAAACAGGTTATGGGGAAGGCTGCTTTGAACGGTGCTGTTGGTGATTCTGGCAATCAGGCAGCAGCAGCTCCTAACATGGCGTCTCTCACGTCCTCGGCAGGCATTAGAGGGGCAAAGCCATTTCCTTCTTCTTCGTCAGGACCAGAAGTGTCTTCTGTAGCAGCTGTTCCATCTCAAAACCGGTCAGCTTCTGTTAAGGCGGCTGTGCATTCAAACACGGCTCAAATTAAGCAAGTAGCAGCTTTAGATAAGAGAGGTGGAAGGCACAGAGCTGATCCAGGAGCTGATGGGGGAGAGCAGCAAGATACTGCAGCTGATGAGGGAACTTCTGCTAAAAAAGAGCCTGCTGAGGAGGAAGAGAAGGTTTGTCTTAAAGTTATAGCTGAGTTACTGAGACCACCACTGGATGGAGATCCAGCAGGGCAGATTGCAGGTCCTGGTAAGACAGCAGCCAGTGGAGGTGCTGCTGAGCTTAAAGAGATCCTTAGGAGAGTGGCAGCAGGATTATGGGGACAACAACTACAGGAAGATGAGGCAGAGGAGTCATCAGATGATGACATGCAGCATACTAGTGCCCTCGCCAAGAATTGAGGCATGTGAGGAAGGATTACATCAAAGCAGAGAATGAGCCAGTTCTAGCTTGGCTTGGTAGATGCTTCAGTATAGGTGCACCAGCTCTAATAGTGGGAGACAAGTCAGCATCTCAACTAGGCACTCTCTCAAAGGGTAATGGAATAGATAGACATCTAGGCAGGTGTCTCGGTAAGGTTTCTCCATGGGTACGCCTTTTATTGGCAGCTCTCATGAGATACCCATCCTGAGATGATCTTCCTCGGAATCCTAAACCCTGGACTACCATGGATGAGGGAATTAAGCATCTGAGAGAATTTGCTGTCAGAGTGGTACTCTATGGTAATCATGGAACTCTGAATCCTGATGAAATTCCTGTAGGAACTGGTCTTGCTAAAAAGCTCATCAAACTTGCTCCTAATTATGCAAATATTCTGGCAAGCAGAATTGTGGCAAGAAATTATGGTGGAGCTCCTCCTACGGTTGGCCATTTCACTGATCAAATGAGACAATTGGAGGACAGTCTCACATGTGTTTCTTTGGTTTCAGCCACTGAAACTCTGTCTGGAAAAACTGAGAATTGCATGTCATTCTGCTTGTAAAATACAGCCTTTTCCATCCGCTTCTCTGACTGAGTTAGCTGTGGTTGTGTGGAGGGGGAGTTGAACTTTCTCACTACCACATGAGGTAGGTATGTCATAAGAGCTGCCAGTAAAAGACGTGTCCACAAATCTTACCAAGCTGGCTATGTATTCCACTATCTTTTGAGAGGATTCCAAGCTGAGATGCTGACTTGTCTCCCACTATTAAAGCTGGTGCACCTGTATCAAAACACCTGCTAAGCCAGGCTGGATTTGGCTCATTCTCTCCTCTGATGTAATCCTTTCTCACATGCCTAATTTCCTGTCTAGGTCTGTTTGCTGTTTGGATGTCATCTTGTTCATCATCTGTCTCATCATCTTGAAGTGGCTGTCCCCATAATCTTGCTGCTACTCTCCTAAGGACCTCTTTAAGTTCAGAAGCACCCCCATTAACCGCTGCCCTACCAGAACCTGTATCGTGTCCTGCATCTCCACTATTCAGTGATGATCTCAATAATTCAGCTATATCTATAAGGCAGACTTTCTCTCCATCCTCCGAGGGATCTTTTTTAACAGAAGTTCCCTCACCAGCAGAGGGATCTTGCTGTTCTCCTGAGTCTGCTCCCATCTCTGGCTTGCGCCTGCCCCTTCTATCGAAAGCTGCAATTTGTTTAACTGGGCCTGTGTTTGAATTTACAGCAGGCTTAGCAGAAGCAGTGGGAGTTTGCAAGGAGGCAGCATCGGCAGGCAGACTTTGAGATCCAGCAGCTATTGCAGAGGTCACCTCCAGTCCTGCTGCTGTGGGAGGAAATGATTTTGTCTCTCTAAAGGCTGCCAGTGAAACTGTGGCTGCCATCTTAGATACTACCGTTGTGGGCTGCATTTGCCCCCCCGTGCCACTGGCTGAATGCCAGAACTGCTGGTGGTCCCATTGAGAACTGCCTTACTGATAACTCCCCCTGCCTATTCCTAGCTGTTTCCCCTGTCTCTTCATCACTAGAAATCTGTGGATTCAAATTAGAGCTGCTTCTCCTACACCTATGGTGTCTAAAAATAGAATATTTATTAGCTGCTCGTCTCTCCTGCTACAGTGCAAGTAACAACAACACAACTATTATCACCAACAGCAGATTCACAACACAGCAAATAAATGACTTTTGTCCTGGTTGGGCATGACCAGAGCCACACAGGTTTCAGTAAGAGCCTCTAAGAAGCAGGGCGAGATAAACAAAAGAAAACATGCACAGAGACTTGTCCAGACTTTCCGGCAACATAAAGTCAGCAAACCTGTTTGGCAGGTACCCTGACCACTCACCACTGTGCTGATGCTCAGAAGGTGATTGGCTAAGTTTCAAATCACTTTGCTGCCAGTGGTCAGTTTTGTTTCAAAAGCAGTTAATAGAAGGGTTCTTTGGTAACCCTTCGCCTTTTTTTCCTTTGGGCTCCTGCCCCTCTCCCGGCCTGCTGGCTGCATGCTACTCGCCCATCCCCCTCCGCCGCTCACCACGCGGTTTCAGTTTTGCTTTCAGTTTGGACAACGTGCCTGGATCCTATTCTACTTTTCCCTGGCTTTACAAAATTACACCAAGAACATAATTCTGGATTATAAATTTTCCTGACTGCTGCTCTCAACACCACGTCTTGGACTGATCCGAATTTTCCGGACTGAATGTTGCTTCCATAAGTGATCCTGATTAATGACTTCATAAAAGCATATTGGACATTAATTTCCTTCTTTCTGCCTTTGCTCCATCAGGAGCATGGAGTCAGGAATTGAGGCTCCTCGCTCTCCCTTCAACCTTGAGTTTGATATCAGAAGTGTAGTTAATCGAATCCTTCCTCTATCTAAAGTGTTCACATCATTAGTATTACCAGCGTTTTGTGTAATTAATTCCCCAGCGGATACCCAAACCTGAACAAATTGTAAAGAAGTTTATTGACGTTTGGAGTGGAAGTTTATTATTAATAAATTTATTAATACTTTTATTAATCGTCCCACTTATCAAACATTAGTAGCCTTTTTACTGATCATTTCAACTTTGGAATCCCAGCTGCTACTGCTCACATAACTTTCACCTACAGGAATGCTAAATTCATATATTTCTTCAGGTAAAGTAGTTGTAGTCACATTCCCATATTTCTTAAGCCAAAAGAGCCCTAGAAAGTGATCATACAACAGTTGCAATTTGTACTTAAACCAAAGGTACAATTTATATACCAGATATCTTCCCAGCTTATCAAACATTATCCTGATACACCATTTGTAAATTATCACCATAAGGGCAGAATACATCAAATGCCACAGAACCCAAAACAGCTTCATTTTGCTTCCTTAATCTGAGGAGGAATTAAGCAATTGCCCTACATTGAATAGGCACCAATTCTTTTGTGTAATGTGGTGAGTTAAGTTTCCCATTCACATTAATTAAGCGCAACCAACTCAGTTGGAAGCAAACAGAAGCTTTATTTACAAAGCAAAAACTACACTCTGCAATGGAATGCAATGAATATGTACAGTATTTACAATATTATACAGGTATTTACAATTAGAAAATAGCACATAACCCCCCGTACCCTCTCTGCAGGGAAGCTGCTCCACTCCCCCTCAAAGCCTCCTCCCCAACCTGTAACAGAAGAAAAGAGGAGCCAAGAAGAAGGAATGTTAGTTCAAAGAAGCAATGTTAGTGTTCTCATCTTTTCTCAAGGCCAGCCAGAATCAGGTATTTATCTCCCTGAGCAAAGCAGAACAGACAAGACAACAGGAGAAAATAAAAGGAATGGAAGTGAAATGTGGAAGATGTTTTGGAACAACTACTCAATGAATCTGTTTGGAATAATCTTTTGTTTTCTTTTTTACACCCAATAGTCATTTATTTATATTTTTCTACTTTTCTGCTCAAAATCTACAGCTAAATTTTAAAGGCATAACCTAAAACTGCCACAGGACAGCACCCTCATCTTTTCTGTCTGCACTCTCATCTGACACATGGAGAAATCTGACCAGAAATGACAGAATAAATTTGCTGTAGTGGCAGCTGATGTGCTTGGAATGGCATGAAATGCTTTCCTAGAAAAGCGCTGCAGCTTTTTGTTGCCAGACATAAGCTTTTTTTAATTAATGTTCATGCAAGTGGGATTGGAGGCAGCTGTGTTACTGACAGGAGATGAAGTGTTGGGTTTTCAGTAGTCAAAATCCATTAAAAAACCTATCTCTGGATCATTTCTTTCACCACAGAGTACCCAAAATTGCTGCTGTAAGAGAAGCTTCCTTGTGTCAAGCATTCATTGGATACTGTGAACAAGAAGCCCCAAGGACTTGCTTGAAACAGCCTAAATCTGAAAATAATTTGAAAATCGTGGGAATCTCACTGAAGCTTCTTGAATTAATTATCTGCCCTGTTCTGTGAGTAAAATACTTGTCCTTCAATGTGGAACTGGCAATCAGGTATCCTTTAAAAAAAAAGGGGGCTCTTTTCAGCAGGGTCAGTTTGATTTATCAGCCCTGGAGGTAAGCTGTCCCCCCAAACAAAAAAATTCCTTTCACACTTCTTTATCTTCTCTGGTAAAATGCAGGTAGTGCCCATTGTTTCTCACTGTGCTGCCCACCTGGAGGGGCTGCTCAAGGGTAGTGACTGTTTTGGGGTGGCTCCCTTTCCAGGGCTATGGCAGGGGCAGTAGAAACAGAATGGTTTTGAGGAGTTCTAGTCAGGATGCTAAAGATGTGACATGTCAAAACAGAAAAAGGTGAGAAATTAGTAGCTGTTCATCAAGCTGCCCATCAGTCCAGTGATGCTTTCTCAGTTACCTTGTTGCAGGAAGATCAGCCACTACAAATGTTAAGGAAAGAAAAATTAAATAGTAACCATTGGTAAATTCCTTTCATGTTTCTTCACTTCTGGTTTTAGTAACCTACCCACAATTTACCTATGCAAGTAAGACAGAGCTCTATTAGATGTGTGTGTGTTTCCTTTTGGGAAGACAGCCTTGACATGGGAGCTGTAGCCACTGGCACTGCATCCTGCACTCTGCCTTGCAGAAGTCAGGAAGAAATGGTAGAGATGATGAAGAAAGAAAAATCTTTGTGAGGACAGTTACTTTATCTGGAGTAAAGGTAATGGTTTTGTTCTTCCTTGAAGCTCCAAGGGTACCCTGCTGTTCTGCTCTTGAGCCTGCAGAAACCAGCGTTACCTAAATAACACAAGTCCCTCCTCACTCTGTTCTTAGGATTGCAAGTGCAGAACAACAGAATTTTATGTTCCACAGTGAAGCTGTGAGGGCATTTGGCAGAAGCAGGCCTTGGCCTTTGATTTTTGAGCTGGAAGCAGTTACGGAATCTGCATTTCATAAACAAGAGACCTGGCCATTTTTATCCCCAGAGGTTGTTCCTCAAGGCTTGTATGCATTTCTCTCCCCATCTGCCCAAGGCAGAGCAGAAGGGAGCAGGGGTTTTTCCATCCTCCCAGTAAGGACTCCTCAGACAGCATTCTCCTCAGCCTCTGGACTGTGGAGGGGGCGGGGGGTGGAGGGGCGGGATTACCAGATCAATGTCTTCCCTCGGGAAAGCTGCCACAGCTAAAAGCTAGTACTTTAGCTGCCTGTAGAGTTGCCAGATCCTTTTAGCACATAATTCATTTTGCTCTCAGGGATACACAAAGGGTTTTTATGAATGCCTAATTGTGTAAACAGGAGTTCGATTCTGTCTGTTCCAGGATGGAAACATTAACAAAAGAGCCAGAGGACTTTGAAGCCAAGTACAAATGAATATAATCTCACACCTTCAGGATGAAAAGCAGCTCTCTTAGTAAGCCTGACTCTATTATCTTGTTGGACAACCTGGACTAAATTTGGCCCATCAAACACTCTCTCATCCTTGCCATTAGCAGCAACGCAGAAGTGGGTGTTTACTAAACAAGCACTGTATGGACCAGCTCAGAGAAAACACTAAGACCTTTATGGGCAACAGGAAAATGAACAGTTTGTTTCTGAATGTAAAGCAGAGCCCTCTCTGGGTGTACATTAATAAATATTTGGCAGGAATAAAACTGAAGTAGATAGCTGAGAGAAAAGGATTAAATACAGAGCTGTTCCTTCTCAGGGCTGTTTCTTCAGAAAGCTGCACCATCAAGCTAAATCCAGTCTTCAGCTGTATGTGTGAAGGAGACTGTGCAGATACAGGTGCAGTCAACCACCATCTCTGTTGCACAGTTCATTGAATTTTTCAGAGCAGAGCTTTCTACTGTCAAAACTTTAAGATACTAGCAGGAAATGAGGGGAAACAGATGGGGTGCTGCTGCTGAGAGCACTTCAGAGAGCAGCAAGGCTTGCTGCTAGGGAGCAGGGCCTGTGAGTTGAGGCCCTTGCTGTGGGAAAGCTCATTCCAAGCAGCAGTTGGAGCACAGTAGTGCTGCTGCTACCCCAGCTTTACTCTCCTTTTGTATCTGCAGCAGATGTTCAGATAGCTGGGGCCTTGTCCATTGGGTGTCTGGCTCAGCAAAGTCCCCTTGGAGTAACAGTACCACGCTGAGGGGGGCTTGCTTTGGCATTTTGATGCTGTACCTGTGCAAAGTGAGTGCTGTGGCCATTAAACATGTTTGCAGCTTCAGGGCATATGCTCAAATGCTGTCTAGGAGCTGTCCCATTCCTCCTTCTTGTAGTGCCTGATGCCTTGGGGGGTGGGGGGATGGTTCTGGGTGATACCTGTGTGCAAGTAGCAGAAAGCTGTACTTTTATTTCTGCTGGACAAGGCACTATCCTCACTGTGCCACCCTGCATGGAGATAGGAAAGAAAAGAACAGGAGATGGGTGGCAATGCAGAAGGAGCCAGTGGGCAAAGAGGATCGTGGTTAAAGTCTCATGTCTGTGGGGTATCTGAAAACAGTGATGGTGTCAAAACTGGACATGGACCCAAAGCTTTGTGTCAGCTGCCCTGTGGTGAGGAGAAAACATCACCATTCCCACTTGGTTTTCTGTTGCTTCAGGTCTGTCTTCCAGCTAATGATTTTCTTGGATGTGTAATACTGCCATGATCAAAGTCTGCCATGAAATGCTAAAATCCAGAGGGATACGGAGAAAACACTCTCAAACGTTACCTGTTGTACAAATGGTAGCCACATTGAAGAATGGAGAAAAACATGTTGCAGAGATGAAAGATATCAGAGGCTGTGATTTGTCATGCCAAAAGCAGTAGATTTTGAAGTGACTGAAGCCAATAGCATTAAAATAGCTTTTTCTGGCACAGGAAAACCAGACCAAGAGGCATCCTAAAGAGAAGATGCTGTAGGCTTTTTTAACAGGTATACATTTGCAATTATTAATACTTTCAACAGTTCTATTTGTGTGTACCATGGAGCCTGGAACAGCTGTAGTGTGTTCAGTGGAGGCATTTACAGAGACTGATGACTGATACAGAACATGGGAAAAAATAGGAAACCCCTACTGGATACTGTAACACAACAGTGAATGTCAGCCACAGCTGAGTGGAGGACCTGCCTCTGTTACAGAGCAAGAGTTTCAAGTTCAGCAGCCTCTGACCACACTGTCTA
The DNA here is from genome assembly GCA_033816785.1 of Picus viridis. Taxonomy (NCBI): domain Eukaryota; kingdom Metazoa; phylum Chordata; class Aves; order Piciformes; family Picidae; genus Picus; species Picus viridis. The sequence goes on from CM066566.1 coordinate 32,302,984, forward strand.
TGCTCAGAGGGGTACTCTGCAGTCAGCCCACACCCAGCTCCACCTCAACCCTGCCTTTTTCAGTGTGGGAGCAAGGGCACTAGACCTCTGCCAAAAGCAGTCTGTTTTATCTCCCCATTTGTCTCAAGCCATGCAGGAGAATGAGGACACCAAAATTCCTGACTTCTGCTGGCTGCATATAGGTCTGAGATACTTTCCAAAGCCCTTAAAGATAGAGGAAATTGTGACATCTGAGGTTAAACACAGCCTACAGTAGTTACCCAAGTCTACTTGTCATTAGTCTGGAAGCCAACAGGAGTTCAGACCACATGCATGGACATTTACCTGTAGGCCCCCTGCCAGTGTTTCTGGCAAGGCCCCATTCCTTAGTCACTGTCAGATTTCTCTCACCAGGCTTAGAAGTGTGAATAGGAGCAGGACAGCTGCCTGCCTAGAGACCAGGGCATATTCTGAGCAGCTGTATTAGCTGAAAAGAAACTGGAAGCAGCAGGGTGGAGGAGGCTAAGATTGCTATTTAAGATGCAAATCCTGAGGCTGCAATGGGACAGAGCAAGAACCGTTCTCAGTACTGGTCTGTCCTGAATGTCATGACAGGCTCAATGGACCAGATAGGAGTATTCACCTCAGGGCCAGGTCATCAGCAGAGACAAGGAGAATACACCAAGTAGAAAAGCAACCACCACAACTAGGTTCCTACCAGTAGAACCTGAGTAGACGGGTGTCTTCATTCTCTCTATACTGATGGAAACAGGGTAGTGCAACAGCTACCTTGGAGAAAAGCTGGCAGTAAATAGCAAAGGGAGGGGGAATAGGCATCCTTAAATGAGGAACAAACCTAGTGGCAGGAACGACTGCTTGGGCTTGCTCTCCCTGCCCTGCAGAAACCTGCTTGCAGGAGAAAGCTGACTTGCAGCAGGGACAAGGTGTCCAGCCAGCTCACACAGTTTCTCAGTAGTCTCCCTCTGGGACTGCCCACTTCCTGAGGGGGTATTCATTCAAGATTCTGCATAGGCGCTGCACACACCAGGAACCTCTTTTCTCTTACCTGGGTTCAATGAAGCCCTGTTGCCTTCTACCAGTGAGCTTTTGGGAACTCCCTTCTAAGTGAGGGTTTTACCAGTGAGGGTGGGGTTCAGCTAAAGAAAAATGGGATCTCCTACTCATTTCCCAAGTAAAGTAGCTGCAGACCATGCCAGAAAGGTTGTGAATGAGCACTGCTACTCTGTCACCATGCAGAGCCCAGATCATTGCAGAGAATCAGACTAAAGCATCCAGATTTGTGGCTTTTGAGAGACAGGCAGGGCTATACTGCATCAGCAAGGTGCCTGCTGCTGCTTAGTTGTAGTCCAGCACCTTACACAAACACTTCACTGTGAAACAACAAAGAGACTGAGAAAACCAGATGTGCATTCATGTCTTTAATCAACTACTTAGATTGCAGGGTTAAGCATGTACTCTATAAATATTTTTTAAGCCCCTAAAAAAGACCCAACCCCTTCTACTCAAAAGTACAATACCACCTTAATGCAACTTGCACGGGAAGAAACAGTGTCAAGACCTACACATACCATATACAACAGATGTTCTGAGCATGACTTGTAAGAAACCCACTCCCAGTACAAAAAAGTACCACATGCCAGACCAAATCTCCCCCTAAGAAGAAGGCGACAATGTTCTATTTACAAGAAAACACTGCTTCGGTTAAAAATGCTAAAAACCATTCTCTTCAGTTCATATAAAAATAATTATGTCTATGCACACACATATTTACATACATTTATGGCTTTCACATGCTTCAACCCTCTCCAACGAGTGAGGAAATCTAAATACTCCATTACTGCTTATTCTCCTCAGGTTTTTCAGCCTCTGCTTCTCCAACTGATAAGGTGCCACTACCGTATTTTTTCACTCGTGTTTCTACTCTGGCAAGTCTCTGCTTCACCTTTTGTTGCGATGAGGTGTATTCTGCCATGAGCCTTGCAAATCTAGTCTGCAGTGTATCCAGAGCACTTTCAAGTTTTTCTATTTTTTCTTCCAAGTCTTTTGGGTCAGCTCCCGCTTTTGCTGCTTCCTCATCTATTAAATTGTCTTTCATCAGAATCTGGCGCCCTTTCTCTTCTAGAGCCTTTTTGGCTTCTGGATATTCTGTGAGGGCTTCCATTAAATCATCTTTAGATAAACAGAACAAATCGGAATAACCGATACTCCTTATGTTGGCTGTCCTCCTGTTGCCAGATTTGCTACCTTTGATATTTAGGATGCTGATTTCACCGAAGTAGCTGCCATCACTTAGGACTACAAATTGGGTTACGCCATCATCTGCCACCACAGCCAGTTTTCCCTCCTTGATAATGTACATTTCTCTCCCAATATCTCCCTTTTTGCAAATGTAGTCCCCAGGACTGAAGACAGTAGGTTTCAGTTTCAGCACCAGCTCAATAAGAAGTCCAGCTTCACAATCCTGGAATATGCGCACTTTCTTCAGTGTGTCCAAATGGACGTTGATGGCAATTTCAGCTTTCAACTTGTCAGGCAGATTTTTGAGAACTTCCTTCTCATCCACTGTTTTCTTGTTGGTCCAGAGGTAATCAAACCACTTAATAACCCTGGCTTCCAAATCCTTCGTCACTTTCCGGAAATGCATGTACTGTTTAATGGAATCCACTTTGGCCTGGAACTCTGCCCTGGAAGCATTCATGTTGGAAATCATGGAGCCCACGTTACCGACAATGGTGGCAAAGATGAGCACACCCACCAGGAAGTCAATGACCACAAAGAGATACTCTTCGTCTTTCACTGGGGGAGGTGTTTCTCCAATGGTAGTCAGTGTAAGCGTTGACCAGTACAGACTGTAAATGTACTTTCTAGACAGGCGCCCATATTCAGGAATAGACACATTGGGGTAGACCCAAGAGTCGGTTCCAAATCCGATGACCTTCGAAATTGCAAAGTAGATACAGGCGTTCCAGTGGATGATGATAAGGATGTATAAGACGAGATTGCCGATACGGAACATGTTTGGATAATTTGTCCTGGTTTCAGTGCGGTCAAAAAACTCAAACAGACGAGCAATCCTCAGCAGGCGATTGAATCGTAGTTCAGGGTAGTTCAAACCAAGCTTCAAATATGCCAGGTCTGTTGGCAGAAGAGACAGCACGTCCAGTTTGAACTGCATTGTTTTGGTGTAGTGCTCTCGTAATTTCTTTTCATCCTGAACTAGCAAGCCTTGTTCAAGGAAGCCTTGAAAGAATAAAAACACGTATTTTACTTGTTAGAATGAAAATACCATCAACAGTACTGGGTAACTTACACTGTGGATAACCGACAACACGGCAGTTTGCACCATTATGCCTACAGACATTGATGCACTATGAGTTCATTTAATGAAAAAAAACAACTTAATTGCAAATTTGAATACTTCAATTAAGTTTCAAAGCTGACATATAATGATAAAATTCAACAACTCTATTATTACCATGTTGCTCTCTGCAGTTTTCTAGTCTGTTATGGGACAGCTGTATCTTTTGGGTATCTTTGCAAAAAGAGAGGGAGATTCAAATGTCCCTTTTGTCTTGAATCACTGGCATGAGTCATAACTAAAGCTGGGCAAGTGTTAAGCAATTGTGTATACAATCAGTGTGAACTACTTTGGCTACTAAGCCAAATTTTGTACAGTGGAATCTTCATTCAAAAGACTTTGTTAAGTATTAGAATTAAAAAAAAAAAAAAAGGAGATGACATAACCTGTCATTTTAAAAGACCTTGATGCAATCTGCAACTATGTACAAGTTCTCACAGGAAGGCTGTGTAAGCAATACAGCTGCAGTACTGTTTTGTACCTCTGAAAGCTCAAGGCATTGAAAATGTGCAGGGGGCAGCCTATCCACTGCACAATACTTGGTGCAACTGCAAGTGAAGATGTCCAACTGCCTGCCCACTAGGACAGTCGGGAGGAAAAGTCCACTGAGAAATGCAAAGCACTTCCTTGTGTTTTGGGGAGTATCAAATTTTGTTAATCCTTTAGAAATCTACAAGCAACAACTTCCTCAGAGAAGCATCTGCTGAGGAAGACCAAGCTGCATTTCTTTGAGGCCTACACAGCACAGCTGTGTTTCTGGAGTGGGAGTGTATCTGAACAGTTCCCTCATGTACGTGTGTGTCTCTCTTCTGGTATCTGCAAACTGATGGGCAGTACAAACACAAGTAACTCCTGTGCCATGAATGTGTAACCTCCCAGAAAACTGCTGAGAAAGCTTGTCAAATATGCCTGTATTAATAGAGCTACACAACGAAAGAGAAAAATGGGCCAGGCAGATGAATTTCTGACTGACAAGTATTCAAGATAACTTTGAAAATGCTTTCCTCCTGAAGGGAGATAAAAGCCCCTCAGCTCTTTTTTCGTCCCCTCACAGAACTGAAGTCCTATACTAAATCCTTTTGAAAGTATCGAAACACAGGGTATGCTAAACACAAACAGCTGCTGAGGGACATAGATCTTTTCCGCTTCACTGTGCAGTCACCAAATAGGTGAAATATAGTTAAACTGACCATGCAGCTGGACAGGCATGCACCAGAAAGGCCAATGTGACTAGTGGTAATTGTGGGGCTGCCTAGATCCCAGTTCAAAGCCAGCCCCTGCCCTCAGAGAGCGAGCCTGTCAGAACTACAGAAACGGGGATGGGAAGCTGAAGAGAACTGCTTCACACAGGACTTAGCATGGTCTTCACAGATTCTTTAGGTTTACAACTGCTTCACAAAGGCAGAACCTAAGCACCAGATCTTGTACTTGACCAACTCAAAAATCACTTCTGAGCAGGGTGCTGCTCAAGTTGGCTAAGAATCATTTGTGGGGTGCAGGTAGTTTCTTGCCCAATCTAATGAACACAAGCAACAATACATCATGCACACAATGATCATGACATGCTAAGAGCCCTATTCTCCCTTCCCCACACAGCCTGTTATAGTGGCTATTCAGTCAGTGTTTGGCATGCATATCAGGCATTGATGGAACTAAAATTAGAGACAAGTGAAGTATAGGTGTTAGCCTTTAAACAATCCAAGCTGTCAGATGCTTCATCTTCCCAAAGCCTCCACTGTTGGGTTCTCTTGAAGACAAGATACTACACTGGTCACGCCCCACAGGGGAATTTCTGTTTCCTGCTTTTATACCCACGATGTATCTGCAAACACTGTAAAGCAACGGGAAAACTCACCTGTCCTGAATCTGACAAATGTGTCAAAAACATAGATGATATCAGATCCATAATCCAAGAGTAGCCACAATTTAATATGGTCAATTTGTAGCTCATCAAAGCAGGCTCTTAAGAAACAAAAATTATTAAAAAAATATTTACAACAAATGAATAAGCAGAGTACTTGCAGTACCTGTGCCCTAGCAGCATGTTAATGCACATTACCACCATTGAAAATTTAAGGGCAGGATATTTCCATGCCTAGCCATCTTCACACAAGAGCTATGTCTCAACAGACACTAGGATCTTTCAGAATTCAAAGGTGTTTAAGCCAGGAGCAAAACTCAAAACACATATATGCCACACAAGGGCATTTATAGAGGGCTACACATAACCCTTCAATTAAACATGCATCAGATGTCATGGGATACACATCACTGTTAAGGTAATTCCCAAATAAAAGATTTGTTTTGGAGTAGCAAACCATCCTCATCACCCCCTGCCAGCTGATGCAGTTTAAGTGAACCACTTCCACAGCATTCCATTACTTTGGATCAAACTACATTGGTAGCGGGTTGAAATTCTGCCCCCTCCCCCCCCGCCAGCTGGAAGCAAATGAAAGCTGTATTTACAAGCAAAACTACAGTCTATAATGAAATGCTATGTACAAAATTGTACAGTATTTACAATATTTACAGTTAATGAACAGCACAAGGATCCCCTGGCCAAAGACCAGGGGAAGCTAATAGCTTCTCGCTTCCTACCCTCCTTTGTCCCCCTGTACAAAAGGGACAAGAGAAAGGAGCAGAGGAATGTTAGACTTAGCCAAAACAATGCAGCCAAGGTCAAGCAGAAGCGAGCAGAAGCACAAAGTTAGTATCTCCCAGCCCAAAGAAGCAAGAAGAGAGAGATTGGTTTGGTACAACTAGTTTGAGTCTCCAAAGGGATTGTTTAGAACTATTTTCCTTTTTACTCCCAATAGTGATTTATTTACATTTTACTTATTTCCATTCCAGATCTGTGAAAAATTTTAAAGGCATAGCCTAAAACTATCACAACATTTTACAAGGGAAAATAAACACTCGAACAAGATCTTCCTGCCCTTCAAGCATCTATGGAGGCTTTATACTACCCCCACCCCTCCTTTCTGCTCCCTGCTGGTGAATGAAACACCTATCTCCACCAGCGGTTACTGAGCCTGCAGTGACCAAGGCACATCCCTGTAGGCAGCCAGTAGGTGGCACACAAAGGCAACGGCCAGCACTCAGGAGGACGTTGATTGCGAGTTACAACAAAATTTCCAAGACAAAAGAAGAAACATTGAGCATTCATTCCCAGTGCTCTGTATACGGTATATCCCCAAGGGTATATGGACAACAAATCCGCTAGGTAAGCTGCCTAAAAAGTACTGCCAAGAGATAAGAGGATGATTTGCATGAGGAAACTTAACAAGACACTAAATTTGAAATCTAAAATTGTTAACTTAAATCCATACCTGCACACTAGCATACACCAGTTGTAGAACACAGGTGCTGCAATTATAGTCAGCCAGTTGTAGTAAAGATTGCTTGAAGGGTCTACTACAAAGATCTCTTTTTTCTTCCTGGAAAGTAAAACATACAATGTTACACTGGAAGTGTAATGGAGCAACCTGCTGGATCTTCCTCTTCTGGAGGCTGCCCTTCTCACAATGAATTCACAGCTGCTTTAGAAGATAAAGTATCCCTGCAGACAGCTCCCGACAAGATACCAAATACTAGACTCATGCCATCTGACATAGTCTGTCTGCTTGACCCAACTTTAGAAAAAGTAAGATTGGAAAGAAAAACACAGACATTCACTTTGCCCACGCTCAAAACCACAGCCTTCCTGCATTGGACCTCCGCTGAAAAAAAGTAAAACATTAAATGTCTATTATCATCCCAGCTAGAAGGCTACAGTCCACTGCTAGAGAACAAAAGTCTTCCACTGAAGATGAATTTTTATGTTCTTGGCAATTCCTATTATGGAAGTGACTGTATGAACATAAACAAGTAAACACATATGTATTCAAATGCGTATTTAGACAAGTAAGACTCTGTGTGTGTGTACATTAGTTGTAGTTAAACACTATATATATATGTGTGTTATTATTAAAATTCAAATGTCACACATTTACAGTCCTGGTTCCGCAGGCCTCCTGACAATGAAAAGATGCTAAATAAACCACACAGGTCTGGGATTTAAAGAAGATTTGAAGAACAGCATGGCTAACGACATGTAGAATATCCTCAGAAATGCCCTTCCCCATCATGAGAAAGGCTGGTATGGAATAGACATCAATTAGGCATGTTGTATGCAATTAGAGGAAAAAGGTGTTAGTGAATTGTGAGGCCCACACATGCAGCTGTTACTCCAACAGTAACATGTGACAGTGAGATCTGTGAACTGTGCAACGGTATGGGGAGTATGGCAATGTTTGGATATGTATTTGTGTGACTTTTCGTAGTCTCCAAGAATGCATTAAAGTGCAATGATAATTTATTTCACATCTGTGTGAATTTCTGTCATTATTCCTGCTGTCTGCTGAAGATCCAGATGATAGTGTTAGTAGAGGAAGCAGCTTTAATTGGAAAAAAAAAACAAAACAAAACCCAACTTTATCTTCACAACAGGTTTTTAGCCCTTTTTTCCTAAAAAAACAAGGTCACCACCTCAAAACTGGAAATACAGTCTTCATTTGACAGAGTACACTGCCTTCTACCCGGGGACAGGATCTGCTTGACCTGCTGTTCTCAAATAGTGCCAAAAGCACTCAAATGTATTTCAGAAAAAAAATGAGATCAATATCTCCTAACTGGAAGAAGCAAACTTTAGTGATGACTAGTAATGAACTGCACTATATTAAGTAATTAAATATGCTAGTCAGTGTAATGACTAAACTTACTAGTAGATTTGACACTTTCTACATTTTTGCTCTTTGTCCAAATCAAGATTTTTGGTTCATCTGCTCTGAATCATGATGGATATTCTGGAACAATGAAAAGCCCATGCAAACCTCCAAAGCTGGCTGCTGCTATACTGCAAATGTCCTCAAGAGGTGATCTTCAACAGCAAATCAATGTGAACTCCCTAAATTCCTAACTTCCCTTTTACTGACCTAGGAAGCTGTTTATAACAGGTCTTATAGGTCCAACAACTATTCTGAGCTGTAGCACATTTCCAAAGGGGAAAACATACTAAAGATTTGACAGGCTAACATTCTGCAGCCTACAGAACAGTAACTGGTGTGAGCCATTCCATATCCTGCTTTGTAGTGTAGGAGGTAGGTTACAAGCACATGTTCATTCGTTATACTTACTCTTCTTTTTTTTATCATCTTTTTTGTCATCTTTCTTTTCCTCCTTTTTTTCCTCTTTCTTTTCCTCCTTCTTTTCCTCCTTCTTCTCATCCTTCTTTTCCTCTTTAACCTCTTTCTTTTCATCGTTTTTGCTGCATAACACAATGTAAGGCTTAGCAATATTCTAGCAGTTAAGGGAGAGAGTGGATGTTAAAGTGTAGGAAACTAGACTAGACTGAGGGCAGGGTAGGACAGGCATCTAAATGGTAAACACAGGTTTAGAGACTGAGGCCTCGCAAACTAACACCACCACACCAGGTAACCAGCTGGCTGATTCTGTGCATTAGTCACTCACACTTTCTTGACCTTTCCAGTGACAATACTGAACCAGGCTGATTTTAACCAAATGCTTCTAGTATGTTTCATTCCTTAGAGCTCAGGTATTTAAAAAATAATCCATCAAATTATAGTAGAACCTGAGACAGCTTTAATAAACTGTCAACATTCTTTGCATATCCAAAACTTCACAGTTACTGTCTGAAGCTTTAATGGCAAATGAAATGATGCTGAATTTCCTCCCATAGGTCTTTAAAACCAACATAGTTATATTTAATCAATCACCTCTGGCTTCAAAAATTGCCTTGGAGAAGAATCAGTCAATGTCTAAATAAAGAGATGTGTCTCATTTAACTAGATAGTAGTCTTTTTATAAATGTTTTATAGTCGACATGATTAAGCCAACCTCTTTTGGATCTCTACAGTAGAGATCTGTATCTCATAGGCCATATCTACAAGATGACTCGTGCCCTAAAAATATATTTCTCTTTCCATCAACTGTAAAGGAAGAATGGGTTGCCTAGATCAGATGCAGGTGTCCATATCTGGTGGCAGAAGCCTTTCCCAAGTTGCTCTGCCAAGCATTTGATTGCCACCATATTCAAAGGCTGAGCATTAATCATGAAGTTTCATCCCTGCTAAAACAAATGGGAATTTTGTGTAGACTTCATGACATCACAATTGTCCCCATATTTATTATTTGCTTTTCATGCAATAAAGCAAAATAAGGACCATTTAACTTCATTATATCCTATAATTTCATAGTATCCAGTACAGACTCAAGCTGCAAGATTTAATTCCTGATATGGATTTTCATACTGTTCAAATATGTACAGCCTTTAGAATTAGAATGGGAGCCAGGTATATAGAAGGATCTGACTTCCTCCATTCTTAGGTCCACCTGAACAGAAGAGTCCTGAACCATGATAACTTACACTGTTAGGCTCGTGCATCCTCTTCAAAACTTCAGAAAGTTGATATCTTTCTTAAGATTCTGCCAACACTTAATCTTAAAGCTAAAATTTGCTACCTGCATTGGTCAAGAATCATGTCTGCTAAAGAAGTGCACTCATTTGTTCAAGCAGAAATTCATCAGCTGAGATCTTGTTCTGTATTTGAAATTTCTTTATTCCTTGAAACAGAAATTGGCCCCACGCTGGCTGGACAGAAACACCTAAAAGTTCTGGGCATCCCAAGTATATGTGGATAATGCATAAGGAAAAGTAACTGTCCACACAAAAGGTCTGGTTTGGATGAAAGCCATGGACTTCTGCTACCAATGGCAGCTACATGTTCTCCTTTGAACTGCCAAGACTGAGTCTGATTCTTCCCTTGCACTGAAGTTAATAAAGGACAAATTAGTTCAGTGACAGCATCATTGCACAGCAGACAGAATATGTAACAGTATTTGAAGATGTGCTGCTCACAGAAACCATCAGGTAAAAAGTTTAGAGGTCTTGTGCTTTTCATGTACACTTGCTCATATTACTCAGATCAGAAAAAGGTATATGCAGTGAATGGCAGTCCTGTCTACAAATGTCCTTGTTACAGGGGAGAGAAGCACTCCAAGGGAGAAGACAACAGTCACCAATTTTAAGATAAATAGATCTAGAAGTGGTTTTTCACCTAGTATAGTTTTCACCTATCAAGAATTGGCACCTGTTCCAATTCTTACCCTTAAACATTTCCACAGTAATGCAGCACCACAGTGTAACTGGGAAAAGACCTGGCTCATTTGCTTGAGATCCCACACTCTTCCATGTACAGGGAAATACCCATCAAGCTAACACCACTGAAAGCTTTAAAATTACACACTGCAAAGCTTAACTGGAGGAGAAACAACCTTTGAGTTGGCTTATCTTCTATTTATGCACGAATCTCAACTCAAAGAAACAGTTTTTCATGTACCAAGGTGGATTTCTACACAGCAGTGGGAACAGCCACTTAAGCATTTGTTTCCTCACTGGAGCCTCCTTTCTATAAATTTATTAACAACAAAAGGAGGACTAGGGAGCATCTCCATCCTTTATTGCATGCAGAGGGAAACATAGTGACTAAGGATAAGTGAAAGGCTGAGGTGCTCAATGCCTACTTTGCCCCAGTCTTCAGCAGTGGAACTAGCTGTTCCCTGGACATCCAGCCTCATGAGCTAGGAGACAGGGAAGGGATGCTGAATGAGGCCATCACAATAAAAGTGGAAGTAGACAGTGACCTGCTTTGCTACTTAGACACAAGTCTATGGGACCAGATGGGCTACACACAGGGGTGTTGAAAGAGCTGGCAGATGTGCTTGCTGAGCCACTTTCCATTATTTACCTGAAGTCCTGCCTAACTGGGGAGGTGCCAAAGGACTGGAGGGTAGCAAATATAACACCTATCTACAAGAAAGGAAGAAAGGAGGATTTGGGAAACTATAGACCTGTCAGCCCGACCTCAGTACCAGGGAAGGTCATTACACAACATACAGAGGACAGCCAGGGGATGAGGCCCAGTCAGCATGGGTTTATGAAAGGCAGGTCCTGCCTGACAAACCTGATCTCAGTCTATGACAAGACGATCCGACTGTGAATACCGTGTACCTAGACTTTTGAAAAGCGTTTCACACTGTTTCCCACAGAATTCTCACAGACAAACTGGCTGCTCGTGGCTTGGATGGGCACACACTCTGCTGGATAAAGCACTGGCTGGGTGAACAGGCCCAAAGAGTGGTGGCCAATGGAATTAAATCCAGCTGGTGGCCAGTCACAAGTGGTGCTCCTCAGGGCTCAGTGTTGGGACCACTTCTGTTTAACATCTTTTTTGATGATCTTCATGAGGACACAGAGTGCATCATCAGTAAGTCTGCAGACAGCACCAAGTTAGGTGGGAGAGTTGATCGGGGCAAGGGTAAGGAGGCTCTACAGAGTGACTTGGATAGATTGGATAAATGGGCCAATGTTAATGGTAGGAGCTTCAACACAGCCAAGTGTCAAGCCCTGCACCTGGGCCACAACAACCCCATGCAACACTACAGGCTTGGGGAAGGGTGGCTGGAAAGCTGTCTGGCAGAAAGGGACCTGGGGGGTCCTAATTGATAAGCAACTGAATGAGAGACAGCAGTGTGCCCCAGTGGCCAAGAAAGCCAATGGCATCCTGGATTGTATCAGAAATGCTGTGTCCAAGGAGGTGATTGTCCCCTGCACCCTGCACTGGGAGGCCACTGGAGTTTCCAGTTTTGGACAACTCAATGTAAGAAAGATACAGAAGTACTGGAGCGAGTACAAAGGAGGGTAATGAAGCTGGTTGGAGAATAAATCCTATGAAGAACAACTGAAGGAGCTGGGGCTGTTTAAAGAAGAAGAGGCTAAGGGGAGACTTCATCACTCTTTACAACTACCCAAAAGGACATTATAGGGAGGTTGGTGCTGGTCTTTTCTCACAGGTAATCAGCAATAGAACAAGAAGAGGGCTGCTTTAAGAAAAAATTTTCACTGAAAGTTGTTGGACATTGGAATCAGCTGCCCTGGGAGCTGGTTGAGTCACCAGCTCTGGACACGTTTAAAAGTCATTTAGATATGGTGCTTGGGGATATGGTTTAGGGGTGAACTTTGTAGAGTAGGATTAATGGTTGGACTTGATGATCTCAAGGGTCTTTTCCAACCTGAATGATTCTGTGGTTCTCTGTGTGGTGGGTTAATGCTCATTCTGAAAAGAAACAAAACAGGGTGGAGGGCTTGCGGGTGCCCCCCCTGCAGGGTGTTTTCCCCTCCGGGAAACTGAGACTGTTCCACTCCCCCTCCCTGCCCAGCTAGGGTATAAAAAGGGAGGACAGTACCAATGGAATCAGTTGCCTCAGGCCTGGGTCCATAGCTCAACCATCTGCCATGAGGTGATCCAGACTGCCTTAGAGAAAGGTGGAGCCCCTGAGCATCTGCAGTTCATTGATGACATCATTGTATGGGGTGAGACAGCAGAGGAAGTTTACCAGAAGGGTAAGAGGACAATCGATATCCTGTTGGAGGCTGGCTTTGCCATAAAGAGAAGCAAGGTAAAAGGGCCTGCCAGGGAGATCCAGTTCTTGGGTGTTCAATGGCAGGATGGCTGTTGCCACATCCCTCAGGAGGTGATGAACAGGGTAGCCACTACAGTGCAACCCATGAACAAGAAAGCGACACAGTCCCTTTTGGGGCTTGTGGGTTTCTGGAAAATGCACATTCCTGGGTACAGTCAGATTGTGAAGCCTCTCTTCCATGTAACAAGGAAGAAAAATGATTTTGTGTGGGGACCTGAGCAGCAGGTGGCATTCGACCAGATCAGACGAGAGGTGGTCCATGCTATGGCTCTGGGACCTGTTCGAACTGGACCAGAGATCAAGAATGTGCTGTATACTGCAGCCAGTGAGAATGGTCTTACATGGAGCTTGTGGCAGAAGGCTCCTGGTGAAACCAGGGGCAGGCCCCTAGGTTTCTGGAGTAAGGGGTACAAAGGCTCCGAGACCAACTACACCGCGACACTCGGCCACTGACCCCCCCGGACTTCATGGCTTCTTTTTCAAATCTGCCACAAAAAATCCTTCCTATTTAAAAAAAGCCAAGATTTTACTGCATGTTAATATGCATGATGCCTGATCTAAATGGCAGTTCACAGCTGCATTAACATTAACATTGCTCCTCAATAATTAAAATGTATCACAGTATCACAGTATAACCAAGGTTGGAAGAGACCCCAAGGATCATCAAGTCCAACCCGTCCCAACAGACCTCACAACTAGACCATGGCACCAAGTGCCATGTCCAGTCTCCTCTTGAACACCTCCAGGGACGGCGACTCCACCACCTCCCCAGGCAGCCCATTCCAATGACGAATGACTCGCTCAGTGAAGAACTTCCTCCTCACCTCGAGTCTAAACCTCCCCTGGCACAGCTTGAGACTGTGTCCCCTTGTTCTGGTGCTGGTTGCCTGGGAGAAGAGACCAACCCCCTCCTGTTCACAACCACCCTTCAGGTAGTTGTAGAGGGCAATGAGGTCACCCCTGGTCCTTCTCTTCTCCAGGCTAAACAACCCCAGCTCCCTCAGCCTCTCCTCATAGGGCTTGTGCTCAAGGCCTCTCACCAGCCTTGTTGCCCTCCTCTGGACACGTTCAAGTGTCTCGATGTCCTTCTTAAACTGAGGGGCCCAGAACTGGACACAGTACTCAAGGTGTGGCCTAACCAATGCAGAGTACAGGGGCACAATGACCTCCCTGCTCCTGCTGGCCACACTATTCTTAATACAGGCCAGGATGCCATTGGCCCTCTTGGCCACCTGGGCACACTGCTGGATCATGTTTAGGCGGGTGTCGATCAGCACCCCCAGGTCCCTCTCTGTTTGGCAGCTCTCCAGCCACTCTGACCCCAGCCTGTAGCTCTGCATGGGGTTGCTGTGGCCAAAGTGCAGCACCCGGCACTTGGACTTGTTGAATGTCATCCCATTGGACTCCGCCCATCTGTCCAGTCGGTCGAGGTCCCTCTGCAGAGCCTTTCTACCCTCTAACTGACTAACATCATGTCTAGCAGTCATACCAGAAAGTAAGAACTATGAGTAAGCACAGCTTTCAAAGGGTACGGCCATTTGTGGATGTTGCTACGGGGCAGATATGTCCTCAGATAGCTGTGGTCTAAGACATGGAACAAACACTGGTGTTGGGCGATTTAAAATCACTGGAGCTTTTCACCTCTCCAAGAGGTTTCTCTTTGGTTTAACACTGTGAAATACATAAGACAGACTCCAAACAGACTTCTGTCTGTTGTAATGCAAACTTTACTATGTTGCCTGTTACTCTTTCTCCATCTATACCAACAATATCTGCTGAACTGAAACACAGATTAAAAAAAAATAAAAATATTAGTTTTATTTAGACTGCTACATGAGTGTTTTCTTGGTGCCCTGGATCAGTATCCATTTCTCACTTGATTTGCAAGAACAGGACTAGTATGTTAAAAGGGGACAATTACTATTAGAAAATGAATACACAAATCACATTTTAAAACTGAAGAATTAATAAATGAATTGGCAATGCAGTAAAATCAACCAGCTGAACTAGAGGAGGTAGGGACTAAGTGTTTAATCAAATTCATTCTTTGAGAGGTAAGGGTAACTTCAGACAAAAAGAAATTCACAGGGATAAGACTAGGAAAACTAGATCTTTCTTTATATTTAAATTATACTTTGAGGAAAGACTTCGGTACAAGGAGTTTATACTATGAATGAATACAATAAATCTATATTATATAGAATGGATCTATTATATGGATAGTTTATACTACTAGGATGGAAAGGGGAAAAGAGAGGAGCTAGTAGCTAGCAGAAGGATGTTTGGAAGTTACCAGTACTTACTCTTCGTTGGTGTTGTTGCTATAGTTGACGTTAAACCTGGCCAAGGGCCAGTGACTGCATCAAGTTAAATAAAACACATTAAAGAGTGTAAAGACTTGGTATTTCATACACGTGTTTACAGACATGACAGACTGCCTTACTAGCTTCTCACATATGCACTGATAAGATTAGGAAGGTCAACTTTGACTGCAGTGATAAGCTTCTTTACATAATTATTTCAAGGCACCAGTTTCTTTTTACCACGTGCTTGGCACACACGCTTATCACCACATCTGATTTTCAAAGCTTGTTCTCAGGCATATTACTGCCTGGCAACATGTATCTTACTATTTTTAGCCCTGTACTCATTTGACTACTATTTTAAGCTTTCTTTGATCCTTTCAAGTCTTCACAGATGCAGTGTCAAAGCTTGTAGTTAAGTAATGAGCATACCTACCACAGCTGCACAATTAAGGCTTCATGGTAGAATAGCTAGGAGTTACTATTGCATGGTAGTGGTATAGAACTGAGAAGGCAAGTCCCAAATTCACTTCTTCTGATAGCCTTAAATAAAGGTTTGTTTGCCTAGGATCATTTATTTGACTCTGCCGTTGCTACAGATCCAGAAGTCTGAAAAATCAGACAACAATCTGGCTAATGCAACAAAATGTGCTTTTGAGCTGCATTTCTAAGGAACAGATTAAGCAAAGATACTAAGGCTGTGCTGGACTACATCAAATCAATGTAACCTGTCTTATGCACAGCACTTTGAAGGTTCCTGCTTTAATCTGAATTACTAGCTGAGATTTTGAAACCAACCAACCTACCAAACTTCAACTGCGTAAAAAATATGGCAATCTATGCTTCAAAGCATAATGCCAAGCAGAAAGTCAACTGCTGTCTTGGGGCTTCATTTTCCTCTTTTAGCTGGAGTTAAATTTAAAGCACTAGATCATGCCTTTAGAGAGTAGTAATAATTCATCAAGTCAACAAACTGTAAACACACAAAGGTTTGTGTTGCAAACCTCTGTTGATTTATTGTAAAAATTTTGAGGTAAGACTTAATCTGCCTTCTGTACCAAAGACTGAGTATGTACTAACAAGTTAAGTCAGCAGCTAAAAGATTTTCTCATTTCTGCATCAGACCCTTCTGTAACGTTAGCAGCTGAACTCCTGAGTAGGAGTAACAAAACAATGACACATTTTGCACAACTGCATGTTTTGGGTTTCCTAACACTTGCAGATAACGGGCATTAATGTCCTGAAAAGCCACAGTTAGCAACACCCTTGATTCTTGGAACAGAAACTGCATTCACCCTCAGCAAAGCAGAGTTTAACAACATCAAGTTGCACAGGTAGTATATGATAAAATCCCAGTTTTCACAAACCATTCTGCCTGAAGCAGCATAAACAAAAGCCTTTATTTCACGGTCATTGCCACAGTAAGTTTGCAAGGGAAAGAGAAAGTCTGCTGAAAGACATAATCAGTTACGTGAAGATTCCTGGGCAGCATTAGACACTCTGTTCATCTCCTATGTTAAGCTCCTTACTCTCTTCTTAAATTAAAACTTACATCCTAGTCACCAAGAAAATAGTATAACCTCAGCCATGTTCATTTAAAGCATAAACACATCTTCTTACCTGTTTACTCCCCCAGGCCGCTCTCGGATACCCAGAAAGGAGCGGATATTTGTTTGCCTGCTGGACACCTCTACAAGCTCTGGGCCTCGGATCCGTTCTAGGAAAGAATCAGGTCTTCGGTCTTCGTGGTGCAAATGTCTTGTGGCCCATGACCTCACAGATATGACAAATTGTGATAGCCTGCATGGAACAGATGTAAAACACTGACAGAAACAGACAAGAACATCAGACAGCTTAAGTCATCCTTACTAAGGACATTTCTGCACTTCTCCACCTGCCACAAAACTAAACTTGACAGATTAACTGTGTGGACCCAGTCACTACCCACAATTTAATGCATGACCTTTTTTAGCAGATCAGGAAAGTATTTCACACATCAGTTCCTAGTCCACTGTACCAACACTGTAAGAAAAACAGAAGAACATCCTGGCCAAGTGGAGGCAAACCAAGTGGTCAAGGAGGTGCAACTGACTTCTGACAAAACAGCCTGCCCCCCGTATCAGGACTTGGTCCCTGAAAAAAAAAGAGGAGGGTAACTGTCATTGATGATTCCCTCCTTGGGGGAACAGGGGGCCCCATATGTTGGCCAGATCATTCCCACAGGGAAGTCTGCTGCCTCCCTGGGGCCCAGGTCAGGGATGTTACCAGAAGGCTGCCTACACTGGTACAGCCCTCTGATTACTATCCCTTAATAGTTACATAGTTAGAGAGCAATGATGTTGAAATCAGAGGTCCCAAGGCAATCAAAAAGGACTTCAAGGCTCTGGGAGAACTGGTTGAGGGGTCAGGGGCACAAGTATTTTTTTCATCAATACCCTTAGTTGCAGGAAGGAATACCGAAAGGAACAGGTCAGCAGCTGTAATTAAGAAGTGGCTCAGAGGCTGGTGCCACCAACAGAATTTTGGGTTTTTTGATCTTGGGGAACTTTCTATGGCACCAGGTCAGCTAGCAACAGATGGAATACATCTGTCCCAGAGCGGGAGAAAGAGCATATAAGAACGGCCTATGCCCCAAAGGGAAAAAGGTCTTAGGAAGGAGTTGGCCGGTCTCATTGACAGGGCTTTAAACTAGATTTGAAGGGAGAAGGGGCTGAAACCAGTCCCCCCAGTCAGGAGACTAGGGATGGTAAGCTGAGTCAGGGTTGAAACCAGCAGCCCAGCTGAAGTGCATGTACACTAATGCACAAACCATGGGTAACAAACACGAGGAGCTGGAAGCCTTGTTACAGCAGGAAAGTTATGATGTAGTTGCCATCACAGAAACATGGTGGGACAACTTGCATGACTGGAGCACTGAAATCGATGGCTACAGGCTCTTCAGGAGAGACAGGCATGGGAAAAGGGGTGGAGGGGTGGCCCTGTACATCAGGGAGGCTCTAGATCCCATGGAACTAGAGATTAAGGATGATCAGGTTGAGTGCCTGTGGGTGAGAATTAGAGGGAAGACCAGCAGGGCAGACATCCTGATTGGAGTCTGTTATAGACCACCCAACCAGGATGAAGAAGTTGATGAATCGTTTTATAGGCAGCTAGAGGCTGTCTCAAGATTGCCAGACCTTGTTCTTATGGGCAGTTTTAACCTGCTTGATATCTGCTGGGAACTCAACACAGCACAGAGGAGGCAGTCTAGAAGGTTTTTAGAGTGTATGGAGGACAGTTTCTAATCCCAGCTGCTGTGTGAGCCTACCAGGGGTAAGGCTGTGCTTGACCTTCTTTGTTCCAATACAGAAGGGCTGGTGGGAGATGTGGTGGTTGGAGGCTGTCTGGGGTCCAGTGACCATGAAACAATTGAGTTTTCAACATGCACTCAAGCTAAGAGGGGCAGCAACAAAGCCTCTACTCTGGACTTCTGGAGGGCAGACTTCAGGTTACTTAAGGAACTAACTCAGAAGGTACCGTGGGAAACAGCCCTTAAAAACAAAGGGGTCCAGGAGGGCTGAACCTACTTCAAGGAAGGACTCTTGAAGGCGCAGGAACAGGTTGTGCCGATGTGCCGGAAGATGAGCCGCCGGGGCAGATGGCCAGCCTGGATGGGCAATGAACTTCTGGGTGAATTAAGGGGAAAAAGAGGGTGTATCATCTTTGGAAGGAAGGTGAGACAACCCATGGAATGTCTAAGGATGTTGCTAGGTCACGTAGGAAGAAAATTAAGAGAGCCAAAAGCCCATTTAGAGCTTAGAGTGGCCTCTGCTGCGAAGAACAATAAAAAAATCCTTCTACAAATATATTAATGGCAAGAGGAGGGGCAAGGACAACCTCCACTCCTTGGTGGACACAGAGGGGAACATAGTAACAAAAGATGAGGAAAAGGCAGAGGTACTTAACACCTTCTTTGCCTCAAATTTTAATAGCAAGATAGGTGGTCTTCTGGACAACTGGCCTCCTGAGCTGGCAGATGGAGTCAGGGAGCAGTATAGTTCCCCTGAGATCCAGAAGGAAATAGTTAGAGACCTCCTTAGCCACCTGGATCCCCACAAGTCCATGGACCAGATGAGACCCATCCTAGGGTGCTGAGGGAGCTGCCAGATGAGCTGGCGAAGCCACTCTCCATCATTTTTCAGAAGTCCTGGCTCACTGGAGAGGTCCCAGATGACTGGAAGCCAACGTGATGCCCATCCACAAGAAGGGCTGGAAGGGTGAGCCAGGGAATTACAGACCTGTCAGCCTGACCTCAGTGCCAGGCAAGATTATGAAACAGGTCATCATGAGTGCAACCACACAGCACTTACAGGATGGCCAAGGGATCAGGCCCAGCCAGCATGGATTTAGCAAAGGCAGGACCTGCCTGACCAACCTGATCTCCTTCTGTGATCAGATGACCCGCCTGGTGGATGTGGGGAAGGCTGTGGATGTAGTCTACCTGGATTACAGCAAGGCCTTTGACACCATCCCCCACAGCAAAATCCTGGCCAAGCTGTCAGCTCGTGTCTTGGACAGCAGCACTCTGTGCTGGGTTAGGAACTGTCTGGAGGGCCAAGCCCAGAGAGTGGTGGTGAATGGTGCCACATCCAGCTGGCAGCCAGTCACTAGTGGTGTCCCTCAGGGATCAGTGCTGGGCCCCATCCTCTTTAATATCTTTATCGATGATCTGGATGAGGGTATTGAGTCCATCATCAGTAAGTTTGCAGATGACACCAAGTTGGGGGCAGGTGTTGATCTGTTAGAGGGTAGGAGAGCTCTGCAGAAGGACCTTGACAGGCTGGACAGATGGGCAGAGTCCAATGGCATGGGATTTAACACATCCAAGTGCTGGGTTCTACACATTGGCCACAGCAACCCCAGGCAGTGCTACAGGCTGGGGTCAGAGTGGCTGGAGAGCAACCAGGTAGAAATGGACCTGGAGGTACTGGTTGATAGTAGGCTGAACATGAGCCTGCAGTGTGCCCAGGTGGCCAAGAAGGCCAAAGGCATCCTGTCCTGGATCAGGAGCAGTGTGGCCAGCAGGAGCAGGGAATTCATTCTGCCGCTGTACACTGCACTGGTTAGGCCACAACTTGAGTACTGTGTCAAGTTCTGGGCCCCTCAGTTTAGGAAAAATGTTGACTTAGTGGAGCGTGTCCAGAGCAGAACAACAAAGCTGGTGAGGGGTTTGGTGCACAAGCCCTATGAGGAGAGGCTGAGGGAACTGGGGTTGCTTAGCCTGGAGGAGACTCAGGGGTGACCTTATTGCTCTCTACAACTACCTGAAGGGAGGTTGTAGCCAGGTGGGGGTTGGTCTCTTCTCCCAGGCAACCAGCACCAGAACAAGAGGACACAGTCTAAAGCTGTGCCAGGGGAGGTTTAGGCTGGATGTTAGGAAGAAGTTCTTCACAGAAAGAGGTATTGGCCATTGGAATGGGCTGTCCAGGGAGGTGGTGGAGTCACCATCACTGGAGGTGTTTAGCAAGAGACCAGATGGGGTGCTTGGTGCCATGGTTCAGTTGGTTAGATACTGCTGGATGATAGAATGGACTCGATGATCTCAAGGGTCTTTTCCAACCTGGTTAATTCTATTCTATTCTAAAATTCTGACATTAGATGATAATTGGTGAATCCTGGTCTGACACAAAATCAGGAGATATAAAATACAGGATTATATGCTCCAGGTCTGGTACACATAGCAGAAACAGAAGAATAGCTGGTGAGGGAGCATGGACTTTGAAATATGGAATGATAAAAATTCACAGAATCATGGAATTATTTGGGTTATAAGAGACCTTTAAAGGTCATCTTGTCCAGCCCGCTTGCAGTGAGCACGGATCTCTTTAGATCTGATTGCACAGAGACCCATCCCTGTGATTTTAAAGTGCCTATCTGCAGACATATTAATTGCCTATCACATATAAGCCTGCCTACTGCATAGGAAGCACTACCTCCCGATTCTTAATTTCTAACAGGGCACTGAGATGAGATAAGCAAAAAATCATTCCAAGGTAATTAATTTATTACTCTTTTCTCTACCCACTAATTCACATTACAAAGCTATACAAAGTCTTCAAAGTTCAAAAGGAAATTTGTTATATTTGTCACCCATAAAATACATTGCATTATTTCCTAGCAGCAGTCTAGTTTGGACACAAGTAGTGTTATTTCAGGGTTCCCAAACCTGACCTTGAAAACAGCATAATTAAATCCTAAACAATGCTTAACTGCTTATGCAGACCTCAGGCTACTCAAGGAAAGTTCTTTACATTCTCTCTGCTCATAATCCACAGAGAGGTTGATGTGAGCAATTTAAATCTTATAGTAAAGCACATCTGCTTTCGATTGCAGTTCTCAAAGACCTAACTACACCTCCTCATAGATCTTGCTCACATTCTCTTACCTTAAAATATAAAGGACAAAAAAGACAGGAATAATATCATGTATCATAAATTAGAAAAAGATATTTCAAATTCTATAGTTCTTATACCAAGACAGCACCATATAAATCACCTACACTTGCCAATAATTAGGAAACTGGAAAGCTTGACAAGAAGGCAAAATAAAAGTCTGAGAATTTTTAATAGATTACTCACTCTATTCAAAAAAGCAACATAAAACTAAACAACAGAATTTTTCTCTTTGCCTGAGCAGAACTCAGCTTTCACACAAGCACTAGTATGGAAAACTACTAACATAGATGTTCTTACTTCCATTAGAAAATAAAGCATTTTGATGAGACCAGTTAGTTAAAGAGCAAGCAGATTTTACCAAATGAGATTGAGAGCCGCTCTATTTGAACACAGAAACAGAATTTTCTTATTTCTGCCATGCTTTCCTTTTTTCTTTTCTTTTTTCCTTTTTTTTTTGTCCTTTACATCTTCAAGTAAGATACTCGGTGAAGTCCATAAAATGCTGCTGTCTTAGATCCTTGAGAATGTGCATGCAAGAGGCATGTTCCATTACCATATTTAAATTGCTAAGCATTCGTGTGTTCATCACAGATTTCTTTGCATAATCAGAGCATAAGTAACAGCAGCTACATGAATGTGTAATTAAAACTATCCTGAGAAAGGGTAAAAACCAACATAAGAAAAATGACTAAATAGGAAGTTTTCAATATGAGTTTGTAAACTTGTGTGCTTTATGGTTACACAAAACACACGCTTCTAAATGTTTTCCATCTAAACCAATTTTTTGGTAGACATTTAATCTACACACAGTAGTGTAGCTGTCTGACAACCAAACACAAAAATGTAAGCTTATTCTCCACCATCCAAAAGGCTGAAGTGCAAGCAACACTTTTTAAATTACTCTAGGCTTATAATGAGTTTTTCTTTGCTCTTTGAAATATACTATTTTTAAACTGAGTATGGTTTGGTTTGTATTGTGTGCAACAATGGTGTGTGAAGACAAAGCTCTCGAACATCATCTGGAAATATTTGAAGCAGACACACCAAGTTTTTGAAACTCCAAGTTTATGATTAAATCCTGCTGAGTAAATCACTTAAGCAAATGGTTGACTTCAATTTCACTAAGGCTCCTAACACACTGTAAACAAACACCACTGAGATTCTAAAAACTCAGAGAAACACTTACCACTCATGGTGCATTTCCTCAACAATCAATAAATTTTCAGATCTAATAATGTAAAAATAATTTACTTTTGTGTATTCAGATTAATTTGTGGAAGTTCTTTCAGCATCTCTAGGATTCTAAGGGTTTTATAAGCAATGAGTAAACAATGAGTTTCAAATCAAGATCAAAAGCAACTTCTGTTTCTTTTTATAGACTGCCTTCTGATGGACTCCATCAATTTCTCTGGAAGGCCAAGGTTCTTCTTACTTTGCCTACTAATTGTGATCAATCTCTTTCAAAAAGTTAAACTTAATACCGGAAATGGTATTAGTTAGCATATTACCTTGCCATTGCTCCCTGGCCCGTGAATGAGCTTGTCTGGGACTCAGATACATGCCTTCCCTCCACAGAGATGACTCTCTGCAGTTCTGAAGATGCATCCTCACACAGCGAATGGGTTCTGCAAAATCAAATTTCTTTTTTTAAGAATTCCATACAGTCTCCAGCAGACATCTCCTCATCTGATTTTTTCCACCACATCAGAAAACAATGCAGCAAATTGTCCTCATCCTACTAAAGTGGCATGTTTTATAATAAAACACAGAGCTAAGTACATATTGCTACTTTTCTGAAACCATCCAATACCACATGAAATCAGTGAAGGCTCTGCCATCTATTGCTGCAACCTCAGAAGCTGACTCCTTTCTGGTCAATACTATTCTGGTGTGCAGATACACAATTACAGGAAGCATGCTTTCTACTTTAACACCTCCAGTAAGGCATCATCAGCTTTCCTTCAACATGGAGCTCATCCACAGGGGCCTTTATAATGACTGCCCACTGCTTTTTTCAGTACTGTCCTTCTAGACATTGTTTGGGCTTAACAGTCAATTTTCTACCAGCGTGGTTCCTATTTCTGACTCAAAGCAAACACACATCTCATTTTGTCATCATTCTTGCTTGATCTGAAATGGAAAACGGTGATTATACGGTTGTTAGCCCTGAGCAGCATCACTGCTGTTCTTACTGGCCTGTTGCCACCAGCTTCACTACTCCAGGCCTAACGCTGCTCACTTCATAACTGTAACTTCAACTACTGTATAGCAAAACAGGCTGCAGATCTTCAGGGCTGCTCTGGCAGCAATGAGATGAGGCACCTCAGGCTACTGCCACACATGGAAAACACCACAACAGCCCAGGTGCACACAACTGCAGACAGTAGTTATGGCATTAAGCTCACTGTGGATTTTTTTACCAGACTCCTAGGTTTTTCTCTGTTTTTTATTCTTGATACTCACTTCTACAAGACTCTGACACACTAATTAAGGATCGATTTTTCCCCCTTTTGTAATGCAAACAAGAACTCTCACATCAGTGTTAATGTGGACCGCCAGGAAAACACTGATACTTGGCGTATCTTCACAAGACTTGGCAAAGGCCATGAGCAGCTCAATTTTGTGTGCTCACAGCTAAGAAAATGGCTAACAGAAAGTTAACATTTTATTATTTCTACACAACATACCTGTTATGGTTTGGAGCTGGTAGCTTAGCTTAATGTTTTAATTATAAACAAGAGTAGGAAAACTTCAAAGACTTTGAGTAGCAAAAGGTAAATAAAATTAGCCATTGGATACAAAAGAACAACAACTGATTTGTCTGTATCATTCCATTTGTTTGCTGACTAGGATAAAGCTCACTGCACCAACCACCCTGCTCTTATAGTGTTAGTCAGGGTTGGAAGGGACCACAAGGATCATCTAGTTCCAACGCCCCTGTCATGGGCAGGGACACCCCACACTAGATCAGACTGGCCAGAGCCTCATCCAGCCTGGGCTTAAACACCTCCAGGGACGGGGCCTCAACCACCTCCCTGGACAACCCATTCCAGGCCTTCACCACTCTCATGGTGAAGAACTTCTTCCTCACATCTAGCCTGAATCTCCCTACTTCCAGCTTCATTCCGTTCCCCCTAGTCCTATCACTACCTGAGATCCTGAGAAGTCCCTCCCCAGCCTTCTTGTAGGCCCCCTTCAGATACTGGAAGGCCAGTACTTCTCTTCTCGCTTCTTCTCTTTTGTGGCTTGCATGGCTTGCTCCATTATCTCTCTTTCCTGACCTTCTGCTGGCTCAACACTCTGGCTGTGAGGTGACAGGAAGGAAATAAAGCAGGAGGTTTTGACAATGGTCCCCCTGGACCATCGAGGGGGTGATTCTGTACAAGGGGATCTTTGTATTTGTTTTTTTCCGAATTGTAAATATATTTTGTACACATTCGTCGCGTTTTGTCCCTCTAGATTTTAGTTTACCTTTTTGTAAATATAACTTTCATTTTGCTTTCTGAGTCGCAAGTTTTTTCTTTTTGGTAATTTACTCTGAGGGTAAATTCCAATTAGTTGGGGGTAATTTCAACCCACCACAAAACCATACCAGAAAAGACAGGTCCTGATATTCCCCAGAATTCTCAATCATTCACTGTTTTCTACATCTCTTCTAATGAGAGATCAATAGACACTAATAGACACTGCTTAGTATTGAAAAACTTTTATTACTTAATGTTGTGGGTGCTGAGAATATTGTAGATGCCAAAGCTAATATGGCCTCTTGGGGAGTACAAACAAACACAAATCCATTATGGAGCCTACATTCAGCTCAAGAAGTCTCCCAAGCTCAGTGCTGGGACAGTACCAAAGAGAAGTACATTATAGATACTTGCAGTTTGCTGCCTTTTTTTTTTCCCCCTTTCCTGAAGCATCTACCTACAAACCTGCTGCAGAAAGGATACTGGACTTGTCAGTCTTCTAGACTGAACTACTATGGCTCACTTTAAGTGATTTTATTCCTTTTTACAGAAAAAACATGTTTTGTGTTATCTCAGACAGCAACAAATTCTAATATTGCTACTTCTGTTCTTACTTACTCATTATTACTGGTTTTGAGTCTTGAAAATACATTTTTAAAAGAAGATAGCAGGAATTCTTAGAAAGCCACAATTCCTATGCTTACCTATGAGGATGCTGTGGCAGACAGCATCAAAAGCCTTGCTGAAATCAAGGCAGACAGCATCCACTGCCCTCCCCATATCTATCCATCGAGTCAAGCCTTTAAAGAAGGCTATCAGATCAGTCAGACCTGACCTCCCCTTGGTGAATCCATGTTGACTACTTCTAATAACCTTCATTTCCTCCTCATGCTTTGACATGACACCCAGAACAAGCTGTTCCATCATCTTTTGAGGTGTGGAGGTGAGGCCAACTGGTCTGTTGCTTCCTGAGTCTTCCTTCTTGCCGTTTTTAGAGACTATGGTAACACTGTCTTTCCTGCAGTCCTCAGGCACCTTGCCTGTTCAAAGATGATGTAAAGCAGCTCAGCAATGACTTCTGTCAGGTGTCACAGCACTCACAGGTACATCCCATTAGGACCCATGGACTTGCAGGTATCCAGTTTATTTAACTGATCTCTAACTTGATCCTCCTCAATTAAGGGAAAGTCTTCCTTCCTCCAGGCTTCTTCTGTTATCTCCAAAGTCAGGGACTCCTGACTCCTGGGGGCTGACCTGAGCAGTAAAGACTGAAGCAAAGGCATCATTCAGTAACTCTACCTTCTCAGCATCTTCTGTCACCATGGCACCTGCCATGGACAGCAGTCCAACATTTTTCCTAGTTTTCCTTTTGCCTCTGATATACTTGGAAAAAACCTATTCCTGTTGACCTTGACATTCCTAGCCAGGTTCAGTCCCAAGGAGGCCTTGGATTTCCTCATTTCACCCCAACCTTCCCAAGTGGTTAGTCCCTTCTTCCATGTACTGCAAAATTCCTTTTTCCACTTGAGCTCAACTATGCAGGTCTCTTGCTTCCCTTGCCTGATTTCCTCTCTTAGAGATACTGACCCTGAGCTTGGCAGAAGTGGTAGTTGAATATCAAACAGCTCTCATGAGCCCTGCTCCCACCGCCACTTCCAGAGCCCTAACCCACAAGATTTCTCTAAGCAGTTTCTTGAAGAGGGCAAATTTAGCCCCCACTGTTTTACTTTCACAGAGGTAGCACTGTCACCATATCTCAGAGAAAATTCACTGATGCTGACATTTCTCCATGCCTCTTCAGCACTCTTTTTAGAGCCAATTTATTCCCATGCTTTCAAGGTACCTAGCAGAGTAAGGTCTGAAAAGGATATTTACATCAGCATCTGCTCTGTACTTGTCCCTTGCCTTGATTTAATGCAGCTCTGAATTTGCACAAAGATCTTCAAGCCAACTCCAAAAGTCCATTTGCACTTAACATACATGCAAATAATTCAGAATTTTCCTTTAGTAGTAATTATTTTGAAGTTACGATCATCTAAAGTGAAGCCCTTCTGAGTAATGTCTATGAGCCACACTTAAAGAGTGGAATTTGGCAGTGACCTGCTTTTAATATAAGCTGAATATCTAATTTCCCGTTTGTCCTGAAGGGTCAAACCCCAAAACCTGCCCTAACCCAGACAACGGGCTAAGCACCTGTGAATGTGCTAACCTGGACACTTCCTGGGGTCCAGATAAACAGGTAGCACGTGTGATTAACCTTGTGACACAGCTGTGAACTGTGTGTGCCCCTGGCCATGTCTGGATATGTCCCATCCTATAGGTCCAGTTATCAAGGTTCTGTATTATCAAAGGGCATTAATTGTCTTGGGACAGTATTTAAACCCGCCAGTTTAAACCAGTTCTCAGCCAGCAAGCAACAAGAACCAAATGCTGCCCAAGTAGCAGCTGAAGAACCTGCTCTAGCAGACCAACATCTTCACCCAGGCCTTGCATCTGGACCAAGGCAGAAAGGGGAAAACTCTAAGAGAACTGAATCCCAGAGGCAGCTACAGCCCAGTTGTGGTGGTTCAGGTTGGGTGCCCCCTGCTGTGACCACATGAGACACACCTCCAGTGTCCCGAAGGGTCCAGCCCAGTGCATGGGCATGGGAAGCCAGATATTTCATCCCATAATGCCCTGCTCCCTTATAAGACATCAGTGGGGGTCCTGCACTCTCTCTTTCTTCCCTCACCGCTACCTGGTAATGGGGTGAGCCATCTCGCAGCCTCTCGGGCCTGTCTAGGCCTAAGGGCAGCGGGGGGAGAAAGAGCCCTGCGGGGTTTGGGTGAACCCTCAGGTGGGGGTGGGATGCCTTTGGGTATGCTTTGGGATCTCTCTTTTGTCACTGTGCTTGTGGTTCTCTGTAAAATTTTCACTGCTTTTCCATTTAAACTTTCCACCACTTCTGCAATCCACCTGTCTGAGTCTAATTTTCACCTGTGGTGAGAAGATCGGCCTTTTCAACCTACCACACCAGTGACGGAGCACACGAGAGAAAGGCCCATTAGACCTCTGAACCATGGGCAAGCTCCAGACTGTGAACTGGACATGACAAAAGAGAGGCCCCTTAGCCCTCCCTGAGCCAAGGACTGCTCGCATTATAGCCACAGTATCTGGGAAGGTACTGGACAGAGGAGCAAGCCGTGGGTCCCTGGCTAATCTGCCATGGAACCCCATTTGTAGGGAAAACTGCAGATCACAGAACTTGTATTTCTAATTTGAATCACTGTGTTGGAGGTTCTTAGATCTGTGCTTGAATAATTTAACTGTCTTTATATGTGGAATGTAATACCCACAATTAAATAGAACCTGTAAATATACTGTTACATAATAAGTTACAGCAATGTTTGAAAATACCACTGCCCAAGATATCAAATTATAAACTATATTAAAAGATACATATTATTACACCATTATAGTGAATTGCTATCTTAGGGCTTGATTCAGTTCCCTCAATTGTGGTCTAGTACCACTGGGAATACCTCAAAATACTTTCTCTGACCTCTCCAAAACACAGAGGTCTCATGTCACATCCACTAGCCCCAGCTAAATGCTTCAGATGCTCTATGGTATCTCAAATAACTTGAAACGTCTGTTACGCAACTAAATACCTCTCATACACAACACAGCCAAATGAGCCTGAAGAGTTATTCAACTTCAGTGTAAGATCAACAGTTCCCTAGACTCCACTGTCTATTAGTACTGATTACATCTCCACTGATAACAGCAGGAATTTAATATACCTACTCACATAACAACAGTGAAATCCAGATGTCTACAAGGCACAACTGGATCCTACTTCACACTTTAAGATAGCCAACCTCTGTCTATAAACTAATGTGCTGCCTATTTGACCTCTTTCTATACAGAGGTTGGATCTTAAAAATGAAGACTCATTTGTTATTTTTGGTTTTGCTGATTTTTGTTTTAACAAAATGGACCAACTTTATGGCATGCTACACTGTAAGAATATGGGCACGTGAATCACCTACTAGAGCACAGCTGAGAATGACAGTTTAAAAGAACAGAAGCTTTCTGTTAACTGTTGAGGTGAATGCTTTTCCTTGATAACACCTTACTCCACATCAGAAAAGCACTTAAGCGCATCTTTAGCATCAAGCATAAATTTAGCACCCACTGACTTTAGTAAGAACTAAGTAATATGCTTATACCTGCTTTGTTGAACTATAGCCAAGAGGAGCTGAAGGAAGATAAAGACAAAGAAGAAATGCTGCTACTCTAGAAAACCTGTGGGGTTTTTTCCTAATGTCTATAGTTGCGTATTTTGCTACAAGACAAAAAAGAGCTAAAACTTTGGATAGGTATTGTATACACTTATTAGCAATCACTTCAGCAATCCAGAAACCTTAAATGTGAGATCTCTTTTACAGAGTGAGACTGTATCTTTTTAGTCCTCTATGAACATCTTTAATTGCTACTAATAACAGCAAGCTTTCTCTAAAATAAATGTCTCTTCAAGACCACCAGGATAAAGTGGAAATTGTATTTCAGCCCCTCTATCTGTCATAAGCAAGCCACTGCCCTCTGAAACTGCAGATGACTGCAGTTATTATTCTACATTTAAACCTTTGTAATCACACTCTCACAGCCATGCCAGTAACTCCATTCTGTGAGCTGCCAATCACTGATATCCTCCGTAATAAGGACATTAACAAAAGGAAAGGATGAGACTAATTTCTATCTGTTTTCCCTGTTTCTGAGATACCACTGTAAATGGATACAAAGGTACACAGCTCTTGCAATTCTCCTTAAGGAGACCACAGGGTAATATAACTAAGAGAAGCAAGCCATACTGTGCAGAATAAAAGCAGCTCCATTTTCAGGAGTGTAGGTACATCTACATGACAAAGTATCACATGAGCAATCAGATTAAAAAAAAAAAAAAAAAGGCAATGCAAACAGGACAGGGATCACAATCACGCTAAATACTAGGGGCATGCAATCCCAAAAGTATCATAACACAGGCAGTCCTATCAACCCAGCAGGATTTGGAGTCTGGGTACACATTTGAACAGCAAGAGACAGTTTGACAAGGCCCACATAGTGGGGATAGTTAACAACTGAGAAATCAAAACATTTTTTTCCAGCCTGTACAGGTGCTGTGGATCATCAGATACTTTCCTGCAAGCCCAGCAGGATTTGTCCAGACTAGACAAATGTCTGTTACTGTGTAAAAGTGCAAGCTTAATGGCACATTTTAAATTGCCAGTTCTAAACTATCAAAACCAAGAAAGGTGAATGTAATGAAATATTACAGGTCCACCATACAATGAGAGACTCTGAAAATCTAGTATGAAAATGCTGGTATTCTTTATGCACTACAAATGTTCCTTATTAGAGGAACAGAGGCTACATTTTAAAGAAAACTTCCTGAGGCTTTTCACTGCATGGCACCAGAAGGACTTCTTTTTCTTTGAACCTTGCTGTCCACATGGTGACTTGAGAAAGAGGTTTCTCCATAATGAGTTGGTGTAATTCCCACGGATGTAAAAATGAGCTTCATTCCTAAGGTACTATAGGTTATGGTTCCAAAACAGCAAGCTGTGACAACCTTCCTGCTGCTGTCTCTTCTGTACTTTAGGTAGACATAGTTATGCCATTTATCTCAGTTACGTGCCCTGGGCCAATAACATCACAATGTAACACTGACAATGCAGAGCTAGAGAACGGCCACAAGTTACGCAGCAGTCTGTCCTCCTGGTTATGATGAAAGGAATACATTACCTGATATAGCCATTTTCAATCCTTTCAATATCTTCATCAGTAGTTCTGACAGACAATCTGTGCATACTAGGGTAGGAATGTTGGGTGTTGATTTTTGCCATTTTGCTTTACATATCAACATCTAAATGACAGCTGAAACAGGAGGGGAAAAAATATTTGTGAATTATGTAAAAGAAACATGCTCATTACTTAAAAAGAGTGATTTATTAAAGCAATATATGAGCAAAAAGCAAATTCAACTATTTGAAGAATAGCCAGTAGATATTTAAACACACAATATGATACCTGTTTCTTGATTCATTTGCACCAGGTAGAAAAAAAAAGTGCTATTAAAAGCTTAATAAAGAAAATTCATCATGACCAGTGAAACAGGGTACAGGACACTATATTCTTTTTAGTCTTTGGGCTTTCTGGATACCTACATTTTCATACCTATTATTTGTAACGAAATTGTACTTGAAATCCCATTCAAAGGTTACAGTTAGAAAGCCAGACACAAAAAAAAGCTAGGTAATACATGTGCTAGGACAGCCCATTCCACTTGAAGTTGATCCTCTTGTGTTAATATAACCTGTTTTATTCTTGTTTTCCACTCTGAAAATGCATATTTACCAATAGGTAATTAACAAAATGTATCCCTTGGTTTAATACATGCTATGCATTAATCCTGTATTGTCCAAACTCTTCACTAAACACATACTAGGGTTTTTTCTACCATTATTTATATACACCATTTTTATTATCCTGCCTCAAGACAAGCTCTGTTAAGATATGTAGCAGTCTAGTTCCTACAAGATTTAGAACACTGACCTAGACTACTCTTCAGATTGGGCCCTTAAGGCCCTACCGGAGTCAAATCACATCTATCACCTGCAAAACATGTTTTAAGGCTTAAGACAAGTGTCTTAAAAAGGAGCAACTGAAAGCCTTTCACTGAAAGCTCTGAATTTTCAATTTTTTTCTAATTGTGAAGACACATTCAGAAACTTTCTTTGAGATTTGACTAGAATTAAATTCTCTCAGGATCATTCAACTACCTCAGACCCTTTTCGCCTGTCATCCTCTGTCTCTTTGACCATACAACATTCAGCTTTAGCATCAGATGAAATACAGATCTTACAGAAACTAACATTCTGCCCTGAATTTTTCCTGAAGCAAAGCTCACAACCCATGATTAGATCTATGTTATGTACCTGCTTCCTTAACAAAAAAAATAAAAAGATATCTGACTTACCCTTCCTTCAACTCTCAGAACATTAAAGGTAATCATATACAACATTTTAAATTATTTAATGTATTTTAAAATACAAAATAGATTAAACTCAATTATTCCACGGAGAAATAATGAAATTAAGTCTAGAAATAGCCCTTGGGCATTACTTAGCACCTGAAAACCTAATTAGTATTTCCCATTACTAATTTTGTCTCAACACAGATCAATGTATAACTGTATGTCTCCTTAAAATGAGCCCTGTACATACAGTCTGACTAAAGGTTTACTGATGAAAAGATAGGTATCTCTATCACACACTGATATTAAAAAAAAAAAAAAAAAAAAGCCAGACCTTTCAACCCACTCTTAGATTTGAATGTTCACTTAAGAATTAATTCTTAAAGTACAGATAATTTATGCTAAAAGCAGCGTTACATATAAAATTGTTAACTGGAACAGCCTCACAGTCTCTATTCAAAAGACATCACCCAACTGTTTATGACGACGTTAATGTATACCATTAGAAATATAAAATAGTATTTCTCTTAAAATTATTCAGCCTTTGCTAGATGAACATTGTTATTAATAAATAAGCCAGTCAAATGAATGGATTTTAAAATAGGTATGATGCTAAAAATATCTCATCTCTAGGAAGATTTTCCATAAATCATTTTTAAATTACCATTACTGATTCTACCACACACTTTTCTAACACAGAATTAGATGATACACAATAATGCTTTAGTTATTAGACCATCTATTTTGCTGTAACAGTATTAAGGCAACTCCCATTTCTCATATTTTAACACAACTCAAATTCTGCTGTTACAGATTTCTTCAAAATTTCCTATTACCAAAATCTACAAAAGTAGCCGAGAAATTACAATCTGTCTCACTGCCAAGAGCTGAAGTTACAACAGGAGGCTATGAGTCAGTAAGCAGGGTGTCACAACCACTCTACTTCAAAACAGAGCAGCGTGCGTCCTGCTGAGAAATTAAGTACACACAGAAAGTAAGGCACAGTAGCAAAATCTTTCTATTAATAGCTGCTCGTGCTACCTATTTCATTTTCACTGCTTGGAGCTATACTCTCACAAAAGATCACTTTAAGAGCAATGTGGCATGATCTGCTTGAATTTTACTGCTCTGTATAGACCCTGCTCTCCTTTAAAGCTCAGCCAAATAATTTTATTGTTCTCTAAAATACTAAGACTCTATCACATTGGAGAAGGGAGGGAATGATGGAGGGAGGGAGTTGTAACTCTTCCAATAACAATACCATATATTCTCCACCCATGTATCCCCTGTTAAGCTTCTCCTTTATTCTAGTTTGTGGTTTTAAAAGCTTTATAATGGGAAAAGAAGAATGATTCATAAAACAGGTAACAAAGCACTGACTTTTTTCTAAGGCTGTATTTCCATCACAGAGTTAGTACCAAGTTAAGACCTTGCTAATTCTGCCACACTATGCAACAATGCTGTTGTCAGTTCCACTGATTCACAGATGGATGTCTATCTACAACAGCTCTTAAAGCAGGGTTCACTTTTTAACTCTGTTAAAAAGATACATTGCTTCTGAACCTGAATAATGCCTTCCCATATTTCAAACACTGTAGATGTGATGCATGGCTTCTCCAAATGTTAGTCATCTCCTGAAATTAAGTATTACTAGTTTGGAGTTAGACACTACTAATAGATACTGCAATTTTATATTCCAAATCTCCTGGAACAGTTTGAGTATGCCAGTGAAACACGGAATAGAGGAAATGGTTGTGTACCTTATTTAGACTTCCAAAGGCTATGCCACTAAAAAAACAAAATAAGTCACAGGATATGAAACCAAACACTATTTTGGATTAAAAACTAGCTTCTTAGAAGACACAAAACAAGAATGGGATTTAGCATTCATGGTCACCACAGCAAAAGTTTAAGAACAATATTCCTGGGGGTTCCATAGGAAAAACTCTCATTCATGATGCTGACGAAAATAAGGAACACTGAGATATGAACATTTCAAGATAGCAAGACAAAAAAAAAAAAAGGAGTGCAAGGAACTTGAGTCTGACCCACATCAACTAGATCCATTTCTCAATTTGATGTCAACTGATGTGCAACATAGGTAAATGGAAATCAGTGAAAAGCATGTGAACTACTGCCTTACGTGCACCCAAATTAAACATATGCTCTCAGAATGGGAAACTGAACACTCTGTATGTACAGCTCAGTGAAACACTCTGCTCAGTGCAGGGAAGGTTTGCTGACACAATAACTCATGATGCATGCATGGAAAGTGCTAATGACAAAACAAACAAAACCCACTAAAACTGCTCCATGAAACAACAGTGTGGGCTTAACAGGAATACTATCAGTCCTTATAATAAACCAAGATTCTGAAGAATAAAAGCATGTCAAGAATGGTTAAGGACATAGAAAAAAATAAAGTGAAAGAGAAATGGGGGTTGGTCATCCTAGAAAAGTACAGAAGAAGCAGCTATAAAATAAAAAACTGTACGCAAAATTTGAACTCATTTCATAGCCCTTACAAGGATTTCAGCTGTAAAATCCAATTTCAATAATAAAGCGTGGTCTGAACTCTTATTTCTGCACTAACCCAAAGGAAAGGAGGAGGGAAAAATTTTCACAGAAATACAACCCTACTGTTAAACCATAAAAAACATTAAAGTATTTTCAGAAGGAGGTAGGAAGAGTGGATGAATGTTTATTGCTAAATTGGGTCATGCATACCCAGCTATGGTACAGAGACAGACACAACATGGGACTGGGAAAAATCAGTAATGCAGTGATTCAGATACAATGCAAGTAGTGAGACCTCCTGAAGCAACATGGTTGGCCCTGTATGAAGCACATAAAATTGACAAATCACTGGCTGTCTGATAAAAGAGAACCTTTTGTTCCTTTCAGGCCTCCAAGATTCCTAACAGCAAATGTGTTTAACAGTTTAAGGAGGAGATCAGAATTTCAAAATTGGATCAAAAATCTGGCAAGCAACTGACTAGGGAGCAGCTTAAAATGAGCATGGAACCATCAGAAGTCATTTGGCAGGAAAACACTGCAGAGGCTCTCTGCAGACAGACAGTTCCAGCTAGCTGGGACCTCCAACTTCAAAACTGCCACTAAAATTTGGTGCTTATAAGACAGTTTTAAGAATTGAGTTCAGCTTTGTATTTAAAAATGTACTTGTTGCAACAGTGTGACGGGTTGGCCTTGGCTGGCTGTCAGACACCCACTCATCCTTGCTCTTACTCCTTCTCAGCAGTCCAGCAGGAGAAAGTAGTATGAGAAAGCTCATGGGCTGAGTTATCCTTCCAGATAACTCCAGAACAGAATCACTTACCAGTTAATATCACAGGCAAACTTGAGGAAGATCAATGTATTGCCTCTTAAAATAGAGCTGGATGATGAGAAATGAAGACAAAAACAGCACTCTCCCTCTTTCCCCCTGAGTCAACTTCACTCCTATATTCTCAACCCCTCCACCATCTCCATCTTACCCAGCAGCACAGGGTGTGAGGAATAGGGGGGTTGTGGTCATTCTGAAATGCTTCCACTTTGCTGCTCCTTCCTCTTTACACAGCTCCCCTGCTCCAGTATAGCTCCTTCCCACAGGATATAGTCCTTTGTGAACTGTTCCACTGTACTCAACAGGCTGCAGTACTTCAGGATAAACCTGCTCCAGTGTGAGTCCATTTGCAACAATTACTGTTAGGAGAACCTGTTCGTGCATGAACTCCTTTCCACTGACTGCAATTTTCTTCAGGAAATAGCTACTTGCTCCACTCTGAAGTCCTCCACAGTGGTTATCTGCTCCAGCATGGTCTGCTCCAGAGAGCTGCTGGGGAATCTCTCTTGTGGCACCTGGAAAAACACCTCCCTCCTTCTCTGACTTCAGTGTCTGCAGAGATGATTCTCACAGTGGTTTTTTTCCCTGCATTCCTCACATACTGCCTGGGAAGCATTTCACTTTTACTTAAATACATTTTTCCTGAGGCACCATTGTCTTGGCTGAGGGGCTCAGCCACATCTTGTGGTGGCTTTGCTGAAGCTGTCTCGAAACGGTCATGCCTGGTACAGGAAGTCCCCGGCCCCTCCTCATATAAGGTCCTGCAGCCTCCTTGCCAGCCCCTGAGCACCTGCACCCAATGCAAGTACGTATCTTTTATAAAATCGTTAATATCTCTTAAGTACACTCTGAGCACTGAACATTTCAAGCTAATACATACACTGAGGGCAAAACTTGGTTACCTAAAGGCTGATAAATCCATGATAGGCACATAAACCAAGTAGTTAACTCACAAGTGATTTCACAAGAGAGACAGACACATACATAGACAGTCCTCTGAGCCTGAACCTAGTTATCCAGTTTTAGGCAACCAAATTGGAGAACTGGATCCCTACGGTATCCTTGTAAATTTTAATTCTCCAGAATGAAATTAACTTATCTTTAAGCACATCCGGTCAAACTATGGAAAACAAAGCCTGCCTCAGGTTGAAGAATTTTCCAGTGTCAGACAGCAAAATGAAACTCTTGAAAGATTGACAGCTTTATCAATGACTTCAGCAGAATTTTCTCATGCTTTCTCAGCTAGTATTTCTTTCCTTGCTACTAATTATACCAACCTGAAAGACATGAATAACAATCCACACTCAAGAATACTCCTTTTCAGTGCATAAATCACTGAGACTGAAACATAGGCTAAATGAGAAAGACTTGATCTTCTACAAAAAATGTGACAAATCGTACTTTAGTGATAACTCTCCCTATTCTAAATACAACTAGTTCATGTACTCTTTTATCCTTTTCCTTTTGGATTCAATACCAAGTGATGTTTTGTGCCAAATATATGCACTGTCTAGTGCAAAAGACTTGTTTTATCAAGACAGTTGTTTGACAACAAACACAAGTCTAAGTAACATACAAAAACTTCAGTCTCATACACATTTCCTAATTTTGAAAATCATATTCTACTTACATCTTCATAATAATAAAAACTTATAACTAGAAGTATGAAGGCTGCAGTATCTAAAATTTAGGAGATACACTATCAAGTAGGTTGCCCAGGGAAGATACACAAAAAAATCAAGGTACCCAGGAATAAGGCCCTGAGAAGGAAGCTACGTGTGCTAGCCAACAGAAAATGACTGAAGCCAGAACAGGAGACTGAAAATAACTGGGCATCTAACTCCAGGCCAAAAGAAGGTGGCATCTCTAATTCAGAGCAGTAATTTCTCCCTTTCTAAGGTCTATCCATTTGCAGCAAATTGCATTGTGCTTAGCAACTGCAGCTCAAACATGAGAAACTTTTCAAGTCTGCTTCAAATTAAGCAAGCAAGATAGCAGTCCTGCAGAAAAGGACTTGAGGATGCTGGTAGATGAAAAGTTGAACATGAGACAACAATGCACAATAGCAGGCCAGAAGGCAAATCGCATCCTGGGCTACATCAAAAGAAACATGGCCAGCAGATTGAGAGAAGTGAGTCTGCCACTCTGCTCTAGCGAGACCTCACCTGGAGTAATGTGTCTGGCTATAGGGCCCTCAATTCAAGAAGGTCAGGGACCTCTTGGAGAGGGGCCAGATGAGGGACACAAAAATTATAAGAATGTTGGAGCAGGTCTCCTATAAAGACAGGCAGAGAGAGTTGAGGTTATTCAGGCTGGAGATGGCCCTGGGGACTCTACAGTGGCCTTCTAGTACGTGACCTGAAAGGGGCCTACAGGAAAGCTGAGGAGGGCCTATTTAGAATCAGTATCAGTCAGGGTTGGAAGGGACCACAAGGATCATCTAGTTCCAACCCACCTGCCATGGGCAGGGACACCCCACACTAGATCAGGCTGGCCAGAGCCTCGTCCAGCCTGGTCTTAAACACCTACAGGGACGGGGCCTCAACCAGCTCCCTGGATAATCCATTCCAGGGCTTCACCACTCTCATGGTGAAGAACTTCTTCCTCACATCTAGCCTGAATCTCCCTACTTCCAGCTTCATTCCGTTCCCCCTAGCCCTATCACTACCTGAGATCCTGAGAAGTCCCTTCCCAGCCTTCCTGTAAGCCCCCTTCAGATACTGGAAGGCCACAATGAGGTCACCTCGGAGCCTTCTCTTCTCCAGACTGAATAGCCCCAACTCCATCAGTCTGTCCTCATAGGAGAGGTGCTCCAGCCCTCTGATCATCCTCGTGGCCCTTCTCTGGACACACTCCAGCACGTCCACATCCCTCCTGTAATAGGGGCTCCAGAACTGGACGCAGTACTCCAGGTGGGGCCTCACCAGAGCTGAGTAGAGGGGAAGAAGCACCTCCCTTGACCTGCTGGTCACACTTCTCCTAATGCAGCCCAGGATCTGATTTGCTTTCTGGGCTGCAAGCGCACATTGAGAGCTCATGTTGAGCTTCTCGTCCACCAGCACCCCCAAGTCTCTCTCCTCAGGGCTGCTCTCCAGCCAGTCATTGCCCAGCCTGTATTTGTGCCTGGGATTGCCTCAACCCAGATGCAGGACCCTGCACTTGGTCTTGTTGAAGCTCAGGAGGTTGGCTTGTGCCCACCTCTCCAGCCTGTCAAGGTCCCTCTGGACGGCATCCCTTCCCTCCAGCGTGTCTGCTGCACCACACAGCTTGGTGTCATCAGCAAACTTGCTGAGGGTGCACTCGATGCCACTGTCCATGGCACCCACAAAAATGTTGAACAAGACAGGTCCCAGGACTGATCCCTGAGGGACTCCGCTTGTCACTGGCCTCCATTGGGACATGGACCCATTGACAGCCACTCTTTGGGTGCGGCCATCAAGCCAGTTCTTTATCCATCTAGTGGTCCATCCATCAAACCCATGTGTCACCAGCTTGGAGACCAGGAGGTGGTGCGGGACAGTGTCAAAGGCTTTGCTCAAGTCCAGGTAAACAACATCAGTTGCTCGCCCCTCATCTATTAATGCTGTCACCTGCTCATAGAAGGCCACCAGGTTTGTCAGGCAGGATTTGCCCTTGGCAAAGCCATGCTGACTATTCCAAATCACCTCTTCACTATTCTTCTGAGTCATTAGTGCCTCCAGGAGGATCTGCTTCCATTTAGAAGGACATGTAGCAACAGGACAAGGGGCAATGGTTTTAAACTGGAGCAGAGTAGATTTAGATCAGATGTTACGAAGAAGTTCTTTATATGAGGGTGGTGGAACACCAGAACAGGTTGCCCAGGGAGGTGGTGGAGGCCTCATCCCTGGACACATTCAAGGTCAGGCTTGATACAGCTCTGAGCAACCTGATCTAGTTAAAGATCTGCAGGAGGGTTGGTCTAGATGACCTTTAAAGATCCCTTCCAACCTAATGCATTCTATGATAAAACCTGATTTTCCCCTTTCTCCAGTCTGCTATGAACAGATTACAGGATACACTCACACACACTTTCTCATGGGTTCACAGTGCTCTGACAAGACATACCAGAGCAGCAGCAGGAATGCCTGCTTTCAGCATCCACTGTAGTCTGAACACCATGAAGGCCTCTGAGCAGCTTCATGGCCCAGGTTTCAGACAATAAAGCCCATGCTCAATAGCAAAACAACCCAAGGCAACAAAACAACACAGAGGCACACATCTAAATCACAGAATCACCAAGGTTGGAAGAGACCTCAAAGATCAAGTCCAACCTGTCACCACAGACCTCATGACTAAACCATGGCACCAAGGGCCACGTCCAATCCCCTCTTGAACACCTCCAGGGATGGTGACTCCACCACCTCCCTGGGCAGCCCATTCCAATGGCTAACGACTCAGTGAAGAGCTTTCTCCTCACCTCGAGCCTAAATTTCCCCTGGCACAGTTTGAGACTGTCCTCTTGTTCTGGTGCTGGTTGCCTAGGAGAAGAGACCAACCCCTTTCTGGCTACAACCACCTTTCAGGTAGTTGTAGACAGCAATAACATCTCCCCTGAGCCTCCTCTTCTCCAGGCTAAATAATCCCAGCTCCCTCAGCCTCTCCTCACAGGGCTTGTGCTCAAGGCCTCTCACCAGCCTCGTTGCCCTTCTATGGACACATTCAAGTGTCTCAATGTCCTTGTTAAGTAAGGGGCCCAGAACTGGACACAGTACTCAAGGTGTAGTCTAACCAGTGCTGAGTACAGGGGCACATATACATTTAGGAAGTTGTTGGCTAAGGGGAGACCTCATTGCTCTCTACAACTCCCTGAAAGAATGGTGCATAAAGGCTGGTGCTGGTCTCTTCACACAGGTAATTAGCGATAGAACAAGAGGGAATGGCCTCAACTGCAACAGGGTAGGTTAGACTGGACATTAGGGAAAAAAATTCACAGAGAGAGTGGTTGGACATTGGAATGGGCTGCCCAGGGATGTTATTGAGTCACCAACCCTGGATGTGTTTAAATGTTGTTTAGATGTGGTACTTGGGGATATGGTTTAGGGGTGAACTTTGTAGAGTAGGGTTAATGATTGACTTGAGGATCCCAAGGGTCTTTTCCAACCCGAATGATTATATGATCAGCCAAGCCCCCAAGATGAACTCTGTAGCCTGTCAAACAAGTGTGAAAGAATTTTGAATTACTATAGTCTCCTCCCAAATGCATTGAGTGGTCACATTTGGGCTACTCTAGCAGTTTCCCTTTGGGCCAGAATATGTTAACTTGCTCTAATTTAATTTAATCAAACCAATATTAATACTTCTGATATGAAGCAAATGGAGTAATTTATAAAGTACTCATGGAAGATCAAGCTATTTATACCACCAATTAATATTCTTAAATCTTATTTATTTAGGTTGAAAGGACCACAGACAGAAAATATGGCAGAACTCAAAGAACAGCTTTTCAAGGTAAGATCAGTATCACCAACACAAAGTGAAAGGTGACTTTACACATAATTTTATAGTAAGTCTTGCATGTTTCTGCAGTTGGTAATATACTGTTGTTCTTGAGGCTTTCAACAATTTACTTTTTGCTACAGAAGCACTTTAGTTAAGACACGTTTCAAATCCTCACACAGCCTCTCAGGTTCAACCCTGATAAAACTCTGGGATTTATCTTGGGATTTGACTTCCACCTACATGATCCTTGTTACATCACTTTGTAATGGCTGTAATTCAGCTGTACCTTATGTATGTTGGGTATGTTACATGTGACAGTGAGCACTTCCAATACTATCAGCCAATACAGACAACTAATGGACTTCAAAGACTTCACACTGGACCTTTATGCAACTATGTGATTTGAATAAAAGGTTCAACCTTCAGTGATTTTGGGGTTTGTAAATTAACCTCCAGATTTAACTCCGGCACACTCTCACAGAAACTAAGTTTGTATAAAAGCTACTGGAACAAGCCTAAAGTGTTGAAAAAATAGTAAGCAGGCTACACCACCTTATCCTCATGAATTGTTATGCATAACAGTTTAAAGCATCAATTCTTAAATCCTATGGCCTCTTTTAAAAAGTACACTTCTCAAATGTTATTACTGTCTGGTAAATCATACTGCATTTTCTGTAGTCTGTGGGCACCAGTATCTCCCGACAATGCACATCTTTTATAAGCATAGCCTAGTAACCTCAGCACTAAAGATTTAACAAATATGCTACCCCACACAGGTGCTCCGGGATGTACATATACTGCATATAAAACTGCATATTCATACATGCATGATGTATATTTTTATGATTATCCTTGATCCATTTGATGGTTGAGTCCCTGGCAACCTTGTAATAACAAAATAATATTTTTTATATAGAGAATTATTTGGACTGAATTTCCCTTCTAAATCTATGAATTTCTATAAATACAGTTCAATTTTCTAAGATTTATTAAAATTGCCTGCAGACCATTTTCTGTGAATATAATTTTTTTTAGACTGGAAACTGTTCAGGAGAAACTAGCTGTGTATATTCAACATAGCACTGTACATTATCTCCTTCTCTGGAGATACTGAAAACCCGCTTGGATGCATTCCTGTCTGATTTATTCTAGGTGATCCTGCTCTGGCAAATCAGGGGTTGACTAGATGATCTTTCAAGTTCCCTTCCGATCCCTAACATTCGGTGATTAAAATACAGGAAATTACAAATTATAGTCAACTGGACAATCAAGTCACATCATGTTGTTTCTGTTACTAGTATGGGTTAACGTGATGCAGGTATCCACTTTCCTATTCAGCAAAGCTTCTCTGATCGCTGTCTAAAATTTACCAGTTCTGCCAACATCTTTGTCAGGGCATTCGTTTGTCAAGGTACCTCTTAAAGGTGACCAAAACAAGGGCATGAATACAACTAAAACACAGCAAGTTTACATTTCTGAGCAAGTATCTAGAAAATATATGCATGCTTACAGATGTGCACATGTATTCATGTGAATGGTACCCACTCATATTCACTCCCTGCCCGCTGCATGTGAACTGCCACAGCCATCCCATTTGCCTAGGGAAGGAAAACATGAGAGGCAATCCGTGTCATATTTCACATGCAGGAACAAGCCGTTCCAGAGAGGAGGATTTAAGAGATGGTAATGAAAAGAGATGGCAACACAGGAAAAGGCTGCAGGATAACATGCTGAACTGAAATGACAGAGCCTGGGTGCAAATTGGATAACAAAGGCTAGGATGTACAGAGGTATACCAAAGGCAATGCTGAGAGATGCTCACATGGACAGATAGTGCAAGATTTTTTTTTAAAGCTAATGTGCTCTTCACTCCCATTGTTTACCACGACTATCCTTGATAGTTACACACAGTGACAGTCCCGTTATCACGCGCACCATGTATTTTTCTAATCAGATGGGTTTAGCATGCATACTCAAAGAAAACAACATTAACAATAGCACAGAAAAAAAATAAATATGCCAACTGGAAGCAAAGTGATGCTATTTCAAAAACTGTAACCGATGAAACTACAATTTAACAATGAAAACTACAGATTTTAAACA
This sequence comes from Picus viridis, assembly GCA_033816785.1. Classification (NCBI taxonomy): domain Eukaryota; kingdom Metazoa; phylum Chordata; class Aves; order Piciformes; family Picidae; genus Picus; species Picus viridis. The sequence continues at coordinate 32,346,004 of CM066566.1, forward strand.
CAACAATCCTTTTACTGTTTGCTACTATTTGCTTGTAACAGTGCTGAACCTGGAAAACAAAATATAGTAAAGAGTATTCGCTACTAACCAATAACATTTACATTTAATATCATTTCTGCAGAGATTTGAAGTAATAAGCATGGGGGTTTCCCTCTTATCATGTGAGTGGACCTTACATTAACAAAGGACACTAATTACAGTCATTATTTTATTTTGCACGTTCTTAGGCACACATTTTGCAAAAGATGTCACATTGCTAAAAGCAAAGTCAATTTAGCAGAAGCACCAAGAATCACAGGAATGTGATTTCCTTTCACCGAGCTTGCAGTATTTCCTAGCATTTTCTTCATACAGGGTTTGACAACCTCATGCTTATAACAAATGGTACCAGAACGCAGAGAAGTTAGGGACACATAGATGAAACTGATAAAGCAAAGCCGCAGGCAACAGGAGTGGGGCAATTCCCCACTTCTCTACGGGTTTATGTCCTGAAAACAATTTAACTGTGAACAGGTGGAGCTCTACGTCAATCAACCAAACTAACACTTTTCTTTGGGGGTGGGTGAAAAAGAAGCAAAAAAAAAAAAAATTTCAAGTTTGAGAACTAAAGGCTTAGTTCCTCTCCCTTCAGACTCACCTTTCCACGCTTTACTCCCCAACAGAAACTCCGTCTGTGTCTGTCGGTCTGCCAGCATGAAGGCGCTTCGGGACAGTTATCCTTCAGTCACACCGACAGAAAGAGCTACCCTTCCGCGCCGCGTGTTCAGCCCAGACCCTGCTCACGGCCCGCGGCGCCGGGAAGCCCTTGTAGCCGCAGCTCTCCCCGGCAGGGCGGCCCGGCCAGGCCCGGCGGGGGCGGCGGGGCAGGGCCCGCCGCAGCCGCCCCTCCGCCCGGCGCGGGCGGATTATAGTCAAAGCCCGCACGCCTAAACCCGGCTCACCGGGAAAAGCTGCTCAAAGGGCTTTGCGATCCTGTTAAGTTCTTGGAGAGGATCAAGACGTCAAAGCAGCTCGGCAGCTCAGCGGCACATTGCTTGCCATGCCGTGTAAAGTTAGGAGCCCGCCGCGGGCAGAGCAGGGCACAGGCCGCCCCGGGACCGCTGCTGGAGCGAGAACCTGCAGCCCCGGGCAGCAACGCCGACCCCAACACGAAAAGCGTCGTGACCCTACCAGGCGGCTTCCCCCGAGCCACCAGCTCCCCTTCGCGCAGCCACACACAGCCCAGCCCTCGAAGCACTCAGTACCTGCGGGGCGGAGCTGCGCGCGGGCGGGCCCTCGTCCCCTCCTCCCCGCCGGAGGTGGCGGTGCTCGGACGCAGCGCGCAAGCCGGTTCAGCTTTAGTTCTCAGCCAGGCAGGGTCCCGTCGCCGGCGCAATATGCCTCCCGACCGCACTCCCCGCTCCTAATGACGCCTCCTCAGCTGTCGCCCGTGGTCCGTGACGCGGGAGAGACCAGACGGAGCGGGGAGGTTCTGCGGCGTCCCCAGAGGGGCCGGCCACCGCTTGAGAGAAGAGCTCGGGGCAGCCAGAGGAAGCCGGCTTCCCGTAACGTTCCCTGACACCGCGTTCTCGCACACACCTGCCCCTGCGCAGAGGGGCCGGGCCCGGTGGGCTGCCCGCCGCACCGACCCCCGGCCTCCGCCGCACGCGGAGCCGTCCATTAGGGCCTGGCGGGTGGAGAGCGGAGCTCTGGCGGGTGGAAAGCGGAGCTCTGCCGGCAGTCCCTCGTCAGCCGTTAGGGAGCGGAGGGTGGGTGACCTCTGTCCCGCCGTCCGCGCACGTCCTCTGCCTGAGGGCCATGGTCAGTAGATGATAACCCCCCACGATCTGGCCCCAGCACTACTCGTGCGACCGGCACCTTCTCCCTGATGAGGAGGCGTTTCTGTTTGATGTTGCGCTGAACAGGATTCTTACTCGATTATCTTAAGGGTTCTATTCTATTCTAAGGGTCTTTTCGAACCCTGTCTCCCTGAGCTCCGGGGGTGGGGGTGTGTGTGGACTGACCTTCACGCCGACTGTCAGCCTGCGCCAGGCAGTGTGATTCCCTTATCTTGTACTGAAGCTCCCTGAAGAGTCTGCACTCCCATGAACGTCACTTGTTCAGTTGAGATTCTGCTTTTCAGAGAGTCCAGAAAAGCTGTAAACAAAGACCGTGTATGAAAGCTCCACAAAATAACACTTCAGCTTGATAAAGAGTCGGCAAAAGCCACGTCATTCCTAACTGGCTGCTGTGCTTTGCTGCACGATGTCAGTTCAGCTAGACTGAACACAACATGACACTAGAAATGCATTTAAATGCTTGGCTTTATGGAGAGGCAGAATTACTCACTGCTCTCCCTTCGCTAACAATTAATTTATACAAGAAAGATAACCACATCACACAACAAGCACAAAGGAGAGGAAAAGGCCATGTCTAAAATTCTGAAAGCCTCATAAGCTTATGAGTTCAAGGTCTCAGACAGCCATCACATGAACCTGCAGAGTAAGCGGTCTTTTGGGGATCAGAATAGAAAAGCCTGGTAAGGCAGAAAGCAGCTGAAAAGCAAGGGGTTTCCCTTTCTTTCCTGGTGGCTTGCCCAATCAGGAGAACTCTGGGCAGAGTCCTTGAAGTACTAATAGGGGGCTTACCAACCAGGCATGCACCAAATGCCAGGTTGCTCTCATCCCTCCAAATGCTGTTTGCATTTCCCAGGTATTACACATAGATACCCCTTACAGTTCCTGGCTTCCTGCTACAGCAAGGTCTAGTTGTGCACCTTAGCCTCACATTCCAGTTGCTACATGAAGAAAGCCTGGGAAGGGAATCCAGGAAAAAAATGGGGAGATTTCCAAAAGGTCCCAAATCTGGACAATAAAGAGATCAGGATGAATCAACAAAACCAAATGTCCACATTTAGAATGCATCACTTTCCAAAGCTTGTCATAGAATTCAGTGGTATCGATATAAGAAAATTTAGAGAAAATACTGTTTAAAGTTATGCCCTCACAGTACTCCATTTTACCTCCATCAGTCACAAGATTAACTGTCTTCAAATCTTTTATATCACAGAATTAAATCTCTGAGAGAAAAAATGTTTCATAAAACAATGTCAACAAGGTTTATCTAAGCACTTACCATAACACGTTTGTTTAAAAATACCATTTTCTATTCAAGGAGATAATATTTATTTTAAAAAACCCCACAGGATTATTTCTCAAGTTTTAAAGGAATCTGAATTACATACATCTCAGGTTGATTTCTCAGTGTATAAATATGCAGCCTGCATTGATTGTTTTCCTTTCTCACACCTGTCTTCTTCCTGGAGTCATCATTCTCTCTAGAAATATTAAATCTACGCTTGCACTTCTGTAGAGAGGTAGAAGGCCTTAATTAAAACCTAAAATTCCAACACCAATATTCTTTATTTTATGTGTGTTGTTAAAATACATACTGAAGATATAAACCATATTAAGCTCCTTAAGAACAAACAGCCCTTTCTGCACTGAAAGCTTTTGCATAGCAAGTATGTTACAAAAATAATCTGGAAAAATCTAATTTATTGGTAGTACCAGGGAAAATAATACTCACTCTTCAAATTGTTGTGGAGCCCTTCTGTCCTCTTCAGGAAGTTGTATTCACTGAGAGACATTGCATGTTTCTTACTTCAGGCAAGGTGCTACCTGAAACAACTGAGCTATTACTGGTACTGAATCACTGGGTCTCCATCAGTACCACCCTTCCTGCTTCCCTGGCAACTGTGCTCAGCTAGCTCTTGCTTCCAGCTGCATGTTCCTCATAATAAAAAGAAAACACCAACAAACAGAGGTTCTTCAGTCACAGATTCCATGTAAACTATTTCTACTGATTCTAAGCTGTGGTGGTTTGGGCTGGGTGCCCTCTGCTACGTGGTGTACTTCCTGTGTCCAGAAGTACAGCCCCGTGGGTGGACACAGGAAACCAGGTATCTCCTACCATAATCCCCTGCACTGCTATAAGATCCAGCGCGGGGTCTAGCACTTCCTCTTTCTTCCCTCACCGGCACCCGGTAACTGGGGGAGACAAGGCCAGGGGGATGGGCAGTCTCAGGCCTGGCCAGCCGAGACTAGCCTAGCAGTGGGGGGAAAGAACGAGCCCTGGGGGTCCTGGGCCCACCCTCAGGTGGGGATGGGATGTTTTTTCTGGGTCTGCTTTGGGTTTTTTTTTGTCACTGCTTCTGGTTTTCTGTACACATTCACTCTTTTCTATTTAAACTTTCCACCACTTTTGCAATCCGTTTGTCAGAGTCCTTATTTCTGCCCATGGTGGGGAGGGGGTTTGCCTCAACCCACTACATAAGCATAGAAGGGAGAGACTTGGTTAAGCTCCCAGGAGCTCAGTAACTTGCTACCAGACAGTGACCATCTGCTATGACCTGCACAATAATGGCTGGGAAGTGTTTTAGCACTCTGTTGGGGAATAGGGTACATCTTCAGAGAGCTCTAAATAGAGCTTAGAATGTCCAGCTACTCTCACACTGAAGTCACAGTTTGGGAGGAGAAGCTGTTCAGAGAAGTTTACTGTTGCTAGCACAGGAGAGGTGGTACAGGGTGCTCCATACCACCTCCCAGAAAAATATGCTATTTGATGTCCAAATAGCAAGCCATGCCTCACTGTTACGGTTTGAGGCTACATGCCTTTAAGAACCACAAAGTGAAAGACCTCCAGGAGAACCAGAAAGGCCTAGGGATGGACTGGAAAGTGTAAATTGTTTATTCTATCCTGTAATTCTGCTCTTTATAAGCAGGCTGTAGGGTAGGCTTGCTCTTTTTTTGCTCCCGCCTTTCTGCTCTCCAGCAGATGCTCTTATCTGATAATGCGGGGGAGTATGTCAGACTTGTTTGTGGCCTTCAGATGCCTGACTAATTTTTCCTGCGCAATTTTGGCCTGTTTAGGCCTAATGGAAGGAGTCATGGGTGGCGGGGGCGGATACGTATTAGGTGTTAAGGATTCGTGTATTCCATATTTTTCTGTATATTTTTAAATACAATTCTGTATTTCTCTCTAATTCAACAAGAGCATTTTATTTTACTCTTTTTGGGGGTAAAATTATACCTGTCTACTCTTTAAACTAAGATACTCAGTACAGCAACACAAGAATAAAAGAGGTGAACCTGGAACAAAGTAGTAATGAAGCTACTGAAAAAAGTGAGGAATGGTGAGGAACAGAAGAAGAAAATTAAAGAAGGTGGGATTAGTTGGGAGTTCATGAAAAGAAGGACAAAATGGTAGCACAGATCCTTACAGCAAGACTTATAAAGGATGCAAGAATTGTTCAGGCATTGGGGAAAAAATCCCTTAAAAAAGGGCAACAGAAGGTTTAAACTTACTGCAGTTTTAAGAAGGTTTATTATACATGTGACCATTATATGTCAAGTCAAACAAAAGAGAACCTTTCTAACGTATATATAGTGTATGCCAAGGACATATGCAAGGAGAGGAGACTGAAGTGGCTCCAGTGCTGCCTGAGTGCTGGCATTGTGTGCTCAGTGTATGGTAGAGAGCTGCTGAACCAGATGCCTCTCCTTCTGGTCCTCTTGCATCATTTACGTCTGAGGCACAGGTGTGCTGAGGGCTTCGTACAACTCCTAAGCATCAAAATGTTCAACTAATTCACCAAAGATGCTGGAACAGGCTTTTAGTTGGCATAAATTTACCTAAATGAAAACCTGATTTGCTAACTATACTGCTTTTCTAAATATAGGTGATTGTTCCACATATTGGTATCAGGACTGTACCTCTTCAAAGGGAGCCTTAGTGATGTAGGTAGTAATTTGACTTGAAATTATGTCCCAAATGAAATGCAACTAGTTGCAAAGTTCACAGATTCAATTCTGCTAAATAATCTTCAAAGGAAACGGAACAAACATATTTAAAATATCAAGCTACACAGACAACACAGTGTTGATATGGAACCACTAACACTCACTCTAAACATACTTCATCATGAAGCAAGCTGATCATGACATCACTCATTGTGAAAGCAGTGGGCAGTAAGAGGCAAAAAAACCATCCTGAGTCCTGTAGTCAAATGTGGAAACGTTTTCCATTTCTCATATTTATGCCTACGTTGTTGTTCAAACCTATTTACTGTCAGGTTTCAGCCTGCTAGTGTCAGACTTTTGCCAGCTGCCTAAGTATTGAGAATGACAGAAAAAAATAAATACTTTTTTCACTTTTCCATTTTCTGAATTGTTAGATATATGTGAAAAGATGCTTATTCAGGGAGCAAATATTCCTTCTTTCCGATGTTTTCCTAATTTCCATGACATTTTCTTTCCAAGTTTACCTCTTGCATCATTTGTACAGTCATTAAACCAGTCCTTTGAGAGCCATCAACAAGCAGGTTCAGCATGCTGACAGCTGCAATATATCATCCATCAAAATAGTTATGTTCAGCAAGGAACTACTGATGGTTTAACTCAGGGACCTAAAATTACTGCTATCTGATGGACACCTCCTGAAAACACAACCACAAATTACCATGTCCAGTTTTGACAAAGCATTTTGTACTTCTATATGCAAATTAAATATCAGTTTTGTTCCACTCTGTCCACAATTAAACAAAGCATTGGTGATATTTTGCAGCTGCAGTTTATAACTAACAAGAAAGGGAGTTCCAGCACCTTAAAATAGAAAAGGAAGGTGGGGAGGGGGCTAGGGAAGGGGAAAGGAGGAAGGAAAGAAAGAAAGAAAAAAGCAATTGCTTATGTTACAGTCTTTGACACTTTAATCCTCAGCTACCTGGCTTATTAAACAGTGTTCACTTTTAGACTTTCCTACTTTAAGTCCAGGAAAATGCTAACATTTGAGTAATACTTAATCTGTGCCTTTCTGTCTAAGAACTTGTTTTATTAGACACTCAGCGTCAGCAGCTGTGTGGTGAATTGCCCTTGGATGAACACCAAATGCTCACCAAAGCTGCGCTATCACTCCTCCTCCTCATTTGAACAGGGAAGAGAAAATGCAACAAAAGGCTCATGAGTCAAGATAAGGACAGGAAGACCACTCAGCAGCTACCATCACAACAAAGCAGACTTGACTTGTGGAAATTAATTTCTTGCCAATCAGGAGTCAGAGTAGGATGATGAGAAATAAACCCAAATCGTAAACCCACCTTTCCCTCACCCCTCCCTTCTTCCTGGGCTTCATTTCACTCCTGAGTTCTCTGGCTTCTCCCACTGAGTGACCTGGGGGATGGGGATTAGAGTCAGTTCGTCACTCATTGTCTGTGTTACTCCTTCCTCCTTGCTCTCTTCCCCTGGTCCATTGTAGGGTCCTTCCCACAGGAGACAGTTCTCCACGAACTTCTCCAGAGTGGGTCCCTTCCACAGGGTGCAGTCCTTCAGGAACAGATTACTCCAGCATGGGTTGCATATGAGGCTACATGTCCTGCTAGCAAACTTGCTTCATCATGGGCTTTCCACAGGATCACAACCTCTTTGATGCATCCTTCTGTTCCACCATGGGCTCCTCCATGGGCTGCAGATGAGTATCTGCTACACCATTAACCTCCATGGGCTGCAAGGGAACAGCCTGCCTCACCACGGTCTTCCCTAGAGTCTGCAGGGGAATCTGCTTCATCACCTGGAGAACCTCCTCCCCCACCTTTTTCATTGACCTGCAGAGTTGTGTCTCTCACATATTATCACTCCTCTCTGCTACACAGGACAATTTTTACCCCCTTCTTGAATGTGTTACCACAGATGCACTACCACTGTCACTGATGGCTTCAGCCTTCATCAGAAGTTCCGTCTCGAAACCAGCTGGCATTGGCTCTACCAGACATAAAGAGAACCTCTAGTAGCCTCTCACAGAGGTGGCTTCTGTGAAAAGGCACTGTTTCATCCCCTCACCACAACTACAATCACCACAATTCCCCACAATCATTCTGTTCTTCAATTTTTAGCTGTGTTCAGCCCATGTTTTGCCTCTTTCCTTTCCTACTTACCATCTTTATCTTGAATTCCTCAGACCCCATTGTGGGCACCAAAAAGAACTGTAAGTGGGCTGACCAGTACTAGCCACCAGATGTTCACCAAGCCACTCTTCTCCTCAGCAGGATGGGGAGGGAGAAAAGAAGATCAAAAAGAACCCATGGGTCAAGATAAAGGCTGTTTAATAAAGCAACAGCAAAGGCTGCACACAGAAGCAAAGGAAAAATGGAAGATTTATTCTCTGCTTCCCATCAGCAATGTCCAGTAACTTCCCAGGAAGCAGTGGTTGCTCCAGAAGACAAACACTGTAATGTTTGGGTCAGCTGTGGTAGCTATGTCCCCTCTCAAGATCTTGCCTAGTCTCAACCTACTGGCCTTTTGGGGGTGAGGAGGGGAACACTGATGAGACAGCCTTCATGTTGAGCAGGCACTGCTCAGCAGTAGCCAAAAGGCTGGTGTGTTGTGAACACTTTCTAGATACAAATGCAAAGCATAGCACTAGGAGGACTACTGTAGGGAAAATTAACTCCATCTCAGCCGGATCCAATTAGCTGACACCTGCTACCACTTGGGATTTGCTTCCTAGATCCTTGGAGGGAGAGGGGACTTTTAAGTATGGCACCAGTTGGACCACAGATCTGAATTCTATCACTTTGCGTTTTCATTTCTACCTCTCTGTTAAGTCATTCCTCTTTGTTTAAAGAGTGGACAGATACAATTTTACTCCCAAAGGAAGTAAAATAAAGACACTCTTGTTGAATTGGAGAGAAATACAGAAATTGTATTAAAAAATATACAGGAAAATGCAGAACACACAAATCCTTAACACCTAATACATGTACAGGATACATGAAAACCCACAAAAACCTTCCCTCAACCAGACTAAACCATAAGCCCCAGTGCTCCTTTTCTCCCCTCACCCCCATTGCCTCTCTTCCATTAGGCCTAAACAGGCCAAAATTGCACAAATCAAATTAGTCAGGAGTCTGCAGGCCATAAACAGACCTACTCCCCCATTGTTACCAGATAAGACTCCCTCTGGAGAGCCAAAAGGAGGAAGAAAATAGAAAGAACAAATCATACAGCCTGCTTATAAAGAGATAGCAGAATTAGGGGATAGAATAAACAATTTACACTTTTCCAGTCTATCCCTGGATCTTTCTGGTCCTCCTGGAAGACTGATCACTCTGTTTTTTCAAAGGCACCAGTCTCAAACCATGACACTCTTTTCTTTCCTTACCCTGCCATTAATATTTCCATTCTCTTTGCTCTCCTCAGAGATACTGCCTTCAGCCACACTTCTGAAATCGTATATATGCTGCCTGCCTTCTGCCTCCCCATACCACCCAGGACTGTGTGAGAAACGAGCTCACTGCTGAAATTTATATAACCAGTTTATTATAAAATAAAGGCAACACAGCGCTGGGCGCATAGCGAATTTGCTAGAGGCGCACCCTAACAACACGAGTTGAACTTATATAGATGGCAAACATACATATTCATAGATTAAAACGTACATATTCATATATTCCCCAGCACGCTCCCACCCCTCTCCATCAGGACTGAGACAAAACCTGCACTTTTGACCTGGCCAGTCTTTAGACATGTTGGTGCCTCACCTTTCTCTCACAATACAGACCATAACCAACCAATCGGCCCAACAATCGAGGCCCAGGTCCCCAGTAATTCCCCTTGCGAAAGCCAAATATTCAAACCCATTTCTCACAATCCCTCCCCTTCTTTTTACTACATTTGGCTTGAGCCAGAATAACCTAACTTGGCAACAATTCTATAACAAGCAAAAGGATTCCAATTCCAACTTCCTGGTAAAAGGAATGGGATAACAACTAATGTTCCTTGCCTGAAAACATTTCCTCTTTTACGTTACTAGGTACCATACACAGGGAGTGGGTATGGCATATATACCAATGTCTGGGTGACAACTCTCTCCTTCTGAGTGGTTAATCCTGGGAATTAGGAGTCCGGTTTGACTTGCAACTCCACTCACACGGCCTATGGGGTTGCTGCCCACAGCCATGGTTCTAGATCTTCTTCGTGGCAATTACAGAGGTCTACCCGGTCTTGCCTCCTTCAATCCCCACCAATGCTCTGCTCGGACCATGTCTCCTTCCCTTGTCCAGGGGCTGTACCAATTTCGAACCCCGACCTGTTTCCAGTTTGTGATGTTTTCAGGCAAGGACCATTACCATTCCTATTCTGATACTGGAACTAATCTCATGACCATCTTTATATCCTGCATTTGGGGTACCACAGTCCAGTCAGTGGGTGGATTCACCGGTCCTTTCAGCCGTCTGTATTGCAGTCTCTGTGGTCCCACTAGCTGAACACAGTTTTTGGTGCTTTCCTCTGTCCTAATCACTTCAAATTATAACCATCTAGTTGCAACTTATTAATACCAAACAACAGTTACAGAAATTGGCATAGATAATCAAGAAGTTAGTTTTTGAACCCACAGGAAACCTAATTCCATAACTACAATAGCATACATTTATAACCACACACACTCTCAGCACATCAGAAATCTATAGCTAACTCATGTTGAGTGAATAGTTGTCAAGCTTTTGTCGCACCTATGCTTACACTCTTTATAATCTAGCAAAAATGCATAGCAGAAAAATCACAGTGCAGCAGAAAAATTTACCATCACTTTTTTAAGTTTTAGTAGGCTTAATTACCAATTCAACCTGTTTACCATTAGTAGTGTTGGAGGAGAATTTATCCACACCTGGGAACATGGTCTTCCAGTTCAGTCAGGATAAAATACTCCTCGATTATAACAAATACCATTTACAATATTTACACTTTACCCATCCCCAATGACATCAAGTCCCAGGATGTTTTATACACAGAATGCAATGGGGGCTTTCCTTGATGCTTTCTTGCAATGAAATTCGATGTCACACGAGCTCCAGAGCCTTCAGACTGAGGTGTTCCAGGTGTTCTGTGCAGTCAGTCAGGCTCACAGGCACACTCCTGAAGTGCTCCTTTTACTCACGAAACATGTGTCCACCCTTGTTCTGCAGTATGGACAGCTGTATCTGTTGTTAGCAAAACCAAGAAAAGATCCTTCCCAGAGGGAAATTAGTGACTCTCCTTTCCAAGTTTTTAACACTTTACCCCCAGCTTTAATTTCATAGATCGGGAATCCCCAAGGTGGGATCTGAGACAAGAACAAAAGAAGAAGTTGCTTTCTGGCCTCCTCTACTAATAAGGCCGCTGCTACTAGAGCTTATGAGCAAATCACCTAGTTGCAGGATCTAATCACTTGGAACAATACCCAACAGGATTTTTACTTCCAGTCCAGTCCTGGGTCAACACCCCATATGCTGTTTGGTTAGATGTACTTACAAAAAAATCAAATGGTTTGTCCATGTCAGGCAAATTTAAAACAGGGCATCAATCAACATTCTTTTGATTTTATCCAATCACTCATCTGGACTCCATTTTATATTATTATTATTGAAGGCTAATTCCTCGTGTACCTTTTCTTACCCCTCTATCCATAATCAACAGTACCCCAGAAATCCGAGCAACTGCCTTATTTCTGGCTTTCCCTCACAGCAGTTACCAACATTCTAGCTTTTGCCTTCTGCTTCTCTTCATCCCTCCTTACAAACACCTTCTGAGCTTCATGTAGTAATTCCTCTAAACCTCTGTCTTGCCAATCCTTGATCTTTTCCAATTTCTTTCTAATATCTGCTCATGATTTTGCCACAAACTGTGTCCTGAGAAGTATCACCCTAACTGCAGAATTGGGATCTATTCCAGAATATACCTGTAAGCTTACCATCCACTCCATAGGAGGCTTCCTCCAATGCTCGCTAGAGGCTTTATCAAAATTTCTGGGCACAGCTTCTTTAATTCCTTGTATTATTATAGTCCTCAGGTCACCCATATTCTGTCTCCCTAGAGGCTGCTGATGGTCCCACTGGGGATCTTGATTAGGCCATTTCTGGTCTCCTGGTGGCCCCCCCTTATTCTGCCTCTCCCATATTCTCATGCCAGCCTGTCTGATCATGTTTCTTTCCTCTGCAATGAACAGAATACTCAAAATAGACTGCATCTCTTTCCAGGTATCTATATTGGGACTCAAAAGTTGGTCCAGCCTTTCAGCTGCACCTAGGGGATCATCTAACAGGGTGCCCATCTCTTTCTTGAAACTGCAGACATCTGATGCATTAAGAGGGACAGTGACAAATCCTATTCCTCCCCGATGCGCCCCCTCATAGGCACTTCCCTAAGTGGATGAAAACCTATATTACCTTCCTCTTGGTCATTCCTAACACTGCTTCCTTGAGGTGGTGATTGAGCAGGGAGGGGGGCTGTCGGTTGCAGAGGACCACCGTTCAGGTTCTGGTAAGGTGGTGGTGAGTTATCCAGAAGTTCACATTTCTCCTTTTATCCTCAGTTGTTAATGTAAATATGGGAACAGGGGTAGGGCGTGAAGCCCTAATCCAGACAGCAGCATATTCATCTTCTTCCTTACTAAAACACTTTTTACAATTCACATGATGGTTCAAATATTGGCAAATCCTGTATTTTTTTTTTCCTTTGATTTTCCTTTTCTCAACTCATCATCCCAATACTGTAATATGATCCCTAACGCGCTCTCTGGGATGGGAATGGGAGGGAGTTCTGATGACTTGCTTTTCTTTTGTCCCATTCTCCTGATCACTAATCACTGACCGGGGATCAAAACCGAGCGGCGGCAGTTGGAAGCGCCGGCTCCGAGCCACTAGACACCAAACCACCAGGATCTCCTGGCTACCACAATACAAATGCTACGTTCTTTCGCAGCGCCGGTGCCGCTCCCTGCGAATGGCCGACCCCCCTTCACTGTGCCGATCCCTTGCAAAGTCAAACCTCAAAAAAAAAACCCTCACACGCCGCAGCCCAGGTCCCTGCCCTCCTGCGGAAGCCTGAAACCACGGAAAAAACCTTCCCGCACCAGGTCCCTCAAACCGAGGTCCCCCCTAGAAACCGGGACGTCAAACCCGCGAGCGTAACCGCGCCACGGGCCCCCGCAGTTCAAGCCCCACAAGGCACCGACCGCAGGATACGAAAAACTCCCGAACCAGGTCCCCACCGCCGGAGCACCCGAAACCGGGACGTCAAACCCGCGAATGCCACCGCGACGCGGGCCCCCACGGCCCAGGCCCCTCCAGAAACCGGACCGCGGGATACCAAAAACTCCCGACCGGGTCCCTCACCACCGGGACACGGGGACGCAGCGCGGGTCGCCCGATCCCTACGGACGACCAGTCTCCGCAGCCCCCAGACCGCAGAAACAACGCTGCCCCTCACAGCCCGAATTCTCCAGGGCTGTGAAGACCACCTGGCTACCACCCAGAATCCTGGAACCCCCACGCACAGAGAAATTCCGGGACCCCGTAGCCAGGACCCCTACCCAGGCAAAACTCGCCGAACGGCCTGGATCCTATGCATCACCTGACTGACAGGAATGATGACTCCATACAGCACCCCCACCAATTCTTCAGAAAAAAAAACCCGACTATCCACAATGCACAATATCCCAACAATCCTTGCCTTGGGGCTTGAAGAGACACAATCCCCCTCCTTCCAACCCCAATTGCCCTTTCTCCCGAGACCAACAGGTTATCTACACCTAACCCCCTCTATTTTCTTCACTAGCCCAGTCTTCTGGGTTAATCTCTGCCTCATCTTTAATGTTTTCCCAGAACTACCTTTATGTCCAATTGAACTATCTCTACCCTACTCCAATTCTAGCCTCAGTTCCAATTTAACATCCTTAGCTACCGGGACTTTAAACCTTTTCCCCCTTTGCCCCTAAAACTCGCTCTCCACACTCCCTCTAGGAACCTTGGTAACACGAGTAACCCTCCTTCTCCGACCTGAGCCTGGCCACCTCCTGGGCCTGTTCCTTCGCCAGTCCCTGGTGGGCACGGCTCAGCCACTGTAGCTCTCCCCGCAACAGCTCCTGCTTCGCCCGCGTCTGTGCCAGCGCCTCGCCCGCCGCACTACCGCAGGTGCTGGTGCGAACACTGATAGCGGCCTCGCAGCCCCGGCTGCTCTACGCGCAGCCCCTGCCTGCCCTCCGCAGCGTCGCAGCCGCGGCCCCGCTCCAGGCCCGCCCGGAGCCGATCCAACTCCCGTAGCAACTGCCGGGTGCGGCCACGGCTGCGGCCGCACTCCCGGTTCCTCCTCCAGCCGTGCCAGGCTGTGGCTCAGCTCTGCCTTGTCCCGGGCCAGCCCTGCCGCCAGCTGGTGGCCAGGGCGTCCCGCAGCTGACCCTACGTTCAGCTCCTGGACCTACTGAACATTTTAACATTTCTTCTTGGGGTCCCACTTTTATAAAGTGGTTTCACTCTCTTTCCTTAAGCTTCAAAAAAACCCCTTAAGATCTCTCCCACAATCTACTTTTCTCCCTATGCCCTTCCTCCATTATCCTTTTTGCCTTATCCTTATCCAGCGTATTGTGCCTCCAGTACGCTAACTGTAACCCCAGAGGACTGTCCGGGGGTATATCCCTGGGTACCCTTGTTGCTCCCATGTTTCCCGGGGCTGGTCTACACCTGACCCTTGCCCCATTTCCCGAGGTCCACGCTTTCTATTGATAGACTGAAAATGCTTCTTTTAACAAAATAACAGCGTTGATAAGCTTTCTCTCGTTAGCTGAAATGCTGGAATGCAGGAAGGGGGAGAGGAGTTGGCAGACAGCCTCTGCATAGATAAGGAATAACAGGATTTTTCACTGATTTACTTTTGTTAGTCTAGGGCAAGATGATCTTTTGTGTAAGATAAAGGACATCTGGACAATATGTATGTTTTTGTTATTTTTAGATAGATAACCTTTGTATAGATAAGAAACACCTGGACTCTTTCTGTGAACTTTTTTTGTATAAAAGTTTGCCCGAAACTCTCTGAAGACACACAGGTCTTTGGAAATGATTCTACCTGTGTCAGGCGCCTAAATAGAAGCATAATACAAGAAACTTAATGAGTGTCTTGTGTCTTTCTCTAAGTCACTATCACCAATCGCTTCGTCCCTTCACTGGCCAAATCCCTCGCGAGATACTGGAAACGCAGTTAGAAGGACTCCGCACTCGCTTCGTGGATCCGGACTGACCAGCCCACGTCTCTCGCACACACTCTCACTGACCTCAATTCCTGCCCAACCGGACAATACTTACAGCCCTTTTCTTGCCCGGGACTTTGTGCACAAGAATTACAGGCAGCTGCAGCAACCGGGAGCTCCTTCCCTTGCCTTTATCTTATAATATTGGCTGGATCGTTTACCCGTGTTCCCAGAGGCTTCCAGGGGCCTCCTTCCGGGCCGCCGAAATCGGCGGGGGCGCCCCCTTCTGAAGGGTCCCGAAAGCCGTAGACAGGGTAATCACGTACGGGTCACCAAATTGTGAGAAACGAGCTCACTGCTGAAATTTATATAACCAGTTTATTATAAAATAAAGGCAACACAGCGCTGGGCGCATAGCGAATGTGCTAGAGGCGCACCCTAACAACACGAGTTGAACTTATATAGATGGCAAACATACATATTCATAGATTAAAACGTACATATTCATATATTCCCCAGCACGCTCCCACCCCTCTCCATCAGGACTGAGACAAAACCTGCACTTTTGACCTGGCCAGTCTTTAGACATGTTGGTGCCTCACCTTTCTCTCACAATACAGACCATAACCAACCAATCGGCCCAACAATCGAGGCCCAGGTCCCCAGTAATTCCCCTTGCGAAAGCCAAATATTCAAACCAATTTCTCACAACTGGAAGAAAAATCCTTGATACTTTTTGTCTTGGAATTCGATGCAGGTCTTAACTTTCAGTGAGACTGACTTTACAAATTTATCTCAGTAGGAAAAGGAGTTAATTGAATCCAACTAGGTATCAAAGGTGTAAAGCATCACTACACCAGCTTGCCCTGGTGTAGTGACTATACAGAATGGAAAATAAACTCTATAATCAAAGTACAGAAGTTCAATTACATAGCAGTATATCTGGTAGTTGAAGAATTTAGAGGCAGGAAAATTGTAGCAGTTGGATTGCTGTTAAAAAAAAGCAGGTAACACCATGAGCTTGCTGCACAAGAGAAAAATTGAATAGAAAATA
Organism: Picus viridis; assembly: GCA_033816785.1. Classification (NCBI taxonomy): domain Eukaryota; kingdom Metazoa; phylum Chordata; class Aves; order Piciformes; family Picidae; genus Picus; species Picus viridis. The sequence goes on from CM066566.1 coordinate 32,362,088, forward strand.
GATCTGAGACATAAGCAGCCATGTAAATAAAATGTAGAAAAGTAGTTTGTGTGCACTCACAAATATCATCAGTAACAAGTTAACTTCCACAAGGATCCACAAGTTACTGATTGTAATTACTGATGGTAATTCTCAATATATTTAGTAGATTGAGAAAACCAGGCATTCAGCTGTCACCAGGAACACAGTATCAGTTATCTGTTCCCTGCTTTCTGTTTCATGAAAGATTTCTTAGCATTCTACCTCAAAAACAAGCAGAGACTTGAGGAACATGGGGCTAGCAATGGCTCCCTCAGGAGTGACAGGCATCTCATGACCTTGGGTATCAGTGCAGTCCAGTAACTTTTTAGTTCATTTTTACTCCATCCATTCAGACCAGTTGGCTCTTGAGTTGGAGAACTGAAATTTTTTCCTGGCTGCCCATTTATTTCTACAAATAAGTACAATATCAGTATGTATGTCCTGAAAACAGAGCCTTTCTTTGCTAGAAACCTCTGGTCAAAAGACCTTGATAAGATAAGATGTCTTTATCCACTTATCAATCAGGAAAGTAGATGCTGCAGTAACATTCTGCACCAACCTGAAGATATGGTTATGAGGCCACATTCCTTTGGCTTTCCCTGAAAGTTTTGTTTCTTAGAGCTCTCCCATTCTAGAATTATCGCTTTCTTCCTGGAGAGCATAATACACTCTCCCCAGCACCAATTCAGAGTGAGCATCTGAGCTTTAAAAATCCTAAAACTCCTAGAAAATGGCTGGTGATCTGAGGTGATATGTTTCAAAATATTATCTTTAATGATTTTTTTAGAATATCTTCATGTTCAGTAAGGTAGTGTTCACTTTCTCTGATTGTTTTGCCTGGAATTGGGCCCCAAGCTGGAGCATACATTATGTTGGACTTGCCCTTCCACATCTTGAGGCCAATTCCTGGCATTAGTCATCTGTGTATAAGTATCACTTGTTCAGTAAGCCAAGGTAATACACCTTGCAGACCCTGTGTTGTTGTAATGAATAATCAAAATAGAGAGTCAGGCCCTGTGGGAAAGCCAGTCAATAGTCAAAGAAGAAATTCTGTACTAATCATCCTTTGTTGTCAAAAAGAAGTAAGTGTTTAGTGGCACTACTAGAAATCTCCTGAATCTGTTAGGTGATTAATGATAACATATCTAATGATATTATTCAAGAAGTGATACAATCCTTTCACTCTAATGAACTTCAAATCCTCAGCTGCTATGTAATGGTGTGGGTCCAAGCCAGTCAACAGAGCTGAGTTTATTTATAATATCTGAGACTTTGGCTGTGTGGTTCTGCTGTGAGGGCCATTGACATTTTTTTGATTGTTCCCTCAAGATTGCTTTTGATGGTGTGAGAAACGAGCTCACTGCTGAATTTTAAATACAACCAGTTTATCATAAAGGCAAAACAGCGCTGGGCGTAGCAGGTTTGCTAGGGGCGTACCATGGCAACACGAGTTGAACTTATATAGATGTCAAACATACATATTCATATATATTCATACCTTTCCCCAGTACGTTCCCACCCTTCTCCATCAGGGCTGGGACAAAACCTGCACTTCTGACCTGCTCAGTCTTCAGACATGTCGACGCCTCACCTTTCTCTCCCAAAACCCCACACAATAAAGACCACAACCAACCAATCAGCCCAAAGATCGAACCTCACAGTCCCCAGCAATTCCCCTTGCGAAAGCCAAATATCAAAAACATTTTCTCACAATGGGATTAAAAATAACTAGTATCTTTACAAAGGAAGAATTGTCTGAAGGGGGGCTGGAAGATGAAGGGAGGGGAACCAGACAGTTTTCCTTATCTATGTGTATAAACAATGAAGCAGCAGCTGCAAAAGACCTTTATCTTAAATTCAAGGTAAATCAGTGGGAGTCTGTCAGAGGATGACAAGACACTGAACACAGTCTAAACTTTTGAACTTTCTGACCACAGCACAGGCTTAATAGACTACTAAATATTAACTTCTCCACCCAAAGCCATGAGGAACCTAATTTAAATGTATGTAGTAGGGGGTGCATGTGAAGGGGCCACGTAGTAGGCGTTTCGGGAAAGGCTGTAAATCCTGAGTACCTTAGCCTATAGGGAAAAGGAAAGTGAAAGTTGCATCCGGGAATCTAGGATAAAAGGGGACTGCGACTCCCAGCAATTTCACAAATACCACCAGGAATTGTCCTGTGGGCTCTCCCTTTATTCGAACAAAGCTTTACTAAACTCCTCTGTCTCTGTTGTGAACAGGAACGTCTAAGTAGAAAGAATTTTTCCTTGCACTTTGCTCTGCAATAAAACACCACCAGGATGAATGACATAATATAAGGCTTTAAACATATATGCATGCATGCAAACACACCTGAGGAAAACTCACTTGGTTTCATTATCAAGAGAAACACCGATTAGGTCTGTCTTTAAAAGCCGTTTGCATTTAAACAGCTCACATTATGGAGATGATCTGTGGGATGGGAGGTCAGCCGAACAAAATCGTGCAGTTCACACATGCGAATGAAAGACAGAAAGATTTAAAACACAGAACAAACGGAAACAAGAAATAAAATGTTCAAACGGGGCATGTGGAACCCGCCTCATTGGTGTTTTCACAGTTCTGAAACAGCCTAACTTTGTGAGGAACTGACTACTTTAGAAAATTGAAAAAGGTCAAGTTTTCAGAAGCTAGCCCCACTAGAATGAGAAATATCCTGATAAATAAAAGCAAAAAGGCACACGTACCCATTTAGTGTTTTGCCTTGTAATCTCCGTGTTGCCCTAATTTTAAGTGAATAAACTCTATTTATTTTACCTTAATCTGCATCAGATGGAAGGAGGTACATTAAGAGTGAAGGGTTGAACTATGTGAGATTCTTTTTTTTTTTAACCAAAATGAATGAATTTTTCCTTAGTTTGCACAAAAATGAATGTTGAATACAAAGCAGCTGCTCTGTCCCATTGAAATAAATGGAGAGCATCCCACACATTTTGGTCCTTGCTGTATACATGAAAATCTTAGTGCCCACCTAATATCAGTTATTTTTACAAGCATAATCAATAAAAGCCATAAGAGGCTAAAATTTCTAAAGAATAAATGGTAGACCTCTAATAGGTTTGGTGTTCCTGTCACAGCAAATAGAGATATTCGCATAACAGTCAATCAATCTACAAATCGATAAGGAACCTTCTTGCCTGTTACCTGTCTGGGCACTCATCTGTATCATTTATGTAGCACAGACAGTTTAAAGAGCATGTCACAGCAAAATAAATATGTGCCTGTGCCTGTTTCTCTGTCAGAAGAGAGCCCTGAGGAAAGGGAATACATAGGACATGGCTTGTGGCCTAAGAGAGGTGGGGAAATTCCTGATGGCTGTAGGCCTATCTGTGAATTCCTTTACCATCTTTTGTGAGTCAAACTGCCTGAAGATACAGGCTGGATGAGCTGTGCAGAAGCTGTGCTGTGCTCAGGGAACTGTAGAGAATTTCCTGTGAATTTTCATGCTGCGCTCTTTAAACAAACATGATTGCAAATGCAGCCTTGTTAATGTTTCCCAGGTGACTACCTTGGGGTAGTAAGTATATGCAAGAATACTTTTGTTTGTTTTGAATGTTACTTCTCAGGACAACTCTATCTCTTAGTGAAGATAAGCCTATCCTGCTGTCTCTAGGGGAATTTCAGCAAATTGTTAGTCACACCTGAAGTGCTGAAAGGAATCCAGGCCAACCCCTCCAAACAAACTACATTGGCATTTTCAGTCCATTATCAGCAAAGAGAGACAATTATATGCAATACAAAATAGAACTTAAAGGCTTTCCTCGTTGTGCTTTATGAAAGCAGTTGCTGTCATTGCTGGGCCTCACTAACAAGTCAGAAGAAATTCTGCTGACAGTCTGCAGCCAAAATGGAAGTTATTAAAGACACCTCTTTCATGAACTCAAAAATATCTTTACTTAGGTCTAACAACAGTCTGCTCAAACTCTGAGGTGGACTCTGCCCTGAGACACAAGAAACAAATGGTCAGTGGTAGGTCTCTAGCTGCTTTTTGTAAGCACTGTGCCAAACTCTAAACTTAGAAAGGAAGAAACTAAAAAGTCTGTGGGGAAAGCTACCAGGGGCTAACAACTCCAAGTGTCCATGTACTGACTCCTATTTCAACAGCCCTTGGAGCAATCTGATGCTGCCTACCAGAAAGCAACTACTGAGTAAGAAAGAGAAGAAAAAAAAAATCCTGTTCTCTTGGTTTTGTTTGGAGTTATTTTAGACAACACCATTTGTTTCCATTTGTTGTATATGAAGCTCTAGGTATAAAGTATGCCTTGCTAACACTGGTGTCAGCCATAAAAAGCAAGCATTTAAAAATGTAACAGAAAGTTCACTATTTCAGTAAAGAGTTGAATCTTCAATTATCTGTCACTGTTAAATGTGTTTATATAACTTCCTGCAGACAAGAGTGTAAAGCAGGGTAGTAGGAGTCCAGCATGGTTCCATACAAAAAACTGGCAGTCAGACCTGCAATAATTGGACTACAGTATCACTGACAAATATGGCTAGCCCCAGCTCACACAAATTATATGAGGCAAAGGTGAAATGCTGAAATAAGAAAAGGTATTAAAGAGCGTAATATATCTCTGACTAGGGCAGGTGGGAACTGTTGTGTTATGATTTCAAGATGACCACTTTTGTAGCAACAAAGGCAAAGACACCAGAAATCTTTGACAATAAGAACATACTGTATACAAGCTTTGCATAAACAAATAAGTTGTCTGAGAGCTCAGGTCAATGATTAAAGTGCCCCCTTGCTGATTTGCCTGAACTGAGCATGTTACTGGCTCTCACTGCTCTCCAGGTGAGAAAGAGAAGTTCTTGTTAGATGGATGGATCTTCTGTCTCTCTTTAGGAGTGATATCTTCTTTTGTAGTGGGAACCCTAAGTTACATATGCCCTAACTAGAATAGAATAGAATAGAATAGAATAGAATAGAATAGAATAGAATAGAATAGAATAGAATAGAATAGAATTAACCAGGATGGAAAATACCTTTGAGATCATCAAATACAACCTATCACTCAACACCATCTAATCAACTAAACTTTGGCACCAAGTGCCTCATCCAGTCTCTTCTTAAACACGTCCAGTGATGGTGACTCCACCACCTCCCTGGGCAGCCCATTCCAATGGCCAATCACTCTTTCTGTGAAAGTTCTTCCTAACATCCAACCTAAACCTCCCCTGGCGCACCTTGAGACTGTGTCCTCTTGTTCTGGTGCTGGTTGCCTGGGAGAAGAGACCAACCTCCACCTGGCTACAACCTCCCTTCAGACATGTGATTAAGGCATGGTAACATATCATGGATTGACATAGCTTGTCATGGGTCATCAGGATGCATATATTCATCAAGACAGTGAAATTATCTTAGTTTCAGGCCATCTTGTCCTAGTTCTGATATAAAACAGGAGTTTTATTTCAGCAAAATAATAACATACATAGGAATCCTATACAATAACCAGACATTCCATTGCAGTAACTGTCAGCAATACATAAGTTTGAAAGTTGATGATGCCCATGAGCAAAAAATAAGAAGGATTATGCATCATCCTATGGCTCTTGACCTTACTAGACCTTTAGAATTGCCTTGGGGGTTATTTCAGGGGGCTTCTTGCAGGTGTATCAATGTACATTTGCTAATATCACTGCAGCACCTATGAGCACTAGTCTGTTTATTGTCTGCTTAATGTCATATTTAGAAGGACAGCAAAGCAATGTATTATAGAGCTCTGGATTTGCAGCCTACAAAGAGATTGCAATTAATCTTTTGATGCCTCTTAGAAAGTCAAATTAGAAACAGCAGCACAGCTGGCACCAGGAAAAGGGATTTCTGAGGATGGTGCTTCTTTTTTCAGTACAGAGGGGAAAACTTTGGGTGGTCAGCAAACCTGAGGGCTAGAAATACACCAAGAGAGGTTTTGGAAATGGCTTCAGAAGTTGTCAGTAAGACAGAAGAACTCATGAGATTAACCCTGCTAAAATCCTGTGTGACTGATAAGAATTAACCATGCTCGTACCTGCCTAATCACAGGACAAAAAATACTGGTAAATTTGTTGCTAGCAGTGTTGAGAAAAGAAGTGTTTTTAGCAGATTGTATTTATAAAGGTTAGCTCCCCATTTATTGCCTCACACAGGGAGAACGGCACTGAAAGACAAGTTTTATGCCCCTAGGAAAACAGCATTCCTAAAGTTAGGTTATCCTTAAACCTTTTTCTTGCTGGGGGATTGCTAGGAAGCACAATGTGCTAGGTGGTTCCATACAGAAATAAGATGACTAAACTGAGCATTACTTGTGTCATGCTGCTGAGGGGCTGCAGAGAAGAACTCAGTAGTTTCTTCTCTCTCTTCCCTGGCCGTGTAGCTGTCTTTTGTAGCAAAGAACTAAAAGTCCTTTTGGTTTTAGCACCTTTCTCCCAGTCACAAATAATATTTTGTTCTAGGGCCATGTCGTTTGAGCTTGGGGCCCAATGTTCTAGGGCCACTTATCTGCAAAGCACAAACTGATCAGGACATAAACAGCTGCTGAAGCAGCATGTGCCTCTAATTCAGAAGCAGGCAAGCCCAGATGTCTGGTTTACGTGGTAATTCAGAATCTAATAACTCATTCACATCAGCCCTTTAAACACAGGAGTGTGTTCTCCAAAATCAAAACCTCTGAAATGTAAGCAATCATCTTTCACATCAAAACTCCATTCAACTTTCACAGTTATGTCAAATAAAAACATAGCATTAAAAAAAAATCAATCTCACAGACTTCTGATTGCTAAACTAAGGCCCCAACGTTCAACAGCATCAAAGTACTGTCAGGCTATTTTGTATATTTTGAAACATGAATCCCAAAGATGTACACATAAAAACTGTTTAAATGTGACATTGCTGCAAGTTACTTTTTTTACTGAAGGATATACAAACAGGGTCAGGTAAAGAAAGGCCTGCTGTTCAAGTTTCAAAGAATAACAAAAATAAAATTAGGGCAGTACTCTAGAAATCACTGTACCACACAGAAGCCAGTGATCGCTTCCATTGTGGCTACGTTTTGTATATGCATGTGGCAGGGTGAGAAAGTTCTCCCCCCACACACAAAGAAACCGCAGCTAACCGCAGCCAGAGTCTTCCAGCAACTGTCCTTTTCTTAAAGGCACAGCCTAAAACGGTCACAATGCACAATATGCAGAAGTGAACAGTAGAGGGTGTTAAAAGAAAACTTCATTACAGTGTATGGAATCTGCCCTGTTTGCTGCAATTTGCAACAAAAATATGAGGTCCTGGGAAGCATAGTGGTAGCTCAGTGTAAAAGGGAACCTGTCCATCATCTCATCTTCAAACCAAAGTAAAGGAACTAAAAAACTGTAAACAACCCCCTCTTCCTGCTTCAAACCTTGCTCCACAAATTCTTTCTGTCTGAAGAGAGCCCATCTAGGGTGGCTGGGGGTTTTGTCCCCTCACATCATAATGACTCAGCAGGGCAAGCTCAGGCTTCAGCTGGGCTTGGGCTACCAGCGCAGTTCTTGCGCCCTCACTGCTGGAAAAGACATGGACCAGCAGGGCCTGACCATAGCTCTGGGCCGGATCCTGCCAGGTGTCAGGCACTGCACGCACATAGAAGCGAATAGCGAATCGAACAGAATAGAATAGAATAGAATAGAATAGAATAGAATAGAATAGAATAGAATAGACCAGGTTGGAAAAGACCTTGGAGATCATCAAATACAACCTGTCACCCAACACCATCTAATCAACTAAACATGGCACCAAGTGCCTCATCCAGTCTCTTCTTAAACACCTCCAGTGATGGTGACTCCACCACCTTCCTGGGCAGCCCATTCCAATGGCCAATCACTCTTTCTGTGAAGAACTTCTTCCTAACATCCAGCCTAAACCTCCCCTGGCACTGATTGAGACTGTGTCCTCTTGTTCTGGTGCTGGTTGCCTGGGAGAAGAGACCAGCCCCCACCTGGCTACAACCACCTTTCAGGTAGTTGTAGACAGCAAGAAAGTCTCCCCTGAGCCTCCTCTTCTCCAGGCTAAGCAACCCCAGCTCCCTCAGCCTCTCCTTATAGGGCTTGTGCTCCAAACACCTTAAATCAGCAAGAAATGAGTATTTTTGAATGTTTTGTAGACACTTTTCTCTTTAGGCATCTCAGTGGCCCCCAAGGTGTGCAACTGCAAGTAAACAGTGCTCTCATGTAAGAGAGAACTTCCCTTCCTCATTTGCTGTGCCATGTTCATAGGAGAAAAGAGCCATGGGGTCTTCTTTCTTCCACTAGTAGAGTACTGTTTGAACAACCATGAGGAACAAATGTGTCAAAAGTGCAGGAGGCCAGCAAGGGGAAATGACACTGACCTGAGCCTGAAACTCCATGCACAGCTGAACCCACCTGTAGGTTCCAAAGGTTTTAAAAGTTGTGGTTTCCTCAGACAGGAATCTTTTTCTTTTTGCTGTCCAGCTAAAAGACCTCACTTTGCCATTGTTAATTCTCAGGATGTTAATGTTTTAAAGTAATTTATGGCTATTTTTTTAGACTTGGGTTATTTTTCAATGTAACTTGCAGAATGGATACATTTTCTCTCAATGACTGTCCAGGCAGTGATCAGATAATGTTTCTAATGAGCTTTGGTTTTGTAGCATGTCGTGGTATCAGTAGGTGTGCTCTGATTTTCTAAATCTTTCTAAGGACAAAATGTTTTATTCCACTCCTTTCTTCCACTCCACATAATCAAGCAGATATAAATGGAAATGGATATAAACAGACAAACCTAAGCCTCTCCTGCAGTATCCACCAGTGGGAATGACTTTACTGACAGGGCTCAGTGCTATTTTAGGTGCTATGGATTATCTCACCCAGCATCTAGCAGCCAGACCGAATGGATCTTCCATAAGTCTTATGTCATATATTCCAACCTGAAACAGATGTCTTAGAGACCCTTAGGACTCCTAAATACCACTCAACAGTGGACAGCTGGACTTCATCTTGTTTAAATTCTGCGTGTCTGAAGAAAACACATAAAGAGATTTTTGAAGTTCCTTAATTTATTTAGTCTTCCTCAGGAAGCATATTTGTGGCTACAGTATTCATGAGCATCTACATCCTGAATCTCTGGATTTTCCTCCTGCTGAACTCAGTTGTATCCTGGACACACATGTACATTTCAGCAAGTGCTTGCATTTAGATTCCAACTCTTAGTTGAAAATTGTCAAGTGTAGGTCTTACCACTGACTTGGCTTTCTCTTCTACACTTCAGTTCATAAAACCCCATTTAGATCACAAATAAGAAGTGTATTTGAATTATTATGTAGTCATAAGTACTAGGTGAATATTATGGGAATTAACCAAAGTCATGTGCTTTGGTGTCTAGAGTGCCTGTAACAACAATGTCTTCAAGTTTTGTGTGAGCTTTGCTGGAAAAATCAAAACAGCTGTGCCACTGAGCTCAGGATTGTATAGCTTGTAAGAAGACCCAAGCCCTTGTAGAAGCGCTCGTAATTTAATTCAAGGAAAAAACCCCACAACCTAGCAATAGATGTACACTTTTGAAAGGGGATTTAATAAATGCTTATAAATATTTGTGGGCTGGGTGTCAAGAGGGAGGGGACAGGCTCTTCTCAGTCACACCCTGTGATAGGACAAGGGGCAGTGGATATAAACTACAGTACAGGAAGTTCCACCTCAACATGAGGAGAAACTTCTTCACTGTAAGGGTCACAAAGCACTGGAGAGGTTTTCCAGAGAAGTTGTGGAGTCTCCTTCTCTGGAGACTTTTAAGACTCATCTGAATGTATTCCTGTGTGACCTGCACTAGATTATATGGTTATATGGTCCTGCTCTGACAGGGGGTTGGACTCAATGATCTCTGGAGGTCCTTTCCAACCCCTAACATCCTGTGATCTGTGATCCTGTGATTTCTATTACCTTCTCCACCCAAGCTACTGCATAAGTGTTCTCAGATCTGTCTTTGCCAGTTGCTGAGAAGGAGTGGACCTGACCTGTCAGCTTCTCACTGACTTCATTGAAATTAAAAAGTGCTTGCCAAAGCATATGTAAACCACTTATTGACAAGGCCACATATATACAGTAGCAAAAGTTTCTGTAGGAGACACAGACAATGGTGAGAAGTGAGGGATATTGTGTTTGGTGTTTTGGCATGCTGCAAACTTCAAAGCTTTTGCAGTCAAAAAGGTTATGGTTATGGTATGAGTGCATTGATCTCTTTTTAAGCAATACAGGGTGTGTAGGCTTGGAAAAGGGAGTAAAATGGACCACAGGTTACTCATCAGCCACCAGCTTGTTACTAGGAAGTTTCCTCTTGGTGGACCAGATTTCACCATGCATGAATTGTCACACATTTACAGCAGAAAAGATTTCCAAAGTGATCACCAACTACAGAAAATAATAGGTGTAGTGGGGTTGGTTGCTCTTTTTGTGCCATTTAAAAAGCACATCCTCATAAACTTGAGTGTAGCCCATGCCTCTGTGGTAGGAAAATACACAATCTCCTGATGCTCTTACAGCCAGAATTAAGCTAAAGATTCTATGGTACAAAAGTGAGAAATAGGCAAAGAAAGTTAATTTTGTCAAGGAAGACCTGAAGGCAATTTGTGTGTAGCTTTTGTGCTTGGGATGAAAGTACACAATGACTGTGTGGCTGCCCTTTGACCAAAAGGGCTGACGGAGCTGCATGGGACTAGCAAGCACAGGACCACTTGTCCCAGCCATCACTATTGGGACTAAATGCATTTGGCCATATATTTAGACAACAAGCAGGCCAACACTCATCTGCCAGTGCTGCAGACATACTAACAATGTCATTTGCCTGAAAACATATTTTTTTATTCATGTGCCAAAAAATATTTATGCACTAAAGACCAAGTTGTTAAACTGAAGCATTGCCTTTTGTTTGTCAGGGAAGGGTCTGTGTTTCCTTTGTCTGTAAAGCAGCTGCATAAAAGAAAGGTGAATGGTTATCCTTGGCAGGAATTTTCTTGCAAAGGATTTTTTTTTTCTCATTATATACCTCTTAAAATTTATCCACAGGCAAATTACATGCTGACCCCATGTTACCTGTCTTAATGTGAATGAAAAACTTATCACTAAGTACCTAGATATGCTTCTGCTCAGGAAAAAATAAATACCAAAATAAATACTGAAATGTGTGACACACCCTGCTAACAGCATCTTGCCTTTTTGTGGACTCTTCAGATTAATACCATGGCCACCTATAGCAGCAATCCCTACAAAAACTTTCCTAGCCCCTATATTTTGTATGCATATCTTCATATTTTTAAATGCTTGGCACCCTAGCAAGGGCAACACTCTTTCAGTTCAAGGTGACTTTCATGTTAGATCAATGAAAACAGAAAAGAATAAACAGCCACCATCTGTGGGTGGTAAATGAATGCAATATGTGTGAAAAGACTTTCAGAACAAGTCTTTGCAGACAGGCTCTAGTCTCCATCTGTATTCACTACATTGCCTGAATTGACTCCCTACAAACACTTCTCAGTAAAAGGTTTGGTTTTCCATTTTAGCATTAAAAATGTGTAGATTCACAGTATGTTTCATCAGGAGCATGGGGAGATGTTAATTCTATTAATCACTATTACAGAAGGAGACTATCCCCCAACCGAAATCCCCTTTCTAGGGGGGACACAGTCCCACTTCATCTCAGCAAGCAGGGAGACAAGACTAATGCCTCAAAGACCAAAGGGCCCCATACTGCAGAGCTAAGCCCTGACATAGCTCCAGCAAATGCAATGCCTGGAGTTCAGGTGTGGTACTGGCACTGTTGCACCACATACTGCACCAGCTGCAGCTTCAAATAGATGCCAAGAGGGCCATCTGAAGAGGATGTAATGTTAGTGATTTAACCTGAGGAGAACATTGAGCTTGAAAAGTTACCATCCACAAGTATTTATTACTTACTACTGACCCAGATTTTGTTTTCAAGAACAAGCAACCAGGCTCTGCTTTAATTCCAAGGCCACTAGCAGCTGTGTATCTCTAGTAGTGCATGGTAGATCTCAAACCAATGCAGGCTGCTTATTGCCAGGGCTTAGTGCTTCAATAACCACCTTCATGTGGCTTGTGTTTGACTTAAGGCACTGACAATGCTGTTTGCAGAAGAAATCTGCCTGGAAAATTTAAAAAGGATAAACAGGAGAGGTAAAAAAGATGATAACCTATATGTGAACTCAGACGTGCCATGCTGTCAACTCATAATACACCCTAGTGTATTGGGAGAGTTTAGCTGGAGCTTGTGAGCTCCTAAGAACAACGTTCGGTGCAGGTTTGAATGTCTGGTCTGGTTTTGTTTGCTTCTAAACTTTTCTTACAGTGTTGATATTTTAAGAAAGCAAACTTGCAATGTGCTGAAATCAACTTTTACACAGTTTTGCCCTTCAGCATGTTTTCTGTTAAATGTGAACCTGGGTATTACTGACCTGGTTTGAGGTGTGTCCCTCCAGAAGCTGCATCGGTAAACCTCATCTTGTGACTTGGTCAGAGACAGCACTTGCTTAGTGCTGTTAGCCTGCCTGCAATGAAGAGGACTGGCATTGCTAACTGCTCGATCAATTGTGCAATCAGCACAAGCCTTCTCCCAGCGGAAGTGCCTCACACCTGAGGGAAAAGCTTGGCTTTGATGATAAACCCCTCATTTTATCAACAGGAGGTGGTTATAGCTGTCCCCAAAATCCACTTGGAGCAGTGTGGATGTGTGGCTAAGAGCAGCTATGTGAACGCTCACTGTGTCATTTATCAAAAGACTGAGCCCTTTGGAGCTCAGTTGTATTCATGCAGCAGTCAAGCTAGCGCATTCTCACTAGGCAAGAAAGGATATAGCCACGGAGGAAAATGTCCTTTGACTACCTATTCAGATTGAGTCAAAGTTTTCTATACAAACTTCTTCCATGAAGCTGTCTTTTTTTTTTTTTGGTGGAAGATAGGACATTGATCTGATTGCATGACTTCACAACTGAGTAGGAGGTTATTGATAACTTTCTGAAGAACTCCATTTCAAATGCTTTTCCACTTCCTCCAATTCTATCAGCTGGTCTTCAGTATGAAGTATTCTTGTGAAGCACCAATGAATACATATAATGCTGAATGCCAAGGGCTGAGTCCCAGCCCTTGGGGTCCAGAGTTTGAACCAGTGTGGCAAATATAGGTGGGGGGAATATGAATTTTGTAGGGTTATTGTTGCTTGGTTTATATGCTGTCTTTCTTTATGAACAAGAAATAGAAGGGGGAGAAGGAGGTGAATAGAAAAAGTACCATCATAGGAGTTGGAAAAGAAACACAAAAAATAAGTCTGAGCATAGTCATAACAAGTCCCAAAGCCAGACAGGCAACCCAAACCACACCATTGCCAGCTTTGTATGAGGTAGTACAAGAAGCAGCAACCTGGATTTTTGATGATCTGGTTATTCTCTGTGACAGAACTTGAAATAAAATCCTCTTGGTCAAGCTCAGCCATGCGGCAAATCTAATTGGAAATTTTATCTTGTGGACAGACCATTATAAATACTACTTGCCTCTTTAAATCAGACCAGTGGAAAAAAGCAAGAATATGAAAACGTAATCTGCTGTACATCTGCACCACAGTGTGGAACTCAGGACAGAGTTCATGTTGTACAAATGGACCAACAGGAATGTTCAAATTAAAAGAATAACTCGTCCTGATAATTCACAGGCTTAATACAAAGCAGTTCAACAAAACACTTAGCCACAATCAGGGGAATGAAGTCTTGTGGGCTGTGGTAGGCACGTGATTCTTGAGGTCAGAATGCACACACATAAAAGAACAGTGAAATGGCTCCTTAATAACAAGTGAAAAGGGAACTCACCTCTCAACATCTGTATTTATAACAACTCATTTTTTAAACGTAGATTGCCTAAAGAACCAGCAGTGATTGATGATCACCCTTTATGCAGAAGAATAATTCACCATTTACACCACTTGTGCTGCCAGTTTTGATTGTGCACTTGGTTAATATTCCCATTTGTATTTCTTACAGATTTGTATCACACCAGGTGGACTATAAGGGTAAGTTTTCTTCAGCCATTTTACCAAGGAAATCCCAGGTTTTGTCACTGTGGGGTGGCACACAATACATTTGTGCATACTTTAACAAGATGTGCATGCAAAATTGGACACGTTCCATTTCTGTTCACGTCATTGGAACTGCACATTGTCAGCCTCAAGTATGCAGTAATCACAAGAGACACAGGTGTCAACGCTGAATTAGTCTGAGATGCATCTTCTTCTGCTAAAAATGTGAGCAGGTGTGTTACAAAGTCTGTGTGATTGAAAGCTATTCTTGGGGAGAAAAGTAGGTTTTCTGTTAAAAAAACCTTTTCTTTGACATATTGTAGTGGGTTGGGAGACCAATTCTCCCACCACAGGCAAAAGAAAGACTCAGACAAAACGGATTGCAAAAAATGGTGGAAAGTTTAAATGGAAAAACAATGAAAGTTTTACAGAAAACCACAAGCACCGTGACAAAGAGAGATATCCCAAAACACACCCAAGAACGTCCTACCCCACCTGGGGGTACACCCAAAACCCCACCAGGGCTCTTTCTTTCCCTCCAACCCAGCCTTGACCCTTGGGCAGGCCCAAAGGTGGCAGCTCATGCCATTTTACCTAGGCATCGGTGAGGGAGGAAAGAGAGTGATGGGCCCCCGCACTGATGTTTTATATGGGAGCAGGGCATTATGGGAAATAAAATACCTCGTTTCCTGTGACCATCCACTGGGCTGAGCCCCCTTTTGGGACCTCCCAGGTGTGGCCTGTGCAGTGGCATCTGGGGCAGCACCCAGCCTAAACCACCACACATATCTTTCCCACTAAAACATATAGGGCTTTTCTACTCATTGGCAGTGACATTTCCTCCAGAAAAACAAAGTGTTCATGTCCACAACAAAAATATTTCTTCCCAGCTATCCTGTCCTAAAATTTCATGGATGCTGTGCTATAATGATATCACTTTCAATTTTTCCTCTGGGTAGAAGAGATCCCCAGTGAACTCTTATAGCCAGGGACTGTCTGTGTGCCAGCTCCCTTCTCCAGGACAGCGTGGAGTAGATAAGCAGTCTGACCCATAGAACAGAAGGTAACACGAACTCTCCAAACTGCAACTACCAGGATAGACCATTAAGAATGACCACATTTTCCATGTTTGTCTTCCTTCAATCAGGCTAGGCAGACATTTCAACAATCTCTTCCACATTCCACTGAATTATCCTGGCTTGAGATTTTCAATGTGTTTGTATACAGAAGAACAGCCAGAAAAATCAAACCCAAAAGAAGCAAGGTGTTAAGTGTGGTACTTTTGGTTCTACTATAGTAGGGAGCATCCGTTCATATGGAAATAATGTGGCACCTTCTCCTGCAAGTGGCTTCTTGAGATTTGGTAATAAGCACTACAAGCAGCTCCAGATGTTGTCTCCACACTGGCCTCAAGGGAGATTCTATCAGCTTTGCCATAAACCAAATGTGACCTTCCTACATCTGTAAAATCAGAACAGAGTATTTCACCTGTTCCATTGTACTGGGAATTTACCAGAATACTACAGCAGAATACTAGCAACACAGAAACACCTTTGGTGGGACCTGAGCACTTCACAGTGTTTTGGACACCTTCTATTTGTTACTCTCTTTCTTTCAGAGTTCCGGGAAAAAAAAAATCATAGTTCTTAGCATGCTACTACTACATTGTGCTAACTGAAATATTTAGTGCTCAGAAATGGGCTGCATGAAACAGAGATCCATCACTCAAAGGTGGCAGTTCCTCACTATTATTCTCACACACACACAGAGAGAAAGCCCCTAAGAGAAGCTATATGATAGAATGCCTGGGCTCCAGGCAACTTCAGTTTGGGATAACCTTTCCTGAGTAGAGGAACTGTCTTTTGTTTTTCTGTCCCACTCATTTTGCCACTGGTGGGAATTATTTTCCCACATATCTATGCAAAAAAACTTCTCTAACAACATGCAGAAATCTACACTCACCTGCAGGGATATCCTTGGCTCACTTTGGCTCTGTGAAAGCTCTAGACTTCCCAGGTACA
This sequence comes from Picus viridis, assembly GCA_033816785.1. Classification (NCBI taxonomy): domain Eukaryota; kingdom Metazoa; phylum Chordata; class Aves; order Piciformes; family Picidae; genus Picus; species Picus viridis. The sequence continues at coordinate 32,378,210 of CM066566.1, forward strand.
GCTAGCACAGCACTCCTGTCACTGCCATTTTAAATCTGCAGTAACAATTTTACACTCTAGCCATCCAGAAAGGCCAGGACAACTAGATACCATCTTGTAAGGAGGAATTGTCCCTATTAATCTGTTCAATCATACAGCAGCCTTTAATGTTTGCTAATTCATTCAGAAATATGTGTGGAATGCAATAGCAATAATATTCTTCATCTGAGAAAGACCTCTAAAAGGAGAAGAAGGAAAGCATAGAGGAGGTAATAAAGGAAAACAAAAGACTTGGGATACCATTGCTACATCAAATCAGCAGAATATCCAAGTAGTCAGACAAACAAGGTCTGTGATTAAATTAGCTAGAATTCACTGAATGTAAGTGCACCACTGGATTACAATATATATGTGTATATGCGTTTACTTTAACTGGCCACACTGTTTCTTTTCAACTCCACTTCCACTGTAAAGATAAATTAAGTACTGCTTAAAATTGAATAGGTATCTGCAGTCAACTGTGTATCTCCATTCCTCTTGATATGCCAAAAGTGGTAAGAATCAGAATCAACATCTTAAGAGAAAGCCCTAAACAGCCATACAATTTTGTTACGACATCCTCCAGTCATATTTTGGTTGAGGTAAGTGTAATAAAATGTATGTTTTTGTGTATCTTAATATCTTGGGTCATGGTATTTTCAAACACTGCTGTAACTTATTTACACAGTATATTTACAGGTTCTATTTGGTTGTGGGTATTACAGTCCACATATAAAGACAGTTAAATGATTTAAGCACGGATCTACCAACCTCCAATACAATGATTCAAATTGGAAATACAGGTTCTGTGATCTGCGGTTTCCCACAAATGGGATTCCATGGCAGATTAGCTGGGGACCCACAGCTTGCTCCTCTGTCTGGTATCTTCCCAGGTGCTGTATCTATAATTTGAGTAGGCCTTGGCTCCAGGCTCAGAGGGCTAAGGCGCCTCTCTCTACTGTGTGCTCCATTGCTGGGCTGTAGCCTCTTCTGGGATTCAGTTCTCTTGGAGCTTTTTCCCCTTTACTGCCTTGGTCCAGGTGCAAGGCCTGGGTATAGTCGTTACCTGTTAGTGAAGGCCCTTCAGCTGCTACTCCAGCAGCATTTGGCTCTTGTTGCTTGCTGGGTGAGAATAAGGCAAGTTGCCTAACTGCTTGGCTGGTTTAAATACTGTCCCAAGACAATTAATGCCCTTTGGTAACACAGAAACCTGGTAACTGGACCTATCGAAACATGGCCAGGGAGCACACAGTTCACAGCTGTGTTACAAAGTTAATCACACGTGCTTGTGGTGAAGGCACATTTTTGCCCAGATATTGGATCTTGTCCATGCAGTGCTTGTGCAAACACCAAGTGTGGCATAATTGCAGCTTCACGCTTTCTATAGGCTGAAGCCAGTTGTCTATGAGAGTGCCCATAGGTCAAACCCAGCCTCGAGGAATCTATAAGTATTACCCCTGTTGGTAAACAAGTTGCCCCTCTTTCAGTTTGTCTCTTTACTTGGTTGAGAGAACAACTCTCAAGCTATGGCCTCTGCCATTGAGCTCATTGTTTTTAGTTTCTATCATACATGCACGCATACGGAAAGCCTCTGCATCGTGAGAAGCAATCGTGAGGATCATCTCCAGAGGGAGGACCTTCGCTGAGCCTGAGAAGCCAGCGTCGCCACAGCCAGTCGTACCGACCAGGAGAGCCCACCGTGCCACCAGAGGTCTGGACCAACCCCCGAGGGTAAGATCTGCCCAGTTGCCGGGGAGAAGGGACTCGATAGAGACCGAGTCCACATATGCCTAGCCCCGCCATAGCAGGAGGGGAGCCGCCACATGTGCCGCTCTGAGCCCTGTAAAGCTCAGGGAAGACTAAAGCACTGTTCGTGCCTATACTGCACCAAGCCCGGGACCACTCCGAGCATCCCGCTATTCCTTTAAGCCCAGTAAATGAGAAGCCACCGCTTAGCGCAGCCGCATTCTGTCCCCAAGGCTGTTTACATCAGCCCCGAGACTCATCGCCACGGGGCCGAGCCCATAAGCCTTTGTCTGCTGTCATTGTCCGACCGGCAACCGTGGCCCCGCCCTGCCATGCGAGCCGACTCCCAGGGCCGACCCCACGGGCCGACCCCAACCAGGACCGATTCCTGTTGTCTGGAGGGAATCGACTAAGTCCTGAAGGGAACCTGCTTCCGAGCTAAGCCCAGGTTCCATTATTCCCTCTCCACTGCTGCGGAGAGAGGAGACAGTAACCCAATGCCGCCGTCCAACTCGACTAGGAACCAGTCCAGCGGCAGTAGTCAGCCGGACCCCCACCTTGCTGCAAACAACAGCTACAGAGTATCTTCCACGTGCTTTCCATCCACTAGCGCTCAGTTCAAAGTATCCGCGTCTAGCAGAGTAATCGCTGACGTATAGAATGATTATAATATTGCTGTACATAGCCAGAAGCCGCCCACGTCCCGCCGAGTCGCCATCTGGTGGCCAGACAGCGGAACTGCACCCTTAAATATAGAAATAGTCTGTAGATAGTTTAATTAAGTTCTAATCATAACACTAAGCCACTTATGGAATGTATTTCACGAATGGGCACCAGAACATGTATATAAGTTGTGGATTCATCGGTTATGAATACCTTTATAATTAATAAAAATACTATTTTAATAATTCATATTTCATATTCATAAATTTAATAACCTCTTCACAACAGTGCTACATGTTCATCTGGACCCCAGGAAGTGTCACAGGTGCTTACAGGGTTAATTACATGTGCTATACATTTGCCTTGGCCATCTGTACCCCAGGAACTGTCCAGGTTAGCACACTTGCAGGTACTTAGCCCACTGCCTGGGCTAGGGCATGTTTTGGGGTTTGACCCTTCAGGACAGTAAGGATCTTCAGCACTAAACACACTACTGCCCCCCAGCTGTGTGCCATTTCAAATGTCACATCTTAAGCAGTGAATATTGCATTGCATTTGATAGACAAGAGAAAAACAAATCCTTGTTTGGGTTTTCTTTTGTTTTGGTTCCTTGGGTTTTTTTTCACCAGGGTCAGTCAGCTAGCCATTATCTGGGAACTAAGAATAAAGATGATCCTCAATGTGTCTAGGTGAAATTCCTGGTTTCGTTTATAATGCTGTAACACTCAAGTAATTCTCTTCCTTCAGAGTAGCCCTTGGTCTAAGTCTATGTTACCAAGAGGTTAGTTTTTGAGGGCAAAGCAACTCATCTGTGCTCTCATGGGACAGTCCCCATCATTGAAAAGACATGGAATAGAATAGAAATAGAATAGAATAGAATAGAATAGAATAGAATATTAACCAGGTTGGAAGAGACCTTTGAGATCATAGAGTCCCACCTATCATCCAACACTATCTAATCAACTAAACCATGGCACCAAGTACCCCATCCAGTCTCTTCCTAAACACCTCCAGAGATGGTGACTCCACCACCTCCCTGGCCAGCCCATTCCAATAGCCAATCCCTCTTTCTATGAAGAACTTCTTCCTAACATTTAGGTCAGATATGTATGAAAGTCAGCTCCAGTGGAAAACTGGTGCAGCTCCCTGAAGCAGGTCTTCCCAGATGCTCACAGACTGAGCTTGTGGGAAAAGAGTTGTGGAAAACCCCTACATTTTGTAAGAAACCCCCACAATTAATAAATCAGATAGACTTACTTTAAACAAAGGATTCCCTGACAAATAAAATTTACCATTCTGTCTTCTCATATTGATACTTCTCAGCACAACGGCTGAACCTCTGACACTATTGCTCTTTCAATTAAGCCACAAAATAATAAATAATTTATCATTAACCTAGACAGTTTATTTTTTATTCAAAGAATAAAATTTCACAGTTACTAAACAGGTAACTTTTCCACAGGTGTTAAAAATCTTTCCTATCTGCAGCTTCCTCACAAATTCCTTCATCATGCACCCTTAACATGGCTTCCTCTGCTCTGTGCACTGGTGCTGAGGCTGCCTTGCCAGTCTTTTTTATTCAGTGTTGGCTCTTAATAACTGATGTTATTCCTTTTACCAGGCTTTGGAGGCTTTTCTAGAGCAGGAGTGTGCAAGCAACAGGGATGCTTTGGTGAGCTGGGAGTTGAAGTCCTTGGTGACTGCAGAATTTGACATCTTGATGAAGGACAGGGTAATGAAATGGAGAATGAAGACACTAGGGGAGAACAGATACTCTTTAGTGAGAGGAATAATTGACCCATCATGAGCTTGGATATAACAATTCAACACCCATCTGACACGTGCCCTGAAATTTATCATGGAACAAATGACTCCATGACTATGGTAACAGAGCAACAGTCCTGTATAAAGAAGGTTTTCACTGCTTTCCTTTTCCCCTTTTGCCCTCACAAGTTCAAACCAGTCTGCTTTTTAAGTATTCTCATTTTCTAAGCTTGTAAGCCGTTGTTACTCACATGACGGTGAGCATCACTGGGCAGCCTGTTCCACTCTCACTGTAAAGAAGGGTCTCCTTGTGTTCAGGTGGAACCTTCTGTGTTCTTGCTTGTACCCACTGTTCCTTGTCCTGTCACTGGGCACCACTGAAAAGAGCCTAGCACCTTCATCCTGACACCCACCCCTCAGATATTTATAGAGGTTGTTAAGATCCCCTCTCAGCCTTCTCTTCTTAAGACTAAACATGGGAGAGATGCTCAAGTCCTGCAATCTTCATAGCTCTCTGTTGGACTCTCTCTAGCAGATCTCTGTGTCTCTTGCACCAGGGAGCCCAAAACCAGACACAGTATTCCAGGTGTGGTCTCACCAGGGCATAGTAGAGGGGGAGGAGAACCTCCCTCAAACTGCTGGACGCACTTTTCTTAATGCACCCCAGGATGCCGTTGGCCCTCCTGGTCACAAAAGCACACTGCTATCCCATGGATGACTTGCTGTCTGCTAGGACTCCATGGTCTTTCTCCATAGAGCTGCCTTGCAGCAGGATGACCCCTAGTCTCTACTGGTGCCTGGTGTTATTCCTCCCTAGATGCAGGACTCTGCACTTGTCCTCATAGAACTTCATGAAGGTTGCCTTCACCCGTCTCTCTAGCCTGTCTGGAGCTCCTGGGATGGAAGCACAGCATTCCAGTGTAAATAAAGATAGGATAAACAGGGCAAGGAAGCAACAGCACAGAGAGAGTACAAGATTTGAGTATGATTAGATTTACAAAGTGTGATCTTCCATAGCTACCACTGAAGAGTCTGAAGCTGAGAGTGTAAAAATCAAAAGTGGGATTCTGAAAATTAGCACTTAGATATACAAAAAGAATTTTTGATTCTTTTGGGTACCCTAAGAGACAAGAAGCTGGAGTTTGTCTGTGTGAGGGTCAGGAAATTTCTTGACTGTATCCTGTAAGCTGACAGCATGTCTGTAGTAGCAAAACATTGCTGAACTGAAATACTGATACTGTGGTCATACTGCTACCTTGAATGAAATGGAAGATGCAGTGTTAAATGAGGTATTCCCCATCACACCCAATTCATAACCACTTTATTTTCTTTACCCAGTGCACATGTCAAATATGCAACTTCCTAAGATTTTTAAAGAAACTATCCTGGGTTTTGCTCACAGAATCTGGACAGAATTGCCTTTCCTCTCCATCTTCAGATATCCCAGCACTTGCCTCCTACACCAATGGGCCTGCACTTTCTTCCCTTGTATGTCTCCGTGTTTCATTCTTTATGGACAAGGAGATGGAAGGTTTAATGCACTTTTCTCTTTTGATAAGCAGACAACCCTGACAGATGACAGAGTTGTTTTGGCCAAATTGTTACATGCTATGAACAGAAAAAGCTAAAACTAGAGGCTGTTGGGGAGCCCTTAACAACACACAGCTGTAGTAATTAACAGATGCAAGCATAGCTGAATTGACATCAACTGCGTAAATAAACAAGCCATGACCAGCAGATGGGCACAATGCTTTATTATGATAGCCTTCTCCAAATGCGGAACAAATTATCTGGAAAATGAGATCTGAAAATAAGTGGGTGCTAAAAAATGTGAAATTCTACTGTGGGAAATCCACTGCCCTGCCAGGTGCTACAGCTGTTACACTCTTGAACCCAATTCAGAGAAACTAGACTTGCCACAGATAGCAAATTATCATTTTCAAAGGTCTCACATTCACCCCATACTGGCAGTGACAGTAATTATCAGCATAATTACTGCATGTCACATCTCATTACAAATTAAAAAGGAGATTTGGATTCTGTTAGCTACGATCTCCTAATGCATCAGGCACTGAAGTCTGTTACTGTGTATCATACCTGTACTCCACTGTGAACTCTTTTCTGATTCAGTTTTTCACTAGATAACCATTTTTGAAAATCAACAAGGAAATAGTATGAAATCAACATTGATTTTAGGCACAAGACAAGAAGACAAGAAAGACAGGGAGAAGAATTTTTTCTATGGAAACAAATACATGTTTCTTAAGGTGTCTATAAAAACAATTACTGCAGTAACAATAATTAAGTGTTTTTGATCTTATTCAATCCAGTAGTATTACTCTAGTTACCTAGACAAAGAATTATTAGTCTGCTAACAGCAGGAAATTGCCAGGACTTCATTCACTCTCTTACAAACATACAGAACTAAACAACAGAACAAATGCAGCAAGTATACACATTAATGCATAATAATGCATTAAATATAATAGTGGTGGAATAAATGACAAAATTACCCATCAACACAATAATGAAGCTGATACACACTAAATAAGTAATACAATTACTTAATATTTATTCACTTCTGTTAACTTTGTTTCCCTAAACAAGCAGGATGTTGATTTCTCCTAACAGTCAGGAATATTTTAGCTGAGCACAAATCAAATCACAAACATTCCAAAATGCTCTATTAATTCATACAGGACCCACAGCTCTGTGCAAATATAAGTCTTCACAGAAATAAAAGGTTTCATTAACCACCTCTGTAAGAGCCATGTAGCTGAACATGGTAGTTTCAGGCTGTGCCTAGAAAATTTTCCACAGATCTTGAACAGAAAGTGGTAGAATGTAAATAAATTACTACTGGGTGTAAAAAGGAAAATAATGATAAGTTCTAAATAATCCCATTGGACAGATATCTGCCATAAAACTTACAACTAACTTGCTCTCTTTTCACTTCCTCTGCTCTGGTTTGTGCTTCTGCTGGGTTTTGCTGACCTTGGCCGTGCTTTGTTGTGGCTATGTACTAACAAACAACTCTCTGCTCTTTCTCTTGTCCCTTGTGTACAGGGGGGTAGAGGGAAGGGGGCAGGGAGTGGGGAAGCTATTATTAACCCCCCTGGTTTTGTCCAGGGGGATTCTTGTACTGTTTGTAAATTGTAAATACCTGTAAATATTGTGTATTCTGTACATATTCATTGCATTCCATTGTAGAGTGTAGATTTTGCTTGTAAATACAGCTTCATTTGTTTCCAGCTGAGCTGGTCTGGCAATTTTATGTTGGGGGAATTTTCAACCCACCACATTGAATCCATGTTATCTTGGAGAACATAGAAGTCTGTCTCTATATTGAGTAATACTCATCCAAGTTCAGGAGAGCTTACTTCTTTACATAACATGAATGTACACATGAAGTCGGCAGAACCATAGGAAGAAGTGTTGATTAACTCATGGCGCAGTTATGAAACATAGCCCAATCAGATTATTAAAAATAAATATCTGTATGTGGAGAGTTTGTAAGAAGTGACAAGACAAACTTTGGACAGGAAATGCAGGAATTGCTGATGGTATTAAACTCCATTTTACAGAAATCTGCCTTTGTTATAAACAATAAAGAACTACTGAAGTGCTGAAAATAACTGCTACAAAAACCAGGTGAGGGATCACTCTGACGAACATCGGTATGCCTAGCATGTGAAGGGCAACAACTGAGATTTCAGGGTTATGTGGGTGTCTGAAGATGAAAATGGTGTTTCAGCTCATAAGTGTTAGCAATTTAGACTCCTGACTTGAACATCCAACCTTATTTGAGCACTGAATTCCATGACAGGAAAGTGCAGATACCTGATATTTTAAATATCTGGTCCAGAGAGACTAACTGATTTCACATTATTTACAAAATTATATACACAAAATCCTATTAAATAGTTTGCACAGTTTGAAAATGGGACAAATATCTGCACCCAAAAAGGATAAATACACAATCACATACAGAGATTGTATAAAGAGATCCAATGAAACCTTGTGAGGATGACCATATAGTCTTATTTAACACCTTCATCAGGTATCTGACTTTCCCCTGAAGAGGAGAAGGCCCCAGGGAGACCTTATAAATACAGGGGACCTGCAGAAAAGCTGGGGAAAGATTGTTTAGAAGGGCTATGTAGTGATAGGATCAGGGGCAATAATTTTAAACTGGATCAGGGTAGATTTAGGTTGGACATATGGAGGAAGTTCTTTATAATGAACATGGTAAAATACTGGAACAGGTTGCCCAAGGATATGGTTGAGGCCCTATCCCTGTACACAATGAAGATCAGACTTGATGCGGCCCTGGGCAGCCTGATCTACTTGGAGGTGTACTGCTCCCTGCAGGGCATTGGACAAGATGACCTTTGAGGGTCCCTTCCTACCCAGTGCAATCTGTGAATGTCATATTTAACTGAACTAGCTCAGCCACTAAAAGCCATTTAACCTCTGAAGCACTGGGTGCCATATGCAATAGTTTAATGCCTACAATATAGATGTACCTTTAATACGTAACAAGAAGTAGAGGGACTGGAGTGTATACTCTGCTTACTTGCAGGTACTAAGGTTGGTATTATTGCATCTTCACTGCTACTACAAATGTTACAGAAATTTAAGTTACATATGACAAACTGTGTTTTATTCAGTTCTTCCCTTTCCTGTGGAAACACATGCTGAGAATGATTAGTGTGAAGAATGATTTCCAAAGGATGTGAATGAACCTCATCATATAGGAAATGAGAAAAACAGGCTTGTCTAACACCCAGAAATGCAGAAGCCTTAACTAAAGGCTCAGAAGAAGTGTTTAACCCCTAAAATTTATAATTTTCCACAGCTACTTCTGAGATTCTTCTTCATTGCTAGGTAGTGAATTTCTTCCTCTTTAATTTCCTTCTGGAGACAAACAAAAGATCATCAGAGTCCAAAATCTTCTTCCTGGGATGTCTTTTGTCTACTGCTCTCCTCTTTTTCTTTTCTCTGTCTTCTTTCACAATACTTTTCTTTGCTGCTTTTCCTTCATCTTCCACAAATGAGTAAAGATAGGGCTTTTTGCTCTCTCTGTCCAGGCTAGAAAATCAGAAAAGGAATGTTGCTAAACTAAAAGCACACATATGATATACTGGTTTAAATACTTTAATAAGACATAGGTGTCACCCTTTCCTACATCTCACAGTACTGACAAGAGAAGGATTTATCACACTTTGACCATTTAAAAATGATACAAATTTCTTACATTTCCATTTCCCTTTTATTTGTAAAATAAGTGAAGGATAGCCTAAAACAAAGTTCTGGTCTCTAATTCTGTGCACCTGTGATGACTCCATAAAGCACTTGGGCAATAATTATCTTTTATGCTGTACAGCCAAAGCACATAGTATTTTTATTTGCATATGGAATATGCTAGTTATGTCTGCAGGGTACTTGCTATACCATAATTATTTACTTCACTGTGATGACAGAAAAACACCTCAAACAGATGCTAGCAATTGAAATTAAAATGTCAAGAGCTATGTTAGGACCTCTAAAGATCAGTGAATGAAGCATGAACACTGCTACATACCACACAAACATCAAAAGAATCCCACAGAACCCAGGGCTGAAGAATTATCCAAGCTATCACAATATACCTATGTGCACTGCAGACTTCCTGTCAACTGGGGAGCAAAAGCACCCAAATTCCACTCCCAGAACTGCCTACCTCTTTCCTGTGTTGTGATACACACTGTTCTATGCAGTTGCAAACTGCTCAATTCTGAGATGAATCAAAACTAATCAAAACATTGTTGGGGTAAAACCCAAATGGAAAAGCCTAGCACCAAACTGCTTTTTCCATTAGATCTCCCTCATGGAGGGAGTCAAAAGGAGCCTTGAAATTCTGGACTACCACTTTCCTGTGTTGAGATACGTGCTGTTCTATGCAGTTTCAAACTGCTCAATTCTGAGACAAATCGAATGCAATGAAAACATTCTTGTGGGAAAATGTAAATGGAAAAGCCTAGCACCAAATGGCTTTTTCCATTTGATTTCCCTTCTGGACAGAGTCAAAAAGATGATTTGAATTCTGGGCTACCTCTTTCCTGTGTTGAGATACATGCTGTTCTATGCAGTTGCAAACAGCTCGATTCTGAGATTAATTGAAACTAATCAAAACATTGCTGGGGTAAAACCTAAAGGAAAAAGCCTAGCACAAAATTGCTTTTTCCATTTGATCTCCCTTCTGGACAGCATTAAAACGAGCCTTGAAATTCTGGCCTACCTCTTTCCTGGTTTAAGATGCATGCTGTTCTGTGCAGTTGCAATCTGCTCGATTCTGAGACAAATCAAAACTAATCAAAACATTGTTGGGGTAAAACCTAAATGGAAAAGCCTATCACCAAATTCCTTTTTCCATTTGATCTGCCTTCTGGACAGAGTCAAAGTGAGCCTTTAAATTCTGAGATACCCCTTTCCTGTATTAAGATACATGCTGTTCTATGCAGGTGCAAACTACTCGATTCTGATATGAATCGAAACTAATCAAAACATTGTTGGAGCAAAACCTAAAGGGAAAAGCCTATGTGGTGGTTGGAGCCTTAACTGGGGCTTAAAAGCTCAGATGGGGCAAGGCTGAGAATCCCCTTTCCCAACAGAGAGAGAGAAGAAAGGGAGGGGAGCAAATCCACCAAGAAATAATTTGGGTTCGGCTTGGAAGTAGAGAAGCAAATAATTTTTTTTCTTTAAACAATATGTATATATATATATATATGTGTGTGTGTGTATATATGTATATTTATTTATAATTATATTTATGTAACAATGACAGGCAGGGTTCACAAGAGGAAGGAACAAGGATGGATGTGAGAAGAAAAGAAAGGAAAAAAACAATTATAAGATACAGAACCAGTCCTTTGCAGAGTGTGGAAGCAGCAGGAAAAGAGAGCAATGGCCACAATTCTCCTCCCTCTTATACCCCTGCTGGACAAGGAGGGGGAAGTGAAACAGACCAAGTCAGTTTCCCAACTGGACAGAGTCAAAATGAGCCTTGCAATTCTGGCAATTTTCTGTATTAAAATACATGCTGTTCTGTGCAGTTGCAAACAGCACGATTGTGACCGTTTTAGGCTATGCCTTTAAGAAAGGGACAGTTACTGAAACACTCTGGCTGAATGTTTCAGTGTGAAAAGGAAAACAAAGATATTCTAAACGAATTTCATTGGTAGATTGGGAGAATGCAACTTTAAATTTTAGTTTTAGTTCAGTTCGAATTCCAGTCAGTCTCTGTTTCAGTCTGAGTCTGAACAGCTGCTGTTTCTCTCTCTGAGCTTGGCTGCTGACCTTCAATTAACAAGATAAGACACTAATTCTATTTTTTTTCTTTCTTTAGCACACACTTTGAACTAACAGAATTTCCTCCTTAATAATTACTTCTCTCTCTCTAACCCTTTTTGGGGAAAAAGGGAGGAAGGGGGAAGAAGGGGGTTTTGGGGGTACCCTTCTCTCTGGAGGAGGGAAGGTTTTCTGTGTTATGTTCTTTGCTGTATATTTCTGTATATATTGTAAATACTGTATATTGTGTATATATTCACTGCATTTCATCCCGCTTGAAAAAATAGCCCTTCCATTGTTGCTTCTTTGACTGAGTTAGCTGTGGTTTCTGGGGGGGAACTGAACTTCTCTCGCCACCACAGCGATTCAGAGATGAACATAAACTAATAGAAACTTTTTTGGGGTAAAACCTAAAGGGAAAAGCCTAGCTCCAAATTGCTTTTTCCATTTGATCTTCCTTCTGAACAGAGGACTTGGAAACAGCTCACCTCTGAGATGGGTAGTATCTAATCAAAACATTGATGGGGTAAAACCTAAAGGGAAAAGCCAAGCACAAAATTTGTTTTACCATTTAATCTGTCTTCAGGAGGGACTCATAATGAGGCCTGTGTTTCTGGGCTAGCACTTTCCTGTTTGAAGATGCATGCAGTTCTATGCTCTTAGAAACAGCTCGTCTCTGAGATGAATAGAAACTAATCAAAACATTGCTGGGGTAAAAGCCTAACACCAATTTTCTTTTTTTCATTTGCTCTCCCTTCAGGAGAGAGTAAACATGAGGCTTGTAATTCTGGCTCACCATTTTCCTCTCAGGTGATTCATGCAGTTCTATGCAGTTGGAAACAGCTTGCCTGTGAGACTAAAAGAAACTAATCAAAACATGGTTGGGGTAAAAGCTAAAGGGAAAAGCCTACCACCACATTTCTTTTTCAATTTAATCTCTCTTCAGCAGAGACACAAAATGAAGCCTGTATTTCTGGGCTAGCACTTTCCTGTCTGGATACGCATGCAGTTCTATGCATTTCAAAACAAGTTGCATCTGAGACAATAAAAACTAACCAAATCTTTGCTGGGGTAAAACCTAAAGGGAAAAGCCTAGCACTAAATTTTATTCCATTTGATCTCTCTTCAGGACAGAGTCAAAATGATGCTTGTAATTCTGGGCTAGCACATTCTTGTAAGAACTTGCAGGCTGTGGAAACCAGCTTGAAATGGCTCGCTTTCTAAAAGGTATTGATGAAAGTCAGAACCTTGTGGAGGCAAGATTTAAAGGGAAAGCCTAGCCCCAAATTTCTTTTTCCAGCTGGTCGCTCTTCTTGAGAGAGTCAAAATGATGCCTGGAATTCTGAGCTAGCACATTCTTATCAGGAGTTGCAGGCAGTGTTAAGCAGCTTGAAACACCCTGCTTTCTAAAATGCATAGACGAAACACAAAACATTGTGGAAGTAAGATATAAAGGGAAAAGCCTAGAACCAAAATTCTTTTTCCATTTGGTAGCTCTTCATGGGAGAGTCAAAATGATGCTTGTAAATCTGGGCTAGGCCTTTCTTATCAGGAGTTCAGGCAGTGCTAACCAGCCTGAAACACCTCGCTTCTGAGAAGCATAGCCACAAAGCACAACATTGAGGTGGTGAAACCTAAAGTATTGGCAGTATTGCACCAAATTTTCTTTCCCATTTGGTGTCCAATGAGGAGAGAGTGAAAAATAATGCTTGTAATTTGGGTCATGAACTTTCTTGTCAGGAGTTGCAGGCAGTGCTAAGCAGCTTGAAACACCAAGCTTCTTAGAAGCACAACTGCAAAGCAAAATATTGTGGGGGTAAAACCTAAAAGGAAAAGTCTAGAACCAAATTTCATCAGTGATTTGGTCTCTCTTCAGGAGAGAGTCAAAATGATGCTTGTAATTCTGGGCTAGCACGTTCTTGTCAGGACTTGCAGGCAGTGGAAAACAGCTTGAAACAGCTTGCTTTCTAAAAGGCATTGACACAAGGCAAAGCCTTGTGGAGGCAAGATATAAAGGGGAAAGCCTAGCCCCAAATTTCTTTATCCAGCTGGTCGCTCTTCTTGAGAGAGTCAAAATGATGTCTGTAGTTAAGGGCTAGCACTTTTCTGTTTGGGGTTGCAGGCAGTGCTAAGCAGCTTGAAACACCTTGCTTTCTAAAATGCATAGACGAAAGGCAAAACATTGTGGAGGTAAGACCCAAAGGGAAAAGACTAGCCCCCAGATTTCTTCTTCCATTTGGTCTCTCTTCAGGAGAGAGTCAAAATAATGCTTGTATTTCTGGGTGAACACTTTCTTTTCAGGAGCTTCAGGCAGTGCTGAGCAGATTGAAACACTTCACTTTCTAAAATGCATAGACAAAAGGCAAAACATTGTGGAGGTAAGACCTCCATTTTGGCTGGAGAGCTGATCAGGACCAGCACCAGGACTGGTGTACTTGAGCTGAGACCTTCCTCTTTGGTTTCTTTTCGGGGCTTTGCAGGTTGGAAGGACCCCAGCAGATGGTAAGGACCAGCAGGATCGTCTTCTTGAGTGTCTGCTCGAGATCATGATGTCAGCCACGGGAATTTTAAAACCTGGCAGGGCTGAGCACACAACGCCATTTTGGCTGGAGGGCCTTCTTGCCTGCTTGCACATGCCAGATCAGCTGACAGAGTGCAGAAGCCTCTGTGGTAAGTCAGATAAATTATAGTGGTTAGGTGGAATATATATTTTTAACAACTAACAATAAAACACCTAAGCCATGGTAACAACTTGGCCAAAGCCTATTAGAAAATCAGTAGGTACCCAGACAAAGTTGGTGCATAAGCACACAGGTGTCCAGGCTGCTAGCTGCAGAGAGTGCTGGAGCCTGGCACTTGGAATGGAGTGTGAAGGAGACAACATCTGTGTCAGATGTGACCAGGTGAATTTTCTCCTCAATCTGGTGGCTGAGCTTAAGGATGAAGTGGCTGAGATAAAGGATGAAGTAGCAAGGCTCAGGACTATACAAGAATGTGAAAAGGAGTTAGATATGTGGGAGCAGGCTTTGCAGACCTCCCCTGTTGAGGGAGGCATCCCCAGAAACAGGGAGGATGGCTACAGGTCCCTGTTATGGGAAGCAAGGGGAATCTATCCTGGCCCTCTTCCCCTCTCCCGTTGCCCTTGCACAGTAAGTATGAGGCCCTGGATGTCGAGGGCAATATAGATGAGAGGGCTGAAGAGGAACCATCTAGATGCCTAAGGTAAAGCAGTCCACACCAACTATAAGGACCAGCACCATAAAGAAAAAGAGAAGGGTTATAGTTGTTGGAGACTCTCTCCTGAGGAGAACAGAGGGACCCATATGTTGTCCCAACCCATCACATAGGGAAGTTTGCTGCCAACCTGGGGCCCAGATAAGGGACATCACAAGGAGACTCCCAAAGCTAATCCAGCCCACTATTACCCATTGCTGGTAATCAAAGCTGGAAGCAATGAGATTGATAAGAAGGGCACCATGACGATTAAAAGGAATTCAAGGCCCTCGGACAATTGATTGATGGGGCAGGAGCTCAAGTGGTGTTCTGCTCAGTTCCCTCAGTGGCAGGAGTGTACACTGGGAGGAACAGGAGAACCCACACCATCAACAGTTGGCTCAAGGGATGGTGCCAGCAATGGAATTTTGGGTTCTTTGATCAAGGGGCAACTTTTACCACACCTGACCTGCTGGACCTTGATGGGGTGAAATTATCTAAAAAGGGCAAGAGGGTACTAGCACTAGAGTTGGCAGAGCTCACTGGGAGGTCTGAAGGGGGTGGGTGAGGAAACCAGTCTCTCCAGAGAGGACAGAGTGGGACATAAATTAGGGTAAACTGAGAAATCAGAAGCCCAGCTGAAGTGCATGTACACCAACACACGTAATGCGGTAACAAACAAGAGGAACTGGAAGTCTTGGTCCACCAGGAAGACAATCATTTAATTGCCATTGCAGAAACACGGTGGGATGATTCACATAATTGGGAGTACTGCACTGGGGGGTTACAAGCTCTTTAGGAGAGACAGGCAAGGGAGAAGAGGAGGAGGGATGGCCCTGTACATTAGGGAATCTCTTGATGCCTCAGAGCTTGAGGTTGAGAATGAAAGGATTGAGTGCTGTGGGTTAAAATCAGAGGAAGGCCTAACAAAACTGACATCCTGATTGGAGTCTGTTGTAGACCACCCAACCAGGATGAGGAAGCAGATGAAATTCTAGAAGCAACTGGAGGCTGTCTCAAGATCATCAGATCTTGTCCTTGTGGGTGATTGTAACCTGCCAGACATCTGCTGGGAACTTAATTCAGCAGAGAGGAGGCAGTCCAGAAGGTTCCAAGAGTGTATGGAGGACAGCTTCCTGATGCAGCTGTTAAGTGAGCATATCGGGGTCAGGCTCTGCTTGACCTGCTATTCTTAAGTAGAGAAGGGCTGGTGGAAGATGTGATGGTAGAAGGCTGTCTAGGGTTCACCAATCATGAGATAGTGAAGTTTTCAATATGCAGGGAAATAGGGAGGAGCACTAACAGAACCCTCACTTTGGACTTCTGGAGGGCAAACTTCAGCTTAAGAAACTGTTGTGAAGAGGTTATTAAATTTATGAATATGAAATATGAATTATGAAAATATTAATTTTTATTAATTATCAAATTATTAATAACCGATGAATCAACAACTTATATACACATTCTAGTGCACGTTCGTGAAATACATTCCATAAATGGCTTAGTATTATGATTAGAACTTAATTAAACTATCTACAGACTGTCTCTGTGTTTTATATAACCAAGAGTGCAGTTCCGCCGCTTGGTCACTAGATGGCGACTCGGCGGAACGCGGGCGGCTTCTGGCTAATATACAGCAATATTGCAATCTTTCTGTGTGTCAGCGATGACTCTGCCACATGCGGAGACTTTGAACTGAGTGCTAGTGGGTGGAAAGCACGTGGAAGATATTCTGTAGCTGTTGTTTGTAGCAAGGTGGGGGGCCGGCTGGCTACTGCCGCTGGACTGGTTCCTGGTCGCGTTCGGCCCTGGGAGTCGGCTCGCACAGAAGGGCGAGGCGACGATTGCCGATAGGCGGGCTCAGAGGTTCCCGGTGGGACGATAGCTATGGGGTCGGCCCCGTGGCAAACAGCCTTAGAGAGAGAGAATGCGGCTTCTCATTTCCTGGGCTTAAAGGAACAGCGCGACGCTTGAGAGAGTCCCTTCTCCCCGACAACTGGGCAGATCTTACCCTCGGGGCTGGTCCAGTCCTCCGATAGCACGATGGGCTCTCCTGGAGATATGACCGGCTATAGCGACGCTGGCTTCTCGGGCTCAGCGAAGGTCCTCCTCTGGGCTGATCCTCACGATCAAAGTGCTTCTCACGATGCAGAGGCTTCAGTATGCGTGCACGTATGATAGAAGCTAACAACAAGCTCAACGGCAGAGGCGATGGCTCGATAGCTGCTCTCTCGAGCAAGTACAGAGGCAAAGTGAAGAGGGAGACAACTTGTTTACCAACAGGGGTAATATTTATAGGTTCCTCGAGGCTGGGTTTGACCAATGGGCACTCTCAGAGACAACTGGCTTCAGCCTATAGAAAGCGTGAAGCTGGAATTCTGCCCATACTTGGTAATGGTCTTCCTCCTGAAGGAGGGGAGACCTATCCACATGCTGGGGGCCAGATCTAGTATCTGGGCAGAATGTGCCTTCACCACAGAAACTTATTTGGAAAGGACCCTGTGTAGCAGCCCTTAAGAACAAAGGGGCAAGAAGAACCTCCACTCTATTGGACCTGAAGGGAAACATTGTAACTAAAGATGAGGAAAAGTCTGAGGTTCTAAATACCTTCTTTGCCTCAATTTTCAACAGTAAGGCAGGAGGGCTTCAGGATAACTGGCCTCCTGAACACTGGCTGATGGGGTCAGGGAGCAGTGTAGCACCCCTGAAATACATGAGGAATTAGTCTGGGACTCACTGAGCCACTTGGATACTCACAAGTCCATGGGATCAGATGGGATCCATCCTAGGGTGCTGAGAGCTGGCCAAGCCTCTCGCCATCACTTTCCACCAGTCCTGGCTCACTGGAGAGGTCCCAGACGACTGGAAACTGGCCAATGTAATGCCCACCCACAGGAAGGGCCGGATGCATAAACCTGGAGGAGGGAGAGGGAGGGGGATAGTGGGGAGAGGCAGGGGGAGAAGCGGAGGCAGAGGGTGCGGCCAGCGGAAGCGGCAGCGGAGGGGAAGCGGCACCATGGCAGGGCAACGGGGATGGGGAGTGGCAAGCGGCAGCAGCGTAGCGGGGATGGCGGCAGCGGGGCGGGAGGGGTCAGCAGCGGCAAGAGAGAGCGCGCGGAAGGCAGGGGCAAGCAGTTGCTTCAGGAAATGTTACACGGGGGCCAACCTGCCCCGGACGGGCGGCACTTTTCCCGGTCCCAGGAGCAGCTGCACCCCTCACGGAGCTCCACGACCCAGGGGCGGGGCTCCGGCGCCCGAGTCCCGGCTCGGTGAAGCGGCTAGAGCCAGCGGCCGGCTCCCAGTGCCTCGATGCGACCGGAGCCAGCTGCCGGGTCCCGTCCCCGGCTGCAGCCGGTCCGTCCCCCGTTCGGGGTTGGAGGAAATAAATGCATTTACTTTTAGAAATGTTTTCTTACTGCATTTTATTTACCTCCACTCCTTATTGGTCCTGAAGGGAAACATTGTAACTAAAGATGAGGAAAAGGCTGAGGTTCTAAATATCTTCTTTGCCTCAATTTTCAACAGTAAGGCAGGAGAACTTCAGGATAACTGGCCTCCTGAACTGCTTGATGTGGTAAGGGAGCAGTGTAGTACCCCTGAAATCCATGAGGAATTAGTTCAGGACTTGCTGAGTCACTTGGATACTCACAAGTCTATGGGACCAGATAGGATCCATCCTAGGGTGCTGAGAGGGCTGGCAGATGAGCTGGCCAAGCCTCTCCATCATTTTCCACCAGTCCTGGCTCACTGGAGAGGTCCCAGATGACTGGAAACTGGCCAATGTGATGCCCATCCACAAGAATGGTCGAATGGAGGAACCTGGAAACTACAGGCCTGTCAGCCTGACCTCAGTGCCAGGGAAAATTATGGAGCAGATCATCCTGGAGCCAATCACTGCACACCTGAAGGATGGCCAAGGGCTCAGGTCCAGCCAACATGGATTTAGGAAGGGCAGGTCCTGCCTCTCCAACCTGATCTCCTTCTATGATCAGGTGACCTGCCTGGTAGATGTGGGGCAGGCTGCCTGGATTTCAACAAGGCCTTGGACACAGTCCCCCACAGCAAACTTCTGTCCAAGCTGTCCTGTGGCTTGGACAGCAGCACTCTGCGCTGGGTTAGGAACTGGCTGGAGGGCTGAGCCCAGAGAGTGGTGGTGAATGGTGCCACATCCAGCTGGCAGCCAGTCATTAGTGGTGTGCCCAGGGATGAGTGCTGGGCCCCATCCTGTTCAATATCTTTACTGATGATCTGGATAAGGGCATTGAGTCAGTCATCAGTAAATTTGCAGACGACACCACATTAGGAGCAGATGTTGATCAGTTAGAGGATAGAAGGGCTCTGCAAAGGGACCTTGACAGGCTGGGCAGATGGGCAGAGTTCAACATGATGGCATTCAACAAAGCCAAGTTCCAGGTGCTGCACTGTGGTCAGAACAAGCCCTTGCAGCACTACAGGCTGGGGTCGGAGTGGCTGAAGAGCAGCCAGGCAGAAAGGGATGGAGGGGTACTGACTGACAGCCATCTGAACATGAGCCAGCAGTGTGCCCAGGTGGCCAAGAAGGCCAATGGCATCCTGGCCTGCATCAAGAATAGTGTGGCCATCAGGAGCAGGGAGATCATTCTGCCCCTGTACTCAGCACTGGTTAGGCCACACCTTGAGTACTGTGTCCAGCCTCTCACTTTAAGGAGAACATTAAGACTCTTGAACGGGTCCAGAGAAGGGCAACAAGGCTGGTGAGAGGCCTCAAGCACAAGCCCTATGAGAAGAGGCTGAGGGAGCTGGGATTGTTTAGCCTGGAGAAGAGGAGGCTCAGGGGTGACCTCATTGCTCTCTACAACTACCTGAAGGGTGGTTGTAGCCAGGAGGGGGTTGGTCTCTCCTCCCAGGTCACCAGCACCAGAACAAGAGGACACAGTCTCAAGCTGTGCCAGGGGAGGTTTAGGCTTGAGGTGAGAAGAAAGTTCTTCACAGAGAGAGTTGGTAGCTGTTGGAATGGGCTGCCCAGGGAGGTGGTGGAGTCACCATCCCTGGAGATGTTCAAGAGGGGATTGGACATGGCACTTGGTGCCATGGTTTAGTAGGCATGAGATCTTGGGTGACAGGTTGGACTTGATGATCTTTCAGGTCTTTTCCAACCTTATTGAGTCTATGATTTATGTTGCATGCTGTATTGCCAGCATGCTCTGGCTTTTAATAAACATCAAAATCATATTTAGCTTTTAAAGGTAGTGGTTTTGTGCTGTTGTGGTTGTTCTGTTTTTAATAAAAAAATCATGCATTTATCTTCAGCATTTCTGAAAGTTACAAATTCCATCCCTGTTTCCTGTGCTGCTAAGCTTTCTGAACCCAGACCACCCTAACCCCACATCCTCCTAACAGTGGTGCTGAGGCACAGATAATTCTTCTGCAAAACCTTACACTAGTAGATATAGGTACAGATGAGTACATTTCACAGAATAAATACCCAACACACTTGTTATCACTAAAACTGGCAAGTTTAGATCCTGTAGAGTAGCATTTCAATGTAAAAAGTTTCACCTCTGTGCCTTGAAGATTTGTGAAGATAGCAAAACAACAGGTTATGTAAGAAAACATTATAGCCCTGATTTTTTACAGTACACTGGAACTAACAGTACTCTGCGCCTTGCAGAACAGGACACCAACAGCACCACTTCACACAATGCTTCTTTCATATCCTAGAAAATAAAAGAACTCTAAAAAAATTAATATATAATATATGTGTATATATATGTGTATATATATATATATATATACACACTTTATGTTCGTATTCCTCTCTGGAGAGATCCAACATGGCATTCTAATGATCATCAATAAAATGCAATCTGTTACGATCATATTGATAACAGTTCACAAACAATCCTAGGAGTGTGCTGAGTTGACTTGTTCTTTTTTCCTGGTAGTTTAGATTTAAGGGATCAGCAACACTTCAGTTAAGCAACACAAGCATCCTGGTACCACAGCTGCCACTGAATTCTTTTTCATGAAGTAATTTTCAGTGAATATGAAAAAGAATCCCTTAAATTTACATCAAAATCTGCAGGCAGAAGTTTAATTTTAAGTACAAAGTTACATTTGACGACACACAACCAGCAAAATGGAGACTGCCAGAAGAGCTGTTGTGCTCCTTCTACAAGTTTCATCCTTTAATTTCATTCCCAACTTTTTGACACCAGCAATCTAAAAGCCAGACTATTTTTTAAATTTTGCAACCATCAGCATCCTGAGAGGTAATGTATCTTCTACCCATCTGTTTGGTGACTTCATCATCTTCTCCCAAAGGGCAATTTCATCTGAAGTAGAATCCATCCAGTCTACTGTAGTTCCATAGCTTTTGCCTAGGAAAATGTTCATTTAAGAGAAACGTTACTTAATATGCTGCAGAGTTGAGAGCAGTCAAAAATCTCCCTGTCTTCTAAAATGCTTTCACCTCAGATAGCTTACCTAGTGCTTTGAAGATCCAATTCTACATTTTTACACTTGAATAATTCTGTCAAATACCATTAACAACAGTTTCAACACAGAAGCTTTGTCATCTTCCTCCAGGTGTTTTTTTCCCCCCTTGTTACTCTCATTTTTTTCATCACAGTCCCAAGGAGAAAGGTGAATGGGCAATTAACATCTGAGGCGCTTTAAAGCAGAACACTGATTTTGCCCTGACATATAACCCTGGGTACTCTAAAATTTAATTTTTGATTTACTATACTAATTTATGCTATAGGTTATCCTTGTGAACCATGCAAGGAGTTAGTGTGGGAAAAGTAATTTTGTGTTGTATTCGTTTGAAAGACTCCAAACACATCCTCCCCTCAGACCAGAGAAGACAATGAAAGGGATAAATATGATGGTAGGGAAAACTTAGAATTCTTCTATCTGCATGTCTTCTATTGCCCTTATGCTAAAAACTTGTTTACATTTATATGCTTTCCTACCTAATCACCCATTCCTGATCTATACTTTCATCTCCAGGGACATTAAAGATTAACCTGCCTTCCAATGATGTTTGCAAAAAAAGAGAAGAAAGGGAAGAGGGAAAAAGGAAAGAATGTGTTTTGTAAATTGAAGTACTAATTGTCCAGTACCTGTTCCAAGGCCTATCCTGAGACCTCCCAGAAAGTGGTTGGCAAGTTTGTTGTGATCCCAGACTGTGAGTTCTACGCAGGCTTCTTTCAAGTCTTCTGGTCTAAAGCCATCGTAGACCATGGTATGGTTGAATACTGGGTTTGCAGTTTTTGATACTGTTCTTGTTTTCTGGCGGCTCTTTCTGCTGGTATCTGGAAGAATGGTACTTCAGGAAGAAAAGGCATCATCAGTATGCACTTGCACAGCACAGCCTGCGCTAAACATACCTAATGCACAAAAACTACTAATTATCACTGTCCTTTGCATGTTAGAATGTGACTGAAAATAAGATGCTTTAGCATCATGGAGATGAAGTCAAAGGTTATATTCCCAGGCCCTTTCAAGCAATACTGGTGGCATGTATGCACCCACATGCACCAAAGTCTGGAAGGGAAGGGGAAGTCACGTAGGGAAGGGGCACAAATGAGTTTATTTGCTCTGTTATTACTAGTGACACTGAAACCTTTGTTGCTGCCAGAGATTTCCCAGCCATCTAGTCATTCTTATCTCTACTTGCTCTGGGCAACCTGATCTAGTTGAGGATATCCCTGCTTAGTGCAGAGGGGGGTTGGACTAGATGACATTTAGAGGTCCCTTCCAACCCAAACCATTCTATGATTATATGAAATACAGCTATGCTTCTCATGTCTGCCTCCCCCCGTGCTCTGCCAAACTCGACCATACTCTTGTACAGACATACTTTGTTTAAACACAAATAAAAGCTGGCATAGCTTTGATTAGCCCTTCCACCAGGTGACTGAGCAGACAGAACAAAAGAGCAGAATGTTCTCCTAGTATGCTTTACTTGTTGATCTACACTTAACATCTTCAAGGTGGAAGCCCTGCAAGACAATTTGCACTACAGTAAAAGAAAAACCAGGAAGTAATTAGGTGGTTTTTAGTCTGAATGTAGAAGAAAGAAGATAAGATGACAAGTACAACAGTAGCATTAATAGGCCACTATTCACTACTTCTTACCACTTAATAAAGGAGTTGAGCCTGTTGCTTCTCAGGAGAGGAAGGTCATGGCATTCCTTCACCCAGATGTGGACCTCACCAGTTGAGAGAGTCTTTTTCCCTGTAAAAACAAACATCTGATTCAGCCTTGTAGATCCCCCTTAGAAGGCAATTTTTCTGATGCAGCAGCTTCTGCCCATTTGTAGAGGTGACATCTGTCCTAGACTCATCATCTCACATCTTAATTCTACTACCATCTCCACACTCTTAAAGCTTCAATCTTCATCCCAAAGTAATACATCACATCTGTATTGTTGCAATGACTTTGTTTCTGTTGCAAATAAACAAATACATGCTACTGGTTTTCTCTTTCTAAGCCTCCTAGATAAAGAGATCAACTTGACTTCAGTCTATACGATGTTAGCATTTATGGCCAGTTGCATTTTCAAAAAAGCTCCTTTGTGCTCTTTATATTTGATTAAAGATCTGAGTTCACTGTCAGATCAGCCAGGTATCAGTTGCCAGACAAGATTAAACCAAACAGATTGTGCTGCATTCCAAATATGTATTGCTACTTTTCACTTCTGATTTTGCTTGGATTTACTTTGTTCTCACTGTTTATTTAGAAAATCACAGCACCTGCCTGCTGATTTATAACCTGATTTATTAGCAAGACAATGGAATTGCACAACACATGTAGACCACATTACAAATCTAAGGTTATAACAAGAAGATAATTTGTTCTGTAACAACATCAGATCTAACAAAAGATCCTAACGTGATCTTTGGGTCCTCACCTGAATTCAAGACCAGGTTGATTTAATCCTCTAGTAAACCAAAATAAATAAATAAATTCTACTTTCACATTAAAACAATTGGCTGAAAAACAGTGGAGAGCTTTTATGAGAAGAAAAAAAACCAAACCAAAACAAACAAAATCCAAAGCAAAACACAAAAACACCACCCCACAACAACAAAACTAACCAAGATAACTATTAAAAAACATACAAAAATCAAGCAAACAAAAAACCCAAAGCAAAACAAAAAAATACAAGAAAAAGAAGGAAAACAACTTCCTCAAAGGCCTGACAAACCCAAAGCAGCAATGCATACCTCCAACAGGGTGTGGGATGTACTGGAGGGCTAATTTCATTTCCCCTCTATTTTCTAATGTCACAGCCATAGTTGAAGTCTGAAATTTAAGGGGAAGAAAAGGAAAGAAATCTGAAACCTTGCAGTTCATGCATGGTTTTCTACTGGAACAAGCTTGACTTCTACATGAGACAAGTTTAGTTTTCTCTCCTTTAATTATCCAATAGTCTTCCCTCAGTTTAAATGACATGAAAGATTTTTGGGCATATTTAACTACTTGACAGTGCTTCACATAAATAGCTCCTCCACTAAAGCTGAAAACAAGACCCTGAAGTGGCCAAAGGATTTGAAGGTGCATCTTTTCAACTGTGTTGTGCACCTAAAAGTAGAACATATGCTCTTTCAATCAGTGAACTTGGTCTTTGTGCAACAGAGAGTACACTTTTATAAACTCTTTTTTAATGGAGTGTTTCATCTAATTTAATACAAACAAACAAAAAAAATCAGCCTCAAGAAGAGTGATTTTGAAAAAAAAGGCACAAAAATGTGTCACCACTTCATAGAGAGTCATGGACCACCAGTAGCTAGAACATGACACCTGTTAACATTTGGTTATATTTGTTTGCCCAGAGCAGTTTTAAAATCAGCTGAATTAAACTAGTGAGGGCAACCATGACATTCCTGTTTTGTTCTACAAATTATTAAACTTTGTACTAAGCCAAGTTTGGAATGAAGTAAATTCAAGGGGAAAAAAATAAAAATGAAAGAAACCAGAACCTCTGGCATTGGCTTGGCTAGAAGTTTAGATTTTGGCTGACACCCAATTAACAAACAATAGGCATGCAGACTTGAAAGCTGTTACAGATGATATTAAACTGCTGCTGAACTTGCTCTATATTCTCAAGGAGGTTTCTATCATATCCATGGAACGAGCACCTTCAGGTATCTGTTGCAGCAATGTGATGTAAGTGAAAAGTACCTTGAAATTCCTACTCATCAGACTATGAGAAAGTTTTTCCTCCTATAACAGCTAGCTACTTACTAGACTAACTGAAGCCTCAGAACTGTATGTTCCATCTAGCAGTAAAGTAGTATTTATGTTTAAAGCCATCACAAAACCCACAGAGCACACAAGACCAGGCCTAAATCAATAGTGATTTGATTTTCCACTTACACAGTGGAAAATACAAACCAGCTAACTCAGCCTTAGTAACTTACCCTTGGCTGGAGTGGAAACCAGTTGATCTGCTTGTTGGATTTATCATTCCAGTCCCAAGTTCCCAAATCCAGCTCCACTTCACCAAGGAAACTATTCCTCCCAAAGGCATCATTGTGCCAGACAGAGATATTAAGACTTTGGTTCTTTAGGAGATCCTTCTCAATTTTATACTGCCAGGAGGAAAAAAAAAATAATAAAAAAAACATCAAAATAAGCTGGATTTTATTCAGTGCTGTGTTTGAAAGTGACAAGGTTAAAAACAACTCTCTGGGTTTATACAACTGCCCTCTTCTTCACATTAGAACAAAACTCTTGTGTTTTACTTATTTCAACCATCTGAAGCTCTTACTTACAAGTGGTGTTCTCAATGCTATATCCAGAGTACACTGCAGTTAATCTATCAATGGGAGGACACGGGTACTTCTCCAGAGCAATCCATCTCATCCTAACCTCTCTTTTGAGAGCCCCAGACCACCACTACCTAAAAGTTAAGGTTCCTCATACTTCATGCATGCAGTATTTCATATCTAGGATTAGTTTGATAAATACCCGCAGAATTTCATTATAGACTGGATGAAAAGTTTTCTTTTTAACAGAGGTCTTACGCTTCCCCAGCCTGTACTTCTCTGGAAGGAGGTAGGTCTTCACATACCTAAAATTTAGACAGGCTTGTTAGAGAAGCAAAACAACAAACAAAACAATCCCCCGGAAACCAACAAACACCCGCAAACCAAAACCAACTTCTCCTTCCAAAATACACAAGATTTGCTTATTAGGAAAAAGAAATGCACTTAACTAGCCATTAATTTGTTCAGCTTGTTACATTTAAGAAGTGGAACAGCAGGGGCAAATTTTAACAATAGTTTCCAAAGTGAGTGTGGTGGTTCGGGCTGGGTGCCCCTGCTGCATGGTGCACTTCCTGTGTCCAGAAGTCCAGAAGGGGGTGGGTGAACGAGCCCTGGGGTCTTGGGCCCACCCTCAGGTGGGGATGGGGTGTATCCAGGTCTGTTTTGGGGTTTCTTCTGTCACTGTTTCTGGTTCTTTTGTGCACATTCACCTTTTTCCTATTTAAACTTTTCCATCACTTTTGCAATCCGTTTGTCAGAGTCGTTATTTTTGCCTGTGGTGAGGAGGGGGCTGCCTCAACCCACTACAGTGAGACATTAACCTCCTACTACCGGGGGAAATCTGTTGAAATGTCTCTTAAACACATAAAAATACAGAACATTTAGCTATAGTATACCTAGATGTTATATTTAGGTTTCTAATCCTATTGAAATCTTATCAAAGCAGGACTTACCATCTGGAAAGTTGAATTTTAAAAGAGAATTTCCTGTTCTTCATAGATTCATAGAATGGTTTGGGTTGGAAGGGACTTTAAAGACCATCTACTTCCAACTCCCTTGGCACTGGCAGGGACACCTTCCACTAGACCAGGCTGCTCAAGGCCTCATCCAACCTGGCCTTGAACACCTCCAGGGAGGGAGCATCCATAACCTCCCTTAGCAACCTGTAATGGCATCTCACCACTCTTACTGTAAATTCTTCCTAATTTCTAATCTAAATCTGCCCTCCTCAAGCTTCAATTCCAATGGCATGAGATTTAACACATCCAAGTGCCGGATTCTGCACATTGGCCACAACAACCCCAGGCAGTGCTACAGGCTGGGGTCAGAGTGGCTGGAGAGTGGCCAGGCAGAGAGGGACCTGGGGGTACTGGTTGATTGTAGGCTGAACATGAGCCTGCAGTGTGCCCAGGCAGCCAGGAAGGCCAGTGGCATCCTGGCTTGCATCAGGAACAGTGTGGCCAGCAGGAGCAGGGAGGTCATTGTGACCCTGTACACTGCACTGGTTAGGCCACACCTTGAGTACTGTGTCCAGTTCTGGGCCCCTCAGTTTAGGAAGGATGTTGACTTGCTGGAACGTGTCCAGAGAAGGGCAACAAAGCTGGTGAGGGTTTGGAACACAAGCCCTATGAGGAAAGGCTGAGGGAGCTGGGGTTGCTTAGCCTGGAGAAGAGGAGACTGAGGGGTGACCTTATTGCTCTCTACAACTACCTGAAGGGAGGTTGTAGCCAGGCAGAGGTTGGCCTCTTCTCCCAGGCATCCAGCACCAGAACAAGAGGACACAGTCTCAGGCTGCGCCAGGGCAGGTTTAGGCTGGATGTTAGGAAGAAGTTCTACACGGAGAGAGTGATTGCCCATTGGAATCGGCTACCCGTGGAGGTGGTGGAGTCACCTTCACTGGAGGTGTTCAGGAGAAGACTTGATGGGGTGCTTGGCTGTATGGTCTAGTTGTTGGGTGGGTTGGATTGTTTGATGGGTTGGACGCGATGATCTTGAAGGTCTCTTCCAACCTGGTGTATGTATTATTATTGTATTATTATTGTATTATTGTCCTATTCACTGCAAGCCCCTGTAAAACGTCCCTTCCCAGCTTTTTTGTAGACCCCTTTCAAAACTGTAAATTTTGAGTTTTCCACGTTAATACATGCACCAATTCAGAGGGGCAATTCTACAGTCAGTTCAGAGTGGAAAACCACTGAACATGTTAGAGCCTCTTCATTTATTTATTGGGTTGTTTACTCCAACATGCTGTAGAGAGATTGGAAAAAGCCATCAATTTTCATTTTCATGTTAAAAGAAAAACCTCCATTGGGAAATATATTCTCTGTACTTACGGGTCTGAACGTTGTCGCTTAACATCTGCCACTGCCAAGTCTTTACACTGGCTAATGAAAATGTGGAGCTCCTTCAGCTGTTCTACATAATCAATACCAAACTGAATGTTGCCCTTCACATCAACATTGCCAAAGTCTGCACTATAAATGCTCATTAGGCTTCCGCTCACCTGTATCACACAACAGAAGAAAAAAGTTCCAGTCATTGCATTTCACAAGATACAGCAAGATTAGAGTAGAAGTTATGCTCAGAATTCAGACAGTAAAGAAATCAACCATGTCCCTTCAGTGTCAGCTGTTATACAGATTAACAAAAGAAAGTTACTCGCAAATCAAAAGGTGTTAAGCCAAGTTTTCTAGGAAAAAACAAAGAAGTTGATTTCATTGAGATAGAAGAAATAAAAATGATAGGGTGCTGTGCATTTGGAGATGGTCTGTGATGGGATCTTTGAGATATTACTTATGCATGTCTTCAGCTGATCTTCCTTGCAGAAGGCAGAACTTAGGAGTTTAGCATGACAGGCCTTCTGAGAGTACTGACAACACAATTAGTGATAAAATCTGTACGGTTGAATGATGTGCCTAAATAAAACACTGAAAATCAAGCACTACTTATGTCAAAAGAGAAGGTTGTACAATCTTTTATATCTCAAAGTTCTACTTTTCCCCCAAAAGTCCACATAAACTAATGACTTTTGGTTAGGTAGTTCACTGGCTTCACTATATGCTCCATGTACCAACACTGTCTCTTGCTTTCACTTAGTTCTCCCCTGCTTCCTCCTTTTATATTTGTTTTATACAAATTGTCCCTAGTTTTCAGCTACAAATACAAACTCTCACAGTAATATCCATCTCTTGGTTCAGTATTTATAAAGCATGATGCACAGCAGAGTCTTGAACAGCCTCCAATATATTACTAGAAAACAAAAGAAGTAAAACTGAATTCATTTTAGCCAATTACATGCAGAGGTTCACATAGCAGATTGAGAAAGAAGGAGACAGAGAAGCCAAGGAGGAGAGATTAAGAGGAATAAGAAAGAAGGTGAAACAATTCTGAAGAAATCAGCAAAAGCAAAGTGCCATTAAAAGAAGGCTTTGGTTTACATACAGAGGATAAGGAGGCCATGCCAGAAGAGCTGCTAAGATTGGTTAGAGAACTGGGACTCTTCTTGATTCTGCCAAGGGAATAACTGCTTTCTGATGCTGTATCTGTCTCTTTGTCATCATTCTACAAAAACATCACAGAAAGAAAGCCTTTGTAGGTTCTTTATAGTTGCAAGGAACATAAAAACAAACAAAAACCCCCACACAAAATCAAACCCAAACAGAACTGTAATGCAGACCAAGACTCAGTGGAAGCATGAATTTAAATCCCCTTTTAGTGCAACATGAATAATTAATGTGTGTTGAATTATGTCATAAACTTAAAGCTGAAAGGGAATTTATCTGATGGAAAGCCTACATTGATTTTTTTTTTTTAAGCAGTAATGAAAATCAGGCTTGGTTTTTTGGTTTTAAATCTCAAATACCAATTAAAAAGTGCAAAGTTAACTTTACTGGGACAACTGACTTCAGCTTCTTATCTCACACAAACTTCTGCAAGTGATAAAGGGTTGGTAAGAGACCTAAGCATTCTGCTATGTAGCAAATACTATTCTGTACCCTCTCTCTTGAAAGTAGCTTGCTGGAGGGTGACATGGACAGCAAAACAGCACTGGATGCAGTGAATGGCTTTTGCAAAAAGCCTTTCCTGCAAGAGGGCAAGGCTGGCCCTGCTTTTCCATGAGGGAACTGCAGTTTTGGTTTACTCAGTCATTATCAGGTTACAAGTTCACAATCCCTTTCTATCTCAATGCTATCCCTCAATGCTTTACCTGCCATGTCTGCCCTAGCATCATCTCCCCGTTGCATTCCACACATGAACAATTTACAAGGAATCTCCTCTCCTTTACAGAGTTTTGAGCTGCTAAGTAACAGCAGATCAGGATTGTTCCCCAGTTCAGAGGTCAAAAGCTAAGGACTGAGTAATGTCCATCCTACCCAGGGCAAGGCTCCTTGAAAGCCATCACTTCCTGGATAGCCTGGGCTTGACAGCCCTTCCAGTGAAGAAATTTTTCCTAATATCCAACTTAAACCTCCCCTGGCACAACTTGAGGCAGTTCCTTCCTATCATCCTAATGTTTATTACTTAGGAGAAGCGATCAACACCCACTTCACTACAACCTCCTTCCAGGTAGTTGTGGAGACAAGTAACGGCTCATCTCAGCCTCCTCTTCTCCAGTCTACACAACCCCAGCTCCCTCAGCTGCTCCTCATGAGACACATGCTCTAGACCCTTTTCTAGCTTTATTGCTCTTATTTGGACACACTTCAGCACCAAAATGTCCTTGTAGTGAAGGCTCCAAAACTTAATACAATATTCTAAGTGAAGCCTCACCAATACCAAGTACAGGGGGACAAATAATTTCCCAACTCCTGCTGGTGACACTAGTTCTGACACACACAAGGATGGTATTGGCCTTCTTGGCCACATGGGCACATGCTAACTCATATTTAGCTGGCTGTCAACCAATACCCCCAGGTGCTTTTCCACTGGGCAACTTTCTAGCCACAGAAAAAGAACCCAAAATATTCATGCTTATACTTCCATTGAAGCAGTAAGGGCTGGGGTAAGCAACAATTCCTCATTTTATAGCACAGTCACAGGTATTTGTTGTATCTATGTCCCAAATTCCTGTCTCTCATTTAAGCCTGTGTTCACCAGTGCCTATCCCTACTGACAGGACTCAAATGTTTGCATCACCATTTGCTAACAGCTTGGGAAGGAGGAAGCTTTGGATGCACATTTGCCATACAGATGCACATTCACACTGTGGCACTTAAAAAAGAATAAAAACAACAACAAAAAAAGAATTGATGGTGTTCAACATGAAGCCAAGAATGATTTTGGTTTTGATGACACCTTCGATAGTGGATTAATTTCTCCTATTTAGTGTCCTTCTTACTACAAACTTAAACAATAATTTCTTCATTTGTAAGGGAAAATCAGAATAAACAATTGGTTGAGCTTGCCCAGAGAAGGGCAAACTAAGCTGGTAAAGGGTCTAGAGAACAGGGCTGGTGAGGAGCAGCTCAGGGAACTGGGGTTGTTTAGTCTGAATAAGAGGAGGATGAGGGGAGACCTCATTGTTCTCTACAACTTCTTGAGTAGAGTGAGGTGAAGGTTGGTCTCATCTCCCTATTATCAGGTGATAGGAACATGTATCTTTAAGAAGCTAAATTAAAGAATACTAATTATTAGGTCTACCTGTTTGTAGATCAGGTTAAAATGGAAAAAAAAAAAAAAAAAAAAAGAAAGATAAAAGATAGTGGGAGTCACAGCTTGGTGTTCAACACCAAGCCAAGTTCAACAGTGATATTTCCTATGCTCCACAGCTTCCTGTTCCCTGTGTCCAACAGAGTCACCTCTTTTAGACATTTACAACAGGAGGTTTGTGCTTGGTGTAGAGTCTCCACTCATCTCTATACTTGCTCTTTGGGGAGTTAGAGCCCAGACAGTCCAAATCACCTACCACATCAGTGTTTGGTGTCATTTGAGGAGATTTGGATATGGCCTCAGAACCTGTTCCAAGGCCCACACCATGATGATGATGATAACAATAACAACAGACTTACAGTCTATTATTACAGGCACAATGTTTTGCTGGAAATTCTGAAGTTTTACTTACACATAGTTAACAGCCTGGTACCTGAACCTACATCCCTAAGCAGAACACCAAGCTAATACCCCTCTGAGAAGGGTTACCAGATGACAACTTTCTTGTGGTCTTACATGCTCATCTTAGATTTCATGCTTTGAAAAAAACAGATGTATGCATATTTATATATGTTCTGAAGAGAGAAGACTACCTCCCGTTTTAAGGATAGAGACTCCCTTTTGTGAATAATATCAATCATTCACTGTGCTTCAATCTCTTTGATAAAACATGCTCTGTGTGTTGAGCTGTATAGTATGAATAAGCCTTTGGTTGCTGGACTAAAGCTTCTGAAAGGTTGATTACCCACTAGTAGTTTGGGTTCATCTCCTGACTGCTACACCACAAGCTCAACTCCATGCCATGGTCCAGCAGTAAAATCACTTGGCAGACCATGGAAAGCACTACTTGACAAATGCAAATTGCCTGAGTAATCAAAAGCTTTAGGAACAGTATTTCAGACACTGAACTTACCTCTTCTTGTAGGAATGATGGTATGGACTTGCTCAGCCCTTTGAGTTTGTCAGGATTGGTAAACAGTTTATCAGGCTGTGAAGGCACTGTGGAAACTGAAGAGTAGCAATTCAAAAGGCTTCCAAAATATTTTTGTACACCAAAACAGTGAGATTCCATAACAGGACATACTTAGAAACAAACAATTTCAGATGAAATCCATGCACATGCACAACCAGTTTACAACCTGGATGAAAGGTGTGGGGTTTTTACCCACTAGGACTCAGAGAAGCTATCATGCGGAAGGATAATCTACTTTGGTCAGCATTATAGGAGATGTTCAAGAGCTTTGCCTGCAGGAGCAGAGGTATTTACACTGCTTGACAAGATGTACAAGCCTGGGTGCTGCAAGCAAATTTGGATCAAATCTGATGAAGAAAAATGTTTTCAGTTTAACTAGAACACAGATATGTGCATTCATGCACTAATCATATCATCATTGACTTTTAAGTCACTGTAAGGCTCTTGGTAGGAAGTTACTGTACAAGGCAAATCGTTTTATTTACTCTATCTAAATAACTGCAATTGGAATATTCGTGTAATGCAAGAATTTTTTAGGCCTGAACAAGAAAAATTTCAAGTATTCCTACTTAATTCTAAGATGCACATGTCAATGCACTTTTTTGCAGCCCAACTCTTCAACTCTTGTATACCTCTGTAGCAGCTCATTTTTTGCTTTCACTGTACAAAGCTTAATTGCATAAGCCTGCCTTATATTTAATAACGCCCAAAAGCCCTGTATCTTTGGACCGGGTGCACATTGTGATGTGCATCAATACTGAGCGTTCCATGACAAGGAATTATTTGCCAACAAACAGCCAGCTAGAGGGGCACGTTGCTATTGCACAAAATGAAGCACCACACACATGTCAGCAGAGTTTGCAAGATTTGCAGGCTTTTGCTATTGAGGTTCAAACAGTGCTCCATGTATCAGTAATTGTCAGTATGCAGTTAGATGCAGTTGCCCCACTGAGCAAGAATATAGCACAGATGTATAACTTATTAGTTGTTAAACAAAACAGGATTTTTGATGTATTAGTTTAAGTATCACTGCAGAAGTCTCTCTACTGTCTGCAAAACCTTATTACTCACTTCCTGCTGCATTTTCATTCCTTTCTTGATGCTGATGTGGCTTCAGACCTGCTCAGTGCAGTATTGACAACAGTCATTCAGTAGCACAAACAGCTTTGCAATGTTATAAATAGCATCTACATTTTATGTGGAAATTTTTTTTAACTTCTCCAGACCCCATGTTTCTGTGTTTTGCATCACTGAAGGATGCAAAACAGGAGCAGCTGTATTATAACAACAGTAATGTGAGTGTATGAGCTAAGAAAAACAAAAAGAGGAATAGTATTTACAAGAGAACTTGCCTTATTCTGTCTGCACTGCTGACAGTTTGGTTGTGTTTATCATTTTCAAAACTTCACACATAATAAATTTAACTTAACCCCCACACAACTTTCTGATAACTATCTACACATTCCATACAGAATGTAAAAAGTGGTTTTAGCAGGAGTCTCCATCTGAAAGCAAAGTGCAGTAGTGTACTTAAGTCTTGTTAATTTACTCACATATCTTGTTATGATATAATAGTTTTATTTATACTATAGGCCACCAGTGTCCAAAACATGATAAAAAATGCAGCTGTGCACAACTCTAAAACTAGTAAACACAGTAAATAAAGAATTGTTTGTTATATTCTACTATATGGAACATTATTTGATTATTTTCTTTTGTGTTTATCTTGAAGTTTTATTTTGATGTGGAATTTCTAAAGGTATATAGACAAATTTAACAGCAAGGCATCTGTAATGTGCTAAGGGGCCAATGATATCAACAGTAGCTGACCTAGCAGTTAGTTCATCTATTGCTTAGAGCAATTCTGCTTCGCTGGATTGAGACAGAGATTGTAAGAGAGGTTGTCTTTCAACTGATGTATTCATGCTATGTTTTTTTTTGCACTAGCAAAAGTCATCTTGTATCTTATAATGCAACACATGAAGGGAGGGAAATTCAATATTTACTTGGGCTAAGTCTTTCACAGGAGCTGACGTTCAAAGCTCAGTACCTGTTTCAGCTGAATGACCAAAGGCCAAAATACTATAGTGGTAAATTGCTAATAGTTTCTACAGATACAGCAGGCCATAACAGAAGTATATTCCTTGAACAATAAACCACAACAAAGTTCTACAAAAGCATTTCAGTCACACTGAAATTAATCAACTCTAAAAGCTTGCTTTGGAAAAAAAAATCCTTCACTAGCAAACAAAGGCCATTGAAAAGAACCAATAAGTTTCCATGCAGATGCAAAATATATTTACCATCTTCAGCACTAAGAGCTAACTCTTCCTTTGGATTATTTATTTTTCCTTTATCTGTGCAGGAAGAAAGTAAAACACAGTTAGAAATTTTGCTCTTCAGTGTGGTAAAATGGATGGCAGTGGTAGAGTTAAGAGCAATGATGACAAAACCCAAG
This sequence comes from Picus viridis, assembly GCA_033816785.1. Lineage (NCBI taxonomy): Eukaryota > Metazoa > Chordata > Aves > Piciformes > Picidae > Picus > Picus viridis. The sequence goes on from CM066566.1 coordinate 32,412,781, forward strand.
CCAAAATGTATTTAACCATGGCTCTGCTGGTTTGTTTATAAGAGATGCTTTCTCCTTCACACATTCTTCAAGCCCATGTCTAAGCAACAGCCTCATGTTGACCCAGTTTCTATCAGTGTGCTGTTACAACAGTGTTAGTGCATATCTGAAACCTAGAAACTAGTTAGAAGCAAGCAATAGCATAAGTAGTATTAGAAGAATAATTTGCCAACAATAGCCAACATCTTTCAAAATCTAGACCTCCATGCTTCAGCTTACAAATTTCAGTTCAGTTTACATCTTCCTCATCAGATGGGAGGTAAGCATAAAAACACTCAGGGGCAGGGGGATGTAAGACAGAAGTAGTAGTTTAAAATAAAATTTAAAAAAGAAAAAAAAATCCTAGGAGGCAACAGTGGGAAGTCAGGAATGAATCTGAAGTCCAGTCTTGTCTCACTGTAACTCTTAAAGTGAGTTTGGTATATTAACTGCTAGAATACACAGGTGAAGCACCACTAAACTAAGACGATATTTTCATACTTCTACTGTCTACTAATTTAACCCAAGCAAGCAGCCAATAGCCAACAGCAGCTGGTGCTGCTTTGGGTAGTTGCCAGTACTTTCACTATTGAAAAAACATCCAACAAAGAGTTCATCACTGATTAACAGAATGCATCTTTGAAAGATGTCTGCTTCATAAACCAGTGGTGCTTCAAAATAGAATCAAAGAACTGAAAACTAAACCATATGAGAAGACTTCAGTTCTACTAAGCTCCATACAGCTTGGTGAGAAACACACTACTTGGCAAAGCACTATGGAAGACCAGCATGAACATGTTTAAGACAAACTGGGGGTCATGGGAGAAACACACAAGCTTTGTGCTCACTTGAGGTGGCTGATGGAATGTCCTCTAGACTTTTGGAAAGCATTTTCCTATCTGCACTCCTTTTCAAAGCCATCAAAACAGGATTTAATTCTTCTGAACCTGTCATGAGACAAAAGACATGAACACTGCACACACAGACCTGTCATTTCAAGTGAGTCACTAAAAAGCCAACCATGGATTTCTCATGAGAATTTATTTTGACTATTAGCAATGACAATGAACATTCAATGAAAAGACAAAATAAATTATAACTAAACAAAATTAATGTCTAATTTTAAATGCCTATTTACTCTCTCACTTCTCTCAGCCATCAGTAGCGAGACTGGCTCATTTACCCTGTGCACGTATCTCTGTACCAACTAATAAAGGGGTTTCAGCCAACTGCAGTACTTCATTGTCAAAGAGCCCTATAGGGTAAACTCAGACTTTAGCCCTTTTGTAGTTACCTTGTTATGAATCAGTACAAAAAATAGTATCTTTAGATTTTCCCTTTAGTTTGTCAGTTGTTTTATTTTCAAATTAATTTTGTTTCAATACTTGAGTAACAACCACAAAAACTCCAGCTGTGGAGATACTTGGATCCCTGAAATTAAGCAGTTGTCTTCAAAGGTAGAGTCAAGACAGACCTAGTTCCTCCAGCAACCTTGAAGACATATTCTTCTCCCTACCCCACTTCCCTCCCCATCAGCCAACCAATCAGACCTTACAGAGTTGCTGTCTGTAATTATAAGTAAACCCAAATAATTTCTTTTTCCTTCATTTGTTTTGAGTTTTGACTGACTTCCACTGGAATCTCACTTTCAAAGTGGGCTCAGGAGTAATCTGGCAAGCCCTGGAAATTTCAGATTCCTCACTTTGCCTAGGTGAAGAAAATATTCCCATTATCTCAGGGAAGGATTAAAAATGTTAGCTCCTCTACTTCAAGCTCTTCTATGGCTGTCACACTCTATACATTGACTCAAGTTGACATTCAACCAATTAATACAATCCCAATAAATAAATTCCACAGTCCCCCTTAATCTGGGATGTTTAAAGGAAATACCATATTTTAAGCATTACAATGTTATTAATTTGAAGAGGAGGTAAATCATGAAAATGGATGTGATTGATTCATGAAGCTAAATTTCTCTTACTACAGGGGTTTATCCGAATGTAGGATAGACTTGTCTTCCTATCCTTCCCAAACAAATATCCATAGCACTCAATTAAGAAATAAGTATCACACAGAATTGTGGTTATCCTATTTCAAGTTGGCTACCAAAGCAAAGTAAAAAAGGTAGCCAGGTTTAACCACAGCTCACAAGTTGAACTTCCAGTTCCAGAGAAGGGAATCTGAGTTTGAGCCATCCCTGTCCTCCTCTTCACTGTTCTCATGCTGCGAGATTAGGCAGTTGATGTCCTTCTGGCTGAAGGGAGCTCCTCTCATCTTTAAATGTTGAAATTCAGAAGAACAAGCACACCAGTGCTTTAAATTCTGAATGATTTTCAGAGGCATCCAAGGATGTACTTTCACTACTTCCTTTTTCATTTGTCTCAAATGGCTTGATTGCAGTCAGATTGGTCTCTCCTTCCATGGAAAGGAGATCAGTTGGAGCCAGGTTTCTCTTTGCTATTTTATAAATAGATCCATTTCTTCTGGAAATATCAAAATCTTTAATTTCACTTACTTCAAGATTGTGTACTGAAGCACTGATATTTTATTCTGGAGAATAGAGCTACTGAATTCACTGAGTTTTGCAGTACTTGAAACAGAAGGTTTTGCTATTTCTCAAAGAGGATCTCTCTCATGTTGATGCGGAGCATGAATACTTTGACTGGTCTACATTTTACCTTGTGATTTCTTATCTGTATTTTCTAGCACAGAAGCTGGTATTTGAGAGACTTCTTTCAGTAGCTTCTGCAAATTAATGTCAAACACTTTGTTTTTGGCTTTAGACACCACAGACTTTTCTATGGTCTCACTGATTTCTTGCAGCAACATTCCATCATGCTGATAGGTCCTGCTTTTAAGATCCATTTCAGAAGTTCTCTGCACTGTGCTGTCAGCATGTTTTGATGTAGGAGGTGGTGTTTCAAAGGACTCCCTCAGCTCCTCTAAAGCAGAACTCAAGCCACTAACCTTGTGTGTGACAATGGACTTTCTTATGTTCTCCCTGATTTCCTGTGGTAACTCTTCATCATACTCACAAGTTGTGCTTTTAACTTCCATCTCAGCAGTTCTCTGCACTGTGCTATGGGCACGTTTTTGTTTAGGAGGTGGTGTTTCAGAGGCCTCCTTTACCAGCTTCTCTAAAGCAGAACTCAAGCCACTGACCTTGGATGGGGCAACAGATTTTTCTATGGTCTCATCAGTTTCCTGCAGCAACTCTCCACCACACGCATAAGCTGTGCTCCTAGCTTCCACCTCGGCAGGCCTCCATACTATGCTGTCGGCAGGCTTTGGTTTAGGAGGTGGTGTTTCAGAGGCCTCCGTTACCAGCTTCTCTAAAGCAGAACTCAAGCCACTGACCTTGGGTGGGGCAACAGGTTTTTCTATGGTCTCATCAGTTTCCTGCAGCAACTCTCCACCACGCGCATAAGCTGTGCTCCTAGCTTCCACCTCGGCAGGCCTCCATACTATGCTGTCGGCAGGCTTTGGTTTAGGAGGTGGTGTTTCAGAGGCCTCCGTTACCAGCTTCTCTAAAGCAGAACTCAAGCCACTGACCTTGGGTGGGGCAACAGGTTTTTCTATGGTCTCATCAGTTTCCTGCAGCAACTCTCCACCACGCGCATAAGCTGTGCTCCTAGCTTCCACCTCGGCAGGCCTCCATACTATGCTGTCGGCAGGCTTTGGTTTAGGAGGTGATGTTTCAGAGGCCTCCTTTATCAGCTTTTCTAAGGAAGAACTCAAATCACTGACCCTGGATGGGAAAACAGACTTTTCTACGGTCTCATTGATCTCCTGTGGCAACTCTCCATCACGCAGATAGGTCCGGCTTTCAAATGCAACCTCAGTGGTTCTTGGCACTGTGCTATGGGCACATTTTTGTTTAGGAGGTGGTGTTTCAGAGGCCTCCTTTACCAGCTTCTCTAAAGCACAACTCAAGTCACTGACCTTGGATGAGGCAGCAGACTTTTCTACAGTCTTGTTGATCTCCTGTGGCAACTCTCCATCATGCTGACAGGTCCTGTTTTCAAATTCCACCTCAGCAGTTCTCTGCACTGCACTATCAGCATGTTTTGTTTTAGGAGGTGGTGTTTCAGAGGCCTCCGTCACCAGCTTCTCTAAAGCAGAACTCAAATCACTGGCCTTGGATGCGGCAATGGATTTTCCTATGGTCTCACTGACCTCTTCAGGCTTACCAGTAGATTCTTGACACATTGGTTCTACAGTACAATTATTTTGTGATATACTATTTATGTCATCAGATTTTTTAATTCCCACCCTTCTATATTCAGAAGGCTGAGATGTAGAAGTTTCTCTGAGCAGGTTCTGCAAACCAGCTTCAGGCCTCTGAGAACCCTCAAGAGTATTATCCTTGTCTGCTGCTTGATGCTGTAGATAAAGAGGTTCAAATTCCCTAAAGAGTTTCCTGAGGTCTTTGTTTGCATGCTCATCTGTTGATGGCACATTCATTTTTTCCATACCTTTTCTAATTTCTTCTTTTTGATCAACAGAAGTGTCATGCCTCTGTTCTACCATTCTTTCAAAGACCCTGCACTGATTTGAGTGAAAAGCAGACTCTTTCAAAATGTTTTCTTTTAGATTCAAGCTAGATGATGTCTCAGAAGCTTCCTTTTCTAACTTATTGAGGCCTAATTTGAATACATCAAGCTCAGCTCTAGGCAGGACAACCTTATCCACAGTCTCTGAAATTTCCTTTTTAGGAAGACTGATATCTAATGAAGTAGTCTTGTTCTCCACTTTTTCTATAGATAAACATAGCCACTCACCTACTGCTGTCTCCTCGGAAGCATCTTTATCACCAGGTGACTGGAGCAACTGCAAGGAAGCATGATGCTCTTTTAATGAAACAATATTTTTTTCTGTACAGTCTTTAACTTCTTGCTGTGAAATGCCAATCTTGTCCTGGGGTTTTGAGATAACTGGTTTTCTGTCCAGCTGGACAGTGTCTGTATTTTGTGTGTGTGTCACATTCAGGATAGGTGATCTTAGAGGCAGTTCATGTACAACAGGATCTAGTTTCTGTGTTTTCTCTCTCTCAGATGTTTGTGATTGTTGAATTAACTCTTGCTTGCTCAATATATCGTTGCCTTTATCTTCCTTTGATTTTACTTCACAGGTTATTAAACTAGCATTATTTGGCAAAGAAACAGCTTCCCAATCAATGTTATTCTGTAATTTAATTCCAGTATCCCAGAAGTTTCTCAGACTCTGGAACTGTGAAGGATCTGAAATTTGATTCTTGGACTTCTCATTCATTTTTTCTTTTAAAGACAAAACCTGGATATTTGGCTTCTGTTGATAAGGAGCAGCAGCTTTTTGTTTAAGTGTTTCCTTCTCATCTTTGCTTTCTGGGAAACATAAAGTGGCACCAACTCCTGGCTTCCAGTTACTGGCTTCTGGCAGCTCTGTATATTCAGGAACTTCATCAGATGAGGCTGTTCTTTCTATTTTTTCATGTGCATGGACTGACCCAAGCTCATAAGAGTTCTGATGTTCATTTTTTGAAGCCTGACTTATACAACTTATTCCATAGCTTCTTAATGTATACTTGCTTTGATCACCTGATCCACTAGGTAGGTATATAGCAGTAGGCTTTATTTTCTCAGTATCTCTGAGACCTTTCAATGCACCACCACCTGGTGCATTAGCATTGATGCTAACTTCTCTCTTTTATTACTGGGAACAGATTTATCCCTTTCCCAGAATGCTCTGATCTCCTTTATTCTTCTTTTTTTTCTTGTATTGACTTCTCTGACTGATATTTCTGAGCTGGTAGCTTGTATTCTTCATGTTCCATGAAACTTGATTTTTTATTTTGTTGCTTGATTTTTTGACCATGTTCTACTTCTTGAACTCTTGTACAGTCAATTTCAGTTAGTGATTTGTAATTCTGCTCCTCGTTTTCTTCCCCCTTCTTAGGTTTCATTCTCTCTATCAGATGTGCATCTTCTGAAATAAATGTAGGTGAAATACTATTCTGTTGTTTAATCTTTCCAAATGTTACCTCTTCTGTAACCTCTGTTTTTCTATCCATGCTAGGCCCACTCTGTTCTGCAGGAGGAACTGCTGTTCTGGATGAGATGTTCACTTCCTCTTGGGGTTCCCTGTCTTGGGATCTGGCTGAAAAATGTTTCCTGTCTTCAGTACCAGAACTTCTTTTAAACCAATCTAAAACTTTGGATACAGATTCATCAGCCACTTCAACGAGTTCCTCCGCATTTTTGTCAGGCTTGAAAGTGGCTTTAACATCTCGCTCCTCAACAAGATCAGGCTTACCTTGTTGAAGGCTTGTAGAACTGGTATTTGACACCCCGTGTACTTCTGTCTTAGCAGAAAGCTGATGCTTTTCTACAACATAAACAAACTTAGAGTTAGGAATCAGACACACAACTCTACAAATGTTCAACCTATCTTGGAAAACCAAAACAGAACAAATCACTCAGTTTTGAGGGTTTTTTTCTGTGCCACCAGTTTAAAGAGTTCTCTGTCCTTGTGTTTATTGTAAGAGCCATAATGCAGGTAAAGTTAAAAATAGATTCATGCAAGGAGATATCCTTCTGGAAGATTAATCATATTACTTTTGAAGGTGCAAGCAGTTAAGACTGGTTATTCTCATCCTAAGGAAAATGGCTACATTGAAGGGGGCAATTTGGGGGGGGAGCTGGGCTTGGGAAGGACAACCAAGCATATTTTTGTTTAGTCCCATAATCAAATGCCCAAGTCACAACTGGTTTACTACCAAGAGCAGTTGACAGCAGTATACCAACACTACTCCAGTTCCTGTGCAGACAGATCTACCATGAATTTTATCCAAATACCATCACTTCACCTCCATCATTCACAATACAGGTGACTGTCCAGCCTCTGATCTGATTGTTAATTCTTAAGACTACCAATAAAAGATAATATAAAAAAAATGACTACATTAGAACATTAAAATACAGAAAAGTGATTTTTAATTTAGTTCTGCAATATGCAGCACATTCCTACCATTTCTGCTTCCTACTTGTTATTTCTTAGACACAAGCAATTCAAGCATTAATGAACACATGCTATATGTTACTACATACTGTTCTCCATTCCCACTAGTCTCTTACCAGTAAAGTTTCTGTGTGACTTTGATCCATGGCTCAGAGTCTGGTTGAATTTATTTTCATGTGTCTCATCACCACTCAGTTCATTATTGGTATTTGGCAAGGTATTGCTGGAGGTCTTCTGTGAAGGTTCAAGTTGCTTAGGAGTAACTGCCTTTCCCTGCAAGGTTTGATTAGCCAGGAAGCCTGACCTATTAGTGTCACAAGGGCCAGATGTTGATGGACCTCCTTGTAAGCCATCTATTGGTTTTGTTTGTAAAGCTGATGAATTGGTTCCAAAACGCTTTACAGCAGAAACTTGCTTATTCTCAAGCGAATCTGATCCAATAGCATCACTTTCACTACTCTGTATTTTGTCAGCTTCTAACAATTCAAACTCTCCTTTTTCTCTGCTGTGGTATACCCTTGGGCCTTGCAGCGGTTCTCCTTTACCTATGCTACATGAGAACCTCACTTGTTTTAGTTTTTCCAGTGAACTTTGTGTGGAGTCTTCTGCTTCTTCTATAAGAGAGTTCTTCTCAGCTTCTCCTTCAAAAATAGTTGCAGTAGGAAGACCATTCTTTTTCTGAACATCTAACATCTGACTAACACGAACTTCTGAGTCAGTGGAACTTGAACTTGAACTGCGCTTCAGAATGCCCCTGGGTGGTGTACCAGCACCATTGATCTTCTCAGTCCATTTGGCTGGTTTCGGAACAACTTCTCTTTGTGATGCAGGATCCGTTGCTTTGTGAATTAACTTTCTAGCTTTTGGGACAGGACGCTTAATTAATCCTTTCTGTGATTCATCAGTAGCTTCTACAGAAGGCTTGGTATGTTTCTCTGTTTCATCATTTTGTAAGTTCAGTTTAGGTTGGCTCTCTTCTGATAATGACAAGACCTCTGTAAGATATATAGAAAAGAAATCACAAGTTTACATGATGTTCATCTGCATAAACAGAGGGATATGGCAGTGAAGTTCTCAAATGCAGTCATAATAATAGGTTTATTAAAAAGACCCATGGTAAAACACAGGCAAAAATTCAACATGTTAATTTCATTTGTATTCAATAGGACATTTCAGCAGATTAAAATCCTAAAGTTATTTCTTATTCTAGAAATACTAACTCTTTGATAATTCCAAAGACAGAGAGAGCATCCCATTTTTGATCAGCATTAGTCCTGCAAGGGAAGAAGTTTGCTGGGAAAGGCAGATTTTTAATACACACTGACCTCTTCAGGTTCAGAATGTAAACTTTCAAAACTGGAAACAGGCTATTTTGACATTCATATGGAACAAAGTAAAATGCATAAATGACCTCCTGGTAGGGAAATAATTGTGCAGGTCCTTTGCCATGTCAATAAGCTTCATAACAGAGATAGGAGACTCATTTCCATGTACGAGTCTGTAAATTACAGCTTCAAATGCCTGCATTGTTATGTATCATCACTTATCTACTTGCTTGCAGAGAATACTGCAGAAAAGAAGGATTTGAAAACAAATAGGACTGAGAAAACAAAGGGAGGGAATAAAGATCAAAGAGTTAAACTGCTTCTCTTGAGCCAATAGCAACAATGACTGCAAGATCATAAAGACAACTATGCCAAATTCAAGGAAATGTCTCTGTTCTCTTAACAGCAGCTGAGGACAAACAGGCCTCTCAGATGGGGTGCTTAATACTGAGTAGAACTACAAGGTTAAAAAAAAAAGGAAGTAAAATCCATTTACTCACACAAACACACATTTCCTGAGTACATACACATTTTACATGGGGCTTGGGATAACTTCAAGTAGCTAAGATTGGTATCTTCCAAAGAGCAGCAATAAAAGTAAAAAAACCCACCAAAACAACAAAAAACATAAACCACAAAAAATTCAGCCATATGCTAAATAAATATACTTACCTATCTTTGATAGCTGAGGTGGAGTGACTGCTCTGTTTTCTGATTCCTCACTGTTTAAGTTGTCTCCTGATGCAGTGGAATTAAATGGATTTCTCCTTTGCTTAAAAAAAAAAATAAATATCCCCAAACCATTATAATTGAAGTCAAATATTATTACACCACTACAGTCTTGACAAAATAAATGAAAGGTAGTGACTTCCTCTGCCTCACTACCCTGACAGCAGTCTGAAATCACGCCTCACTGGATACAAAAAACCTGAACAATATGAACGAAGGAACTATCAAAAGTGCTTGTGATAGCCTCCATCTTGCTCCTTTTCTAGTTACCAACAGCAGAGATAAGCCACTTCTTAAAGACAGTTGAAAGTCCCAAGTTGTTGCAATTTAAATAATTTTGTCTCTAACTCTGTGACTTCAGAGATACTGGAACACAACAGGACAATTCTTTCCAGGGCTGATGACGTTAGAAATTATGTCAAGCACAGCCAAGTACTGATTACAGCCATACCAGCACTTTTGAAACAAACTTTTAGTACTTTCCATCATCTCCCTCCAAAATTATTTCCACACACACCCCCCCAAACTTACTATCTTCATTCCTCAAACTTTTAATTAACTTTATCACAGAAGAAAATAAATGCAAAGTGTTAAAGATAACTTATGCTATATTCAATACCTTCACTGGTGAGACTGCTGTCTTCATATGTGTTTCCTCTGGTTTGGCTAGCAGAGAGGTGGTTGTTTTCAAACTGTAAAGAAAAAGCATATACTAGCTTCAGCAAATGAGACATTAGTTTAAGCTTTTGTGAAAAAGTAAACCAAAGATTCATTTATACATGCTTGAATATAACCTCTCAGCACATGAACTTCTCCTTCCCACAGCAAAAGGATATTCTCGCTGCTTTGTTTCCTTGCAAGCATTTTTTTGCTTGTTAAAGAACTCAACACAACTTCTGCTTGGCATAACAGAAACCATTTTTGGTATCTTTTAGATCTTTGAGCAAGCTTTATGTAAATAAAGCAACTCTCCAAACAATGTCAGTGCTGCTGTCTCCATCCTTGTCCTACATTTATACTTCTATGACTGGAATCAAAGTGGAGGAAAGCACCAAAATCTGATAAAAACAGAGTCTGGCAAAGTGTCCAAGACACAAAACAAAACAAAACAAACAAACAAACAACAACATCAAAACCACTACCAAAAACCCACATCAACCAACCACTGTGGCATGCCACATCCCTCAGAGGTAGAGCTTATATACTATTCCTTCAACTAAGATCTATAAAATCTGTGGTTTGATAGCATAACAGAAGCAAGTTATTGCTTGTGATTCTGACTAAGTATAGTCTAGGTAAGGGGAAATTAAATCAGAGAGAAGAGACAGTACCTACATTATATCAAGAAATATTTCATCTATTTGCAGACTGATGCAAGGGTTCCCCCCCACAATTAATCAGATTTTTGTAATTTTAGTTTGTCTAAACATGTCAGACATTAAAAAGTATTTGCTTTTGTTTTGAAGGTGGAAGTTAGGTGTGGATTTAAATATGGGCTTTACATAACCACATTCAGTATCTTAACTTCACACAGAAAATGCAGGTATGAATCAACTTACATGCTCATGAGTCTGGGGACAGGGAAAACGGTCAAGGCAAGAAAAAGGAACATCCTCCAAGTAGGAAAGACAACCCCAAGCTTGGAAGGAAAGCAACTCCTATGTTTTTTTTCAATACACATGTACAAGGAGATTTCAACACAGAATATTTCTTTTGTCAGCGATATTTGGTATGCATGAAATGACTTTCAGATAGCTTGGTAAGTAGCAGAGCCATAAGACAATAATTTTGAGGGTAGATATGGCATCTGAGGACAAGAAAACAGCTCCCAGCTCTCACCAAGTTCCAATTTCAAACAGGAATTGCCTCCTCACATGGAGATAGATCTCTCCAATCAAGCAACTGGCAACTGTCTGCCCTTCTGAGGGGAGAACAACTTTCCCATCTTCTCCAGGGTGAAGTACAGTTAACCTTGAAGTTTAGAAAAAAATCTGGCACCCATCATTGGAAGGCTACAAGGCTCAAGACTGTTCTACAAATTGGAAAGCCTAATTACATTTTTTTTCACAAATGGAAAAACATAATTACGGAGAAGATGAAGTGACACAGTACTAAGCGGCCTGAAAATAAGGCTAGGAAAAAGATACCAGTTGTAATCATAGCTCTAAATTTTTGTATCTTTTCCTTGCTCACCCAGGGTCTTACAGCTAAGTTTCACAATAAAGGGTCCAGAAATAACAAGTTTACCGTCAACCTACAGAGATGGGAAAAGGGAACAAACGGTTCCCAGATTAGCTTTGTGAATGCAGCCTATCTCAGAGTGTATGAAACCAAACTGATCAATACACCCAGACTAAAAACCTCCTGCACTGCAACTGAGCAAGACAAAAGGCTGAGAACCTCAATAAAGGCCCACACTCCGCACAGACTGGACGGCACTGGACAGGAACCAAGAGGTAACAAGACAAAAGCTTTAGCAATGCTAGAGAAAGGTTATAGATTTGTAGGCAAATACTTACACTAACCTTTGGTGCTATTCAACATGAACATGCATACCCAGTTTGCAGACCACAAAAGGGAAAGATTCAACTGCTACTAGATACTGTACAAATGCATAGTAGGAGACAAGCCTTGCTGCAAAAGGAAAACACATGAGGTACAGAGAGAGGCTTAGAAGACAGACAAGAAAGAGCTGATCAGAAGTAAACCAGCCATCTTAAGAAGTAACTGTCTCTTAGATCACTCTGTTCACTGAAAGCACAAGCAATAATTACCTGTGTTACACCTTGGTTCTTGTTTCATCAAAGATACTGAGGAATCTGTCCATTTAAAGATGTTTCATTTCTACCTGCTGCCACTCTAGCAAAGAGATCAGCACTTTCCTTTTCAAATGTAAGCTTTCTGAAAGCTTTCCACACAGCTAACAAATTACTACATGTAGGTATTTTATGGGGAAGGTATGTGTGTCTCAGAAATCAATGCAGGTTATTTCAAAGCAAAATGGAGCTGTTAGGGACATTCACAGACTTGAGAGCGTGACTTAATACAAAACACCCTGTAGTTCAGAAACTACTCATTCACTTTCCTGCAGCAAAGAAAATTTCCTGTCATTTGAGCATATCCAAACTGACCATCTGGCCTTACTCTGAATGGAAGCCTCTCTCTTCCAGAGATTCAGACATATTTTCCCTAAGTATCCAAAGATTCTGGTTCTTATCACCTGAAATGTATTTGGCCTCCTTAAAAAGTCTCAGAGGTGCACCCAAAAAGATGGAAAGTTCTAAAAAAAACAATTTCTTAGTATGATCCAAGCTTACAATAGACACTGAATCAATAGTCTGCTTTAAGTGACTGAAGAGGTTATTGCAGAGTTAGCCATGGGCAGTCATTCTAATATGAAAATCCTGCCCTAAATTCTGTGACCCAGACCAAACTGTGAGATGAGAACATGTGTGGGGCCATTCTATACACCACTGACAACTTTTTCCTTGAAGAAGTAAACTAAAGGTTGCTCTTCATTTGAATGTGAAACAATTAACAATACAGAACTATGATTTGTCAGCATTTCACATGCATGGATTCCTTGGCTGATTCTGAGGAAATATTCAATGATCTTGGAAATAAGAGGCAAGTACAATACTTTGGATGGAACTTAGAGCTCACAAGCTTCACCAGCACCCATATATACATAGTAAGCATGATTAAACAGCTTACCTTGAATTAAATTTCAGTTGTTCTTGATGTTCCCCAATGCCATGTAGTTCTGGTGGTACAAAGACTTCTTTATTAACATTGTTCACCCAGCTGTTCTTTGCTTTGCTTGGTTTGTTCTGACTCATTTCAGCTAAAACATGGAACAAGAGTATTTTCATCTGCTGCATGTTCATACAGGATTTCTTAAGAAGCAAATAAAAGTATTTGCATTCAGTCCTACAGCTACTTCAGAAGTCCACTACAGTTGCAGGATCTGGTGACTTCTAAAGAATTTTTTGTTCGTTTGCTTTTTAATGCTACTACGAATGTCAGATGCTGTTCTGAATACTTTACTCTACTACCCCAGGCAATCTGCTTTCGACCTTAAAGTGATCCTAGGGGGAATTTGCTACAGCATCTCTGGGAAAGACTGATCCTGTCATTTTTGCAGCCAAAAACTGGACACACTATTCCAGGTGTGGTCTCACCAGGGCAGAGTAGACAGGTAGAAGAATTTCCCTAGACCTGCTGGACACACTTTTCTTGATTCATCCCAGGATACCATTGGCTCTTTTGGCCACAAGGGCACATTGTTGCTCCATGGAGAACTTGCTGTCTGCCAGCAAGCAGATTCAGTTAATTATGCTTCAGTTCATTCAGCAAACACAAATACATTTGCATTTCTTGTTGGGGTGGGACAGAATTCTATTTTGACAGCCTCTTTCAGAGTCAAAAATATGAGACTATTTCCTCTATTGCTTTTTGTACTTCAATAGTTGAAAAATTAAGAATTTCTTTGCAGGCGAAAGTAAGATTTTTTTATTCCCACTACGAGCAAAAGTATCTTTACATGTAAAAAGTCATTGAAACCAAGTAGTTGCATGTAGTTCTGAACGTGTCAGTGAGTCCCTTTGTTCAAGTAGCAAGACTAGGAGTAATTAGCCTTCCTTTAAGATAATATGGCTTTCAGTACTTTTCTTTAAGCTATAAATTACTGTAAAATTTAGCTATAATTTGACAGCTGATTTTCATAACATTCAAGTCCAAAACCAGCCAAAACCATAAATGTGCCCCACTAATCACATGTAAAATTGCAGGATTAGCCGCTGAAAAACAAGGCTAAACTGTAGTAATGAAGCCTACAGTAAATCGCAAGCTGTTGTCCATTCTGACTCCTGAGTACTTCACTTGCTTCACACAGCAAAATCAGTTCATAGAACTTCAAAATAAATAAATAACCACACACACACTCAAATTTCACTACAATCTAGTAGAACCATAAGAGGCATGCCTCTAAGTCAAAAGTATTTAGTAGAACTGGAGGAGGTTAAGAGGAGACAGGGCTCAATTTCACTAACAAAAAAAACAAAGAAAAAAAAGCACCACACCACAACCCTCCTAACATTCTGTACAAAGAACAATAAAAGAGACCAAGAATCTTCAGATTAGAAGGCCAAATGCAGGGAGATTGGTACAGAAGTCCATAAAGTCCTGTATACTGTATTATATAGGTTTTGTAACTATAGATGACTGTTCACTTTCTCTCTCAAGGGTAATGTTAATGGCGATCAGTTCAAAACCAGAATGGGAAATGGTCACTCCTTCTGTGGGAAATCTTCATTTTAAAATGCCTCAAGATACAACATGTTGAGTGTTAGTGGTAAGGTTTTATGGCTTTAAAGAACTTTCTAAAGAAATTAATGGGGACAAAAAATAGTAATCCAGAAAATATTTCCTCTATTTCAAATTGGCTGCAGGCTAGTCCTGGCCTTGGAGCCTACACGCATTGCCGGGAACTTTCAGAGGCAAGGTGCTGGGGAAGCTCTCTTTCCCCTCTACTCTGCCCTAGTTAGGCCACATTTGGAGTGTTACGACCAGATCTGTGCTCCCCAGTTCGAGACAAGGATCTACTAGACAGAGTCTAGCAGAGGCTATGAAGATGATTAGAGTACTGGAGGTAATTTCTCTTATAAATAAAGGCTCAGAGATCAGAGGTTCTTTAGCCTGGAGAAGACAACTGAAAGGGATCTTATCAATGCTTATCAGTATCTAAAGGATGGGGTCAGACTCTTAGCGCTGGCCAGTAATATGACAAGGGGCAATCAGCACAAATCAGAACACAGAAGAACATATATAAAGAAGAACATTTTAACTTTGAGGATGACAGAACACTGGAACAGGATGCCCAGAATGGTTGTGGAGTCTGCTTTTCTGGAGACTTTCAAAACCCACCTGGACATGTTCCTATGCAACATACTCCAGGTGAGACAGCTTTAGTAGAAGGCTTGGACTAGATGATCCCCAGAGCTCCCTTCCATCACTTAATATTCTGAGAGCTAGGATTCTGATCTGATCCAGTAGAGTGGTTCTTATGTTCTGCTCTCGTTTTGTTTCTTTCCAAACAAAACACTATTTACTTCTGATGTTAAACAGAACACATTATCTTCCCAAGATAATCAAGTAAGACTTTCAGAATGTAATATTTACCGTCAAGTGAGCACCAAGCCTGCCAACATTACTCAATTTACACACAATGTACTATTACCTATCTGTACAACTAAATTAACATCTGCAACTTATCTGGCATATGAACACAATTGGTATTTACAAACATTTCTAGCAGAACACTTGAGGGCATCCACCATGATGTGGAGGATGGTGGGTGCATTTAAAGGTAAAGTGGATGCAGGATGTCAGTTCTGGCTGCCAGACCTCCCAGCACACATATTTCAGTAGTCATAAGCACTCGCTGTAGCTCATGATCCCTACCATTTCAAAGCAACCTTTGGTCTCCTGAAAAATAAAAAGGAACCTCAAAGGTCTCAAAGCAAGCATCCAAAATCTTGGAAATCCACATGGAAGAGCAATTTCCTCAGTCTCCAGTTCTTTGCATGTTCTAGGGTAGCTCATAAGGTCT
This sequence comes from Picus viridis, assembly GCA_033816785.1. Taxonomy (NCBI): domain Eukaryota; kingdom Metazoa; phylum Chordata; class Aves; order Piciformes; family Picidae; genus Picus; species Picus viridis. Next base: position 32,428,459 of record CM066566.1, read on the forward strand.
CAAAGATTAAAATGAAAATGAAGTCCAGGAGTGCAGAGGGCTTTTAGTCCTAAACATAAACAGGAGGCAGTCTCTCCTCTTAGCAGTCATCACAGAATTTTGTCTTTAATCCCTAGCATTGAGGGAGAGGAAAGCTTACACTGAGCTACATGGGAAATCTCTTTTTGCATAATTTTGTAGAGATACTGATATTGTTCTTGTATATCACAGACAACAGTCTCTGAAGTTAGCTAAGTAAGAGACAGCCTTTCCAAAAGAAAATAGAAACCAAATGCTTACCACGAGTGGCAGCCTTCCATTGCATGGAAGCTCTAATAACATCTGCTCCATGTATCTTATCTCTGTGCCTCTTCGACTTTGCTTCATAAAACCACTGCCCGCTCATATTCTTCAGCTGAACATCATCTTTGACTTTTTCTGGTAAATGCCTGTGAAGGGGGAAGAACATGGTAAAAGACCTTTTAGGAGGTCTGGGGGTGTTGTGTTTTGCTTTTGTTTTTGCTACTGTTTTGGCGGTTTTGCACTATGGCCTGTTACTCTCCTTAGTTATTTATGAAAGATAACAATGAGCTGGGAAGGGAAAAATCCTCAGCCCTCTTACCCTCAAAGCATCAGCTGAAGTAACTCTTAAAAAAAAGTAAATGCTTCGCTATGATAAAACTCGCAAGTAGACACAGCTGTGGAGAAGCTTCCCGTAACTGCAGATCATCTTGCCTCCAAAGGCCAAATTTCAAAGATAAAAATGACAAACTAGAAGGGCTGCATAGGAAGTCTATGCCAGAATGAAGTCTGTGGCTGTTCTGGGGCTCAGAAGATGCCTTTTTAGGTTGTTCACATGCCACTACATTTATGTCCAGATTGCAAAAGAGCACTAGAAAGATGGTGCCATTTTCCCCCATGGGTTACACTAAAAATCCTTACATGAATACACTGAGTTACAAAGAAAGACAACATCATATGGCACAAACAACAAAATAAGTTTGTGGAGTTTATCTACTGCACAAACTGCAGCTATTTTAAATACTGTGAAACAAAATTTTAATTTTTTTTCAGGCTTTAAGGTCATCCTGCCTTGAATGTAAAATTGCCAGACCAGCTCAGTTGGAAGCAAATGAAGCTGTATTTACAAGCAGAACTACCATCTAAAAAGAAATGCAATGAATATGTACAAAATAGACAATACTTACAGGTATTTACAAACAGTACAAGCACCCCCCGGACAAACCAGGGAGCTAATAATAGCTTTCCATTCCCTACTCTCTTCCCTTGTCCTCTGTACATGAGACAGGAGAAAGAGCAGAGTTGTTTGTTAGATACTCAGCCACAATAAAGCAATGCAGCCAAGGTCAGCAAAGCCAGCGGAAGCCAGAGCTACTATCTGCAAGAGTGAAGAAGCCAAAAAGAAAGTTGGCATAAACAACTAGCTTATGTTTGTTATCTATCCAATGGCATTATTTAGACTTATTTTCCTTTTTACACCCAATGGTGATTTATTTACATTCTATGACTTTCTGTTCAGGATCTGTGGAAAATTTTCCAGGCACAGCCTGAAACTACCACAATCTGCTTTCTCCATTGATGTCCTTTACTTCAGCAAACAAGCTAATAAGCAGAACTCAGGGGAGAGATCAGAAGAAATCAAGTTCCTCAGAAACTTTAAGGCTAAACACAGACTCACTCACAGAATGCCAGGTTGGAAGGGCCCTCAAGGATCATCTGGTCCAACCTTTCTAGGTGATAGCGTAGTTTAAATGAGATGGCCCAGCACCCTGTCAAACTGTGGTGGTAGGGCTAAACAGGCCCAGCACAAACGCAGACAGGCCCTAATGTGTCTGGACATGGTCCCCACCCCTCTCCTCCCCCTCCCTCTTGCAGGAGCTAGGGTAATGAGAGAAAAGAAACAAAAGGTAGCCCCAAAATGTCTGGTAAACAAGTCTCCTTTTGGGATAAGGGCACATGCACTGGCCACTACTTCTCCCCAGGCAGGCCTATGTTTCTGCCTTTTATGGCCACAGTCTGGCAGAATCCCTTTTCATTGGGTAACTGTTTGCTGGCTTTGGTTGCCCTGTTGGCCCAATTGAATCTCAGGCAAGTGATAAATACAGGCTGATTTTGCATTCACCTGGCTTTGCCTTGGCCTTGCCTGCTACCTGGTCCAGAGCCTGGGATAGAAGCCACGAGCCTACACACTGCACGCCAAGAAACCACGAGCCATTGGATCCAAGCCTCACTTCCCCTTGCAAGTATAATTCGAGCCGTGCTTCAGTTTACCCAGGGAAATGCAAGAGCCCATCACAGTAATGGTGCTGTAACCAGCCCGCCGTCCTGCTGGAGCCAGACCAGCCATCGAGACTGCATGACCTTCCTGCCGGCAACCAGCCATGCTTGGCACACGAGAGCACCCCAAAAGCCTCAATGGCTATACACAGCAGCTGCCCCCCCTATGTGGGGTAGAACCTTTTGTAATTAATTCATTGCCTCCTTGTCTTAACAGTTCTTGTTGAGTCTCCCCCGTAGCTGAGTACCATTTTGCATTGGGGAATCCTCTTTCCCTCTTATTCCTCCCAGTTTGCTTAAAATTATTATATTTGCCTAAATACTGTACATTCCCACTGTAAATATATATTCCAACTGTACATAAAACCTATTTAATAGTTATAGGCAAATGTTCATATTAATACAAGTTATTAATACTTCCTATTTGTCATATTAATTTCATAAATTCATAACAAGCTGAGTCTTAAAACCATTCAATGTAGGGGAATCTTCACTACTTCCCTTAGGAGATTATTCCAATGTCTAACTGTTCTCACAGTGAAAAATTTTCTTCTGGATCCCAATGGGAACCTTCCCAGGAGTAACTTGTACCCATTACCCCTTTTTTCCTCTTGTCTCTGTCCTCCTGGTAGCCACTCTTTACATACTGTGGGATGGTGCTATCTTCCACATGTCTGATGGCCCATCATAGAACTGTAAAATGGTTTGGATTGGAAGGAACCTTTAAAGATCATCTAGTCCAACCCCAAGGAGGATCATGCCAGTTTTATATTGCTCATATGTTTAGAAGGAACTTGCAGTGCAATCAAGTAGCTATGACGGACAGTCGCTTTTTTTATACTTTGTATTTGACTGTCAAGTATATATAATCATTCACAGCAGAGAAAGGACATGGAACCAGTTCCAACCCCCACACTAAGGTAGACTATTCTCACCTATCATTGAGCTTCTTTGTCCTTGTATGGCCAGAAATGAAAAGACTATTTGAATGCATCGACTATACTAGAATATAATCTAAACTTATTTTTGAAAGCACTGTCAAGAGCCAGTCCTAGGAGTGTAAACCACTTCTCTGTCTCAAATCAGCTACACACAGACAAGGTTGCCAGGAGTTGAGGTCATCACTAGCATTTTTTATGTCAATATTCAACAGTCCATAGCACTGCTGGGCCATTTAAAATTTGGAGCTCCTTCTTGCTTATAGCTCTATGCTTCGCCAAGAGTCAAAATACGTACTTGACCTATACTGCAGGCCTTCCAAGTTGGAACAGGAACAAAGCAGTAGCTTCCTTCTGTCCTCAAGTGAATATATTACTCAGGTATGAGCCAACTCTTCATTGCTCAGCCAGTTTATGAGCACAGCCAGCAGGAATAGTGAAAATATGGCATGCAATAATGTTTTACACAGATGATTGCATCTCCCTTTCACCTCATTTCCCATGTGTTATTTGCTTTTTCAGAACAGATGCTCCTTTGGGCTAGGGATTGGCTTTTCAGCTGTTGGTACAGCCTGCAGGGCAGCACAGCTCCGACCACAACTAATGCTTCAGGGCAACATGACAACACATACCAAGGGAGGTTCTCTAGGGAGAAGGTACTGAGTCACAGGACAAGTATTCAATGGCCTCACCCTCTTTGTTTCAACCCTTTTACCCCAGACACTGCCCACACCATTCCCCTTTGTATTCCATCACTGAAACTAGGGTGTGTTAGGAGACTTTACAAGTCAGCTCAGACCAGTAAGTCACTGTGGAAACAGACAGGATCTCAGGCCTCTCAACTGTGTCAGCCTTCCTACCTGCTTGTTGGACTCTCAGATCCATAACTCAATAGCATAACATAAGCAGGATAGAGACAGAGGCATGGATCATCATGGCTCTATACTCATTAAATAACACCCATGGCCAATGCAGCTGGAAGCAAGTGCCAGAGACCTCGCTCCCCACTCTGCTTGCTGCCTATAGAAATTAGCATACCTTAACATCACCAGTTCAACACACCTTCTAGGCTTTGGAGATAATTATTCTTGCTAACAAAGATACACACATACTCCCAATTCACCCAGTATTTCCTCTATGAATCATCTGATAGAGTTTATATGGTAAGAAGGGATAGAAGGTCATAGCAGCTGGCTTACAAATTACTTTTACCTTCTCGCCTTGGCATTGCTTGACCTTTGTTAGCTTGGCTTACTTTCCTGTTCAAGAGAGGTAGGTAGTCTCTCAATCCCATTTTTTGAGGGACATAAGTATTAAAGCTATTCCCTGACATTCACCAACCACAAATAAAGCAGCAGATTTCTATTGCCAGAGAAAGAATTAGTTCTGGGTCTTGGCAGGAAAAAAATGCTTTTAAGAACCTGTGGTCACTGACACATCACAGACCTGTTGCAAAAACAACTGCTGAGATTATGAATGGCAATTTTTACATAGCAGCACTTGAGAATTCAAGCGTCAGTGAGCAATCCCTAGCGGTAATATCAAACTGAATCACAGAATATCTTTGGTTGGAAGAGACATTCAAGATCATCTTCAGCCCAGCACTGCAAGATCACCACTAAACCATGTTCCCGCACACAGTTTACACTCCATCAGGGATGGGTGAATGGGTGACTCCATCACTGCCCTGGGCAGACTATTGTAATGGTTGATAACCCTTTCAGTGAAGAAACATGTCCTAATATCCAGCCTAAAACTACTTACATTGTGTAGGCCTGTTACCCTGCTAAACATTAGATTTAGATTTTGGCTTACTTTGAGAGGAATCATGGAGAAAGACTGCAACCGTGGTTTTCCACTGGTACATATGCATCCCAGCACACCCCAACAGGATTAAAAGCCAACAGCTGTTTCTATACCAGCTACCTAGTCAGCAGAAAGGCTCACCAAATTGTCATTACATTTTGTTCCTTCTTGGTGACCAAAGAACTAGTAGGCATCCGGACAGATTCAGATTGCAGGCTCAGTTGCCAAGCTTGCAATTCTAGAAAATGCAGTAACAGTTTTATACAAGACATAAGCATGTCTTCTGGAGTCCCCCAGTGGTCTGTTAAAATGCCAGTTAGCTTATGTTACAGTTTTCAGAGTGAAACAGCCTAAAGTTATAGTAAAGCTAGTGCTTGTTTCTTAAATGGGAACTGGCCGGCCTGATGTAGTGTGGGGTGTCCCTACCTATGGCAGGGGTGTTGGAACTAGATGATCCTTGTGGTCCCTTCCAACCCTGACTGATACTATGATACTACTATTAAACTCAAGAAAATGAAAGTACATAGGTAAAAGGAACTCACTCTAAAATCCTCTTTAAAATAAGCCTGACTTCCCCCTTCCCATTACTTAATGTGATTTTTCTACTATGTGCAGGTTAAATATTTTTGATGGCAAGATGACAAATTTTTCATCCCATGAGGGCACTAAGTACATGCAGTACACTGTCTGGCACAATGCAGGCAAAGAGAAAATTTACACACTACTAATTGGGCTGTTTCTCCTCAGCTCTGAAACATCTGATAAAGGGCTAAATCACACGGTAGCACTGTAAAGCAGGAAATCTGCTCTGATATAATTAGTCCCTGTCAACCTTCCTATCACCAAATGCATAATGGTTATCTTGTGCTTTGCAGGCTAGTAGCTCATTGCATGCTAGTGTGAAGTGATCATGGCTTCTGTTTCTTTTTTTTTTTTAAATGGCATCTAGCAATATATACCAGTACCTAAAACAACTGTTCAGCTGCACCTCTCCTCAGTGTCTCTTAATTCATTGCCCTGCACCCCACTTATTCATAGTCCATATTACAAACCACCACAGAGTTTGCAAGATGTGACAAGAGAGCCTATGTGGTGTTAGTCCATTCTGGGATTTTTTTTAAATTTTTTTTCTGAACTAAGAAGTATTTGAATCAGGGGTCTATCTTTGGCTCAAGGAGACAAATCCATTAGCTTCTCAGATCCCCTGTTCTGAACCCATGAAAAAGCACCCCAAGAAACGTGGCAAAATAGAGGCTTTTTGAAGACTGATATCACCACCCTATCTACAAATTCATTCCCAGAAGCTCCCTCCTGCAAATGAAATGCCAAATGAGTGAAGAAGGTGGAAGGAGAGACACTTTTGAGAATTTATCCTCAGTTCTGTTTGCTGCAAACAGAACAACAAACCCAAACCAACCAAAAGATTACAAATGATTTAGGTTCTGGGTTACCTTCCAAACACTGCCCAGATAAACTTTTTGTAGTATCACTCATACAAGTGCAGGAGTAAAAAGACATTAGATCAGGCATTATAAGTGTCAGACTTGCTGATTAGATTTTTATTTTTCTGTCCTCAATGACCATTTCCCAATCTTAATGAAGTTTTACAAGGCAAAAGGAGTAATTGTTTGAACACTCCACTTTGCACGAGCATGCCTCTTTAGTTTGCACATATCTAAATAGGAAAAAAGTCTGTCTGGCATTTGCTAGAGAACTACAGCCAAAACACATGTAATGGGCAGCCCCATGCTGGAAATAGGGATTATTCCTTTTGCATGGTAAGTGCACACTTCCAAAAAAAAAAAAGAAAATTCAGTTACTATTTGATTGGTTTAAACAGTGTAATTTTAAACTGAGTGCTACACTATGAAGAATAAAGCAAATGAATGGGGCTGCACAACCTTTCTCCATACATGTTATCATGGTAACTTATCAACAACACCTCTTTAATCCTTGCCATTGGGTTTTCTTTGACTAATGAGTTCCTGAGTAGGTAGCAATAAAAAAAACAAAAAAGCAGTCTAGTTCTGTTCACAGTCATGTGCATTCTTCCATTTTACACCTAGGTCTACTAACAATACCCTGATGAATTAATCATGGAATAGAATCATAAAATGGTCTGGGTTGGAAGGGACCTCTGAAGGTCATCTAGTCCAACCCCTCTGCAGTAAGCAGGGGCATTTCAGCTATCATCTTGCTTTTGGATCCTTGAATAGCTAACAAGGCTGCAGTCAGCACAAGTCTTGATAACTAACACAAACTGACATTTATTCTGAAGTCAGAAGGGGAAACAGGCACATCCATGCCTGAGCATTAGAATGAAGGAGTCACATGCCAGGTGTGAGATAAGTCAATTGATTTTGGAGAGAAAGTAGGCAGCTCTGGAATACAGTCTCCACCAGAACCAGGAAACAAAACTACGATCCCAACTTCTGTGCTAAGCAAGCGTCTGTGAAACACAGTGACCAGATTAACTCTACTATACATCATTTCTCTCACGGAAGATGGCCACATGTAGGGTGGACTGCATGTTGTGCCCAAATTTCATTTAAACTATATATGAATACTGATGATAGAGTCTTTCATCTCTGTATGTTTATCTACTATGGCACCTGCAGTTAGCACTCATTTATTCTGCACTGTTAAGTTTGGATTAAGCTTGATTTCACAAGTAATATGTCATAAATCATGTCATTAGATACTCCCTAGGCAGGCACACAGAAAAGGTACATTTGCTTAAACACTTTTTTTCCCTATATGAAGGCTCGGATTTATTCTATTCAGGACATCTGTAGCAAGACTGTTGAGGTTCGAATATGGGAGGTAGCAATCTTTCGAGGTCTGTCAGCCCTTTGGTTTTTGTTTGCTTCCACTTGTTTTGTTTCTGTAACAGCCTTCCACCGTTTAGTTTGCTTGTTTTAAAAAAGGGCCACAAAGATGACCTGGGGGCTGGAGCATGTCTCCTATCTTCAGAAGCTGAGAAAGTTGGGCTTGTTCAGCCTGGAGAAGAGAAACCTCTAGAGATGTAGCAGCCTCCCAGTATTTGAAGGGGGCTACAGGAGAGTTGGAGAGGGACTTTGTAAAAAGGCATCTAGTGACAGGTCAAGGACTTATAGCTTCACACTGGAATAAGCTAGTTTTAGATTAGACACTACAACTAGATTCTTCCCCATGAGGGTATCAAGGCACTGGAACAGGTTGCCTAAAGTTGCTCTGACCAGGTTGGATCACACTTTGAGCCACCTGGTCTGGTAGGAGATGTCCCTGCCCATGGCAAGGGCTTAGAACTAAATTATCTTTAAAGGTGCCTTCCAATGCAAACCATTCTATCATGCTATTTCCACGGAAGTTCCCCAATCCTCCCTTTTTTCATCTACAACCCAAGTATATCTGCCATGGAAAATAACAAAACTTCACAACAAAGGGACAGCTATCCTGGGACAATACACTCTTGGTATTAGAGTCAGCCTGGACAACAGTACAGGATGACATAATCTGGGGAAGAGAGGTTGCTAGACATTATGAGTAAGTGCATTCACTTACAGGTTCTGGCAAACAGCATTCCCAGTACTAAGACTTACCTGTTTGATTTTTCAGTGAAACCGCTCAAGACACTTAATTCTTAGTCTTTTACATTAAATCAACCTATGCAGATTTTATCATCACTAAGGTTAAACTTTATTTCAGTTTATAAAGCTTTGCTCCCATTGTAAGCAAACTCCTTGTTGACATATATATATGACCAAAAAATTACAAGAATTAAGCATGCTGCAAAGCAAGGTAAGGGCTTATAAATGTGTTTTAATAATAATTTCCACAATATTTTTTTACTTTATTTTCTTATTAATTGCATTTTGCTTATTACTGATTTGAATCCACTAAGGATTAAGGATAGCGTAAGAACCCTGAGTAGAACTTCAGAATCATGTTGCTCTAACAGGATCTTAATGTATCCTTAGGTCTACGTTTAGAGAAAATTATTGTGGCATTCCTGATCCAGAGTCTAAGCAAACTTTCAAAAAGAAAAAGCAGTGTTCATCAGAAGGGATGATGGCCAGCCTAGGAGGCCTCAGTCAGACACAAAGTGCCATTCTGTTTATTGGTCAGAAGAGAATGCAGAGCACATAGATGCATACTGTGCTCTTGCCTTGCCTGGGTTATTTTTTTCATTCATTCATTCATTCATTCATTCATTCATTCATTCATTCATTCATTCACAGATATCCAAACATTTATCATGAATTAGTGAAAATGTTAAAAGGTGTTTATAAAGAAGGAGATGGAAAACTGGTAAAATTAATATTTTTGTAGAAATATAGCTTTTGATGAGTCCCCAGGTATTGAATGGCAATGAAAAAGAGTGATACTTCATAATTACGGAGTTGCAATTGGTGCCTAACTACACAGACACTATCAAGCTGCTACAATCGTTTGAGTGGATGCAGAGGACAAATTTTGAAAGTTGATAAGACTTTTGGAAAAAATACCCTGGGGGTCTGTCCTGGATGGACAAAAAAGCCTCAAAATGGCTCTGAACCAGACAATGAGGCAGAAGCTAGTAGATCTGCTTCTTTGGGCTTGCCTGGACATGTTTCAGAGCCAGGATGAGCCAGGTGGGCGTGCTTTTGGCCACGTTTGGGAAGGCGGCTTTCTATAGGTTGCAATACCAGGGTTTACCCCTAGACCTGTGTTGCTCCGGGCCATTATTGTCTCAGGAAACCTATAAATATCAGCCCGAAGGGCCAGAGCTTTGTCTTGCCATTGTCCACGCTCTGGAAGGAACCACAAGCTTCGCTTGGAAGCTGAACTGTGTTCCAGTTTACCCAGACAAGACAGCAAAGACCCCTCGCTATTCTCAGCGTTGTAAAGCCCAGAGGACAGATTCTTGCCGGGCCGAGAGGCGAAACCCCAGAGGAGCCGAGTCCCCGGGACAGTTTCGTTTGATTGGAGCAAGGAGCGAGCGCTGCTGCAAAAGGATCACAGCCAAGAAACCTCCTCTCTACAAAGCTTTTAGCTACAAACCCTTTGGGAGCAAATCCTGTCTCAGCAATAAGCTGCAGACCCCAACGGAAAGTGAAACTCTGCTCCTGCAGCTTCCACGTGCATCTATTGCAGGTCTGCTGCCCTGGGGAGTTCTGGGTTTCCCCCACCCCGTTGTGGGCAACCGCCGGCTTCATTGCCGAGGTTTCTTCTCTTTACAGTTTAAAGTGCTGTTTGTTGTTTCTGGATTTTTGTGCATGTTGTTTAAATTGTTATTTGTTCCTGCTGGTGAGGTATCTGTTCCACGACCGAAACCCCTCGAACCTGCAAACAGGTTTTCTTTAATATTTTTTGTGGGATTTTTGTGATTTAAAAAATTAATTTTTTTAATTAATCGCTCCATTTATTGAACATTAATTTATCCTTTTATAGACCAAAACAGGGTCACATAGAAAAAACAGGTAATTTTCAGAAGCAAGAAAGGTAGCTTTGACAGCATCGCTAAACTCTATCTTCATCGGCCCTTTAAACTTGAACTGGCACCCACGTTCAAAACCACCTCCACCAGGAACCTTGTCTTTGTTAAGCTCACCTTGTGGTATCTATCAGCAAAGTATTTTATGAAGATTTTCAAAAGGTATTCTGGCAAGTCATTGAATATCATTTTGACACTACAGTGGTCTGGTTCCCCAGTACAAATATTCAGCTCACCTCAGTACCTTAAATATATCCCATCCTAAGAAACAGAAAGCTTTCCTTCTGACAGCCTATGATACAGAGAAAATTTGTTGAAAAGTGACTTTAAATGATATCTGTTAAGATGACCAGAATCAAAACACTATTTTCACCAGCCAATCACTCCCACTGAACGCTGAGTGTATGTAGCATGCAGCAGAATCAGAGCCCCTACGTTTTTGGGTTTTTTTTTGTTGTTTTGGGGTTTGTGGTTTTGTGGGGTTTTTTGTTTGTTTTGTTTTGTGTGGTTTTTTCAGTGCCACACCAATGTATGTATTAAAAGGGTTTGGCACATGGCAGTCACCACCCACCACACAAACAAATCCACATCAGAATTTCCTCTATCATCACTCTCCTTCAGTTTACACAGTGAGCAAACAATTCCAAAGATAGCCCAAAGGCATTTCCATGAGGTTCTGCTGGGAATAACCACAGCAGGGAACCCTGTCACAAAGGCGACCACAGCAGCTTTCTGCTTCAGACACACTGGTGCCAGGGGCCAGTCACCCAAATACAGTCCAGACCTTCACAGGCACTGAAGTTCTGTTCCACATTACTGTCTCCAGAAAGAGCCTGAAACTCTGTTAATTCTGAACTACAAAACAGTTAGGAGTTAGGAAATTCAATTCGATACCCAAACTCATCTTGAGCAGGCTATATCAGAGACTTCTAGACAAGGGAGGAAAAAACAAAATCAGTAAGTAGTATGCTGAAAAATAGCTTCTAGTCCTGACAAGCTGTCCCTCAGCTCTTCCATTTCCTATCAGTTTTCCCCTTCTAAGCAACATGCCATTCAGGGGCTGGCAGCAGCTCCTGGGATAATGGAGCAAAGAGAGGAATCTTCCTGCACTAGGAATAAAATAGGATGCATTTCCTTGCCTCACATCCTCTTGTCATCTGACATTTCATCACCCTTTCGCCCATTAGAAGAAAACTACCATATCCACTTTCCTTTGGGACACTGTACACAAAACCATGTGGTACTTAAATCTAGGAGCCTGATTCAGACCAACAAAAAAGGAACCTCAGGACAGGGCAAGAAGTTATTGCAGCACTCAAAGAATTCAGGCTGCTGGGCTAGTCTAATAAGCACAGCTTTATCACAGATAAGCAATACTAAGAGCTGTTAGCAGCAAAGGGACTCCATCAGATGATCTGTAAAATTCCACTAGGAAGTTGCTCAAAGAGGATTTTGTCACATTACCAGTATGTCCACAGTCCATGAACATGGCATAATTAGAACACCTTTTAAACCTCAGGATTTATTCTAAAGGGAAAGAGATCACATTAAAAGGCTTCCATTATAAACACATACAAACACCACTTCATCAGTGTGAGATGTTTGTATGATGACATTTGATGACAGCTCTTGGGATCTTTCAAGTCTGCAGGGCTGTAGAACTCCAAAATATATTGCATCTCCTTGGCTGGAGATATAATGCAGGTAGTGTATTAATATGTAAGATCCATGTGCCACATGTATACAGAAAAATGAGTTTCAGATGTAAGCTTCCAGCTTCTCAGAAGTTGTAATATTAAAAAACCAGAAGAGACATTTCATTGTAGAAACAAACATGCTGATTACAGGCTGCTACAACCTGCAGTCCCTCACATTTTCCACCACACTCTGTTGAACTAGAATTACAAAATTATTCAGACAAAAATACTTGTTGAACAACTGTTTCAGACCATGACTGAGAGTGGGTTTTTTGATTTTCTGTTCCAGGAAGGATTCCTTTCCCCAGATACTGTTTTCAAACTCAAATCTACAATTACTTTCCCTGAGCACTTTCAGACCTGGCACTGATGCACCATTCCATGACTGAAGCTTGTGTTTGTCTGCCTGCAGTAAAAAAAAATGCCAACTTGTTTCAGCAGAGTCAGTTTTCTGCTTTTCGAAGCAAGACACAAAACTACGTGGTGAAAATATCTTCTCCTCAAGCTGAATTAAAATAGTGGGGAGAAAAAGGAAAGGAAAAAAAGGAATGTTGCCTGTAATGATTTCACCTTCAGTTTTCACTGAAGCCAATGCCTTGAGAGAAGAAGCCTTTCTAAGCAGCAAAAGCTGCTGTTTTGCCTGTGGACTGAAAGGAGCGAGAGGAATAACTCAACATGCTGACCAAAGGACTTCAAGTGGCAGGCTGCTATTTCATTTACAGGATAAGGTATGCCTGCCTACACAGAGGGCATTTGTCAACAAGTATTTCTCAGCAGAAGAGATGTATCACAGATGCATCATGCTAGGAATAATTTTTTAAAAATTAAATAGGAAATATGTCTTTATGAGGAAGATTGCAATGAGAATGCATCCTAGAGAAGATCTGTAAACATTTGTTTGTGCTACATCCTTTCCTTCACATTGGGAAAAAAAAAAAAAAAAGGGATAACTACCAAAACAGGAGGCAGCTATCTATAGAAGCTGAAACCAGTATTCAACTGCTGCTTATGCTGCTTCAGCCATGCACTGTAAGGGCTTCTCTTGGCAATGGAGCATAGCCTGCAGCTTCAATGCTTCACATCTGAGGTATAACTTTATTCAAGCATACATTGTTGAATGCATCCATACAGGCTTATTTGGGGTGCTAGTGAATAGAATAGAATAGAATAGAATAGAATAGAATAGAATAGAATAGACCAGGTTGGAAGAGACCATTAAGATCATCGAGTCCAACCTCTCATCCAACACTATCTAATCAACTAAACCATGGCACCAAGCACCCCATCCAGTCTCTTCCTAAACACCTCCAGTGATGGTGACTCCACCACCTTCCTGGGCAGCCCATTCCAATGGCAAATAACTTTTTCTATGAATAACTTCTTCCTAACATCCAGCCTAAACCTCCCCTGGCACAGTTTGAGACTGTGTCCTCTTGTTCTGGTGCTGGTTGCCTAGGCAATCCCCACCTGGCTACAACATCCCTTCAGGTAGTTGTAGACAGCAAGGTCTCCCCTGAGCCTCCTCTTCTCCAGGCTAAGCAACCCCAGCTCCCTCAGCCTCTCCTCATAGGGCTTGTGTTCCACCTCTCTCACCAGCTTTGTTGCCCTTCTCTGGACACATTCCAGCAAGTCAACATCTTTCCTAAACTGAGGGGCCCAGAACTACACACAGGACTCAAGGTGTGGCCTAACCAGTTCTGAGTACAGGGGCAGAATGACTTCCTTGCTCCTGCTGGCCACACTATTTCTGATACAGGCCAGGATACCATTTGCCTTCTTGGCTGCCTGGGCACACTGCAGGCTCATGTTCAGCCTACTGTCAACCAGTACCCCCAGGTCCCTTTCTGCCTGGCTGCTCTCCAGCCACTCTGACCCCAGCCTGTAGCACTGCACGGGGTCATTGTGGTCAATGTGTAGAACCCAGCACTTAGACATGTTGAATCTCATGCAGTTGGACTCTGCCCATTTGTCCAGCCTATCAGGGTCCCTCTGCAGCACTCTCCTACCCTCTAACAGATCAACACTTGCCCCTAGCTTGCTGTCATCTGCAAACTTACTGATGATGGACTCAATCCTCTCCTCCAAATCATCAATGAAGATATTGAACAGGATGGGGCCCAGCACTGATCCCTGGGGGACACCACTAGTGACTGGCCTCCAGCTGGATGTGGCACCATTCACCACCACTCTCTGGGCTCGGCCCTCCAGCCAGTTCCTAACCCAACACAGTGTGATCCTGTCCAAGCCACAAGCTGACAGCTTGGCCAGGAGTTTGATGTGGGGGATGGTGTCAAAGGCCTTGCTGAAGTCCAGGTAGACTATATAGACTACTATAGGCTCTGCACAGGCAAATAGAAGCGGCTTCCAGGTCACAAGCCCTGGTCCTCATGGGGGATTTCAACCACCCTGACATCTGTTGGAGGGACAACACAGCAAGGCATCAGCAATCCAGGATGTTCCTGGACTGCATAGAAGACAACTTCCTCCTCCAAATGGTAGAGGAACCAACAAGAAAAGGTGCTACGCTGGACCTTGTTCTCACCAACAGGGAAGGGCTGGTAACAAATGTGAGGCTCAGAGACGGCCTTGGCTGCAGTGACCATGAAGCAGTTGAATTTAATATCCTCAGGGCAATCAGGAGGACATATTCTAAGCTTATGACCCTAGACTTTAGGCGTGCAGACTTCGATCGCTGCAGGGATCTGCTAGCCAAAGTGTCGTGGGATGAAGCCCTGGAGGGAAGAGGGACCCAGGACAGCTGGTCAGTATTCAAGGACCACCTCCTCTGTGTCCAGGAGCTATGTATACCTATAAGGAGAAAAGCAGGAAGGAATGCTAGGAGGCCTGCCTGGATGAACAAGGAGCTGCTGGACACACTATCACTTAAAAAGAAACTCTACAGGAAGTGGAAGGAAGGACAGATAGAACAGGGGGTATATAAGGAAGCTGCCCGAGCAGCAAGAGGCCTGGTTAGGAAAGCCAAAGCAGAGTTTGAACTGAATCTAGCCAGGGGGTTAAAGGGAACACTAAGAATTTCTATAGGTATATTAATGGCAAGAAGAAGACTAGGGAAGGTGTGGGCCCCCTCAGAAAGGAAACTGGTGAATTAGTCACTAGTGATGTGGAAAAGGCTGAGGTACTCAATCACTTCTTTACCTCAGTCTTCACTGCAAGGGCCTCCAGCCACACTCCTGGTGTCATGGCAGACGATGCCAGGGCCGGGGAGGAAGAACTGCCCATCATAAGTGAAGCTCAGGTTCGTGATCACCTGAAGAACCTGAAAGTCTTCAAGTCCATGGGACCCGACGGGATACACCCACGGGTGCTGAGAGAACTGGCAGATGAGGTTGCCAAGCCCCTCTCTATTATATTCCAGAAGTCATGGCAGACTGGGGAAGTCCCCACAGACTGGAAAAGGGGAAACATTACTCCCATTTTCAAAAAGGGCAAGAAGGAGGAACCAGGGAACTACAGGCCTGTCAGTCTCACCTCTGTGCCCGGAAAGATCATGGAGCAGATCCTCCTGGAGGCACTAATGACTCAGAAGAATAGTGAAGAGGTGATTGGGAATAGTCAGCATGGCTTTGCCAAGGGCAAATCCTGCCTGACAAACCTGGTGGCCTTCTATGATCAAGTGACAGCATTAATAGATGAGGGGCGAGCAACTGATGTCGTTTACCTGGACTTGAGCAAAGCCTTCGACACTGTCCCGCACCACCTCCTGGTCTCCAAGCTGGCGACACATGGGTTTGATGGATGGACCACTAGATGGATAAAGAATTGGCTTGATGGCCGCACCCAAAGAGTGGCTGTCAACGGGTCCATGTCCCAGTGGAGGCCAGTGACAAGCGGAGTCCCTCAGGGATCAGTCCTGGGACCTGTCTTGTTCAACATCTTTGTGGGTGACATGGACAGTGGCATCGAGTGCACCCTCAGCAAGTTTGCTGATGACACCAAGCTGTGTGGTGCAGTGGACACCCTGGAGGGAAGGGATGCCATCCAGAGGGACCTGGACAGGCTGGAGAGGTGGGCACAAGCCAACCTCCTGAGCTTCAACAAGACCGAGTGCAGGGTCCTGCATCTGGGTCGAGGCAATCCCAGGCACAAATACAGGCTGGGCAGTGACTGGCTGGAGAGCAGCCCTGAGGAGAGAGACTTGGGGGTGCTGGTGGACGAGAAGCTCGACATGAGCTCTCAATGTGCGCTTGCAGCCCGGAAAGCCAATCAGATCCTGGGCTGCATCAGGAGAAGTGTGACCAGCAGGTCAAGGGAGGTGCTTCTCCCCCTCTACTCAGCTCTGGTGAGACCCCACCTGGAGTACTGCGTCCAGTTCTGGAGCCCATATTACAGGAGAGATGTGGACGTGCTGGAGCGTGTCCAGAGAAGGGCCACAAGGATGATCAGAGGGCTGGAGCACCTCTCCTATGAGGACAGACTGAAGGAGTTGGAGCTGTTCAGTCTGGAGAAGAGAAGGCTCCGAGGTGACCTCATTGTGGCTTTCCAGTATCTGAAGGGGGCCTACAGGAAGGCTGGGGAGGGACTTCTCAGGATCTCAGGTAGTGATAGGACTAGGGGGAATGGAATGAAGCTGGAAATGGGGAGATTCAGGCTAGATGTGAGGAAGAAGTTCTTTACCATGAGAGTGGTGAAGCCCTGGAATGGGTTGTGCAGGGAGGTGGTTGAGGCCCAGTCCCTGGAGGTGTTTAAGACCAGGCTGGACGAGGCTCTGGCCAGCGTGATCTAGTGTAGGGTGTCCCTGCCCATGGCAGGGGTTGGAACTAGATGATCCTTGTGGTCCCTTCCAACCCTGACTGATTCTATGATTCTATGATTCTATATCCACAGCCTTCCCCACATCCACCAGGCAGGTCACCTGATCATAGAAGGAGATCAGGTTGGTCAGGCAGGACCTGCCCTTCCTGAATCCATGCTGGCTGGGCCTGAACCCTTGGCCATCCTGTAAGTGCTGTGTGATTGCAGTGAAGATGACCTGTTCCATAATCTTGCCTGGCACTGAGGTCAGGCTGACAGGCCTGTAATTCCCTGGATCACCCTTCCAGCCCTTCTTGTGGATGGGCATCATGTTGGCTTCCAGTCATCTGGGACCTCTCCAGTGAGCCAGGACTGTTGAAAAATTATGGAGAGTGGCTTGGCCAGCTCATCTGCCAGCTCTCTCAGCACCCTAGGATGGATCCCATCTGGTC
Source organism: Picus viridis (assembly GCA_033816785.1). Classification (NCBI taxonomy): domain Eukaryota; kingdom Metazoa; phylum Chordata; class Aves; order Piciformes; family Picidae; genus Picus; species Picus viridis. The sequence goes on from CM066566.1 coordinate 32,445,836, forward strand.
CCATGCACTTGTGGGGATCCAATCTGCTAAGGAGGTCTCTAACCACTTCCTCCTGGATCACAGGGGAACTATACTGCTCCCTGACTCCATCTGCCAGCTCAGGAGGCCAGTTGTCCAGAAGACCACCTATCCTGACATTAAAATTTGAGGCAAAGAAGGTGTTAAGTACCTCTGCCTTTTCCTCATCTTTTGTTACTATGTTCCCCTCCTTACCCAGTAAGGAGTGGAGGTTGTACTTGCCCCTCCTCTTGCCATTAATATATTTATAGAAGGATTTTTGTTGTCCTTCACAGCAGAGGCCACCCTAAGTTCTAAATGTGCTTTTGCCTCTCCAATTATTTTCCTACAAGACCTAGCAACATCCTTAAACATTCCATGGGTCATCTCACCTTTCTTCCAAAGATAATACACCCTCTTTTTTCCCCTTAATTCACCCAGAAGTTCATTGCCCATCCAGGCTGGCCATCTGCCCCAGCGGCTCAGCTTCCAGCACATTGGCACAGCCTGTTCCTGTGCCTTCAAGAGTTCTTCCTTGAAGCAGGTCCAGCCCTTCTGGACCCCTTTGTTTTTAAGGGCTGTTTCCCAAAGTACCTTCTGAGTTAGTTCCTTAAGTAACCGAAAGTCTGCCCTCTGGAAGTCCAGAATAGAGGCTTTGTTGCTGCCCCTCTTAGCTTGAGTGCATGTTGAAAACTCAATTATCTCATGGTCACTGGACCCCAGACAGCCTCCAACCACCATCATCATCCACCCGCCCACCTCTTTTTGTAAAAAGGAGGTCAAGCACAGCCTTACCCCTGGTAGGCTCACGCAGCACCTGGGATAAGAAGCTGTCCACCATACACACTAAAAACCTTCTAGACTGCCTCCTCTCTGCTGTGTTGAGTTCTCAGCAGATATCAAGCAGGTTGAAGTCGCCCATGAGAACAAGGTCAGGTGATCTTGAGACAGCCTCTAGCTGCCTATAGAATAATTCATCAACTTCTTCATCCTGGTTGGGTGGCCTATAACAGATTCCAACCAGGATATCAGCCTTGTTGGTCTTCCCACTAATTTTCATCCACAGGCACTCAACCTGATCATCCTTGATCTCTAGTTCCATGGGATCTAGTGCCTCCCTGATGTACAGGGCCACCCCTCCACCCCTTCTTCCTTGCTTGTCTCTCCTGAAGAGCCTGTAGCCATCAATTGCAGTGCTCCAGTCATGTGAGTCGTCCCACCACATTTCTGTGATGGCAACTACATCATAACTTTTCTGCTGTAACAAGGCTTCCAGCTCCTCTTGTTTGTTACCCATGCTTTGTGCATTAGTGTACATGCATTTCAGCTGGGCTGCTGGTTTCAACCCTGACTCCAGCTTACCATCCCCAGTCTCCTGTCTGGGGGGACTGGTTTACAGCCCCTTCCCCCTTTGAATCTAGTTTAAAGCCCTGTCAATGAGACCTGCCAACTCCCTTCCTAGAACCTAGGCCATTCTCATGTGCTAAGATCTTTCTCCTCCTCTGGGACAGATGTACTCCATCTGTTGCTAGATGACCTGGTTCCATAGAAAGTTCTCCAAGATCAAAAAAACCAAAATTCTTTTGATTGCACCAGCCTCTGAGACACTTGTTACTTACAGCTGCTGTCCTGTTCCTTTTGGTATTCCTTCCTGCAACTAAGGGTATTGATGAAAAAATTATCTGTACCCCTAACTTCTCAACCAGTTCTCCCAGAGCCTTGAAGTCCTTTTTGATTGCCTTGGGAGCTCTGGTTGCAACACCATCATTCCCTAACTGCATAACTATTAAGGGATAGTAATCAGAGGGCTGTACCAGACTAGGCAGCCTTCTGGTAACATCCCTGACCCAAGCCCCAGGGAGGCAGCAGACTTCCCTGTGGGAAGGATCTGGCCGACATATGGGACCCTCTGTTCCCCTCAGGAGGGAATCACCAATAACAATAACCCTCCTCTTTTTTTTCAGGGAACAAGTCCTGATGTTGGGGATAGGCTGTTTTGCCTTAGGCAACACCTCAGATGGTGTGTCTTCTGCCATTAGAATCACCTCATCCTCAACTTCCAGTGCCCCATATTTGTTTTGCAAGGGCAGCAGGGAAGGTGAGAGGAGGCATAGGGGTTTTACTTTATGTCTGCTAAGAGGAACCTGTACTCATTCCCCGCTGCTTTTTAGGTCACCTGCCTCTGCTAGGGGAGCCTGCAGAACCTGGTTACTCAAGTTCAACTCCCTTTTACATTCCCTTACAGTCCTAAGTCTAGTAACTTCCTCCTTCAATTCAGCTACTAGGTTAAGCAGATAGTCGATCTGCTCACACCTAATGCAGGTGTTGTCTCCACTACCCTCCATTTCAAGTGTCAGGCTCCAGCACTCTCTGCAGCCAGTTGCCTGGACACCTACCTGCTTATGTTCGACCTCTGTCTGGGAATCAAGTCACCCAACTTATTGCACATTGGTTCAATTTGCAGAGGTTTTGACACTTGCAAACTGAATCTTGTCTGAGGAAATCAAGCCAGATGCACACCAGGCATGCGTGGTTCCTTAGGGAATTTTAAGGGTCCAAGTCAACAGCCTTTTAGCCAGTAATGCACCATTTGTGTGGTAGAGGCATTTCATTCAGAGACTATGCTAAATCTCATCCAGAGTAAAAAAATCTCCAAGCCACATATACAGTGGGGGCCTATAAATGGGGCCCTCAACAACAACTGTTTTTATTTACTCCTATGCTTTGAGTAACTCAGTATGTGAAATGTGTAGACCCTCCCAGGACAAGACAGGGCACTAGATCCCTTACCTGACTCTTTCTTCTTCAGTTCTTTTAAGCTCTGCATCCCGTTGCAGTACCTTCATTATTGCCTCTTGCTCCTCCTGTGTTAGGAAGCTTAAGTCAAGCATCTTGTTATGTTTGTAGAGTGTAGAGGGCAAAGTGCCCAGGAAGTTCTTAAATCCTGCTGAGGAGGGTCTTGCAGTCTGCTTTAAATATACATAAAAAGATAAGTCTTTTCCAGCAGGTTCTGAGAAGGTTGGGCCAGGTTATAGTCAGTGATTTAAAGAGCCCCAAATGTTGCTTTTTTAGCAGTATGGTATGTGCATGCTTCTCTAGATGAGAGACTTTTGGGAAAGCATTGCATTCCTTCTTGCCATGGTAAGAGTGTCTTCTCAGATTTTCTCAGCTCTGCTTCCTGGAGTAACAGTTCAGTGACCCAGCACATCCAGTGTTCAAGAATAAACAAAACATACCCTAAAAAGAGACAAGGAAGAACAAGCTGTAATTTCAGGGATATAGATTATGTATGCAGTTTTAATTAAAAGAAACAAGTTTTTCAGTGTGATTTATCTACTTTGTGAAGTTCAAACAGTCACTTAGAGTCAAACCTGTTTTACAGGCCTCCTAAACAAGGGGGCCATGAAAATATATTCATTTCCAATATGACAACTCTCACTCTGAAACACAGAGCCAAATGTCATTCAAATGACAACATTTTAAAATGAGTGCATTTTGAATTGTTCCTTAAATCAGCATAACAATTTGGAGTAGAGGGTGGAAAGAAAAAAAACCCAACCAAGAAAATAAGCCATGAACACTTATCACATTAATTTAAAGTTTAAAACAACAGTGCAGTCACAGGTTGACATTATATTCAAGAACACACAAGATATCTGTGTCTGCCTTTCATACAGAGATAGACAAGAGTTAAGTGTCTCAGAAGAAAAATTCACTGCTACTTGCAGCTCTGATTCCTAGCAAAGCAGTGGACAGAGTGAGGTAGCCCATTGTGCATCAATGGTGTTCACCTTCTGTCAGCACTGCTTTAGATCAAGACCATGAACTCACTTGGCAAGGGCTAGAAATTGGATTTTAGTTGGATTTTGTTTACTTAAAGAAAGATTGTCTGAATGCCACGAACGGAAGACTTTAAAAAACAAAAACACCAAACCACCACCAACCACCCAACACCACAAACCACCAAACCACACCCAACCAGTTACGCTAAAGCGCATGAGCTTGCCAGGCTGGTTTACATGTTAGCACATTTCTAGGACACCATTTTTTGGTCAAGTCACCAATCCAACAAAACAAAAAGACCCATCCCATTAGGAAAAGTCATTGAACTTTTGGACCCCACTGCACTCCTACCAAACTGTGTGCCTTGCCCTCCACACCTGTCTTCCTACTCCAAGTCTTCAAAGACTCCTTTCCCCTTCCAGGGGATCAGAAAGGCAGCCCTAAGGGAAACCCCTGAGGAAATAATCAGAACCCTGCCAACAATTTGCTGCAGTGAGCTGAGAGAAGGCTGTAAATGTCAGAGTAATTTTTGTGCTCCAATTCAAGACTAGGGAGTGTGTTTACAAATTGGTACAATGTCTCTTCCTTCAGGACTTCATGTTCCTTCTGTAACAAAAATGTCTATGTTTATAAGAGCGTCTCACATGGTACTCAGACTAAAAACAACAGGTTTAAGAGCTTATTTCCTCAGAATCCCCTCAAATGGGAACTCTGTAACAGACTTTTAACCAAAATAGTCTTTCCCCCAAAACACATGTCACTCCTCACTGAAACCAGTAAACCTTTTAAACATTCTAGAAGTTGCTGGATGGAGTGAGTCAGAACTGCCAAGTTGTTTTGACTAGTTACCTTAAGGCCAAGAGGAAGGTAACCATTCATTTGAATCATTTCCCTTTCTTTTGTTCTAGCCCCTGCTTTGGGAAGTCGTTATCTATGGTCACCACAGGCTGCAATACAACTTAGTTCCCAAGATAAAAATACAACTTTTACTCATAAAATTTTACCAGTAATAGTATATAATTATGTCAGGAATACAATCCTATGTATTCAAATCACTATCCTGCTGTGGCAATCATAGCAATAAGTGGTGTGAGCAATCTGGCAATATAGGCTTAGAGCCTGACGTGGTGGTAGGCCATGCCCAGCATAAGTGCACAAGCAGCCAGCAGTTTAGCAAAACAGTGCTGTGCCTGCAGCATGTAACTAAAGCAAGGTACTGGTAGCTATAAACACAGAGAGTTATCTGGGAATAACAGGACGCACACCTGCATCAACCACCTCGCGTGTCATTAGTAGTTTGACCAATAATCTATAATGGTGCGATGTGTGGTCACTTGTGGGGAACCAATGGAGCTATGCCAACAATGCTCTCTGAGTCTATATAAGCTGTAGAGGTTCCCTTAATAAACAAACAATACTAGATCATATTGGTCGTCCGTATTGACTCCATTCTCCATCACCAACATCCTACAGAACATATGGAATACACGTGAAAAAAATATCTACATAACCATCTTGAGTATATGGAATTAGTAGTCATGTGGTAACACGAACCTCACTGCTTTATCCAAACCAAACTGCATTTATATGCAATAATTTAAAATACTGATTTGCCTCTGCCTTTTATAGGCCATGATTCCAGAGAGCTATGCATTTACAAGGCAATTTCAGCTGCTAATGACAAACCTCTTCTTCTAAAAAAAAAAAAAACCAACCAAACAACAACCTCAGAGGAATAAACAGGTGTGTGGGGGTCAGTAGTATCTGGTCTAAAGTCTCTTAGTGCCTCAGGGTTACAGCACCATGGATGTCATAAAGCCAGAGAAAACTAAATAAATATATTTAATTTAAATGTAAGCCTCAGAAGTGATAAACCTGGTGAGAGACAGAAGAGTAGCAGATGTTGTTATTGGACAGATCTCTTTATTAGGCAGTGACTACCACAACCCTTTAGGTCTGTGTGTGCTTGCCTTAGGCCCTCGCAGACTGGCACTGTGATCTGACGGGCAGGTTGGTGACATTGTACTGATCTAATGAGCACTAGAATCACGCAACAAGTCATTGTGCTCACTCCCTGGTCACAGAGTCCAACCAGGAGATTAAAACCAGGTAGTAGCACCGGCACTAGTCAAGGGAGAGCTTCATCTAAAAATAATACTATTTCTTACAGATGTGGAAAGCAGCTGCAGCCAAGTTAATGAGTAACACTTTGACTACCCCAATACCCAGCAATATTTTGCATGTGGTTATGTTTGGTTGCCATATATCTGCTCCATGATTCTCGTTGCGATTTCTTTCTGTGAGGTTGCTGTAACAGTATCTCAAACAACCTGCCAACTTTACTTGTATTTTGAAAATTAAAGTTTTAAGATTAAGCAGAAGTAAAGAGTGCTTACTGTAAGGCTACCAACAAACATAACAGTCTTAATTTGTTGAGGATCTACAACACCACTCCATCTTACAAATAGCTATGGACCTGTGTTTTGACAATCATATGGAAACTCTTCACACCATCTGGTACATCAGTCAACATCCACAGCGCTAAGCCAAAGCCCTGGAGGCTGACTGGATGGCGTGTGTGCTACTGCCCACAGGCTTATGTTGAAACCACAAAACCTGGACACCTCTGAACTGGAATTATCAAGGATTTTTCCATGTAAATCAGGTGACTCTCTTGCCTCAGATCAATCAAGAAAGCTGTTTTAAGAATGGTATCTTACCATGTCTTTGTGTTTAAAGAAGGGAAGAAGTGCTATACTATTAGGTTCATTTAGAAATCTAAAGAAAGAAAAAAAAAAAAGTTGGACAGCATTTACAAAACCAATTGGATGCTTTATCAAAGTCTTGCAATATATAAACTAATAAAACTAGTTCCCTAAATCAGCCTTCCCCAAAAGAACAGTTTGCAAGGGCTGAGCATACCATCATTCCATAGAGCAGTTTCTGCAACTCAGGTTGCACTTCCATCTTGTTTACAATCAACTGCAAGATACCACCATCATTTAGGCCGGAAAATACCCTTAAGAACCTCAAGTCCAACCATTAACCTACCACTACCAAGTCTGCTGCTAAACCATATGCCTTAGCACCACACCTGTCTTTTAAGTACCTCCAGGAATGGCAATTCCACCTCTTCCCTGGACAACCTGTTCCAGGGCTTGACAACCCTTTCAGTGAAGAAATTTTTGTTATGTCCAACCTAAACCTCCCAGCACAATTTGATATTTCTTCTTGTCCTATAACTTGTCACTTCAGAGAACGAACCAAACACCACCTTACTACAACCTCTTTTCAGGTAGCTGTAGAGAGTGATGAAGTTTCCTTTCTGCTTCTTTTTCTTCAGGCTGAACAACCCCAGTTCCCTTATCTGCTTCTCACAGGACTTGTTCTCTATACCCTTTAGCAGCTCTGTTACTCTTCTATCCTGGCAGGCTCTTGACTGTTTTATTCCCCACCTCCACCCCCTCCTGGTAGATACCATACAGTATGGTTCCACAGTTCACAAGGTTGTATTTTGCAGTGTTTACCATACATATTATGTCTGCCTTAACTGGAGCACATTACCATCCTGGCTCTCAGAGGAGAATCCTACATGACTTTTTTCTGACAGTCCACTTGCACACATCCTGTATTCAGTTTTACATGGTATCATATTGTTTTTCTTCCCACTTTATGATCTAAAGCTTCCCCAGTCTTAAGCTGTACATCTGAGGCTCTTTATGTTCCTTTGCAAAGCTAACAACAGTGATTCAGTCAAGGCATGCCCAATTACCTGAAAAACCAGCTTTATTGTTTGTTGGTTAGCTGCTTATCACTGGATAAAGCAGCTAAACAACAACCAACCAACCCACCACAAATAAAACCCAGCAATAGTCAGTTGGGTTTCCCCCACCTCCCTTTAATGTCTATCACTCATATAGTGCAAATTGGATCATTTTTCACTGTGATACCAAGTCTTTAGTCACAGAAACCATGCCAGTCACAAACTGAAACAAGAGTAGTTTTTAGTCTGCAGAAGCAAGAAGAAACCTCTTTCTGTGTGTAGTATACCTGGTCAACCTCATGAGACCTGTTGACAAAAGCCACTGCAAGGCTGGCTCTCTGCACAAGACAGCACTGATTCCAAGCACAGAAGGTAAAAAGTGGTGGCACCTGTCATAACACCTCAGGCTAATTTAAAAATAATAATTAACCAACAAACAAAATCAATCAATCAAATCAACACCTTTCTCCAAGTCACCCACTTCTGCCACTCCAAGCTCAATTCTTTTGACCTATTTTTTTGACATTTTTTTTTCTCTCTCTCTTAAAAGCCCCTATTTATTGAACAAAAAGTTGGGAGTTCTCAGCAGTTTCTTTGGCGCCCCCGCAGGTTCAGTGGGACGTTTGCCAGGAAAGTTTTCAGACCCGAGCTTCAAATAGGACTGAAAAATTCATATCAGACTGATTAAATCATGTAATCAGCAGAAATACCACGTTGACTGGTTTCTGGAGAAAGGCTGTCATGTGCTGTTGGCTAACATTTGTAAGTCTCACGATATTTGGCCTTTTTTTAACACCCTTAAACCTTAAATTCAAGTGAAACCATACCAAAAAGTCCCCTTTCATAAAAAGCTTCTGATCCCTGTAATAAACAGGAATCTGAAATTATGTTTTGTATAACTCATTGTGAAAGAAACTGAAAACAGATCCAAAGAGTAGTTTCCACACACATTAGGTCACTCACAAATTCCAAATGCTTTAGGCTAAGCACTCATCCAAAAATTTGATCAATTTCTCAAAACCTCTCAGGCAGTTATACACCTCAATTCCTTTAAGGAAGACTTTACAGTTTTCTAGAACAGAAGTCATAATAGAATGACAACCTCTTCCTACGGTGCACAAACTTGTTTACCCTATAGGAGAAAGCAGCAGTTGGGGCAAACGAAGCTCTCTAAGTACAAAAGGAGAATATTAATTCAAATACTACATTCCAAATATCATGAGACACCACATTAGGAGCTACTACATGCATAGTTTAGATTTTAAGGCTTTTATGCAGTGTATACATATGAGATGCAATAAGGGAGAGGCAAGGAAGAGGTTGGTGTAGTTTGCCATGGCTGACATGAAGTTCATGACAGGATCAGAAAACAAACAGCAAAGCCCAGGAGTCAGCTGTTCCATCCAAATCAATGATATTTCCTGTTGCATGCAAAAAACTAACTCATTCAAGTGATCCTTGCACAGTAGAGCTAAGCTGCTAGAATTTTACTCCAAAGAATCTCTTGCAGGCAAGATCTTCTAGAAGCGGCAGAAAGTGACAATAAATTCCACACTGCGGGCTGCTTTTACATCCATTTTCCCAGCTCCTTCAGCTGAACCTGCAGGCCAGGCTGATCATCATTGCATAAAGCATTCATTCACTTACAAGTAACCTCTTTCCTCTTAAAAATGAGAGTTTGGGTTTATGCATTTGAATGCCGTGTATTTTCCTAACTATTTCTCCAGTGATATCCTCATTGCTAACACAGATATGTCATGAGTTGGAAGCCAAAACCTAAGGCAACAGGAAGCTGAGGAAGACAGATAAATGAAATTGTGTAACATAACAATTTGTATCTGCAGAGAAACTCATTCTCAGAAGAGAAGTAATTAAGTTTGGCCTACAACCATGCTTAGGAAATAATAAACCTTTGTTTTGAAGCAAGGAATCCTGACCAAGAGCAATAACAGCTCCACAGAATTGGCCACTGCCACTCTGAAAGGTCACATTAGGCAGTAATGGTACCTCTGAGTTCTACAAGCTACAGCTTTATAAATAAATCATCACAGTCTCCTAAAAAGATTTAATTCCCCACTGACATGTCAAGCAACACAGTCACAGGCAGTTCAGCACCATCCTAGGCTTCAAGAAAATAATTTCTCTGTAGATATGAGGCAAATCACATGAAGAGACGGCAGCTAATGAAGCCAAATGCCAGTGCTGGCACAAGTCCAAATAGTTTAAGATTCTCATCAACATATTTGTGCAGAAAATCAGAGGATTATGGATTTCAGTTTGAGCAGTGGAGAAAGAAAGGCTGCTAACACCCTAGAGAAGCTTAAGTCATCATTCGAGAGTTTTAGCCATTGTTGTTGGCAACGGTAAGGACCTGACCTTCAAGCAAACACAAGAAGGCCTGTTGTCATTTTAATTCTTCATGGGGCAGAAAGGGAGAGATCATTAAGTCAGATATGTGTATCTGTAGCCAATCCAGCTGCTCTTTTTCAAGGGGTGTTATCAGAGCACATTCAAAATGGTGATGGTTACGTGCACACAGCTTATCTCCAAAAGTCCCAGTGATTAACCAAGAGAATAGCATTTGCCAACATGTAGGATGTAGAGAAATTAGCTAGCTGATTGTGGGGAGTGTTGGAGGAACAGGAACTTCTGCAGAAGTGGGAGATATCTATAATAAGGCAGTATTGAACTTGCTCTTACCAACATAGCAATGCTTCATTCTATTCCAGTAGTAAATCTACATGTTCTCCTGTGCAATATTCATCACAATACAGTTGAAGGAAAGAATTTTACTTAATTATAGGATCAGATAACTGCTCAAAAAAAGCCACAATAGGAGGAGAAAAAAAGTCCTGAAAATACAATACACAACAAGTCTTGCTCACAGCACCAAAATAATCCCTTTTGTGAGTATTTTGCAGGTTAAAAACAATCTTAAAATACTCTTGCCAACAGTCTTATATAATGATCTTCAGCCAGCTAGAAGAAATGCAGCTAGAGTAATACAAGCACCTGAGAAAGACTCCACATTTCTCCAGGAACATCTGCTTTGCTGGCCCATGTGGCTCTGTCTGTGATTTAATTTACACTTGTTCGGTAAGAAGTCAAGACCTCCATCACTTTGAAGACCATACAGGCAATTATCCAGCTTTTATACAAAATTTACTTTGAGCAAGAAATAAAAATGTCAGTAACAAAAAGGATAAAAGGTAACAACTCAAAACTAGATGAGAAAAAGAATTATTTGCTTTGGTTGCAACCTAATCCCCTCTAATCACACACTTGCCCTTTCTTTCACAGGGCTTGAATATTGGCAGCACTACCTAAAAACGTCAGTCCCTCTATTATGGTATACAACCATTAGGTCAGTGTTTCAGGAGGATATGGTTTGTAGAATAAGAGGTTCATGAATTAAAGAGAAGCCTTAGAGAAAGATACCTAAGCTTTTCTTTTCCCTGTAATCTCTTATTGTCAGATTAACTACAGATGCAATGCTTGCAAGAATTTCATTCTTTTTGTTGCTAATTCTTCTCATCAAGATTTACAATACAAGGAAAATTTTTAGGGTAAGAGACATGGAATATAATTATGAAGGTGGCTCAGACCTTTAGATCTCTGAAGGAAGAGCACTGCCTATTGTGTAACAATTATTCTCATGCCCCTTTAGAGAGGGACTAGACTCCCTCCAAAAGTTGGCAGTTGGGGGTGGAGTGGTGTCCCAAGACTCAAGATCTCATTGTCACTTTCTCATTCATTGTGTCAGTATTTGGCATTAAATACACGGAGGTTCCATCCTAAGAGTGCTTTTATATCTTGTTTGAAATGGATTTAAGTAAAACACTACAACATTTAAGAAAGATTGGAAGCAAGCCTATTGCTTGGAGGGGAAATTATTTCCTGACCATATGCAGGATTATCTGATGTACTTCTGCATTTAATGGCTAACTCTTTCTGAACGTTTCCCAACGGAATTACAAGACATTCAAATCCCAGTGAGGAAGTTCCACGAGAAACAGCCAGAAGACTGCCACCCAAAAAAACCTGAAAGTCACAAAGTTCATAAAACATCTCTTAATTAGTCAAAGATGCCAATGGCTCCTTTTTATTTTATGGGACAGAAGTGCTCATGCTCTTGAGACTCGCCACCCTAAATGTACAGATTTGGTACAGAAGATAAAAGTGAGAATGGGCCACCAACACCTCCACTCTCTTCTCACAAATATTTGTTGCAGGTTAGAAAACATGCCTGCTTTACCTCTCACTTGCAGTGTTCCCCAGATAGAATGTGCTATGATAAATTATAAATATATTATATATAAATATATTAATGGCAAAAGGATGGACATGGACAACCTCCACTCCTTACTGGACACGGAGGTGAATATTGTAACAAAAGATGAGGAAAAGGCAGAGGTACTTAACACCTTCTTTGCCTCAATTTTTAATATCAGGATAGGTGGTCTTCTGGACAACTGGCCTCCTGAGCTGGCAGATGGAGTCAGGGAGCAGTATAGTTCCCCTGTAATCCAGGAGGAAGTAGTTAGAGACCTGCTCAGCCACTTGGATCCCCACAAGTCTATGGGACCGGATGGGATCCATCCTAGGTTGCTGAGAGAGCTGGCAGGTGAGCTGGCCAAGCTGCTCTCCATCATTTTTCAACAGTCCTGGCTCACTAGAGAGGTCCCAGATGACTGATGCCCATCCACAAGAAGGGCCAGAAGAAGGAGACAGGGAATTACAGACCTGACAGCAAGATTATGGAATAGGTCTCCTCACTGGAGAGGTCCCAGATGACTGGAAGCCAACGTGATGCCCATCCACAAGAAGGGCTGGAAGGGTGATCCAGGGAATTACAGGCCTGTCAGCCTGACCTCAGTGCCAGGCAAGATTATGGAACAGGTCATCTTGAGTGCAATCACACAGCACTTCCAGGATGGCCAAGGGTTCAGGCCCAGCCAGCATAGATCCAGGAAGGGCAGGTCCTGCCTGACCAACCTGATCTCATTCTATGATCGATCAGGTGACCTGCCTGGTGGATGTGGGGAAGGCTGTGGATGTAGTCTACCTGGACTTCAGCAAGGCCTTTGACACCATCCCCCATAGCAAACTCCTGGCCAAGCTGGCAGCCCATGGCTTGGACAGCAGCACTCTGTGCTGGGTTAGGAAATGGCTGGAGGGCCAAGGCCAGAGAGTGGTGGAGAATGGTGCCACATTCAGCTGGAGGCCAATCACTAGTGGTGTCCCCCAGGGATCAGTGCTGGGCTCCATCCTGTTCAATATCTTCATTGATGATCTGGATGAGGGTATTGAGTCCATCATCAGTAAATTTGTAGATGACACTAAGCTGGAGGCAAGTGTTGGTCTGTTAGAGGGTAGAAGAGCACTGCAGAGGGACCCTGACAGGCTGGACAGATGGGCAGAGTCCAATAGCATGAGATTTAACACATCCGAGTGCCGGGTTCTGCACATTGGCCACAACAACCCCATGTAGTGCTACAGGCTGTAGTCAGAGTGGCTGGAGAGTGGCCAGGCAGAAAGGGATCTGGGGGTACTGGTGGACATGAGCCTGCAGTGTGCCCAGGTGGCCAAGAAGGCCAATGGCATCCTGGCCTGCATCAGGAACAGTGTGGCCAGCAGGAGCAGGGAGGTCATTCTGCCCCTGTACTCAGCACTGGCTGGGCCACACCTTGAGTCCTGTGTGCAGTTCAGGGCCCCTCAGTTTAGGAAAAATGTTGACTTGCTGGAATGTGTCCAGAGAAGGGCAATAAAGCTTGTGAGGTGTTTGGAGCACAAGCCCTGTGAGAAGAGGCTGAGGGAGCTGGGGTTGCTTAGCCTGGAGAAGAGGAGGCTCAGGGGGAGACGTTATTGACATCTACAACTACCTGAAGGGAGGTTGTAGCCAGGTGGGGTGTGATCTTGATTGATGGGGGCAAGAGCACAAGTGGTGTTCTGCTCAGTTCCCTCAGTTGCAGGGGAGTACACTGAGGGGAACAGGAGAACCCATGCCATCAACAATTGGCTCAGGGGATGGTGCCAGCAACAGAATTTTGGGTTCTTTGATCATGGGGCTACTTTTACTGCACCCGACCTGCTGGATCCTGATGGGGTGCAATTATCTAGAAAGGGCAAGAGGGTACTAGCACTGGAGTTGGCAGCGTCTGAAGGGGGTGGGTGAGGAAATCAGTCTCTCTGAAGATGAAAGAGTGGGTCACAAATTAGGGTTAATTGAGAAATTGAGAGTCCAGCTGAAGTGCATGTACACCAATGCACGCAAGCATGGGCAACAAGCAAGAAGAACTAGAAGTCCTGGTCCACCAGGAAGACTATAATATAGTCGCCATTTCAGAAACATGGTGGGATAGCACACATGATTGGAGTGCTACACTGGGGGGTTACAGGCTCTTTAGGAGAGACAGGCGAGGGAGAAGAGGAGGAGGGGTGGCTCTGTATATTAGGGAGTCACTCTTTGCCACAGAGCTTGAAGTGGAGGATAAAAGGATTGAGAGCCTGTGGGTTAAAATCAGAGAGAGGCCTAACAAATCTGACATCCTGGTTGGAATCCGTTATAGAATATTTCATCTGCCTCCTCCTCCTGGTTGGGTGGTCTATAAGCAATTGGAGGCTGTCTCAAGATCTGATGATCTTGTCCCTGTGGGTGATCTTAAGTTCCCAGCAGATGTCCGGCAGGCTGAATTCAGCAGAGAGGAGGCAGTCCAGAAGATTCCTAGAGCATATGGAGGACAGTTTCCTGATGCAGCCGTTAAGTGAGCCTACCAGGGCTCAGGCTCTGCTTGACCTGCTGTTCTCCAATAGAGAAGGGCTGGTGGGAGATGTGATGGTGGGAGGCTGTTTAGGGTGCAGTGATCATGAGATAGTGAAGTTTTCAATATACAGGGAAATAGGGAGGAGCACTAACAGAACCCTCACTTTGGACTTCTGGAGGGCAAACTTCAACTTGTTTAAAAAACTTATTCGCAAAGTTCCCTGGGCAGCAGCCCTTAAGAACCAAGGGGTCCAGGATGGTTGGACCTACTTTAAATAGGAGCTCTTGAAGGCACAGGAACTAGCAGTTCCCATGTGCTGAAAGACGAGCCAGTGGGGAAGGTGACCGGCCTGGATAAGCAAGCAGCTCCTGAAGGAATTAAGGGGAAAAAAGAGGCTGTATCGCCTTTGGAAGGAGGGGAAGGCTTCTTGCAAGATGTTTAAGGATGTTGTTAGATTATGCAGGAGAAAAATTAGAGAGGCAAAGGCCCAGTTAGAACTGAAGCTGGCCACCTCTGTGAAAGATAATAAAAAGCATTTTTATAAATATATTAATGCTAAAAAGGGGGGCAAGAAGAACCTCCACTCCTTATTGGACCTGGAGGGGAACACTGTAACTAAAGATGAGGAAAAGGCTGAGGTCCTGAGTACCTCCTTTGCCTCAATTTTCAACAGTAAGGCAGGAGGACTCCAGGATAAGTGGCCTCCTGAACTGGTTGATGGGGTCAGGCAACAGTGTATTGCCCTGGAAATCCACGAGGAATTACTTCATGACTTGCTGAGCCACTTGGATACTCACAAGTCCATGGGACCAGATGGGATCCACCCTAGGGTACTGAGAGACCTGGCAGATGAACTGGCCAAGCCTCTCTCCATCATTTTCCACCAGTCCTGGCTCACTGGAGAGGTCCCAAATGACTGGAAACTGGCCAATGTGATCCCCATCCACAAGAATGGTCGAATGGAGGAACCTGGAAACTCCAGGCCTGTCAGCCTGACCAGGGAAAATTATGGAGCAGATTATCCTGGCGGCAATAACTGCGCACCTGCAGGATGGCCAAGGGCTCACGTCCAGCCAACATGGATTCAGGAAGGGCAAGTCCTGCCTCTCCAACCTGATCTCCTTCTATGATCAGGTAACCCGGCTGGTGGATGTAGGGAGGGCTGTGGATGTAGTCTACCTGGACTTCAGCAAGGCCTTTGACACCGTACCCCACAGCAAACTGCTGGCCAAGCTGTCAGCTCGTGGCTTGGGCAGCAACACTCTGCTGGGTTAGGAACTGGCTAGAGGGCCAAGCCCAGAAAGTGGTGGTGAATGGTGCCACATCCAGCTGGCAGCCAGTCACCAGTGATGTCCCCCAGGGATCAGTGCTGGGCCCCATCCTCTCTAATATCTTCATTGTTGAGCTGGATAAGGGGATTGAGACAGTCATCAGCAAATTTGCAGATGACACCAAGTTGGGAGCAGATGTTGATCTGTTAGAGGCTAGAAGGGCTCTGCAGAGGGACCTCGACCGACTGGACAGATGGGCAGAGTCCAACATGATGGCATTCAACAAGTCCAAGTGCTGGGTGCAGCACTTTGGCCACAACCACCCCATGCAGTGCTACAGGCTGGGGTCGGAGTGGCTGGAGAGCTCCCAAACAGAAAGGGACCTGGGGGTACTGATTGACAGCTGGCTAAACATGAGCCAGCAGTGTGCTCAGGTGGCCAAGAAGGCCAACCGCATCCTGGCCTGAATCAAGAATAGTGTGGCCAGCAGGAGCAGGGAAGTCATTGTGCCCCTGTACTCTGCACTGGTTAGGCCACACCTTGAGTCCTGTGTCCAGTTCTGGGCTCCTCAGTTTAAGAAGGACATTGAGACTCTTGAACATGTCCAGAGAAGGGCAACAATGCTGGTGAGAGGCCTTGAGCACAAGCCCTACGAGGAGACGCTGAGGGAGCTGGGATTGTTTAGCCTGGAGAAGAGGAGGCTCAGGGGAGACCTCATTGCTGTCTACAACTACCTGAAGGAGGATTGTAGCCAGGAGGGGGTTGGTCTCTTCTCTCAGGCAACCAGCACCAGAACGAGAGGACACAGGCTCAAGCTGCACCAGGGGAAGTTTAGGCTCAAGGTGAGGAGAAAGTTCTTCACAGAGAGAGTTTTTAGCCATTGGAATGGGCTGTCCAGGGAGGTGGTGGAGTCACCCTCCCTGGAGGTGTTCAAGAGGGGATTGGATGTGGCACTTGGTGCCATGGTTTAGTCATGAGGTCTGTGGTGACAGGTTGGACTTGATGATCATTGAGGTCTCTTCCAACCTGGGTGATTCTGTGATCTATTCTCCCAGACAACCTGTGACTGAATGAGAGGACAGTGTCTCAGGCCACACCAGGGGAGGTTTAGGTTGGATATTAGGAAAAAATCCTTCACAGAAAGTGTGATTTGCCCTTGGAATGGGCTGCCCAGGGAGGTGGTGGAGTCACCATCACTGGAAGTGTTTATGAAGAGACTGGCTGAGGCACTTAGTGCCACGGTTAGTTCATTAGATACTGTTGGATGATAGGTTGGACTTGATCTCAAAGGTCTTTTCCAACCTGCTTAATTCTGTATTCTGTGAGCATAATTCTCCTTTGTTCAGCTTACACTCAGTAGCTTGTACATATAAGAAATCTGAATTGCAAAAAGGCAACTAACCCTATATCCCCCTCCTCTTTGCTTAAAAAAAATTCCCAGATTCTGTGAGCAGTTATCATATAACTGTAAATCATCTAAGTGGTGATTTGCTATATTGGAATTGTGCAAAACAGTGCAACTAATTAACAAGTATTTCCTATCATTGACTACTGGGAAGTTACATGCTTCCTGCACCTTGGTTACATAATCTCTTATATGAAAGCAAAGAGCTGAGTAGCAGTTTACACGGCACTGTGTGGCTCTGACTC
Source organism: Picus viridis (assembly GCA_033816785.1). Classification (NCBI taxonomy): domain Eukaryota; kingdom Metazoa; phylum Chordata; class Aves; order Piciformes; family Picidae; genus Picus; species Picus viridis. The sequence continues at coordinate 32,463,064 of CM066566.1, forward strand.
TGCTAATGCAGCCTTTCTAAAGATGTTACCTCAGCAAGGAGCTAGCAGAGCTAGCAAAGAAATCCACATTACAAAAAGCAAACAGGTTTGCATTCAAATACTTAGACTCAGTCTCACTACATCCTCACTCAGTAAGCAGAGAGCAGTTGTAGAGCAGTTTCAGTGTTGCACACCCACTGGAAGGCTCTTAAGCACACAGTTTCTGAAAAAACTTTGAAAAAGTTTATTTCAAAACCTGTCTACATGACTTCTCAGATGATTTTTATCTCATTATTATGGGAATGCACTAGTCAGTATCTGTTGCATTTCTGTGATGAGTCTTCCCCCTCACTCATATGAATTGAGGCAATTAACTGGTTGAACAAGGACAGCCACCAGCTGGTTAAATAGATTGCCCCTTTTACAGATCACCTTGATCTGCTCTAAAGCACTGCACAGCCAAGTGTTCAGATCACATTCCCTCTGCAGGACGAGTACTATACAGGTTTGTGGTACAGGTTGAGCACAAAACTGCCACATCAAGGCCGTCCTTTCTGCATCACCTTTGCCTCTCCTGAGGGAGGCCACCCATCTCAGAGCAGCTTTGCCTGTAGACCAATACAAAACCAAGATCACATTGAATGTTGTAAAAACCACTCCATCATTCTCAGACCTGATTATCTGTATAACTAAGTAGCTGCGGGAAACAAAATCATCCCTTTTTGACCTGAATCACACTCATTTGTCACTGCCTCCCTTACTTATCACCCACTAACCTTATTATTTTAACTGTAGCTCTGTTTAACTGATTACTAATGTGCACAAAGAGCCAGTGAACAAAACAAGCCCTTGGGCTGTCCTTTCTCATGAGATGGCTAGTTACTGACCTTAGACACTCATACAAGTTTTTAAAGTTAAAATTACCCACCTAACAATAGATGTAATCTGAAGGCTCCTAAACAAGCTTGCCTCAATTAGTCTGGGCCTTACTACAGTAATCAAGGCAGATGCCTACCCCAGAACAGGGCCTTTCACAGAAATAAGGTGTCAGAGGAGAAAAAAAAAATTAAAAAATTTGTTCTTTAGGAGTCCTGCAGTGATAAGAAAGCTAAGGAGGGAGGTGGGTGATCAAGCACTTTAGAATAATTTTGATAATTGCCTGGAAATTTCTCTATCTGCCTACAGCCTGAAGATAGATCAGTCAGAATCAGATCTCAACTCTGTCATAAAAAATAATCCTTGTAATTAATTCTTTATTTCAGAGTTACTGCTGGTTAACAGATTCATTTTTAAAAAGCTTACTATCACTCCCTGTGAAGAGGAAAAATCACTCCTCTAACCCATGCATAATGATGTTTTAATGGATAGACCCATAATATGAATATTCCCTCTGTTAGCAGGTTCATTCAGGCCAAGCTAAAACCAGCCAGCAGCAATGTCAGTCCTCCTTAATAGTGATATTAAATTGCAAGAATAACAGGAAGTCTATCAGCCATGAAAACTTCACTCACAAGATTATTTGCACTGCTGGGCTAGGCCAGGCCATGTCACACAAAACCCAATATTTTCCCTGACTAGCACCAGTTTCAATGAATACTTACAGCCAGACCTGAACAGAGATCTCAGGCACCTAAAAGTGAGGCAGCTGGCTCTGAGCACAGAGTGAGTGCTATGATGCAAGAAGCCTAAAAAGGCATGAAGGCTAACCCCAGCACCACACAAGAAGTGAGGAGGCAGGAAGAGCTTCTGTGTCAGCCTACAGCTGCACTACATACACTGTGTCAAACCCCACTGTGTGAATGGGATTTTCCCTAAACAGCAAAGAGATGGGAGAGAGGGAGCCACAGATTGTCACTGAAATTGTTTCTCAGGCACAGGTAACAAAATCAGGAGATCAGAGCTGGAGAGACTGGGGTTTGGAGTGTAATGCCAGGACAGGTATTCAGTTTTGCAGGAGTGGCTCATTCTTTAAGAGCACATTTGTGCGAGGCGTTAGCTCTGTCTTGCCCAAGAGGATCCAAACTCACATCCCCAAATTCAACCCCATCTCTGCAGACTTCGGTTGGTTCATTTTTAACCTTTCCTAGCACCACACTACCAAGGGTTAAACCACCCGGCTCACAGAATGAGTATTAAAGTGCTGCAAGCAAAAAACAGGAGCCCAGGTTCCCTTTCTCTCAGTCAGGCCAACACATCACAAATCATGCTCCCTTCTGACTTCCCTCTTCATCCAGGAAGTCCTGTATTCTTGGCTACATAGCAGCTGAGTTCTAGTAGAGGAGAAGCAACCGGAGAATAGCCTAAGGGTATTAATTTTCAATCCAGGTCTCTTAATCTCCAGACAAGTACTGTATTCACAATGAAACAAATCAAAATTCATGACATTTCCACTAACAAGTTATCACAAATCTAAGAAAAACAAAACAAAAACCCCACACCGAAAAACATCAAAACCCAACCACCACCAAAAAAATAACCCCAACCCATAACTTAAAGAGCTACATATCCATGCAATATCCAGTTGGAATACAGGCAGCCTGCAAATTCAGCATGGTCAAAAAGAAGACTAACAGTTTTGTGCTGGCAGGATCAGAATAAGAAGGTCAAGGGCTCACTATTTCTGGTTGCATGATAGATTCCTGCCTAGGAATCTATGTTTATGGTGTCTAAAGCACAATTACACAGGATTTTTGGACCTCACCCTTAATCTTTCATAGCCAATGTTCAATTTCTAAGCTATTTCTGAATCACATAAGCCATTTAAATTCAGCAGAGAAGAAAAGCAGGGAGATAGATTTTAACATCTAAAAATCTGATGGTCCAAAACCATTTCCAACCTTGGAGTTCCTGAATATGCTGGAGCTCTAGTTACATGGCTAAGATTATATAGTCTAGCCGTACTCCACCCAGCCTGTACATAAGTAAATCACTAATTTATGAGTCAGAATCAGACACGGCAGGTAATTTCACATGGAAATTACCTATATTCAGTTTGATTCTTTTGTAGAACAAAAGCATCTGTCAATGATATTGTTACTCAGCAAATAAGAACCTCCTTTGTTTTTACCTCCATTTTTATTGCTACACACACATATTTATAGACAGAGAAAGCGATACAGAATTTCCTTCACTGAGATAGCAAATGAAAAGAAAAAAGAAAAACTTTTAGAAGATTTATACTCCAGAGGAAAAGAAGTAAGATGGAAGAAAACAGAATAATCAAATCATCCATTAATATATTGTAAATGCACAGGATGCTATGTAGGATTCAGGTCAAAAATAATCTGGCATCACCATGCAGGCAAAGAGATATAAATCAAGAAGAAGGCAAACCTATCTTTTCCTCCTTCTCACGCACATATCTCTTCCTGTTGCCACACTCAATGCAATAAAGAGTCAGGTTACACATAGGAAGGAAACATTATTCCATAAGGTAAGAATCTAGTCCAGCCACTTGCTGTACCTAGGTGAATGGAACAACTCCCTACCACAAAAATGAAGCACGAGTAAGTCTGCTAAAACCAGCTGTCTGCCACTTTATGCCCAAATAAACTGAAGAACTGGAGACTGCTACTACAGCAAATGCAACATCACTGGCTTGACATGACCAAACTAAGAAGCCTTCTCAAACTGACTCTTGAGCAACCCAAATAAGTTGACTTAAGTGTAACAGGTGATGGATTTTAACCACCAGAAGGCCACCTACTGCTTTTAGCAGCTGTCTGTTAGTCAGCAGCCAGCCTGGAGGAAGAGATCTTTCTGTGCAGAGGAAAGAATTTCTTACTATGGTACAGAACAAGTCACTACTGAATAAAGACTGGCTTCCACTTAAATCTAGGGGGTAGAGGTATAGAGTGCATAGGCATTCTGTAACACTGTAACATTACCAGAAGTATTTTATAACAAGCTATGCACAAATGTATTGGTAACACACAAGTGCAAATGGACCGAGACTTGTGGCATACTCGTCTGAATAGCACACAGAAAAAATTGATAATAGTAAAATCTGCAACATAAGAGTAAATGGTGTAGAGTGGGCAGGTGAAACCAAAATAAACTTGCAGAACAAAGAGGAGAGACATCTGATTGAACTGGAATAATCCTGCAAAATAAATAACATGGATGCCTAGCAAAACTTGGGATTTATTCCCTCAAATAATATGAACTAAGTCAAAGGCAGGTGAGATCGCCCTCTTTTCTTCCAGGGAAGCAGCAAGGTGCATAAATTAATAACAAGGAGCAAAGAAGGATGGTAATGCAAAGCAAATAATGCTGCCTTTGATTCCTCTTGGCAAAATGCTCTCTAGTACTTTAACTCTGGCAACAGAGACCATCAGAAACTGTATTTTTAAGTGCTAAATACTGTGCATCAACTCCACTGCCCTGAGCATTTCCATGATTACTACCACTTAGAGATGTGACATTCAAGAAATGTTTGGACAACGTAGTGATAACCATTGATGCTAACTGAGAAGTAATGACTGGAAATCTGTACTGCTGCTGTGTACCAGTTTAGTAAAGCAGTTTGATTTATCAGTCTTTTAAGCATCCCATCACAGACATCTCCAATTCTCTGATACACACAAACATAGAAATATTTTGTTGCAACACTTTAATGGCTTCATTTACCATTAGGGTTTTCATCCAACATGCTTTAAATCCCCTCCCTTTACACTTTTGAGAAAATTCAGAAATATTTCTCTTGCCACTTGACAGTCTGCCCCCAGATTTAAGTGACCTTTATTCTGCAACTGCAAATGCAGAAACTGATCCTTCTGCTCACACAGAAAAAGACAGACTAGTGCCAAATGCGGCGCTAGGTCCAAGTCACTCCAGACACAGCATAGAAGATGCAACTAATTTAGTGGTTTAAAATTAAAGTGTTTGCTATTTATACAAAGGTCATTAGCATCTCCCAACTGAGATCTAAGCATCCTTTTAAAATAAAGAGAGCTCTTTTATTAAAGTAGACCTCTACAGAAACAAGGTGCAGGAAAGTTCTTACAGTTACTCAGCTCTCACCACCCGACAGGATCCCTTGAGCGGAACAGGAGTGTCCCAGGACACAGCCCCCGTTGCAGGCAGGAGCCAGCAGTTCTTCGCACTGGGTCTCGAGAAGGATTCTGAGTAAAGTCGCTGACAAGCGGCGTATTCCCCCAGCCTTAGTAACAGGCTGAGCGAGGGGAGACACCTGTGGGACCTCCTCCATCCTCAGGCAAAAACACGCGAACACGGAGCAGCCCGGCTAATGAAAGCCGCATTCCTCAGCTAACACCCCTGCCTCACCTCACGCTGTTCCAGCATTACGTGTGGTATATGTGCCTCTTTTTCGTGTCACCGAGTGACTCCATTAGCAAGACACTCCCACTCCCCGAAATCTCTCAGGGCAGCCTCACCTCTCCCGCCGTCTCAGCGGGCTGGGGCAGCGCAACACCTTGACACCTCGGAACCCTGACACCGCAGGACCCCTCCGCCGCTCCTCCAGTCCTTTCCCTCCTCTGGGAGACAGCCTCAATTACCTTGTCCCGGCCAGCAGCCGCTGTCTACGCCACCACCCCGCTTGCCTGAGGGGAAGCAGTCTGCAGCGCAGGGCGAGGCCCCCCGGTCCGCCGCCGGGCCAATAGCGGCGTCGCGTCCCACAGAGCAGGGCGGGTCCCCGCGCCTCTGGCCTGCCGGAGCCCCTCCCGCCGGAGCTGCCCTCCGGTTCCCGTCACCTGTGGCACCGAGAGGGCGTTCCGAGGGACCGGGGAGGAGCGGTCCGTCTCAGGTGTAGTAGGAGCCTTCAGGGTGAATTTGAGCGGCACTTCTGAAGCAGAAGCTCGTAGAAGTGGGTTCAATCCACAGCAGAAAGGTCTCCACAAGGGAAACTTCATATTCCATGTTTTACATGAAGGCCACGCAGGGAATATCCACTGGACTTGAATAGCTTTCCTGCGGTAAAATAATCAGCATTTCACTTTACCAGATGATAAGCAACATAAGAGGTGCAAACATACGCCCCTGTTTGCAGTAAAGATGCAGGCAGTGATAACAGAGGTTTCAGTCATTAGTCCAGGAAGCTGTTAGTGCTTTGCTGTTTAATTAGTAACACAAAATATACAAGATGCCATTTCATAGGATGTTTCACCAGATCATTCCTCTTGAATCCAAGGCACCAGGGTGATTTCTGGAGTCCCTCTGAGAGCTGGGGAACAGCACTGAACCCCTGCCATGTGGAGAGTTGGTGTGGTGGTGTTTTCCTGTTATTCATGTTCTTTTCCTGTGTTTTGCGGCAGCTGGAGGATTTCAGTCTCTGGAGTATTTGGGACTGAGGCCTGCCTTGTGGGCAGCCCAGGAGGCACTTGCTCTGGTCTCACTTGCAGCAGCTTGGTTTTAAAATAGTTCCTCATTATGTTCCAAACCTGGACCCATTCATTCCCCCTATCCTAGATCATTGGTGCTAGTTTCCTGCTAACCGTAAATTCTTGTTTCACCTCCTACTCAAACTTGGATATGTTGAAACTATTTAATGCTTTTTAAAGAGAATTTTGTATACATGGCATTGGTATACATACTTGGCAAATTGCTTGTCTTTTCAATTGTTTTTACTTTACATATGGCCCTTCCTGATGACAAAAAAAAAGGGACTAGAGCACACTTTATTCACTATCCAGTAAAATTCTGGCTTAATAAGCCTTTAACAAGTCATCAATTCAGTTTGCATGGGTCAAAGTGAATTGGAGACCTTGTAAAAGCTTAAAATTTGGTTTCTCCCCACAGTTTTTATTCAGGTATCTTTTATCCCCATATTTTCATTCAGCCTAATGCAGTGTACTAAGCTGTAGCTAGTCAAACTGACATCGAACCACTGTTCAGTGCAGATCAAGAAACATCACCGGGTACATTCATTAGATATAGAGGCCTTTTTGGCACGCTTGGTATATGAAATGTATTTTCCTGCCCTCTCACAGCAGTCCCAAAGAAGAAGGAGGGCAGGGATAAAACTGAGCCTTTTTAGACCAGACACATTGTATCAGCTGGCAGGTATGGGAGTGTATGGCCTCTGCTGGAACTGACCAGTGTGGTGTACCAATTGCCCAAACCATCACCCCTTTAAGCATTGACTTTGTACCTAAGTTTAGAGAAAAGCAGCTCCTTGCTAGTGGAATTTCGAGGTGACAGAGGCCACCAGCATTGTGATGAGTAACAGATGGGAAACTGCATGGGGGTGTGTGATGTGTCTGTTAAAATACATATGTGTTCTCTCCTAGTCACATTTAGGTTAGTGATTTGTTCTTGAAATGGATTCAGATTAAATCTGTGGGACTATGTATGCAAGGCTGTCCCTCCATAAAGTAGAAATTCCTTTACATCTTTAAAAAGCAAGTCTTAAAAATCCTTTTAAAACATAACAAGAAAGTGCATGCCAAGAAAGTGCATGCCAAGAAAGTGCATGCCAACAGTGTAAGCTGTGAAAGGAAACTGTGGGTGCTTTAGCTGTATATGGTGCCCTCTGTGGTAAGAAATAGATTGGCTTGATAATAACAATCATGAAGGAGATGGCTTTAAAAAGCAGAAGCAGGGCCTGATTATTTTTCTGTTCTTTTGCTGCAAAACAGAACAAACATACGTCCTGCTGCCACTGAGCAGTGCATCTTTAAATGTGAGCTATTTTGCAGCATTGCTAGAGATTGCTTTAAAACATCAGTTGAGGAAAAGACATAAAGCCTTAATTTTCTGTTTGATGATTACTAGCAGGTAAGAAGCAGTTCATGAATAACTGTAGTTTTTCTCAAGGACTGCTCAAGACAGTTTGTGCTTTTGAGAATAAATGTTTCCTTGTCGCTGTATAGGGGTCGGGGTAAGGAAGGTGACGGTCTGCGCGACAAGAATCAAACACAAGCAGAGTACACACAAGGCCAAAAAGCAAGCCAGCAAAAAGACCCTGTTTATTCCAGCACAGAACTCATATATTGTTTGTAGTGTCAGTGTGGCTGCCTGCAATTGGTTAATGAACTTTTCTCAAGACTCTCATGGGTCAGCGATAGCATTGCTATAGTTACTTGTTAAGTTAGTGCAGGTGGCCTCCCATCTTATCTTGTGGTTTCTCATTCCCACTCAGTCTGTCCGGGGAGTTTCCAGATTCTCATGGGAGCTCAGCGATGTTTTCTCACCAGAGCTCTTCCGAGGGTTCACAGATACATCACAGTCCCCCACATTTCCTCACACTTAATTAAATAGTGCTTTGCCACTTGACTCTTTATAGTAGGTGCTTTATGGTCCTTTCCATATACAGTTTTAGTCTGTGACAATTGTCCTGTGTGTGCACATCTGTTAAAAGGTGACTTCAGATTTAAACTTGATCAGAATATGAAGTTGTGATACATAAAAGGTGGCTCTGGCACTTAGCATGGAAATTTCCAATGTCACTATGACTTTGCCCTCTCTTATTGCATTTCCAAAGTTAAAAAAAAAAAAAAAAAAAAGGGAGAGAGAAAACATTTAAAGAGGCAATCTTGCCAGAGCTGCTTGTTTCTCTGTCAGGAACTGCCTATCACCTTCACTCTATCTCAGCCTTCAGACAGAAATTTTAAAAGCAGAACAAGACTTCCAATGCTTACTGGAGTATTTGAACACCACTTGTGTATTTTGCAATACAAGGAACAGCAATTCTCATTCCCTCTTCAGATTTTCCCCAGATTCCTCTTGGACAAACTCCCATTGAGTGTTGGGCAACATAACCAGAGCTGAAACTCCCAGAAGGAGCCCGACAATGCTCCTCCAGACAAGGCCTTGCCAAGAGACCATGGGTCCAAAGGAAGCACACTGGCTCCTGTTCAACATGCAATGCTTTATTCTTCTCTGCTGATGGCATTGGCAGCCAACTCTTTGTGGCCTGGTTGCTATTTCCTTGACTGTATGGTCTCCCTATTCTTCACTTTCCTGAAGCTCTGAAGCTTTTGCAGGTCTTCCTAGGAAAAAAAAAAAGAAAGAAATGGGTAGATTCAGAATGGATGTTAGGAAGAAGTTCTTTACCATGAAGGTGGTGAGAACCTGGAGCAGGTTGGCCAGGGAGGTGGTAGAGGCCCCATCCCTGGAGGTTTTTAAGGCCAGGCTGGAGGTGGCTCTGAGCAACCTGATCTAGTGTGAGGTGTCCCTGCCCAAGGCAGGGGAGTTGTAACTAGACGATCCTTGAGATCCCTTCCAACCCTAACAGTTCTATGATTCTATGAGCTGCTGCCTGCTGCACAGTAGGATATTTGTCTTCCTGCAGGTAATGGAGGGCTGAAATGACACAGGAAGATGCATCAATGACTGAAATCCCAGGTCAAAACAGTCATGTGCTCCCTGGCTTTCCAATCAGAGCAACGCTTGAGAAAGCTTGAAAGCCTTTCCTGGGTTCAGTCTCACATGCAGCATGGGGTTTGGGACAGGGCACCAGATAGAAGAGGCAGCATAGGACAGGAGGTGGCATCTTTCCCCAGTCAAGGAGATGATTTTAAAGAGGAGAGGCAATTTTAACCTACATATCCTCCTAAAACTCATACCCTATTCCATTAGGTGGGACACCTGGCCAAATGTGCACCCTTGAAAGTCATCTGTGTGAAGAAGGAGGCCTATCATAGCCACCACAGCTCCAGTGATGGCCTGGTTAAGCTGCAGAAAAGGAAGTGAGAAGGTTGCTCTAAGTGAATGTTACCAAACTCAGCATCTCTCAGACACAAGCTACTTCTTCCAAAAAATATTTGCCACGATTAAGAGATGGGACACAACCTGATTCAGGCTAGGTGTCAACTTTATTGTACAAAATCTTTTCTTTATAAAGGCTAACACAACAAAGAAGCAGTTTGTGATTGGTTATTAAACTCATTTGAGCAACAGTTGTAAACTTAGGATTGGTTATAGAAAAATGCATCACACTAATACCTATATCTTATCAAGGTTTTAGCAAGGGTCAGAGAAAAATTAGAAGATCAGGGACTCTGTTACAACAATCAATGATATTTGCAAATTCTTGCACTTTCAGGTCATAATGACCATTTGTAATCAGGTATCTGTGTTCTTTCACAACTGTACTACTGCATTGTGTTCCCATGGTTTACGACCCATCAAGGCTAATATGTCTCCTTCTATCAGCCTGGTGGTACTTGGCGCTCTGCTCTCCAAGTTTAACCCTTCAAATATTTATTTCCTTTATTCCTATGGAGGAAAAGACCTTGCCTAAGAGTACAGAGAGTATTTTGCTTCTTTTGTACCCACAACTCTTTTGACTGAAAGGCCACTGGTATTCAGCTGGTTCTCAGCTGGAATTCTCCAGGCCTAGCTCATGGGACACATAGCAAGGTAGAATTCACTTCACAGTGCAGCCAGTTTCTGATGTTTCTGACCGCATAGCAGAATGAAGGGTAAATCCTGTCACAAAATGCATCTTCCCCCACTTGAGGGAAGGAACATTTTCCCTAGTATTGGAGGTTGAGATTTCCATTGTCTGATTACTTTTACAAAACTATCAAAAGAAGGAGGATGAAGTCCCTCTGTAAGTTATGTACCAATGAGCATACATTGCATTCACAGCCAGGTCTGCCTCAAATGGAAATCTCAAGCTCATCTGCATTCAGTTCTGAAACAGATTCAGATTCAGGGGCACATGTGACTTTAAAGCGGTCCTTCCTTGAAATGTGAAGCTGTTTCTCTCCTCTGTCTTCTGTTCCTTGTTCCCTTTAGGTAACTCCTTTATGGATATATATTTCTTTATATGTATATATTATATATATATTACATACATTGTATATATTGGTTCATGATGGCCATTTAAAGACAAATGTTACACCCAGCAATGTGCTCTTGTGGCCAAGAAGGCCAGCGGTATCCTGGGTTGTATTAGAGGGGGTGTGGTCAGTAGGTTGAGAGAGGTTCTCCTCCCCCTCTACTCTGCCCTGGTGAGGCCACATCTGGAATATTGTGTCCAGTTCTGGGCCCCTCAGTTCAAGAAGGACAGGGAACTGCTTGAGAGAGTCCACTGCAGAGCCACAAAAACGATTAAGGGAGTAGAACTTCTTCCTGACGAGGACAGACTGAGGGAGTTGGGGCTCTTCAGCTTGGAGAGGAGACTAAGGGGTGACCTCATTCATGTTTATAAATATGTAAAGGGTGAGTGCCACGAGGATGGAGCCAGGTTCTTCTCGGTAATGCCCAGTGACAGAACAAGGGGCAATGGGTGGAAGCTGAGGCACAGGAAGTTCCATGGAAACAGGAGGAAGAATTATTTCACTGTGAGAGTGACAGAACACTGGAAAAGGCTGCCTAGGTGGGTTGTGGAGCTTCCCTCTCTGGAGATATTCAAGACACACCTGGATGAATTCCTGCGTGATCTGGTATAGGTGATCCTGCTTTGGCAGGGAGGTTGGACTAGATGATCTCTTGAGGTCCCTTCAAGCCCCTAACATTCTGTGATTCTGTGATTCTCAACAACAAGAAGAAGGATCCAGGGGACTACAGAGCAGTCAACCTAATCTCAGGCTCCAGGAAGCTTATGGATCAGATCTGCCTGGCCTCGGTCTTCAAGTTTGTTAGCAGAGGGTCAAGGAAGAGCTGAAACCACTGCCTGATCCTGACAACACTGTTCACCTGCAAAACAGGTGAACATATGTGCTGGGTTACACCCATACTGGGTGGAGGGCTGTAACAGCCTTGCTTCCCACCCCTGGAGGATAAAAGAAACCTGATCTAGGTGAACAGAGAGGGACTTGGTTTCCCCCTCCCAGCAGGAGGGGTCCCCTGAGTCAAAGGTGGTCTATTCCACTCCCCATTCCATTCCAGCAAGCCTATAAAAAGGAGGACATTGCTGCCTTTGGTCTCTTTCTCCTGCCTCACCTGCTTGAAAGGATAAGAGCTGCAGCCAGTTTCCTGATTCTGCCACGTGGTCAGGCCTGGCCTCTCCAAGCTGCTCCCATGCTCTCTAAAGGACTGAATCCACTTACAACTGTGGGGAACAAACTTACTGCTGAATTTTACAAACAGTTTATTGTAAAATAAAGACAAAAACACCACTGGGCACAGAGCAGGTTTGCTAGAGGCACACCATAACAACATGAGTTAAACTTATATAGACATCAAACATACATATTCATACATATCGCCACCAATCCCTTTATATTTCCACAGCACGCTCCCACCCCTCTCCATCAGGGATGGGACAAAAGTTGCACTTTTGACCTGGCACACAAAGATCGAACCCCACTGTCCCCAGCAATTCCCCTTGCGAAAGCCAAATATAACAATTTCTCACAATCCCTCCCTTCTTTCTACTACATTTGGCTTTAGCCATAGTAACCTAAGAAAGCCTCCCAAGAGGATTCCTTTAAGTCATGTTGCTTCCCCTCCCAGTTCCACCATTCCACCTGTTTCAAATGTGGGAGGGTGACAGTTACATAACCTGGCAACGATTCTATAACAAGCAAAAAGGACTCTAATTTCAACTTCCTGGTAAAAGGAGTGGGATAACAACTGACGTTCCTTGCCTGAGAATATTTCATCTCTTACTTTAATAAGTACCATACACAGTGAGTATGGTATATACACCAAGGTCTGGGTGACAACGTTCTCCCTCCGAGTGGTTAATCCCGGGAATTAGGAGTCCGGTTTGACATGGAATTCCACTCACATGGCCTATGGGGTTGCTGCCCACAGCCATGGCTCTAGATCTTCTTTGTGGCAATTAAGGAGGTCTACCCGGTCTTGCCTCCTTCAATCCCCACCGATACTCTGCTCGGATTATGTACTCATGAGAGGTTTTACCAGTTTTGAACCCAAACTTGTTTCTAGTTCGTGGATAGACCTCTTTAATTAGTGGAAGGCTGCAATAAGGTCTCCCTGGAGCCTTCTCTTCTTTAGGCTGAACAAGCCCAACTCCCAGCCTTTCCTCAGAGGTATTCCAGTCTCTAATAATTTTTGTGGTCCCCTCTGGATCTGTTTCAACATTTCTTTCCTGTGCTGAAGACCCCGGACCTGGACACAATACTGCAGGTGAGGCCTCACCACAATAGGGGAGCAGAATCGCATCCCTTGACACACTTGTGATGATAAACATTTCTTTTGATACAGCCTGGGATGTGATTGGCCTGACTGCACATTGCCAGCTCATGTCCAGCTTTTCAAAGAATCATAGAATCATTTTTATTGGAAATGACCTTCATGATCATTGAGTCCAGCCACTATCTAATGCTAGCAAGTCTGGTGCTAAACTATGCCCCTTAGCACCACACCTGGCATCTTATAAACATGCCCAAGGATTGTGATTCAAGCAACCCCCCCTTGGGGAGCTTATTCTAGTGTTTAAGAACCTTCTCAGTGAAGAAGATTCTTCTAATATCCAACCTAAACCTTCATGATCATTGAGTCCAGCCTCTATCTAATGCTAGCAAGTCTGGTGCTAAACTATGCCCCTTAGCACCACACCTGGCAAGGATTGTGATTCAAGCAACCCCCCTTGGAGAGCTTATTCTAGTGTTTAAGAACCTTCTCAGTGAAGAAGATTCTTCTAATATCCAACCTAAACTTTCCTTGGCACTGTGTGAGGCTGTTCCCACTTGTTATAAGGGAGAAGAGATGAAAACCCACCTGGTTACAATCTCCTTCCAGGTACTTGTGGAGAGCCACGAGGTCTCCCCTCCAGACCAAACAACCCCAGCTCTGTCTGCTGCTCCTCATCAGACCTGTTCTCCAGACCCTTCACCAGCTTCCTTGCCTTTCTCTGGATACATTCCAGGACCTTAAAGTCTTTCTTGTAGTGAGAGGTCCAAAACTGAACACAGTATTCAAGGCGTGGCCTCACCAGTGCTGAGTACAGGGGGACAATTACTTCACTGATCCTGCTTGTCACACTGGTTCTGACAGTAGCCAGGATGCTGTTGGCCAGCTGAGCGCACAGCTGGCTCACATTCAGCCAGCTGTCCACTAGCACCCCCAGGTCCTTTCCAGCCACTCTGCCCCAAGCCTGTAGCTTTGCATGCGTTTTTCATCCACCAGTACCCCACTCCCTTCTGTACAGACTACTTCCTAAACTGGGATGCCGGCAGGGGGCTCACCTCCAGCGAACACACCTCCAGCGTCCCTGACAGTTCTCGCAGCCATGGCCGCCTTACTGCTCTGGGTGGGCCGCTTTTCGCGGGCTTTTCCTGAGCGGCGGCTCCCCCACGGCGCCGCCAGAGGGCGCCGCCTCCCTTCGAAAGGCGGGGAGGGGCGGGGCCCCGGTTGCCTCGGCTACCAGCCGGGTCCTGGCCGTCGTGGTGGCGCCGGGCGGGTACTGCCTGACTAGCATCCGCCCCTGCGTGACCGCCCCCGCCGGCAGGACCGACGGAAGGAAGGGCCGCGGAGCAGAAACAGCGTGTGGGGGCAGCAAGGATCCGGTGTTGACTGGGTGTCGGGAACAGGGACGGCTGTTGTGACTGTTGAGGTCTTGCGAACGTAGGTGCCCAGGGCCATGAGGAGGGCTTGGCTGAGGGTCGTGGTAGAGCTTGGTCCTGTAGGGAACCTCTTTGGTGGTGATGGGTGCTCAGAGGTGGTGGGGGACAGGTGGAGCTGGGGGGTGGGAGGGCTTAGTCACAGAGCGATAGTACCAGTGGGGTTTGGTGGCAGTGGGCAGGCATTTCCAGGCCACTGTAAATGGTGGCCCTGCTGTGTCCACTGAGGTATCCAGTTGTGAAGGGGGTAGTGGGGAATATGTGCCAGGGACTTGAAGAAAAGTGTTGAGGGTGGAGGTCGAGAGAATGAGGTCAAATTCTTCGTAGTGGTGCCCAGTCACAGGATAAGGGGCACAAACTAGAACACAGGGGGTTCTACCTGAACACAAGGGAAAACTGTTTTGAGAGCGACAGAGCGCTGGAACAGGCCGTGGGGTCTCCTCTGGAAACTTAGAAAACCCATCTGAACGCATTCCTGTGCAACCTGATCTAGGCAGACCTGCTTTAGCAGGAGAGTTGGACTAGATCTCTAGAGGTCCCTTCCAATGTCTGTGATTCTGTGAGAGCAGAGGAAGTTTTTAGCCTGGTTTAGATATTAGAAAAGGATTATGATATAGCTGCAGAGTGCTGATGAGGGCTGAGGGAGCAGAGGGTATTGATAATGCAGCTGCTTGAGATGCAGGGCTCATAGTGTGAGCACAGATGTAGGTGGTGATAGTGGCTGGGCTCCTGTAACTGGTGGGCTGCCATACAGTGTCTGGGAAGTGACAGTAGCTGAATTGGCGTATGGGATCTGCTTGCTCCTCCCAAGGATGTAATAGCAGTGTAGTTATTGATTTTAAAAGTGCTGATAGTTATAATGGGGGTCTGGTAAGAGTTACACCCCATGGTTTGTTTAGGAGAAGAAATGCAAATGTTTTCCTGCTGGTTTAAAATTTGCAAGTCAGTTTTCAGTCCCCTTAAACATTTCCTTATCTCTTGTGTGCATTTTCTATGGTTTGCACAATCCAGCAAATGTATTTTTCTAGATTGACTTTTTTTTTTTTTAACCTTGTTTTACAGCCTAGAGGCTTTCCTGTTGCTCTCTGCACAGGAAGAATATCATAAATATGTCATTGAAGCTCATCTGTGGATAGAGTTGTTAAAAAAAAAAAAAAAGGCAAAATTTTCCAAAGTGCTACTGCTCCAAATGTTTCTGTTTGTATCCAGTTTTAAACAGAGGGTTTGGTTATCCATTAAGTGATACAGAAATAATAATAAGAAAACTAGAGCTTGCTGCAGTGATCTTCCATTTCTGAGAAAAATCAGTAAAAAAAAGTGGTTAAGTGAAAGTGAACTCAATACCAATGATAGCAAATCCTTTCTCATACTTTAAAAATGTATCCTGCACTTGTGCTTTTGGGCTGTAAATTTCAAAGGGGGCTAGGGGAGCTAAGTACCTAACTTACTGTCACAGATGATTTTTTTCCTTAATTCACCTCTTCTCTTTTAAAAGTCTTGTTAAAAGTTTCATGAAAAATACTTTATTGAATTGTTACCGGCAAAGGTTGTGTATGAATATTAAGGACTTAATACAGCTTCAGAGTCAAGTGGACGCTCTGGTACAAGAGGTTTTTATTGGATGGTAAATGTCAGGTTTACTGCCATCACATGGTGATACTGTGACACAGGCATGATTGTATTGGGAGTTCTAGAGTAGAAATATTTTACTAATATGTAGCAACCATTAAAACTTAACTCTGGGATATTTCAGGAGTTCCAGGTATTGCTGCTGGCAGACAGAACCTCCTATGTTGTATGAACTAAATAATGTAATCATTTTAGTTGGAAAAGACTGTTAAGATCACCAAATCCACCCATCAACCTAACACCTCTATGACCATTAAACCATGTCCTGATTCTGATGCTCCAGAGTACACTTAAGTGTATTGCACTTGCTTGTGTGGCTTTGTATGGTGATCTTTTAATACCCCCATATATCTTTGTATATTTCATAAGCTGGATTAATAGAATGGTTAACGATTAAATCAGAGATGTGTTCTCTCTTGCCCAGTGAAATAGTTTCATTTTAATCTCTCCCCCTTCACTAGCCTTCCTTCTGCTAGCTGGCTGGGAGTAGAAAGATGCATCTAAATGTCTTTAAGTTCAATCCAGGCACAAGTAAGATGGAGTCTATAAACCAAAGAGAAACATGAAACTTACTTTTTGTCTCTCTTTTTGTAAGAAAAGGGGGAAGTATTTGTTCTACAAGTTTGTAATACTAAAGTGTTAGCCCAGTTTGGGTCCTGGGATCTGCTGGCTATGCCAGTAAATGGTAGATGCCAGTAATCTGATTATGACATTTGATAATGTGACCGCTAGAAGTGAGAAATCTTTCAAAGTTCCCTTTTCTTGGGACTTTTAAATTTTTTATATAATATATGCTGCCACTACAGAACTGTTCATTGTCATTTGCTTTCTGAGGTTGGTAGTTGTGGCAACATGCCTAGGGAGAATACTGCTGACATGCGTATCCCTTCAGAGAGTGGTTTTGTTCCAGCTCCAACAATGGAAACTGATATCACAGTTGCAGTGAAAGGCAAATATTCATAGTGCTAGGAGAACCGAAGGAGAGGGAAAGAGATGCATATTAACAAGTGGACTTGATAAAACAAGCCTGAAAAAGAACCAAAGGATGAGAAAAGGAACAACTGCTTGTTTAATTTGCAAGAATGTAAAACACAGCCTGCAGCAAGAGATGCAATAAGTAACTGGTGACAGAGGACGCTGTTCATGAGCGTATCTTCATTCAGGACAACACTTCAGGGTGTCCCAAAACCACAGGACTAAGTGCTATCCTGGGCAGGATTACTGTTGTAAAAAAAAAAAAAAAATTAAAAAAAAAAAAAATCTTGTTTTGTTTCAGTACTTTTGGGGACTTGTCACAAGTCACAAAAGCTGTGATTTGATTTGGGTTAAATTAACAAGGCAGGAATTACAAAAATATAGTTATCTTTATTTTCCTGAAAACCCTGCCCCAAAATGATGCATAAAACTTATTAAATTATTTACAGGTTCTATTCGGTCGTGCATTCTACCAGGATGCTTATGGGCAACTTTAGTACCATTTAGAGAATTCAAAAAATGGAAAAGGCTAAGTCACAAAACAGCTTCACCCCACTTATAAAATCAGAGGCCTCGAGAAAGCCGATGAGAATTCCGGTTTTACAAATGAGGGCGGAATTTGGAGACGGTTCCTAGGTCCCTTTTCCGTGGCAGGCTCTCAGAACTGCAGGTTTATAATCCAATTTGTGGACAATGCAGCACAAATCCAAAGGAAGAGGACCTGCCAGAATCAAAGTGCATGTAGACACAGCTGCTACGAGGGAAGCTTGTGCATTGCCACTGTCTGAGCAGTGCAAGGAGGCCGCAGCTTCATGGCATGCAGGGAGCAGGACCCCAGGGCAGGCAGATCCAGGGAGAAGCCAGGTCTGAGTGGAGCAAGCAAGGCGAGAAAAAGAGAGAGAGAGAATGATGAGGGTGAGAGCGGAATATGAGAGCAAGAGCAAGAGCCCCTGTTTAAGGCGTTTCTAGACAAAGTGTCCAAGGCCAATGTATAATGGGTGCCACTTAATCATAGCTTCCAAACCCAGCGGACTTCCCCCACCAGTACATACCAGTGAGGGACCTCTGCCCCGGCGGGAAGAATGGGTGCCGTTTACCTGTCCCTAAGGCAAGGGGAAGGCAATTTCGTGCCTTTGTCATTCCCCATTGAAACCCCCACTGATGGGGGCGGGGGGGAAGGGTTGGAGCACCCCATAACAGGCTGCTGAACATAACACGTTTTGTAAATAATTCTTTTTCTTCTTTTTTTTTTTGCTTGCCATTTCCTCCCTTTAGATCTAATTTCTAGCACAAGTACAGCAAAAAAGAATGGAAGAGAAGAAGAAAGAGGAGACATCAGAAGAGCAATTTACAGCTTTTCCAGAAGTCTTACTAGAATTTCTGTAGGTTTAATATATTTAACTTTTCACTTGTACAGAGTATGTGATTGGATTGGCATACTCTGAAGTTGCAAGATAACATTTGATTGTTGTTTTTTTTTAGGGTTCCTTGCAATTCGCAGAGATATGTCATTACTAGCCAGACCCTCAAGATGTACAGTTTGCTCCCTTGGTACAGCTGAGAGTGGAGCACTAAAGAAATTGGTTTATTTTGATAATAATGGAGGGTTGACTTCAAAGTCTCTTAAAATCAACCAAAGGAAAATAAGAGCCAAGAAGGCAATATTGGAAGTAGTTACAAAATAGTCTAATTTATTTGGTCTTTTGAGGAGATGATTAAAAGGAGAAAAAATAAGCTCTGTGACTTTCACAGAGTCACAGAATTGTCAGGGCTGGAAGGGACCTCAAGGATCATCTAGTTCCAACCACTTTCCACTAGATGAGTTTGCACAGAACTCCATCCATCTTGGCCTTAAAAGCATCCAGGGATGGGGCTTCTACCACCACTTTGTGCAACCCGTTCCAGCGTCTCACCACCCTTATGTTGACTAAATTCTTCCCCATGCCTAATCTAAATCTACCCTCCTCTAGCTTGGATACATTCCACCTAATCGTATTGCTACCCACCATCCTAAAATGTCCCTCACCATGTGTCTTGTAGGCCCCTTTCAGATATTGGAAGGTCACAATAAAGTCTCCTTGGAGCCTTCTCTTCTCGAGACTGAAGAACCCCAACTTTCTCAGTCTGTTCTCAGAGGAGAAGAACTCCAGCCCTCTGATCACCCTTGTGGCCCTTCTCTGGACACATTCCAGCACATCCATATCTTTCTCATAATATGGGCTCCAGAGCTGGGGTGTGGTCTCACAAGAGCAGAGGGGGAGAATCACCTCCCTTGATCTGCTGTCTACACTTCTCTTGTTGCAGCTCAGGATGTGATTGGCTTTCTGGGCTGCAGGTGCATACTGGTGGCTCATGTTTTGCTTCTCATCCATCAGCACTCCCAAGTCAAGACTGCTCTCAAACCAGTCACTGCGCAGCCTATATTGGTGCCTGGGATTGCCCTGACCTAGATGTAGGACCCTGCGCTTGGTCTTGTTGAACCTCATGAGATTGTCATGGGTCCACCTCTCCAGCCTGTCAAGGTCCCTCTGGATGGCATTCCTTCTCTCCAGTGTGTCAGCCACACCACACATCTCTTGATAAAAGATCAAAAGGGGAAAAACTCAGCAGTATCCAATACTGAACAATTATCAGTGTTTAGGGAGCAAGGAGTACTGCCTTAGTGTACAAATGAAAACTGGGGTAAACAAACTGAAGAGTAACTACATATATTTTGGAGACATCTATAAGACTTTACAGGGTTTGAGTGCAGGAACAGAGTACAAGTTTCCATAGCAAAACGGGCTGGATTGAGCCGAATCATATCACAAATAAATGCCATCCAAAAAGTCAACAAACCAACCCATTTATTTTGCTAAGAAATAAGCAAACTGTATTACTAGTCTAAGAAAAAAGGCCAGACTACTTTCTGGTGAAATTATTTTTATGCATATTCAAATAGCCAGGGAAACCTGTTTGCCTGAAGAGTCTTCCACTGAAATGGGTGCTATATTAACACAGGATATTTAGTTTCTACAGCAACAGTAGGAGAAAAAGGGGAAAAAAATATTCTTTCTGTCTTTTCCCCTTTCTCTTCTTTTTCACTCTCCCTCTCTCCTTTCACCTCTGTAATCCATAACTTGATTGAACAAAGTAGTGTGGAGAGAAGTATTTCTTTGTTATTAAATTGTCTCTATGAAACCTAATATACAGAGAATAGTATCAAAGATAACATCAGTCTATCTGGTTTGTAGCTTTAATCTAACAAATACCATAGAAAAAATAAAGAGGAGAGTTCCAATATGCAGCAGGCAAAATAGCAAATTCTACTCATATAAATTGTTGACATTAACAAAGCTACAGGTACAGACTGCCACATCATGGAAAATGTTTCAGCAGTAGAAATTAAGACTGTCAGCAATGTTTCAGAATGCAGAAATGGTTTAAAATGGCAAGTGATTTAGGAGGTCCTATTGTATGGACAAGGTGTTACCGCTGCCTAGGAAGTGATATATTTTTGCTGTAGCCATCACCACCATACCCCTACATCTTTGTTCTAGTCTAATATCCCTGTACTTAGTGGAAAACCTGAAGAATACTTTGGAGGTCACTGGCACCAGAGGATGCAAATCTAGCAACCTGAAATTTGCATGACTGAGTGATTCAGAAAAAAATTATTTTACTTCAAAACAACTTAATACGACAGGGAGGGGCAAAAAAACCCTTCCCAAGCAAAACCTCAAGGAACAATAGCTTTTGAAACAGTAAAAGATATTGTGATAATTGTAATACTTGCCTCTGTTGTGCTGTATGCTGCATGAATTCCAGGAACAGCAGGAAAGATTACACAGAATTTTGCAAATAGACAGCATCCGCAATTGACTGTTTCTCATTCTAGGTGAGAGAACACCAAAAAAACCTTATTTTGCAGCTGTGGCAAAGAAGATAACAAGTAGTCTATGAAAATTGTGAAAGCAGTGAGATAGTTCTTTGACAAAAATGTATAAACATACTTAGAGGGTAGTACCTGGATTCTCCCCATTCCCTTAGCATTTCTAAAAGGCTAACTAGTTCCTGCTGTACACATGCAGTTTATGAAACAAAAAGAAAAGAAGCACATTTTCAGAAGAATTGAATCCCACTTAATTCTCAAGTTCAGAAGTCATCTGACTTTTGTCTGAGTGAGTTGCCCAGGCTTCCTCTGTACTGAGTGGTGAGTAATTATTTCCAGAGGACAAATAATCTTGTCCTAAAATAGACCTGTGCAATAGGTCAGCAAAACCACATCCAGAAAGAATAAACCAGCTTAATGGTCCCCAGTGTGCAAAAAGGAACACTATAATCAGGGAGTTTGTTTCTCAGGACAAGAATGAGGTCCAAACTGACATGAAGGTCCAGATGTATATGGGAAATAATTTCTTGATGTGGAGTAAGCATACAGTGGTATCTACCCAAAAGTGCTAAGCAATATGATACCAAAATAAATACTTCAGTAGTATTTGTGTCTAGTTTAAATAACATTCTTCTAGCTTTTATTCTTGTAAGAATATCTCTTTCTTTACTATTTCTCCAGAGCTGAGACAAAAGAAGATGCAGTTGATCAGCTTTTGTTTGATCTGAAACAAGCGGAAAAAAAGAACAAAGAATATCATGAAAAAGTGAGTGACCATGTATCCTTCTTCCACATTTGGTATGTGGTATTCCAGCCCACAGATTTAATTTTGTTCTTTTAGTCCTAATACTAGCATCACTAGGTTGCAGAGAATTACTTACAAACAATGAAACTAGAGTGAGTCTCTTTAGGTGCTAAAAGTTGGTGTTATCTGAATTAAATGTGACATAAAGAATAAATGTTCTAAATTTAACCATGCAAGAAAAGGAGCTGCAGAAGCAGAACATTGTAGAACAGGAGTCAGCAGTGAGGTTATGAGAGTTCAGTGAAGGTGTTTTCCAGTGCACATGGGATCCTCAGCAGCCAAGCATTTAATCTTCATTAACAAAGTATTTAATCTTACTCAGCAACAAACAGGACAGTAAGCCCCTTTCCGGTAGGTAACTTCACTGCAGTACATTCAGATGTGTCCTTTTAAGCAGTTCTGTAAATACTCCTCAGTATTTTAGCACAGAAAGAATAAATGGTAATAACTTCATTTTTGTCAGTAGTATTAGCAGACCTAACCAAGTCCTGACTTTTGGTTCATTCCTGAGGTAATGGAATTGCACAGGTTTCTCTAAGAGTTTGGTTATTCTTGCAAACTTACTTGCAATGGAAATTGAACAAAGAAGAAAGAGCATCACATAGCTGTCCGGGTGCAACTTGTAGCACTTGATGAAGACTTAGTTTTCCTGGAGTGTAAGAGTTGTGTTACATCATTTTTAGAACAAGGTTTTATAACTACTGATTGCACCTGAGTGACAATTCAAAGAGCTGTATATAAAGAATTGTAATATGGCACCTGATGACTGACAGAGTCAACTGTGAAAATGGATATATGTACAGGCACCGAACAGAACTGGTTCAAATCACTCAAGAATCCTGAAAATAGATCATATAGTAAAAAACAATGCCGCACCCTTCCCTTCCTATAGCAGCGAAACATTGAAATAAACAATGTCTCTGTCCTTTCCATGCCTGATGCTGCCCTGCTTTTATAAGCATCTGCTTAGCTTTTCTTGGTGTCCCGTTCAGTGTTGAAGCCTGGATAGTGTTTCATTTGTGACCTAAACTATCAGTGGAAGTGTCATTTGGCTCTTTGCAAACATTTGAAGTCTCTTATGGTTATTCCCCCACTTTGCTGCTATTTCATCATCTCTCAAAAAATCATATACTGTGTCCAGTTCTGGGCCCCTCAATTTAAGAAGGACATCGAGACACTTGAACGTGTCCAGAGAAGGGCAACAAGGCTGGTGAGAGGCCTTGAGCACAAGCCCTATGAGGAGAGGCTGAGGGAGCTGGGGTTGTTTAGCCTGGAGAAGAGGAGGCTCAGGGGCGACCTCATTGCTCTCTACAACTACCTGAAGGGTGGTTGTAGCCAGGAAGGGGTTGGCCTCTTCTCCCTAGCAACCAGCACCAGAACAAGGGGACACAGTCTCAAGCTGCAACAGGGGAAGTTTAGGCTCAAGGTGAGGAGAAAGTTCTTCACCGAGAGAGTGATTCGTCATTGGAATGGGCTGCCTGGGGAGGTGGTTGAGTCGCCGTCCCTGGAGGCGTTCAAGAGGGGACTGGATGTGGCACTTGGTGCCATGGTCTAGTCGTGAGGTTTGTGGTTACAGGTTGGACTTGATGATCTTCCGAGGTCTCTTCCAACCTTGGTAATACTGTGATACTGTAATACTGTGATACTGTAATACTGTGATACTGTGATATTTGAGACTGTGCAAGGTACTTCAGGGCATGCTTGCAGTGTTACCTAATTTACCCATGTTTTGACAGTTCTTTGTCTTTGTTTTCTGTTTAATGTTTCTGAGTGGTTTAGAGTTCTATCCTTCCAGAGGTCAGGAATGCCTGGGAGTCTCTCTACTGCATAGTTACTGTTACTGTTTGGCAGGTGTGGTTTTCTGCTCCTTTATGGTCTCTTTTGGGAGTAAACACACGAGCAGCCATTTCAAATCATGGTAGATATAACTATCCCAGCAAGACTCTCTACTGTGGTTATATGCAAGTGTCTTGATTGTCTGATGACATTTCTGTATGAAGGTGCTACATTCTTAGGAAGAATGTTGATGTGATGCAAAAAACTCCTACCAAAAAATACTGTTATTAAATTGACCCACAAGGAACATTCTTTCTAGGCAATGAAGAGCTGCTGATGTGCTGCACCAAGTACAGCAGTGTGGTAGGTTGAAGTTTCCCCCAGCATTAACTTTTACAATAATATACAATACAATAAACCAGGTTGGAAGAGACCTTCAAGATCATCGCGTCCAACCCATCAACCAATCCAACCCACCTAAACAACTAAACCATGGCACCAAGCACCTCATCAAAGTCTCTTCCTGAACACCTCCAATGAAAGTGATTCCACCACCTCCACGGGCAGCCGATTCCAATGGACAATCACTCTCTCTGTATAGAACTTCTTCCTAACATCCAGCCTAAACCTCCCCTGGCTCAGGCTGAGACTGTGTCCCCTTGTTCTGGTACTGGCTGCCTGGGAGAAGAGACCAACCTCTGCCTGTCTACAACCTCCCTTCAGGTAGTTGTAGAGGGCAATAAGGTCACCCCTCAGTCTCCTCCTCTCCAGGCTAAGCAGCCCCAGCTCACTCAGCCTCTCCTCATAGGGCTTGTGTTCCAAACCCCTCACCAACTTTGTTGCCCTTCTCTGGACACACTCCAGCAAGTCAACATCCTTCCTGAACTGAGGGGCCCAGAACTGGACACAGTACTCGAGGTGCGGTCTAACCAGTGCAGTGTACAGGGGCAGAATGACCTTGCTGCTCCTGCTGGCCACACTGTTCCTGACCAACTCAGTGAGAAGCAAATGAAGCAAATGAAGCTGTATTTACAAGCAAAAACTACACTCTACAATGGAATGTAATGAATATGTACAAAATAGACAATATTTTCAATATTATTCAGATATTTACAATTAGCAAACAACATTAACCCCGCCCCGGTCAAAAGACCAGCAGAAGCTGTTCCACTGCTCCCCCACCCCCTGTCCCAAAAGAGAGAGTGGGTTAGACTTATCCCAAGGCCAGCCAGAAGCACGTTATCTCTCTCCTGAGCAAAGCAAAACAGATGAGATCAGAAGAAAATAGAAAAGGAATGGGAAATGGGAATGGGAAGAATTGTTATAGTACAGCTCTTCTTATCCCAGACATTTACCCAATGAATTTGTTTAGAGTAACCTTTTGTTTTCCTTTTTTCACTCAATAGTGATTTATTTATATTTTTCTATGCTTCTGCTCAAAATCTGCATCTATATTTTAAAGGCATAGCCTAAAACCACCACAAGCAGTTAGAATCAAAGAATCACAGAATGTTAGAAGTTGGAAAGGACCTCCAGAGATCAGTGAGTCCAACCTCCCTGCCAAAAGCAGGATCACCTAGGGTAGTCTGCACAGGAATGCATCGAATGGGGTTTTGAGAGTCTCCAGAGAAGGAGATTCCAAAAACCCCTGGGCAGCCTGTTCCAGTGCTCCATCACCCTCACTGTAAAGAAATTTCTCCTCATGTTGAGGTGAAACCTTCTATGTTTGAGTTTGTATCCATTGTTCCACTGTGCACCACTGAAAAGAGATTTGTCTCTCATTTCCTTGTAATGGTCTTGAACTTACTGAGAAACTTCTGAGACTTTCAGATTCTCTCTTCTGCTCCATCCTTTCCAAATATGAAGACTGGGTGTTCAGCTGAGTGTTTTTGCAGTGCATCCTGCCACTAGGTCAGGTTTTACTTTTCATCATTACTTACGTTTGTCACTTTGAAAACAGGTTTGAAACTGTTTTAATGCATTCCTTGTCTTCTGTTGCTCTTTCATAGAATGAGCTTCTGAAGAAAGAATGGCAGACGCAGGTCAGACGCGTAATAACACATCTAGAAGATGAGGAGAAAGAACGGGATGAAAAGGAGGTTGTAACTAGGGATGATGTGGAAGAGTCACTGAAAACCAAATGTCAGTATGTTAAGGAAAAAGAACAACTTCTGAAAGGTATGTTGTGAGTTATGGAAGTGGGGATTGCAGTCAGGATTGACTACCTCTTTTTAGTATTTTAATCAGAGATTCAATTTTCTTGTTGCATAAAAAGCATAAGACTTTTCCTTCCCAAAATTAAGCTCTCTCAATGTGATACGAGATTGTGAAGGGCTTATAAGTAAATGTTTTTTCCATGTGATATATATTGCTCTGCAAGTACAGTGGCTTGATTTTGTTTGTTGTTGTTGGTTTTTTTTCTGTAAGATTGAAACTCATGAAAGCCCTGTGCACTGGTTCCACTGGAAGATTTGTAAAACAATAATTGATGGCAGCAAAAATGACTAGTTTCGATTGTTGGAAGTTCTAGCTCCCATCCCTGTCATTCTCTGTGGGAGATACATGTGTCATTGGTTACATTTCAGTGAGAACTGTTGTCTGTCCTTGGCAGAGTAAGATCAAGCTGTGTTCAGCAGCGGTAGTCGCCCTCAACACTATTCAAGGCCATCATGTTGCAATGCATTGCAGTGTAGAAGAATCATCCTTCATTCTCCAATCCCAGTGAAAGTGCCTTTATTAAGGAATTTGATGAAGTTGTAAAGATTATGAAGTGTTAGTTCAAGAAATTTGTAATGAAATTGTTCTTATTTTAATAGATCAGCAGTCCCAAATTGAAGAAACTGAACAAAGACTTTCAGCAAAGCAGAAAGAAAGAGATTACTGGTTGGAGTACAAAAATGTGGAAAGAAAAGTACAGGCCATCAAAATTATAAATCTGGGAAAAGACATTAAGGAAGTAAAAGATGATCTTAACAGAGCTAAAGGTAGGTTACAGCTGGTGTAATGCAAGTCTTACAGGCTCTTTGAGTAGTACTTGCAGGAATTAATTAAATTATAAATTCAATTTCAGGTCCAGTTCCAGTTGTTTCTATCAACTTTTCGAAGACAGTGTGATGGGTTAACACCCATCCTGAACACAGGGGGTGGTGGGTTTTCGAGTGCTTTGCCCTCCCTGCAGGGCATTTTCCCCCTGGGAAACTGAGTGTGTTCCACTCCCCCCCCTTGCCCAGCTAGGGTATAAAAGGGAGGACATTGCAGCCATTAGCTCTCCTTTTTGGCTCCTGCCTTTCCTGGACAAGAGCTACTGCAGCTGCCTTCCTGCTCCTCTGCCACATAGTTGGGCCTGATCCTTCTCCCTGCTGCCTCCATGCCTCTTCAGAGAGAGACTGGTTTTGTATTCTTGTGGGTTTTTTCCCCCCCCTCCCATCCATCCTTGTTCCTTGCCCTTGTGAACCTTACCTGTTATTGTTTTATTTATATATATATATATATATATATATATATATATGAGTATATATATATATATTAAAAAAAAATATATATATATATTTTAAGGAAAACTCTTTACCTCTCTACTTCCAAGCCGACTCCCAAATTATTTCTTGGTGGATTTGCTCCTTCCCTTTCTTTTTTTTTCCTCTCTGTTGGGAGGGAGGAGCGGGTAGTGGGGGAGAGATTCTCAGCCTTGCCCCCATCTGAGCTCTTAACTCCCAGTTAAGGCTCAAACCACTACAGACAGTGTACTCAAGGTGGGCTTCATACTCCTGGAAATGGAAGAACTCTTTCTTGCTCTATCTTTGTGAAAGTCCCCTTATTAATGAAGTTGACAAAGTTGCAGAATTTATGAGCATTTAAAGAAACAGCTAGTCTTGCCTTCCAATTGTGTTTGTGTAAAATACAGGCAACTCATTATTAGAAAAAATGTTACTGTGAAGGTCAGCAGTTTTCTAAAAATAAGTCTACATCTATTTAGGTCACCTACACACCAGACTCCTGTGGCAGTCGTACTTGAAAATGTTGACTCCACTCTTGTTGCATCTCATCATGCTACAAGCACTTTACATGTTGAAAACTCCTTTGACAGGAAAGTAGCATGAGTTCATTCTTGGAACAGTCTTTTCAGCTGAGCATACAGGTTTACAGAATTAGAAGGAGCTGTTTAGCCAGTGGTCCGAACTTTGCTATCTAGTTGCATAGTCTCATGTATAAGGCCCTGCAAAATTGTCAGTACAGCCATATCCAAACACTGGGAACTGTTTCAGTAGTGACACAACAGGGGAATTAATTTGAGAGCTTATGTTTTGTAATGAATGCTTTCCAAAGATTTCTTTACTAATGCATTATTTTAAAATAATTTAAATATTTTACTGTTGCATAACAGTAAAACAATGGGAGAGGGATGTCTTGGTTTTCTCCCTTGATGTCCCTCTCAGTATGCATGACAGCAGCTGGTAGTAACAGGCAGTGACACTGTTCTAAGGGTCTCTGTACATTCTGTGCCAGCCATTACCAGGCATCAACTGCTGTGGATAAGAGCCAGCTTAGCTATCTTTTTGTCCCTTGGTACATATTTTACCACAATTAAGATCTGCACAGTTTTCTATATTGACAGACAGCTTGTCAAATACCCATCTCTGTGTTCAGGAGAGGCTGCTATTTTTCATTGTGTGTTTTCAGTGTTCTTAATCAGTTTTGAACTTTGCTATACAGCTGCTGAAATATGAGTTGGAAAAAAAAAAAGAATGGGCTTTTATACAGAAATAGCCATTAGGAACATCCAGCCTGACCTCCTGCATGTCATAGGGTGCAGATCCAATCTTTTGTGGTTGGACGGAAGTATATTTATAGAGACTGTTACAGAGGTGCATATAGCAGTTGCCTAATTAATATACTGGCAAACGATGCTGCCCGTACTGAATGTTGCAATCTGCTTTAATCAACTTCTTAAAATCAAACTTGGAAAGTGGCTGGGGAGTACAGTCTTTTAGCATACAAAACCAAAAGCAAACACAGACAAACAAACAAACAAAATCTAACAAGCTTCCAGAGTGATGTAGGAAGGATCTGCAACTGCAGCGTGCTGAGGCAGGACCCCAGGCACGAGCCCCTGCGGAACGGCACGTCTCCCCCACCCCCGAGCCAGCTTTGCTCTCCTGAGAGGCTGGTGCGGCATGGGTGGAGACTTGCTGCAGCGGTGGTGTTTTCACCAGAGGGAGGGAGGTGCTGAGTCACGTGGGCTCACTCCTGAATCGTTCTCCAGTGAGGTCACATGGCCAGGGAGAGGGATGGTGGTAGCTCGCCACAAAGCTGAGAGTGCTGGAGCCTGGCACCTAAATGGAGGGCAATGGAGATAACACCTATATTAGGTGCGAGCAGCTCAATTGTCTGCTTAACCTAGTGGCTGAACTGAAAGAAGAAGTTGCTAGACTTAGGACTGTAAGGGAATGTAAAAGGGAGCTGGATTTGAGGAACCAGGCTCTGCAGGGTCCCCTAGCAGAGGCAGGTGACCTAAAAAGCAGCAGGAAATGGATGCAGGTCCCTGTTAGGAGATGCAAAGTAAAACCCTCGAGGCTCCCCGCACCTTCTCAGCTGCCCTTACAAAACAAGTATGGGGCACTGGAAGTTGAAGGTGAGGTGAATGAGAAGAGAGAAGACACACCATCTGGGGTGTTGCCTAAAGCAAAACAGCCTGCCCACTGCATCAGGACTTGTTCCCTGAAAAAAAAAGAGGAGGGTTATTGTTACTAGTGATTCCCTCCTGAGGGGAACAGAGAGCCCCATATGTTGGCCAGATCCTTCCCACAGGGAAGTCTGCTGCCTCCCTGGGGCTTGGGTCAGGGATGTTACCAGAAGGCTGCCTAGTCTGGTACAGCCCTCTGATTACTATCCCTTAATAGTTATGCAGTTAGGGAATGATGGTGTTGCAACCAGAGCTCCCAAGGCAATCAAAAAGGACTTTAAGGCTCTGGGAGAACTGGTTGAGTGGTCAGGGGCACAGGTAATTTTTTCACCAGTACCCTTACTTGCAGGAGTGGTCAGGCAGAAAGGGACCTGGGGGTACAGGTTCACAGTAGGCTGAACATGAGCCAGCAGTGTGCCCAGGTGGCCAAGAAGGCCAATGGCATCCTGGCCTGTATCAGGAATAGTGTGGCCAGCAGGAGCCGGGAGGTCGTTCTGCCCATGGACTCAGCACTAGTTAGGCCACACCTTGAGTACTGTGTGCAGTTCTAGGCCCCTCAATTTAAGAAGGACATTGAGACTCTTGAACATGTCCAGAGAAGGGCAATGAGGCTGGGGAGAGGCCTCAAGCACAAGCTCTATGAGGAGAGGCTGAGGGAGCTGGGATTGTTTAGCCTGGAGAAGAGGAGGCTCAGGGAGACCTCATTGCTGTCTAGAACTACCTGAAGGAGGATTGTAGCCAGGAGGGGGTTGGTCTCTTCTTTCAGGCAACCAGCACCAGAATGAGAAGACAGAGTCTCAAGCTGCACCAGGGGAAGTTTAGGCTTGAGGTGAGGAGAAGGTTCTTCACAGAAAGTGTTGTTGGCCATTGGAATGGGCTGCCTGGGCAGGTGGTGGAATCACCGTCCCTGGAGGTGTTCAGAAAGGGATTTGACATTGCACTTGAAGCCATGGTTTAGTTGTCAATAGGTGCTGGGTGACAGGTTGGACTTGATGATCTTTGAGGTCTTTTCCAACCTTATTGATTCTGTGAGTATATGATTTGTGTATGTGGTGCTGGCTGAGAAGTTCCAGTTTAGGAACAACATGCCAATTATCTGTTTGTTGTCAGGAGAAATTGATGTCAAATGATGTTTTCTGATTTGTGTTTCTTCGTTTTGAAGAGCATTATAGAAACGCTTTAAAAGCAGTGCAAGAGAAAAATGACCGACTGCTTGAGCAGCACGTGGAGATAAGTAAGGAACAGGCCCTCGAGGTATTCCTTCTGCCTTTTTCTTAAAGTGATAACTGCATCATAGTTAAGATTTATTTTAACTCAAATTAAGACTTGGAAATATTCCAATAAATTGAAAGTAAAATTAACTGTAAATCATCTTATTAAATATGGCATTAATTACTATTAAGCACACATATTTTTTTTTTGTCTACATCAGACTAACAACGAATGGATGTGAGGGCATTTCACAAATGAGATAAGGGAAACTGGGGCACCATGAACTGATGTGCCTTGTTCAAGAATGTGTTACTTCTGCTGTGATTTTGATGTTTGCATTGACTTCAGAAAACAATAGCACACTGAGAGATTGTCTGCATGGAAATATGCATCAGTTTGATTATCCTTTTTTTTCTACTTGTCAATTATGTTTTTAAAATGCCAAGACAGTGCATTCTACAGTAAAATATAGGCTTCTAGACACATATATATATATTTTTGGTCGTATCTGCTAGCTTTGATTTGCAGATGATTGACAAAGTATTTATAGTGATGATTCCTTACACTCATACTTCAGTACAAATCACTGGCCGATCCCATTATGTATTTAAACTCCCTGACTTCAGTGCTGGAATTCAGTCATTTGAGAACATAATCCAAAGGACGGTGTTTATGGTGATCTACAGAGGCATCTTCCCTGCCAGATGCTCCTCTCCACTTACTGACGATAATTAAATTGTAGCCTTGGCTGATTAGCATAGCCCTCTACATGCTTAAGTCACTTGTTGTAGATCAGATCACTGCTGCCTCATCTGTGATTTTTCTTGGATTTTTTTAGTAACTAAAGGTTTGATTTCCTGAAAACAGGAACATAGCAAAACTCATTGGGCAAAAAGGAAATGTCCTATTTTAATATGGGAAATTACAAAATATTGGTAAATTGCTTGACATATGAACTGCCCTGGGCAGGATAATGGAGAAGAAACAGCTGGCCTTGAGGGCTAAATCCCCTTGTAATCCCTCAGGGGATGCTACAGTCTGTTGTGTGGATGTTTCTTAATTATTTCCTGCTAAACAGCAGAAGGTTCCTCTTCATAGTAGGCAGCACTGTCGAAGTCCTGCTTTCAGCTGAGATTATCTTTAATTGTGTTTTCTCAGAATGCTGTAAGATACTTGCACAAAAACATTTGTGGAGAAATTGAAGAGAATGCATGGCTAAAAGAAGAGGTAAGAGGATCACTTGTGTATAGTTTACCCTGTTTGAAATACCATGGCCTACAGGCATAACCATTTTTCAGTGATGCCCTCTGAAGACTTTCATAGAACAAGGAGAGCAATTTTCCTGTAATTAATCCATATCCTGAGTAGCATACAGTGTATGTGGTGAATAAAGGTAAAGATGGACATCTGCTTTCACAAACAAAGGGTGCCTTTTCCTGCCCAAGCAGTTCTATGAAGGACTACAACATTCCATACAATTAAGTATTGGTATCTGTATAGACTGAAATATGATGTAGAATAAAGGCTCAACCATGTAAGTATCTGAAGGGTGTGGGTTTGATTTGCATTAAAGTTCTAGTGCTGCTGTATTGAAAGAAAATGGATATGGATGTTGGAAACATTTTTGGAGAAAGGGCTTTACATAGGACATAAAGTTATCCTGGAGATTATTACACTAAAGAGAGGAAAATTAATTACTTAATATCTTTTATACTGTCCTTTAATAGGAAATTAGATATATTCTTGTAAAAAAAAATACAGAACACCCCCCCAACTTACTTCTGAACCAAATTTTAAAACACTGTTTTTTTTCCATGGTGGAAGTTGGATTGTGCTTGTTCCAATCAATACAGGTTCTTTGTTGCCATCAAGTCTAAACAAGAGATTGGAAGGAGCAAATACCCTTCCATGGCTTTACAACCTCACAGTTTAAAACTGAGCAAAAGGGTTTGGGAAATGAATAAATGAACTTACTATTTTTCAGTGCCACATCAGCAAACCTGGCGGAGATTTCTCTGTTTTACTTACTAGATTAAGATGCTAGCCAGTATGCAGGGATACAGCTTTCCTTCTTCCCCTTAACGAGCTCTGAGCCCTACATCTTTAGCTTTCCAGGGAGGGTGTCCAAACCACAACTTCTGAGCCAATGAGGTAGGGGCCAATAGGAAAGAATTAATGCTGTAATTTGTAAAAACAAAGAAGAGCTTGAATCTGTGCATCCTATCGCCAAATGAGCATGAATTCCTGAACACAGTGACATTTACCCTTCTATAGTTTGAAACCGGTTCTTCTTCTTCTCTACTTTGTAACTGGTTAATGCCTTGTTATTTACATCTTTTCTAATGCCTGGCTGAAAGGGGAACTAGTTTTTAACTGCAGTTTTGGATGATTAGAGCTGGGTTAATTTGATTTTACTGAGAACAAATGTATTCATATCACTAGGTACTGCTTTTACACACATGCACAAGGCTAAGATTTCTGGGAAGGTATCTGTCTCATAGTACATTCCATTTCCCAGTGAAGGGGTACAAATTTGCCTGTACATCAGGAAAATTGAGAGGAATTGTGAGATTTGAATAACTCTTATCCTTTGGTTAATATAACTTCATGACAATATGGGTAATCACCAGTCCAAGAGAAAACAGAACTGGGGGTTTAGTCCATGTAAGAGCCAACTCAGACTGAAAGCTTCACCACTTCTGGGTAGGAAGGTTTTGTATGTGGGCAGGAATTAGAAAAGCAACACTTGCTACTAAGGAACCTGGAATTAACTCTGCAAAAATGTTTTTGTCAAAGCTCTGATCTGAAAGCAAAAAAGAAAAACCCAAAGCTTATTTCTCCCAGACCTGTTTGGCTACATGAGAAGGTTCTGCTGTCAGGATTGCATCACCTGACTGTGCAGCTATGATTGACAGTGTTGTAAAGAAAGGTGTGAAAGAACCAGAGGCCTTCCCTCTGCCTGAAATTGTGTCTATGTTTCTCCACCAAATGCACAGTCTTGCTAGTACAGCTGCATCTTTTCTAGGTGTGTGCTATTAAGATAGTTACAATAAAAGCTTTCCAAAATGCTAAGAGAATCCTTTTTCTTAAACTGTCAAAAGGTTAAGATATACCAAAAAGAAGTAAGTGATTTGAAAGCCTCTGTTCAGCTCCTGGAAGAAGAAAATACCCGTTTAGTGACAAAACTGATTGACAGCAGACTTCAGAATCTGAGACTACCCAGGTAAAATGATGCCTTTACAGTCTCAAAAGTGATTTGGCTTTTAAAAAAGGATAGTGCCTTCTCCTGCCACTAGAGCCCTTTGGGCTCTCCTACAACAAAGTCAAGGTAGTTTCCCAGTTCAGGGAAGACAGGATTTGACTATGTGTGAGATTTGTGACTCTGAAGGATGTCAGTGACATTGTAACCTCTTATATATTAAGACCTAGTGATGCTCACTTTCTTTTAGTGGGGATAATGTTGGATAATGCTTAGAAATAACTTCCTTCTGTTGTAATTATCTCAGACCCAGTTTCTCAGACCAAGTGCTGAATAATAGATTTTTCCTTTACTGTTAGCAAAATGTTTAAGGATGTGAAGATTAATATACAAATGCATGGAGCCTTGCAATCTCAAGTAATACAGAAGAGCCGGTCTGAGTGAGGAAGAAACCTTGGAATAGGTTTGTAGAGGTGTCCATAGTATTAGTATCTTTTATAGTGAAATTATTTAACTTCTTCCCTGGAGAAAGATTAATTTAGCTGCAAAATGTCAACACGAGTGGTATCAAAAGCACAGTGTAACAATGCGAAAGATCCATCTTCATTTTCCAGTCCCAGCTCAGTGATTTCTGCCATATTGCATAAAAAAGCTCCAAGTCTTAAAAACTGACCATTTTTCTGTCCAAACTTTGGACTGCTTTTAAGTGAGAGCTGCCAGTTGTGGTTTGAATCTTGGACTGACTGGAGACATCTGTTTCCTTTCAGTCTCATGGACATAGTTTAACTTAGGCAGTAAGAATAAAAAGGAGCAGCTTATTAGCTGCTAAGCTACCTGGCTGCCTCCACTGCATTTTTAAGCAATTGCGCTGTTCTGCATTTGTGGTTAAGCAGCAACTGGCTTTCAGAAGGGGTGCCCTCACCCTCACCCCAGCAGATTGCACAGAACAATTTAAAGAGAAAATTCAGACCTCTAATGTGAGTTTCACTTTATCTTTTTAATTTTGTAGGCGTTCATTTCTTATCCAGGCAACTGGTCTGCAAGATGAACTTCCTAAGGATGAAATGAAGGAAGTAGAGTGTAAAGAATATGTAGGTAATGCACATACCAACACCTTGTAAGAACTGATAAGTTAATGAACATTTTCCTACTTTTTATTTCTTAATTTTTTAATCAAGTTGCCTATTTAACAGGATGAACACTTAACTTCCACGTAATTGAAGCCACCACAGCAGTGATAGATTGTACTTCGTGTTAAGAGGACAAAACCACTACCTGTAATAGTTCTAAAACTGGAATTGATGTTTAGATTGCTGAGTGCAATTATTTACATAGAGCTAGCCTGAGATGTGATTAACAGTATCAGTCATCCTTTATGTAGATATGATTCATATCTTAATCAGCTCATTACTGATCCATATCATCATAACTTCATTGCATCTTGTCCCTAAGAGGACACTCTTGAACTCTGCTCTGACTTTCACTTGAAGTGTATGTGATCATACAGTCATTCAGCTCATAAAGATACACTGGAGTTAAATTATCAATAAATCCCTAGCTAGAGCAGATGAAAATTCATGGAGCTCAGCCTGAACTGAAAATCTTGGTATGCAATACTTAATTTTGGGTTGAATCTCTATCCATTCTGGTAGGTGTGCTCAGGAAAAGTATCACTAGGCAAGAAGGACTGTATGAGTGTGCTTATCCATTCAGGGTGGTTTGCATGGATTCCTTAGTATCTTATTTTATGTATTCACTTTTTGTGAGTAGAGGAGAGGGGGGAAAAAAGGAACAAAATTGAATTGAAGAGTTCAGTTCCAAAGACTGAAGCCATACAGCTATGAATACATGAACAAGTCTGTTGGTGTTCTGATTGCTTCCAGCCATACGTGGGCCTCTGGAACCATCAGGCAACAAGCAAACATGTTGACTAAGACTTCAGAATTAGATATATGTTTACTTTGAACAGTTAATCTCAATTTCCTTTGCTATACCTTTACAGTAGTTACTGGGAGGAGCAGGTTTTGTTCTAGTAAGATGGGGTGGAGTCACTGTCCCAGGCAAACATAGCTTGGCAGTCCATGTCCAGAATTGTCTGTCACCCTGAGAATTGGTCACCTGTAAATGTGAGCTCTTCAGGCACACTAGCTGTACTTCAGGTGCTTGTATATATGTACATACAGAGATACATACATTGTTACAGGAAAGATTGTTACAGGAAAGATTTTACTTGGGTTTGCTGCCTTTCCTTTTATTTAACTACTCATGGCTATAGAGGATTTAACTTGAACTGATAAAAGCTCATTTCCCCCTCCCCTCCCCATCCCACAGACCCCTTTTAATCAATTTCATTCCTGGGTCTTGATGAGAAATTGCAAACAGAAATAAACATAGAAAAATCAGTGTGCAACATCAACATTTGTCATGGATTGCCAATTAAAACTCTTACCAATCTGTTCATTACATCACACTGGCCAAGCCACATTAAAGATTGCAGGCTAGTGCTCATACTGAATACTAATTCTGATCTTCATAAAGCTTAACAATTACATACACAGAATTGTTCATCTCTTTAAATAGCAAAAGCAGATGGAGAGGAACGCCTCAGAGGTGCCACGGTCCCCTGTCCAGAAAATAAGACCTTTTTTAGAGATTGAGTCTAAAATAGACTCTGAGAAGCCTCAAGACAGTGATGAGGAGCTGCAGGTAAAGCCTTTCCCTCCAACTCTTTACAGCTTGTTGTATGAAGATGAAAAAGACCTCCAGGTATGAGTTAAAGTAATTGAGTCTTTCACTGACACAAACCCATTTCAGTGGCATGAGCTACTGCCAGGAGCTTTGTATTCTCAGTGGTGATACAGCAGAAAAACTCATGTCTTTTACCTAGTTACAATTCAGGTGCTTAATCATAGGCACCTGGTGCTATTTGAGATGGTGAAGACTCTTCCTGTCCTTCAGATGCTAATCCAGAAGAGCACATAGCTTCTGCCATAGAGGCCAGCTTCACAGGGATATTTTTGATGCTTATGGGCATTTCTGATAGCACCAGATACATTGAATGGTGTCCCAGGAGTCAGCGTATGCTGGGTTTTGGATTCCCACCCAGAAAGGATTCCAAATGTCACCAAGCAACAGTTTTCTATGGTATTGCACAGATTCCTGTCTTCTTGGATGCTGGTCCTTTTAGAACTTTTTATAGTGACATTAAAGGATCAACAAGCCATTTAATCCTTCAGTGGAAAGCTAGAATGATGATGTTCCTGAGTGCAAAACACAAGGGTGAGAGAATGGAAAGGTACCGGTTATATGTAAATAGGCAGAGTTTGTGTTGTTCTTGAAAGAGGTGGTGGCACCTACTTCAGGAGATCCTCCATCCTAAGCTGTGAAAAGATGTTTCCTGGGTGCCCTTCAAACTACACTCTTGAGTATGAAAACTTGAATACATTTCTAAATAATTACTCTCAGGAAATGTATCACTTTGCATCATCAATTTCCCCTGCAAATGAAAGAAGATCTAGACATGGTGCAAACTGCAGGGCCTGCTGTGTGAAAATACTTCTGTGTAATGTCTCTTTACTACTGAATATTTTATTCAAACTTACTCGAGTTTTTGTTTGTTTGTTTTTAAACACAAACAAACAAACCAACCCCTCTTTTTCCCCCTAGAAATATGGCATTAGCTTGATTAATATCCTGCAACTTGTGGTCAGAGAAATCATCCTGTTGCCTTGACCAGAGACTAAATTTAAGGAGTGGCTCTGTCCTGAAGAGTCATTACAGACAAAATCTGAAGGTTTAACAAAAAACCCAATCTGTCCAGGTGTTCACTTCCTTGCAGTTCTTGTCTTGGGAGAGGAATACTGGCTTTACTTCTTTCTTCCTGCTTTATTAAATAGAGGTGGTTCAGGAGCTTACACTGCAAGGTTCCTGCTTCCCCCTCCCTGGCCTTGGCTGTGTGGTCCTGTTCCTGCCCTTAGGGGACCTGTAGTACACCTTGGCCTTTTCTATAGCTGATGCACTCACTAACCCAGCAAAAAAGTTGCCTTTTTTCCTCCTCCTGAATTAGTTTCCTGTTGGGTTAGCCAACCAATTGACTCAGAGGTTTGGAGAAGACCACAGCCAGTGCAGACATGGTGGAAGCACATGGCTGGACTTGGGCCTCTCTGTTTTGGCAGTCATGAGCGTTGGATTAGCTTAATTCTTCTCAAGCATTGAACTTGAGAGCAGTATTTGGTTTGGAAAGAAAGTACGCTGCAGCCTCCTAAGGTGATCTGACTTATAAGACAAGCCCATTAACACTAACACTACCAAACACAGCAAACCCAGGGCAGCATCTTCATAGCTCCTTTTGAATGGTCACTTTTTATGTAATTGCAGAAAAATATTCTTTCTTCTTAAGGAATACGTCAAACTGGATCCTTTGGAGACAAACCTGATGTTTGCAGTTGGAAAAGCCATGCCTGTTCATAAAGAACCAGAAGAAATGCCAGGTATTGGTGAGAGAGATGATGTTGCTGGTAAACCGGATGGGCACATCACAGCTCGGATGATCAGAGCTCTATGTCAAGAAAAGGTTGAGTGAAAAAGAGAGAAGCTGGACTGTTCCCAGAGAAATGTAATATTCTCAGTTCATTAAATATCTGGCGTTTTCTTCAGGGAGTGTGTGGCACTGGGCTTTGTGGAAACTATTTCTGAGTGTCCAAATCATGATTTTCACACAGGGGTTTAATGAAAGGCATA
Source organism: Picus viridis (assembly GCA_033816785.1). NCBI lineage: Eukaryota > Metazoa > Chordata > Aves > Piciformes > Picidae > Picus > Picus viridis. The sequence goes on from CM066566.1 coordinate 32,501,371, forward strand.
TCTGTGTGCAGATGGCTCATTGACAGGTTGCTTTCCTTGGCACTTTCAGAAATCTGCACTTCATAGGCTTCTCAGTCCAAGGAGCTGCACAGATACCTTGGTCAGTGAAGACTGGGTTAAGGATCAGTTACACAAATTGAATATTCACAAGTCCATGGGCCCTGATGAGATGCACCCACGAGTGCTGAGAGAGCTGGCTGATGTTATCGCTCTGCCACTCTCCGTCATTTTTGCCAAATCCTGGCAGACAGGAGAGGTGCCTGAGGACTGGAAGAGAGCTAATGTCACTCCAGTCTTCAGAAAGGGCAAGAAAGAGGTCCCAGGGAACTACTGAGCAGTCAGCCTCACCTCCATCCCTGGAAAAATGACGAAGCGGCTCCTTCTGGAGGGCATCTCAAGGCACTTGGAAGAGAAGAGGGTTATCAGGAGTAGTCAGCATGGATTCACCAAGGGGAAATCCTGCTTGACTAACCTGATAATGTTCTATGATGCCATAACTGAATGGGTAGATTCAGAGAGACCAGTGGATGTGGTCTACCTTGACCTTAGCAAGGCCTTTGACACCATCTCCCATGACATCCTAGTGAGCAAGCTCAGGAAGTGTGGGACGGAAGAGCAGACAGTGAGATGGATTAGGAACTGGTTACAAGATAGAGTTCAAAGAGTGGTGATCAATGGTGCCAAGTCCAGTTTGAGAGCTGTAACTAGTGGAGTCTCCCACGGATCAGTGCTGGGACCAGTGCTGTTCAACATCTTCATCAATGACATTGATGAGGAAACAGAGTGTCTGCTGAGCAAGTTTGCTGTCCAACAAGACTTGGACAGACTGGAGAGCTGGGCACAGAGGAACCAAATGAGATTCAACAAGGACAAGTGCAGGGTTCTGCATCCGGGAAGGAATAATAAACTGCACCAGTACAGGTTGGGAGGTGATCTGCTGGAGAGCAGCCCTGTGGAGAAAGACCTGGGAGTCTTGGTGGATAACAAGTTATCCATGGGACAGCAATGTGTCCCGGTGGCCAAGAAGGGATTCTGGGGTGTATTAAGAAGAGTGTGTCCAGCAGATTGAGGAAAGTTCTCCTTCCCCTCTACTCTGCCCTAGTGAGACTTCATCTTGAGTACTGTGTTCAGTTTTGGGCTCCTCAGTTTAGAGAGGGACAGGGATCTGCTGGAGAGGGTCCAGCGGAGGGCAGCAAGGATGATTAGGGGACTGGGGCACTGCCTTAGGAGGAGAGGCTGAGAGACCTGGGGCTTTTTAGTCTGGAGAAGACTTAGAGGGGATTTAATAAATGTTTATCTGAGTGCTAAGTGTCAGGAGGGAGGGGACAGGCTCTTCTCACTTGCTCCCTGTGATAGGACAAGGAGCAATGGATGTAAACTGCAGCACAGGAGGTTCCACCTCAACACAAGGGGGAAATTCTTTACTGTAAGGGTCACAGAGCACTGGAACAGGCTGCCCAGAGAAGTTGTGGAGTCTGCTTCTCTGGAGACTTTCAAGGCCCGTCTGGATGCATTCCTGTGTGACCTGGGCTAGATGGTATGGTCCTTCTCTGGCAGAGAGGTTGGAGTTGTTGATCTCTTTGGGTCCCTTCCCGCCCCTGACATCCTGTGATCCTAATAAAGGATCCGAGTTAATATTTAACTTTTGTGAGCCCCACTTGCAGCCAGTCAGATGTGGAATTCCTCTCTTGGTCAGCCACTGAATGGGTAAATGCAGGATGCTATAAAATACAGAGCTGTCACAAAATGCTTAATACTCTGCTAAAGCAGAATCTGATTCATCCAAGCCTGAGTCAACTCTTGCTAGAAGTTGAAAAGTCGAATGCATTTTGTCTGCCTGCATAAAACCCCTACAAAAACATACTGAAATAACCAAAAGTTAATTGGGGAAAAACCTCACAAAGCCAAACAAAGAGCATGAAAATAATGAAAGTTTTGAATACTCTGTTTATTAGAATTGGATAAGTGTATTGTGTAACTGTAGCTGCAGTTTGTGGCTGGTCGATACGGACATTGACTCAGTGGGGATGGTTCTACTCTCACTGCGTCCCTGCACATCCTAGCAGGCATAAGACGTCATGGTTTCTGTCCACAGGCACAAGCAAGCCTCTGTCCTGTGCATTTCCTGTTTACAGACATGTGAAAGCATGGAATAATACCATTTCAACCCCTGTCAGGTTAACCAGCTGTTGGGATTAAAACTTTTTTTGAAAGTGAAATATTTTAGGCAAGCTGTATCTGTGCACTGTCTCACGTTATCTGGTACCTCAGCGCAAACACTTATCATTCTTCAAGTGAGCTCAGCCCCTTCTTGACTTGCAGGTGAGTTGAACTGTTCCCTGGGCTCCACTGATTGCAGGTCCTCAGAAACTGGGCTCACAAGCAGATACCTAAAGGTTGGAGACTTATTCTCAGACTGAATATTGCATTGCCATGTGGTAAACAAGTAAGATTGGGGGTGTCCCTGCTCTAACCCAGCTAAGCTACTGCAGCGGCTGAGGTTATCCCTAGGTCTCTTCTCCCAAGCAACCAGCACCAGAACAAGAGGACACAGTCTCAAGCTGCACCAGGGGAAGTTTAGGCTCAAAGTGAGGAGAAAGTTCTTCACAGAGAGAGTTGTTGGCCATTGGAATGGGCTGCCTGGGGAGGTGGTGGAGTCACCGTCCCTGGAGGTGTTCAAGAGGGGATTGGATGTGGCACTTTGTGCCATGCTTCAGTAGTCGTGAGGTCTTGGGTGACAGGTTGGACTTGATGATCTTTGAGGTCTTTTCCAACCTTATTGATTCTATGATTCTAATGGTCCAGTGCTGAGAGAATGGGGATCTGTACTTGTAAAGTGGTAATGTTTTCAGCACAGCAGAAGTCTCTCCACAGCTACAGTGGCTTTCTTTGGGTGAAGTGCAAGCCCATGAAATGGTTTACTTGAAAGAGATTAGTTCTGCTTGGTGATGAGTTCAGCTTTTCTTTTAGGTGCAGAGTTAGAATAAAGCTCATGTTGACCAGCTTTCCAGTGAAAGAAAGGCCTCTCCTTCTTCCCACTGCTCCTCAAAGGCATTTACATGTCCCAGTGATGTAAATGTAGGGCCCATCTCTCGGCTTCTCTTTGGTTATGCCCATAATACATACCACCACTTGTAGGACATATGGCTAGACAACATAAACTTGAACCATGAAAAAAAGAAACTTTGCCTCTTGAAGTCACTGTTTAGCCTTTCACCACCAATGCCTGTGAGGGTGAGAGGGAGCTGAAAACATACGTGAAATATGCTTATTAGGGTAGAAGCCACAGGCAGCCAGCACAAGCCAGAAGCAACAGCCTGTAGCAAAACATATTTAGAGAAGTGTCCCAAATCCCCCTGATTTCTATAGGATTAATGTTAAGGCCAGCATGAGGCTTTTATATGGAGAAAGCCAGGCCCTCAGCAAAGGAGGCATCTGGATTTGATAAATCTGTTACTGGCAAAATCTCTCAGAAATGAGCAACATGTTGTAATGCAGAGGGCTGATCAGCCCAGCTCTCTGGCAGTGCAGCCCATGCTTCCAGCTCCTGCTTAAACATTGGGAGTGCGGGCTCACTGCTCCAGCTAGGACGATGCTTACAGGAATCACCCTTAAATCCCCAGCATTACAAAATACCTTTACTTTACCATGTTTTTGCTGCACATGACAACTATAGGATGCTAGGTTAGGCACCCAGGACCCAAGCAAAGTAACCCAGGCAAAGTTTCATTTGAGCTGGAGTGATGTAGTTCACTGGCAAATGACTAAGAAATTTGCAGTTTCAACAAGCAAAACCTCACAAGTATTTTCTGGAAATTCAACGTTAAAGAAATATGAGCATCACCCAAGTTGCATGTAACCATGAGATAACTGAGTTTTCAATATGCAGTCAAGCTAAGAGGGGCAGCAACAAAGCCTCCACTCTGGACTTCTGGAGGGCGGACTTCAGATTGCTTAAGGAACTAACTCAGAAGGTACCTTGGGAAACAGCCCTTAAAAACAAAGGGGTCCAGGAGGGCTGGACCTGCTTCAAGAAAGTAATCTTGAAGGCCCAAGAACAGGCTGTCCCAGTGTGTCAGAAGATGAGCCGCCAGGGCAGACGGCCAGCCTGGATGGGCAATAAACCTCTGAATGAATTACAGGAAAAAAAGAGGGTGTTTTGTCTTGGAAAGGAAGGAGAAGTTACCCATGGAATGTTTAAGGATGTTGCTAGGTCACGTAGGAAAAAATGAGAGGGGCAAAAGCCCATTTAGAGCTTAGACTGGCCTCTGCTGTGAAGGACAACAAAAACTGCTTTTGTAAATATATTAATGGCAAGAGGAGGGGCAAGGACAATATTCCCCTCCACTCCTTAGTGGACAGGGAGGGGAATATAGTAACAAAAGATGAGGAAAAGGCAGAGGTACTTAACACCTTCTTTGCCTCAATTTTTAATATCAGGGTAGGTGGTCTTCCGGACAACTGGTCTCCTGAGCTGGCAGATGGAGCGAGAGAGCAGTATAGTTCCCCTGTGATCCAGGAGAATGTAGATAAAGACCTGCTCAGCCACTTGGATCCCCACAAGTCCGGACCAGATGGGATCCATCCTAGGGTGCTGAGAGAGCTGGCAGATGAGCTGGCCAAGTTGCTCTCCATCATTTTTCAGCAGTCCTGGCTCACTGGAGAGGTCCCAGATGACTGGAAGCTGGCCAACGTGGTGCTCATCCACAAGAAGGGCTGGGAGGAGGAGCCAGGGAATTACAGACCTGTCATCCTGACCTTAGTACCAGGCAAGATTATGGAACGGGTCATCTTCACTGCAATCACACAGCACTTACAGGATGGCCAAGGGTTCAGGCCCAGCCAGCATGGATTCAGGAAGGGCAGGTTCTGCCAGACCAACCTGATCTCCTTCTGTGATCAGGTGACCTGCCTGGTGGATGTGGTCTACCTGCACTTCAGCAAGACACTGTCCCCCATAGCAAACTCCTGGCCAAGCTGTCAGCTTGTGGCTTGGACAGCAGCACTCTGCACTGGATTAGGAACTGGCTGGAGGGCCGAACCCAGAGAGCGGTGGTGAATGGTGCCACATCCAGCTGGAGACCAGTCACTAATGATGTCCCCCAGGGATCAGCTCTGGGCTCCATCCTGTTCAATATATTTATTGACATTCTGGACAAGGGTATTGAGTCCATCATCAGTAAATTTGCAGATGACACCAAGCTGGGGGCAGGTGTGATCTATTAGAGGGTAGGAGAGCTCTGCAGAGGGATCTTGACAGGCTGGACAGATGGGCAGAGTCCAAAAGCATGAGATTTAACACATCTAAGTGCCAGGTTCTACACATTGGCCACAACCCCATGCAGTGCTACAGGCTGGGGTCAGAGTGGCTGGAGAGTGGCCAGACAGAAAGGGACCTGGGGGTACTGGTTGATAATAGGCTGAACATGAGCCAGCAGTGTGCCCAGGTGGCCAATGGCATCCTGGCCTGTATCAGGAATAGTGTGGCCAGCAGGAGCAGGGAAGTCATTGTGCCCCTGTATTCAGCACTGGTTAGGCCACACTTTGAGTACTGTGTCCAGTTGTGGGCCCCTGAGTTTAGGAAAGATATTGAGTTGCTGGAACATATCCAGAGAAGGGCAACAAGGCTGGTGAGAGGCCTTGAGCACAAGCCCTATGAGGAGAGGCTGCGGCAGCTGGGGGTTGCTTAGCCTAGACCTTATTGCTGTCTACAACAATAGGGGGGGGATAGGTTGAACTTGATGATCTCAAAGGTCTTTTCCAACCTGCTTAACTATATTCTATTCTAAACCTAGGATAATAAAAGCCATTTTAGGAGAACTGAAGTCCATGTGTTGGACTTGAGAAACATCAATCCATCAAATGCTTAACAAGCACAGCACGTGGTGGGGTGTACTGGGAGTCTGTATCCACTCAAGCAATGAAAGGAGCTGCTCACCTCAGCACACTGCTGGCTTGAACCCACTCTGAGCAATTTCCATGTAGAGCCAAGCAACTGGGTGATATTGCTTTACACTCTGGCTGTGCAAGCCTGATCTCTCCCCAAACCTGAGCTGTGGGGAATGTAGGTTACTCGTGGTCTGTTTCTTGAGAGGTCTGCAGCCTCCACTGCAGCTGGGTTACATAACAAGGCAACCTTTCCACAGGTTCAGACCTGTGTGTTTTGGGAACTGAGGACTTAAAAATTACACCAGATCAACAAGCAAGGGACGGACTCTAATGGTATTAGTGTCTTAAGCCAGTGATGGTTTGCAGCTGGGTGTTCCTCTGAAAAAGGCTTTCCCTTGGACTTCCATGTCCACTGAAGTAGATATGTTTCTCTGTCAAACTGCACTTCAAAGTTCACGTTCCACAGATGAGCACAAACGTGATGTTGTTTTAGAACACGACAGGGTAGCAAGATGCCAACAACTGTTCTCATATGTGGCCCATCAAACATCTCCACTAAGCCATGGAAAATGGGGATTTGACATGATGCTTTAGTGAATGAAGTGCTGCAAGAGGCTAAAATGATGTCATACAAAGGTTTTCTAGAAAGACAATGCTGGGACAACTGTTATAGCTGGCATGGAGAAGGTTAGCAGTTACCATGAGGAGCTAAATGGGAATCCATGCTATGAAAATAAAACTGAGACCTCAGCTCTCCTCATACAACACAGCTGCCAGACCACCACAGCAGTAAGCCTGAACCCAACACATCTTCACGACCATTATCAACTCACACCACTGAACTGCTAAGAAAGTTGGCTGTTAGTTTCCAAGGCTTTTTTGTCTTTGTCTCAGGAAATTTCATCAGCAGAAGCAAGAATAAACTGATCAAAAAAACATACAAACTGATTTGTTATCTGGGGCAGCTCATCTCCACCAGGCGAGATGGATATAGTATTTACCCAGCCTTCAACGACAAAAAGGTGCCAAGTGGGTGGCAGCAATGTTACACCTTCAGGGGAACCTGTTCAGGGTTCACTCCTCGCTCATTGTCATGCTCAAGCCAGGACACAGCATTCTGATCAGACAAAGTCCCTTGATTCTCCAGTTTGACCATGGAAAAGAGCAGTAAATCACAGATTGCTCTGTTTGGGCAAAGTCAGCAGAAGCTGTCAAGACCATTTCTGCTCTCTCCACAGCAGTGTGAGCAAGCTTCAAAGGTCAAGTCTTGGACTGTCAACAGGCCAAGGAGAAAGCTCTTACAGCGCTTATACATTTTTACAAATACATTAATGCTAAAAAGAGGGGCAAGAAGAACCTCCACTCCCTATTGGACCTGGAGGGGAACAGGTTGAGGTCCTGAATACCTTCTTTGCCTCAATTTTTAACAGCAAGGCAGGAGGAGTTCAGGACGAGTGGCCTCCTGAGCTGGGTGATGGGGTCAGGGAGCAGTGTAATGCCCCAGAAATCCATGAGGAATTAGTTTGGGACCTGCTGAGCCACTTGGATACTCACAAGTCCATGGTACCAGATGGGATCCATCCTAGGGTGCTGAGAGAGGTGGCAGATGAGCTGGCCGATGAGCTGGCCAAGCCTCTCTCCATCATTTTCCTCCAGTCCTGGCTGACCGGTGAGGTCCCAGATGACTGGAAAATGGCCAGTGTGGTCCCCATCCACAAGAAGGGTCGGATGGAGGAACCTGGAAACTACAGGTCAGTCAGCCTGACCTCAGTGCCAGGGAAAATGATGGAGCAGATCATCTTGGGGGCAATCACTGCACACCTGAAGGGTGGCCAAGGGCTCAGGTCCAGCCAATATGGATTCAGGAAGGGCAGGTCCTGCCTCTCCAACCTGATCTCCTTCTATGATTAGGTGACCTGCCTGGTGGATGCGGGGAGGCCTGTGGATGTGGTCTACCTGGACTTCAGCAAGGCCTTTGACACCGTCCCCCACAGCAAACTGCTGGCTAAGCTGTCAGCTCGTGGCTTGGACAGCAGCACTCTGTGCTGGGTTAGGAAGTGGCTGGAGGGCTGGGCCCAGAGTGGTGGTGAATGGTGCCACATCTAGCTGGCAGCCAGTCACCAGTGATGTCCCCCAGGGATCAGTGCTGGGCCCCATCCTCTCTAATATCTTCATTGATGATCTGGATGAGGGGATTGAGACAGTCATCAGCAAATTTGCAGATGACACCAGTTGGGAGCAGGTGTTGGTCTGTTGGAGGGCAGAAGGGCTCTGCAGAGGGACCTTGACCAACTGGACAGATGGGCGGAGTCCAACATGATGGCATTCAACAAGTCCAAGCGCCAGGTGCTGCACTTTGGCCACAACAACCCCATGCAGAGCTACAGGCTGGGGTCGGAGTGGCTGGAGAGCTGCCAGAGAGGGACCTGAGGGCTCTGATTAACAGCCATCTGAACATGAGCGATCAGTGTGCCCAGGGGGCCAAGAAGGCCAATGGCATTCTGGCCTACATCAAGAATAGTGTGGCCAGCAGGAGCAGGGAAGTCATTGTACCCCTGTACTCTGCATTGGTTAGGCCACACCTTGAATAGTGTCCAGTTCTGGGCCCCTCACTTTAAGGACATTGAGACACTTGAACATGTCCAGAGAAGGGCAATGAAGCTGGGGAGAGGCCTCAAGCACAAGCTCTATGAGGAGAGGCTGAGGGAGCTGGGATTGTTTAGCCTGGAGAAGAGGCGGCTCAGGGGAGACCTCATTGCTGTCTAGAACTACCTGAAGGAGGATTGTAGCCAGGAGAGGGTTGGTCTCTTCTTTCAGGCAACCAGCACCAGAATGAGAGGACACAGTCTCAAACTGCACCAGGGGAAGTTTAGGCTCGAGGTGAGTAGAAAGTTCTTCACAGAAAGTGTTGTTGGCCATTGGAATGTGCTGCCCAGGGAGGTGGTGAAGTCACTGTCCCTGGAGGTGTTCAAGATGGTATTGGATGTGGCACTTGGTGCCATGGTTTAGTAAGTCATGAGGTCTTGGGTGACAGGTTGGACTTGATGATCTTTGAGGTCTCTTCCAACCTTAGTGATTCTGTGATATAGCATCATGTTTCTGTGATATTACAGCACATTCTGTTATTACCACTTCTTTCTATGGCTTGTCGAAGAGTTGGAATCATGGAATCACTAAGGTTGGAAGAGACCTCTGAGATCATCAAGTCCAACCTTCTACCCAACACCTCCATGACCACTAAATCACGTCCCAAAGTGCATATCTACTTATTTCTTGAACATAACCAAGCAAAGCAAGGGAAATGTATTCCCTAACAAAAACCTTATCAATATAAACTCTCCTTAGGCTCCTAACAGGGAGCTGTCTGGTCCAGAACATCCTTCTCCAAACCACATCATGTCTCTTTCTGTACGTACCAATAACCCAGAAGAAAAAGAGCCAAGAGGAAACTCTTAGATTCTGTAGCAGGCAAGTATACAGCTTTCACAGAGCAAGGCAGACTACTTTTTAAAGATAAAAGAATATTCTGGCACAAGAACAAATGGCTATTATTTGGCTATGAATAAATCCAATCTGCAAAATCAATGATTTTTTTTTTTTCTTTTCAGCCACCACAGCTACGGGATTCTCAAGTGGCTTCCCAGGGGGAAGAAACATGGGATTTCCTGGCTCCCTCATGCAGTGTCTGATGAATATAAAGAAAGGCATTGCAGGTATGAAAATCTGTATGAGAATAATCCTGGGAGAAGTGAGAAATATCACAGCAGCAGAGCACAGCTCAAAGACGACTGTGGGCCCTCACTCTGCAGAAATCCACTGACAGCTGTATACTTCTCTTGAGGATGTAGTTCACTCTGCTTGGTGTTTCTGACCACATTTATTGACCAGTGCTGACTGTGGCCATGGCATGACCCTTTCTGTTTTCTTCACACCCTTTCCTGGCCCCTTTGAGATGATTCACTTTCTGAAGATATGCATGTGTCATTTAAAAAAAGCCTCGCTCTCCTGACCGCAGCAGAAATCCAGAGGGGTTTGTTTCCTTACACAGGATGACTTTTTTTCACCTGGTACCATGCCCTAAAGAAATGACCTCTCATACTTCCCAGAGTCATCATTGCTCTTAGCATCTTTTAAAACCTGCTTGCTTGTTGCTTCTGAGGCATCAAGACAGGCATAGCTTCATCCACCAGCCTACAGGAAAGCTGGTGAGGGACTTTTTAGGATGCCAGGTAATGACAGGACTAGGGGGAATGGAAAAAAAACACTAGAAAGAGGTAGATTCAGGTTGGAGGTTAGGAAGAGGTTTTCATCATGAGGGTGGTGAGACGCTGGAACAGGTTGCCCAGGGAGGTGGTAGAAGTCTCATCCCTGGAGGTTTTTAAAGCCAGGCTGGATATGGCTCTGAGGAACCTGATCTATTGTAAGGGGTCCCTGCCCATGGCAGGGGTTGGAACTAGATGATCCTTGAGGTCACTTCCAACCCTAACAATTCTATGATTCTATGTTCACATAAACACTGCTTTTTCTTCTGTATCCAGAACATTTCTTCAATACCCCTCAAATTATCTTGCCAATCTTCTGCTCCCAGCAGCATTTCCTATCTTTCCAAGTGGTTTTGGCACCATTTTTTTCCCCCCTGCCACAATCTTTATCTCAATTATGTCATGGCCTTCAAGTTGCAATTCATTTAGAGAACTACAAAACTGATACTAGGCTCTGAAGACAGGCACTTTTTGTCTAACAAAAGATGCTAGGTTTCACCCTGTCCCTTCTTGCTGAAAAGCTATTTAGTAGCGGGTAGAGCCTGTGACACATTCCAGGGGCTGGTTGAATGGACCATCTGATGTCATGTACAGTCATGCAATGGGTTTTCAAGTTTCCTGAGGTGCTGTCAGTGTCAATTTACTGCACAGAACAGTTCAGTTCAGTTTGTAACTCTAAAACAAAGAAGAGAAATAGCAAGAGGATTTAGACTTCTTTTCAGATGAAGATTCCACATGTGGGCTTTTAGAGAACACATGAATCACAGAATAATTTATGCTGGAAAAGAACCTCTAGCATTATCAAATCCAACCACTAACCTAGCACTCCCAAGTCTGCTGTTAAACCATGCCCCTCAGCATCACATCTATAGTCTTTTAAACACCTCCAGGGATGGTGACTCAACCACCTCCCTGGGCAGCCTGTTCCAGGGCTTGACGATCCATTCAGTGAAGAAATTTTTCCTACTGTCTAACCTAAACCTTCCTGTGTGCATAACGTTACTGTTAAGGTTCTTGTTCTCACAAGAGTAATTGTCTCAAGAGGAGACAATTGTCTTAACTGTAGAATTCTCTGATTAAAGAAATGTAAAAACACTGTGACAGTGTTGCCACCTTAAGTTTCCTTCACAAATTTCTAAAGGGAAGCACATCCCTCTAATAAAGCTCTGCATCTGCTGCTTGCCAAGACCAGACAGCATGCCTGGACAGACTTCTAGGTTAAATTGCCTTTGAACTCAATTTTGAAGAGAACTGGGTTTCCATGACCCTCATTATTACAGATGGTCAGTAATTCAAAAGAAACATGTCTATCAGCTATGCTTTTTAAATTAAGCTACAACTGTTCTTCCAGCCGTATTGCAAACCAAGGTACTTCTCAGGAACAAAAGTAAAAGGGAAAATTACCCTCAGGGAAATTCTCCAGCCAGTTTGTCTCCAAGAGTAAACCAAAAGCAAAGTTTATTAGCAAGGTCTCCATCAAGAAAGCTTCACCTGCACAGCAGCTGTTACAGAACACAGAGCAGCCATGAGTGAGCAGTAAAGGACCAGAGATGCATTCATCATCCCTGCTGAAGAGGTCCCTTTGTCTGTTCAGAGATTGTCACCTGTATTGCGACCTCAAGTCCACAATCCCACAAAGAAGGTCCAAAGGATCAAAAAGATTTAGGAAAGCAGATCTATCTTCAGTCAATAACCTCATAATGGAGACTGAACTCCATCAGAGCATCACAAACCTAGACAGATGGCAATGGTAGTGTCTCTCTTTATCACAACTGAGTACACTGGTATATGGAGGAGGAAGGTCTTACCTTCATCTTTCACAAAAGCTGTGGACTGTGCTCCACAACAATTAGTACCCTGCTAGTTATATAAAGCACACAAAAGTGCACCTTTTCTTCCAGCTGAGCCCTGATTCAGACAATCCACATTTTTTATATTCTGAGTGCAAGCAAAAACTAAAAAGCAGTTGTTCTCTGGTGGCAACAGTCCCAGGCCGAAAGCCTCATTAGTAGAAAGGTAAAGATTTAAGTACACTATGCATGAAATTCCCAAATCTGGGCACACACATTATATACCCTAAAAATACCAGCATCAGGGTTTGGTTGGTGGCTTGTAAAAATAAATTGTAACTCTACTGATCTGTACTGACCGTTTCATGATCCTTCATTTTACTGATTTCAGTGCTGGGTCAAAGGTTGGACTGGGTGATCTTTGAGGTGTCTTTTGACCACCTGTTTTCTGCGATCTCTTACAATCCTTCAGGACAAGCCTTAGGTAGTTGAGAAGAGGAAAGTTCCACATCTATCACAAAAATCATACAATTGCTTAGGTTGGAAAAGACCTTTAAGATCTCCATGTGATAAAAATTTATGTCTAATTGGATGATGATCTCAAACTCTTCAAAGCTTCTCCAGCATTACCTTCTGCTGGAAGATTAGAGAAGATACCTACATAATTTTTGGGGGCATATTTGTGTATCTTGCTCAGTTACAAACAGCACAAGTTTATCGCCATGAACACTTTGAAAAACTAGCTTGTGAAATATCTTAAGTAAAGAATCCAGGTTTTCATGAGACACCTCCTGATGGTGGAACTAAGGCGACCTACCACAGCACCACAAGTCATCTCATTGACAGGTCAGCGGTGCTGCACTCCCTGTAATACACTATGCACATACTAAATACATTTGGTATTTTATTAATGAGACAAAGCAATGATCAGTGCACATTTAAAGCAGCAAAAAAAGGAAAAAAAAAGAAAAGCACCTCAGACATTCATACCGTAACCAAAGTTCTGTGGAAGCTGCATTTTATTTGAAAATCCACCCATTTTTGCTAACATACATTTTAATATTTTCAACAAAAATAGAATCTGCAGAGACAATGCAGCAAGTATGCTTAATTCATGTACAGAATTGCTTTCATATCGTGGACTATCCTTCTGAAGGCCCCACTCCACCCAGAAGTTGTGATTTATTTACACAAAGCACCGATCAACAGTGCTGCTTTAATTCTTCGATAACTAAACACCCACTAGACATGTGTAAGGAAACTACTTCCCCTTTTTTGACTGTTTTAAAAGGTACATGATCAGAAACGTGGCACTAGCCAAATGAAGAGTCTTTCCCCCCCCAACACACAACACATCCTTTTTTTTCTTTTCTTTTTTTTTTAAACAGAAAAGAAGGAAAGTCTTAAAGTGAAAGCAATTCCTCACATTCATTTTGGAAAGGCCTTATAATGTCAAATGTAAAAATAATGACATGTCAAGCATGAAGCATTAAAGTTCCTTCCCAATGCACTAATGCTGAATTAAAAACGTAGTGCTTCTTCTAGTCAGTTAACTGTTCCCTTACAAAATCCTAGGCACAGAATTGACTATAAGGATTAATGCATTTTACAGCTCTTCCCTAATTCCCACATATATTGAGAATTCATTAGATTCAGACCTTTTAAAATATTTAGTGCTCTGTATGTCAGCTGAAAAGCTTTCTGAATCAGATTCATTCTTCGTGGATAAAAATCAGACATACTGTATACACCCATACTCATTTTCATAAGGAGGTTTGGTTTTTTTGATACAATATTAATGTTAAGTTGATAATCATAAATAAATACAAACAATAATACATAAGGAATGTCTACTGCAAACTGAATATATCATAAAAAAAAGAAGTAAAGAAGTTAATTTCCATTACTGCTGTGCCTACATTTGTGAGGAGTGAAGAAAAGGTAACTGCAGAATTATGAGTTAGGATTTGACCCTCCCCTGCCCAAAGTCTTGTTTCATGTTATGGTAAAGGACACATCTCCACTCCAGACAGCACTTCCAAACACCAATCTCAATTCCCAGAATAAAGGCATCTTTTTGTTTATTTGTTACCAATTATGGATATTATTAGAAGCTGAAAGTATTGACCTCTTAGTCACCAGGACAAAAAATAGATCTGTCTTAGTCCATGGCAATTCTTGGCTTTGTCTCATATAGTGACATTTTCTTACAGAGTTGTCCCAGCTTCCTTTGTTGGTCTTCATCATTTCACTGCATCACTTAATGGAAGAGGAGAGTTTGAGAGACTGAAGTTCATTTTCTCCTGGAAGTGGGGGTTTATTGGTGAGCACATCTGTTTGGAAACCTTCCTTTTTCTTCCATTTAACACAGTTACATAAACTGAATCTGGAAAGATTAAAAACCCTTGTGTTAACATCCAACAGAAGTAGGACTCCACTATAAATCTGTTTTCTCAAAAAAACAAAACAAACTTGCGTTCTTCAATCGCCCAAGCTCCCCAAGACCTGGAGGTTTGACAAAAATCAGGGCCAGAAAATAACCAGAAGCCATCAAGATGTTTATCCAGCTACACCAGCCTATGGAACATCTCTCTGCATTAAGCTGACTTGTCCAACAATAAGAAAATCTCCTGACTCATTCATGCAACATTATCACCAGTGGCAGCCCAGCACAGATCAACATAAATATGAAGAGAACGCAAAGTACTTTTTCATGCTGAACCAGAAGCAGCGTACACCAAAGCAGCAGACATTGTGTGCAGTAAAGCCTACTGTCTTTCTGCTGTCTCCTTCCTTGTGCTGAATTCTTGAATTTTTCCAGGTTCTCCCTTATTTTAGTATTTAATTCCCTGTCCCTGATTGGAAAGTAGAGAACTTCTCCAGCACACATGTACCAGGACTGAGCCCTTCCATGCATGAAATGAGTACCTCCTGCATAAAGTGAACTCCTTGGTGTGGTGTTTGTGCAGGCTGCCAGCAGCAGCCAGGGGTTTGCTGCTGACCACAATCCCTCAGCATCTTCCTGACCAAATATCAAATACCAAGCAGTACCAGCTCCTTCTCCCTAACCACAGCAAGCACAAAGGGTGCTGGTGCTTGCGGGTCAGATGGGAACTACCACACATCACTTCCAGTGACTTGATCAAGCCTTTAAACCACTGCAGTTACATATACTGAGTTTCCAAGCCACTTCCACAATGCTTCCAACTCAGCACAACTTGTTCCTATTTTCTTTGGAAACAGTTCTAGTCTTGTTATTAAAACTTGATTTAGAACTTTGTGTTAGATTAAAAAACAGCATCTCCCCAGAGTAATGGACAATACCTAAGTTGTTTTACAAGAAATCCTGGAGAGAGAGCTCTGCAAAGGGATCCTTTCCTGAGGCTCTGTGAGGACTCTGACTGGAAGGACTGGATGCTGCAGACAGCTAGTAGGAAAGACGACAGAGAAAAGGAAAGAAAGAAAAAAAGGTCTCAGAATGACAGAATATGAAAGCTGAACATGTAATGAAAGGACAAAGGGAGGTTAAGAGGAAAACCTGGCAGAAATCAAATATTAAAACAGGGTGTTTGGTCATGTGGAAAACAGAAAGCCTCATCAATGGTTGGTGTAATGCAGAAACAAGCTGGACATGACCCTCCCGAAAAATAAAGTTCAAGTGGCATTTGCCAAATCAGCAGAGAACTTTGTGTCTTCACTTCAGCTTTCTTCAAAAGAAGATACAAACATTAAGCCTGAGTCCTGTGAAATGGGTTAGCACTCTCCCTGCCTTACTGGCAATCATATGCACTGGCAGGGACAGATGAGGCCGGGGTCTGGTCAGAGCATGACAGCTTTGCAGATACCTTCCCCAGAAATAACAGCTCCTGGCATCTTTTCCCATTTGTATAAAAAGAGGCTAGACAGCAGACAATGGATAATTGTCAATTTGGGGCCCAGAAGGAGAACACAGGATATATTTTGGGGGTAGAAAATTAAAAATAGATGAGTTTGCCAACTGATGCCATTTTAGGTGAGACCTGAAGACTGAGACCACAAGTCTACACTATCTGTATTAAGAAAAATCACATCCTGTAGCCAGGTACTTAAAGCACCACAAGACAATTAATCCACATAAAGCACATTATTTACAAATAGGTAATATTGGTGTTCCAGCTGCTGCTGGAAAGGACCAATAACCTGCAGGCTGTAATTGCAGGAGTATCTATTTGTTGATTTAATTTTTGTTAAGCCCTTTTCCTTCTTTATTAATGTCTTCCCAGTTACAAAAGGTGTTTTATTAAGTTCTGTTTGCCTTCCTCCCTCATAGAGCTTGCATGTTTTTCCAGTTACAGTTAACACAGTCAGCTTTCTCCATTTCAGGTTCCATCACTAAGTTCACTCATAACTGAGTTACTATTCACCACTGTACCCCTGCACTTCAGACCCATTGCAGAAAACATCTTCTGAAGATATATTTAGTATGAAAATCCTGAATGCCTGCTGACCTAGGCATGACAGAGAACATGCTTATGGGAAATGCTGGCAGAATTACCTAGAGTCTAAGTATTACCATTGCACATTTAAAACTTTCAGGTTAATGTCTAGCTCAGAAACCATGTGGGAAGGAGGAGTTTTTTCAGGATAAATATTCTGTCTGGTTTGAAATCTTTATCCCCACTCCCCATGCAACACTTGGATCCAGTCCCCATAAATAGATTGTAGAAAAGTCATGAGACAGAATGGGAAGTGCTTGAGAAGCAGTTTCAGGATGTCAGAAGTTCCCCTTTTAAATTTGGTTCTTCCTTTTGGAAAGCCATAGCTGACACCCCCACCCCAACTCTCCAGGATTTGATCCAGACTAATGATGAAGTCCAGCAGTCACAACTTCAGCAAGGCAGGCCTGTGACTTAATTCCCTGAGACATTCTTCCCCTTCATGGTCAAATGGCCTGAAGTCACGTATGAAAAGTCCTGTTAAATTGAGTTGGCAAATCTCCAGCTGATAGCAGGTCCAACGTAACGTCCCAGTTTGAAAGCAGTGTGGAAGCCTGGTAGAGCTCTGTCATTTATGCAACATCAGCATGTAACCAGAAACAGAGGTGAAATTTTAGGAAGCCTGTTCAGATTAAATACTGGGGGGAAAACGACAACTTGACAATGCTACTTCCTAGACACCACAGCCAAAATGAGACCAGACAATACCTTACAGTAAATACATGCTCTAATCAGGTGCCTCTAACTTTAAAAAAGTGTAAGTATACTTTGATAGTTTCCTACTTTGCAACTATATAGAATATTGGCTATAAAGAGATCTGAAAATCTGAACCTACTTCTAAGCAGCAGAATTTGAAACAGCAGCACTGGCTACTACTTTCTCTAGTGCAAATACATTTAGAACTGTGATTTAGCCTCCTTACTGCCCAGCACTTGTGTAATCGAAAGTGCAACATCCTGTGCTTGATCAGATACAAAGCTTGTCTCACCTCCAAGTGTTCATCACCTCTTGTGCTTCCAACAAAGACAAAAACTCCCCAGAGTCATAGCAACACAGAAGAGCCCAGAAGATACTGGTTTCTCATTGAACAAGTCTACATGCCTGTAAAGTCTACTTTCTGGAGTAGGTCTGTTCTTATGGCATACCCTGTTCTGCTTTCAAAAAAAAAAAAAAAAAAAAAAAAAAAAAAAAAGAAAACAACCCAAAAAAAACCAACAAGCCAAGAGAAAAGCCCAACAAAATTCAACTGAAAACCAAGAAAACCCCACCCAACCCCACAAAATCAACTCGCTTACTTGCACATTTAGCTATTCTTCATTACCAGGCAATCCCTCCAAACACCCTTTCTGTCCAATTCAGTGCCGTTAGTGACTGCAGGGTTACAATTCACACAGATGTGAGCAGTAGGCCAAGTAAGTTCTTCGCTGTTTTTTTAAATCTTAACATTTTCACTACCCAGCTGCTTCCCCTCCTAAGGCTACCTTGTTTTGGGGGTAATCAGACCAGAGTGCATAACACTTAAACCAATACCAGTGGTTTGTCAGTACTGTATCATTTTATATTAGCCAAGATCATAGAATCAGAGTAATTTGGGTCAGAGAAGACTTCAAAGATCATCTATTTCCATCCCCCTACCATGGGCAGAGACACCTTCCACTAAACCAGGTTACTCAAGGCCCTGTCCATCCTGGTCCTGAGTATCTCCAGGAAGGTGGCATGCACAACCTCCCTGGGCAACCTGTTCCAGTATCTCACCACCCTCACTGTAAGGAATTTCTTCCTAATATCCAGTCTAAATCTATTCTCCTCCAGCCCAGCTTAATTAAGATAATACTTCTTTCAAAACTATGAATATCATCTTCCCCGTGATTTTCAAAGCAACTCTTCTAGTGTCATTCTCAATTGTTTCAATTATTTTGCCCTTAAAACCCCTCACACTACTCTTGCTTTTGATAGCGAGAATTAGAAATCAAGTTGTATGCCTGTAAACAGAACATTTGAAATAGAAGCAAAATATGTCTAGAGATAAGGAAAGTATTACGGTTAATTTTTGAAAAGTATTAAGTCAGGAACACCAGTTTAAATTACAGACAACACTGGCATGCCTATTTTACCACTCTGTGTACAAAGCTGGAGGAATTCCCAACATAATACAACTTGGCAATACAATTTTTTGGCAACAAATTTGTATCTGTCATTATGCCTTTAAGTACCTCCAGGTTTCTTTATTGTAGACAACAGCTAAAATCCATCAGCAGACTAGAGGTTAAGTGATGTAATCTGGTGCTTTAAACATAAATATTAAAACTATTTGCTTTTTGTCACCAGGATACGATGGACAAAACCTGTATTAGAATCCTGGTGGTTAGAGTGATCCACGTGGGCTGCAGGCACTCTGAGCTATGTGCCTTCCAGACAACCACTCCTTAAGCTTTACACTCCAAGAACATAAATTTTTTGTCTTTATTTTCTGATCTCTGCCACAACAGGAGCATGAACTAAACACAAACAGGCAAATATGCTCAGAAGAACCTCAGGACTAAGCATAAAGTAAAGTAACAATGCAGTCCTCCTCTGAGGGTATAGGTTAGTAAATGCCTTCTCTGCAGATAGGGGGAGCATCTCTCACAGGCAGCCTTTGTTTCAGTTCAGGTGCTTTATTTGGGTCAGACTTCTGAGAACTCAACACCTGCAAGCAACACAGATTCTGTGTTTTGGGGAAAACCCTTCCAATTATGTAAATGATCCTTAATCCTAATGATCCAAAAGGTGTGCTTTCTACCAAATTAATTCTCACTGGAGCCAAATGTGTTGTCAGATATGCACAATAACTATAGCTCTGCATACCTCACCTGTGACTAATTCCGCTTTTTCTTGTTACGACAGCCAGCTGGGATTCAACCCAGACCAAGCCCTGCAATGTCAAATGAAGCAGAAAGGCTCACCCAGCTGTACAGACCTACCTACCTGTCACAGCTAAATTAGGCAGGTAGGCAGATCCCCACCCCCCGCCTGGGACATTTCCAAATGGAAACTGAGAAAACAATTGTTATTCCTGAGGATTCTTTCACTGTTTCTCTATTTAAGAGCTGTCACAAACACATTTTTTCCCCTTGAAGTACTGTAAAACCCATGTGAAGGATACTGAATGGCTTGTCTGATAAGCCTGTGTGCGCAAAGCAGCTCTCAGAAGTTCAAGAAAGTCAACAGAAAATGGCACTCCCATCTACAGGAATCTAGCAGTATCCCTTTCAAATAAAACCTTTAAAATTCTTTAAACATAGCCACAAGGCTGTGTTTTAAGGAAGACAACACACATGCTGTATGCCCACTGGCAGCACACAGCACAGTCACTCCTGATCTGATAAAGGAACAGGACTCAGTCACTGCAGAAGGTTTGAGCCTCTTTCCTCTTCCAATCTACTTCCAGTTGTTCTCTCTCCACACTCCAGACCCCAGAAGCACACATACACCAATATACACCTAAGTGAAGTCACACATGAATGATTTTCTACATTCAACTATAGAGACAGAGCTCTTCATAGTAAGATCAAGATACGGTCCCGATACACTGCATTTTTCTAACAAGCCACAAGGTACTGTGGGACCACTGACAAGAGCATTTGACTGTTAAGTAAAGCCACACTTAACACTGGAGTTCCCAATTTAACTGGCAGATTGGCTCTGCCTCCAGCCACAGGTAAAACAAAGTCTTAAGGATCTCAATGAAGGTGTTCAAAGTTCTCCATCCTTCTTCACCTCTACTTATTTTTCCTACTGCAAAAAAACACATCTTCAGATGGCTATGGGGTTAAAAAGTGAATTCGGTGACAGGACTTTGCAAAACAAACAATAAAAGGTAGGTATTTAAATACCATTATTATTAAAGTCAGTTCTAATCAATGCTCACAGTAACCCTTCAATACACTTTCATTCTTGTATGCTAGGTTTTGAATCAACATCCAACAGGAGAAGCAGAAGAGCAGTCAAGGTAAGGAATGCTCCCTTCAACATCACACCTTTACCTAACAGGGAAAGGTCAGCTAGGTTGGCATAGCTATTATCTTCACAATCGTGTCCTCTGCAAAACACGGAGGAATACAGACACCTTTGGACAAAACAAGGGTTAAAACTAGATGCACGTGCCATATGCCTTTCACAGAGTGGTCAGTTCTAACAGCCAGGTTGAAGTTCCACCAGGTTGTGATACAAGGGTCTTTTCCAACCCATCTATAATATTGATTAATTTAAAAGGCTACATACAACCTGTTTGTCCTCTGCAAAATCATAGAATGGTTTGGGTTGGAAGGCACCTCTGAAGGTCATCTAGTCCAACCCCACCCTGCAGTGAACTGGGGACATCTTTAAGTAGATCTGATTACTCAGAGCCCTATCTAGCCTGACCTTGAATGTTTCCAGGGCATCTACCCCCTTCTCTGGGTATCCTGTTCCAGTCTTTCACCAATGTCTTGTTTTTATCTATTTTAAACTATTCCTCATTTAGTTAAAAACTGTAATTCCTTCTTGTGTCACAACAGGTCCTGCTGAAGAGTCTGTTCCCATCTTTCTTATAGCCCCTCTGAAAGGCCACACTAAGATCTCCCCAGACCCTTCTCTTTTTCAGCCTGAACAACCTCAGCTCTCAGCCTGTTTTCACAGCAAGGGTACTCCAGTCCTCTGATAATTTTTGTAGCCCTCCTCTAAACCTGCTCCAACATGTCACATCCTTCTTACATTCGGTATTCAGCCGAGCCAAGAGGGGTAGCAAGAAGACCTCCACTCTGGACTTCAGGACGGCAGACTTCAGGTTACTCAAGGAACTAACTCAGAAGGTTCCTTGGGATACAGCCCTTAAAAATAAAGGGGTCCAGGAGAGCTGAACCTACTTCAAGGAAGAACTCCTGAAGGTGCAGGAACAGGCTGTGCCAGTGTGCCGGAAGATGAGCCGCCGGGGCAGACGGCCAGCCTGGATGGGTAATGAACTTTTAATAGAACTAAGGGAAAAAAAGAGGGTGTATCATCTTTGGAAGAAAGGGGAGACAACCTACGAAATGTTTAGGGATGTTGCTAGGACATGCAGGAAGAAAATTAGGGAGGCAAAAGCCCATTTAGAACTTAGACTGGCCTCTGCTTTGAAGGACAACAAAAAAAGGAGAGAGACTTGGGGGTGCTGGTGGACGAGAAGCTCAACATGAGCTCTCAATGTGCGCTTGCAGCCCGGAAAGCCAATCAGATCCTGGGCTGCATCAGGAGAAGTGTGACCAGCAGGTCAAGGGAGGTGCTTCTCCCCCTCTATTCAGCTCTGGTGAGACCCCACCTGGAGTACTGCGTCCAGTTCTGGAGCCCCTATTACAGGAGGGATGTGGACATGCTGGAGCGTGTCCAGAGAAGGGCCACGAGGATGATCAGAGGGCTGGAGCACCTCTCCTATGAGGACAGACTGAAGGAGTTGGGGCTGTTCAGTCTGGAGAAGAGAAGGCTCCAAGGTGGCCTCATTGTGGCCTTACAGTATCTGAAGGGGGCCTACAGGAAGGCTGGGGAGGGACTTCTCAGGGTATCAGGTAGTGATAGGACTAGGGGGAACGGAATGAAGCTGGAAATGGGGAGATTCAGGCTAGATGTGAGGAAGAAGTTCTTCCCCATGAGAGTGGTGAAGCCATGGAATGGGTTATCCAGGGAGGTGGTTGAGGCCCCGTCCCTGGAGGTGTTTAAGACCAGGCTGGACGAGGCTCTGGCCAGCCTGATCTAGTGTAGGGTGTCCCTATCCATGGCAGGGGGGTTGGAACTAGATGATCCTTGTGGTCCCTTCCAACCCTGACTGATTCTATGATTCTATAAATACATCAATAGCAAGAAGAAAGGCGAGGACAACCTCCACTCCTTGGTTGACATGGAGGGGAACGTTGTAACAAAGGATGAGGAAAAGGCAGAGGTACTTAACACCTTCTTTGCCTCAATTTATACTAGCAGGGCAGAACATCTTCCAGACAGCTGGCCTGCAGAGCTGGCAGAAGGAGCCAGGGAGCTGCATAGTTTCCCGCTGCTCCAGGAGGAAGTTAGAGACCTTCTGAGCCGCTTGGACCCCCACAGGGCCATGGGACCGGAGGGGAGCCATCCTAGGGTGCTGAGAGAGCTGGCAGATGAGCTGGCCAAGCCGCTCTCCATCATTTTTCAACAGTCCTGGCTCCCTGGAGAGGTCCCAGAAGAATGGAAGCTGGCCAACGTGGTGCCCATCCACAAGAAGGGCTGGTTGGAACAGTGAGGGAATTATAGGCCTGTCAGCCTGACCTCAGTGCCAGGCAAGATTATGGAACAGGTCATCTTGAGTGCGATCATACAGCACTTACAAGATGGCCAGGGGCTCAGGCCTAGCCAGCATGGATTTAGGAAGGCCAGGTCCTGCCTCACCAACCTGATCTCCTTCTATGATCAGGTGACCCGCCTGGTGGATGTGGGGAAGGCTGTGACTGTAGTCTACCTGGACCTCAGCAAGGCCTTTGACACCGTTCCCCCACAGCAAACTCCTGGCCAAGTTATCAACCCATGGCTTGGACAGGATCACGCTGCGTTGGGTTAGGAACTGGCTGGAAGGCCAAGCCCAGGAAGTGGTGGTGAATGGTGCCACATCCAGCTGGCAGCCAGTCACTAGTGGTGTGCTCCAAGGATCAGTGCTGGGCCCCATGCTCTTTAACATCTTTATCAGTGATCTGGATGAGGGCATTGAATCCATCATCAGTAAATTTGCGGACGACACCAAGCTGGGGGCAGGAGTTGATCTGCTGGAGGGCAGAGAGGCTTTGCAGAGGGACCTCGACAGGCTGGACAGATGGGTAGAATCCAAGGGCATGAGATTTAACACATCCAAGTGCCAGGTTCTGCACATTGGCCACAGCAACCCCATGCAGTGCTACAGGCTGGGGTCAGAGTGGCTGGAGAGTGGCCAGGCAGAGAGGGACCTGGGGGTACTGGTTGATTGTAGGCTGAACATGAGCCTGCAGTGTGCCCAGGCAGCCAAGAAGGCCAATGGCATCCTGGCCTGCATCAGGAACAGTGTGGCCAGCAGGAGCAGGGAGGTCATTCTGCCCCTGTACACTGCACTGGTTAGGCCGCACCTCGAGTACTGTGTCCAGTTCTGGGCCCCCCAGTTCAGGAAGGATGTTGTCTTGCTGGACCATGCCCAGAGAAGGGCAACAAAGTTGGTGAAGGGTTTGGAACACAAGCCCTACAAGGAAAGGCTAAGGGAGCTGGGGTTGCTTAGCCTGGAGAAGAGGAGACTGAGGGATGACCTTACTGCTCTCTACAACTACCTGAAGGGAGGTTGTAGACAGCAGAGGTTGGTCTTTTCTCCCAGGCAGCCAGTACCAGAAAAAGAGGACACAGTCTCAGGCTGTGCCAGGGCAGGTTTAGGCTGGATGTTAGGAAGAAGTTCTATACAGAGAGAGTGATTGCCCATTGGAATCGGCTGCCTGAGGAGGTGGTGGAGTCACCTTCACTGGAGGTGTTCAGGAGGAGACTTGATGGGGTGCTTGGTTGCATGGTTTAGTTGTTTAGGTGGGTTGGATTGGTTGATGGGTTGGACGCGATGGTCTTGAAGGTCTCTTTCAACCTGGTGTATTGTATTGTATTGTATTGAGGGCCCCAGAGCTGGGCACAGTACTCCAGATGGGATGTCACTAGAGCAGAGGAACAGGAATCACCTCCCTCAACCTGCTGGTCACTCTTTCTGGTGCAGCTCAGAAGTATTCTGGGCTGCAAGAACTACCACTTATGTTGTCATATAAGCACACAGCCTACACTTAGCTTACAGCTACAGTCAGACTGTTACTTTATAAACTAATACTTTTAAGTGTAACAGGTCACAAAACAGTGCCACCTGCATTTAGCAAAAAGCTGTGATGGCACAGTCTCACAAAGCCACACTTGGAGGAAAAGCAGCAGAGAACATAAGGTTCAGGGAAGAAGCTGGTCTTCATCAAACAGAATTGACATTAACTATTCCTAGTACAAAGTACTAGGATACAAAGTTGAGGGTAATCTCAAACACACTGCCAGAAAAACAATGCCATCAAAATGCTTTCCTCTTTGCTTCTGTGAAACAAACTTGATACTGCCAATATATAGATTGGAAGGCTAGGAAGCAATCCCTACAAAAACCACTGGGCTTGTGCAATACATTTGCCCAATACAAGAAAATACCAAAATACTTTTGAAGAAACTGCAGCAGTACAGGTTAGGAGGCAGTCTGCTAGAGAGCAGCCCTGTGGAGAAGGACCTGGGAGTCCTGGTGGATAAGTTATCCGTGGGTCAGCAATGTGCCCTTGTGGCCAAGAAGGCCAATGGTATCCCGGGGTGCATTAAGAGGAGTGTGCCCAGCAGTTCGAGGGAGGTTCTTCTTCCCCTCTACTCTGCCCTGGTGAGGCCACACCTGGAATACTGCATCCAGTTTTAGGCTCCCCAGTTCAAGAGGGACAGGAATCTACTGAAGAGCGTCTAACAGAGCAGGATGATTAAGGGACTGGAGCACGTGCCTTATGAGGAGAGGCTAAGAACCCTGGGGCTGTTTATTCTGGACAAGAGAAGACTGAGAGTGGATTTAATAAATGCTTATAAATATCTGAGGGCTGGGTGTCCAGAGGGAAAGGACAGGTTCTTCTCAGTTGCACCCTGTGACATGACAAGGGGCAATGGCTATAAACTACAGCACAGGAGGTTCCACCTCAGCATGAGGAGGAACTTCTTCACTGTGAGGGTCATGGAGCACTGGAACAGGCTCTCCAGAGGGCTTGTGGAGTCTCCTTCTCTAGTGACTTTCAAGACCCATCTGGATGCATTCTTGTGCAACCTGTGCGAGATTCTGTGGTCCTGCTCTGGCAGGGAAGTTGGACTTGATCTCTGGAGGTCCCTTCCAACCCCCAACATCCTATGATCCTGTGACATCTGTAACTGATGCCTAGCACCAAGAACTTTGAATGTACCCACCTGTGCTCCTGGTACAGGGCCAAAAGGATTTGGTGGTCTCATGACTGGCTGACTGTATATTAAAGTTGGCTGTGTCATTACTGGTATTCCTCCCATCTGCGATGGCTGAAAAAATCCAAACAACATTAAATCACACATAGCATTAACACACTGCAAGTATTTAACAAGAGAAAGGATAATGGCAAACAGTTATGATCAAGAATTTTCACCTAATAGAAGCCGTTCTAGACACTATTTCCACAATACTCTGCAAATATAGGTTAGAAAAGGACATTGGAGCCTTTTCAAGGAATACTCTCAATAACAACTGACCCCATTTAATCTCTTGCTGCAAAGATGCACAACACTAAAATACTTCAGCACAAGCACTTGTGCTGGTTGTCTTGGTCCCAAAACTGAGGTCTGACAGCACCTTCCTGTCTGCCTTCAAAAGCACAGGAACAGTTTTACAGATGCCAGCACAGAGCTGACAGAGCTCAAAAATTTTGAAAATTGAGAACTATATGTAAAGTCATGCTATAGTCTAAATTGTCACTGACACCACAGCTGAGTCAAAACAAAGAGTTTAACATGTATTAATAGTCTTAGAAATCAGGTTTCATTTCTTTTACACCTCTGGGGCTGCTTTCGGCACATCCCGCAGGCTTAGGTTGATGCCCAGCAGTACTCCTACTAAAGCAATCCCCATTCCAAGCAGCATTTCCTTGACTAATCCTTATACTCCTCTTATCATGCCAACCAGTTGTTTGGGCAATCAGATGGTCAATCCATTCAAGAAAGTGACCCTGATGAAAACACTCTACAAAAGATGTGAATTAAATATGACTGTTGGCACAATGAAGACACAGTAACCATCAGTCAGGGAATTCTATGGTACTAACAGAACTTGCCTGTCCCAGTATGCCCTCACCAAGGGAAAAAAAACCTGCTACTGGACTGCCACTTTGAAATGGCCATACTACTGCTTTTAAGAAAAAATAAACACAAGGATTATAGAATGGGTCAATGTTTCAGAAACTCCTAGGAGTAACATTTAAACAAGCCAGGACAGTGTTCAGGATGGGTTATATTGCTCACTAACAAATCAAAATAAGAAGAAAATGCTTCCAGTACCATCAGTGCAGAGCTGTGCAGATCAAATCTGAATTAACACTAAAGGTACTTTAACCACAACAATTTAAACCACAATATACTACAGGACTTCATGGATAGTTACTGGGAAGCATGATACTCTTCCAAAAGCCTGTCAAGAACACAGCTGGCCACTTCTGCAGTTCAGTTACTAATTGTATATAAATGATAGAACATTAATCTAATCTGACTGTGATGGAACAGTTATTTGTTACACTAGTCTGTGAGCCATTGAACAGAATAATTGTCTCTGCCTTTTTGTTCACTGCATCAAAACTGAGGAGTTAATGCACATAATTTCAGAAATATTTCAAAATTTGATATAAGAAAGATTTTAACAGCTCCTCAGAGCAACATGCATTAAGGTCAAGTTTGTGTCCAAAGTGTTCTTGTACTGATGTTCAGTCCTCAATCAACACCACAACATGCCTCAGTGCCACAAACTTGCAGTTTTTTGTACTGATCGTCACAGGTTTCTTTTGCTCAGTGTATAGGAAATATTTAAAGAACTTTTCATTTCACTGATAAAATATTCCTGTTGAGAAGGTAGCTATGCTCGCATGTGTGCTGGGTTACACCCATCCTGGGGGAGGGCTGCAAGAGCCCTGCTTCCCCAGGGGTTAAGAGAAACCTGATCCAGGTGAACAGAGAGGGACTTGATTTCCCCTCCAAGGAGGAGGGATGCCCTGGGTCAAAGGTGGTCTATTCCACTCCCCCTTCCTGACCAGCAAGCCTATAAAAAGGAAGACACTGCAGCCATTTCCTTCTCTTTGCTCCTGCCTCACCTATTCGAAAGGACCAACAGATGCTGCTAGCCTCCTGGTTCTGCCACGTGGTCAGGCCTGATCTTCTCCCTGCCACATCCATGCTTCTCTAAAGGACTGAAATCCACATACATGGAGGGAGACACAAGGCCATCCAAATTTTTTTTTTCCCCTATGCATCCTTATTCCTTACCCTTGTAAATCCTCCCTGTTACTGCTACATATATTTTTGTTAAAAAATTTACTTCTCCTACTTCCAAACTGATTCCAGATTATTTTTTTTGGTAGATTTACCTCCAGTCTCTTTGGGGGCAGGGGGAGAAATTCCCAGGCTTTTTTGCTACCATCTGAGCTCTTAAGCTCCAGTTAAGACTCAAACCACTCCAATATTTTGGCACCCAACGTGGGGCTTGAAAAATAGTATTTTATTTGAAAAGTAATACTTTTTTTCCAAACAAAGGATTGGAAGTAGAGATGCTAACTTTGAAAATTCTAATGTTCCAAGCTTTTGCATGGGTTTTTGGCGGGATCTTTTGGACCCATATCTATAAACTAATAACTTATCATATGGTTTGATTAATGATAGAGATGCTGCTTGGCTGGATAAAAACTTTACTAATGCAGTTGGGCAATGTACCTCTTAAATTCTACGAATTTTATTGGCAGTGATAACAGAGAATTTTTTGGAAGCAGGCTATGAAACTAACCATGTAGGTAAAAATGTCTTTGAGGGAAAATTGTATTATATATGTTATGTTGATATGATATGTTCTATATTTTTAAATGTAATCCTCATAGTAGCATTCACTCTGGCCATGTGGTGAGGGGGGAGGTGCTAACCCATTAAGCACTCTCTCCAGAGGAACAATGGGCGCAAAGCAATCTTTTGTAAGCTTTGATACCCGAGGGGTGGGGTGCTGTGAACACTGTTAAGCACTGTGTAAATAGGGACACAAAGAGGGAGGGGTCAGATTGTAGTGAGTGCTGCCCAGTGAAAAGGGCTTCCTGCTCTCAACCTGACATAAGGGTTTGCCCCCGCCACCGGCAGTTCCCCACTCTAACCCCTGATGCTCCTGCCCACATTCCTCTAGCACCTGTCATCACGCTCCAGAAAAAGATTCAAAAATCATCTCCAAACATGGATGGTGAGGAAGGCATGTCAGAGGGACCCAGCACAACATGATACACTTATTTCTACAGCAATGAAGTCCATTAAGAGCAGACACTGTCTTAGTTTTTAGAAGTTTATAGAAACTGAGGTAAGAAATGGTAGACGATTTCAGACAAAACCCACTTAGTTCAGACTAACCAATAAGAGCTGAAAAATCAACCATCACTAAAAAGTTCAGAAAAAAGACTGCTAGCAAACTACAAGCAACCAAATAATACAGAGCATCTGACTTCTGAGTTGCAGGAGTTCCACTCACCATCCCGTAGCCCATCATTCCTGTTGGCGTTGTGGCAGGATATGCCATGACAGGTGGTGCCTGGTGTGAAAAACAGTGGTGAACTGAGGGGAGAAGAAATCAGCTGCATACTGATAAGACATAGTCTTCTAAGCTTAGGTCAAGTGCAGCACTTGGATTATTATGAACATAAAAAATAAATAAGATTTGCCGTCTTGTGTGTTTCCAAATTATTTTGGATATAATGTAACACCTATGCTAATCATGGAAAATCTGTAGTTGTGTTTTGATATTAACCTCTTAGGATCCTGGCTGACTAAACTACACTTCAAGCTGTCATTCTCTCTGCATCCTGTTTAAAGAAAACACTGAGACAGAAATTTGTGAGAAAGTATTCAGGAAGCAGAAGCATCTTTTTTCCAATCACATGAAATATAAACTTGTCTTTCAATGTCAGAAGTAATGGTGCTTGAAGAGTCTCAAGAGCATATTTTACAGACTGAAAGAGAGAATGACGATTGGTTCTGCTGAGTTTACAGGAATTCTCATCTCTTCAGCCAGGATGTGCACACTACGGAGATTTTTCCAGCATGATTCAGTACAAATTCAACTCTAATACAAATATCTAACCTGCATTATCTCTCACCCATCCACTTAGTACAGTGAATTTGAGCAGGTTAGGTTCTCTTAGTATTTTTGTAGCTCTGGTAATATTATCTTTAAGTTAGCTTTTCTGAAGTTACAGTAAAATTGCTGTGAACAGACAAAACCTGGAGTGAAACTACATTTGGTGAACAGTTTGGCAACGAATACAGAGAAAACCAGCTGATAACTCTTAGAAAGAAAGTATATTAAAGACAGATCTTTATATCCTAGCCATATTATTTGTTCTGCAGCTCCATTATCCACTTTTAGAAGGACAAAAAAACTTTCTCTCAGACTGTAAATTGGTGCTTATAAACATTCAGATGATTTGCCATCTATCCACTCCACTTCCTGTTAGTCAGCCTCTCCTGTAAGAAAATAACAGCCTAATTCTCATGCTGTTACTGTGGACATCACAATCCATGACAAGACAAAGACCACACACATCACAGTACACAGATTATTGACAGAAGAAAGAGGGAAGTGACCAAATATTTCTTATTGGATTAAAGCAGATAAATTGTAACATTAACAGGATATCAGCAAAGCTGCTTCTGAATTCATTTCTAAGGTATCAGCTGCCTTTTCATAGGCAGTAGCCAGTGTCACTGGCATTTCAGTTGCCATCAGAACAACTTTATCTGATTTTCTAGACTACGTACTACTCAAATATTTCACATAACTGGCAAAGCTATTGTGAATATTTTTTCCCTTGTGTACCCACATCACTTATGTACAAAGATCTGACTAAATTTATTTTTGACTGCTCAAGTATGGACCTACTATACTTTAGAATGACCCTGCAATAAAAATAGAATACAGGGAAAGACCAATATCACTGTTGACATAAGAGAAAAAAATTCTTTAAATGTAAGGCTGCATTCCTCAGACAGGAAGCACAGGTTGTTGCTTGCCCTTCGTAAACTGTCAGCATGGATTTTCTCTTTTTATATGAGCATTAATGACATATTGGTCTCTCCCCACTAAGGGAAAAAAAAAAATCAATTAGAAACAAATAATCAAGATCTACCATAAATGTGAATAAAGTGCCAAGTGTCACAGAAGCCCATGAGGTTTCATGCAGTTATTCAAACACAAACATTTTTATCTTCATTCAAAATTCACCAAGTACATTGAAGGCAGCACAGACACGTGCCCCAGCTCTCTGGCAGCAAATGGTAGTTTAAAGCAAGGAAAAAAACCAAAACCTTATTATTTCCCATGCCATCATTCGAGTCAAGAGCCTGCAGACCACCTATGAAGTTTGGGTATGCTAAGGAAAGCTCAATTTTTGGCACACCAAAGATTTTAAAATGAGAAACGTGTAAATAGCAAGAAGGTTATGAGATTCTGCAAGAGCAGTGGTTAATATCAGCATGCCAATCGATTGCAAAAGGCTGTGGGTTGTTTCACTTACGTATTGTGGAAAATGCATGCCATTCTGTATTTCCCAGGGAGAACAATTACATAATGCAATAACACTGGATTAGAAGCAAATACTTACACAATGGAATATACATAGATAGCATTTTAGTTCACAAATACATTAAATGTTTACCCCAACACATTCTTGTAATTCAAGTAATTCACTGAGACAACAGACATCCATGATACTGTCATCATTACTAGGTTTGCAATTGTTTTGCATGGTCCATTTATTTGGTATATGCCTTTTTCCAAGGATGAGAAAGCCATATTTTCAAAAGCATATTTATTTAGCAAGCAGCAGCAAGTCCACAATAAATAGACCAGCAGAGGACAATAAAACTTTTTTTCCCCTAGATCATTTCTTTAGAGATTTCTTTTATGTTAATAGAACAGTATCACAGGAAGTGTCTCAACGGTATAGTAATAAAAGCTGTTAAATGTAATGACATCACAAGATGCATATATACAAGACATGAGTTATTAAACAAATTCAAGCACAAGTAAACCACTGGTCATTAAAGCAGGTGAGTAGTTACAGTTTCTTCAACATACACACCCTCTAATGAGGCCCACAAACATTTCTCTCTATATAAACATAGTGAATTGATAAGGGATGCTCAGTAAGGGAGAGGGAGTGGATTCCGAGAGACAAGGCTTTTCTTTCCAAACCCACAGCACTGTATTACTACACTGTGAATTCTATCTCCCTCATTCAGTTGCAGAGTCAGATGCAATAAATCCTTGGAGATGGTTTGTTATCTCTGTTGTCCATATACAGTTTCTCCAGGTACTGGTGAAAGGGTGTGCAGGATTCATGTGCAAAACTGTTACCATTGAAGATTACTCATGTAAATTATTAACCTCTTTTTTCTTGTGTTTTGGAAGATTTTTTGCGTGTGGGTTTTGGTTGGGTTTTTTGTTTAGTTGGTTTTGGTGGTGGCCATGGGCCTTTTTTGGCTTTTTTGTTTGTTTTGTTGGGGGTTTTGAATTTTTAATTTTTTTTTTGAGGTGGGGGGAGGGAAGTATTGGCATGCAATTAAGAGCCCTCCCTTTACATACTACCCCAAAAGCCTTGCCAGTTCTATCTGCTATGAAGATCACTACAACTGACTGACATGTATTTTGAAAAATTGCACACACTGGAGCAGGAAAGTAGTATCTAAGTACACTAAGAAAGCTGAATCCCACACCACTGCACAGACACCTCTATGGGTATCAAGAGGTTTAATCTCTTGTCCCCTTCTCATCCTCAGAGCAGGCTAACCAGTAATGTTACATATAGTTGACAAATCAGTGGGCCTGAAGAACTTTTCACACTTGTACTTTTCTGAACTGCAAAGTGGACACCCAAATACCACCACTGGAACTCAGTTTTACTTCAGTTGAATGAAACACAGGCTGCTAACTTGCCATAAGGGAGGCTAGTCAAAAACTGCTAAAGTTAGTCAACTAAACTAGTTACTAGAATACTTGAACTACTGAATAAATTGTTTATGCAGACGATTTACTAGAACCACACAGCTAACAAATCCAAGCAGCACACATCTCAAACTGACCACATCTCCAATGTTTTACTACTCTTTTACTGCAACTATGGCTCACTTTCAGACTTCTCAGTCAAACATCAGCCCTTGTTTTGAAGTTGCAGGGAACTCACTGCTTTAAACTATTTGCTTACCAATGTTGGAGCATTCCATGCAGTTGTAGGTGCAATCTTGGGTTGCCAGTTGGAACCGCCTGTTAGTTTCTTTTTCACCTGGCTGAGTCCAGTTTACATCACTTCAAAAAAACGTTTTAAAGATTGGTTAGAAAACATTGGATTTTCTTAAAAAACTCTATCAGGTAAACACAGTTTCCTTGTGGAAACTTACCTTCTTTTATTAGTAAAGAAATGCATTTAGCAAAAGACTTGATCAAAGATCTCAGGACAGCTTGTTTGATCAAAGAAGAGTAAGGTACAATGCTCAACATGAGCCACCTCAGTTTTAGTTGAGTGACCCAGTATAGGTAAGTTAGTCTAGCTTACTTGCCTTGCCTTATGACAGTTTGGTCAGGAGCAACAGCATACATTTCAGAACGATTTCACAGATGGTCCCAAAAAGCCTAAAATTTGCTAGTCATTCTAAATTTTCTGCTCAAGCAGATGTTCACTATTTCAGAACACACCCTGCTTCAAAATTCACTTGTCCAAAGGTCAGCTGCAAGTCAGAGACTGTAGTTTCACAGCCATTAATACAGCTCGGATTCAGGATACCAAGTCTGTCATGCATGACAAGGCACAGCCTCAGATCACAGAGTACGTAGGAGGTGTGCTAAGATTACCTACCACAACAAAAACATTTTGGTGAACTCATTCCCAAAATATATACAAAGCCTGAGATGAATCAGGAGGACATCTTGCCTGCTGTTCCCACTGTCACTACCACTCTGTCTACTGTCACCTTCCAACAGTTCTCAACAATTCATTGTAGCTTGTAGGAGAAACAAGTACATTCCCAAACATGCTCTGAAAGTTAACATTATGTTAAACACCCAGGTTTAAACCAGTAGTTTCATAAAAATTTACTATCAAGAAAATCCAAATGCTCAACTTTTGATGAAGCATACTCACTTTTTAGTGGTTCCATTGCCAATGCCCAAATCTGTCACAAAGTAGAAAAAGATACTATTAGAATTCTACTGGTTTAAAAGAATTAAATTAAGCATTTACATTAGTAGTTCAATACTTACTGCCTACAAGATTGGCTAAAGATGAATCCAGATCATCTGACACTAATTTGTTAGGTGGAACTTTGGCAACTGGAAGACTCTGGTTTTGAGAGGCCACTGTTGGTTTTAGAAGACCACCTAGTTCATCAAAGCCTTGGAACGATAAACAACAAGTCATTAGAATCCCAGGCCTCCCACAAATGCCATGACATTCAGTATTAATAGACAGCCAGTTCGACAGCAGGGCTGAAGTACAAAATTTAACTTAGGGATGCCACACTGTTGAAGGATAAAACACGTCTCTGAGAGAGGAGTTACTAGTGAGATTGCACTTTACTGGTTTAACCTTTATGACATCAATTTTACAAGGAATGGACTCACACTGACTGCAATCAAACTGTAAAACAAAATGAACAATAAACACACAAGACTTTGCTTTCAGCGAGTCACTGGTTTGCTCCAAAGGAATCCAATGTCAAATCCAAAGCCAAAAGATGAGAAAGTTTGTACTTTTCAGAAGCTCAGACAGAAAAAGTACTAACTATACCTACAATCCACATCAACTGTGGATGCTTTGACAATTTATTATCATAGAATCAACAAAGCTAGAGAAGACCTCAAAGATCACCAATTTGAACCTGTCACCCAAGATCTCGTGCCTAATAGACCATGAAACCAAGTACTACATCCAATCCCCTCTTGAACACCTCCAGGGATGGTGACTCTACCACCTCCCTGGGAAGCCTATTCCAATGGCAAACAAATCTCTCTGTGAAGAACTTTCTCTTCACCTCCAGCCTAAACTTCCCCTGGTGCAACGTGAGACCGTGTCCACTTGTTCCGGTGCTGGTTGCCTGGGAGAAGAGACCAATCCCCTCCTGGCTACAACCACCCTTCAGGTACTTGTAGAGAGCAATGAGGTCTCCCCTGAGCTTCCTCTTCTCCAAGCTAAACAATCCCAGCTCCCTCAGCCACTCCTCGTAGGGCTTGTGCTCAAGGCCTCTCACCAGCATTGTTGCCCTTCTCTGGACATGTTCAAGAGTCTCAATGTCCTTCTTAAACTGAGGGGCCCAGAACTGGACACAGGACTCAAGGTGTGGCCTAACCAGTGTTGAGTACAGGGGTACAATGACTTCCCTGCTCCTGCTGGCCACACTATTCTTGATGCAGGCCAGGATGCCATTTGCCTTCTTGGCCACCTGAGCACACTGCTGGCTCATGTTTAGCCAGCTGTCAATCAGTACCCCCAGGTCCCTTTCTGTTTGGGAGCTCTCCAGCCACTCTGACCCCGGCCTGTAGTGCTGCATGGGGTGGTTCTGGCCACAGTGCAGCACCCGGCACTTGGACTTGTTGAATGCCATCATGTTGGACTCTGCTCATCTGTCCAGCCAGTCAAGGTGCCTCTGGAGAGCCCTTCTGCCCTCTAACAGATCAACACCTGCTCCCAACTAGGTGTCATCTGCAAATTTACTGATGACTGACTTAATCCCCTCATCCAGATTGTCAACGAAGATATAAAACAGGGTGGGGCCCAGCACTGATCCTTGGGGGATGCCACTAGTGACTGGCTGCCAGCTAGATGTGGCACCATTCACCACCACTCTCTGGGCTCAGCCCTCCAGACAGTTCCTAACCCAGCACAGAGTGTTGTGGTCCAAGCCACAAGCTGACAGCTTGGCCAGCAGTTTGCTTTGGGGGACGGTGTAAAAGGCCCTGCTGAAGTCCAGGTAGACTACATCCACAGCCTTCCCCACATCCACCAGGTGGGTCACCTGATCATAGAAGATGATCAGGATCTGCCCTTCCTAAATCCATGTTAGCTAGGCCTGACTCCTTGGTCATACTTCAGGTGCACGGTGATTGCCCCAAGATGATCTGCTCCGTAATTTTCCCCGGCACTGAGGTCTGGCTGACAGGCCTAGAGTTTCCAGGTTCCTCCTTCTTGTGGATGGGGATCACACTGGCCAGTTTCCAGTCATCTGGGACCTCTCCAGTGAGCCAGGACTGGTGGAAAATGATGGAGAACAGCTTGGCCAGCTCATCTACCAGCCCTCTCAGCACCCTAGGACGGATCCCATCTGGTCCCATGGACTTGTGAGTATCCAAATGGCTCAGCAAGTCGAAACTAATTCTTCATGGATTTCAGGGGTACTACCCTGCTCCCTCACCCCATCTCCCAGTTCAGGAGGCCAGCTATCCTGAAGTCCTGCCTTACTGTTGAAAATGGAGGCAAAGAAGTTATTTAGAACCTCAGCCTTTTCCTCATCTTTAGTTACAATGTTCCCCTCCAGGTCCAATAAGGAGTGGAGGTTCTTCTTGCCCCTCTTTTTAGCATTAATGTATTTCTAAAAATGCTTTTCATTGTCTTTCACAGAGGTGGCCAGCTTCAGTTCTAACTGGGCTTTTGCCTCTCTAATTTTTCTACGACATGTTCTAACAACATCCTTAAACACATCTTGAGTTGCCTCCACCCCTTTCCAAAGGTGATACACCCTCTTTTTTCCCCTAAATTCCTTCAAGAGCTGTTTGCTCATCCAGGCCAGTCACGTTCCCTGACAGCTCATCTTTCGGCACATGGGAACTGCCAGTTCCTGTGCCTTCAAGAGTTCCTGTTTGAAGTAGGTCCAACCATCCTGGACCCCTTCATTCTTAAGGGCTGCTGCCCAGGGTACTTTCCAAATAAGCTGCTTGAACAAGTTGAGGTTTGCCCTCCGGAAGTCCAAAGTGAGGGTTCTGTTAGTGCTCCTCCCTATTTCCCTGTATATTGAAAACTTCACTATCTCATGAGTGCTGCATCCTAGACAGCCTCCTACCATTACATCTCCCACCAGCCCTTCTCTATTGGAGAACAGCAGGTCAAGCAGAGCCTGAGCCCTGGCAGGCTCACTTAACAGCTGCATCAGGAAGCTGTCCTCCATATGCTCAACGAACCTTCTGTACTGCCTCCTCTCTGCTGAGTTAAGTTCTCACCAGATGTCTGGCAGGTTAAAGTCACCCACAAGGACAAAATCTGATGATCTTGAGACAGCCTCCAGTTGCCTGTAGAATATTTCATCTATCTCCTCATCTTGGTTGGGTGGTCTATAACAGACTCCAACCAGGATGTCAGTTTTGTTAAGCCTCCCTCTGATTTTAACCCACAGGCACTCAACCCTTCCATCCACAAGCTCAAGTTCTGCAGCATCTAGCGATTGCCTAATGTACAGGGCCATCCCTCCTCCTCTTCTCCCTTGCCTGTCTCTCCTAAAGAGCTTTTAACCCCCCAATGCAGTACTCCAATTATGTGAATTGCCCCACCATGTTTCTGTAATAGCAACCATATCATAGTCCTCCTGGTGGACCAAGACTTCCAGTTCTTCTTGTTTGTTATCCATACTGAATGCTTTGGTGTACATGCACTTCAGCTGGGCTGTTGATTTCTCAATTAACCCTAATTTATGCTCCACACTCTCCTCTCCAGAGAGAATGGTTTCCTCACCCACCCCCTTCTAGTTTAAAGCCCTCCCAATGATCCCTGCCAACTTCAATGCTAGTACCCTCTTGCCCTTTCTAGATAATTTCACCCCATCAAGGTCCAGCAGGTCAGATGCAGTGAAAGTTGCCCCTTGATCCAAGAACACAAAATTCCATTGCTGTTATTTTCTAGAACAATCTCATCATTGAAAAGGTAATGTATAGGCAAAGAAGTGTCACAAATATTTTGCACAAGTATCTAAAATTAATTACAACTTTATCTCTTCCAACTATATTCTGCAAATGCAGACTTAATTTTGGCTGACAGCATGGAAAAGTGAAGGCTGTTCACAGGATGGTGTTTTAATGTGCAAAATATTTAAGTGAAGGAAATCAGGGTAAATATTTCAGCAGGGTGCACATAGAAACCATGGAAGGAAAAGAAAAACTGGATAAGGAATGCTGCTAGTGACCTTTTAAAGTCAGCTTTTCTTCATCTGGAATGATGAAGAAAATACAGATTAAGAGATTTATACCTCAAGAATAAAAGCAGTTAAAAAGGACATACATCATTTAGTGTCTTACCACCAGAATCTAGGACAACATTAGAAGATTTGTTTCCAAACACAGACTCAAAGTCAACATTAAGGCCAGCTGATGGCTGTGCTTGAGCAACAGGAGACGGAGTGAACCCTGTAGGGGAAAACCAAAGAATCTGAAAGTTTTGTACAGTATTTCCCATGAAGCCACCCTCTTTATGCAAGACAAATCAAATAAATATGTAGATTATTTACATACTGCAGAGAGACTAGGAATACATCAAAGGTCCAGGTTACACTCTGACACCAAGAAGCATATAAGAGAATGAGCCGGAAGCAGTTCATTTGGAGAGACTCCTCCAAAGAAAGGTTTTGTCTCAAAAACTGGATAGACAGGGCATAGATGATATGCCTCTTTCCCTCAGTTGATAAATCTCTGGACTAACTATTCAGATGTTCCTTACTCTTTTACCAAACAACCAAATTGAGGAAATAATCACCAAGCTTCTCCAAGAAGAGAGGCTGGCTGGGTGCAGGATCTGTTTCAAGATTATCTGTCCTGAAGATTATTCTCACCATGCTTTATATTTGATTGAGCAGTTCTCAGATGCAACTGGACTAAGATGTAAACCATTCCAAGGTGCCTAGCTAGTAATGCCTTGAATTAGATACTCTTCATAGTAATAATTTTTATAGCACTTATTTTTGGACGCACACTTTGCAGGTCAACCATGTTTTGCAGTAAATTTCTACTAATTATGTCAAGATACAGGGAATTAAAGCCAACTTAAAGCCAAGTTTCAGCTCCCATGCCTATCTGAACTCAATCCATTTGTCTCCTATGTATCTGTAAAAGATTGTTATCCAAATACAATTTTTTTCAACACTGAAACTTTGCAGAGGCATGAAGCATTGCATATGATGTTCAGCAATATGGTAGTGAATATTGATGTGTGTCTAAAATTGTATGTTTTGATGTTACATGTGATCACACACAAGTGTGCATCTACATCATCTTGATAGTACGGCAATTACAGCAAATTATTACTTTCTATGAATGGCACCAAAACCATGAAATGCCATCTTGAAAACTACTGCTTCTGGATTCTAACCAAAATTTTAATGATAAGAAAAAAAAAGTAAATTTTTTTACAAATTATCAGAAATCTTTCAGCAGCAGAGCATCAGTGAGCTGAAATAACTGACCAAGTTACTCTTACTTCTCTTGTTTAGCTTACCATGACAGCTTCAATCCTAGTGTTTTCCTGAAACAAGTCACATTTCACCTCATATTTAATAACTATAGGATGCTCTCCTTCAACCAAAGATTTACAGATATTTGCATTACCTGTTCTTTCCTATTTGTCTTAAAGGAACATAAAACTCGTACCTCAAAATCACTCATCTCTAAGAATTTAAAGAATGTACTTTTCAGTCAAAACAAATCCAAGAAAATAGCACACCGCAAAACATGGGGAAGAAGTCATGTGGGAAAAGCCAGGGAGTAAATAAACAGCAAACCAAAGTGAGTATCTTTATGACAAGTATACTGTCAAGTTGTAACAAGCCATTTCAGAGACTCTGAAGTGTGGATAGCAATTCTTTTGATGGGATGTCCTGCAACTCTTAAAACTGTGCCTGGACTGATAGAAAACTTAACTTACAATAGCTCATGTTTTCCTTTAGAAAATGGCCTTAACTGAAACAAGCTGAGTTTTGTGCTCTCACCTTTTAAGTAGTTTCAAGCTGCATGAAGCTAACAAGATGAGGCAAGCTAGAAGACAATAGGAATCCTCTGAGTTAGCCTCTGAAAAAGATTAAATCCTACTCCTGGTATCAACCAGCAGCCCAGGGCGTTTTGTCTAACATGGATGCTTTGAAAGGTCAGTATTTTTCATGGAGTTCCTTCAGGGAATAAATAAAAAGACTTGACTAATCATCCCATGTTTTGGATATGGAACAAAGGAACAGAGTCATAGGTAATATTTAACTATTGCTTAAATTACTCTGATTTCTATTCAAAGACACCAAACCAAAATGTAATTTTATGGTGCGTTAAGAACTAACTCCTCCACAAACCATTTACTGAAGGTATTCTGAAACTTTGCATACTAACAATGTTAGCATTCCCTGTTCAGTCTGGTTTAGACAGTTAATTATCTGTCACAGACCAGAGCCTGTTGAATAACTGTCACAATGGGATTCCAGAGCCAGCACCAGAACTGGGTTACTATACAGACATTACACAGCTGGACAAACAATTCCCCAGTTATTTAATGTATCAGATTACCTATTTCGTGTCCTGTGGCAAAGCTTTGTACTAGTTTAGTGCACTGTTTAAGAGTAATATATCAACAACAAAAAAAGCCATAAAAAGCAAGAACATCCCAATTCCTTTATCTTACAAGCAATGAGGTAGACTTAAGATGAGAAGATACTTTTAACATGCAAATCTTGTGTGGTATGTACAACATATAAACTAAAAGAGATGCTGAAATGGAGAGACACTGATTTCATGGTTAGATTATGTAAGCCTTAGTTCAGCACAAACGGAAAGAATACGTACTATTTGTGACAGCATGTCTAGCACAAGCACATGAATAGAAGTTGGAGCTGCTGTAACACCACACTTCTGTAGTCAACAACATACCTACTAGTTCTAGGCACACAACACACTCAATTTCTGTGTCTGTGGTAAGGCTGTAGCCCATTACCTACCTCCAAATAGACCAGCTACAGAAGAAGGCTCATTGCGGAAATGAGAAGCATTAGGGTAAGCTTGAGGACCACAAAAAGAGTCTGATAAGGCATATCACACAAGAGAGAAAGCCAGGAAAGGAGAAGAGGGAGAGTTACAGAAAGAGAACCAAGAGACACTGTTTATCTGGTATTAAAAAAAAAAATAATCAATTTCAGGTCAGTTTCTAAAGCTACATATACTCTAATAACATCAAACCAGTGGAATGAAATCAATACACACCAGACACACAATATGAAACGAGTTTACATTATCTACAACACAGAAGGGGAAGGCACAAAGTTACAGCTATACTAGTCTAAGTATTATTTTTTCTTTTCCCAAGCAAATGCCATGTTTTACACCCTTGGAAGAAATGAGTGTAAAAGTTTCAAGGCATTTTTCTTATACCTGAAATATAAGGGTACAGCCCAATAGCAGATTTGTATTTGGTTGCCACAAAGGGGTTTAGTGCAGTAAATGGATTGTAATGATCTAAAGAACCAGAAAGAGTTATTTTAAATCCACAGTCACCTTGTTTGTGCTACAGCTAAAACTGCATCTACATTTCATGTATCAGTCTCTCAGGAAGTCACCCCTTGGTTCTAGGTGTATCTATAGAGAAGGAGATATTGGACAGGAGTTTAATGCACCAATGCCATCCTTCTCCAGCAGCTTCAAATGGGCTACATTTGATCACAGATCAAAAAGTGACACAAAAATCCATCTGGCTCCTTGGTAACAACCCTGAACTGACACAGTATTTTGTGCAGAACAAACTAGAATAAGAAAACTGATTTGACTGAGTAACAGTCCTACTAAACCCCATTCTATTTCAGATGATAAGCATTCTACATTCACACAAACCATATACTTTTTTTTTGGAATTGTGAAAAGAGTGATTTGAAGCATAGGTGAGATTATTGCCCAGTTCTCTCCCTGGGAACTGTCAAGCTCACAATAGGAGCTCTTGTGCTTGATCTCAGCTGTTTTTACTCTCCACTATCAAAAGACAATCTAGGAAACTACTTAAATAAGATGACAAAGCAGAGGTGATATATCCCTGAAGAGATCCCTTTATTTTATCTCCATTAACCATCAGAGATATCAAAGACCTCTTTGTTCTAAAAGTCTGGATTCTTCTGGGATCAACTCTAGTGGGGTTCAATGTGCAAAAAGAAAGCACTAGTGGCACAGTACAATGGTCTTTAAGCTTAGTTTAAGAAAGAATTGATGTGCAATTAATTGATTTTTAGTTTATGAAGGCTAATGGAATTCCTCATATTGAAAAGTAATCAAATTACTATGCAGCTGCACCACCAGAAATGTTAAAAGGATTTCTAATATGACAGTCATGCTCCATCACCTCCAAGATTTCAACAGTTATAAAAAGGTGAGTCATTAGTTTATTGCCAACAGGTAAATAGGTTGAATAGAGCATGAACCAGAATGTGCATGGCTTTACCAGTTTTGGCAATGCAAACAGGAGGTGGGGGAGTGTGGGAAATCAACTACCAAAGAAAGTTAGATTAAGCTCCTGTGTTTAAAACGAACATTTCAATATGAGGAAAAAAGTAGCAGCATTTTGTTTTCATTCTCAGGCATACATATTTTACCCTAAAATTCCTAAGCATAAGAGACTGTGTAAAATTCAAACAACTGCCTTAACTAATTTCTTTTATATCAGGTAGAACCGCATCCAGGTAGGCAAGCAAGGATTTCAACACCATCATGATGGCACAATTACTAAATCAGGTTGTAACAGTACAAAAATCAGCCCCAAATCACCAGGTTTACTTTCTGAAAGGCCCCACAAATATACTTTAGAAACTGGAATGTTAATTATTTTAGGAAATAGGAAATTAGTTGAAAATGGTACTTTACCAATAAACATTTCATGTGTGGGTGTCCTACTGGTGAAAGTAGACACATCAGAAGACACAGACAGATGAGCAGCATCATTAGTTTTTGTTAGGAAAGGATTTAGATTTGGAATGGCATCATCAACACTATCAACAGTAGCAGAAAAAGGATCTGTTCAATTCCAGAGAGCAAGAGAAAGAAGAAAAGGAAGATGGATTTAGTTACATGCTGCTTCCTAGATACAGTAGAGTTAAGAGTCCAGGAAGTACAGGGTTTTTCCTGCCATCTCTAAACTTGGGACAACTTAGATAACTGCTCAATTTTCAGTTTGTCCAGAATTACCTCTTCTCTGCTCAAGAAAAATACCTACACATTTACGTATCTTTTTAAAATTATAAATCCAAGACGGTATTAAAGTGTGCTTCTTCCTGAATGTGTTTTATACTGAAAATTAGTATGTCATTCCCCTGTAACCACAATCAGGTGATGCTTCACGCAGGCACATCCTGACACTTGATAAATACTCTGGAGCAGAAATCGCCTCCTAGCGTAGGACAACAACAGGAGCTAAGCGAGGATTTGATGCAAGCACCCTGAGGGGTGCTTTAAAACCCAAAACAACAAAGATGCACTTGCACTGCTTCAGCCTGTGTTTATGGATTGTTGTAGCTCCTGAGCACCATGAAATTTTCAAGAGCTATGAATACACCAAGGCAGCATACAGGACTACCGCTTTTTCCTTACTACGTGGGACAAGTTTGTAGCCATTAACCCCAAGAAAGGAAAAACCTGCTCTGAGGACACCTGCCAGTGAGCAGTGACATAGAAGATGTTCCACATTACAAAACTGTTGGACCATACTGAGGAATGAAGGAAACACTGATCTATGTGAGTCACTTCCCAAGGCATATAGGAGTGTTTCAAGGCCTCCTGAGGGTGGATACAATTCCCTTGCTAAAATACTCCTGTAACTTCAGGATCCAACAGATAAACAGGACACAAAACGCAGCTACAATGCTTGCTTACAGGAGCAGCTGTGGTTTAGCTGTCTGGCTTCAAAGCATGTGAATCCTTGGTGAAAACAACCCATTGGTGAGATCACCAAAAGCTGCATTGAGTCTTATTTATCACAGCTTGATAACATATAGATTCTGATCACATGCAAGTCTGAAAGAAAAATGAGACTGTAACTCCATTATTCTTTGCAGATTTAGTAAATGTTTTGATTTCCTGCAAGTTCAAGGTATTTTATTCAGTAAGATCTCACTGCTCTCCCAAATTGCTTGGCTACGTCACAAGAATGAGTGAAATACCTTATAAAGCCTTTTTGTAAATCATTCAATCAACAAAATGACAGTATCAGACACAGCATAAAGAATAAGCAGAATAAGCTAATAAAGTATTTGCAATATGTAAGAGCAATATAAAACTCTGCATTGTCTTATGTACATTTTAGAGAATATTACTAATGCCTCTGTGGACATGCCAATCAGTCAGCTGAAACCAAGTCCCTGCTTGCAGGTACTGCCTCAAACTGTTGTCTGCTCTGAATGCTATTCTAGAAGCTGCAGAACAAACAGATCTGACAATAAACTAGGTCAGACTATCCTTTAATCAGCTCCTGCTTCCTTTTTCTGTTGCTGCTTCACATTCTTCCGATTCTATTGGTTCTCCTTGTAATTGGAAAAAACATCCAAACAGGTCAAACTGATTATTTCCACACTGATACATTTGCTTAGTTTCTGAAATTTAGGTACAAATTGATAGCTGGCAAACACACCAGACACTGCTGGCAAGGTCTCCAAACAATCCCAACAAAAAGCTCAGATAAAAGAATATGAGAACAGCTGAAAAACACAGAAGGTTTTTAACCACATTTGCTTGAAACTACTGCTCACTGGAACTATTTTATACACATAATCAACAAAAAAACACTACATACTACTTTCTGTTCCAAAACCACAGGTTGGTTGTGGAGTTTCATGTGTTTTGACTAGTAAGATAAAGCAATACACCTCTAGATTGCAGTTTTCTGAGAAATGCAATCTGTTCTCAGACTCTCTGCTCACCTCCCTCATTCTAATTCTAGCCAGTGTGTTCAATCTTGTCCGAGTCTCAAACTTGCCAATGCTGGTGACAAAGGTAACTGAAAATTAATTTGGTTTGGGTCATTTATATCCTTGCATATTCAGATTTTAAGAACTGCTGTCTCTCCTGACAGCAGCAACTCTATGTTTCTAAAGTCCAATTTCATCCCTGAATACACATGGCATCTGTTTGTATCAATGGAATTATTCTGCACCTTCAGGCTATCATTAGGCATTAATGATTCAGGTGCATTTCAAAGAGCAATTTGAATTTTGCAAACTTCTAGTTGGGTAACTTAAAGGTAGCAGTAGTTTACCTGAGAGAACAAAGGGTTTTCAGTAGCATCTCTTATAAAGATGTAAACTGAAAACATAAAATTACAGCAGCCATTCCCCAGGGGTTTTAACACTGTTAGCTTAACATTTTTTGAAGAACAAGACAAAAGGCAGCAAGCCAAATATAAC
Organism: Picus viridis; assembly: GCA_033816785.1. Classification (NCBI taxonomy): domain Eukaryota; kingdom Metazoa; phylum Chordata; class Aves; order Piciformes; family Picidae; genus Picus; species Picus viridis. Next base: position 32,545,994 of record CM066566.1, read on the forward strand.
AGGAATGTAACAAATTATCTTTTTATTACATATATAAGAGCTGCTGCATAAAACTTAACTGAATTTAGTCCACTGCAACTTTATCTGGATGGGTACTCAAAGTCACTATATATACCAAACACATATTGTCATGTCAAAAAATTACCTAAAGGAAGGATGCAGTGCAATGTTTAGAGCACAGGACTGAAAATAGTTCAGGTTCCATTCTTGGCTCTGCCACTGACTTGCTGTATGACTCAGACAAGTCAGTGTATTGCTCACATTTCCCCATCTGTAAAATTTGGAAAGCAATTCTTATCTAACCTCATCTATGTGAAATGAGTGTTCCTGTCTATAAAGCTGAAAAGTCTTGTGTTGGGTTGGGTGTTTTCCCCATGAAAGGTAACAAAAAATAGTGATCTCAGAATTTTAACCTCAAGTTTTAGCAGACAATAAGAAATCTTTACAGTTAATTAAACCTCAGAAGTCTTTAGAAATGTGTCAACAGTAAGCCGACGTATCAATGACTTACTGAAGACTTGTAGCAGGACTAACAACACTGAATAGACTTTCAGGCTCAATTTCCAGGTTAATAAAGAAATACTAGATTGTGATGTGACCTCAGAGTGGAAGATAATTTCCTCTTTCATTGCTCACCCATGAAACAAATATGACAAGCTGAAATAAAAGATATTTTCCAGTAAATGAACAAGATGAGCCACAACATTTCTCTCAGTTTCTAAACTCTAAGCCTATTAAACAGTGAAATCTGTGCACAACTCAATATGCACCTCACTGCACTTCTCTCAAAAATGCTCTACTCAGCAGAATTAAAGGACAAGTAAACTACTTATTTTTGAAGCTACCACATATACTAGTATTGCTTCTGCCACTCAAAATTGTGTGTTACTTCCTTACAAATGAGGAGGCATACAAAATGCAAAGCACAAAGCAGAAGGTAAACAGGAAAGTCGAGTATATACACTGCTTATTATGATGATATCCAGAAAACTGGAAAGACATTCAGGTAAAGCTACAGCTCATAAAAAGACAGTGGAGCAAAATTTCAACACAGGATTACTGCAGTGCCTACAAACTCCCTGAAGCAGCAACTCTAATTTTTTTACATCTTAAGAGCATTTTTGCAATCACCTTACTGGGCAATTAAAAAAGTAATCTGACAATAGCCATGTAGTTCAGGAGTTTAATATTCTGTGAAGTCTTATTTATGTAGAAAACTAAAAAGAAACATCTTTGTAAGAGATTTTTAATCCTTCACCAGTATAACCAACTGTGACAAGTTACGTGGTGGGATTAAATCTTCACACTACCACACCAACAGTGCAAGCAGGCAGTGTGTTACATGTATCAGAAGTAGTCTGCAACACTACAAAGCAGCAAAGAGAAAACCAGCTTTGAGTAAATTACTAAATGCTCTACTATTCAAACTAATCTTCCAGTAAAATTCATGACTTTCTAAAATGCTCTTGCTTGCCTCCTTGGTTTAAGGGCTTGCCTTTATCAGTAAGATAACCTAACATGTCATTCAGTCTATCCTAGCAATTGGGCAGGATGACAATTTAAGTGTTCTGAAGTAAATCTCAGAGAGAAGACTTCTGGATAAATTTTGTCTGTTCATTTAAAAGGCTCATTTGTCTTTGTAGTTAAATGAAATACAGCAGAAGTGTATTAAGAGGTGCCTTTTGCTTTCAATAGCTGACTGACTTATCTTGCCTTCCGTGCACAGTTGTCGCAACTGTCTGCTTTCAGGCCTCATCCAAGTTCTGCTCTGTTATGACCTGTAAATTTGACTTAACATTAGACAAAACCAAAGACGCACATTATTCAAGTTCCCATGAACGCAGCATGGGCTATCTGGCAGACATCTTTACACAACAGACTTCTCACAGATAAGTTTCTGTAGCTTGCTATGTGACGCTTGAAGACAGCAATTACAAGGCTGACAGAACTTGTCAACAACTTGAGTAACTTTGTTACTAAGAACTCTCAAATCAAAAATTTTCTTGTAATCACTACATGCTGCCACATTATTTTAATCCATACCCAGATCTGGCTTTTCCTTATTCCCTTCATCCTCTTGTAACCTGTCTTTTCAAGATCTCTAAGGAAGAAACAGCTCACAGACTAGGGGGTACATTTACAGGACCACAGCCACATCAATTAGAACCTTCGTCTGACTCAGAATTCTTACCTCCCCAGGTACTTCCTACTTGTGGAGCAGCAGATACAGGATGTACAGACGGATGAAAAGTTGGCTGCAAATCAAGCAGATCATTTGGCAGCTTTGAAGTGCTATAAAGATAAATTAATACAACTGTTTGAACTATGTCAGAGTTTTCAATACAAGGCAAGTGGCAGAAATTGTCAACAGTAAGGAAAGCTTTGTTACAAAGATATTCATTGTTACAAAACCAGATAGAACTAAGCCAAAAATCAGGCAGCCTAGTGAACTTCACATTTTCAGTTCTGCAGAAAAGTGTTAATTTAGAAAGATAAGTTCTATCTTACTCGAAGTGACTTTTGTCAAAACTGTCTAAGTCAGAAAGACAACCAGTGTTCTCATTTTCCTCATAGTCCAACACAAGGGCTAGAGCATGCTGTTCAGCAATCTTCAGCAACTTTCAAAATTAACCTCATGAAAACCCTACAGTGTGACAGAAGCAGGCTGTCAGAATGAACTCTAATTGAATAGAATAGACCAGACCAGGCTGGAAGAGACCTTCAAGATCATCATATCCAACACTGTCTAATCAACTAAACCATGGCACCAAACACCCCATCAAGTCTCCTCCTAAACACCTTCAGTGATGGGGGCTCCACCACCTCCCTGGGCAGCCCATTCCAATGGGCAATCACTTTTTCTGTGAAGAATTTCTTTCTAACATCCAGTCTACACCTCCCCTGGCACAGCTTGAGACAGTGTCCTCTTGTTCTGGTGCTGGCTGCCTGGGAGAAGAGACCAGCCTCCACCTGGCTACAACCTTCCTTCAGGTAGTTGTAGAGGGCAATAAGGTCTCGCCTGAGCCTCCTCTTCTCCAGGCTAAGCAACCCCAGCTCCCCCAGTCTCTCCTCATAGGGCTTGTGCTCCAAACCCCTCAGCATCTTTATTGCCCTTCTCTGGACATGTTCCAGCAAGTCAACATTTTTCCTAAACTGAGGGGCCCCGAGGTGGACACAGGACTCAAGGTGTGGACTAACCAGTGCAGTATACAGGGGGAGAATGACATCCCTGCTCCTGCTGGCCACACTGTTCCTGATGCAGGCCAGGATGCCATTGGCCTTCTTGGCTGCCTGGGCACACTGATGGCTCATGTTCAGCCAGCTGTCAACCAGTACCCCCAGGTCCCTTTCTGCCTGGCTGCTCTCCAGCCACTCTGACCTCAGCCTGTAGCACTGCATGGGGTTGTGGCCAGTGTGTAGAACCCGGCACTTGAATGTGTTAAATCTCATGCCGTTGGACTCTGCCCATCTGTCCAGCCTGTCAAGGTCCCTCTGCAGAGGCCTTCTACCCTCTAATAGATCAACACCTTCCCCCAGCTTGGTGTCATCTGCACATTTACTGATGATGGACTCAATCATGGGCTGCACCACCAAAATGTTACATCTGAATTCCAGAATTCCTATCTTTCCACTATGACCTGCTGTTGAGAAAGTGGCTTCTATCTATGAGCCATTGAAGAACTTAGGGGAAAACAAAATATAAAAAGCCTTGAAACATTGATCACACATCAGTTACAGGGGAAAAACCCTCAGTTAAATGCACACTTTAGATTACTTGAAACCAAACCGAGACCTAAAGAAATATGGAAATGAGGAGTGAAGTCTTAAATACAACAGCTACAATGAATTTCAAGAGTCAAACAAGAACAGTAAACTGCATCCTCTTGATGAGAGTTCATGTCATACTTGAATTTAGTCATGAAAATAATTTACAATGGAACACTAGCATTCAGTCAGACCTCTGACACACAAAATGAACAAAAATTTGCACATATGGCTGCAAGCTAAGTCACTGTGGCATCCAAGCATCTGTCAAAATGAGACTGGCAAAAGAATTCAAAGGCTAGTAATGACATCTGAGGTCTCTATATTCTCTTGCTGAGCAAATCACTTGTATCACTCAGTTTCCACCATTTTATTTCACTAGTGAATTTCAGTCACATTTTGCCACTCGTGCTCCTATTAAAAAGCAGCAGCCTGGTATAGCCCTAAAAGCAGAAGAACCAAGACAATGATCAAGGTAAAGCTTGTTCGATGGTTTGCTTGGACATACTGCATCTAATAGCAACCAACTGAACATATGACCCAAGATACCCCCTTTATGGCAGCTCCTGATGTAAAAATGTGTTCTTTGCCCATAGCAGTCATGCTGCCAGCAACTGAATTTAAATGTGAAGATAAACTAGCTTTTTTAATTTTACTTTTAGAAGAAAATGCTCATCTTCACTATGCAGCATTTCTGGCTGTTTGAACAAGCTTTCTCAGATCTTTCTGTATTTCAGAAGCAAGATCAGATACTTAAGTCTTTAAGTTCCAAGTATACACTTATTTCCAATTCTGGCCTCCAAAACGAATTAGAAAGAAAAAATATTTTAAGGAAGTCTTTCGTTTAGCAATACTGACAGAATCCAGCTCTTCATATGTGGTTCAGGTATTTTTCCACACATTTGGTATCAAGTAATTTCCTACAGCAGCTTTCTAACAGGGAAAGAAGGCTGTCCAAGTGCTGACTACTTTAAAAGAACAGCAGATTCATATGTGCTCAAACAGAAGAGCTAAGCAATCCTTTAAGTTTAGGATCACACTCAAAGCAAAAGCATGAGAGCTCCATCTATACTGATAAAAGCACTGCACCTTCTACTGTTGCTGGATTTGACAGATATTTTACAGAATGAAGACCACACACCTACTACTCACACCAACAGTTCCTGCTAGTTGAAGATGAGGACTAGTGCGCAGTGAGTACACTTGCACTGTCCTTGCAAGCCCTTGCAGATAGAGATATTCCAGATACAACTCAAGACTGCAAAACCTGCCTCTCCTTTCAAACCCTGTTTCAGGCTTTCCTTTTTAGTGAAAATCTAAAAAGAACACTTGTTGCCATTCTACTTTTAAAGATCTAGAATTGCAACACTGTATTAATCTTTATGTATTCGTTTTTATGACTTCCCAAATTGAATTTTGACTTTTCCCAAATCAACTCCTAAGGCTCCTTGGGGACAAAGCACGCATGTTTTACAGTTCCAACCACCTGGCTGACTGACCAAGAACAGCTACAAGGGCTCTCAGCAGCTGGCTTACATCAGACACTATTCTGCAAATGGACAATAAACCCCACACTTTTTATGCCATTTGCAGCAATGGGTTATTTACTCATCAACTTCTGCCCAAATCATCATTACTTATCACATTAGTAATGTACTCTACACCCACCCAATTATGTACAATATACATTTTGCAGCAGAATTTCAGAGGAAACCCCAACTGCAGCACAACTCACAGTGAAGCAACACCCTGAAGCATACCTGTTTGAAGAGCTAGGGGTAGAAAAAATATCAATGGCTGGTGTAGTCATTACGCTTCCTGCTGTGGTCGACACAGGAGAAGCTGCAGTTGTTAAAGAGGTATGAGGTTTCTTTGCAAGTTCTTTTAGACGTTGCTCCTGTTGGGAAAGTGAGCTGGCATAAGAAATCCAGAAACATTGTTTGTGTGTATGACTTTGGAGACAAGTAAAGCAGAACTTAAGAACACCATTTATTCCACACAGTAGTGTCAGCCACACCACAGTGTCAGCAGTGGTACAAATCCTTCAGAAACTATTTTAACAAACCCTCCACAAGTTGTATACATACATAAGATTTTACTGGCAGTGCTCTACCAATAGTACACACTCAATATAATAATTCTGTTTTTTTTTTTTTTCTTTGCTCCTTTAAGAATCCTAATCTATCCACAAGAACACGTTAAAAGTGTTTAATTACAAATTCTGTATGCCTACCTTTAAAGCTTTTAAGCGAGCCTGCTCCTCCTCCAACGCAGCCTGTTTTTCCCTTTCATCAACTTTTGTGAGGGACAGGCCCGTGCTTGCAAGGGAAGAGACTGCATTGGAAAGGGTGGTAGCCCTAAAGTAATTGGACAGGAGAAAAGCCGGCTGTTAATAGCTGACACGTGATAGGAACATCAAAAGAACACTTTCCTGGTATCCACCCAGTCTCCTGAACTCTTTATACCATTAGTTAGACCTTACACTGTACAACACAAAGTTTAAGTAAGATTCAGCATATGAACTGCAAAATTAACACACCTAGAAACTGTGCTACCTACTCTTAAATCCTGCATTTGGGATCCTCCTCCTTAAGTGTTTCCACTTCAAAATGCATCACAGAAATGTTTGAAGCCTTTGCTCTTTTCCTGTTTGCCCAAGTAGGCATTATTTGTAGATAATCCAGACTCCAAATTGTTGCTAATTTAACAATTCTAATTAAGAAATTATCAACACAGCTAGTATATCAATGGGGAAAGTTTGCAATTTATCATCATGTTTAAGAGTGTGCAAGGAGGTTTAAAACAAATATTTTTAAAACAAACTAATCATTCAAAAGTAAATATTCTGCAAAGTAGCTAACAAAATGGTGCTGAGCCCCAATATTGTCACTACCATAAAAAAGAACATATAAAACAATCTTGTTTATTGAACATGCAATAAAGAAATGTTGTTTATCTTTGCAAGTACGATTATGAAGTTAGCTCCAGATTGTGCTTTGTTTTAGCAAGCACTCAAACCCACTGAATGCTTTTTATCATATACACTATGGTGTTAATCCTCTATTACTTTAAAAATCCACTCTTAAGTACCCATTCTGGAAGCATTTCCTTGCTTTTGACAAAAAAAAAAAAAAAAGAGTGATTAAATGAAGTGTTGTAAGGACATTTATAAATAAAAGTTACAGACCTCACAGAAGTCTAATGATTAAAGTGAACATCTGTAGGCAGTAAATGAAAAAAATACTTCTCAGAAGTTCCAGATTAGACGTTAAAAGTGTAACTAGCACATGAGATATTCTACAGCAAGTGATCGTAGCTCCCTAAATTCTAGCTCTGTTGACCTGGAAGAAGTTAAGTATTTGGCAGAAGATATGATAACTTGCTGTTCTATCACTGCTAACACAGTACCTTCAAGGTAGCCTACACAAAACTTATTTTATAATGAAACTGAAAATAAAGGATTTAACATTTGATTCAACAATTGTTTAGAAGGATAAGGGGCATAAGCACCTGCTTGCAGCTGTGGAATCTTTGATTTTCTTCCCTTCTAGAGAAGCTAAGTGTTGTTCCAAGGCATCAAGAAGGCTACTTGGTGCCTGCAAAAAGACATTCAGGTACAGACTTGAAAGAACTAAGGCAAAGCAAATCAGTAGTCAAAAAACAACAACTTTCAGAGAACACAACTATAGGGCAATTGGTACAATAGCTCAGAATGCTTAGACCACATCTTAGCATCCCATACATATTTAATTACTTGACATACCAGGTAATGTACTCTCTTCACTAAATTATTCTGTCATAATGACTTGCCAGTGAGTACTGAAATATGTCAAGAGATGTTATGATTAACAACTAGGAAACAGCAAGCAGACAATCGGAAGCAGTCAAGAGTATTTTAAGAGACACTAAAAAGGAAATAGTACCTAAAAATCATTTTTATGTGCATGTCTGCAAGCCTTCACAATGACTTCCCTGGGCATATAGCCAAAAGCAAGCTTGCTAAAATCCATGGCTTCATAGTATAATGTAGAAGTCTCATTATGTGAACTCACTGATATAAATTTTGTCTTCAACTATGATAGAAATCAGTGGCCTTAAACTCAATTAGAATATGTCAGAAATGATCTATAATATTTTACAATAGGATCACTGCATACAAAAGCCAGGCTCTGACAGAGGTCGGATTTAATCACAAACTTGGAAATAACCTGGTGACAGTGTATGCAAGAAAGCCTATGTGAATGCCATAATGCCAGGTTTTTCTGATTAAGCAACCCTGAAACAGACATGTGCCGGCAAACACATAATAGGTTTATCTACCTGTGAGAGATCTGGTATGTCTCCTCTGTCAATTCCAACTTGCTGTAATAAAACAAATGAGCTTTAGAACTTGTTTGCTTTTGTTAAAGGCAGAGATGATCAAACAAACATTAAGATGAAGTCATGTAAAAAGCACAAACCTGTCTATATATGTTTCATATCTCCACAATCTGAACTTTATAATGGTTAGTTATAAATTTTTGTTCAATGTATACACATTTGAAGTAGGTGTTACAGAGATATTTTAATGATACGATGTTAGAAATAAACACAGCAAGAATCACATTTCAGAATTTTAAAGCTAGAGGGGTTTTCTTATTCCACAGTTTATAGGATAAATTCTCAGACCTACTGGCACAGTGCATGGCATCTGCTAAAACAAAACACCTTCCAAGTTCTGTAAAGAATCCATTTTCCAAAATGAAGATCTAGCTTAAAATGCTCTGCATCAGGATATATATTGTTACAACAGAGAGACTATCAAAATCAGTTCATAGTGCTGTCAGCTAAAGACACCTGAAGGCAGTATCTCTGATTTTTTTTTAATTTTTTTTTTTCAGTCAGGACTGACAAGGAATCAAGCTTTATGACTTCATTTCTTCCTATGAGGCATATGAATACTGACGGAAAGCAAAACAAGAACAGAAGCACGTATCAACTGTGAAACCCACAATACTAGGACAGTAACTCAACAGTGCTTCAGAAACAAGAAAGTAACATACATTTTTACAAAAACCCAGACCCACAAAACAAAACATTTTGGAAAGAAATGGAACTATTTTTTGCTCTATAAATACATCTAAAGCCAAGATATGTTTAAAAAAAAATTGATTTTTAAAAATCACATATTCATCTACTTGTCTCCATTTCTTCTTTGTGAAGCTGCTGTTTCATCCAAATCTTATGGCAGAATGGTTTGTTTCAAACTAGAATACAGTTTGAATCACAGAAGGTAGCAGATCACCACGAAGGTACTCTGTTAAAGCAAAGCTCTCCAAAAGAAAGCTCATAATAATCACATAACCAGAGAACTGTTAACATTCATGTTTACATACTCTTCTCCTTAAGATAAACCATTAAGCATTCTATTTGGATTCTTCAACAGTCCTCAAATGAACTAATCATCAGGGAAGAGACTAACAAGATGACCACGGATGGAACTGCAATCAAGCTGGAAGGAAGAAGTACCTCTCTCCTGAAACAGCACTTTATGAGCTTTTCAAATAAAGGGCAGCCAGTCTGCCTGACTAAGGCTTACCTCTGCAACTTTAAGGAACTCAGAGATCCGTGTCATTCTTGTGAGAAACTTCTTATATATATCAAGGCCTTCTTTGCACTGGTTCTTTTTCATATCAAAGTATTTTTCTATAAGCAGTAAGAACACTTGCATTAAATAAGAAAATCAAGCATTCTGCAAAGGCTATGTAAAATAAAAGCATATAAACCTGTAAGACAAGCAGAAAATGCCTGGAGATCTCTTTTACTGGGTTAAATGCAGAAGTTGCTACACCACCTAACTTGCACCGAATTACAAAAGCTCCACTGAACATGAGCTAAAGATCACATGCATGCCATTGCACCTTACCTTGCTGGTCCTAGATCTCATAAAAGCAAAACCACCCTGAAGAGGACAATCAAGTTTAAGAATAGGTCACCCAAAGAAATGTAAATTCATGTTCTTGGGTTGGGGTGGGGAAAAAAAAAGCAAAACCTGAAAAAAGGCAATTTTACAGTCTGGCAGTAAAACATCTACTGTATTCCAGTGGCCATGATTCAGGCCAGATTTGGATGTTCTCTGCCAAGCCAATGCCTCTCGTTACCGTGTGGTCTTCAGTGAGGTGCCACTGATTACAAAATACTGGTGAAGCAAGCAAGAAGAGTCCCACTCTCCTTGCAATAGTGATTTCAAGGCCTGTTTCTACACTAGGCTTTACTCAAAACATGAGTGAAAGCAACTGCATGCTAGTTCTTACTAGTGAGGGAAAGTAAAATATGAGAGTGGTAGAACACTGGAAACAGGTTGCTAACAGAGGTGGTTGGGGCCCCACTCCTAGAGATATTCAAAGTGAGGCTCAACAGGGCTCTGGGCAGCCTGATCTAATTGAGGATGCCCCTGCTTACTGCAGAGAGGGCTGGACTAGATGACCTTTGGAGGTCCCTTCCAACCTAGACTATTCTGTGATTCTAAACAGGAACCTCCTAACTGGAAGCATGACTGTCCTTTATTGACTAATTCTGGGGCCTTCTTTCCATTTTGCAAACATCGGGTAATAACAGCAGTTAGGTAGCTTCATCCCATCACAGAATACAACCAAGTAAGATTACTTTCAATTTCATTTTCCAAATTTAGGCTTCCCTGCATCTCCAGTGTGTGCAAGTGAAAGGGCCTAAACTTTAAGGTTGCAATTGTGCTAAAAATCTAAGACATGCTCTAGAAAAAACCCAACCGACTCATAGAATCAAGCAACAATAAGGTTTTGATAGCCAAGCAATTACAGAGACTGTGGACTGCAAATTTGTAACTGGCAACTTATCCCACTTAAAAAGAAACAATATCTGATTTTTTTCTTTGAGACAAAACATCAATATCATGATCTGGGTTTGCCATAGAGTTCAATGAGACAAAAGCAAACAAGCAAGCACAAAACCCCCAAAACAAAACAAAAGCCCCACCCCACCACAATCCCACCCCAAAAACCAAAACAACCAACCCAAACAACTCTAAAGCAGGGCAAGAAGAAAATTAAGTGAAAAAAAACACTTGACCAGGCTCCACTTTCACAAGTTTACCAATCCCCATATACAATGCAATGGAAGAGGTGGTTGGGTAGAAAAACGTTGAAAACAAATCTGAATTAGAAATAACAGTAATGTTTTGATGCTTTAGAGCAAGACTATATTTTCAACTTCTCAAAAGAAAAGGCAGTTGTATTTACCCAAGAGGTTAATAATCCCTTCATTATATGCTGCAAACAGTCTAATGGCATCTTTGAAGAGAAGCATGAAGGCAGCATTAATTACACCATTTGTAAGTTCATTGCTATTGACCTAGGAAGATCAGAAACAAAGTTAAATTAAATGAATTGATCTTTTATTGGAAAACTTCTAGTTGAACTGCAGTGCTCTATCCCAAAGCATGCTTTCCAGTCATCTCAGTGGCTATTAGTGGAAAGTAGCAGCACAGCAAATCAACAAAGGATCTCGCAGCACAGAATTAAATCAAATAATTTTAGCAGACATTTTTGTTAACTAATGTTAATTTTAACAAACATAACTAGAACACAGCAGAAATAATCAGCTTTTAACAAATAATTCTTACATAACATACACAGTAAACAACACCAATTCAGTACAAAGTATTCTCTCCAGTAAGCTGCATATTTTTTTTCTGTTTTCCTGGGTGTAGATCAATGAAAAAAAACCTATTTAGACTGTTTAAATTTTGCAGATAACACAGATCCAAGCCCAAGACATTTGATTTTGACCTATTTTACAAGCTTGTGCAGGTTTGTACAAAGTCTATAGTATGCTAGAGGTGTATGTGCTGCTACACTTACATTGAAGTCAAGAAGTGCATCCATTTGATTTTGTATAATTGGTACAGTTTTTAGGAGTTTTTCTGTGCTCATTGTTCTCATAACTCCATCAGCCCTGTACAAAACAAAAGAACATTCTTCACCTGAATTTTGAAGGCGTTAGTGAGAAACAAACAGAAAATAAGAGAGTTCAGAGAAGACATTTAAATCATGGCCAAAGCAGGCATTTTGGTGTTTAGGAATGCCATCTAGCCAATAAAATCATAACAACTGCAGCATGAAAGAGCCACAACCTTCATTTGGCCAAAATATGAATCCAAGATGAGTTTTTATTCTAAGTAAATGAAACTGACAGTGCTTAGAAATAAAGCAGAGCTATGATGCACCAAGTAACCAAAAAACGCTCCTAAGGTTATTTCTGAAGCAAATTTTTACCTATGCTTCTTCCAGTCACTTGATTATTTCATGTCAGTTCAGAGTATTTTCTTTTCAACTAAATCAGTAGGAAAGAATAGACAAATGTGGCACTGTTTTTTTTTCAAGACTTTTCTGAAATTTAGAGACCACATGACACTTCCTTTTAATGGCTGACTACTAATATTTGGTTGTTTATTAGTTATCCAGATTAAAGAGACAAAGATCAAAAATATCCAGGAAAAGCAACAACCAAGGAAGAGATTAGATCGCCTCAGTGACAAGAAACAGCTGCTTTCCCTAAGACAAAACAGACAGCCTTGCAGTTCATCAGCATGTACACAGCAAACCAAGTGTTTCCTCCAAGTGCAAATCTCACAATACATCTGCACAGAAAAGGCTGTGGCTATTCTCCAGGCTGGAAGGCAAAGGGCAGCACATTGATTCCAGCTTTCTACTCTTTCTACTTGTGCTGTACACTCCTTCCTAAGGCAGCAAACAGCAGCTGCAATAAACACAATGTGGCATGACACACAAAAAAAAAAAACAAACCAAAAAACCAAAAACCCTGAGGTATGAGAAAGGTTGATTGCTACCACCAGAAGTTATTGCTGCTGGCTCACAGAAGACCAAACAATTGTGTATCTCTGCAGTGTTTCTGCAGTCACCTGGCCACACATACATCCTATATGTGGAAAAGGTTAATGGTGTTGTGTTGTTGGGACCACCTCTAACAGAAGGGACAGCAGGAGAGCTCCAGTGTTCCCCTTTTACTTTATCAGCACATTTCAAATCCAAATATATAGTGTTAGCAAGGGGGCACAAGGGATCTGGACAGTGTTCCTAGGCCAGTTTCAAATGCCTTTATAACGCTAATACAAGACACCATTAGACAGCCCACTAATGCAGTTAGCTCATCTATCAGTTTTAAGTCGATATTTTTGTGGGTTAAGAATTTAGCTTTCGGCATCAAGATAAATTGCCCTGTGTATGAATGATGAAGGATTCCCCAGTGAACAACTAAAATTGTGGGTTTAACCTTTAAAAAGCACTGCATACAGAGATGATGGATGAAGATGGAAAGATTTTCAGCCATGACGAGTACATTTTCTCCAGCTTTCCCAATGGAAAAGATCTCCAGATTAATTCCATTGTTCCTTACAACATGCGATTTACACAACTACTCGTGCTCTGCATTTGTTTTACATGTAAACAGGTACCTGGTCTCAAATGACCAATTTCTCTTTTAAGTGCTCACATCCCAGGGAACCTTTTAATGCCTCAAACTCAGAGTAACATCTACAACATTCTGTTAAGATCGTGACTTGCACCTTTGCGAAGGCAGTACACTTCATCCAGACATTTTGAGACAAGAACAGAGAAACACCAAGGAGGACTGCAAGGTGTTTTACAGAACACCTGCCACTTAAACATTCCAGAGCTAGAAGCACCAGTAAATCACACTCCCCTATACTATATGCAAGACAAAGTAACTTTGTGATGTATTGTGGAAGACTGGTCCAAATTTCAACCTTTTTTGATACATACTTTGATGCATACCTTTTTTTAATTTCTTTCTATTAAACCGTTAAATGTTTGAAGTAGTAACATTACAATAGCTGAAGTAATGTTTGCAGTGTATGTAACCAGGCAGTTGAACCTGCATGCGTCATGGGAGATACCCAAGAAAAGCAGGCATTATTGTCTGTACTAAGCTGAAGCCAACACTGGTACTTTTCTACTTTAATTACAGGACAGAAGGAAAAACAAAAATTCAAGAAAAGTACACCAAAATAGCATCCTTACCCTCTTTTTACTTTTGTGAAGTCAAAAGCCACTTGTCTATAGGAAACTGCCTTTTCATTCAGATATCTACTATACCGTCTGATAAACGTTGACATGTCATAACCTAAAAAACAAGTTTCAGAACCTCATTACTTACCTAGTCAATTAAAGATCAAGAGCATGTGTCTAAGTCAAGTGTAAGGTATTAAATACAAGACTGTTTCATTATTATATCTGCCTGATTTCATACTTATGAAGAACCATGTACATCACTGTATTCATCATGTAATCATAGTAGTATCATAGTATCAGTCAGGGTTGGAAGGGACCACAAGGATCATCTAGTTCCAACCCCCTGCCATGGGCAGGGACACCCCACACTAGATCAGGCTGGCCAGAGCCTCATCCAGCCTGGTCTTAAACACTTCCAGGGACAGGGCCTCAACCACCTCCCTGGATAACCCATTCCAGGGCTTCACCACTCTCATGGTGAAGAACTTCTTCCTCACATCTAGCCTGAATCTCCCCACCTCCAGCTTCATTCCAATACTATGAATATCTCAAGACCTGAACTATGTAGAAGTTTATATTTCACTTCCTAAGGAAATTACTTCCAAAAGCAAAACAAAGTGTTTTTATGAAATTCCCATCACAGTATGAGAGGAATTGCTACCAAAAAATTTACGTTATATGTTCATCAAGATGTTCACATCAACTTCATACCACATTCTCCCTCGTTTACAAATAGGGGGGAAAAGGCATCAAGGTTAACACTGAGATATGGCAAAGTTTTCTTATGTTAAGAGAGTGGAAATTTGAAACATTTTTATAACTGTCAGCCTAAGGTTAGAGACCAAGAAAAAGATCTGCTACAATCCATACTGAGATCATGCAAATAAAGACTCGATAAAATAAAGTGATTTAGTAGACCCTTGCTTATCCCTGAGGTTACTGTGCCAAGGCAACTGCTCAGTGTTTGTTTACATACACCTGTGGTAAAAAATAGCAGTTATAAAAAGTAATGCAAAAAGAAACCATCTCACAAGATAAAAAAAGACCAACCAAAACATGAGAGCTACATGTATGATCAAAACTGCACTGAGCTGAAGTCTAATACTTAAGAAGGGTATTTCAATTGAGAAAATCTGAACCGGAGAGATATTTGCCCATAGAAAGAGTTTCCAAAGGGGAACAGAATGGTTGTCAATTTAGCAATAATTTGTTTATTTTTTAAGACAGTATTGCCTCTATGACATACTGCATCTGACATATATATGATGCATATTTTAATTACTAATCAGAACATACCTCTCCCAAAAGGAAAAATCTTTTCACAAACAGGGGAAATACAAAGTCAGATGTATTTAGCTAAGAGTTAGAAGCACTTATAAATGAGCCTCTCCTAAAAGATGCAAGATATTTCTGTAATAGACAGCTTCTGCCAGGCCACAAAAGCCTTTTATATTAATTAATGCAGTCTGGGGTAAAACAGACAGAAAATTGACTTCTTAAATGGTGTGGTCCATTAAAGCTACCAAGGTGTATTTACTGTCCCCCAGCACACTACTAACTGCTAATGAAAAAGATGTCTTACCTTGCAATCCACTTTTGTCTAGGAAATTGCTCAAATTAAACAATGTATTTCTGGACGCCAGATACTGGATAAAACGCTGGATGAAAGGAAAAATTGGAATGCTTTTACTATACATCAATGAGCTGGAACTAAGGTAACAGTACCAAAATTTTATCCAGTTCATGAAATTCAGCTGTTATGCTTTAAGAATGATTTCAAATCCTGAAACTCTTACAAAAACTCAGCTAGCCTAATTTGAAAATTTAGCCATTATTTTCATAGCATCATAGTATCAGTCAGGGTTGGAAGGGACCATAAGGATCATCTAGTTCCAACCCCTCTGCCATGGGCCAGGACACCCGCACTAGATCAGGCTGGCCAGAGCCTCATCCAGCCTGGTCTTAAAACACCTCCAGAAACAGGGCCTCACTGTTCACTGTACAAATCTGTGAACAAAGCAAAGTCATGAAGATGCTGAATGAAAGCTAGACTGAAAGACCTTTTCATTTTAAGCCAGAATATGGAAATAGAAACTTCCGAAACAATCCCTCCTCAAATAGATTCTCATTTTAGATCCTCACAATTGTTTCACTAACTTCAATTTTATATAACCATTAGACAAAGCATCTTCACTCAATATATAATTTTATTAGTGTTTAGATTTAAACTAAACACTATGAAAGTAAATCAATACAAAAGGTTAGTTTGCTTATAAATAAAACATTAAATAAACAGAAGAATTCATATAAAACATTGCAGAGTATCAAACTTGGTATGTGTCTTTCATTAGTTACACATTCCAATTACACTTCACAAAAATGAGTGATGCTGCTTTCCTGTCATGAAGGCACATTTCAGATAACTGGCATCACGTTGTTTTTAGCAGGAAAAATATTTTTATCTTATAAGCCACTATGCAGGTTGCTGCTACAAAAGTAAACCCATCATGTACTTCCAATAACATTTTGACAGAGGGGAAAAATAGTTCTGTTTGAGTGCAACACGTACCATTGGATTAGTATTATAAACACAGGTTACATGCAAAAAAGACTGGAGAAAAGTACTCAGTATATAAATGAATTAAGATATGTTCAGCTATTGATAGCTTAACTCAGCTACAAATCAAGCAAGCCAAAGCTGGGGAACCAAAACCTTTTCAGAGTTCTGTTAATTTTATTTGTTGGGTTTGGGGTTTTCTTTTGTTGTTGTTGTGTTTGTTTAGTCTTGGTTTGTTGTTTTGTGTTTGGTTTTGTGGGTTTTCTTCTGTATTTTTTTTTCTTTTCTTTTTTTTTCAGTGAGGTATGTTTTCTAGGGGGTTTGGTTGTTTCTGGGGTTTTTGGTGGGTATTTTTGTGGGGTTTATTTGCTTGTTTTGGGGGAGTTCTCTCGTTATTGGGTGGTTTTGTGGTTTTTGTTTGGTTGTTTTTTTTAACCAAAGGATTTACAGATTCTCTATAAACTTCTGGACATTTTCATTAGCACTGTATTTCCATGGTCAGTGTTCAAGTACTACTTCTACCTGTGAAAAGCTTCATCCTGAGCAACAATCTTACCCTCACATAACACATTCAGCCACTAAAATTTGTTTGGTAGCTTTATTCTTAAATAAAAAGTATTTCAGACAGTGGTCCCATGAAATAACTTTAACTACTATGAATTGTACTGGAATCAGTTTAAAATGTCTATGACTCAAAGTGCAAGCACAGCAAAAGCACAGACTATTTTGAAGAGTATCAATTATCCCCGTGATACAGCTTAAAGTCAGCATGAGAAGTTTGCCCTCTTGTGGTTTACTTAGTTTCAAAGCATAGATTTTCACCACTGCAGCTGACCTACAAGAGAAACCAGTATGTATATGTATACTTTAAAATTTAAAACACTTCACAAGATAGTCAGTCAGCCAGAGGAAGCAATTACAATTATAAAGAGATCTGAATGCAAGCCAACATTTTGGTCCTCTCTAAAAAAACCTACTCTCAATTTTCTAAAGCTATCCCTTTTAATTCCAAAATTCTTGTACCTCATGTTATACTGACTGCTGGCAATAAAAAACATGTTCTAAGAAAGCCTTAGAAGTATAGTTTGGGGGGGTTAAAATGCAGAAAATGGATGCTGTTGCTAATCTTGGCTCTTCAAAAAGAAGGTCCCATAGCCAGTTCACAAGTACATTTTGGCTTCACTACAGAAGGTTAGGGAGTAATGGTGGAAATCAGTTCCAAATTAAGTTGTACAGAGACCACCTGTGCTAGCCAGAACATGAACCTAAAAACAATTTACTTTTCAGCTGTCAGAAAACTTTTTTTTTCTTTCTTCTGTTATTAAAATAACACCACAAAAAAGGTACCTCTAGCATTCAGGACACTTGATTCCAGAATTGCAATCTTTAAAGTAGAAAGAGACTACGTAGGCAAAGATCTGTGTTTATGGAACATTAGACACAAAAAGGTAAAAGCTCTGTTTTCTTACAAAAATAATTATTGGAAGCATTTAAATTGTATTTATAAAGTGCTGTAACTGTTCTCAGATACAGAAAATTATGTATTACCTCATTTCCATACACCATTAAATGATGGGTTGTGATGAGGGATTTGAAGACCACTACCCAGCTACTGTTGGTAGTTCTTTCAAACAAACTGTCAGCCAGTTGCGGGATGTTCACATTCATCTCATTTGTGCACTGGATTAAATCTGCAATACAAGAGTTTGTTATTATTAGTTCTGTGAAGGAAGATCAATAATAGACATCCTCCCAAAAAATCAGTACACTCATTTTATATAGTAGTCTTTTCTGCGAAAAACGAGGGCTTTTCAAGTAAAACAAACAATTTATTGAAAAACACTGTGGCCCTGGTCTACCAAAACCTTGTAATACAAACTCCACTCTGCTTACTGCCAAGATTCCAGGTCCCCAGTTGCATTTGCAGTTACCTTGGAAGGTCCTGGAATAGAAGTACCATAACAACTTCCATGATTTTTGACTAACAACTTCCAGCTTTCAAACATCTAAAGCACAAAATAGCAAAGGAATTCTTACATGCTACCATTTAATCAGGTTTCACTGGAAGATTGTGGATAGAATTAACCGTAGCCTCGTATTTCTGGACTCTAAAGGACCAGTAAACCCTTCTAGACATTAGTTCAAACTGAGTCATACAGGATTCAAACATTGCTTAGTCTTGATGCAATACGATCAACACCTTCAAAAGCATGGAGGAAATGTTAAGTGAAAAAAGAAGCCTCTAGCTACAATGCCTGAAGCTGGCAGATGAATTTAGTTTTAAAAATGGCTTAACTGAAAAAATGGTTAGGAGCTGGGCTAGCTAAAAAACCTGGATGTCCAGTAGATAGGATCTAGCTGTTAAAACAGTTACCCTATCTTCCAGATTTGCTACCATCACAACTGTATAGCATGAGGAGCTGTACTTATAATACAACCAAAGTATGTAACAATCCAGAAACTGCCAAATGCCAATGAAGGAAGCAATAACTTATCATGATGCTACAGTGGCAAATTAACAAAGTTGCATTTTGACATCTAAATGTGATACAACAGCTTGCTAGCATTTAATATGAAGCTTAACACAACAGAGTACTGAATGGTTTTTACTGCTATTACCAGCCCAAAAAGTAAGACAGTAACTGTGACTGAAACTACCAGCCCCACCAAAAGCCATAGCTGAGTAAGGATCAAGATTTGAGTAAGCTCTATGTCTGCCTGTCTATGGGATACTAAAGCTAGCTGCAATCGGAAACGTTCAACCTTTGAAGACAATTTTATATCGGGTTATGAACAACCATTCACCATAGAGGACTCCTGAAAGATAGGACCTTTCTTCAGACAGGCAGGTAAACACAGCTACCACAAACTCAGAACTAAAAACACTGCTATTTACAAGCTTAAGTATTACAGGAAGCAAACAGGAAATTACTTCCACATTCAAAATGTAATGAGATGGAAAGATTAGCCATTCCTTTATCTACAAGTAAAACTGTGATGACTACAGGCATTCACAACCTCATTTTTAAATCGTGGTTATCTACTGCTGGACGGTGATTTGGAGCTGTTAAAACAATGCTAGGATATTACTCAGCAAATGACATGCTCTGAACTGGATCATTAAAATCAAGCCCTGCAGCTTCTTGATCTTCAGCTCTTCCCATCTAAGAAATAACACAAGCAGTTTCGTGCAAGGCTGTGTAGCAGGAATGCACATTAAACACAAAGGTATATGCATCACAGGATATCAAGTCATTGATTTTGGCATAAGAGGGGCAAATGCATAATAGAAAACAAGAACTTCTACTCCTAAATGCAACATTTACCAACCAGTCAACAGAAAAAGAATCATAGAATCAACAAGGTTGGAAAAGACCTCAAAGATCACCAAGTTGAACCCGTCACCCAAGACCTCATGGCAACAAGTGCCTCATCCAATCCCCTCTTGTACAGCTCCAGGGACGGCAACTCCACCACCTCCCGGGCAGCACATTCCAATGGCCAACAACACTTTCTGTGAAGAACTTTCTCTTCACCTCGAGCCTAAACTTCCCCTGGCACAACTTGAGACTGTGTCCTCTTGTTCTGGTGCTGGTTGCCTGAGAGAAGAGACCAACTCCCTCTGGGCTACAACCACCCTTCAGGTAGTTCTAGACAACAATAAGGTCTCCCCTGAGCCGCCTCTTCTCCAGGATAAACAGCCCCAGCTCCTTCAGCCTTTCCTTATAGGACTTGTGCTCAAGGCCTCTCACCAGCCTCATTGCTCTTCTCTGGACACGTTCAAGAGTCTCAATGTCCTTCCTAAACTGAGGGGCCCAGAACTGGACACAGGACTCAAGGTGTGGACTAACCAGTGTTGAGTACAGGGGTACAATGACTTCCCTGCTCCTGCTGGCCACACTATTCTTGATGCAGGCCAGGATGCCATTGGCCTTCTTGGCTACCTGGGCACACTGCTGGCTCATGTTTAGGCAGCTGTCAATCAGCACCCCCAGGTCCCTCACTGTTTGGCTACTCTCCAGCCACTCTGACCCCAGCCTGTAGCACTGCATGGGGTTGTTGTGGCCACAGTGCAGCACCCGGCACTTGGACTTGTTGAATGCCATCATGTTGGACTCTGCCCATCTGTCCAGCTGGTCAAGGTCCCTCTGCAGAGCCCTTCTGCCCTCTAACAGATCAACACCTGCTCCCAACTAGGTGTCATCTGCAAATTTGCTGATGATTGACTCAATCCCCTCATCCAGATCATCAGTGAAGATATTAGAGAGGATGGGGCCCAGCACTGATCCCTGGGGGACACCACTAGTGACTGGCCTCCAGCTCGATGTGGCACCATTCACCACCACTCTCTGGGCTCAGCCCTCCAGCCAGTTCCTAACCCAGCACAAAGTGCTGCTGTCCAAGCCACAGGCTGACAGCTTAACCGGGAGTTTGCTGTGGGGAACGGTGTCAAAGGCCTTGCTGAAGTCCAGATAGACTACATCAACAGCCTTTCCCACATCCAGCAGGTGGGTCACCTGATCATAGAAGGAGATCAGGCTGGAGAGGCAGGATCTGCCCTTCCTGAATCCATGTTAGCTGGACCTGAGCCCTTGACCATCCTTCAGGTGCACAGTGATTGCCCCCAAGATCTGCTCCATAATTTTCCCTGGCACAGAGGTCAGGATGACAGGCCTGGAGTTTCCAGGTTCATCCATCTGACCCTTCTTGTGGATGGGGATAACACTGGCCAGTTTCCAGTCATCTGGGACCTCTCCAGTGAGCCAGGACTGGTGGAAAATGATGGGGAGCGGCTTGGCCAGCTCATCTGCCAGCCCTCTCAGCACCCTAGGACGGATCCCATCTGGTCCCATGGACTTGTGAGTATCCAAGTGGATCAGCAAGTCCCAAACTAATTCTTCGTGGATTTCAGGGGTACTACCCTGCTCCCTCACCCCATCTACCAGTTCAGGAGGCCAGTTATCCTGGAGTCCTCCTGCCTTATTGTTGAAAATTGAGGCAAAGAAAGTATTTAGAACCTCAGCCTTTTCCTCATCTTTAGTTACAATGTTCCCCTCCAGGTCCAATAAGAAGTGGAAGTTCTTCTTGCCCCTCTTTTTAGCATTAATGTATTTCTAAAAATGCTTTTCATTGTCTTTCACAGAGGTGGCCAGCTTCAGTTCTAATTGGGCTTTTGCCTCTCTAATTTTTCTACGACATGTTCTAACAACATCCTTAAACGTATCTTGAGTTGCCTCAACCCCTTTCCAAAGGTGATACACCCTCTTTTTCCCCCTTACTTCATTCAAGAGATGCATGCTCATTCAGGCTGGTTACCTTCCCTGCCAGCTCATCTTTCAGCACGTGAGAACTGCCAGCTCCTGTTTGAAGTAGGTCCAACCATCCTGGACCCCTTTGTTCTTAAGGGCTGCTGCCCAGGGTACTTCCCAAATGAGGAGCTGAGTGATAATCCACTGTCTAAAACTACTTAAAAATACTTATATACAGTCTAGATGATATTTTGTGCTGGCTGAACCTTTTTCTAAAAGGCCACTGAACTTTCAAATAATGTTTTGGTATCTGTTGCAGCATGTAAAAGAAAACAGGCTCTGTAACTCAGCAGAAAATCATCCCTCTCGGAACTGATGAGTGCTTAGGTAGAAAGCATATGAATGAACTTGAGGGGCAGGGCGAAAGAGAACAGGCACATAAGGAAGGAGAACCAGTAGCCAACCAGGAGAGAACATAGGCAAGAACAGAAGTACACAGACAAGGCTAGCCTTGAATGGAAGTAAATTTGCAAATACAAACAAGGGAAGGAGTCACTCTGACAGTCCTTACTACAAACCAGATTTAGTAAAATGTCAAGTTTCTTTCTCTATAAAATGCAGGCCGAACAACACAGAATCTTAATAATCACAGAATGTTAGGGGTTGAAAGGGACCTCTAGGAATCATTTTGTCCAATCCCCCTGCCAAAGCAGGATCACCTAGAGCACAGGAATGCATCCAGGCATTTTTTTGAAAGCCTCCAGAGAAGGAAAATCCACCACCTCTCTGGGCAGCCTGTTCCAGTGCTTGGCATACCTCACCATAAGGAAGTTTCTTCTCAGACTGAGAGGGAGCCACTTGTGTTCCAGCTTGTACCCATTGTTCCTTGTCCTGTCACTGGGCACCACTGAAAAGAAGCCATCACCTTAATCTTGACACCCTTCAGATATTTATAGACATTAATAAGATCCCCTCTCAGTCTCCTCTTCTCAAGACTAGAACAGCCCCAGTTCTCTCAGTCTTTCTTCACAGAAGAGATATTCAAGTCCCCCAATAATCCCTGTTGCTCTTTGTTGGAGTCACCCCAGAACATGCCTGTCTTTCTTGAATTGGGGAGCCCAAAGCTGGGGACAGCATTCCAGGTGTGGCTCACCAGGGCAGAGCAGAGGAGGAGTAAAACCTCCCTAGACCTGCGGGACACACTTTTCTTGATACACCCTGGGATGCCACCAGCCCTCTTGGCCACAAGGGCACATTGCTGTCTGGTGGAGAACCTGCTGTCCATTTGGATTCCAAGGTCTCTCTCCACGGAGCTGCCTTCCAGCAGAACGATCCCTAGTCTGTACTGCTACCTGGTGTTATTCCTTCCCAGATGCAGGACTCGACACTTGCTCTTATTGAACTTCATGCACTTTGCCTTTGCTTAGCTCTCCAGCCTATCCAGATCTCATTGGATGGCAGCACAGCCTGACAGGATGTCAACCACCTCCCTCAGTTTCGTATCAGTGAACTCGCTGAGAGTACACTCTATCCCCTTATCCAGGTCATTGATGAAGACATTGAATAAACCTGGACACAGTACTGGGGAGCACCAGTGACGACAGGCATGCAACTGGTCAGTACCGATATCCCAAAGCTCCTACATGATGTATGTTTCAGAAAAGTTACATTTATCTAAAAGCTTCTTTAAAAGTATTTGCATGAGCAGTGTTAATTAGATAAAGAAACATTTGAGCCATTAAATCCAAATGAGATCAGCAATTTTTGTGCTAACCATAGCATAAGTAGTATAGTACAGATACATCAGAAGAGAAGACATCCCCCACAGCTGCACTGCCTGCTCAGGAAGACTGACACACAGTGCTTACTTATCCTACTCCTACAGACACTCTTCATTAAGGGAAAGGAACAAATATGTAATTATTTTCACATCCTACACTTTACACAACTTGTCTCACACCCACCTATGAAAATACTAGATACATATTTTGAGATTTCAGAGCCCAAAGCAACATCTCAAGACTCATGCTGGGTATGGTATGACCAATACAATAGGCTGGTATATAACCAAAGGGCAAAGCACTAAGGGGAATAGATTTAAAGAACAAAAAAGAAACCACAAAAAATATAATTGAGGAATTAAGAAGAGATAACCCTTGGCCAAAGTATGATGACTGTTTCATCTCTGATGTTCTTGTTGTAGGAGAGAAGGAGGACAATTGAAAGCTTATCCTCACTGATACTACAGGAAGTCACTCACTCTAGTGACCTACATTAATGCCCACAACACCTTACAGCTGAAAAACCCCAAACTTTCCTAGGAAGTATAAACCACCTTCCCAACTCCGGAAGCTGCTCCAACTTCCATAGCATAAGACACACAGCATATGGGTCTACAGTTACTAAATAATAAACACTGACCATCATTTCAAAGAAGGCAGCAGTCAGCTACCAGAAATTTAAGTTAAGTTTGCAGCTGGCTGGAAGAGCTGCACAAGCAAAGCTT
Source organism: Picus viridis (assembly GCA_033816785.1). Classification (NCBI taxonomy): domain Eukaryota; kingdom Metazoa; phylum Chordata; class Aves; order Piciformes; family Picidae; genus Picus; species Picus viridis. The sequence goes on from CM066566.1 coordinate 32,570,138, forward strand.
AGACAGCAGTGAATGCACAGTTATGTCCACAGACATAGCTAGAGATAGCCCAGAGAAAGGCCATCAGGATGGCCAGGGCATAGAGCGTATCACAGAATGTTAGGAACTGGAAGGGACCTCAAAAGATCATGTAGTCCAACCCTGCTGCCAGAGCAGGATCACCTACAGTAGGTCACACCAGGACACATCCAAGTGGTTTTTTAATGTCTCCAGAGAAGACTTCACAATGTCTCTGGGCAGCCCATTCCAGTGTTTTGTCACCCCCACAGTGAAAATGTTTTGATGCACAAGAAGCAGCTGAAGGAAAAGGGTTTATTCCATCTGCAGTACAGAAGGCTAAAGGCAAGAAGGGAGAATATAAACACTATCTCCACCATCAGGTGTTTCTTAGAAGTTCACTGCAAAAGGATGAGAGGCAGCAGACATACTGTAAGAAGAGAAATTTTTATCAGATGAAGAAATTAAAAATCTTCACAATGAAAGTGGTCAGGCACTAGAGGCCATAAACAACCAAATATTTTGAAGTCTGACATGGTTTAAAGAGGTGGTGAATTCTGAGATCACTCCCAAACTAATGTAAGCTGCTATTTTTTGTATTGTCTATGCACAGAGAATGACAAAATAGGAAACAAGTAGATACAAATTACAAAGCAAGTTAAAGTTCAAAAGAACAGTCCAACAGGAGTAGCCTTCCAAGGGAGTCCAACCTTTTAAAATTATTGATATGACTTATATTTTTAAGAACTCCATTTACCTACAGGCACTAAATTATACACCAAATTTCAGCAGTCAAAATTATTTTCTTCTTAAAAAAATGTTCTAGTTTGTTCTTAAATAGAAGGATCTAAACCACTTTTGTTGTAGCAGTTAACGTTTTTACTGTTAAATGACTTCATTATTCAGTTGTGGGTTTTTTTCCAAAAAAAGACTTTGCAAGGAATTGTAACAAAGGTCTGGTCTACAGGCATTGCAGGAACATTGAAGATAGGCAATTCCACCTGTACCAAAGACATGGTATTGCCTAATCCTGCTGAAGTTAACTAGTACCTGTGCAGTAAAATACTGTATAGTACCCTGGGAGATATAGTATTTTTCTTACCTAGTCAAGATATCTACAGTCTTTACAATGTTCAGCCTTCACTACAAAAATGAACCAAATGATCAGTGCTTTTAAATAGCTTAAAAGTGAGAGACATATCAAGTTGAATAGTAGAGGAAAATTACAGCAAGACTCAAGATTCATGTAAATGTGGATTAGCCAACCTGTCGTAAGTGATCACAGGTCTTGACCCATAGCAACCATGAGGCAGTCAGGCTAGATAGCAATACATCAAAGGCATCTGCCACAAATTACCCGAGAGAATGTGTGTGCTTCCAATATGCCTGTGGCAAAATTCCTTGTGTGAACTTTCTGCACTAAGCAGCTTCCTAACACATAGCTATGAAAAGCTAGTTTACTTCCCCAAAAAAATAACCACCAGGTAAGCTGATGATCATTTTCCTTACAGAACACAAAAACAGGCTTCACTACCTCAGACTTTATCATTTGCAGAAACTTGAGCAGTAAACCGAACATAAGCCAGAACTAAGTACTTCATGCACTGATGACTTCCAAAGGTTCAGCAATACAAATAGAAACATTCCTCAAAATAAAAGGTAAGTATCAACATGAAATATTTGCAAGAACCCAAATCTGCCAGACCAGTGTGTCCTACACCACTAGTTACTCCAAGGCAGGTCAAGCATATGTGACAGATTACAACCTTGATAACTATTGCTTTTCCATCTGTTATAACAAAGATATTATGTGAAGTGAGACCTTAACTGGTTACACTCTCCAACATGCTGACACCTTGGGACTTGTTATAATGCAAGAGACAGTATCCATCCAACAAGCAGACAACTGAAATACGATTGTTTTGCATGAGTAAGCACACACAGTGCCAGGGTCAGATGGAGGAACCGGGAAACTACAGGCCAGTCAGCCTGACCTCAGTGCCAGGGAAAATTATGGAGCAGATCATCTTGGTGGCAATAACTGCACGCCTGAAGGAGGGCCAAGGGCTCAGGTCAGGCCAACATGGATTCAGGAAGGGCAGGTCCCGCCTCTCCAACCTGATCTCCTTCTATGATCAGGTGACCCACCTGGTGGATGTGGGGAGGCCTGTGGATGTGGTCTACCTGGACTTCAGCAAGGCCTTTGACACCGTTCCCCACAGCGAACTGCTGGCTAAGCTGTCAGCTCATGGCTTGGACCGCAACACTCTGTGCTGGGTTAGGAACTGGCTGGAGGGCTGAGCCCAAAGAGTGGTGGTGAATGGTGCCACATCCAGCTGGAGGCCAGTCACTAGTGGTGTCCCCCAGGGATCAGTGCTGGGCCCCATCCTCTCTAATATCTTCACTGATGATCTGGATGAGGGGATTGAGTCAATCATCAGCAAATTTGCAGATGACACCTAGTTGGGAGCAGGTGTTGATCTGTTAGAGGGCAGAAGGGCTCTGCAGAGGGACCTTGACCAACTGGACAGATGGGCAGAGTCCAATGGGATGGCATTCAACAAGTCCAAGTGCCGGGTGCTGCACTTTGGCCACAACAACCCCATGCAGTGCTACAGGCTGGGGTCGGAGTGGCTGGAGAGTAGCCAAACAGTGAGGGACCTGGGGGCGCTGGTTGACAGCTGCCTAAACATGAACCAGCAGTGTGCCCAGGTGGCCAAGAAGGCCAATGGCACCCTGGCCTGCATCAAGAATAGTGTGGCCAGCAGGAGCAGGGAAGTCATTGTGCCCCTGTACTCTGCATTGGTTAGTCCACACCTTGAGTCCTGTGTCCAGTTCTGGGCCCCTCAGTTTAGGAAGGACATTGGTACACTTGAATGTGCCCAGAGAAGGGCAACAAGGCTGGTGAGAGACCTTGAGCATGAGCTCTATAAGGAGAGGCTGAGGGAGCTGGGGTTGTTTAGCCTGGAGAAGAGGAGGCTCAGAGGAGACCCAGAGGAGACCTTATTGCTCTCTACAACTACCTGAAAGGTGATTGTAGCCAGGAGGGAGTTGATCTCCTCTCTCAAGCAACCAGAACCAGAACAAGAGGACACAGTCTCAAGTTGTGCCAGGGGAAGTTTAGGCTCGAGGTGAGGAGAAAGTTCTTCACTGAGAGAGTCATTCGCCATTGGAATGGGCTGCCCAGGGAGGTGGCGGAGTCACCATCCCTGGAGGTGTTCAAGAGGGGATTGGATGTGGTACTTGCTGCCAATGGTTTAGTCATGGGGTCTGTGGTGACAGGTTGGACTTGATCTTTGAGGTCTCTTCCAACCTTGGCGATTCTATGATTCTGAGTAAAACACACTACATTACTCAGCAAAAAACACACCACACCAAAGCCATAAAAGGACAGTAAGGTAAACAACATCCCAGTTAGGGAATATTTAATATACTCCCTCAGATACAGGTGAAATTCAGATTAAATCAATTCCTCACAAGTTTTGGCCAATCACCGTTTTCTACATCTCACTGAATCTGAATTCGTGTTAGATAAAACAGCTAAAAATCTAAGGCAATTCTGGTATGAGGTTTGGCAGCTGGGCTTGTCCAGGACAAACTGCTGCAGAAAATACGTATGTAGAAACTGCTTAGGAATAGAAAATACTCTAGATTAGATACTGCCCTCCCAATTGGGAATCTACAGCAGAATAAGTCACCTATGGAACATGATCTCCAGGTAACAGCTGCAATCCTGGGAAGCAGTTCATACACAATATTCAGACTAAAAAGAACTAGAAAAAGCCAGTCATGGTTCCTGCCAGGAAAATCAAATTTGCACTGGAAGAACTCACCCAATTTATCTTTTTTTTTTTTTAAACTTATTTTAAAAAAATCAGATCTCAATGAGCTCCACAAGACTACTGATTCTGTTTAAATAATCTAGTTTTCATACTGTAGCTATCCAATGTGTGAGCAACTTTGTTTGGATGGCAGGGTTTCTCTTGAACCCTCCTAAAGGCCCTACTGTTATAACAAAGTCAGTGTCTCCACAAAGCAGCATCTTACACAAGTCAGGTCTGCCTCTCACATCTGCCCATGATCACAAGTGCAGCACTGAATCTTAGTGCAAGATTCAATAAGAAAAATACTATGTGAACAGAAGGGGCAAAAATTGCCTTAGTATGTATTTTAACCTCAGAAACTAACACGAGATGTATAAGGAGTGATTAATGAAAGGAATGAACACCTTCACCACATTAAACAAATATTTGATTTCTCCCAAGCCAACATTAAATTAACATACAAAAGACACTAGGGATAATTAATCAAGCAAACCACATACTAACAGCCAGAGCTTTTATATTCATGTGCACATATTTAGCTCCAGGTCCAACAAGAGTCTCCAATTTATTCTGTGATCTTCCACAAACACACACTTACATAGCTATGCCAAGTAATACATCCTATATATGACTAGTCCTTTTATTATTATTATTTGATTATTAAAGCACTATGCTATTAAATTAAGCAAATAACCGATTTCATTGTACCATTACTTTCAGGCATATTTGCATGCTGCACATCTGTGCCCTGCCACAAAGTATTGTCAAAGCTTAAAGGTCATTCTGACTAGACTATACACTTTTCAGATAAACTCTGCCCAGACAAGAAAAATATTATAAAAGACATACATATATAATCATACACAAATTACAACTTCCATGGACAAGTCAAAATATGAACTATCAGGAGGAAAAGTGAAGTTACTGAGCAAACTAGGAAATCGTCTGGAAGCTGTCATTTGCCTTAACACTTCATCTTTTCTTAACAGGAGGAAAGCCAAAAAATATTGATGGATCCAAAGTACAAGCCAAGTATGCATAAGATCAAGTTTACTTCAATGGTGAATAAACTCATAGCTGAAACAAAAACACACTATAAAGCCATTTTTTTTAATATAAAAGGAAACATAAAACATTTATTGAATGAGTTGACTGATTATTCTTGTGAAATTATGCCCACATAACAAAGTTCAATAGAGTGTGCTCAATCTAGGATATGGATTAGCTTTTCAACTGAAGAGAATGTGCTGGTGAATGACATTCTCCTGGGATAAAGGAGCGCTTGTGGCTAATCATTAATAGTGAAATATGGAACAACATCTATAGTTCAAACAATTTTTTTCAAGACTGTGCATCTGCTTGTGATCACTCTTTTCCCTTTTCACCTATGGCCACATGAAACAATTTTAGTAAAGCACCTGAGATTTAAAAAGTTCTTGATACAGGATTATTTTTTCCTCTAGAGGAACAGTTTTTCCACACAAAGTTCAAAGCTAAAACACTTCTATTTTATTACAATTCTGAAAATCACACACTGTGGGGGAAATTCTGGTGTCTCAAATTAATAGTATCACAGAATCACCAAGGTTGGAAGAGACATCAAAGACCATTGAGTCCAACCTGTCACCACAGACCTCATGACTAAACCATGGCACCAAGTGCCAAGTCCAGTCCCCACAAACACCGCCAGGGACGGTGACCCCACCACCTCCCTGGGCAGCCCACTCCAATGACAAATGACTCTCAGTGAAGAACTTTCTCCTCACCTCCAGCCTAAACTTCCCCTGGTGCAGCTTGAGACTGTGTCCTCTTGTTCTGGTGCTGGTTGCTTGAGAGAGGAGATCAACTCCCTCCTGGCTACAACCACTCTTCAGGTAGTTGTAGAGAGCAATGAGGTCTCCCCTGAGCCTCCTCTTCTCCAGGCTAAACAATCCCAGCTCCCTCAGCCTCTCCTCATAGGGCTTGTGGCTCAAGGCCTCTCACCAGCCTTGTTGCCCTTCTCTGAGCACATTCAAGTGTACCAATGTCCTTCCTAAACTGAGGGGCCCAGAACTGGACACAGGACTCAAGGTGTGGACTAACCAGTGCAGAGTACAGGGGCACAATGACTTCCCTGCTCCTGCTGGCCACACTATTCTTAATGCAGGCCAGGATGCCATTGGCCTTCTTGGCTACCTGGGCACACTGCTGGTTCATGTTTAAGCGGCTGTCAACCAGTACCCCCAGGTTCCTCTCTGTTTAGCTACTCTCCAGCCACTCCGACCCCAGCCTGTAGCTCTGCATGGGGTTGTTGTGGCCAAAGTGCAGCACCTGGCGCTTGGACTTGTTGAATGCCATCCCATTGGACTCCGCTCATCTGTCCAGTTGGTCAAGGTCCCTCTGCAGAGCCCTTCTGCCCTCTGACAGATCAACACCTGCTCCTAACTTGGTGTCATCTGCAAATTTGCTGATGACTGTCTCAATGCCCTCATCCAGATTGTCAATGAAGACATTGAAGAGGATGGGGCCCAGCACTGATCCCTGGGGACGCCACTGGTGACTGGCCTCCAGCTGGATGTGGCACCATTGACCACCACTCTCTGGGCACAGCCCTCCAGCCAGTTCCCAACCCAGCACAGAGTGTTGCTGCCCAAGCCACAAGCTGACAGCTTAGCCTGCAGTTTGCTGTGGGGGACGGTGTCAAAGGCCTTGCTGAAGTCCAGGTAGACTACATCCACAGGCCTCCCTACATCCACCAGGTGGGTCACCTATCATAGAAGGAGATCAGGTTGGAGAGGCAGGACCTGCCCTTCCCAAATCCATGTTAGCTGGACCTGAGCCCTTGGCCCTCCTTCAGGCGTGCAGTTATTGCCACCAAGATAATCTGCTCCATAATTTTCCCTGGCACTGAGGTTAGGCTGACTGGCCTATAGTTTACAGGTTCTTCCATCCGACCCTTCTTGTGGATGGGGATCACACTGGCCACCCAACAGCTGAAACACACATATAGATGTATGCTCTGTTAAGACTTCAGTTCTCTTCTCCAGCTGTCTGATTTCTTCTTAAAACTCCAAAGTTGTTATACCATTTTCCACTACATTAGGGTCTCCTTATACTTGTCATTCAAGGCAAATATTTTATCAGCGAAACAGAGCAACAAACAGTAAGTATTCCATTGTTTGCAAATTCTGAATATCTAGATCTGTACAGCTTCACAGATAAAGCATTATCAAGGAGTGGATGACAATCTCAGCACAGACAACTTTTCCCCACATGATGACACAGTGTAACAGCAGCTAATGCTGTTATCTGTCTTTAAGGATCTAGTGAAACATTTCAAAGATCAGATGTGTGTTGGTTTGGCCCTGGCCTGAAGGACAGATGCCCACCGATGCTACTCTACCACTCCCCCTCTTAGACAGGGGGAGAGGGGGAAAAAATGCAACAAAAGCCAGCAATAGGATAGAAGCAATTTTATTAACAATAATAAGCAAACAGCAATAGACCGCACAGAAGCAAAAAGCAGAGAGAGAGGTGTTAGTCTCTACTTATCAGCAGGACAATGGTTGGTCTTGGGAAGCAGGGCTCTCTAACCTTGGTGATTACTTGGGATGACAGATATCATAGACGAACCCCCACTTCTTCTTTCACTTCATTCTTATATCTGAGCTGACATCATATGGCATGGAATACCTCTTTGGCCAGCCTGGCTCAGCCATGTTCCCTCCCAAGATCTTGCCCACCCCTCATGTACTCTTGGGGCAGGGAAATGTTGAAAGGACACAGCCTGGATACTTATTCAACAGTAGCCAAAACACTGCTGTGTTATCAACTACTGCTGCAAAACACAGCACTACAAAGACGCTGTGAGGAGAATTAACTCCGGTTAAATCCAACACAATTCAAGAAGTAAGTAAATCTGTGCCAAACTGGTTAACACACTAAAGCAGTGGGGTTTAGACTAATAAGTTTGCCACTAGGCAAGAAATTCCCTCATTTGATTTTGTGTTTGGAATACAGTTACATTGAACACTAGTGGGAAGTAAAGTTTAACTTAGTATTTCTAAAGCAACTGTATGGGTTCTGAAGTAACTTTCCCCCATTCTCCTTGAAATAGCTAGCATAATCCACATACTCAACTATCATTTCCAGGAGAACTTGGGAAAATGTTACACAATAGAAAAAGATAGGGTATTAGTGGGGGAGGGGGGAAGAAAGAAGAAGGAAAAAAAAACCCAACCACACAACAAAACCCCCACCACACAACCACAAAAGAGCAACAAAGAAAACCAAACCAACCAACGAACCCACCCCAAAAAACCCAACAAACCAAACACGTGCATACATAGATGCTCTATTTAGTAGAACGTTTGACAGCAAATCTCAAATGGAGCAGAAACTGAATTTAGGCGCACACTGCAGCAGCTGCAGTCTTCCATGGTCAGTTTTTATTGCGTCATTTGCTGAACTAAAGATTTCTTTCTAGCCTGGGTGGTTTGTGTGGCATTTAACATGAACGATTGTATTTACCTAATGTCTCCATACGAGATATTTTTCTAGTTGCTTTGTTATCTTCAAATCTCCCTTACTTCCTACCTTTTATAGTAGTCAAATCAAGTTAACCTCTTGCCTTCAAATGTCCATATGAAGCTTTTCAAGAAGAAGCTTTTTCCAACTGGCTGCTGCTGACAGCAAGTATTTTGGTTATTTTTCTCCTCCTGACAAGCTGATTATGAAGATAATGAGCACTTAAGGTATTTCTTATTCTAATTTTATTCAGTTTCAAAAATGCTTGGTTTTGTGTTTCTTTCTTTCCAAAGACCTACCTAAATCTAAAATTACTCCAACTACATACTAGTGTCCCTTGAAAGTTTATTAATTCATACATCTGAAAACATTTCTAGAACATGTAACATGTACTCCTCTTCAATATTTAAACACAAAAGGATTTTGCTATGGAAGGATTTTGGACACTTTAAAAAGACAAGAAATTGGGAATACAAAAATAAACTAAATACAGAGACTGGCTGTAAAATTTAAAATTAAAATCTATTTCTACAATTAGCAGTTCTGATGACCATGCACCCTGACACCTCTAATGTGATTCTACGCGTTCCCACTGACATTTTAAACACAGATAACAATGTGTGCATATGGTAAGTCTGTAAATAATTTCCCACCATAGGTGATTGTGCTTATTTAAATATGGAACATAGGATTAAGAAGTTCCTGGATGTCAGTAATTTTCAGAGACTCAATCTGTCTGAAAAACATTGAAGTAGTTTTGAACAGGAATTGAAGCATGCAAAATTGACAATATTTTAAAATTTATTTCATCCTCAAAGAGATACATTTACTAACTGCAAATGAAGCCTGTGCCAGAACAAAGAAACCCCAAATAGAATACTTAAGTGATTAAAGCTAGGAGGAGAGAGTGATGTTTAACTACAGCAAATGACATTTAATCTGACTGAAGAATATTATATAAGCAGAATGTATCTGAAAACTGAGCAATACTTAAACGTTTTCACAATTACCAGAAAATACCTACAATTGCAGTTTAAAACCAAAATATGTTATGAACTGTATTTGTTCTAAATTTAGGGGTTTCTCTTCTGAAAAAAGGCATTTGTACCAAACTGACTGACCAGAAAAAGCATTCTACACAAGACTTGCCAGAGGCTTCACCCAAGTCATCTTGAGAGGGAGACAAGGAAATATGCACCCCGAGTTTCTTATAGCTAACAAAAATTAAAAACGAAAATTCTTCCTCTGCACATAATGTTTTTCTAAGAGGCAGATACACTGACTCAGGAAATAATTTATGGAAGGATTAAAGAAACGTGAGAAGACCCACCCTGTTCAAGGGCTTTCCGCGTTTAAAAAGGAATGTGATTTCATCTTATTTGTATTAGATAAGCAGGATAAAAAAAGGCAGAAGGCAAGTTTAATATAATGTAGAATAACTTGTTCTACAGCCAGCATTTTATGTTTTCATTTTCTCAAGTAGCATCTTGTCTTTTTCCTCCAACTAAAAAGGAGACAATTGTGTTCTCTCTGCTACCTAAAACTGCAATTTCTAACCACAATTCTTAGAAACTATTTTAAAATCCCTAACAGGAACCCTGGGAACCCAGAATTATTGCCTCAGGTATCTCTGTCCAGAATTACTCTTAGGGCAACTCTTTGACTAACCTTTCCTTCTTATGTTTGAAAACTGTAGAAAAATGATTAAGATACTTTCTGCGAAAAACAGTAAAAATGGGTTCAGCTGGACAACTGCTTCAATGAAGACTTCTCCAAGTAGCATTAGGATAGTCTACCAAACCTCATCAGCAAACAACGCACCAATAAATCAAACAGCAAAGGAAGTTAAAAAATAAGGGAAGCGTGATTCAAAACCCAATAGGTAAGTCACACTCAACATTATCTTTTGAATTTTTTAATCTTCATTCCCATGTACAGGCAGGTGACAAATTGCCATTTTGATCCATCAATCATAATGATCATAGAAAGTTCTCCACAGTTACAAATACTGTCAAAATGATGAGTCTGGCTGTGCTACCTTTACAAGGCATAACATAACTTCTCAAGTAATTTACCTTTAAATTTGCTGTGTGCTCCCATCATACTTTAAAGGCTAACATTAAAATACTGCTAAATTCTGTCTCAACAGCTCCAGCCCTGTATTAGAACCACATCATGGTTTGGGTTGGAAGAGACCTTGGTCTTGAACAGTTCTAGTTTTGGGCTTCTCTGGGCAACCTCTTTCAGTGCCTTACCATCCTCACAGGGAAGAATTTTGTCTGAACATCTAATCTAAATCTTTCTTCCAGTTTGAAGCCATTACCCATCATGTCATATCACTACATGTCTTTGTAAAAACGTCCCTCTCCATCGGTCCTGCAGGCTCCCTTAAAATACTGGAATACTGCTATAAGGTCTCCCCAGAGGCTTCTCTTCTCCAGTCTGAATAACCTAACACGCTCAGCCTGTCTTCACAGGAGAGGTGTGCATCTTACACCATCTCTGTGGCCCTCCTCTGGACTCCCTCCGACAGTTCCATGTCATTCTTGTGCTGGGGGCTCCACAGCTAGAAATAGGCTCACGAGAATGCAGTAGAGGGAAAGAATCACCTCTGTTGACCTGCTGGCCACACTTCTTTTGATGCAGCCCAGGATAAAGTCTGCTTTCTGGGCTGCAAGCACACACTGCTGGCTCACGTTGAGCTATACTGAGTGTGGTGTAAATACGATACTCTAATTTCAATGACATTTGTCTCACTAATCCAGAAACAGTTACAGGAAAAATTACATAAGCATAAATGTAACATGACAGCACATAAACAAGTTACAGCAGTTAAGAAACTGAATTTATCAATACCATGATCGTTCCTCTTATATGTTCATCTATCAGATACATCTCTCCTTTGAAAAAGAAATTACAGTGCCAGGCTGCAAGCATCATCATGCTATGCTTTCAGACAAAAGAAGTTGCTGTTATTCTGTTAAGCCAAATTTAAGAAAAATACTTGAATTGCCAGATCATCATAGGAGATCAAATAAGTTCTACATACTTAGGATCACCAAGTTATAAAAGGATTCACACTGGATAGAAGCTCTGGAGGTCATCTACACCAATCCACATCTGAAACAGGTCCATTCAAATCAACTAAGCTTGTTAAGATCCACTCAGCTACTGCAGAGTCTTGATTAAACTTAACCAGGCTCCAGTATCCTCTCCCTCTAAGGAATAAGTTTGCAAAAACATCCAATTGTGTAACCATTATCAGTGACAACTAGTTTTGTTCAATTCTATGACTCTCTTCCTTGTCAAACTCACAACTGAGTAGACTTATTGCTAACAGATCTAGTTTGTTTTGCTACTGCTACAAGCTAACATTCCTTTGTTTCCTCAACATTTCTACTCTTCAAGTACAAACCATAGCTTAATTCACCTAGATATTGATGCAATTTAACACATCACAAGCCAGTTTTCTAGACCTGTAAAAATTCATAGGAACAAGTCAGAGTGGTTACACACACAGTTAGCCCAGGAGAACCATCAATGGGGAAGCAAGAGTGAGCCTTAAATTACACTTCCCTTCTGACTCCAACTACCTATGCTTTTTATTATTTGAAACAACAGGTTCTCTGTTTTCAAAGCCCCTCATAATTAGGTTCAGCCTATCACATCTCAATCACTATCAAAGCACAGAAATCAATGAAGTTTGGAAGATACCTCAGTTAATAATTTCACTCCATCTTAAACATAATTACCCATCTATGACAGCTTACTGACATGAAGTAGGGTGGTCCCTTTTCTACTTCTACCTGCTGACAGCCACACACTTTCATTGCTTGTTATGTCACTGCTGGTGTGCTTCCCTCCAAACCACATTATTTTTTCAGAAAAGATAAAAAACCCAACACCTTAAGTGGTGGTGGTTGGGATGATGATGGATGACACACATGGAGACAAAACCCTGCATAGTTTTTGCCTTGTCCTACAGGACAAAAAATGTCTCACAGAAGACCAAAACTGACAAAAGGCACTCCAGAAGAGGAGATGATGACATATGGAGTTAAAAAGAATAAAAGGAAAAAGGAAACTGGGCAAATTTCCCCCGCTTTTAGCAACAATGAGCTATTGTATTACTCTACCATCTAACCTTGCCCAAAGGTGTCTGCCTTGGCCTTTAGTGGTTACTCCAACATTTTCATAAATCCAAGTTTCCTTAGACCTATCTCATATTCCAAAACCCAAATGTTCTGGTGCAGATTAAAAAAGGAACTTCCTCTTGTCCTTCTCAGTGGAGACAAGGATCTACCCACTGAATAAATGCCATCAACACAATGGGGGAAAAAAAAAAAGTTTCTCTACTCTAAGTATTTTTCTTTTAATGTGACCTAACTCTCCAGTCTTCATAATTCAGCTGATACCTGTTTTGTCTACTGTTTCACTAATGTTTTTGTTTATTTTAAATATAGAGCCCCAATCTGGATAATGAAAGTTCCCTAGCACCAAATACAATGGAAACATCTGTCTCAAAACATATCCTTCCATAGATACATGGAAGGATGCTTCATCTTCCAGGTAGCATCACTTAAGTGGTTTATAATGAAAATTAAATAAGCCAAAGCCTCTTGTTGTGCTCTCACTTTCACATAATCCTTTTACACTCAATTTTGACACATTCTTTATCCATTTAGAACTCAAGCCTTCACTGAGTACTACTCTAATTTTTAAGCATAATTTTGTTTTCTAATCTTGGTCTGAAGAGCAGCTGCAAACATTCCCCACACAATGCTACTCCCTCCTAACACATGATGTATTCCAACATACCATTCTCTTACTAACAAAAAGACTCATTTGAACCCGATACAGACATTCTCCACTTTAAATATCCTCCCAATTTGATGTCAGCAGCTGAAGCACTTCTCCCATGAACTACTTAGAGCCATGCAGACAAAAACAAATTAAAAACATAGGCTTGTTTCCTAAGGCCACAAAGATGATTTTTTGTAAGAGAACTATCTTTGTTTAAGTCTTAGGTATTAGTTATCCTTCTACAGATCAATTTTCCAAATCCTCTCTTCTTCCTACAACTTTTTTTGCCCGCTGTTCTTCAGGATTAACATTATTGAGATAGCCACCTAAACTTTAAGAGATTTAAGCTAGAGTCAGAAATTTAATTTCAAAATATATTTACTGGGCCATGCCAATTTGAATGCAACTAACAATAAATATTCCATAGCAGTTTTCTGGGTCAGAAAGAAAACACTCTTCTAAAGAAAAACTACACTAACGTTGAAGTCACAAATACCTCTTTTGTGTGGATTAATGAAAAAAAACAGCTTGTTAATGACTGAGCATTCTCAGCATCTTTTTCTCTCCCTTTAGGCAGGCATGGGTTTAAGATAATTATTATGAAATTAAAGGTTATCAATCTCCAAAGTGGATGCAGCATAATGACAAAAAAATATTTACATAAATCATCAGCGGTTCCACGCTTTTCTGCAAAAGAACTGTTTTGACACAATGAGCTATGTCTCCACAAGGGATTTCTGCTGGTACTGCAGCTTTTTTCAGCACAGAATCCTCAATATGCCATTTAAGAGTGAGGTCTAAACTCCTCCCAGTACAAAATGTCTTTCCAGTGTATGTTTATTAAAAATCCACAGAGACAATTTTTAAGCATATATAGTTATTTATATATCGTGGTGTCACACTCACTGAATATAGCTAAAACACCCAAAGCCCAGAAGTCCACAGCTACACTGGGCACAAAATGTGATAAGGATTACCAGCTGATGCTCACACCAGTGGAGGTTTCTGTTGACACCAAATAACCCAGGGCTCACTGGAATTATCTTGGCTGAGAATGTGAAAGACAGACTTTGAATCTTGGTCACACTTGGAAGTGATAACGTTGCTTTCCTACATACCATGGTAGTAATTTAAAGGACATCTTAAAAATTACAACTTGCCACATGCAACATTATTATTAAACTGAAATACGCACACCAAGTTTAACAAGTCTAAACTGGAGGAAGATCTATCAGCATGCGAAGATAAAACTTTTTTTGCCAAACATCATTGTAAAATTTTTCTTGCATTCCACGTACACATCATAATCTTCAAAGTTTGTGAAATTCTAATTGCCTGTCAGTGCTGGGCCCCATCCTCTTTAATATTTTCACTGATGATCTGGATGAGGGGATTGAGTCAATCATCAGCAAATTTGCAGACGACACCAAGTTGGGAGCAGATGTTGATCAGTTAAAGGACAGAAGGGCTCTGCAGAGGAACCTTGACCAACTGGACAGATGGGCAGAGTCCAACATGATGGCATCCAACAAGTCCAAGTGCCAGGTGCTGCACTTTGGCCACAACAACCCCATGCACAGCTACTGACTGGGGTCAGAGTGGCTGGAGAGCTGCCAAACAGAGAGGGACCTGGGGATGCTGATCAACAGCTGGCTAAACATGAGCCAGCAGTGTGCCCAGGTAGCCAAGAAGGCCAATGGCATCCTGGCCTGCATCAAGAATAGTGTGGCCAGCAGGAGCATGGAAGTCATTGTGCCCCTGTACTCAACACTGGTTAGGCCACATCTTGAGTACTGTGTCCAGTTCTGGGCCTCTCAGTTTAAGGACATTGAGACACTTGAACATGCCCAGAGAAGGGCAACAAGGCTGGTGAGAGGCTGAGGGAGCTGGGGTTGTTTAGCCTGGAGAAGAGGAAGCTCAGGGGTGACCTCATTGCTCTCTACAACTACCTGAAAGGTGGTTGTAGCCAGGAAGGGGTTGGCCTCTTCTCTCTAGCAACCAGCACCAGAACAAGAGGACACAGTCTCAAGCTGCACCATGGGAAGTTTAGGCTCGAGGCGAGGAGGAAGTTCTTCATGGAGAGAGTCATTCGTCATTGGAATGGGCTGCCCAGGGAGATGGTGGAGTCACCCTCCCTGGAGGTGTTCAAGAGGGGATTGGACGTGGCACTTGGTGCCATGGTCTAGTCATGAGGTCTGTGGTGACAGGTTGGACTCAATGGTCTTTGATGTCTCTTCCAACCTTGGTGATACTGTGATATAAAGAAGAGACAGAGGTACAGGATTATTGATATAGGTAAGATTTTTCTCCCTCTCTAATTTAGGTAACATCTCTCATGACATCTTTTCAGATATTGAAGTTATTTTTCTTCTGCTAAAGTATTATCCACTTGTGAAGTTCCAAGTTTTAATCGACATTGCATTACTCTTAGGAAAAGATCCTAAGTTGTTCTTCTAAACAAGACAACAAATCATCTACTGTTTCAGCACCCGAAGGCTGAGAAATACACAAGACATGTTAAAAAAGCCCTACTAAACACTGTTGCTCTACATTCAATTCCTACAGTACCATTTTTAAAAGCATTTTATTGTGAAGTCTAGTCCAGATTAAGTATTAGCTCCCACACATAAACCAGTGCATTATTCCTACTGAAGAGCATCTGTAAACTTGGAGCCTTCATTCTGATCTTTACAAACATGCTTAATAATGAGCCTGTGAATCATGTTCTAAGGTCATGCTTTATTCAGAGATGAGAAATGCCTGTAGTGGCCAATGAACATGACAATTCTTGCATAAGCAGTACATGCAATTGAACCATTGGCCTACTTAAACCAGGGAGAAACAAAAGCTCTTTTTCACTGATCATATGCCAGTTTCAATGCATTTCCAAACAAAATAATGAATTTTTTTTCAAGATTAAGTCAGCATTTTCAGAGCATGTAAGTGCAAACACTTGAGAATGCATCCACTTCTTCAGGTTCTGATGAGTAAGAAAGCAGGTACATAAATTAAGGGTTCTGTATGAGCAGGGAGAGAGAATACCTTAGCACAGATGGGCAGGCAAAGCGTGGATTTTGAATTATAGCCCTCTGATTCAATATTGAAATTAATATTTAACTTTATAATGTTAAAATGTATTATTAAATTATGTTAATAATAGATATTTAAGTGTCCAATATAACATTTATAATGTAGACAGTCATGTACAGTGGATGGCTTAAAGCGCAATGAATTGCATTTGGTAGAACATTTTGATGAAGACTAAATACTTTGAAAATTGTACAGATTTAACACTACTTTTATCTCCTACTCCAAACATGAAACTATTTCAAGAAAACAGTCTGCATACTTAAAAGTCTATGCTAAGGTTTTACCTTAAGACGCACAGAGAAGGCTCGGTATGACATCACATCAGTATGTGATGTCAAAAATACTGGCCCTCAGGTCTCTTCATCACCACATATACATTGAATATGTTATCATGCTGTTCTCTGTCTTTCTCTCCAAGAAGAACAGTTTACATCCTGTAAATTTTTTTGTTATAGCATGCACTTACAGCCTTTTCCGTCTGCTCGAGAGGAACTTAGTCTGTAAGCACTCCATAGCCATTACACGTCCATAAGATAAAAAGAAATTGCACTAATGGACACGTGCTAGAAACAAGACTCATGAAGCACATATAGGCTGCTGTTGTACTGCCAGTACTATGCAATCAATCACTGCATATTGCTTTGGAATACCTTCTAGACTCACGTGAAGTACTAACAGATGCCCTTACCTACTAGCTTGCCAGCAGTGGCACAGTAACATTACTGTAGCCCAGCCTAATGTCAACAGCAGAAAAAGCAGAACAAAAATCCTCAATGAGCACAACTCTGAAGTTGTTTTGCTGCAATGTAACTTCTTTGTTTTGAGAAGGCATGTCTTTAACATATGTAGATCTCACTTCAGTATCCTTCCTCAGCCCTGCAAAGAACTCCTGATCTCAAATTGTGGGAACCAGTTCAGTAGTTGTAGATGTCAACATTTGTGACAGAGCTAAATGGCCTGTCTTCAAAGCTTCTAGTCACAGAACTTGACTGGTTCATACACGGTTCAGCTCAAAAAGTATACCCAAAGGCTACCTGTGCCACATTCCAGCATCTGAGACTCCATTAATCCTACATTACAGAAAAGCAAACAGAAAACGCACAACTTCATGCACAGCACATTTTGTCATTCAACACCTCTAGCGGTTTCTAAATCTAGGTATCTTCTAAATACATGAAGTATTCATGCATATGTAACTCAGGTGCTTGTTACATGCTTAAACTTCCATGTCCCTTTATTCCAAAATATGCATCAGAAAGTAATTTTCTAGTGTGTACTATCACTTGACAGCATAGCAAAACTGAATCCACCTATGAGTGCTAACACCAGCCTGATCTCCTGCCACCACACCTCACAGAAGATATTTTCAAGCTGAAAAATTCTACTGATCTTTGTTATTTTAGAAATAATCATACACATGTAATTCACAGGTTTTCCCTTTGAAGGGCAGTACTGCATCTTTAATTAGACAGTTTAATACCCAAAACCAAAGACAAGAAATAACCAAAACATCTGATCTGAAGTTCCCATACTTAAATACTAGTCTTACTTCACTAGCTCAAAGTCTTACTCTGGCAAAGCTGTTTGGAATATCTGCTATTTTCTCCCATGTTGAAGAAAGACTTTGGAAATTATATTTCCTTCTATGCAGAACTTAAGTCAGAGCAAGAATGGTGTATTTTTCCTGAATGCCTTTGAGAGTTGTCGAGAAACACATATTTGAGTTAGAAGAGTTATGCCTCTCTATTTGCCTACCTCCATTAGTGCTGAAACTGCAGATGAAGATGAGTATCTCCATCTCCACACAACGTTTTCTGGTCAAACTATGACCTTCTCTGCATTAAAGGTTTTCCAGTTGCTGGAAAGCACTTGGGCAAAAATACATCTTCTGATAGGCAGCCTCCCAGACTAGGTAATGCCTGCAGCATATTAATTGTTTTCAGCAAATCAGAAATTATATAGGGGAAAAAATTCAACGTAATTGTAAAAACATTTAAATGTACAGTGGGGACATATTTCTTGGCAGGCAGCATCCTCTGCAGCTTCACCTACAGCAAAGGGCTGCCTAATTAATTACTGGCAAGAAAAAGCCAGACATATTACTTTGTGGAAATATGCCTTCTTTTGTCAAAAGTTCCTGCTAGTTTGTGATACAAAAATCAGCTGTGCTGTCAAGAGTTGCTACTAATGCAACCGCATCTATTACAGACCCTTGTGCCCCTGCAGTACATAGGAAGAAATCTAACACTCCACAATTCAATGTTTTTCATGTACTTTGAGGAAAAATTGGGAGTTTAACACTATAAAGGGGAGGGGGAAAAAAAAAATCTGTGAAACTTTTGCACATGATTTTTTAGCCACCACCTAAAATGGTATGATTATTAAATCACGCTCTTCCAACAGCATGAAGATGCAGAAACTACTTTAAGTAACCTATGTTCATTTTAATATAGGGAGTGTCAAAAGCTCAGGACATAAATTTACTGCAAGTGGTGCATTTTCTGAAATGAAACAAAAGGAAGTCCAAAATATTTAGATTTTTTTTTAATTAGTGCCATTTATTACAAGACAGGGCTGTATGTGTTTCCTTATAAATATCACGATGCTCACCTACCAGAGCAATACTCCTCAGACAGTAGCCTTCAGCCCAGATTCTTTCTATGAATAAACTTTACACATATCATGCCACAATCCAGTTATGCAACATTTCCTATCTGTATGCGGAAAATCTGTGCTGCTTCTCTGTTGATGTCTTAGGCAATACCTACAGCACTGTACTGTCAGATGATCACTTACTGCTTTAGCTGACTAAACAGAAATGACCTTGTTCTCACCAACAGGGAAGGGCTGGTAACCAATGTGAGGCTCAGAGACAGCCTTGGCTGCAGTGACCATGAAGCAGTTGAATTTAATCTCCTCAGGGCAATCAGGAGGACGTATTCCAAGTTTATCACCCTAGACTTTAGGTGTACAGAATTTGATCACCTCAGATACCTGCTAGCCAAAGTGTCATGGGACAAAGCCCTAGAGGGAAGAGGGACCCAGGACAGCTGGTCAGTATTCAAGGACCACCTTCTCTGTGTCCAGGAGCAAAGAAAAGAGAAAAGCAGGAAAGAATGCTAGGAGGCCTGTCTGGATGAACAAGGAGCTGCTGGCCACACTATCACTTAAAAGGAAACTCTACAGGAAGTGGACGGAAGGACAGCTAGAATGGGGGGTATATAAGGAAGCTGTCCAAGCAGCAAGAGACCTGGTTAGGAAAGCCAAAGCACAGTTTGAATTGAATCTAGCCAGGGAGGTTAAAGGGAACACTAAGAATTTCTACAGGTATATTAATGGCAAGAAGATGACTAGGGAAGGTGTGAGTCCCCTCAGAAAGGAAACTGGTGAAATGGTCACAAGGGACTTGGAAAAGGCTGATGTTCTAAATGACGACTTTACATCAGTCTTCACTGCAAGGGCCTCCAGCCACACTCCTGGAGTCATGGAAGATAATGGCAGGGACTGGGAGGAAGAACTGCCCATTGTAAGTGAAGATCAGGTTTGTGATCACCTGAAAAACCCGAGAGCCCATGGGACCCAATGGGATACACCCATGGGTACTGAGAGAACTGGCAGATGAAGTTGCTAAACCCCTCTCTATTATGTTCCAAAAGTCATGGCAGACTGGGGAAGTCCCCACAGACTGGAAAAGGGGAAACATTACTCCCATTTTCAAAAAGGGCAAGAAGGAGGAACCAGGGAACTACAGGCCAGTCAGTCTCACCTCTGTGCCCAGAAAGATCATGGAGCAGATCCTCCTGGAGGCACTACTGACTCAGAAGAATAGTGAAGAGGTGATTTGGTACAGTCAGCATGGCTTCACCAAGGGCAAATCCTGCCTGACAAACCTGGTGGCCTTTTATGAACACGTGACCACATTAATAGATGAGGGGCGAACAACAGGTGTCATTTACCGGGACCTGAGCAAAGCCTTCGACACTGTCCCGCACCACCTCCTGGTCACCAAGCTGGTGACACATGGGTTTGATGGGTGGACCACTAGATGGATAAAGAACTGGCTTGATGGCCGCACCCAAAGAGTGGCTGTCAATGAGTCCATGTCCCAATGGAGGCCAGTGACAAGCGGAGTCCCTCGGGATGAGTCCTGAGACCAGTCTTGTTCAACATCTTTGTGGGTGACATGGACAGTGGCATCGAGTGCACCCTCAGCAAGTTTGCTGGCGACACCAAGCTGTGTGGTGCAGCAGACACGCTGGAGGGAAGGGATGGCATCCAGAGGGACCTTGACAGGCTGGAGAGGTGGGCACAAGCCAACCTCCTGAGCTTCAACAAGACCAAGTGCAGGGTCCTGCATCTGGGTCGAGGCAATCCCAGGCACAAATACAGGCTGGGCAGTGACTGGCTGGAGAGCAGCCCTGAGGAGAGAGACTTGGGGGTGCTGGTGGATGAGAAGCTCAACATGAGCTCTCAATGTGCGCTTGCAGCCCGGAAAGCCAATCAGATCCTGGGCTGCATCAAGAGAAGTGTGACCAGCAGGTCAAGGGAGGTACTTCTCCCCCTCTACTCAGCTCTGGTGAGACCCCACCTGGAGTACTGCATCCACTTCTGGAATCCCTATTACAAGAGGGATGTGGACATGCTGGAACATGTCCAGAGAAGGGCCATGAGGATGAGCAGAGGGCTGGAGCACCTCTCCTATGAGGACAGACTGAAAGAGTTGGGGCTGTTCAGTCTGGAGAAGAGAAGGCTCCGAGGTGACCTCATTGTGGCCTTCTGGTATCTGAAGGGGGCTTACAAGAAGGCTGGGGAGGGACTTCTTAGGATATCAGGTAGTGATAGGACTAGGGGGAATGAAATAAAGCTGGAGGTGGGGAGATTCAGACTGGACATGAGGAGGAAGTTCTTCACCATGAGAGTGGTGAAGCCCCAGAATGGGTTGTCCATGTTGAGGCCCCATCCCTGGAGGTGTTTAAGACCAGGCTGGATAAGGCTCTGGCCAGCCTGATCTAGTGTGAGGTGTCCCTGCCCATGGCAGGGGAGTTGGAACTAGATGATCCTTGTGGTCCCTTCCAACCCTGACTGATTCTATGATTCTAAACTGGATAAAACAGCATTAAAGCTCAAATAGGTGATATTTTTTAAAATTTTAAATTTAAAAGAAAATATTTAAAAATCACCTATCTCCCTCCTCAAAACACATGTATTGTCACAAAACTATTTTGACTGACATGCATGCAGCTCACTCATGAAGGGAGGCAGTCAAGTAATGGAACAGCTAAAATCCTACATGCTATTAATAGAAATGTTGAACATTCCTGCCCAATTTAGCTTTTACTTCCTTCTTCATTTTAGACTAACATTTCCCATGAATATTTGGATCTCTGAGCAAACCTATCCTGTGCATCCTATCCTAAC
The DNA here is from genome assembly GCA_033816785.1 of Picus viridis. NCBI lineage: Eukaryota > Metazoa > Chordata > Aves > Piciformes > Picidae > Picus > Picus viridis. Next base: position 32,591,776 of record CM066566.1, read on the forward strand.
CTATCCTAAGTACAGCTTCAATGCACATTTGAATAATATTCTTTTACAAGAACCCAACAGTTGAAAGATCAAACCCATTCTTCACAGCCTATGTTCAAGTTTCTTATATACTATGGCAAAGCCTAGGGCTGGAGCAGGAGTGGTCTTCACTGAATACAGAGCAGGAAAATGAGGCTGCATTTTGCAGCACCACTGATTAAGCTTTGCTAATTTTCAGTAAAGCAAAGGATCTTACAAAGAGGAGCATACTCTATCAGAACAACATTGCTATGTTCAAGTTTCATAAATCCAGATCAGCTCTTCCCCTCATCTCCCAGTTTCACATACTGTTCATGAGCATTTTACTAGTGACCATGTGGTTATCAAGTTTCACAACTTTTCAGAGAAAACATGGAACATCAAACCCTTAAGATTAGAACTGGACCAGTGAAGGAAGCTGTATACAGAAAGAACTCCTCCGTATCATCCCACAGCTTTCAGATGGGAATTTCTTTGTTTCCCATGTACAAAGATATGTCGCTATCACAAACACCCTCTAAAATAAACTAAAGCTAAGAGCAGAAGTAAATATATCATCAGCCTTTTAGTCTTCAGTAAAAGAAAGATTATTCCACCCAAATTCAATCTTTACAATGAAATTGTTTCATAAAGAAAAATCTCTAACAATGCAAAATATAGTTATTCCATTTGCTTTGAATGGAGATTTACTCACCAGTTTAAAACCTTAGAGAGCTAGAAGAATATGCAGCTATAGTAAAACAAGGTGTTATAACAGATTGTACCAGCCCTGCTGCATACCAAGAACCTGGCCACATTCCTGTCCACAAAGGCTTCTCATTAACAGTTTAAAATAAGGACAAAAGTATCTCCTCTAATGTACTGTGTTTCACTTACAGATAATTAAAGCTCAAGAGTCTCCTCATAAAGTAACTGTAAACAAAAAGCAAAAGAACAACACAACAAACAAAAAAAAATCAGCCCCTGGAAATATAAGAGTTTCAAATGCATAACAATGTCATTTCAAACATCAGAGGTTGAACTAATTGTGCTGTTCCCTGGTATCCAAGAACAAACAGAAAATCTCTGGATTTCCCTCCACCTAGACAGCAAATTAGCAAAAAAAAAAAAAAAACAAACCCCAAAAAAAAACCAACCACACCCAACCAAAAAACACAACCACGAGAAAACAACAAACCCCCTCCCCAACCTTCACATACTCCATATTTTTCTTGCAAAGTAATCTGCTGGGAAATTTACTTAATTTATGGCTTCGCTTTAATTACATTTGATAGGCTTAATGATCCTACTGTTGTGGCAAAGCATTCCAACCAAACAGATCCAGAAAAAAGTGTGAACTAGCTTCCTATTAACTACCAAGAACTTAAGAAATAAACCTCTGTCTTCAAACCATCATTTCCCCCTAAATCCCAACATAATGTGCTAGTCCTCATATTTCAAACAGTTTACAACCAGGAATTGTGCATCGTGAGCTTTTCCATTCTATGGCTAATCAAATGCAGCAACTTGTTATGCATTTCATATTCTTGTTACAAGTAACTGCAGAACAGGAATACACAATTGTTCATATTTGGTTCCCATTGACTTTTCCTTCATTCCTGTGATTAAAATCCACTTCACATATACTTTTGATACTTTAAATTTTATTCTGCCATGTGGTACTGTGACACTCATGACTGAAACATAAGCACTCCAGGGAGAAGTAACTCCTATTGAATTTAAAACAGGTTATTAATACATCACATAAAATTCCACTAAAAGGATAATAAATTAAAATTCAGTAAATCACATTAAAACTAAATAATTAGAGTATGTCTGTATCAATGAAAGCAAGGGAACACAGACCATCACCCTAAGAATTAATTCTAAATTAAAATCTACCTAAGGATTTCAGTACATTTCTACAGCAGTAAACAAATCTGGCTTCTCAAGAGGAAAAAAAAAAGACAAAATATTGTTAAGAAGGGCATTTTTTCATGTTTCCACATTTTACACAAAAAGTAATGTTGGATCAAGAATATGGATAGTTGGGATCAGAGAAAGAAAAAGTTTGAAACCAGTTGCAATGATGCCTGTAACTATTACAGCAGTATTGGATGAGGAGGGAGGGGAAGGGGATAAATAAAATTCAAGTGTGACCCAATTTCCTATTAAGTATTGATCCATTTGTCAGCAAGAAAAGAGAGCAGCCAAAGAAGCCAAGTGCAACTGGTAACAAATACAAGTTAAATGCTGATGTGCTATCTGAACATATGGGGAGAAAGAAGGAAGAGAGCAACACAATATATAACAAAACTAAGACCAAAATGAAAAGCAAGAGACAGGTAGAGAAACATTGTCTTATCACATTACACCTCATTATCCATGCCGGAGGAATCCAAACATTGCCAACAGCAAAGCAAGTTACAAGCAGCCCTTAAAGCCAAGGAACATGAAGACACCTGTTTCTAACTTTTGATAGTCAAGACACCCAACCTTCTGATTTGGCAGAGAGCAACAAACTACAGAGCTGCTCTTGAGTGGATTTACTCAAAACTACCAGATTGAAGGCATAAAAAAGAAAAACCGCCTAAAAAAAACTCAAGCATTCATTTGTAACCTGAGTTCAATTTAAATTTTTCTATGTTATCCACTCTGGGTCTAGAAATCCAGTTTATTATTGTAACTTTATAGACTTCTAGCTGAATACCAGCGAGTACGTTTGCTTTGCTGGTATTTTCGTTGGTTGGTTTGGGGGTTTTTTGTTTGGCTGGGTTTTGTGGACAAAACAAACTGAAGAATGATGGAAGTTTCATTATCACCTTTTTCAACAGGATAAAAAAATAAATCTGCTTTTAGAAGTTATTAACATGGAAAAAATATGCATGAAATATTTTACTGTGAAGCAGTGTTAAGGATTCATAATTTCTGCTTTAAATTGTATAAAGCTAAGCATTAAAAACTGACAAAGGTTACAAAAAATAGAGATACTTTTGGATGTCATAGTACACAGTCAGCAGCTGGAATAGCTGAGCTACATGTCACTGCAAGTTCCTTATTTACTTATTTAAAGTAAAAATGTGACATACCAGAGCACTTTCAACCTCTGCAAACTTATCACTTCCTACACTAGAAACAGAATCACTGCTCCGAGAACAGCACCATTGTAAGAGTGTTAAGGACGTTGTGACTGAAGGACTGCTTGCTTGAGAGGAAACAATAAAGAACATTAAGACTTTAGAAGTGCTCTTTTCCCTTTTGTCCTGAAAAGGCATACAGGAGAAAAGGAAAAATAAGGGGTTTATATGGAGTAAAAATTACCATGGGTGTGGGGGAAATTACATAAAAGAGCTCAGAATAAGTAACTGCTCTAGCAAGTGGGCTGGACTGGATGATCTTCAGAGGTAGGGGTTAGAAGAGACCATTCTGTAATTCTGTGTGTAGTAAAATCCACCATTTTTTAAATTTTACAGACCACATATATGAATTTAAATAAAAGCACTGGATTTCCCTTCCCACCACTCTTCACTCCAATTTCCTTATATTTCATGCTTGAAACTGACCCACAAGTTAAATTTTGATACAAATCTTGTTCTTTTACCCCCCCGTCTTGACATAAAACTTATAAAAGCCTAATTTACTCATGTTTAATATTGAAAATGATCCAGATAAGCATTACTTTAAAGCTCCTTTAGCAAAACAGCACAATTGAAAATCTAGCGTATTTGTTAAGTCTTTATGAAATGCTTAACTTGACTGAGTTACTTTCACACAGCTAAATACAGCTTAATTCCCTAATTTCTCAAATCTCAATACCCGATTTGTCACATAGTACTCATAATTTGGATTTGCCATCAGCAGGCATGGGAGCACCACACTGAATTTAATATTATCTTGAGATTTAGACACTACCAGCTAAGGGATAAAGCTCTAATGTAAGGCTAGGGGTGAAATACAAAATGCAACAGCATTTCTACTTCCTTCAAGTTTAGAAGGATATAGAGTTGATAAAAATTTCATCCCCTGCCTGCTCACAGTCACATTTCACAATGGAGAAAACCGCTAGAACAGCAACAAAAATATCAAAACCAACAATTTTATATCAACATCATTTTTTTTTTCCTTTCCACTTGGAACTGCAGCTTTTTGGCCACTTATTTCTTGTTCACTTGTAACCCAGTGCAGATGTAATCAGTTACAGAATCTCTCTCCTACCTAAGCTTTCGCAAGATAACATTCAGATCCAAATCACAGCTACTTTTAGCATTAATACTTCAACCAGCAGGAAATCTAAACCACCACACATACATACCAATGGACAATAACAAAACCCAAACGGTTCTTTGACAAAAGAACATTGCTGCTGCTGCAGCAGAGTATGCTAAGATACTCAGAAGTAATGACACATACATAAGATCATTGCTTAAAAGGTGTTTTATGAACCACTTGGAAACGTTCAATAACTGTCCCAGTGCAGGACTTCAAAAAATTATAAACAAGTCATTTACAATACTTACCTGATTTCTTGTGTCATGCTTGAGGAAGAGCTTCTGCACAGATTACAGAATTTAAGAAAGTGCATATCTGACTAGTAGAACTAGGTTATTTTTCAAAAAGCAATGGATGTTTGAGAAATTAATCAGTGAGAAGGCTTTGAAGATACTGAAATACTGAATATAAGGAGGCAGCTAAAAAAAAAGCAACATTTTGAATACAAAAGGTGTCTCTGCTGCAGAAAACTTGTTGCATTTTCCAGAGAAAGCAAAATGTCAGTAATATTTTCTATGGGAATTTTCACAGTATTCTACCATTGCAAGTACTTTACCAATCATGTATTTTACATCAGGCAACATACACAAAGCTAAAAAAGGGAAGCTTTAAATTCCATATTGGATAAGTCATCTCTTCTGTATTATTATGCGGCTTCACAAGCCAAGTCACTAGGAAAAGCTTAAAACTTTCACATCTACACATCAAAAACTGTTTTGAGGAGGATACCTCTTCCAAGCATCACTTTTGGAAGATATGGCTGCACCACTTAAAAAAAAAAAAAAAAAAAAAAAAATTCACTACTAGAGCTAAAGCCCAAAGTTACATGACACCTAAAAAACCACAACTGATGGGAAACAATGGAAGTACAAGGATTCATACTAAACCGATTGCAGGTGTCCTACAGCTTCTCCTTACTTCCTGTCTCTTCATACCAAATAGAATACTGCTTCAGGCTATGTAAAATAAAACAACAGCTGCAGAACTAAATGGCTATTCTTTCTGCAAATGAGCAGCCCTCTGGCAGTCTAGAGGAGTATGATGGTTCTTGTACTTTACTAAAAGGCACAAGCAAATACTCCGAAGGAATTCTAGTAATAAGTTAGGAAAAGTTGCCTAAGGAAGAAATGATAAAGGAATCATGGAAACTCAGAAACAATAATGGCTACCTCAAAAGACAATTGTAATAAAGCAGTTATCTGTATTTGAAATAATAACAACGGTTACACATAACAATTCTAAGCAGAAATAGCGATTGCCTCCAGAAATTTAAGTCAACTATAAAATGGGAAACAAAGCCACAAGAAACTTCAGGTAATGCTGCCAAAGCCAGAAAGAAAATGTTGAATTGGTGAAGTACCACAATACCATAAAAGGAACATGAATAATCTATTTCTACTGGAGAACAGAGTAGTATCCACAGAGACCAGGACTTAACCCACAGCCCCACTGAAATAATGCAGTTACACTTCAGTACATCTAAGGCAGGTGAGCATTTAAAAACCACTGGGTTTCCTTGTTTGAGTACAAATCTCTTGTGATATACAGGGGAAAATAAAAGATCTTTGTCCCTCAGTTCTACAAGACACCCTCTGGGTACTGTCTCCCCTGGAAGCAGAAGCTGTCCTCAGCACAGACACAAAGCAAGTCTTTAGCTAGACTTCTATTTGTACTAACAGGGGGCCCTAGACAAAAACCGAACTACATGACATAAGGTACTTGGGAACTAAGTCCCCGACTAGATGTTAGGAAGAAATTCTACACAGAGAGAGTGATTGCCCATTGGAATGGACTGCCCAGGGAGATGGTGGAGTCACCATCATTGGAGGTGTTTAGGAGGAGACTTGATAGGGTGCTTGGTTTAGTTGATTAGGTGGTGTTGGATGATAGGTTGGAAGCAACGATCTTGAAGGTCTCTTCTAACCTGGTTTTCTATTCTAACATGCTCAGTTACATTTACTTTCATTTACACAGCTTCTCAAACATCTATCTGACATAGGGCAGTGCTTTTGCTGTCTTCCTTAAAAATTCCTTCACAGTAAGAAGTCAAGGAAGTTACAGACTCACATAACTACAGAAAGACTTCCTGTTAAGAATGGGTAATGACAGCATTTCAACTTCCTTCCAAACCATTCATCCACATTCTCCTTTAAAGAGCACTACTCCATTAGCTAAAAGTTGACAGGGTCACTATGCCATCCTCATTCAGAGCCCAACCCTAAAGATGCTTCAGGTTACAGCTGTTTTAACTATAGAGCATGCAATCGTACACACACACACCCCACCCCCCCATTATGCTACTGACATGTCACAGCTACAGCTATTTCACTGAACCGTCCCAGTGAAACATAGTTAATGCCAAGCAGGAGGTGTCTTCTGGGTTTGCTATTATCCATCACATATACATATGAAAGCACACACCCTCACCTGCACCCCACCTCCATTAAAATCACATAAAAAAGTGTGAAACATGACAACCTGAAGTGCTTGCTCTAAGTATCACTATACCAGCACTGAACACAGCAACAAAAGCTAAATCTCAGTATACAAGTTAAATCCACAAACCAGTCTTGAATTATCACTGCTCACAAAGGTGTGAAAATTAGGACAAACTCCTAGTCAAATCAGGTTTTCTGCAAAAGAAATTTCATGAACTATGTTTTGAGATGTGACCTAGGTTACAAAACTGAGAATCCTTACATCAGCTAGAACAGTGGACTTTCAAAACAGCAGGAAAACATATCCTAAGTGCAAAAATATATAAATGTGACTGGAAGATGGTTGCTGCTACCTATCATTAGCCATCTCCACTTTTAAATCATAATTCCTTCCCCCTCAAACCAAGAAAACCAACTAAGTTTTGTAACAGCAGAGAAAGAACATTCCTTGAAGTAGATTATATTTTCATCAGCATGGGCTACAAATGCCTTTTTCCATTCTTTGATCATTAAGGTAAGGGCCACAGAGAAACACAAAGGGAACACACAAACCTAGGACGGGGAGCACTTCAGTTTTGGAACTCCACAAACAACCAAGAACAAGGTAAATATAGAAATAATCATGTGCACAAGTACCTATGTTGTATTTCTCCCTATTTGTATGAGTTAACATGAGGCTGAGATGCTTACATGCATTCATAATGGCTCAAGCTTATTATAGAAACGATTTCAGAAACAGAGCAGTCGGATTTGGAGATCTGCACAAGCAACACAAATGTCACATTAACAGGAACACATGCCATGGTCACAGAAAATGCTACAAAACCCAGGCTTCATTCCATGACAGTATTAGAAAACTTCTCTTATCAACTCACCTGGGACCTTTAGCAAATTAAGTTTAAGCTGTCATTATCTTAATAAACACTAATTAGAAAAACACCTAGTAGTTCAATTGTTTGTTGTTAAAGGGAGATAACGTGCAAATAATTCGGAGGAGGGGCTTGAGGCACAGCTTGTGCAAAAAGCATTCATTTCCAAACATGCAACCATAAACGGCATGAACAAAGAAAAATGTTCAAAATACGACACCGTGTGTCATTTCCTGATGCCAGGAACGAGACTCCTAACAAACATAATAGGAACAGCATACAAAACTTATCTGCCCAGGATCTACTTTAACTGGAGGAAAAAACTAACCAAACCCAAAAAAATCCAAACAAACAAACAAACAAAAAAAAAAAAAAAAAAAAAACAAAAAACAAAACAACACCAACAAAACACAAAAAAACAAACAAGTGACAAGTAGTAAAACTAATTAAAAAAACCAAACAGGTTTGCTTTGCTCTGATAAAAGAATTCTCTGAGAAAGAGGCAGGAACTGGGGAAATGGTGCTCTCATTCAGCAACTACCAGGAAGTTCAAGCACCCTTCTACAGCAGCATCCTATAGGTCTCAATGATGATGTCCCCTAGCAATCATGTCCAGAACGCCACCATGAATATACATTCCAGTCTGAAGAATAGTTGTCCACTCAGTTTGATGTTCTTTTTCATAAAGCTTCTATCATGAAATATATCAGCTGCTAAATGTCCTATTACTGAAACTGCACTTTTAGCACTATTCCAAGTTAAACCTGACAATGCATTTTCCAGAACGCCTCCCTTCTGTTGTGTGAAAACCAGTACCATCACACCTTCATACATAAGCCGTACATATGACAAGGTGTATTCTCCACCTGAAACTCATTTACTTAAAGTCCAAAGATTTTCACAGCTTTCTGACACCCTGAGCTGACCAGAGATAAAAAAGCCACTCAGTTACTCCTCAGACTTCAGGCAAGAGTGGATACCAGAAAGAAACTAAAGTAGCTGTTCTGGAACTACCCTAAAAACCTGATCCCATCCCATTCTAGTACTCACACAACAGTAACTTCTTAAACCTTAAGTCAGACATATTTTGGTGGATAAAAGAAATAACGACAGTACAATTAATCCTAGCATTATCATCTGGTCTTCTCATCTTAATATAGGGCAACTCAAAAGACAAATTCAAGACACATGAAGACCTAATCTCACAGATGTGGGTGGGAGGAAAGGAGAAAGCACACATACAGAAGGCATAGCCACACCTCTCTCCAGTATACTTCATTACATACTGGATGGGGAGGGGGAAAGGGTCCTTAAAAGGCCTAGAATAAACAGATGCAAGATAATCGGGTATTCAAGCCAAGAATATCCTCACTCCTGTGACTTTACAGCTTAATGGGAGACAGACAAATAAGAACTTTGGTGGATATGAAGGAATATGAACCTGGATGGAACACAGTTGACGCAAAACCTTTTAAGACTTCCCACCTTGGATCTATTTTTAATAGCTGCTGGGAAATGGCGAGTACCTGTATGGGATGTTAAGCTTAGGTACCAATGGTCTAAAGAAGTCTTCCAAGCCCATCTCCCTGAATGAAGAAGACAGACTGGAAAGGTAAGACTGAGAACACCCTGACTGACAGAAGTTAGCCCTCAGGCTTTCATTTCACATATTCTTTTACGCGGAAAAGTTACAAGAACGATAGAAAAGCATCTTTAATTTTGCTACTAAACTATCTATCAAATAATTAAGTTAACTGATCGGTTATTCCCTTTTGAAACTCCTGCACCTCCTCTATAGAATAGGGGAGTAATGGCTCTAGCAAAAAAAAAAATAATCAATTAGTAAATTACAATCCATTCCTCCGCTTAGCCTCGGTGAAGCAGTACAGGGCAAGTCCTATCGTTCAGAAGCTCACGTTCTCCAGGGCCCTGTGCACAGGGACGGGCTAATAAGGCCCCTTCTAGAGAGCTAATCAGCCTCTCCCAAGCTCGCCATCGCCACGTCCCCGATCCTACGCTCCCCCCACCCAAAAGAATGCCTTACGCTGAAATACAGCTGCCATCCCCTCGCGGTACTCACAGTCCAGGTGCTTTTTCTTGGGCCCCATGACCTCGTGAGTCGTGGCCTTACAGACGGTTTTGGAGACCGCCGAGCCGGTCACGCTGTGTTGCGCCGCCGTGATACGGTCGGTGAGGCTTTGGCCGGACATGGCGGGTTGCAGGCGGCGCTGGAACCAAGAGCGGCTCCGCTCCCTCCTCAGGGGCCGGGGACGGGAGGACTAGGCGGGCGATGGAGCTGTACGGACTCCTCAACCCGCCGTGCCGCAGGCGGCCCCCGCTCCGCCCTCAGGGACGGACCTGTCACCCGAGGAGGGACCCCCTCCTTCTTCCTCCTCCTTCTCCTCCTCTTCCTCCCACCCCCTCCCCAGCCGCCGTCCCCTCCCCCCTGCGCGCCTTCCGCTCGGCCGGGGACAGGGGACACAGGCTGGGCGCCGCAGGAAAATGGCGGCGGTGGAGCTCCTCCTCGGAGCTTGCTGGGCACCCCGCGTCACGTGACCTACCCGGCGCCCCGCCTACGTGACACGCCCCGGCGCGCCCCGCGCGAAGCCGCTCAGCGCAACGAGGCCGTGGGGAGGGGGTTATGTCACGTGGGGCCGCGCGCCCCTGCACGGGTGTGACGGGCCGGAGCCGTTACGGGGCGACCGCTGGGCCGGGAGGAGCTGGTGTTAGCTCCGGCCCCTCAGCGCCCCGGGCCTCTGCAAGACGGGCGCAACCCACCAAAGCTTGGCCATGCCTGAGTTGGGAGGGTCTGGTGTCCCTTCCTCTCGTATCCCATTCCCTCGTATCTCTTCCCCAGTGGTGGGTGCGTGGGATCGTTTGTGGGCCGGTGCTTGGTGTCAGCAGAGTGGGTTAAAGCGCCGTGTAAAAATCATGTGGAGCAAGTGGGATAGGGTTCTTCGCCCTGAAGGAAGTTTTTGTGTTCCTCAGCTTGGAAAGTTCTGTGGAAACTCCTTCAGTGTTAGACAATGGAAGTGTAAAAGAAAAATCAATTGACAGGCAATGAGGAGTTTGGAGCTGTGTGGCTGCTGCGGTCATGCTTCTCAGTTACTTTTTTATTTGAAAGCTTGCCAAAAATTTCTCGACTGTACATCAGAGCAAGCATAAAAAAAAAGGTGGGTTTCAGGTCTTTCATGATAAGCCTCCGACTGTTTTGCTACTCGGCTAATACTTCCCAGGGCTCTTGGATTTAGTAGCTCTGTCCCTGGCTTGCTGGGATTTTGCACGAAGTTACTTAGCATGTCTGTTCATAAAAGTCAGGTAACTGTTCCTTAACCTGTCTTCTATAAGCCTGGTACCTGTATGACCCAGACGCAGTGGTAGAACAAAGAGGAACTGGAGTCATTACCTCCTGCTGTGCATTGCCAAAGTGCAGTCACAGCCGCCCAGCTATCTGCAACTTTCATTACTTACGAGAACAGGGCTGTTCCCCTTCCCAAACGCACAGCAGCGAATGGTACAGCGAAACCACAGGATTCTAGCAGAACTGCCTCGTGAAGAGTCGGCTTGGAACTGTCCCTCATCCATGAAACCACTGAAGTATTTATTAGGCAACTTAAACAGAAGTAGTACCCAAATGATACTCGTCTCTGTCTGCTTGACAGGATATGTAAGTAGGATTATTTGTTTATAATGCATAAGGAAAATCGGTGTCAGAGGAAGGACATCTGATGAAAGCTGAACCCAAATAATGCCATTGCTTTGTGTGTGGAAGGAATTCTTGGACATGCAGAGCTCGCTTCCTCCATAATGCCAGGCTCTTTGAAGATACTGTCATGTTTGTATTTCTTGGCTCCTGAATTGCTTCTGAGTCCCAAATACCCATACTGGGGAAATAAATCAAACATATACAGCAGTGGACTCTCAGATCTGACGGCTTTAGTACAAGGCTTTGTGCCATGAAAAGACTGAGACTGCTATAGGCTGTTGATATAGCAGCACATATCACTGTGAAGATACCATCTTTTTGTTTGTTTTCAAATTATAGTATAAATCAGAGATTTAAATAATGTTGACATTGCTGACATTTTTTATGCTAACTTCAACTAGGACCAGGATTTCAACACCCTACTTCAAGCTGCTGTTGGGAGAAGTAGGCATTGGCCTAAGTAATTTGGGCTCTGTCAGTTCTCTGATTTTGCCTGTTGCTTTCTCAAGGAACAGTGAAACTTTCCAAATAGGGGAAACTTGTGACTCTAGGAGTTACTTGAGACCAGATTTGGACAAAATATCTTATTCCTAAGGGGACAAAAAGTGACAGAAACCTCACAGTTTTACCCCATGGGTTAAAATTCCTCTTGTTATTTTTGTTTGTAAAGAAAAATTGAGACAGAATTGGTGAGGAAGCAAGTTTTTGTAGTTTGCTGCTTTTTAATGGCTTGGGAGCCATGATACCATTCCAGTGAGGAGCTTGAAGCACCATTATAGATAATATCTGAGCACCTCCCAAAGATTTGGAAATTGAAATCAAAATATTATCTCTTTTCCTTTCCAACCTGAAGAAAACAAGTTTGATTAGTTTATAACTCATTTGTTTTTGTTTGTATGCTTGGGTGTGCTTGGGAGTGAAGGGAGAAAGGAGTACTATCTGAAGAGAAACTAATGCAAAGATAGGAGACCTGTATTTAGCAAAGTGGCTAACATAAACAACCTTCTTTTCTCTTGTGAAAAGTTATTCCAGAGACTGCATCCAGGTCCTGCAAAAACACTGTATCTTACATTCATAAGCTCCCAAAATGTCAGCGTTTCATTGGCATCCATCTGTGCTGGAAGGACAGACATGCTGACAGGGCTGTTTCTCCCCCTCTGTATTGTATAGTGCTGAAAACCTTGACTCAGCACAGCCTCTGTAATTTATTATGTATATCACTTTCTTGCAACTGTGTCATTTCTACTCTGTGTGGTGTCTGCCACACTGTAATGCCTGCAATCAACTGTCTGCTTTCGTGTTTCCAGTGCTGGTGGCATCCATGCCCTTCCTCTGTGTGATACTATGGCAAACAATTAGGAAAGCTATGGGGTTTGGGGTACTGTTAGTCAGGCATAACTTAAGAATTAAAACAGGTGTTTTGGCTGAATTTCAGGCATATTAATAATCATCCCTTCTGGGGCACAAAGCTAGTGAGGCACAAAGCTGAGCATGTTATAATGAACAAGCTGGCTCATTACCAAGAATTTGAAGGCAGATCTGGAAATAGCAACAACAAACAAAACTTAAACAAACAAAAAACCCCCAAACAAAACAGAACAAAAACCCCCAAACAAACCAACCCCCACCCCTACTCCCAAAAAAAACCCAGAAAAAACAGAAGAAAACCCAACAACAACAAAAAAACCCCACCAACCAACCAAAACAAACAAAAAAGCCCCCAGTAGGCATAATCTGGGAAGTGAAGGAGCCTTGATGAGGAAAAGTTGCAGAAAGGCAAAACTTTGAAATTGGGTTGGACTGATGAAACAGAGGTGGAATTGATGAAAGAAATACCAAGTGAGACAGCAACCTGACAATGGGGAGGAAAATCAGAGGCAGTAAAGCCACCTGGGTAAGGTTAGGAACCATTTTTTTGGTATTGTATAAACGGTTTGGAAACATGTTACAGCCCAGATGTTTCCCTTGACTTATTTCAAGTATCACCATTGTTTCATTTGCTATTCAGCATTACAATATCTCCCCCAACTTTTAAGGAAAGGTGAATTTTATCTGAGCCCCAGGTATTTAGTATCTGAACTGGGAGACATAAGATATGAATTGACTGTAGGACCAGGGAAACACCAGCTCTTTGGCTTCCCAAATGTAGCTAGCTATAACATATACCCGTGTTCATTTCTTGTGCTCCCCTAGCAATGTAGAACTCCAGAGCAGCTGGAGGGCAAGAACACTGCATACACCAATCTAAGGTTATTGATGTACTTTTGAGTAGCCTATTTTTTTCCAGCCTAGTAGAACTCTGCCCACTTAATCCCAGTATCATCATTTCAGATTATTTTCAGAGTCTGGCAAAGATTTATCCAATGTTCCTTTCCTATGAATGACATTTCATAGACTGCAGTACTGTGTCCAGTTCTGGGCTCCCTGCTTCAAGAAGGCCAGGGAACTGCTTGAAAAGGTACAGCAAAGGGCTGCGAAGGTGATCAAGGGACTAGAACATCTCTCTTATGAAGAAAGGCTGAGGGATGTGAGGGTAGTAGAGCACTGGAAAGGGCTGCTCAGAGAAGTGGTTGAGTCTCCATCTCTGGAGTCATTCAAAACCTGCCTGGATGCTGCTCTGTGCAACCTGCTCTATGAGGGTTTGGACTAGATGATCTCCAGAGGTCCCTTCCCACCCCTACCATTCTGTGATTCTGTGATTTAGTCATGCTACAGCTTGGCTATAATAAGAACTCAGTATAATTTGCATCATCATAGCAATTTCATAAAATAATTTTGTGTACAGTAATTAGTTTGTTCTTGTAACACCTGTAAGAAGATAAACATAAAGAAATTAGGACATAGAAAAGTTATGGTTAAAGTAACACCTGGGACAGTGAAATAAAGTAGCCCAGGTACATGGTTCTTGTTACTCATTTATGCTTCCAAGAGGCAGGCAGCAGAGGTGTGCAACGTGGCCAGATCACACCTAAGGGGAGGAGGTGGCATGGCCATGGAAGACTGCTGGAATATAGCAAAATAGCCATGACACAGACCAGAACTGGGATACTTTTTAAATTGATACCTCTCTCCACTACTCCAGATGTGCTTCTTTACACCTCCAACAGTCCTCTTGCATATGTGTAACATGATGACCCACCGGATTTTATTTCTGCTTCTCTTGTATCCAATTTATGCTTCTGATCCTTCAGATGTTAACTACTCTTTCTGAATGATTATTCAGACCCTGTTCATATTCAGAACAGAACATGATCATGGAATACTGTGCTCAGCTCATTCCTGCTTCAAATACACCACTCTCTTCCATCTAAATTCTCACCTGAAACCTATCCAGAATGTTGCTCTTGAAGTCCCGCATTGCTCTGCATTCCTATCACAGCACCTGCTTTTCCTTTAGCTCCTCACTGTCCTCACATCTAGTCCAAACCTTATCCCTGCAGACAAAGTCAACTTCCCCAAGTCCACCTTGAATCAGACATCTCTGTCTTATTTTTTTTCCTCTTTCTGGAAATGGTGATATCTTTGATATTTCTTTTGTTCACCTCACATTTCCTCTTTTGTGCCTTTCCATGTAAGACTAATATCCAATGTTCTTCCTCATGCATATCCTTCTCAGCTTTGCAGCTTGTGTCACCTTCTCATATAGATCCAGTTAACAAGTACTTTATGTCCCTTGCTGTTTTGTTCCCCAAAATGAAGCTGACTTTGTCAAGCAATAAAGCAGCTGCCTGAGAGCTAATGTAATTTTGACGTGAGAAAAGCAGGCAGGAAGGGAGAAGAGTGAGTCAAAATGATTTCACAGGAGGGGAGCAATTGGAACTAATTTCACTGCATTCAATTAAGGGTAGGGTATCTGGGTAGAAGCTCCCATTTTGTATGAGAAGATCTAAGTAGAGGTGGAATTCTGTTGTGTGTTATAACACCTTTGCCTCCTTGTCCTGACATGAAACTTCCACATTGCAAAATTGATCATGTCATTAACGCTGTAAGCAAATGCCTTCAAATCCAGAATTGCTACTTAGCTGACAAATGCATGTAACAAATGTCTTTTCATGTGTGAGATAGAAAGGAAACAATCTCCTCTACATTTTGTTCACACTTTCCAGTGTATGTGTCAAACACTGACACCTTTGAAGAACCAGAGGTTTGCTGTCCCCTGTGTCTGCCACGCATTGCCCATCAGCAAGCATCCCTAATGCACTCCTGCTGGTCTTTCCTAAGGACTTTTTGTTACACATCCTTTCTCAGCAGCAGGCACTCTCACAGTAACTCACAGATACTCCCAGTGAAAAAGCAAACCTTGCAAAACAGCCCTACCAATATACTTACCTCAAACTTCTAGAGATCATCTTTTATACAGGAAAAGTAAGTGGCTCATCTAGTGACCCTGTCTCAGTCCCTTCCCCCTAGTTTTATCTCAAAAACATTTGCTGCCAAATACATCTCCCCATCATTCCAGGCTGGCAGTGTTCATGAGACTTGGCAGGAGATAGCATTTGATAAGAATCATTCTCTGGGTACTTCTGAGAGGGCACTGTCATTCATTTCTCTCCCCTGCCAGTTCACAAGCACCAAGTCAGCAGGGCTAGTGCAGGAGGAGCTGCATTCCTTTCAGGCTCCTGTAACTCAGAAGCAGCTTCTATCATTTCCTTCATCCACCTTTGAGCCAAAGGCAATCATGACACACTTGAACCTCAAAGGAATATTTTTAAGGAAAGTTATAAGCAAATGAAAATACAGGATATGAACGGAACAGCCACTTCAGCCTGCTGCCAAACTATAATTGGTACTTATGCTCACACTCTTGCACACACATACGTGCAGCAGAGCTTAATAGAGTCCCTCATTTATGTTGAGGCTCATGTGCTCATGCTCTGTGTCTGGGAAAGCTTTACACCCACATGAATTTTGATGTGGAGCTGAAACAAAAATGTTGATACTGGCAATGCCAACTATAGAGAGTAAATAGCTGGGTCCAGTCCTGCCAATGCTGTCTTGAATGGGGCTTCTCACCCAGAAGAAAACCTATGTGTGAAAAGTATTCTCATGACTGGGTCCATGCAGCAAAAGTAAATCCTGGTTCCCTTCCTCAGAGGAATAAATCCATTTATGACAACAAGTTGGTTTCAAGTCTTGTATAGGTAGGTCCCACTCCCTGGCCTTTATGTGAGATCTGAATCTTGCTCAGTGGAGTGAGTCAGGCTATCAGTGTTTGGCTCTCTGCTTCAAGGGTCAGTGACTGCATTTATATGTGGGCAGACTTTGGTGCTGATTAAATCAAACTGCTACACCAAAAGGACACTAACTAAATGCCTCCCAACATTCTGCTGGTGTATAAGTTAATCTTAAAACCAATAGAAGATTTGTCCTATTTTTTCCAGTATACACAACCATATAAATGAAAGTGCTTTCTTCAGTGAAACAGATGAAAAAACATAAAAAGATAAATTAACTGCATATTTAAAATTGCAGTTTCAGGACCTGAAAAGCAAAGAATTGCAAGTAATATTGGAGTGACTGTTCCCAACTTCATTGTCATCCTGTGTTTCCTACTTCTATTTCTTAGAGCTCAAAAAGCAGGGGGTTTGGACTAGATGATCTTTTGAGGTCCCTTCCAACCCCTAACACTGTGATTCTGTGATTGTGAGCAGCAGTGGTGCAGGCTTGTCTTGATGATGTGCTTGAGCTGTGACCTCTGTCTAGAAGTGATGACATTATGTGTTCTTGTTTCTTCCACTTAGGCCAGGGCCAGATGTGGGCCAGATGTGAATGGCAGGGATACTGCACTCCCTTCTCAACCCTATGTCAGGTACCCACCTGATACTTATTTGGCTCAGGGAGATCCCACAGTGGAGGGCCAAATATAGGAGAATAGATACAGCTCTGCCTTCTTTCCTGTGGGAAGAGGTTGTTTTCGGATTATTTTGGAAGGCTATAGGGAAGATTTGGCTTTGCTCGAATTAGAGAAAGCTATGTTTTGTCTTTGATTCTGAGGGTAATGTAAACACCTTGTAACTTGAAGAGAGAAACTAGGCAGAATTTGGTTAGCTGTGTTAAAAGATTGTCTTGTTATTTTGACCTATTGTATGCCTTAATTACACACATGCCAGTAGAAAATGACCAGTTGAGATGTGACACATGTGCCTCCTGATAGACTACATGACTTTGCCGTATAACGTAATAAATGTCTTCACCTGCTTACCTCTTGTCCTGGAAGAGTTGCTTATCTATATAAAATCTATATTATTACACTTTCCAACTCCCCACCACTTGCAGATGGGGTTGTGATGCCAAAGAGAGGATGAAGTGATGCACTGGGAACAAGTGAATTGCTAGCACTAGAGCAGTGGAGTGGGAGAGGGGCTATAATATGGCTAACATTTCCTTGGTAACCTCCTGGTAAATCCATATCAGTTTAAAGCTACAACAGAATCTGGCAACAAACTTCTGTGAGTTCAGAAGAGACCTACTGAGTTGGAAATTGTGTGATGTGAAGCTTTCCACTGGTACCTGGCTGCAAGCCAACAAATTCACTTTCCATGGATCACAAAATTGCCGGAATTTTTACTGGTCTTTTTTATCTCAACATAGAAACAAAGAGGGGCAGAAGATCTGTATCTCATTTCTAATGCATCCACCTACCCAAAGAGTTATCCTCTTTTGACCGCTTCTTCTGCATGCTTTTGCTAATCAATTAAGCCCTCCTTGCCTTTTCATACAGTGTCCCTTTTCATTAGAAAGCCAGACATGTTGGCAGTGCTTACTGCCAGACGAATAAAGAAGGAATAATTATCCAAAAGAAAGGATTATAGTCTCTCAAATTTCACTGGGATATTCTCAAGTCAAACACTAACCCTGCATGTGTTGGTATTCACTTATAACATTCTCTGGGAGCCTGTTCATTGCTAAAAACTTTGTGCATTGCAACAGCAGCTGAAACTGAGGAAGAACTACAAAAGCAATATGCTGATGAACATTCTGTGTACCTGTGTTATTTAGCACCCACAACCCAAAAAGGAGGGAAAGATAATGAGCAAAAATTAATATCAGAGGCATTAAACTGATTCAGAATACATAACTCAGTTGGAGGAAACAGGAGAAGATAAGTAGTTTGTGCAACAGCTTGTTGACCTGAAAGATCAGATGCCTAAAAGAACATTTAACTAAGAACATCTATAAAGAAAACAGTAGCGTGGGCAGGTAAAACCACAGATCAAATACTTCGCAAGTCCGTGTTTCATCACATGCAGTGTGCTTTCAGATGCCAAATTCTGTTTCTATCGACTCTATGGCAAAATGCCTACCGACTTGAAACAGAATAGGTTTTGTCTCTGTAAGCTATGAGTATGGGCAGCAATACCAATGCAGTATAGAAATAAACTGCATAGGTGAGGAGGAAGGAGGTAGTACTGCAACTTCAGTGCCTGCCTAATCTTAAGGCTTTTGTTTTCAAATTGTGAAGACTCTTTTACTCCTGGGACATAATATATTTATTATTCTTTTAAAAGTCTGTTTGCTGGAGTGTTCTATGTTAATAAACATTGTTTGTTAAAGATTTTTTTAACACCTAAACAAAATGTTCACAAACATTAGAAACATTCTTTTCAAAACAAAATTTTTGATATTGTAGCAAGTTTTGTTTAGTATAGGTCTTTAAACCTCTTTATTGCTGTTCTCTTCCATTTAACTTCTCTGCTCCATGACATTGTTTAAGGAAGTTTATTCAAATTTATATTCTTAAGCCTTATCCTGCAAGTAGATTTGATAACACTTTGGAAGTGTTGCACATATCTGAGCATGAGTCTATGCATGGATGTGAAAATGAGTAGCAGAAAACAAACTTTTTGTGCAGTTAACTAATTCTGCATCAAAACAAGTAAAATTGCCAGCAGTGTATCTGTAGTATTTTACAATCAGATAAAAATAGGATTCTTTAATTAGCATAGCTGAAAGTTAGCCAAATCGGCTTCAGACACAGCAGGAGATGTACAGTTTGTCCTGATTTTGTGGGGAATGAAAAAATGTAACACTTGGCACATGAGCTAACTACACTAACTGAAAATGTTATTAAAACATTTTCGACTAAATCAAATATGGTGGTTTACCTGAGATTAGTCCACGTACTTTTAACAGAACAGAAAAACACAGTTTTACAGTCATGGAATACTGAAACAAAGTAGAGAGGAAATGATTGATAATGAAAATCTTGAGGAAAACTACTTACATAGTGAAATCAACAAGCTCCTGTTGCCAAACCCTGACATTCTTACTGGCACGGACTAGCATCATCCCCCTACAAATAGTTTTATTGATTCGGGAGTGCAGGGGTTTATCACAAAGAAAGTGGCAAGGTGTTTCAACTTGAGAGAACATTTTCAAATGTTCAGGTCTTAAAAGCCACCACTTTTTATTTTCTATGTGCTCTGTTGCATAAGATGGGTTCTGATGAGGTTAGAGGTGTTATATTAAGATGGGATAAGTTGTTTATTAAAGAGGAACAAGTATCAACTGAGTAAACATCTAATTGCCACATCTAGCCTAGATGCAGTGCCTGCCTGTGCATGACAGAACTGTTGCATCTGAGTAGACACTTTCTTGTGAAAATATAAGGGCAGAATTCTGGCATTCTCAAATGCATACCATTAAGCAAAGATGCTGTCATGAGTCATGAATTACCTTAAAAATAGTCCCATAAGAAAGCCTCTGATGAAATCAGATGTGGGCTTCAAACTGGTCCTATTACAAGAAGGTTAAAAGTTATTATTTCTGAAGTAGTAAGGACTGAATCCAGAATAAAATCTTTGAGGAGAACTATTGCTAGCCTCTTTTCAAAATGTTGCTACTATAAATTTAAATTTCTTCTAGTGATGTTACGGGGGATGTTCAATAAAGTAGTGCATGTGGCAGCTGCTCTCACCATTCACTTCTCCTTAGACAGACCAGCTCAGTTTGAGAGCAACACTGGCTACTTACAGCTATTTGGTAGCTATACAGCTACCCACTTTACATTTACTGGCCTTTGCTCTCTGTGTAATTGCTTAGTTAAAAAAAAAAACAAACAAACAAAAAAAAAAAAAAAAACCACAAAAAAACCCTTAATCATTAAGATTGTCACAATCCCAGATGTGACATATCATCACTTTAGAAGAAACAGTTATCTGAAGAAACTTTTCCAAATTGCATCCCAGAACATATCTCTTGGTGTTCCTCTAATACAGATGATTTTGTTTCCTCGAGAGGACAGCTCATCTCTTCATAGGACTGACTTTTCCCTGCACCAATTGTTTGCCTATTAAAAAACTGTCCTTCAGAAACCTCAGTACAACATGAGCACTCTTAGGCAACAGTTCCCAAATTTGAGTTTCTGACCCTTCATGAGGTTGTAGCAGTCCTGAGGGATGTTGTGATTATAGCCAAAATTAAATAGTGTACATAGTTTTGGGGCTGAGAGCCAGATTGAAGGGGAACATGGAATCAGAAGAGTTACTCAAAAGCCAACTGGATCACATCTTAATCTTGTAGCACCTTCAGTCTTCTCATACTTTGATGATAATACACATCAAACCATCTAGAAGATGTATCTGATAGTCAGAGTGGTTGAAGATTATTATTATAATCCATCCATTTAACAGGCAATAAACAAGACAGGAAGCATTCTTCCTCAAAGATCCTCAGCTCTCTTTTCTTCTCCAACCTATATCCCATTGGTTTGGAGGAGGTAGGGTGGCTCAGTCACCCCAAAAGATCTCTGTCACTTCTCCTTGATACATACTCTCAAGAAAAGCATAATACATGTTCTTTGGTAAGCAAAGGGATGTCTGGGAGCATTTATCCCCTTAGAGGATTGCTAAATATCTTGTGGGTAAATGGAGCATAGCTGTAAACAAAGACCTATTTCCAGTGCTCTTGCAAAAACTTCTGGCAAGCACTATCTCTTAAAAAACAGACTGGAGGAATGTAAACATGTAAACATGTGTTTGGCCAGTAAAGGAGTCATTATATAAATGTTAATTATGAAAAATATTTCCTATGAGTGACACTGCTTTGATCCCATGCAAGGCACAAGTCTCAGGAGTCACATGCTTTGCCTTAGAACTGTGCTGACACTTCTCCAAGACCCAAAAAGCTCCAAGGGCATTTGCTGTAGCACAGGAACAGAAGAAGCTTTGATGATTGAAGGTTGAACAGCATCATGCTATAGCAACTCTCTCTTTGATTGGAAAATTCCACTGGTCACAACATATGAGTATCTGGCTATGATGGGTGGGTGGTCCATGCATGATGAAATACCAGAAAAAAAAAATTCTGATGAGCCTCACAACTCTCTCTCATTCTCCATAAACCAGCTGAAACCAGCCATAAAATCCATGTATCTCATCCACTCAGCCAGCTATTATTTTCTTTGTAGGTTTAAATGATGTCTTTGGTTTCCCCTCAACTGCTGCAGTTTTCCAGAAGTCTTTATTTTAATTTGCAGGACCAATAAAATTCAGAGTACACCTGCAGAGCACACTATAGCAGCCTAACAAGCAAGTAGGTGCAGTAATGAGCTAGAAACTACAGTGTGTAGGTCAACTTAGTTCATTTCTTGTGTGGAGTAAATGTATCTTTGGATCCTCTGTCTCCTTCCTGACATTCCTTTCCATCTTGTCCTTGCTTTCTATGCTCTGCATTCCCTCTACTCTCTTACCTTCCTCCTAAAACTCTTTGCCTCACAGTGTTCTTGTGCCCCTAATCCTGATCCACACTTTGCTGCTCTTTTCATGGAACAACTTTTTAAAGTAGGATGCATTGAAAGCTGTTTTCCCCTTGATGAACAACAAGCAAAATTGGTAATAAAAAAGAATTAAATAAAAGCTGTACATTTGGCATAGCATGGGCTATGGAGTCTTTACGTTTCTGGGGTGTGAGATTCTTCTTCTTGCTTTCAGCATTTTGAGCTGTTAGGATCTGACTTTTATGTTTGGTTTTGTTGGGTTTTTTTCCACAGCCAAGAGGGATTCAAGTTAAATTGAACTTTCCAGAGGGATTCTTACATGGGTAGCATGACTCCAGGCTCCAACAAAGATTACAAGAACTGGGGACAACCTTGTGCTTTCTTTGCTGTGGATAGTACCATTTAGTGAAGGGAATGACTCATCATGCCCAAAGTGAAATCTGTGCTCAGACCATCGAGGTGAAGGCATCCTGTTGGCTTTGTTGGTGGCTTAAGTAGACAGAGAATGACACTCCTCTCTTCCTCCCACTACGGCCATCCGTTCCCCACACACTGCCCTGGTGCATGCAGCATTTATGCTGCTGGGTGATGAAACCAACAAGGGAATTCATCTGACCAAAAATACATCACCTCCCCTTTTTTGCAGAGTTTCTTTTTCAGTTGGATCAGAGTTGCCTGATGTGTCTCTAAAGTGTGTCCGCACAGAGTAAAGACGATGAGAGCTGGAAGCACACAGCTGAGAGTGGGAGTTCAGGGATTGTGCAAATGGTCCTTGGCAGTCCAGTGACTGAATACTGAGCCACAGTTTGGGACTGAAACCTTCTGTCTGCCTTGCCTGTTAAACTCTTATTGCATGTGGTGCTCCATAAATAATGTCTTTTGAAACTATTACAAGGCTGTTTTAAGAGAGAAATGCAGTTACTGAATTTCCACTATGATTTATCTTCCATCCCCCCTCTTTTCCCAGTGCCCTGTGACTGATCATCTCATTAATGTATTTAGGAAATGTGAAACTGAATGCTCCACTGCTTTTCTCCCCATTCTTAAATAAAATGGTGAAAATTCAGCCTTTCAAAATGACTAAGCAAAGCAACAGGACTTCTGTTCAGGAAGAAAGATGGAGACCTTACTTTGAGGCTTTAGAGAGTTTCAAATAGCAAGAAAGAGCTGAAGCTTTTAAACCCCAGAATTCTTAAGTGACCTTTTTAATTGAAGGAGTATTTTATCTATCAGAATTTCTGCCCATATCCAAGGGGCTGTATAGGAGTTCTGTACTGGCATCAGAGAGTTTTGTAGTCACAAGGTAAATGTAGGCTTTGATTTAGGTAGCATATTAATGTTGAAAATAGTATTTTTATTCCAGGCAATAAAATGTGAGTTACAGTTCTGAAGATGACAGAATTTGAAGCATATTTATTTGCAGTAAAAATCTGCCTCAGAAGGAGGAAATAATGATTTGTTGGTAATATTGATTCCAAAATAAAGAAACTCAGCAGTGTTAGAGGGCCAGCTTTTCACAGAGCAAGTGATAAAATACACATCTTTGAACTATGGCTTCTAGCCACGTTACTTTTTCTTCTGGTGATGTAATAACAAGTGTGACAACAAGGAAGTTCAGAAGGGAGTCAAACCCTCAGCTATATTTAATATTGACTCACAAGTTTTTGTCACAGGCAAGCATGATTTCCTGATGCCTGTGACACTCAGGAAAGAAGGATGACCGAGAGGCTATAAATCTCGAAGTCCAGTTTTCGATAGACCAAAAGACAGCATACCAATTACGTGGTCAAAGTACTACAGTTGTAATAACAACCCCAATACCCTTGTAAAACTAAGGAGTAAACACTATTATCTCTGTACAGCAGCTTGCCTAAGGTGATATGCCCTGGGATTTATTTTAAGTAAGACTGAACTCTTCAGTTCCTCTCTAGAAACTAATAAACAGTTGCAAAGCAAGCCTGTAGCAGAAGACAGAATAGATCCTGGGACTTGCTGGGTTTCAAGTCCATGCCACCACACAACCATCAGAATTTCCTGGGTAAGAGGTAGCTGGAAGCTATATTAAAACTGGAGTTTTCTGTGGTTTTGCTACAGAATGGACCAGTTAGCTGGAATTTGGCTTCTGCAAATTGTCCTTCCTTTGGTGTGTCCCTGAAAAGAAATAATCCTTGTTTCCACTTCTGATGACAAAGCACAAGTTAAAACAAGCACGTTTTATTCTTGATGACAACCAACTAGTATTATACAATTTGTTATCAGATCAAAGCAAACATGACCTTAGGCCTTGGACAGTGCATCATAGCCATACCTTTCATATGGAAAGGAGAAGGAAGGGGAATGAGAGTACATATCCTGCCCTGTTCTCCAGATGTGACTGCAGGTATTTAAAAACATAGTAATGCAACAGTCTAAGCTCTTTGGCTTTCAAACTGATTGGGTGTCACTTTCCTCGGTCTGTTTCTGGGTGCTGTAAATATAGCTGTTCCTGCAGCAGGAAAGCACCTGAGCCACAGCCTTGCTGGCTAATGACTCAAAAATGTGCGGACAGATAGAAGCCATACCTATTTCTGAAGCTGCTTGCTCAGCAAATCAGTAGAAATCTGTGCAGCCTTTATACCTTAGCAATAGTCCTCCCTGCACACAGGCAATTTCACACTTGAGGGATCATGTTGTGACAGGTGTCTTTCCCTTAACTTGCCTCTTTCTGTGCCTTAGGAGAAACAGACAGACCACAGCCCAAACTTGCCACCTGTAGGAATCCTTTGCCAAGAACAGAGGATACTTTGCCAAGCTGTTAGCTCTGCTGTTGATGTTTATCATTCTTTGCGTTTTACACTTAAACCCCAGCTTCTGGAATTGAGTGAGGAATTCGACTTTTGTTTATCTATTTGGAAAGTTTCTAGTGTTTAAAGTTGCAAAGAAGGGAGTTAAAAATTCAGGACTCAGAAGTCAGAAGGAAGGGGGACCAACCCCTCTCCGCAATTGCTGCCTATAGGAAATATAGGGATTTTAAAGCAAATCTCATGGTAATGAAATCTGAGTCATGATGTTTTAAGATTAGGGCTGCTGATAATGCCTCTTCTATTGTCCTTTCCATAGTCACACACACTCAGTCACATCTGGTCACAGATCAAGCATACACCTTGTGCTGTGTACAACAGGTTTCCTGATACCTGCTTACATCTCAGAAGTCATGCCAAGTAGACATTGTTTGCACCTCCACAACTGGTTATTTTCCTTCTGAGCAAAGGAAGAGTTGTAGGCCAACATGGATGACACTCTTCATGGATCGTGGCTTTTCTGCACTTCCACCAATACAATCTCTTCATCAGTATTAAGAGTCAGCTCAGTATACAGAACAGTTGTTCTTCAAATGGCTCTTTCGTTGAGGCTGCAGCTCAGCATCACTTCAGCTCTGAACGTGATCTCTTTCTCACTTGGTGCTCACACTTTTCATTACAACATTTTAGGCAATTACAGAACACTTTAGAGGCATTAACTAATTTATCCTTTACAACACCTCTCAGAGGTTTGCAAATGTATTTTGTTATCCTTCTTTTACTGATGAGGAAAGCAAGATGTGGAGATTAAAGGCAATATTCTCTCCTGTGCTTCTGTTCTTGGAAAGCAGCCAAATTTACTAAATTCTAGCTGAAGTAGGGAGAGGAATGTTTGGATGCAGGGGCAGGTCTGGGGCAAACTCATACAATTCCTTGGGGCCTGTTAAAAGCAGCTCTGTCACAGCCTTTGAAGGTCAGGTCTCTGTGAGGTCCTGGGGATGACAAAAGGAGGTAAGTGTTGAGTTTTGTGATGGTATAAATTTTCCATCCGTCTGAGTTGAAGGTTGCAGTTTGTCACTGCAGAGACAGGAGGCAGCTAGTAAGTGACACCGAGTTTATAAGGAGCCTGTATTTACAAGTATAGTGAGGTGGCTGTAAGTGACAGGGCTTCTTGCAAAATTCGCTGAATTGAAGTGGACCTCGGGAAGAAGAGCTGCTGGTTAAAGGGTGTAGAACAAATGTGAACAGTGGGATAGTGGAAAGTTTGCTTTGACACCAGTGAGCCTTCCCTTCTCTTGCTGCAGCTGAAGCATTCCTGTCTCACAGAGGGAAAGGCCAATTCATTAAGAAAGATAAAATTACACTGATTAAATCAAGCAGAATTTGGAATGCTTTGCAAAGACCATAATTCCCAGTGAACAAGGTATGCAATCTAAGTACACGGGGACAAACCAGACTATATCCTTATGAGTCATGGCGATATACAGATATCTTCCCTTCACCCTTAGGACAAGACATTCCTTGTGAGAACTGGCTAGAATTCCCCAAGAGGATTATGAATTCTGTGTAAGATGAACATACCTCCTATACTTTAAAATAATCCAAATGAGCCTCTAAAACAGATGGTATCTGGCATAGAATCTGTGTTCTTGCATCTAAATTTATGCTACAAACTGGTCTTCCTCCATCCGTCTGCCTCAGTAATGGCTCCAGTTTCTGGAGAAGTAAGGAGATGGCACTATCTATCATCTGTTTAAGACTCAGTTCACCTACCACTGCCATTCCAGAGGAGCAGAGGGAAATATATGGTGTGGCTCAACACCGTAATTCTGTAATTTTGTTTGAGGTTTCGAAAACAAGGTGATAGATGATTTCTAAATGTCACAGATAAGACAGAGAGGCGTTCTTTTCTTAACCTATTATTTTCTTTTAAACTTTCTCCATCTACTTTTTGTCTCTTCTTGATTCTTGTATTCATTGTGGATGTGAGATCTAAGGCCTGCTAGCATATACAGCACTTGCAGCCCTGTGGCCAGGATCCCTAATTTTTCAGGACTACTACAACTGTACTGGTAACAGTGCCAAGCTCTGTTTGAAAACACACCCAAGGAGAATCCAGTCATCTTCCACGTATCTCAGTGCCTTCACTTCCTTTATCCAGAGAATTTTTTACTCAAGATATTCTGTCTTAAGAGTGAGATTTGTTCTTTTCATGTTTTCTAGTTTGCTGATCTTAGTTAGTTTGGTGTCCAGTCTCCCAGTTTATATTCTGATCTAATCCCTCTGATTGCTGTGCATATAAAATAGAACATTCCCAATCAAGCCGTGAGAATTTTTATGAGGCTGGTGAGATGTTGGAACAAGTTGCAGAGAGAACTGCACTGCTTCATTCCTGAAAGTCTTCAAGGTCAGGCTGGATGGGACTTTGAGCAACCTGCTATACTGAAAGATGTCAGTGTTCATGGCAGGTGAACTAAGCAGTACTTTAAAAGGCCCTTCCAACCCAAACCCTCCTATGATTCTGTGGTTATATGACACAAATATATTCATAGAGCAGCCCAAGATGGGTTTTGACTTATGCCTTTTTTTGCAAAGTGATTCCTAGCACACATTTAGATCAAGTTTGCTAGTCTGTGTTCTCTCTTTCTGCTCCCTTAGAATCTCTTTCTGAGGCTCCACTTTTTTCCTCACCTTTTTATTTACACTTGTTCCACCTAAGACCTCACCACACTTTGGGACCTTATCATTTACCTCCTTCTGGCCTTGGCCAAGCCAGCCAGTTGTGCTAACAGGAGGATTAACTTAACTTACATAAGAGTGTGAAGCTTGTTTCTGTTCATCTTCCTGCTGCTGAACAGAATAGCACTGCTGTTGCAGCAGTTTACCACAGTGGTGGTGCTGTTGGGAGTCCTTTGCTCTTTGTCCTTGTCCAGCTCTTTACGTGTAAATTTTTAAATCTTTTTCGCCATCTCTTTCCTTATTTTCAGTCATTATTCTCTGTCGTCATTTGGCTTCTCTTTTGCTCTGCTTTCTCTCTTCAGGCCTCTTTCGTTTCTGAGGTAGGGCTTTGAAGTTATTTCAGAGCTGGGCTATTGCACATCCTTAAAACAGAGACAAAAGGGACAGTGTCCAAAGTGCTGAATGAAGAGCCATGTCCTTTCGTTTGTTCCACACGTTGCTTCTGATAGCTTCACCTGATGGCTTCATGCTTTTGCACTGAAGAGAGGGTGGAGAGTGGATTTAAAAACTTGTATGTTCAGTGTCCCATAGGAACTGTAGGAAGGCTTGTGTGATTTAGGATCCATATTCAGGATAGAACAGTTCTCTTCCTGAGAGCACAGCAATAACAACCCGTTGTTAGGGGGGATAAAGACAATGCACAAATAAAAGCCAGAGATGTGGGTAACTTGAAGACATTATCTTCATCTTTGTGCTCCATTCTCAGTTTTGTCAATGTTGACTTGCTGGAACGGGTCCAGAGTAGGGCAATGAAGTTGGTGAGGGGTTTGGAACACAAGCCCTATGAGGAGAGGCTGAGGGAGCTGGGGTTGCTTAGCCTGGAGAGGAGGAGACTCAGGGAGACCTTATTGCTCTCTACAACTACCTGAAGGGAGGTTGTAGACAGGCAGAGGTTGGTCTCTTCTCCCAGGCAGCCAGTACCAGAACAAGAGGACACAGTCTCAAGCTGCTCCAGGGGAGGTTTAGGCTGGATGTTAGGAAGAAATTCTATACAGAGAGGGTGATTGCCCATTGGAATTGGCTGCCCGGGAAGGTGGTGGAGTCACTGTCATTGGAGGTGTTCAGGGGGAGACTTGATGGGGTGCTTGGTTGCATGATTTAGTTGTTTAGGTGGGTTGGATTGGTTGATAGGTTGGACATGATGATCTTGAAGGTCTCTTCCAACCTGGTGTTTAGTCTATTCTATTCTATTCTATTCTATTCTATTCTATTCTATTCTATTCTATTCTATTCTATTCTATTCTATTCCTTCTCCTCCCTTCCCACTAATGCCAGACTGCCTGTCCAGTGCAGTGGGATGTTCCTGCTGACACAGGCAGAATGGCAGTGATATAGTGGGTTTGGAGCTTCAAACTCCTTACACAACTCTCTGTCAGATGCTTTCTCTGCAGATTTAAATGCACAGCACTTAAACCAAGCTACAGTCTGTCTTCACATCCCTGACGTCTATGTGAACCCTTTTTTCTGAGGCAGATATACCAGCATGTTCGTGCTGCTTTGTGCTGTTTATATCACACATGGCATCCCAGTAGATTTGTAGGTTGTGTGCATCACTGGAACAGGGCAGACCAGATGCATTGGGGCACTTGTGCAGCTGAGAGAAAGAGGACGTGGTTTCCTGGGTTTACTTTGTATGTGCAGTGCTCCATGTGAATTAGCTACAAGTTTGTAATGGGCCAGTCTTATGCCATTTAAACAGCTATTTAAACAAAAGCCCCTCAAAACTGAAGACATTTAATTCTGGCTGCTATTACATTTGATATCCGCCTTCAGTCTCTGTTGGAAACCTATCCCTTTTACAATGACTGCTAATGACTGATGAGGTGCCCAAGCTGAGTGGTTCCCCGGGTCATATAACTCACACACTGCTACTGATCTTGTTAACATAAGGTATTGGTGAGTGTAGCTGAAAATGCCGCCTTGAAATCTCCGAGATACAACTTTTACCATATGCTAATCCTGAGATACCAAAAAAAACCCATAGCTACAGGAGAGGCAGATCAGACACTGGGATCTAGTGAAGTACAAATGAAACTAAACAAAAGCCACAGCCAGGCCTTTGAAAGTAAAACTCTGTGAAATATTTGCTGCTGTTAAAAATACTCTAACCAGTTTTTCCCCTTTTGTCTGTGTCATTCTTCCTGCAAAATCATTTGCATCTATGGCATTTTTCCTCAACTTTGGACACAAAATGCACACTCTGGGTGGCTGCCAAAATGGTGACATAGTTTCTCTTAAAGAGGACATCTGAGCAATATTGGTTGGATTTTGTCAGACAGTGAGAGGAATATAAGTTTTTTCTGCTTCACAGATGGTATATCCTTTTGCATTATTTCAAGCAATCCATGTTTTCATGCTTTCATCCAAAGAGGCTGCACTATGAGCAGGCCTGGACAGTAAAGCCAAGGTGGTTATCTCACACAGCTTGCAACATTATTAAGACACTGATTCCCTTGTGGCTAAGATTTTCTGGTCTTTGATTGATTTGAATGTAATGACATCTTTAATATCTGAGTGGCCTTCTTTGAAATATCTCAAACTTGTTTATGGGAAAGCCACACTCCTCAGCTGTGAAACTGAGCCCTTTTCAGTTGTCACAGCATAAACTGGTCATACCAAAACTCACAGACGCTTTTGAAATCTTGGTGTAGTTAATCTTTGACCTTGCAGCTATTCCATCTTTTATTTTATTTTATTTGTATTATTAGAATCCACCATAATTAATCCAGAACCATCCTCAGACCTGTCTTATTTAGATATAAATTTAAACAAGCAAATAAGAGCCCATTTAATGTAGAACATGGAGGTGCTTCAGCAGAATTACCAATGCTGGCTTTAGCCTGTTTTCTGAGATAGGTGCGAGTAGTATCTTCCCTCTCCCATTAACTTCCTAGCTCCTCAGTAAAACGCTGTAGAGAATTAGATTCTTCTCTGTTGCCAGTTTGAGCAGGAAATGTAGTGCTAGTGAATAATAAGTATTTCCCCTATGCAAATTTGTTTATTTGCTGCCCCTAACTTCTCATTAAGGAAAAGGGTCATTTATTTTGCTTAAAGATTTCCCTGGTTGCTATTCAAACTAACAAGATGCTAAGTGCTTTGCTGAGGAGGGTCTTTAATTTCTTCAGCTGGTACAGCTGGAAAATCCACATTTATTTGTTCTGTGATCAGAAACTATGGGGACAGAGACATGTATTTTCTATGTAAAATATATTGTCATCATACTGGGTCAGAGTTAAGAAGGTTAATGAAATGTTTAAGGTGAATTTTCACATAATATTTTCCTTGTATTGTAATGGATAAATCACAAAGCCAACCGCAGAGTATCTAATCGTAGAGTATCTAATCAGTTGTGTTCATTCTGTATAATGCATTGAGGCTGCTATTGAGAGTTTCTTCTTGGGCAAGATTATGGTCTTTATAAATACTCTTTTACAAATTTGAAATTTGCTTGTAAGATTGTATTGCTGGAGTAATGATCAGTAGAATGATGTCATGCTGAGTTTCCTTAAATTTATGCTAGAGGCCAGACTGGATGTAGTTACTCTTGGGGTTGAGGTTTTTTTAGAGGAGGCACACCTGCATCATCCCTGTTAGTCCAGCATTAGTGGACCTCAAAGGTTCTGAGTCCATCACATATGATAAAGACAGTGTTTCTGGCTAGTTTCCCTAGTCCAAAATATCCAGACCAAGGCCTTATGTAATGGTAATTTTCTCTCCTTGTATTTCTCTGCAGAACTCCTTGAGCGATGGAATTTCTTGAATGTCATCAAAAGAAGTCAGACCCAGATGTGGACTGTTCCTGCTTGAGATGTTGAAAATGAAACCAGCTTTCTGTAGCTTCCTGTGCTGCAGCAAGAGAAGGATTAAAACCTGTTTTGAATACCATTAAATTGCCCCCAAATGAAGTAGTGGATATCTTCATAAGGACATTTTCCAATTAAATAAATAAAAATGTTGCCACTGTCATATAGCAAGGCTTGAAAGGAACATGCCAAGATGAAATAGTAGCTGGAACAGAAACAATCTGATCCATTTCATTTGTTGCTTAACAAACAAGAAGCTTGATTGATAACAATGATCTTAAGCCTTTCTAGCTTTGTGGTAGATACAAGATCACTCCCAAATGGCTTTAGAACAGGCAGGGCGTGCTGGTGGAGCATGGTGATCATTTGCCTTTTCTAACCAGTGGGTTTGGTACCTGCTGAACATATAGAATCATGGAAGGGTTTGGACTGGAAGGTAGCTTTAAAGGTCATCTAGTCCAACCCCCTTGCAGTGAGCAGATAAATGAATGTAAGGCATGGGATCTTGAACAGAGATGGTTTTCTTCAGGGTATATGCCAGAGTTAATGGATAGCAACAACAGAAATTAATTAACATGCTACACTTTAAACAGAGGATAAACTACTTTGTCCTGTTAAGACTCTTTTTTGGTTACTTTATATAAGAGTTTTGCCAGTTCTCCAATCTCTTTTCCAGGATAAATACAAAACAGACAGCCACAAACTCTTTTAATACTTTCTTCAGTCACCACAAAGCAAGAAAGAATGACATGAGACTTTAAAATATCCAGGTGACCTAGATTATCAACTGAGAATTATGTTGCTAGGACAAAAAAATATTGGCCAGCAAATTTGAAAATTCTGGTAATTTGTAATTGCAAATAACCCAGCCATGCTAGCCAGAGCACTCCGTGTTTTTCAACATCATAACTGACTATGTGCAACAAGTCAGTGTGTGCCTCAGCAAAATGGGATGACAGGAATCCACCAGCTTGAAAGAAGGATTGTGTTACACCCAAAAGGCGAAAACCTGTTCAAGTAAATGGTTTCATTTGTATCTCACAGCAAATTAAATTCCTTCAAAATCTCCTCAAAGGAGTGTGGCATCACAAAGCCTTTCATCAGGGCCCCCAAACTGGGCTCTGCTTCAAACTTTTTCAGAAGAACAGAACAAACATCCTTCTTCCACTGAGCCGGATGTTTTCTGAAGGTAGAACAAGGTATCCACTGTAACTCAAAGGGGGAAGGATCACATAGCACCAGGCATAAATGTAGAGTTACCAGTTTTCACAGGCTTTTTTATTATTATTCCTTTTTTCAACCAGAAAGCTTTCCCACATCCCCATTAGAGTGATGAAGTTCTTTGGGTTTCCTCTGCTTTGGATGTACTGACATTCAAATCCCAGGCTCTCAAACACAACCATTATGTGCCAGGCATCTTAGCAGGAGAGTGGCTGATAGAACATTTCACTCTCATAACAGCCCCACGACAAATGCAGAAATGGTGTACATGGAAAAACATTTATCAGGAAGCATTTGATGTATTTTTAGGTTCTTCTTTAAAACAATATGTGGTGGTTTTAGGCTATGCCTTTAAAATTCAGTTACAGATTTTGAGCAGAAAAGTAGAAAAAAATATAAATAAATCAGTACTGGGTGTAAAAAGGAAAACAAAATATTATTCTAAACAAATTTACTGGATAAATGTCTGAAATAAGAGGAGCTGTACCATAACAATTCTTTCTTTTTTCTTTTCTCTTCTGATCTTGGCTGTTTTGCTTCACTCCAGAGAGATAACATGCTTTGGCTGACCTTGGCTAAGTCTAACCCACTGCTTCTCTCTGTGCTCCTCTCTCTCTTGGGATAGGGCAGGGGGAGGGGGCCTGTGGAACGGCTTCCCTGGTCTCTTGACCAGGGGGTTTCTTGTTGTTTGCTAATTGTAAATATCTGTATAATATTGTAAATACTTTATATTTTGTACATACTCATTGCATTCCATTGTAGAGTGTAGATTTTGCTTGTAAATACAGCTTCATTTGCTTCTAACTGAGTTGGTTTGGCGAAGTTAATGTTGGGGGAAACTTCAACCCACTACACAATCTGGTGGCTACAAATCAAGGGAGAGAGGGGAGCAAGTTCCCTGAAGAAGTTTCCCTGTAGACTCCAGCTTTGGAACCTGGTGCCTTCCAGCTACAGCTAAATTTGCTGGGATTTGTCAGGAGTTCAGATCAGGGTTGAAGTACCTTTCTCATGGCCTCATGCAGGTACTGGTTCCTGCTATTTTCTTCCCTTAACTCAGTATTCTGTTGTTTGTCAATAGAGTAAAAGCTACTTCAAGGCAATTCTTCCTGTTTTGTTCACTCTTCAGAATTAAACAGGTTTGTAGTCCTGTTAGAGTTCTCCAGGATGATGCAACAAGCCATAGCAAGGGTCTTTTCCTCTAGCAGACTGCATAATTTTGAAGAAGTAGCCTCTGTGACATTTGATCACTTCAAAATAGCTCGCATTCCTCTGGACTCTTATGTCATTGCTTTAATGGTTTTGCACATTTTGCCTGTATATGCAAAAAGAAGTTGTTTTAAACTTTCAAATAGTAGTTTTCAATTCATACCCAAGAGAGGAAAGGGCCTGATCAGCTTAAGGGATGAGTAGAAAGAGATTCAAAATTTTTCATGTCCTAGTGACTCAGTGTTAGATTGCAAGGTGTAATGATTTCAAGAGGCTTAGACAGGCTGGAAAGTTGGGCAGAGAGAAATTTAATGACATTCAACAAGGGCAAGTGTAGAGTCTTACAAATGGGAAACAACAACCCCATGGATCAGTATAGGTTGGGAACTGACCTGTTGGAAAGCTGTTGAAAGGGGAAAAGGACCTGGGGATCCTAGTGGATGGAAGGTTGACCACGAGCCAGCAACATACTCTTGTGGCCAAGAAGGCCAATGTCATTCTGGGGTGTATGAGAAGGGGTGTGGTCAGTAGGTCGAGAGAGGTTCTCCTCCCCCTCTGCCCTGATGAGGCCACATCTGGAATATCATGTCCAGTTCTGGGCCACTCAGTTCAAGAAGGACAGAGAACTGCTTGAGAGGGTCCAGCACAGAGCAACAAGCATGATTAAGGGAATGGAACATCTTTCTTATGAGGACAGGCTGAGGGAGCTGGGGCTCTTTAGTTTCACAGTATCACAGTATCGCCAAGGTTGGAAAAGACCTCGAGGATCATCAAGTCCAACCTGTCACCACCAGACCCCATGACTAGACCATGGCACCAAGTGCCATGTCCAATCCCCTCTTGAGCACCTCCAGGGACGGTGACTCCACCACCTCCCCGGGCAGCCCATTCCAATGGTGAATCACTCTCTCGGTGAAGAACTTTCTCCTCACCTCGAGCCTAAACTTCCCGGTGCAGCTTGAGACTGTGTCCCCTGATGATGATGATGTTTCCCACGTGTCCACAAAACACAGGCTGCAGCAACAAAATGAAGCTATAAAAAAAATTAGAAGTGATGTCCTGAACCAAATTAGAGCAGTTTCCCAAGGAGTCCAAATCATGAGCTTGAAGTGCTGTGCGGAACTGGTATGAAAAGGAGAGAACAGACTAAGAGCCACTGATAAAGAACAGACTATTGGCTCAGCCAGCTTCAGAAGATAATCACAAGCTTTCTGGAAGCAAATTTAAGTGTCGTGCCAGGGCACAGTCTAATTTCTCTGTTAAGCCCTTTGCCAGGAAATAAACTATTTCATTCAAGAGGTTATTGCATTAAGCAGGAATTACTAAGGTTGAAATTCTGAGATCCAGTTCAATGCTGAATGTCACCTCACTTGACAAGCAGACCTTAAATAACAAAGCAGGCATTCAAGAAGTGAGCTTTTAATTCAGTTATTTTTTTTAAGACGGGCCTCCTGCTTGCCTCTACCTATCTTGCTTCTTATCAGAATGATCGAAAGCTTCATGGAACATAAGATGGAGGCAAGCTGAGCTGCTGTGGTGCATGACTTTATTTACTGAGTAGAAACAAATTGATGAGACACTGGTGATGCTGGATGGGAAATAGGATTCCCTTTTCTGCACAGAACAATGCCCAAGTGTGGTATTATGCAGAAGCTATTGAAAAATACAAAAATACCAAATGTATTCACAAATATTTTAACAAGTTTGTTTTATTCTGCCTTTTGCAACTGGAATTATTTGCAAATAGTTGGATGACAACCAATTTTATTTTTTATGTTCAGAAGAATGTAATTTCATTGTTCTGCCTTAAAAATTTTGGTCAATTAGAGGGCTGAAACAATGTCTTGGACAAAAATGACATGTTCCTTGCAAAGCAAACAAAAAACAAACACAAGCCCAGTGGTTTTTTCCATTAAAATAGCTGTCTTTCTCCAGCTGGCTATCTCAGTATAAATCCTGATGGAAGTGAGGCACAGTGGTTTCTATCTCTGTAAGCTCAAGGAAATATGCAGCTGTGGGGAGCAAAACTGATCTGGCCTAGGTAACCCAAGCGAAGAATATATCCCTTTTGCAGTGAAGGTGAAGCCTTAAACACTTGACCCCATGAGATGAGTAGTGGATAGTAAAATATGCAAACAAATGATTCACAATTAAGCCATAGGCTGAGAATTATTAGCTGATTTACTCACTGGATTCTGACACACACCACATTTTAAAAGATTTCCTAACCAAAAAAGATATCCTATGTTTACCCAGAACTTTAGTGTGCCTAGAAAGAACCTCACGGCTCTGAGTTTTGATTTTTTATAATGGAAATTAAATTGAAAAACCTTCCTTTGAATGAAACATGAGGTCTCAACCACTTTTATCATGACAATTAAGGCACTTTTCACAGAAGTAGGGTGTTAACCTCTGAGACATGGCTATGTTCCAACTCAGATGTTTTTCTTTTTCCTGACTTTTCTTTGTAGTTTCAGTTGGATGACGTATTCCTCACTTCCCTTCCTTTGTGTAATCCTGGTGGCACAGAATGGGAAAGGCTGCTGTGTTTCCCACCACAGAGACTGCCTGCTACTGAAATGCAGAGGGATATCTGTACAAAGAGAACCACATTCATACTCTTCAATGCATCCAGGAGAAGCTGCCTATCTAAGAAGCAGACTTTGTTCACAATTTATTAAACACTGTGGTATGTCCTCAGATAATAGCAGTGCAGAACTAGGGAGGGGTGTTATCCCAAGGATTGTTAGTTAGCCATTCTTCATCCAGAAAACAAACATTCTTTTCATTAAGCCTAGAAAGTGACAGACAGGACAACAATTAGCTGATGAGCTGTTAAACTCAAAATTAAAAATAATAAAAAGGCAATTCCACAGCACAATAAAGGACAAAAATTCCAGAGGAACAGACAACCTCAAATAATTAAAAAGGAGTGAACTCTGGTGTCTACTCTTTTTTTCACATGAGACCTCCTGCTTTTGCTTGAATATGAAAACCTTAACATCTTTCCCCCGTCATGATGCCCTGTCAGTAAGTGGTGCCTTTTGCAAGCAGAGGCAGATTTCTCACATATTCTCATAGCACTGTTCTAAGGTGGAATACTCTCTTTTTTATAAGGCAGGAATGTGAGATGGGTCTTTCCAAAAGGTCTCTGAATGGTCTGGGTTGACATTTTTCCACTGTGCCACAATTTCCCTCCTAACACAGCTACATATCTGGGCCTGGAAGGAGCTTGGCTAATATTTGGGCAGCCCTCAACTTAGAAGTAAAGGATGAGGAAGTATTCAAGATACTTTCCAGAGCCTAAGAAGCCATTCAATATAACCAGGGCAAAGTCAGTCTTGGCGTTACTAACATTTCACAGAAATCCACCTCATCCCAAGATTTTATTTTTATAACCTTTCAGGATTTCTCTGTACACTATAAAGAGAGGCACAGCCATAATTCTTCGAGGATAACTTCTAAATCTGCTTCAAAGGCTTACTGGGGTGATATTCCAGGATCTAAGTGCCTCAAACTTTTGAACAACCCAGGCCTGATATTTGTGGCTTAGGCTCATCTCTGCTCTGAAGGTTGGGAAGCTCTTTCCATCCCACCGGTGTGATTTTAATTTTAAAAGCAGTCCTCCTGGCAGGCTGCACTGCCCTCAGCCCATTACGTAAACTATTGACATATGACAACCAGTTGAGGTCGTTTTCTCAGTTAAATTCAAACCTTGTTTTAAAAGTGCAGTTTTAACATGTTGTTCTTTCTGAAATATTCCACAATATGTGCTTTCACATTTGGTTATATAACATTACATTCCTTTTGCAATAATAAAGTTGAGTGTATTTTGGAATTGTTCACAGACTGAAGCAGTTTAGCAAACGGGACGCATCCAGATGTGAAAACGTTCTGCGGCTTGGCTAGACATGTCACTAAACCTTTGCCTCAATGCCCAAATGATGCTCAGGATGAATTTAGATTTTCTTTCTGAAAGGGACTGTAGTGCCTTCCTAGTATGCACAGGGAGAACCAGGAGTTCCTGCTTCTGATGCTGGCCTTCTGCAGTTTAACATAATTTAGCATAAATTTAACCAGATGTTAATTCAGTAAGATATTTCAGCTGCTTATGAGTTTATTTTAGGTACTTATGTAGTCTGCTAATGGCCTTGATACATCTGACTGGATACATCTTGAAGTAATAATGCTGTATTGAATCTGATGCCCCCAAGTTTCAGACAAGGCACAGAGATGACTGGCAATAATGTGGAAAGAAATCTCTGCTTGATAGTTCCTCATGTGTGGGTATTGGCTATAACTCCTCCAAATTCACAGGTGGGTATTAAAGCATAAACAAGGAAATCTGCTGTTCTAACAGAATAAATAAAAATCATGTGGAGTTTTTCTGTTTTAAGAAGCTCATGGAGGGATCTGATGTAGGCAAGGCTACTGCTATACACCATCCTTTTGAGTGGAGATGGCCAACCAATGTGCTGCAACAGGAGATTTTGCCAAGGGACACCTCTTTTCTATGAGGGCATTTTCATGACCCTGCATAACAGAAAGCAACTCAAGCCAAAGCTGTGGCCTGCATCTCCAAACAGACATTTGAGAGTATTTACATAGCTCTGCCAAGAGTTGACATCATTGACATGAGTCTTGGCACAGAGGATCCTTTGCCCAGATACCATCTATTGTCTCTTTCTTCAATATCATGTGTTGCCATCCCTGCTGGAGCTACATGACCTGCACACTCAATTGCAGCAGCACACTGCTTCACCTGGCCCTGTACTGTCATCTGCACAAATTGAGGTTTATGTGACCTCACAGGATAGATCCCACAGGACTTACATATATATTTACAATCTACTGTATTGTCTCTGCACACGGTGAAATTTGATGGACTTCAGGAATTTCATTACATACACTGCTTACCGCTCATTGTTATGGACCTTCAGTATATCAGCTACCTGGTACTTGATTTATCTACAGCCTGGTGAAGTTGGAGGACTAAAAGGTCTCCACTAGGATCAAACAATCTGCTTCAGTGGCCTTATTCCAGTTTCAGATTCTGGTCTGGATCAGTCAGGACCTGTACCATGAACTCAACAGCATTTCCACTGGCATAAAACAATGGGTACATGTCAACAGTGTGCTGGTCTGGCTTTATATCACCTTGAAATCAAAGCAGTCATCATGTCATCAGCCCATAGAAACACAGTAGTAAGTTCATCCACAAAGGTTATTTAAAATATTTTTTTTCTTTTTTTTTTTCCCTCTAAGATGTCTTTGATGGAAAACTCTGGGCTGACTGCCTTTGAATTTGCTATTTTATGTTGTTTGTTGTTCTGCTTCCTGATTCTTATTGATATGCCGTCATTATCCAAATACTTTCTAGCCACAGGAATTAGCACAGCTACAAATTCTCTTTTATATATATATATATTTCTCCCCTTTTCTCATGGCTTGCAAATCTTTATTTCTTTGTAGATGCCAAAAGTCACAGTGTTTTCTTCCTTTCCCTGCTTATAGGCACAATAAAGTGATTTACCATGTAACCAACAACTTTAGATTTATTAACTCATATCATTTATTGCTTTATTAATCCATACAATTCTTATTTATCCCTTCAAAGGATTCATTCTGGCACAACTCAGTTTATCTTAGTGGTGAGATTCTAATTGCTTAAGCTTTTGCTTTCTTTATCAAAGTTCCTATTTGAAAACCACACTTATCTCCAAACACCCTTCATTCACAGCTGTGAGATATCTGGTGGGAAATGAGAGACAACTTCAAATTGCATACCACATCTCCTTTATTTGCAGATGTGCCATGTACACAGAATGGCCACCTGTCCTTGCCAGCAGGGAAAGAGATAGCTGTTAATCTCTGCACTTAGCTTTGCAATGACAAAAGCTTTCTTCTCAAGGAAAAATAACTCTGGATGTTTCATGCACTTATATGGTATTTTGTAGCCCTAGTACTTCAGAGCCAGAGGAAATGTACATGTGAAAGACTGGATCCAGACTGTATTCTTGGAACTGGGCTTAACTGTAGTCATCAGGAAATCACTTTGTTGATTCCCCTATGCTAGTATAGCCAGTGTGCAATTCAGGGCAAGCCTCCATCCAGAGCAGAAACTTTTCTATTCTTCCTGAAGGCAACAATTTCATGCATGATAGACTGATGAGCAGAACATACACACAGAAACGTAGACTTCTGTTCTCTTTGCACTTTATCTGTGGGAAGCCTCACACTCACACATGTATTAATCTACTAGGACTGTTCTGATTATGTCTGTGAATACAGGCTTATGAGACAAACATGATAGTTCAAAAAAGTCCTTCTAGATATTTATTTAGTCTGGAGAAGAGGAGGCTGAGGTGAGACCTCATTGCTCTCTACAACTCCCTGAAAGGAGGTTGTAGTGAGGTGGGGGTCAGTCTCTTCTCCCTGGAATCGGGTGATATAATGAGAAGAAATGGACTCAAATTGCGATAGGAGAGGTTTAAAGTGGATATTAGGAAAAAAATCCTTATGGAAAGAGTGGTCAACATTGGAACACCCAGGGAGGTGCTCAAGAAACGTGTGGGCATGGCATTTTGGGATGTGGTTTAATGGCCATGGTGGTCTTAGGTTGACAGCTGGACTTCACAGAATTAACCAGGTTGGAAAAGACCTTTGAGATCAC
The DNA here is from genome assembly GCA_033816785.1 of Picus viridis. Taxonomy (NCBI): domain Eukaryota; kingdom Metazoa; phylum Chordata; class Aves; order Piciformes; family Picidae; genus Picus; species Picus viridis. Next base: position 32,632,194 of record CM066566.1, read on the forward strand.
CAAGTTCAACCTATCACCCAACACCATCTAATCAGCTAATCCATGGCATTAAGTGCCTTATCAAGTCTTTTTTTAAACACTTCCTGGGACGGTGACTCCACCACCTCCCCGGGCAGTCCATTCCAATGGCAAGTCACTCTTCCTGTGTAGAATTTCTTCCTAACATTCAGCCTAAACTTCTCCTGATGCAGCTTGAGATTGTGTCCTCTCATTCTGTCACTGGCTGGGAGAAGAGACCAACACCCACCTGGCTACAACCTCCTTTCAGGTAATTGTAGGGAGCAATAAGGTCTCTGCTGAGCCTCTTCTTCTCCAGGATAAACAATCCCAGCTCCCTCAGCCTCTCCTTACATTGTCTCTCCATGATCTTAGAAGTCTTTTCCAACCAGAACAATTCTATGATTCTATGATTCTATCCTACTGTAAAACAACCCTCATGTTTGAAACTAGGGTGCCATTTACAGAGCTGCAGTTTCTTTGAGTCTTCTGTTCTGTGTGGTGTCTCATTTCTCTTCTACCTCCAGTGAAACCTAGGTGAGGAAATTATAGGTGGAGGAATTAAACCACTGTATGGCGGTAATTATTAATGCAAATATATCTGAGAAGTCAGAACTGTGTGTTCATTGAACTTGTTTTTCCCTAATCTATGAAAACTGAGCACTGTCAGAGGGAACTAGCTTAGGTGCCTGTCACCTTCCAACATCTATCTGTGCCTGTGTCAGGATTAAAGCATCTGTTGGTGCAGGCTGTAGCTGAATAGAGCTGCTCAGAAATGGATGTAGGTGGCTATAGGGATTTCATCAGCAATAGAAATCCTTACAGTGCATACAGCCAGCATTCCCTCTGAACTCTGTCAAGCCTTCTGTAGGCACCTCAGCAGCTTTGCCTTCTCTTGTGTGCCCTGTTCCTCTGGATAACTGTTTTCTGCTCTTTGCTAAACATGCCTTATGTTTTGGGAAATGCTGTTGATCTGGCATGATGCCTGAAAGCTTCTGCGGATGGGCAAAAATGTTTTGTTCTGATAAAGAAGGGGTTCCAGATGCAAGAATATCAATTCTAAAGAAAAAAAGCAGAACAGAAATAACCCTCCCTTTCTCAAAGACAATAGATGTGCTTAAGAGTTTTTCTAACTCCCTTTTGTGCTCAGCAGCAGCTTGTATTCTATTCATTATTTCGTCTGTGGAGGAGGATCTAATCTTCTTGGTGTTTTATCATCCACACAGGTTGCTTTTAGGAGAGGCAGTGAACTTCTCTGATGTTAGTCATTTGACTGTGGTGATTGCTGCTGCTTGAAATCTGTTGATCCTGACATCCTGGTAATATTTGCACATGACTTTCTCTATTACAGTTCCAGGCATTGTCACTTTTCTTCTTTTGCCCAATGTCTTGGTCTGATGCAGTATCTCTGCAGTACTGTTAAATTTGTCACCTTAATGTAACACAGCCCTGTTCCAGGAAGCAAACCTTCAATTTACTCTTGAAAATTTCCAACTTTATTTAGTAGGATTCACTCAGCAGGGGGCTTTTTCACATCAGGGATAAATGTGGTCTGAAAGTACAAAAATTGCCTCATCCTAAAGTAAATGTCTAAAAGACAGTAGATGAATGGTGCTGCCTCCTCCACTGACTACTCATGGACCCTAAGATGATTAGCTGAGACAGACCTACCTCTGTTATGGATAGGGGCACCGGGAAAATGAATCCCATCTTAAATGCCTGAAAATACCGGAGAATACTCCAGCACAGAGACTGTATACTGACAGTTGCTATGAGACAACTACCTCTTTGTACTGCCAATGAATATAGTTTGTCCCTATAGCTCAAGCAGGCTGAGCAGTCAAGCAGATGGATCAGGATTCATGAAGGTTCCATATGTGCAATATCTGTTTCTTTCTTTATCCCTGAAAACCTAAGGAATAAGAGTACTAGTTGTTCAACTATAGCATATATGTTAGGATCACATCTTTATTTATATAATCACATGCTATTGTGTCCCGCAGAAAAGGTTACAGAAAGACTTCACAGGAGGAAGGAATTAGGACAACCTTCCATATGGCATCTGTTTAGCTTTCCAAGCTATATGCATGATGTTTCGCGTAGGATATATGGAAAATACAATGGTAAGTCATCTGTGAATCCTGTTCATGGTGCAGTCAGGGAGTGAGGGGAATGGTAAAGGATGAGAAGACAGTGCAGAGAAATAAGGTTATTTTTTATTGTCAGTTTTCTTCACAAAGCGTGCTGGGAAATGGCAGAGAATGGGAAAGAAAATGAGATTTTTAGCAAAAACCAAGAAAGGAAGTTACGGGAGCATAAAATAAATGGTAGCATCACTCAAGGCTTGTGGATACTTATTATAGAGATTTGAAAAAGTTCATGACTCAATGAGATGCCAATAAAACCATACAGCATGCTTGTGAATGCTCACACAGTCTTTTAGTGTTAAGAGGACAGGGCAATGTATGTTTATTTTCTGTCTGGAAACTCCAATATTGCCATTTGAAAAGGAGTACCCACAATATGTGCTTCATTTAACTGTTCACTGCTTGCTTAGGTGTAAAACAAAGGCACTGTCAGCCCTATGATTGCTCTAGTAGCACATCCTGGCTGAACTCAGATCAAGCTCCTCTAGCTCACGTGCTCCTCATGATTATTTGTCTGTTATTGTGAAGATAGTATGATGTAGAGAATCCTTTAGTAAGTGCTGATCCATACTTACAAATCTTTATAGTAGAGATGTTCTTAATCTGATCCACTGTCATTTTTGCCTAGCTATGAATGTTCCCTGGGGCTACATCTTCCCAGCTGAGAACTGTGCTGCTTTTGACTCTCCATCCTGGGTCTCCTGGGATTTCTTCTCTCAGCCCCAGCTACATACATTACTGTTATAGGGTCCATAGCCAGACAGAATCTATAGATAGGTGTTTTCTTCCATGGTCAGGTATTGGTGAAAGAAGTGACCACTTCTGCCTATGTCATTGTGTCTCCTCACCAAGGCTGCTATTCTTTCTTCCCTTTAAAAATATGATCTCTGGTGGGAATGCTTCCTAGCCCATTTGAGTGGAAAAACAGCCAACTTGCCTTAGAAAGTTTAAATAATTAATTTTCACAGTCTAGGTGACTTTGCTAGAGATGGGTTTAGAGGTCATTACATGAACAACTCAGCTGACAGATATGAGGCGTCAAGAATCCATGGAAGAGAGGAAGCAATAACATCTGGGAGTGATAACTTATGTCAGTGTCACAAATGAATCTAGAGGAGGGTACTGGGTCACAGACCAAAACTGCCTACTCTTCAGAAAGAACATGGGTAGCCCATATACATAGCTAGTAGCAAAGCCATGCTTTGGTGTCTGGGATATCAGTTGAGCTAAAATTCAAAATGGAACAATAAACTAGGAAGACAATCAAAATGTGACAGATCCCCACTGCCTTCTAAAAAAGAAACATCTGTCCCATCACATTACATTGGAGTGCTCTCACTCCATCAATAACATAGGAAGAGGAGAAGAATCAGGTGATAGAGCTGGATGTGAGTGAGCCTTTGAACAAGTTCTTTACAAGGAATAACTAATCTGTCTGAGAGAAGTAAAATGCCATCCCAGGCCAGAGACAGGATAAATCAGTACTTACTCCACCCACGTTCATTACAGCCAACAGCTGACACTGAGAAGCCAAGTTTGTAGCAGAAGCTGCAGTACTCAGTGCAGCCTTGCCACACTGCCAAATAGCAGGAGACATCTCTGTCCTCACAGCTTGGTGTGCTACTACACTTTTGCCATAATAATGAGTTATACGGACCTGGGAGTAATGGTGAGGACAGTGTCACCTACTCTTTCATAAATGCTGGAAGCAATACTGTCCCCAGATCCACTCTGGTGAGAAGGATTAGATGAGAGAACAAACGGTCTTTCTACTTGCCATGATTCTTCCAAAGGAAAAGCATCATAAAACAGACATCAATAAAGCAATTTCTTCCCAAGCTAAACTGCTTACGTAACAAGAAAACCAACTTATACTATTAACTGTAAAATTGCCGTTTAGGTGCTGCTCGTACTTTATTCCTTGTTTGGAGTGGTATCCATGGATTTATTTATGAATGTTTATTACTGAGCCAGAAAAGAGGTGAGAAGTAGGGAGGCAAAACCTGCAGACTAGTCAGTATTATTTAAGGAAGAAGAGGCCTGGAGACAGATCAAAGAATTTCTGCAGGGATATTCTGGAATAGTGTGCTCAGCTTGGCCACTGTGTCTAATAAATAATATAGCTGAAATAAAAAGGTTGAGAGATGGGCAGTAAAAATCCTGCTAAGAATGGAAAACCATGAGTATTAAAGGAAAAATGCTGAAACTTAATTTTAGAAACAGGACAACGTGCAGAAACTGTGATGGAGTGCATGAAATGAACACTTAAAAGAGGCACACTGGGACGCTTCCATTCATGTGTTTTTCACAAGAAGCCATTCACTGAAACAGAATAGTGGTGAGCATGAAAGGAAGGAGGGAAATAGTATTTCAAACACTGTACAACCTTCATTGACTTATGAGGTACTAGGATGAGAGATTAGCTGGGCTGAAAAAAGCATTTTCTGAATTTTTCATCAGTATTTTCTGACTATTTTAATGAAAAAAATGTGAACATCTTCACTTAAAGGAAGAGAGATCAAACTGTGGTGTGGAAGAGATATAAACTGCAAAATTCCACAGCAAGAATGTAGCCAAAGTTTGAGTGATACTGTTAGGCAGAAACCACCAACCACAAAGTACTCATGCACCTGGTTTTATAGAATCTGACCTTTCCCAAGGATAGGACACTTCAGTAGATCACAATGCAGATCCTATATTACAATTCCTATGCAAGCACCAACACTTTGGTGGGCATTCTGATTAAAGATTAAGAAAAAATTAGCAATCTATCTTGAATCACCTTGTTTGGCTTCAAGTGTCAACAGCATGTGATAGTGAGATCTGCTTAATCACAGGATCATAGAATGGCAGAGGTTGTAAGGGACCTCTGGAGATCATCTAGTCCGAAACCCCTGCCAAAACAGGATCACCTAGTGCAGATCACACAGGAATGGGTCTTGAAAGTCTCCAAAGGAGATTGGGCAGCCTGTTCCTGTCCTCCAGCACCCTCACAGTAGAGAGGTGTTTCATGTTGAGGTGGAATTTCCTGTGCTCTAGTTCGTATCCACTGTCCTATGTCCTATCACAGGACACCACTGAAAAGAGACTAGCACCTTCTCCTTGACAATCACCTGTCAGATATTTATGAACATTAATAAGATCTCCTCTCAGTCTTTTAGTCTTTTCCAGACTAACAGCCCCAGGTTTCTCTGCCTTTCCTCATAAGAGAGGTATTGCAGTCCCTTAATCATCCCTTTAGCCTTTGTTGGATGCTCTCTAGTGAATCCCTGTCCCTCTTGGAGTGGAGAGCCCAGAACTGGACATAATACTCCAGATGTGGTCTCACCAGGGTAAAGGAGAGGTGGGGGAGAACCTTTGTAATTATTTGTAAAAGACCTCCAGACCTTCCCTCTCTTTACAGTGACACCAGAGGTGGCTTGTACTGTAGGTATTATGAGGGAAAATATGTGCAATAACACCTTAGTCCTCAGATGTCTCTGAAATGGTGAAATCTTGATATGAAAAAAAGGCTCCCACTTACAGTAGAATTTGCCGAGGGCTTTCGATTTCCTTCTTCTAGCTTTTTAGTCATTGCAAACTCAGCACAAATGTCAAACTCTTTGGTAGAACGGTGGCATATAATTACTGCAGAGAAGGTGTGGAAATGCTGTGTATATAATAACTGTGTGCATATGCATATAAAGTTTGCCACATCTTTAATTGCTGTGAAATAGTAAAGCCAACTACCATTTGGTTTTAGTACTGGGCACACTTCTTCAACCTAGAAACATGGTAGATAACTCTGTTTTGATTGTTTGTGGCAGCTGGCTGTATTCCAAGACCTATTTAAAGAATAAAGCCAGGCCAATATGATCCATAATAATTCCTGGGATTATATTAGAAAACAGAGATATGTGCATTATTTTCTTTAAAGCTTTTGAGACTTCTCCTTCTGGAGGATATGTCACTAGCCTTTGGTAAGGAATTTATTATTTTACAAATTGCTATGAATCAGAAATGCAGTGAATCTGACATGAACATGCACAAGGGGAAGACAGAAGATGATGACTAGCAGCCTGATGGCCAGTGCCTGTTAGGCTGCTGTGGGAAATTGTATATGAGCACGAGTGTATCATTAAGGCATTACATCTTCTTTAACTGCAAAGAGCCATTCCCTGGGTGAAACAAGAGAAAGGCTAACTTATGTCATCCTCACCATTACAAATTTTAAACCAAAACAAAGCAGATTTTCTTTTCCAGTATTTAAACATCTCATCATTGAGTCAAGAGTAAAATCATGCTGTTCTGCAGAAGCCTTTACCTTGTCCTAATATGCAGCAGCTGAAGATTTAGTCTTAAACCTCTGGCTTCCATTGAAGGTCTAAAAGTGGCTGGATTCCAGTGGGTATCTTCAGGGACCTTATAGAAATACTGATCTCCAGTTACCATTGTAGTGTGCAGTTCAAGAGGTAGGCAAAGCTCCTCCAACAGCAATATGAAAACATAGTCCTAGTATCACCTCTTCCATGAGCCTGTATTGTATAAAAAGTTGACTCTGTAAATAAAATGGACAGCTTTGTGGTGGGTTTAGACCTGCTGATGAATTGTGAGAATGGTGCTGAACTGTGGCACTTTGCTATGAGGTCAGAGGAACATAGGGTTGTGACTCATGATCATAGGCAGATTAAAAATGGCTGTAGGGGCTGACACCCATAATATGAACACAATGTCCTCCATCACACTGACACTGGAACTTGTCCAGTCTCTTGATGAGACAGTCCTGGGCACCCAAATGGTGGGAAACTAGTTCGGGGTGGGGGGGAAAGAAGAAAGCTTCCTGCTGATTTATTGCCTTGGAGTGGATCATCAAGGGTCATATGAGCACAAAAGCTGGCACTAGGAACAAGATAGGATCATATAGCCAGGTATTGATAAGGGCTGTGGCAATAAGACTGGCTTAAATTGTCACAGTACTGTGACCAGAGCTGGACCCACCATTGTGGGTAGAGGTCCCATGATGTGGATGGTGATCCTTTTCTGTGCTCAGCTCTTCTAGCTGCCAGTCCTCAGCCGCCCCTTTCCATTAAATGGTGCTGTTCCCTCAGATCTATCAGCAGAGCTGCTCATTCAGTCATGGTGATCCAGGACACTTAATGTTACAGGAATTAAGCAAACCAAACTATCAGAGACTGAAACGGCCTGGGAGCCACCTCTGCCTGCAGACAGGGACAGTAACCTCCAGAGGAAGAACACAGCAAGAAGTTTGATGGGCTGCGTAGAGGGGGTACTTGTGGCACGTACTCCTTTGGTCACAGCTGTTTACAGTCTGCATGCTGGTTTCTGCCCTTAAGGAGCCTGTATGTTTGATGTTTAAAACATAAATAAATAAAAAACCCAGAGACAGACAAGTAGGTGGCTTGGTAATAAAATTTCTTCTTACAGGGAACATATACTAGGTCTCTTTATTTTAGTGGAGTGAGACAGCAAGAAGAGATGGCCAGAGCTGGAGCCAGGCAAATTTCACATGAGACATAAGGCACAATTGTTCAGCTGCAAGAGTGATTAAACAGTGGAACAGGCTGTCACAGGAAAGCAGTAGATTTTCCATTTCTTCAAGTGTTCATCTGAGGACTGGATGTCTTTGTGGAAAATACTTTTAATAAACATGAAATTTGAGGCTCAGCATTAACTAATTCAGTAAAATTCTGTTGTGCTTATTAAACAGGAGATCAAGCTGGATGATATAATATGCCTTCTATTCTTGAAAATCCATTAAGTGTAAATGGAAAAAAATATGGAGCTCCACTCTGGAACTGGTTAGGGTATACATTCATGCACTTTCCTTGTCAGTGGCAATGTTTTGGCTGGAACACCTTTGGCCTTTGACACCGTCCCCCACAGCAAACTCCTGGCCAAGCTGGCAGCCCATGGCTTGGACAGGAGCACACTGCGTTGGGTTAGGAACTGGCTGGAGGGCCGAGCCCAGAGAGTAATGGTGAATGGTGCCACATCCAGCTGGCGGCCTGTCACTAGTGGTGTGCCCCAGGGATCAGTACTGGGCCCCATGCTCTTCAACATCTTTATTGATGATCTGGATGAGGGCATTGAATCCATCATCAGTAAATTTGCAGATGACACCAAACTGGGGGCAGCAGTTGATTTGCTGGAGGGCAGAGAGGCTTTGCAGAGGGACCTCGACAGGCTGGACAGATGGGCAGAGTCCAATGGCATGAGATTTAAGTGCCGGATTCTGCACATTGGCCACAACAACCCCAGGCAGTGCTACAGGCTGGGGTCAGAGTGGCTGGAGAGTGGCCAGGCAGAGAGGGACCTGGGGGTACTGGTTGATTGTAGGCTGAACATGAGCCTGCAGTGTGCCCAGGCAGCCAAGAAGGCCAATGGCATCCTGGCTTGCATCAGGAACAGTGTGGCCAGCAGGAGCAGGGAGGTCATTGTGCCCCTGTACACTGCACTGGTTAGGCCGCACCTTGAGTACTGTGTCCAGTTCTGGGCCCCTCAGTTTAGGAAGGATGTTGACTTGCTGGAACATGTCCAGAGAAGGGCAACAAAGCTGGTGAGGGTTTGGAACACAAGCCCTATGAGGAAAGGCTGAGGGAGCTGGGGTTGCTTAGCCTGGAGAAGAGGAGACTGAGGGGTGACCTTATTGCTCTCTACAACTACCTGAAGGGAGGTTGTAGCCAGGCAGAGGTTGGCCTCTTCTCCCAGGCAGCCAGCACCAGAACAAGAGGACACAGTCTCAGGCTGCGCCAGGGCAGGTTTAGGCTGGATGTTAGGAAGAAGTTCTACACGGAGAGAGTGATTTGCCATTGGAATCGGCTGCCCATGGAGGTGGTGGAGTCACCTTCACTGGAGGTGTTCAGGAGAAGACTTGATGGGGTGCTTGGCTGTATGGTCTAGTTGTTGGGTGGGTTGGATTGTTTGATGGGTTGGACGCGATGATCTTGAAGGTCTCTTCCAACCTGGTGTATTGTATTGTATTGTATTGTATTGTATTGTATTGTATTGTATTGTATTGCAGCTCCTGATGACCTGGTGTCCAGCACAGCATTCTATTCCTCCTGAACCCTCACGGAATCACAGAGTGGTAGGAGCTGGAAGGGACCCCTGAAAATCATCTAAAGCAGGTTCATCTAGAGTAGGTTGCACAGGAAAGTGCCCAAGCAGGTTTTGAAAGTCTCTAGAGAAGGAGACTCCACAGACTGTTCCAGTTCTCTGTCATCCTCAAAGTAAAGAAGTTTCTCCTTAAGTTCAAGTGAAACCTCCAGTATTCTAGTTTATACCCATTGCCCCTAGTCTTAGCACTAGCCACCACTGAAAAGACCCTAGTCCCATCCTCATGAGTTCTACCCTTTGTATATTTATAAGCACTGATAAGATCCACTCTCAGACTTCTCTCATAAGGACACTCAGCCTCATAAGAGAGATGATCCAGACCCCTCATCACCTTTGTGGCCCTCCATTGGACTCTCCCCAGCAGTTTCCTGTCCCTCTTGACCTGGGGAGCCCACAACTGGAAAATACTCCAGGTGTGGCCTCATCAGGGCAGAGTAGCGTGGGAGGAGAACCTCCCTCATCCTGCTAGCCACAGCCTTCTTAATGCACCCCAGAATACCACTGTCCTTCCTGGCCACAAGAGCACAGGGCTGTCTCATGGTAAACTTGTTCCATACCAGCACCCCCAGATCTTCTCTGCAGAGATGCTTTCCAGCAGGTCAACCCCTCACCTGTACTGGTGAAGGGGTTATTCCTCCCTAGGTGCAGGACTCTACACTTGCCCTTGTTGAACTTCATGAAGTTCACCTCTGCCCAACTTTCCAGCCTGTTCAGGTCTCACTGAATGGCAGCACAGCCTTCTGGTGTGTCATCCACTCCTCCTAGTTTTGTATCATCAGCAAACCTATAGAATCATTAAGGTTGGAAAAGATCTTCAAGATCATCAAGTCCAACCTTCTATCCAGCACCTCCATGACCACTAGACCCTGTCCCAAAGTGCCACATCTACTTGTTTTTTTTACACCTCCAGGGATAGTGACTCCACCACTTCTCTGGGCAGCTTGTTCAAATGCTGCTCCACTCTTTCAGTAAAGAAATTCTTTCTAATATCCAATCTAAACTTTCCCTGGCTCAGCTTGAGCCCATTTCCACTTGTCCTGTAGTTAGTTTATTGGGAGAAGTGCACTCTTGCTGAGGGTACACTCTGTTCCTTCATCCAGGACATTAATGAATATGGTGAACAAGACTGGACTTAGTGTTGACCCCAGGGGTATGCCACTAGCCCTCTTCTGAGGTCAGTCCATCTCTGCCTGAAACCCCTTAGCTATGATTACCTGTAGTTCACCATTCATTGTGTCTAATTCAGATTGTGTCATATAAAAGCAGAAGTACAAATTATGGGATAAAGAATTATGTACCAAGTGAAAAGTAAGTTGAACAAAGCAAATGCAGTCAGACACAACAGATGCTACATGTGAATGAAGGCTAAGTAACAGGCTTTTCATGAAGTCTGGAATCTGCAATTTTCTTAGCAAGGCATACCGAAAGTTCCCACAGTCCTAAATAATCTCCTGAAAATAATAAAGTGGCTCTTAAAAAAGCACTTTCCATCAATAGGGTCCAAAATCCATTAATGAGGAAATCAGCATTATTTCCTTTAGTTTTATACATGAAAGTGAAAAAAGTGAGGTGTCTGTAGCTAGTTAGAAACTAGTTAAACTGATAGTGCTGTCCATAGCTCAGAGAAGTATCCAACAAGCTTACAAGTATACAAATATCTGTATTGGATTAAAAAAAACATAATTTTCTTAGAAGGGAATTCTGTGGCTGCCTTTTGATAATAATCCTGAAGGAACTGAGATAAGAGATTCTTTTACCCAGAGTTGGATCTGGACCTCATGATTTGGATATTAAAAGAAACTTCTTCACTGATGGAGTTCTCAAACACTGAAACAAGGGTGCCCAAGGAGGTGGTGGAATCACCATTCCTGGAGGTGTCTAAAAGACATATAGGTGTGGTGCTAAGGAACACAGTTTAGCACTAGGGTTGATAGAATTAGATAGTCATTGAACATGATGAGCTTAAAGGTCTTTTCCAACTGAAACAATTCTATGGTTCTCTGTTTTTCACCAAATACACTCAAACAACAGACAATACATAGTTAAAAGCTCTAAATACTTCTGTACCCCCTGGAAAGTCATTTCCCTTTAATGTCTCCTTTAGATGTAGTTAAGGTGTTTAGAGTGGATCCATAGCCAGCAGTGTGGGTACTGTGCAGTCCAATGACAAATGAACGGTATCAGGTGGGAGATGTGAAGCGACTGCTGCTCACACTGAAGCTGGGCATGCAGCTGTGCAGCACGAGCTGGATGCCTGCCTGCCACCTGGGTACTTCTACGAAGCCATGGTTAGGAATGGTTTGCATCTATGCCCTTGGACTTTTTGCACACTTGGCTACACATTTTAAAGCAGGCCTTCAGTTTGAGGCTGAACTAAAAAAATAGGAAGGCTACTGTTGAAGCACGTCCAGAAGAGAGCCACACAAAAGATCAGAGGGATAGTACACCTCAGTGCTTGGGAGTTGGGGTTGTTCACGCTGGAGAAGGCTACTGGTAGACATTGTTGCAGCCTTTCAGTACTTAAAGGAGGTGTGTAAGAAAGATGAAGACCATCTTATTAGCAGGGCCTATTGTGACAAGATGGGGGTAATGGTTTTCAAATGAAAGAAGTGAGATTTAGGTTAGATATAAGGAATAATGTTTTTACAATGAGGGTGGTGAAAAACTGACACAGATTTCCCATGAAGGTCAGTGCTCTGAGCCACCTGCTCTAGCTGAAGATGTCTCTGCTCACTGCAGGGGGATTGGAATAGATAACCTTTAAAGGTCCCTTCCAACCCAGACAATTCTATGAACTACAACACTATTTTCATCCATGAAAGACCCACACAAACAGCCAAGCATTGGCCATGGTACCTAGAATGATCTGAAGGCTCCAGTTTTCACTGTCATTTTTTTCCCCCTACCAGTCAACTTTATAAACCACTTCCCAGCAACCAGGCAGCATGCACACTGGAAACACTGACTCTTAAGTTTCTCATGGATTATCAGAAATATGTAGCTATCTTGAGCTTAAATCTTGCCTTGGCACTAAAGGAAACAGGACAATGAGACTTCCTCCTGATTCTACTGCTGTGTAATCTGTTAGACCATTTTGTTCTCTATTAATCCCTCTTAATTCTGTGCTTCCTTCTTGTCTGCCCTGCACCCAGAACATGGCTGTACAGAAGGGAACTCAGAAAGCCTTTGACCTCATTTGCCTTAGACAGGATCAGTTATGCCTAAAATATTGCTGACTGACATTTCTCCAACTTTAAATTCTCCATATATCATTCTCCACATCAATCTTTCCTATTTATTATCTGTCACTATCGCTTCCTATACATAAACTCAATCTTGTTTACTGCAATTAAAGCCCATTGCTTCTTGTGCTATAGAAAATAAATGATTTCTTCTTTTCAATGGCCTTTCATTTCTTTCATGTCTATGATCTTCTCAGTTTCCTGTTGTTTAGAGTAAGAAATTCCAGTTTGTTACATTGTTTCCATTGCAGGTGTCAACCCTCTCATCATTCCTGCTGCTTCTTCTCTGGACACTCTCCATCTGAGTCATACTGTTCTTGAAGTGTCGTGCCTGAACCTGGAAAAAAGATGACACCTTAGCAGCAGTAGCTGACCTTACTCTTGGATGGGAGCACACTGCGATGGGTCAGGAACTGGCTGGAGGGCCGAGCCCAGAGAGTGGTGGTGAATGGTGCCACATCCAGCTAGCGGCCAGTCACTAGTGGTGTGCCCCAAGGATCAGTGCTGGGCCCCATGCTCTTTAACATCTTTATTGATGATCTGGATGAGGGCATTGAGTCAGTCATCAGTGAATTTGCGGACGACACCAAGATGGGGGCAGGAGTTGATCTGCTGGAGGGCAGAGAGGCTTTGCAGAGGGACCTCGACAGGCTGGACAGATGGGCAGAGTCCAACGGCATGAGACTGAACACATCCAAGTGCCGGGTTCTGCACATTGGCCACAGCAACCCCATGCAGTGCTACAGGCTGGGGTCAGAGTGGCTGGAGAGCGGCCAGGCAGAGAGGGACTTGGGGGTGCTGGCTGATGGTAGGCTGAACATGAGCCTGCAGTGTGCCCAGGCAGCCAGGAGGGCCAATGGTATCCTGGCCTGGATCAGGAAGAGTGTGTCCAGCAGGAGCAGGGAGGTCATTCTGCCCCTGTACACCTCACTGGTCAGGCCACACCTCAAATACTGTGTCCAGTTCTGGGCCCCTCAGTTTAGGAAGGATGTTGACTTGCTGGAACGTGTCCAGAGAAGTGCAACAAGGTTGGTGAGGGGCGTGGAACACGCCAGGGGAGGTTTAGGCTGGAGGTTAGGAGGAAGTTTTACACAGAGAGAGTGATTGCCCATTGAAATGGACTGTCTGGGGAGGTGGTGGAGTCACCGTCACTGGAGGTGTTTAGGAGGAGACTGGATAGGGTGCTTGGTTGCATGGTTTAGTTGATTAGGTGGTGCTGGATGATAGGTTGGACGCGATGATCTTGAAGGTCTCTTCCAACCTGGTCTATTCTATTCTATTCTATTCTATTCTATTCTATTCTATTCTATTCTATTCTATTCTATTCTATTCTATTCTACATTTACTTGTTATTACAATCCCCTCAACCTGAAACCTGGTCCATCCTTCTGTGTTCTCTGTCCCATTCTTGTGCAGTTGAACATTCCTGCCTAAGTACGGTATCTTGAATTTATCCCCATTAAAAAGATAGCTTCAGACCCCATTAGAAATATGTAAGGAGTTTTTTTTGGATTCTAATACTATACCTCACAGTATTTTCAGTCCCTTCCCACCTCGTTATCATTTCCATGAGAAATATGCCCATTTTCCATCCCAACAGGTAAATTATTACTGAATAGATTGAAAAAGTCTTAATGAGGGAGAGCCCCACTCTATACTAACAAAAGATAGCAACAAAGTACAACACAATTGCAACAGCAGTGTACTAGTGTGGTAGCACCCAACACAGATATAGATCAAGTCTGGCAACATCTCCAAACCTTTTAAGATCTTCAAGTGAAAAATCGGTGCAAAGCCAATTTTGGGCTATGGTTCAAAGTGTTATTTGTAAAAGCAGCATCAGCTTATGTATTCTGTTCCCTACCTTCCATTTGACACTTGCTCTTATGTCTGCACACCCTCTTTTGTTCAAAACAACACAACTGTGTAGCCAAGTGGTAAACTGGGTTGAGAAAACTAAAACAGCACAAAGAGCACATCTGAGGGCTCAATGCATGTCCTGAACTCAGCCCTTGCTGCTGCTCACAGAAATGGCCCCACATACCTCTCTGCTCTTACCTTCTCTCTGACACTGGGTGTAGTACTTAAACCTACTCTATTCTTTTTGGCTTGGTTAGTTTTTAATCTGATTGGATCCTGAGATGACTCACAGCAAATCTAAACAGTCAGTAATGCTGGCTCAAGCAGGTGCTGGACATAGGAAAAGAGACTCCTAAAGAAAGTAGTTCCATGACTGCCTTTCATCGAGCTAAAACAATGTTTTGGCCCAGAAAGGTTTCCTTTATTGTGCCTTCTACCAGCTCAGTGTGTGGCTGCGTGACTGATAAAAAGGGCATAAGTACCAGCAGTGTGTGTGGGGCTGTTGCACTAGTGCCTTGTGTGCCTTAGCCTTCCATATTGATAAGGGCCTTCTATCCACCTGCTTTCTACCCCCAGATGTGTGTCCTCTCCTCCATCTGCCCTGGCAATGTTTCCCAGGACCTCTGGAGCCATATCTTTCCCTTGTTTTTCTTGTGCTGCTATCCTTATGACCTTGCACCTGCAACCCCCTGATAATCCTCTTGGCAGGTTCTCATGGGAAGTGATTGCAACCAGTGTGAGAATCAACCCTTCTTCCCTGCTTTTCCTACCCTTGGATTGTAGCTTTTGGTTTACATTACAGGGGACACAAAGATTAGCAATCATTCAGTGTGATGCACCTGCAACGCAAGTGGTTACAATCAGCAGTCTTTGGATGACTCCAAATAAACACTGTATCATTCCTACGGGAAAAATGCTATGGGGAGGGGGGTGTGCTGAAGAGGAGCCCAGGAGAAAATGCTGTCTGGGCACCCTTTCCTCACTTTTTTCTCAGCTGCCCATTTACAAGAGTTTTCCCTTTCCCTTTGCTTTCTTAATCTCTCTCTCTTTAGTTTATTTTACTACTAGAATCAATGTATGCCCTCAGCTATGAATCCCACGAAGAAATCTTTGTGCACATCAAAGTGTCCCCACACACTATGTGTGACAGGGGAAAGGCACCAAAGGCAAGAATCCTCCCAACAGTCCCCCTGCATTAGCAACAAGAGGCTTAGACTAGTTTTGCACATCTTACAGGTGACACTGCAGTTCCACACAGTTTAATCTAAATTGGATGTTCCACTGTGTGTCATGGGGGAAAGGAACATCTGGGTGAGGAAGGAGGGAAAGTGACAGTGGAAATTTATTGGAACAGGGTGAGACCATACTCTGTGTGGGAAGAAACTCCATTAATACCCAAGACTTTCCTCTTTGTAGAGAGATAAGTTAATAATAAATCCATGGGACGTGACAGCATACACCCACAGGTACTGAGAGAACTGGCAGATGAGGTTGCTAAACCCCTCTCTATTATGTTCCAAAAGTCATGGCAGACTGGGGAAGTCCCCACAGACTGGAAAAGGGGAAACATTACTCCCATTTTCAAAAAGGGCAAGAAGGAGGAACCGGGGAACTACAGGCCAGTCAGTCTCACCTCTGTGCCCGGAAAGATCATGGAGCAGATCCTCCTGGAGGCACTACTGACTCAGAAGAATAGTGAAGAGGTGATTTGGTACAGTCAGCATGGCTTTGCCAAGGGCAAATCCTGCTGGGCAAATCCTGCCTGACAAACCTGGTGGCCTTCTATGAACACATGACCACATTAATAGATGAGGGGCGAGCAACTGATGTCGTTTACCTGGACCTAAGCAAAGCCTTTGACACTGTCCTGCACCACATCCTGGTCTCCAAGCTGGTGACACATGGGTTTGATGGGTGGACCACTAGATGGATAAAGAACTGGCTTGATGGATGCACCCAAAGAGTGGCTGTCAATGAGTCCATGTCCCAGTGGAGGCCAGTGACAAGCGGAGTCCCTCAGGGATCAGTCCTGGGACCTGTCTTGTTCAACATCTTTGTCGGGGACATGGACAGTGGCATTCAGCGCACCTTCAGCAAGTTTGCTGATGACACCAAGCTGTGTGGTGCAGCAGACACGCTGGAGGGAAGGGATACCATCCTTGACAGGCTGGAGAAGTGGGCACAAGCCAACCTCATGAGGTTCAGAAGACCAAGTGCAGGGTCCTGCATCTGGGTCGAGGCAATCCCAGGCACAAATACAGGCTGGGCAGTGACTGGCTGGAGAGCAGCCCTGAGGAGAGAGACTTGGGGGTGCTGGTGGACGAGAAGCTCAACATGAGCTCTCAATGTGCACTTGCAGCCTGGAAAGCCAATCAGATCCTGGGCTGCATCAAGAGAAGTGTGACCAGCAGGTCAAGGGAGCTGATTCTCCCCCTCTACTCAGCTCTGGTGAGACCCCACCTGGAGTACTGTGTCCAATTCTGGAGCCCCTATTACAAGAGGGATGTGGACGTGCTGGAGCGTGTCCAGAGAAGGGCCACGAGGATGATCAGAGGGCTGGAGCACCTCTCCTATGAGGACAGACTGAAGGAGTTGGGGCTGTTCAGTCTGGAGAAGAGAAGGCTCCGAGGTGACCTTATTGTGGCCTTCCAGTATCTGAAGGGGGCCTACAAGAAGGCTGGGGAGGGACTTCTCAGGCTCTCAGGTAGTGATAGGACTAGGGGGAATGAAATGAAGCTGGAGGTGGGGAGATTCAGACTGGACATGAGGAGGAAGTTCTTCACCATGAGAGTGGTGAAGCCCTGGAATGGGTTGTCCAGGGAGGTAGTTGAGGCCCCATCCCTGGAGGTATTTAAGACCAGGCTGGATGAGGCTCTGGCCGGCCTGATATAATGTGGGGTGCCCCTGCCCATGGCAGGGGGTTGGAACTAGATGATCCTTGTGGTCCCTTCCAACCCTGACTGATACTAAGTTTACATGAACTGGTGTGAGCAGAGGAGTGGTTCAGGAATAGAACACTGCCAATCACTACAGAGACAGGAAGATCCTGGGGAGCAGGGCTCTTGGGAGAAGAGAGGGCAACAGTAAAAGTGTGATGTGGCAGGACACAGGAGCAGCTCCAGTAGCTGCTGCTGTTAGGTACTAAGTGTGTGCTGCACCCTTAGCACTGCTGGTAAATCTCTGTCTGCACCCTGTGTGGTGGAGTAGGAAGGTTCCCCCCACACACAAAAGAATTACACAGCTAACTCAGCCGGAGAAGCAGATGAAAGCTGTATTTTACAAGCAGATATGGAATGCAATGAATATGTACAAAAATATACAATATTTACAATATATACAGAAATATACAGCAATGTATGTAATACAGGAAACCTTTCCCCAACCCCCCTGCGGCCAGGGGGGTTTGGCCTTTTCCCCCCCTTCTCCCTCCCTACCTCCCCTTTTTCCCAAAAGGGTTAGAGAGAGAGAGAAAGGAAGGTAATTAAAAGGGGAAAAATTTGTTAAAGCTCAAAGCAAATGCAAAAAGTTAGTTTTCTTATCTGGTTAGAAGGAATCGTAGAGAGAAACGAGCCAGCTCACAGCACAGGGGGAAGAAGAAGACGACTGCAGACTGACTCCCCGACTGAAAGACTAAACAAAAATTTACAGCTGGGTCCCACCAATGAAATTGAATTAGCATATCTCTCTTGTTTTCATTCTAATATCAAAATATTCGCCCAGAGTGTTCAGAAAGTGTCTCTTTCTTAAAGGCACAGCCTAAACCGGTCACAACCCTGTTACGAGATTTCACAGTTACTTTGGAGCTTTTCCAGTACAACTACTGAAAAATTAAACTGAAGTATGAGGTGAGAGAATAACCCATTTATTTAAATATAGATTAACCTTAGATGTCAGGCCATTTTTCTCAGCAAACAATTCCCGCACCACGCAGCTAAAGAAAGCCTGAATTAGAAAGAGTAAGTGTGTCTCTAAGGCATTTCTAAATCACCAGATTTTGTTGCAGCTAATCATCACACTGATATTTTAGCTCTGTGAGTAGCTTCTGAAGATGATGCCAGCACAGTCATCCTGACTCTGTGTGTTTCAGTGGAAAATATTTTGGGCTAAATGTTATGCATGGCTATTTCAATAGAACAACATTTAAGAGAAAAGTGCATTGTCATGGTAAAGCACATAGAAATCTAGGTAGGGGCATGGGAAAAAAGGCCAAAGTTACATATAAAGACAAAAAGGTAAAATCCCCATTTTGCAAAACTGTATTCTGCTATCCATAGATCCTTTGCATTAGCTGCTTCTTTGGTGAGTGAAATTTAAATAGAATAGATAACACAGCACGTGGTTTGAGCCTGTAATTTCCCCACAGACTGGCTGGTTAAAAGGGCTGTTCCCATGTGCCCAAGAGGCACCAAGATGTAACAGAAGCACGGGGCTTCTGTTGTAGTGATTTTTGGGAAGAGGTGGAGAAAATTCTAGGGAGGTAGCTGCACATCCCTCTGTTTGCTGTACAGACATGGCCAGTGAAACACATTTTATCTGAACAGCAGTTTCTAATATTGGCCTTTCAGATTATTTGATGTTATGACAGATTTAGTACTTTACTATTCCCATTTCTAGGAACAATTTCGGGGATGGCCAAAATGGTGGACATCAGCCTTTAGCATTTAGACCATTTTTAGTTGCTGCTGATACAGGATTGCCCACAGCAGCTGCAGATTTCCTGTTGAATTGATTAAGATCATCAAGTCCAACCATTACCTGACTCTACCAAGTCTGGTGCTAAACCATCTCTTTGTCTTTTAAATACCTCCAGAGACTGTGATTCAACCACCTCCCTGGGGAGCCTATTCCAGTGTTTGAGAACCCTTTCAGTGAAGAAGTTTCTTCTAATATCCAGTCTAAACCTTTCCTGGTGCAACTTGAGGCCATTTCTTCTTCTCCTATCACTTTTAGGAGAGACCAGAAGAGACCAACACCCACCTCACTACAACCTCCATTCAGGTAGCTGTGGAGAGCAATAAAGACTCCCCTCAAGCCTCCTTTTCTCCAGACTAAACAACCTCAGACCTTTCATCAGCATCAGGTGATGAAGACCTCAGTGTCTTTCTGGTAGATCGAGGCTGCATTGTTAGTGGACCATACACAGTGTGAGGCTACAGATCCCCCTCCTCGCCATTTCTTCTGTAAACTGGGGTCTGAAGTCCCTTGGTAAATATGCTTCATACACTGTAAAATGTGTCTTGCTGGCCCAGTGAGAACTCCTTCGCACACAGAACAAGCTCTTCTGGAAGAAAGGTCACTTTGGACTAAAGGCTCTGTTCACATGAGCTGTGGGTCCATGAGGATTTATTTGGTGACGATACTAATTCTGGCTTGTTTCCTTCCCACCTCCCTATCTTCCCACCAATTCTTTGTGTGCCACTCCCTGCACTGCACCAGCAGAACTGTTTGTGTATCTATGTTGTGAACAAACAAGGGAACCGATCTAATAGAACTGGGCAAAATGGAGAAATGTTTTTTTGTTTTCTTCTGCAGAATCATTTGACCTGAGTGATCATTACACAGCTTTATAAATCACTCCAGAGAATAGGAGAACAGGTGGAAGCAGAAGAAATTAGATGGATGAAGTGGGATGGAACTGCCTGAGCAGTGCTGTTTCTGACTGTGAAACCACAGACTGAGTTTAGATTTTACTGATGCTAACTGCATGTTTTTTATCCCTCTCCCATCATGGTAGCAGAGCTGTCCTACACTTTGGGTCAAACTTGTTCATCTGTGAAGACAAATGACAAACTAAAGTGGCACACAGGGAGATTTCAGGAGATTGCTGAGCTGGAGCTCACCACTACCATCAGGATGAGATCAGCCATCTTTCACTCCTGGCTGCAGCTTCCAGTCTTCCTTTGCACAAGTTGTAGAGGTCATTACAGAGTTTGCAGAAGTCTGGTCTTGTTCATTGGCCTGAGAGAAAAGATCAAATTTGTGCTTGATCAGTTTTCTTCTGGGTCAGTGAATTGAACTGGCTTATTGATAGCCCCCTGACAAGCAGAGTCCATGGAAGAGAAGTGGTGGAAAACCAGATCCAGAAACACGAAGAAAGTTTGGAATGAGTTGTGGAGGAGATGTCCTTTCCTTCAGTAGCACTGAGTTGTAAGATTGACTCAGCTGTGTGATCTTCTCATTCAGGTACACCTTCCAGTTCTATGGAGGCTGCTAGCTGTAGAAGACGGATAAAACATATGACTTTTATCTGTATCATCCTGGACTTCTGCAGCAAGATTTACGTGTGTGAGCTGTTCCTTGCTTTCAGAACATGAGTCAGCTAACAGTTTGACCTGTTAATTTTCCAAAAGTGAGAAGGGAAAAAAGGCTGCAGCCTTTTCTGGCTGTCATGTTCCCATTATGCAAAAGGGATGCTGTGGGTTTTGATGTTAATGCTTCTATATTTGCTGTTTTCATAAGGCAAAAACTATGATGTTGGCTGTCAGACTTGCAAACTCAACTGCTGTTCTGAAAATCCAGCAGTGTTCTCAGATTCTCAACAGAAATATCAGTAGCACAGCCTCTGTAATTGGAGATCAACTGAGAGGGCTCCTGAAAATACATGAAGCAGAACAGAATCCACCTCAGTTGCCATGGATATGTTTTCCCATCAAGCTAACAGAATTTAAAAATTATTTTTCCCAGTTAATCCAGCAATTCTGACCTATACATACACAGAAAACAGCTAGTATCAGTAACAGGGAAGCATTTTTATGCAGCAGATGCTGGTATCAGGTAGTTTAGGTGCAGGGCTATCTCTGTACACAGGTAAAATAACGTGTATAGTATCAGGGGCAGCACAGAGGCCAGAGCCCCACTGTAAATGCCAGAGGTCTGAAGAACCAAACTTAGCTGCTCCACTGAGTAATGGGAGAGGTTTGAGGACAACAGATCCTGTCTGGGGAGAATACTAAACCCTTTTTCATGCTCACTATAGATGTAGAAACAAAAAGCCTAGTTTTCCAGGGCTCTGCTCCTTGATCTGTCTGCCCACTGGCTCTTTATTTCAAGTATCCTTCTACCCCAGTGTAGCACAACTCCTTCATCTTTTCACCCATTTCCTGCATTTTATATTAAGTATCCTCTACTGCCTGCTCTTTGGGGTTGTTCAGCCTGGAGAAGGCTCTGGGGAGATCTTATTGTGGCCTTTCAGACTTTTTAGCAGGGCCTGCGGTAAGAGGACAAGAGGTGATAGTTTTAAACTAAAAGAGGGGAGACCAGATACAAGGAAGAAATTTTGTATAATGAAAATAGTGCAACACTGCACAGGTCTGCACAGACACCGGCGCAGGTCTCCTAAGACATGGTAAAACCCCCGTTTGTGGAAACAATCAAGGTCAGGTTGGATAGGGCTCTGAACAACCTCATCGAGCTGAAGGTGTCCCTGTGCGCTGCAGGGAAGTTAGACTAGACAGCCTTTAAATGCCCCTTACAACTCAAAACATTCTGTGATTCTAAAAGAAGTAATGGGCTACTTGAACCAGCTGATTGTCCAAATCACCACCTGAAGAATGCAGTTGAGTAGAGGTCTTTCTGTTTCATATAGACTATCTGAAACTTATCAAGGAACAAAGATGTCAGAGGGGATGCCTTGGTGGACCAAACAAGAAAAAAGAACTGGTCAAAGATGTGAAGGTGCAGTGTTTGCTGCAGAAACACAAGACTAGAGCTGAAAATCTCAAGAGAAATGAGAAAGGCAAGTAGCAGATTCACAGTCTTGGACTTTAGGAAATCAGATTCTGGCTTACTCAGTAGAGGGCCCGTAGAGGGCATGGAGACCCATGGCAATTGGTTGATCTTTAAGGAGAACCTCCTCTAAGGAAAAGAGCAGTCTGTTCTGATGTGCAGAAAAAGGAAGCAAGTGTGGCAGTAGGCCAGCATAGATGTACAAGGGGACTCCTTGCTGAGCTCCAACATGCAAGTGTACATCATGTGGAAGCACAGATGGGAGGCTGCCCAGGAGGAATACCTGGCTTGAGTATGCCGGGCTGGTGTTAGGAAAGGCAAGGCTCAGCTGCAGTTGAAACCAGACAAGGAGATGAAGGTTAACAGGAAAGGCTTCTGTAGGTATACTGGCAGCAAAAGGAAGGCTGAGGAAAATATGAGCAGGTGACATGGTGACAAAAGACATGGAAAAGGCTGAGGTACTCAATACTTTTTCTTGCCATGGTTTTCACTGATGTGGTCTGCCTTTAGGCTTCCCAAGGTAGTAGCAGCCTGTGGGGGTGAAGCAGTACCCAGCATAGCAGTCAGGGATCACTGAAGCCAACTGGGCATACACAAATCCATGAGACCATATATCATGCAACAAAAGCTGCTGGAGGAGCTGCCAATGTCATTGTGAGGGACACTATCATCTTTCAAATATTATGGTGATCTGGGGAGGTTCTTGATAACTGGAGATGGGTAAAGATCACAGCTGTCTTCAAGGACGGCAAGAAAAAAGATCCAGGGAATGACAGACCAAACTACCTAGCCTTCATTGCTGGGAAGGTGATGGAACAAACACTCCTGGAAGCCAAGGACATGAAGAACAAGAAGGAAATTTCAAGTGGCCAGCATGTATTTACCAGGTCAAACGGATCACTTCATACCATGACACGACTGGCTGTATGGACAGAAAGGGGAGCTGTGGATGCTGGAAAGCTTTTGAAATGTTTTCCTATAGTACCTTTGCAGTGAAAATGGTGAAATATGTCTAGATAAGTGTAGTACCAGGCAGGTGGCAAGTTGGTTTGGCCATTGGCTTAAAGAATGTGAGAAATGGGTTTGAATATTTGGCTTTCGCAAGGGGAATTACTGGGGACCTGGGCCTCGATTGTTGGGCCGATTGGTTGGTTATGGTCTGTATTGTGAGAGAAAGGTGAGGCACCAACATGTCTAAAGACTGGCCAGGTCAAAAGTGCAGGTTTTGTCTCAGTCCTGATGAAGGGGGTGGGAGCGTGCTGGGGAATATATGAATATGTACGTTTTAATCTATGAATATGTATGTTTGCCATCTATATAAGTTCAACTCGTGTTGTTACGGTGCGCCTCTAGCAAATTCGCTATGCGCCCAGCGCTGTGTTGCCTTTATTTTATAATAAACTGGTTATATAAATTTCAGCAGTGAGCTCGTTTCTCACAAGAACAACCAGTGGTACAAAGTCCAACTGGTTGCAGCCCAACTAGGGATGTCCCTCAGGGATGGATACTAAGGCCAGTACAAATCATGACCTGTATTTTTTTTTTCATACCACCCTGGCTTGTAAGAAATGCTTCTGCCACAGCAGACTTGAGAAACTGAGGTACAAAAAAGCACAGAACCTTTCCTAGATCAAAAATTGAAGCAAACTCTCTTAACTTTCAAACTTACGTTTAACCACACAAATAATTCTGTAAATGAAGCCTGATGAAGTGTGCCATGACTTTCAGACAAGTCATCATGCCTGGTGTACTTTAACGTCTCCTGAGAAAGCAAAAAAGGGCAAGTGGTTTAGACTTAGAGCAGCCAGGATTGTCACCTGCTAAAGGCATCCAGAAAACAGGAGATGGCATAGACCAGCCTGGGATCGGTAAATTGGTGATGGAGACTGAACTGGCTCATTTTGGGTGTGCGTGGGGAACTTCCCTGCATGCAGGCCAAGAAGCGCAGGCTAGCTGAGTCTTTCATTTTCCTTGTGTTTTGGATAAGCCAGAGAAACATGGTAGAGTTGAATGTGTTGCAGGCTGTCTGGAGACCATCAGTTGACAGCTGCAAAATGAAGAGGAGCTATCTTCTCTCCAGTAGTTCAAGGACGCCCATGGGGAGAAATAGAAAACCCTCACCACTAAAAACTTTGTGCTTGCCCTTCTTTCAACAGATCTGCAGCACGGCTGTTATTTAGTCTTGTCAGTATAAAAACATGCTGTCAAATTTTAAAAACAAGCCTGTCGTCTATTTTCCCACACACTTTTATCACAACCTTGATCTTACAGCACAGACCCAAGGAGAGCTTTTATTAATTGTACACTATAACCTTTTGCTATATATTATGTAATGCTTCCTTGCAACCTACAGTTCTGCAGATGAGGAGAAACTGTTTATTGCTAAAAACACTACGCTACACTCACCATTTTTAGCATATCTCTTCCTCTTTATCTTTGAAATGCTATGTGAGATTAGATTTTACATACAGAGCATGACTCACCTCTGTCACCACCACGAAAGTAATCGCTTTTTGAGGATGGAATGTCTCCCTCAGGGCAGAAAGGCTTGGGTTTGCCCCCACCCCCAGCAAACAAACAAACCCCACCAAAAAAACAAACCAACAACAAATAAGATGCTGTGCCTACAGACAGATTACGTTTTCCCCTTTGGTAGAAGTTTTTTTACTGTTCATAATTATTATAACTCTGGGACCTGTCGTTTCTGAAACAAAAATCTGGCAACTGCAGTTACTTCATTTAGAGCTGTATTAGGAACTTGCCAGGGAGTACAAGAGCAGGCACCAAACAAAACCTCGTCCCGCAACACCGTTTTCAGATTAAAGGGTTTTTGTACAGCGAAAGAACAGAAAAGCCACCTCCCTTTAGCGCAAGAAAAGACGCTCCGGAGCCGCATGAAGTCGGACAGAGACACCGTTAACCCTCGGCCACAGGGAGTGCTTATTTCTACCTCAGGCACGTCCTCGCCCGGCCCTGCCTGGCACGGCCAGGCACGAAGCAGCAATATAAGTACCACTAGCTGTTAACAGACGGGCCAGTTTAACGCCTGCCCCCACCGAGGCGCGAAGACACCCCTCGATCCCTTCAGGCACCAACCCCTTAAGGCACCGCCGGATGCGGGAAGAACGCTTTTTCAGCAGTGTGGCAGCTGGCCGCGGCCTGACCGTGGAATAGGAGCGCTGCTGCTTTACGGCAGACGTTTCGACCTCCCCGGCCGCGCTTTGCGGCTGCGTGGCGGGGTGGGGGCGGGGAAGATGTCTGAGCGGGGAGAAGCCCCGGCGGCGGCAGCAGCATCGGCGGGAGTGGGGGGCGAGATGCCGGCGAAGAAGCAGAAGCTGAGCAGCGACGAGAACAGTAACCCCGGGGACCTGTCTGGAGACGAGAACGTAAGGCTGGGCCTTGCGATAGGAGCTAGGGGGTGGGGGGTGGGCAGAGGTGCGCGGCGGTGAGGCGGGAGCGCGCGCCCGGCAGCCGCGGGGCCTCGCACCGGGGGCGCCCGGGAGCGCTGAGGCCGGGGTTGGGGGTGGCCGTCGCTCGTCCGCCCGCTCGCTAGCTCCCTCCCTGTGGGGACCTCCCGAGCTGGTCCCTCCGATTTCCCGCGACGGGAGGTCCACGTCCGACTCTGCCGGGTAGTGGGCGCATCCCGGGCGGGAGAGGGAATGAGGGTGATGAGGGAGAGAAGGGTGTCGGCACGCCCGCCGCGGCTCGATGGCTGCCCCTCGAGGCAAACGGGCCGTTGGAAGGAGGCCCCGGTGGGACAGACCGGCGTGGATGCGAGGGAGAGATACTCGCTGTGCCTCCATGTGGGTGGTGAGGAAAATTTGAGGCCCAAACTTTAAGCGGGCTCTGTCTTGAAGTCTGCTTCATGATGTTGATTTTTTTTTTTTCCTTCTTCCTCCTCCTTTTTTTTTTCCTTGTGCACACCAGCACAATCTTCTATTTTTCTTGTAGTTTTGTGTCGTGTCTTCACCGTCACGTTGTAGAGTAACGTGGCATAAATCTCTTGTGTGCAGCCCTTTGGTGAATGAGGAATAGGGGATAGTGCTCACAGGCTTCTGTCAACAGAAGGTGGCGGGGGCTTAGGGCTGGAATCTCTAAAATGGGCTAACATCTGGTATTCAGATCAAAGGTAACATGACTGAAGCAAAATAACTTTATAATTGAAATAAAAACCTAATCTAAGCTATCTAGCAGAAACTTTATATAGTTCCCGGTCTTTATGCAGCGTGGGTTTTTTCCTGGTTAGAGAAAGTGAGGGATCGGGACAGCATCCCCCACAACCTGTGGAAGTGCTGTTTGTGAGTTGACAGGCAGGTTTGAGGTGTTCAGTACCACTGCTACTGATTAATTATTTTTTTTTTTTTTTTTTTACTGCTCAGCAGCATTTGTGAATCCAAGTGTAATTTGGTGACTGAGTAATTCAGATTTGCTTTAGTGTCTGTTGTAGGCCATTGGTGGCCATGGGATACGTGCTGTCTGGTTACTGAAAATGTAACTTACCTTAGTGGTGAAAGGACTCCCTTTCCAGAAGTTTGTTACTGGATGCCTCTATTCTTGAAAGATTCTGGAATTTCTGGAAAGACTTTTGGAGAAATATTCTGAGTCTTCTGTTTAGAAGTTGCCATAATAGTGTTGATTTGTACAAAGGGTGTATTTTGTTCCGCAAGTATCCTGGATGCAAGTTTGTCAGTTATGTTGTAGTTGCAGATACCTGGTACAGTTGTATCATATTAGGTACCTGCTGTTCTTATATTGACAATATTTGGCTAGTCCAGAGAAAACTTCAGTCTTGTGAAGTATTGTGATACTGACTAGCAAGTACAGTTGGGAGATGAGAATTTGACAAACTCCGATTTTTTTTTTTCTTCACTATAGGAGAAGAAACTGGAAAATGTAAAAAATGTTAAACTCAAGTTATGAGTGTTAGAGGAGAGGTGGCCCTTTTAGGGGTGCAATGAGAAGTTTTGAAATAATTCCAGATTTGGCCAGCTCACTTACAAGCTTGTGTACTGTCTTTCCTCCTATTTCTTCTCTCAGGTGTCCTGATTTTTGGAGTCATTGGGTAGGCAAAGACCAGTATATCTTTACTGGCTTTTGATGATACAGATATGAAACTGGGAGAAAGAATAAATGTTTGGTAGGAATTGGTGTATTACTGTTTATAGATGACCTTATTCACTATTCCTAGTGGAGTTCGTGATGCAGCTTCATGTTTCATGTAGTCTTTTCCAGTGACAGGCTGTTACTTGTCTCAGTCTCCTTAGTTCAGATCTAGAATTCATGTGGTCTTGGGACGAGTTTGTTTCCCCCTGCTACTCTGATGGGAAGTTATTTTTCAGCAAGCTTAATTTACTCATAGGGAATCACAGCATTGGCAATTACAATGCCGTGAAGTTGAAGTGTGCCGTGGTGGGTGATGCAGAGAATACAAATGTTCATGTGAGTAGTGTCCTGCAGGCAGACTGCATTTGGATTCGTAATTGCTGTTAATTGTCCAAAGCTGATTTAAAACTGCTTAGCAACTGGGTGGGTTATTTTGCACATCCTTTTTTCAGTACTTAATGTCTTTACCTTAGCTGTGGCTGCTGCTATTTGGAGGGCCAGTTGGATTAGTTAGCTGATCAGGCAGCAAGGTGGTGTTGTGGTTTTTTTTTTTTTTTTTTAAGCTTGTTTGTGGTTTTGTTTGTTGGTTTATTTTTTTTGTTTTATGTGTGTGGGTTTTTTTGTTTAACTTAGCTTTTAGTTTGAGTATCTGTAGGTCTGTAGGAAAGAGAAGGGAGAGGTGGAACTTTCTTCTAGTGGCCGTGCTGACTTACTGAAGATGCTAGCTGAGGGTGCACAGAAGTCTCTCAGAATGGTTATATTCTTAGTTTGGCTGAGCATAATGTTTTTACACAAATAACCTCTTCCTTCAGCACTTCAGAGGAACTCGTTTCATCTGCATCAAAGATGTTTTCTAGAGAAAGTGACCATTTTAGGTATTTTGTTAAGAGGAGCTGCCAGTATTCTGAAGAAACTTCACTAGATCACAGTTCACATCTCTCACTTGTGGACTAGTCCTCATATGACTCACGTTCTGTTTCTAGGGAGGAATGCTATTATGTTAGTAATAGATTTAAATATGTGAATCTAAATAACTCCAAGTCCGAGGAGACCTTGTGTTCTTCTGGAGCAGAAGGAAAAGTGAAAAGGCCAAGTGCTTTGTAATTAGTTGAGTTTAAAAGCAGTTAATGATAATCTTTATTACATTCTATGTAATTTGAATGTTTTCAGGATGATGCTGTTAGTATTGAAAGTGGTACTAACACTGAGCGCCCGATACACCAACAAACACTCCTAATGCGCCTGGAAGAAAGAGCTGGGGGAAAGGAAAATGGAAGTCAAAGAAGTGCAAATATTCCTTCAAATGTGTAAATAGCCTTAAGGTAGGTATGTGTGAGCTTCAGCTCGGTACCACTTGCTGGCAGTAATGTTCATGTTGACTTCAGGACAGTGTTTATCAAGATAGATACTTTAAAATCTCTGCCTGTTCTTTGCTCATTTAAAGAATATTTGGAATAGCTGAAGAAAAAAGGATACCGAGAAATGGGAAATGGCAGGTAGTGATGCAATTCACCCAGTTTTTGCATGTGCAAAGTTCTGTATGATATGTTATAATTACGTTTCATTGAAGTTGTAGTTGCTTGAGATAAAGACACTAAATAAATAAATACAAATAAAACCAAACCCATGACCACTTGATGCAAAGCTTACAACCTCTAGAGATTTTTATACCTGTGGAAATGTTTTTAAAAGAGCCCAAACAAACAACAGAATAACTCAACAATCTTGGAGTAGTTTTTTCCTCAAACTTACTTTGAGGAAACTTATTTCCTGAAATATTTTCTGTCCTCTGGCAATTGTCATAAATGCTGTGTAGTGCAATTTTATTAATCATGAGTTGCTATTATGTGTTTGCACCTGATTTAGGTCATATTTGTCTTCCCACATCATACCTGATGGTATGAAGGGATGTGTATTCGTGGTCTTTACTCCCTGTTCTTGTCTTTAGGGTATTGTTCTCTTCTGTGCTGGTGACAGACTATGGTGGACTGAATGCATTTTCTCTTTGATTCTTTTACGTGGTCAGGATGTTGTTCTTTCATTCCCTGGTCTTGTGTAAGAGATTTGTGTGGCAAAAGCTGTAAATGTGTCATCTGATTTTGTTTTTGCAAGATTTCTAAATAAAGGAAAGCTTGTGTCTGGAACAACAAATGTTAGCTACCAAGAGGATGTGTGCAGCTCCATGGTGGGTACTTTCTGCAGGATTCCTTTAAGAAGGTCTTTTTTCGTTCCTCCACATGTTAACTGTTGAGCTCTGCTGGTGAAGCTTTGACTTCAGCCTGCCTCACTGAAATGCTGGGGTAGCTGAGCAGGAGGGGATGAGAGTTCTGGAGCATGGGAACGTCCTAAGTGAGTTTTGCCACCAGAGTAATTGTGATTGGAGTTGTGCTGACAAAAGTACCTGAGAAACAAGTTGATCTTAATGTGTTTTCTGAGGTATAAAAATTACCTCCAGTCCTTTGAGGGTGTGGGAGGAAGGGAAGTTCTTTCATTTTCATGTAAGTAGGCAGCTCTTCCTGTGATTTGTGTGAATTGCCCCTGCACATAGTGCTTTTTGTGGCTCCAAGTCATGCTTCAAACACAGGCACAGGCCTTTTGGCACCCAAACATTTACCAAGTTCTGAGTTTTGCTAAGCACATTTGGTTTCCATCTGCAGACCAAATACTCCAAAGAGGTTAGTACTTTTCAATTGTCTTCTGGGAAAAGAGAGTATTTCTTCACCTCAACTTCAACTCAGATCCCCACTGTAGGGTGACCCTAAAGACCATGCTATGAAGTTAAGAAATCCCTGATTTCTGTGGATTTGAATAAGGGCCTGAAAATTGATTCCTCTGCAAGTGAAATCAAGTTGTGAGAAAGCCAAAATACTACATTTCCTAAGTGGGGCATTTTTATTATCTTTTTATCAACTCCATTTCTCTTTGAACTAAAGTAAGTGCTAATGATAAATATGCATGCTAGTACGAAGACTAGGTAGCAGCCAAATTTGGTAACTACTTCCTACTTCATGTTTGAGGAAATGTCTCTTCTGTTCTTTTTCCTGTTCTTCCATACTAATTTTGCAGATACTGTGGAGATAAACTAATGATTGAACGTTAAATGTGGGTTCAAAAAAACACTTGTGACTCTTTGAATATCATGTCCTATAATCCCATAGTTTTTATACTATGTAAGGTTGTAAGGCTGTAAGGTGCATGTACTGAAATCAATGAAGAGTCAACATGGTTTAAAGACAGGAAAATAAAATTATTATTCTTTAGGGATATACAAATTGTGTATTTTTCTACTGCCCTGCTCTTGTTGTTCCCTCTTAGTTTGCTTTTTACTTTTTTCCCTTGGGGAGTCAAAGAAATACAGCCATTACTGTCTGCTTTGGATGTTAAATGGTTATGATTCAGCCTGAAAAACTCAGTGGTTGCTAAATATGCTTTTTAAACACCACTGGACGTTATTTTGGGTGAAATTTAAGCACCAGGAAAACAAATACAATTTGGAAAATGACAGGAAATAAAACAGGCAGGACTTCTTTTTTTTTTGTTTGTTGCTATATCAGGTTATTGTAAGGTGTAGTGAAAAATCTTTCTGTGAGCTGAATGGAAATGTAGTTTATAAATGAGAATATACAGCTAACAGGTGCATATCCTCACATCCATATGAGCTTTGCTTATAGATCCTCCAGCAAAGAACTGTGTGTGTTCTGCTTTGATGTGCTCCCTTTAAAGCTGTTATTACTTGCCCTACCTTTTGCTCGTGCCAAAGAATGTGGCTCAGTGTTTGTTAGCAGTGTTGTCTCTCACCTCCTATTTGCTGTCCCCTGAGCTGGGAATTGATACCTAACCAAATGCAAGAGTCTAGCTTGATGTGTAAAGGAGAGGTGACTAAACCTAGTGCAAGTAATGGCTTGCTTCCATTCCTTGGAAGTGGAAATGTATGCATGGTCATTTGTTTCCTTGCTGGCAGTGTGGGGACAGCATATTAATTGTGCTCATTGAGTTGCAGATGATTATTTTCTCTGTTGTAGTGTTTACTTGACTGCCTTCAAACTTAAAACAGGTCTAGTTTTATTGTCTGATGGAACCTGAGCTAGTTTTAAGTAAGAGCAGAACTAGTCATAGATTATTTATTTGCCTTTGTAACAACTGTAAACCTTATTTTCTCCTCTGACTTCCTTTTCTGATGCACGACGAACCAGAGTACTTGGGGTTTTGTGCCCTTTATTCATACTAGGGTCAAGATAATACTTCACAGTTCTACAACATCTGGGTCATTCTTGTCTATAAACCAGCGTTCAGATTTGTATGACATACTTGGCATCTCAGGATAACCATAATGTGCAGCACTTAAAAGCATTATCTTTTAAAAACCTTCTTCTTCGTTGTTTAGCACTTGGGATAAAAAATAGAGCGGACAGGTACTCTCAAGATAGCTGTGTTCTATCTCTGACCAGTGAGGATAGTGGTAGTTTAAATGAGATGAGCATAACTTCTTCATATTCTTTAGTGACTTCCCGTAATATTCTCTGCCTGACTCCTTCATCCATTAAGTACCAGAAAAACTGCTGTGTGTACAGTCAGGCTCTTGGAAGTTGTAGCATTCGATTTGAGGAATGTAGCGCAGATGATGTTAGTAGTCTAAAGACATTTGTCTCTCAGAGTAATTTTCCCGGGAAATAGGTTGTCTATGAAAAAGCTTACTAAGTACTTTAAGTATGTGCTCAAATAGAGTTCTGTCTCTTTGCTTAGTATGTATTACCTTACACAGTATCACAGTATCGCTAAGGTTGGAAGAGACCTCGAAGATCATCAAGTTCAACCTGTCACCACAGACCCCACGACTAGACCATGGCACCAAGTGCCATGTCCAGTCCCCTCTTGAACACCTCCAGGGATGGCGACTCCGCCACCTCCCTGGGCAGCCCATTCCAATGGCGAATCACTCTCTCGGTGAAGAACTTTCTCCTCACCTCGAGCCTAAACTTCCCCTGGTGCAGCTTGAGACTGTGTCCCCTTGTTCTGGTGCTGGTTGCTAGAGAGAAGAGGCCAATCCCTTCCTGGTTGCAACCACCCTTCAGGTAGTTGTAGAGAGCAATGAGGTCGACCCTGAACCTCCTCTTCTCCAGGCTAAACAATCCCAGCTCCCTCAGCCTCTCCTCATAGGGCTTGTGCTCAAGGCCTCTCACCAGCCTTGTTGCCCTTCTCTGGACACGTTCAAGTGTCTCAATGTCCTCCTTAAACTGAGGGGCCCAGAACTGGACACAGTACTCAAGGTGTGGCCTAACCAGTGAGGTGTACAGGGGCACAATGACCTCCCTGCTCCTGCTGGCCACACTATTCCTAATGCAGGCCAGGATGCCGTTGGTCTTCTTGGCCACCTGGGCACACTGCTGGCTCATGTTCAGGCAGCTGTCGATCAGCACCCCCAGGTCGCTCTCTGTTTGGGAGCTCTCCAGCCACTCCGACCCCAGCCTGTAGCTCTGCATGGGGTTGTTATGGGTCCTGCCTAGATAATCACAAGCTTACCACAACTCATGCTGGAAAAATACCCATCTTGAGGGAAGGGAAAAAATCTTCCTCTTTTCTGGTTTCACTGAATTTATCAGAAACAGTGCACATAACAGAGAACAAAACAGGAAAGCAAGCACAATGTATCTCTGTAATAAAGCAGTAAGAATACATGTGTTTTACCTGTATTATCTTCATGCAGTATGTCAAAAGTCTTTGGTATTCACGAGCCTGAGTTCTTTCACACAGAAGTTCAGATCCACCTAATTATCAGTGGAAAATTCTTTCAAAGGTATTCAGTGTTTGACCTCTAGCCATTCTCCTCAAGGAAGACTTAAATACGCTAAATAAACCAAGCTTAGCAAGTATAATTCACAACTTTATTGGGCGTTAAACATCATGGGTTTATGTATGCAATCTTATGACATACAATTTTCATCATTCTTCATCTCTGATTAAACTCCAGTGCTTTGCAGGTGCTGATTACCTGTTTTTTCCTCCTGCATGGGGGCCACTAATAAACTTACTACTTTTCCTTTTCCTAACATCTTAGGTCCCTCATCACATAAAGCCACTAATCTATTCTTGTTGTGGTGGGTAATACCTTGAGTTAGCCTTTTAACAATTGCTTTGTGTTCAGCTTTGAAAGTTGTTCACTCTCCTTAAGAAATGCAGGGCGACTTTCATCTCTTAAAAGATTTTCTCCTTTCTCTTTCTAGGTCTAGCTATGTCTTTTTCAGTAAATAACGCTATTTAAAGTTCTTTCAGACTTCCTTACTTTTCTGAGTGTTGTTTGACTCTCCACCCATACCCCCTCCTCAAATTTGTTCTTTGGTTCTTGGATAGGCTAGAGTTGCCTGGGCTAATATTTCTCCTGTTGTCTCTGAAGCGCTGCCATTTGAAGGCTGCTTAACAACCATCATGAGACATTTCCTTCCTGCCTGCACCGTCCCAGACAGTCCCCTGTGGGGAGGCACTTTAATGAACATTATTCTTACTGAAAACATCCTGTCAGGAGAGGCCAAAATACTGTTATCAATTATTAACAAGCACCACCATATTCATCAGAATTCATAAACATATCTGCCCCTTTTTTCTCTATTAAGCTGATGTAAGCTGTATAAAAATAATACTTGGCATTTCTCTGCTGTTTGTGAAGGTGATGTGAAAACATTTTGTAGACATGACCTTTGCAGCAGCATTGTGACATGCTGGATAGAGTTCATTGTGTCTGATAGAGTTGCATGATCTAACTGTGTTATAATAGTTAAATGTGGCCCTTCTCCAGCTTTTATTATAATTCTTTTCTGACCTAATAATTCTCCTCTGTGAAGCTGTAAATACTTGCATGTAAGTAATTATAACAAAATAAAATACATATATATGTGTGGCCTTAGCTGCAAGGTTTACCTTGTTTAAAATTACAAACCAAATTAGTAGAGCTGCAAGTGTAAATTGGGAGTTCTTGCAACTTCTGGCCATAACTGAGACGACAGTTCCTCCTCTTCACTTTTAAATAAAAGTCTGTGAGGTGGGGAGGAGGAGAAAGGGGTGCAATATTCCTTTAACCTCTCTTAAGGCAGCCAAGTTAAAACGGGGCATTAAAAAAGTGGGTTTTTAAAATGTTTACTATCTGAAATTATACTGGATGCAAACCTAGTAGTTTGAGGAGGAAAACATCAATTAAACTTTTTGCCACCACTACCGAATTTCACAGAAATAATATGCCTGTGGGTTTTATTTTTGTGTTGTTACTTTTTTTCCCTCTTTATTCTTCACATCTACAGGAGGACCATGGCCAGCCTTTGTTTGGAGTCCAGTTTAACTGGCACAGTAAAGAAGGTGATCCTCTCGTGTTTGCCACTGTAGGCAGCAACAGAGTGAGTAAAGCTGTTTTTAGCCATAAGCCTTGCCTCGCCTTTCCTTGTGGTTCTGATTGCAATTTTTAATTTTTTTTTCCCCCTTCATCCAATCTCTTTACCCATGGTTAGTGCAGACACAGGATACTTCACAGAGAAAACTTTACTTCTGAGCTAGGCAGCATCTGTTATTTGGGAGAGTTGCATCCTCTGGATTGTTTTATAAAGTTGTGTTAGCTGTTTGGGGACTAGCCTATATAGTAAAGAAAAAAATCGTTTAGTAACAGAAACATGGGATAAGGAAGAGAGTTGCATAAATGTATCTTCTTCCTAAAAGTACTCTTCATAGATATTACTATTTCCAAAAGGTTGTGTGCTCTAAAATGGGATGAGAAATGTCTGCAATGATGCCAGGCAGCTCAGTAGCTAAATTAATAGCCTGTGTGGAGTGAATTTATAGCCTTTTTCTGAATAAAGGTCTCTGTCATTTCCATTTTGAAAATAACTCCTGAATAAACCAGAAGCCTTCTGTAACCTTGCAGTTACAAAAAGAGCTAAACGAAGATTAAACAAGGCATCAATTGCTCATTAAAAGACCCAAGTCAAGCTAGAGCTGTTGTGGTGGGTTGACCCTGGCTGGACACCAGGTGCCCACCAAAGCCACTCTATCGTTCTCCATCTCAGCAGGATAGGGGAGAGAAAATCTGATGAAAAACTCATTGCTTGAGATAAGGACAGGGAGAAATCAGTCACTGATCACTGTCATGAGCAAAGCAGACTCAACCTGGGGAAATTAGCTTAATTTATTGCCAATCAAATCAGAGTAGGGTAATAAGAGTGGGTAATAAGAGAGACTCCAAATCTTAGAACACCTTCCCCTCACCCCTCCCTTCTTGGGCACAACTTCACTCTGATTTTCTTCACTTTCCTTCTCTGACTGGTGCGAGGGAACAGGCTTATGGTCAGTTCATCATACCTCTATTGCTGCTTCTTCCTCATCGGGAGGACTCTTCACATGTTTCCCTTACTCAAGTCTGTGGTCCCTCCTGTGGGAGTCTTCCACAAACTTGTCCAACTTGAAGTTCTTCCCACAGGCTGCGGTTCTTCACAAACTGCTCCCATGGGCTGTAGTCCTTCAAGAATGGACTGCTCCAGCGGGGTCCCCCATGGGGTCACAAGTCCTGTCAGGAAACCTGCTGCAGCATGGGCTCTCCATGGCTCCACAGGTCCTGCCAGGAGCCTGGTCCAGTGTGAGCTTGCCATGTAGTTGCAGACGTCTCTTTGTCTTCAGTTGCTGTTGAGCAGTAACTTTTCCCCCTTCTTAAATATGTAATGCCAGAGGCACTACCACCATCATTGATGGGATTGGCCTTGGCCAGCAGCAGGTGCATGCTGGAGCTGTCTGGCGTCGGCTATGTTGGACAAAGGGGTAGCTTCTGGCAGCTTCTCACAGAAGCCTCCCCTGTAGATTCCTGCTACCAAAGCCTTGTCAGGCAGGCCCAGTGCAGTAACTAAATCCAAGTAGAATTTAATCTTGCTAAGACGTTTCAAATAGTAGGTGTAAATATCTAGGAAAGATTGTTGACAAGTCCTGGAGTGGTGCTCTAGTGAAACTGCTGTTAGCATTCTTTTACCAAACCATTTCCATGTGTTAGAAACAAGCAGACAAGGGTTGATATCTGAACCATAAAGGCACACTAGCTCTCCCCATCGGGAAGTGAATGCACAAGTGCAGGTGATTTTCCATCTGAAATATCAGAAGTAACCAGCAGTCTCTCACACTTCCTTTTTCCCCTCCAGGTAACTTTATATGAATGTCATTCCCAAGGTGAAATCCGTCTGTTACAGTCCTACGTGGATGCTGATGTATCCTTTTAAGTTAAAAGCCACTTGTGTGCTTCCTGAAGATCAAAAAGGAAGAGGAAAATTTGTAGGAAAAGGCATATGAAGGCTTTGTTTGTAATACTTTGCTCATAGGAAGCATTTGTTAGGTCCAAGTCTTGATTCTTTCCCATATCACAGTATCACCAAGGTTGGAAGAGACCTCAAAGATCATCAAGTCCAACCTGTCACCACAGACCTCATGACTAGACCATGGCACCAAGTGCCATGTCCAATCCCCTCTTGAACCCCTCCAGGGACGGTGACTCCACCACTTCCCTGGGCAGCACATTCCAATAGCCAACAACTCTCTCAGTGAAGAACTTTCTCCTCACCTCGAGCCTAAACTTCCCCTGGTGCAGCTCGAGACTGTGTCCTCTTGTTCTGGTGCTGGTTGCCTGAGAGAAGAGACCAACTACCTTCTGGCTACAACCACCCTTCAGGTAGTTGTAGACAGCAGTGAGGTCTCCCCTGAGCCTCCTCTCCTCCAGGCTAAACAATCCCAGATCCCTCAGCATCTCCTCGTAGGGTTTGTGCTCAAGGCCTCTCACCAGCCTCATTGCCCTTCTCTGGACATGTTCAAGTGTCTCGATCTCCTTCTTAAACTGAGGGGCCCAGAACTGGACACAGTATATCCCAGAGTCTCTTCTATTGGAAAAGTATAAAAAATGCAAAGTCAGTGAATGTGCTGTATTGAAAACTGATTCTTCATCAGTTTAGTCTTCCCAACACTAATGTTGTGTAATGTTGCACATTCACTGGTTTACTGTCTCAATTTCCCTGTGAAGTGGAACTGGGTTTAAAGTCTAAGAATTGTGTCATGCTCTGAAGGGGTAATAACTTGTCTTGCTCATTTGCAGTGCACAAGTCAGTAACTTGTGAACATGGTCTTGATTCATCCTTATTTTATTCCCAACCTTCAGATGTTTCGGTGAAAGAGGTTGAAAGGTGGTGCTGAGAGAGGTGGTGTTACTTGTATGTTATGGAACAGAAGTGAGGAAACTGGCAGCTATAGAAAAGGTGATGTTGCTTGTATTTACAGATATGTAATCAAATATGTATCTTACTGGGTCCAGCAGAGACTTGTGGACAGTTGCATAAAATAGCAGCAAGTTTTAATTTAAAAAAGTTGCATTGTTGAAGAGGGGAAAAAAAGCTTTTTCTGTGTTCCTTAACGTGAGATATTGTAGGCAGATGAAAACTTTTATACTTGTGCCTGGACATACGATAGCAATACAAGCCATCCTCTCCTGGCTGTGGCAGGGTCCAGGGGTATTATTAGGATTATTAATCCTATTACAATGCAGTGCATAAAGGTGAGTGCTCTAAACATCGAAACTGGCATTTCAGTAAAGCATGAAACTTACATCTTCTAAATTCAGGTACACATGAGGGGAAATGATAACTTGGTCTCTGAATTTTATCCCAGCACTACGTGGGCCATGGAAATGCAATCAATGAACTGAAATTCCATCCAAGAGATCCGAATCTTCTTTTATCTGTAAGCAAAGGTGAGGAAATAAACCTCTTTTGGTTTTGCACAAATCAGGATACTTTGCATTGGATTTTGGTCTTGAAAATGGCCAAAACCTCCATGAATTTTTTTGTCTGGCACTAAACAGGCTTACCTTGAAAGTTTAGAGCAATTCCTCCTCTTTTGTGGCTATATATCTTGTATGCATTAAATCCATGGCCTTCAATAGACATTATTCCACCTGTGTGCAAAGGGGTTGTAAACAGTGCTGCTTTTGGGAAAGAAAAAACAGGATTGGGATTACTCTTTCATTTCGTATAGTTGAGGTACATTCAGTTGTTGAATCATGTTGCCATCTAGGGGGATGTCTCAGCGTCGCAGGCAGCATTGACTGTTCAGGGGAGAACTTCTGTTCTCTTGCTCAGGAGCAGCTCTGATTTTAATTGGACACAGTGGTAAAAAGCACGTTAGTGAAAGGAGAAGTGAATTTTTGGTATGGTGTCTTACGGGATCGTCCAGAATGTCCAAACAGTCAACACCTTCCTTGTCTCGAGTGTTTTGTTAAGTAAGTAAGTAGTAGGTCTTTTGGAAATGCTTGAGTTGGAAACATTCCTACATAAGGAGACTCTTCATTTTAGTGTATTTGGTATTACTGATGAAGCTACCAGAGAATAGGATTTGGGAGTCTGATTCTTGCAGCTGTCAAGTTTGTGCTGTGGGTCTGTAACGTTGAATTTCTTGAGTTTTGCATATTTGTTAGGTTCTCTTTTCATAGCATTTTGACATCAGTAGTAGTGCTACAAGTTCTAATGCGGTCTCTATCAGGTACTGTATTTGAGAAGGCACAAGGCAGGAGAATATTGGAGTCTCAGAATGACTTGTCTGAGAGATGAGTATAAAAAGAGGAAAGTTATTTGGGACCTTGTAGCCTTCCTTTTGGTCCTGCTGTCATTCAGTGCAGCGTACTTGTGGAATCCAAAAGCGAAGTGCAACAGAATTTCCCATTTCCACATGGGAAATACAGTAGAGGTTCTACAATAGAAACTGTTAAAACTTCCTTTAAACACGTGGATTATTCTGACTGACTTTGGAGTATGTACTGTTTATAGAGACAGTTTCTCCCATCACTACAGTCTGTATAATTTAATAATAGTTTAAAGATTTTTATTTTTTTTTAAGGAAAATCAAAGCATCTCAGAAAGCTGATGTAAGAATGGCCAAAAGGAATTTAGTATTTTTGGATGTATAAATTATTTCTGAGATAAGACTGAGTAATACCTGTCCAAGATCAGACTTTTCTATGCTTTTTGGATGATCCAAGATCCATTTTGGTTAGAAGCTGCCCCTTGCGGGGCAGATGGGCACACTTTCTCAACTACAGAATTACTCCACAAACAGTTTAGTTGTAATGGCAATTTTAGTTCATGCAATTCCCATGTTTCTTACAAGTGAAGAGGAATTAAGTGCCTTTTTGATGTTTACATGAACACCTGTTATTAAAAGTAGTTAAACTGAAATATATTATTCGTATGTGCATATAAAAAGCAGCATGTAATTTTATTTGTTCTTTATAGATCATGCATTGAGACTGTGGAACATCCAGACAGACACGCTGGTTGCAATATTTGGAGGAGTAGAAGGGCACAGGGATGAGGTGTTAAGTGCAGTAAGTGGAAGACTGTGGGGCAGTGATTTAGATTTACAAAGGGTAGTAAGCCTACAATATGCAAATTTTTGTGCACTGTTTTGATATTATACCTACTTAAAAAGAAACCAAACAAGCAATAAAACCAGAAGTGCATACTGGTTTGAGGATAGAGGCAGGTGGCTTGATTGATCTAGTCACCTCTCAGTATACAGGACAGGTGTTCACTTTCTGCCTTTTCAGTAGCTAGTTTACTCACAGTGCAGCCTAGAAATAAACACACAGGGCTTAGTGGGCCTAGGATGAGTAAAACGCTTTCGTGACAGTCCCACTTTTTAATTTCATGAGATCTTAAAAGCCAAAGCAGCAAGAACAAATAAATGTTAGAGATGTGGTAGTGAAGTAAAGAAGTTTTTTCAGTTGAGTTGCGCTGCACATTTCAGTGGCTGTGAACACACACTGGCACCCAGCAAATGCCATCTAGAATAATTGACTTTAGTACGCTGCTCTTAAGAACTGTTTCCATTCCTGTCGTGTGACCTGAAAGGTGAGGGGTGCATCTATGTACCTGACACTGCATTGTTCTCTTATGGTTGTAAATAGCTGTCACTGGTGTCATAGCCCTGCAATTCTGCCAAAGTTGCTGCACGGCATGAATTCTAGGGCATTTACTGAGGGGAGAGCACTAGCAGTAGATTCTTTGTCCATCGGTGCCATTGAATATGTCTCTCTTTCTGGAGAGATTGAATATAATTGTTAAAATACTGTGCTGCTTTGCAGTGAGCAGGGTTAAGTTGATAGTATTTTTCTATTGGAAATATGCAGTTTTAATGCATTTTTTGTGCGAAAATACTCTTTTGATTGAAATGATGGAATAAAGTTTGAGTCATTATAGTGCAGTTTAGGCTGAGGATGCTCAAAATTATTTCATATACATAGGATTATGATCTTCTTGGTGAAAAAATCATGTCCTGTGGGATGGATCACTCTTTAAAACTCTGGAGAATTAATTCCAAGAGGATGATAAATGCCATCAAAGAGTCTTATGAGTACAACCCAAATAAAACCAACAGGTATGTAGTTTTCATCTTCTTACCTGTCTTCACAAAACATGAATATCCTCATCAGTGGCCCAAGTTAATTGCTGTCCAGATAATGAGTTCTTGGGGATAGTGAGTGACCTGGGAATTGTGCTGGATGTGCAGCTCTCTGGATGTGTATTACTGATGTTTGCCTTTAGAATTTCATTTAATTCAGATTCAAATTCCTAAGACTTATAAAGATACAGAATCACCATCTTTATAATTCTTTATTAAAGCTTATATTTCATTCTGTTTCCAGACATCAGTGGCTTTGATTCATCTTGCTTCAAAATTGCTAGGAGGGAAGCAAATCCCTGTGATTAAATGTAGCAAATAGTTTTGTTGAGTAGTTAACTACTAATTATTTTATCTGTTACTTGACTTTGGGGAGGGGACAGGACTGTCTGCATAGTAATAACCTTAATTGCCATCATTCTTTGATCTGACCTCAGATACAAGTAAAATGTCAAGTAAACATAACAATTAGATACCTGATAGATAAATCCTCCTTTGTGAAGTTCCTCAACTTTTTAATCTTAACTTCCAGTTAAACCATTGAGAGAATTGAAGAGTAAAACACACTGAACATGTTCAGCAATGAGACTAACTGTGAAAATTCTCTGGCTTTTTTGGTAATGTTACCAAATATTAAATGATGCCTTTTTTTTTTTTTAGTGCTTTTTTTTTTAAATGATAATTTTTTTTTTATAATGTGTATTTCTATTTAGCAGTTCAGATGTTGCAGAGGCAGCAGCAGGAAAATAAAGCTTTGAATAGTTCTTGAAGTATTTGGCAACAGGAGCTGTATTGGAAGGAGTGGTTTTGCTCAGCACTGTCTCTGCGCAGTCTTGTACCTGGGAAACTCGTTATTTCATTAGGAATGAGGATGAAAACAGGCACTGTTCATATTAGTATTTAAATAAACAAAAGCATACAAAATCTGTTTTGTTGTAAAACTGTTAAAAGAGACAGGTTTGTCCTTTTAACATCAAGATACGTTAAAACTGGCCATTAAAATTTAGTCTTGTGCCTCTTTCTCTGAGCCTGACTTGGTGTTTTTTCCGTAGGCCTTTTATTTCCCAGAAAATTCATTTTCCTGACTTTTCTACCAGAGACATACATAGAAACTATGTTGACTGTGTGCGATGGTTGGGAGATCTCATTCTTTCCAAGGTAATGTTGCAGCTTTTTCAGCTACTTTACTCTTATTTGATTGTTTTGAGTATCTTGAGCAATAGAGGTGTTACTAGCATTAGGGTCTTAAAATCATCTAACACAGCACAGTAATTTAATCTATCGAGTGTGTGTGAATGCTCTCAGCTGTCAGGATGTGTGGATAAGCATCTTATACTCAAAAAGTAAAATTATTACTACAGCTTTCTCTCTGCTAAGGGTACTGGCCCTCTAACCAAAGTCTGCATGGAACATACAGAAATAGAATGATTAGATACTGCTAAAGGGGTAAAAGAGAGTTCTCATAATGGAGTAACTTCCATTAATGCGTTGTGTTCACTGGTAATACTGGGTTGCAGAGGCTAAAGGAGGCAGTCCTACTGCCTCATTGCCGGAAACTAGTGCATGCATGGTCCTTTTGGTGAATGGAACTGGGTGAACAGTCCTCAAATCAAGGTTAATTTAAACTGCTCATGGAAGTGTTTGAGAACATCTGGTTGACTTCATCTGAAACGTGTGGGGGCTCTAGCAGTCCTGTTACCTGGCAAAGCTGTGAGGGCAGCAGGTTCCCAGTGATGTGCAGCAAGGAATTGTTGGTGATGTGGCTGTGATCTAAGGTGAGATTTTCAGTTGGTACTTTTTTAATGTCATTGGGAGGCTGAGAGATAAAATATTTGGTTATAATTATATTGCTCCTTTAGTCTAACTATACATTGTAAATATAACTGATTGGTTTTGTTTTCCCCCAGTCTTGTGAAAATGCCATTGTGTGCTGGAAACCTGGCAAAATGGAAGATGATATAGATAAAATCAAGCCCAGTGAATCAAATGTGACCATACTTGGCAGATTTGATTACAGCCAGTGTGATATATGGTACATGAGGTTTTCAATGGATTTCTGGCAAAAGGTAGGTGTGAGCTTTGACTTTGCTGCATCGGAAGGTGCATAACTTTTCATTGATTCTGTGTTTATGGGCATAGGAGGTCTTGGTTCATGTGATGTGATGTTTGAGAACCAGAACAATTTGCTGCAAAGGACTTCATATGAAACTGAAGGAGCTCCAGATTTTTCATTCTGGGTTCTGCCTGGTGGATAAAGTTCCACCAAATACTTAGTTTCTGCTAAAGGTATGTTTACTGGTATCTTACTCCCTCATCTACAAAGATGGATAATAAAGTGGAAGAAGGGAGGTAATTTTACAGCATTTCTAGCCCCTCCAACAAACCCAGTAAGTGATTCAGGTTCAGGTGTTGACATACAGTTTACCAGCTGTAGAGCCTTTATAGAATTCTGAGTTCCATTTTTTCGAGATAGTATTTTAAACCCTATATATTCTGCTTTCTTTTAAAGATGCTTGCTCTGGGCAATCAGGTTGGCAAACTCTATGTCTGGGATTTAGAGATAGAGGACCCTCATAAAGCCAAGTGAGTACTTGTATTTATTTTTTTTTTTTTTCTATTTTAAAGACAGGGAGTTAGGGTGCTTTCTGTTTTCCTGCACTGATAACTATAGAAATTCTTTTAACACTAGCAGTCACTTCCCATTTTAACTAGTAGTTAAATATCCTGAGCCCCTTACGCTTAACACTTAGTATTTTTCACTGATTTAGTATTTACATTGCAATAGTAGCTGACCAGATTGTGCTGCATGCCATATACAGTAAAGAGCTTACAAAACAGTGAAGAAGAAATGTGCTAGGTGTGTGTAGGACATGATAAAGAACGCAGTGAAAGGACCAGAGCAATGAGAGGGTAAAAGCTAGCACTGAGCACAGTGTGAAGAAAAACTGCAGCTTTCCAGTTCCTCACCTCAGTGGCCAGGAAGTTCTGCAGAGAGTTCTAAATGATGGGATTGAAAAGCTTTCAGTCATTGCTTCAGTGGACATTGGGTGGGTGAGAAATGGTGGTGGGTGAGCAGGAAATGACTGCTTTCCCAAGTCCACATTGGGAATACAAAATACACCCTGAAGGGGATAATCCTGCAGCACTTCAGTTCTGACCTGAGGTGAGGTTAATGGAACAGCACTCTGGTGTAGGAGCAAGTGCAGATTTAAAACTGCAGCTGACTAATTTTCTTTTCTTTGTAGGTGTACAACTCTTACTCATCCTAAATGTGTTGCTGCCATTCGACAAACCAGTTTCAGCAGGGACAGTAGTATCCTGATAGCTGTGTGTGATGATGCCAGTATCTGGCGCTGGGACAGACTACGATAAATTACCTTTTATGAATTCAAAGTAGAAGATATATTTTCAAATTCTAATATAGTCGGTTAACTTGCTAGTACAGTAGATGCATTTAGCATAGACTTCCTCAAAGGTTCGGCAAGCTGGAGCTGAACTTAGTGATGTTTACATTCTGTGTCTTGTTCTGCTTGAAATTGCTGCTTTTTAATAAAAAGAAGTATTTTTGTAAAGTTTTCTGAATTGTCCATTTTAATTATTTCCTACAGTGAGTTTTCACATATGGCCTATGAAATGACTTTGTGTATGGTTGTCACTTAAATATATGATAACTTGCTATAAATTTGGTATGGGCTTTGCTGGGACAGAATCCTAGGCAAGCCATGGGCTGCAGATCTGAGTCATCCAGGACAGTGACTGGAGTTGGCTACAGGTGTATCCCAGACCATGAGCATCACACAAGGTGTAACGGGGCAAGTTTGCTCAGGAGAGGGCAGCCTCTTGCTAAGAGCCTTCTGCAAGTGCTTCTGCTCTTGCTGGGGCTCCTCCCAACCCAGCTCCTTTTCCTTCTGCTCTTCATGTTTAGTGTGCCTGCAGTGGCTTTGCAGTGTGTAGCTATGTACTTCGTACTGGAGTTGGTACCAGTTTCACTGAATCCATTTTCATCTTGGCCTGTGGGTCTTCTTTTCCGGATTCCTCTTCT
The DNA here is from genome assembly GCA_033816785.1 of Picus viridis. NCBI lineage: Eukaryota > Metazoa > Chordata > Aves > Piciformes > Picidae > Picus > Picus viridis. Next base: position 32,676,884 of record CM066566.1, read on the forward strand.
CTTCTGGGGAGGGGTCACCTGATGATAGAGTAACTGCTAAAGTGTAGCCTCAGATGCGGACTAGATGCAGACAGGAATGCTTACAGCTGTATTTGTCCCTTTTTGACTGAAACCCTTGTGTTGAATATTGTCCAAAGACCACATAAAGGAAATGCTACACTTGGAAATACGGTATAAAAAAATGTTGAATCGCTGCAAAGGAATGAGTTAAAAATGTTTTATATAAAATGGTTTATATTTTAAGTTGTATATTGAAATTGATTAAGTTTTAATAATCTTAGACTGGGATGTGTTTTTCACCATTTCTGTTGCTTGAAAATATTGACATTTCATGTGTGGATCACATTGCTCACCTCTTTAGATATTGGCTGGTTAGTTACTATGGTTAGTTAGTTACTTTCAGTGAGTTACTATCATAGTAACTGGTTAGTTACTATGATTTTCTTAAAGTTAGTTATTTGAAATACATTTTAATTGTTCCTATTGTTCATATCCCAAATTAGCCTCATCAATATTTTACATGAATTCTGAAATCAATACTATTTCATATAGGTTTAAAATATGTATAGTTAATAGAAATGAAAGGGGGAAGATGGGGAAGATGGCAGGGATAATTTGTGTTCAAAACACTTGCGTGTATCTTGTCAGGGTCTAATAGAAATGTTAGTGTATGTTTTCTGGAAGTGGTCCAAGGCATGGCACAATAGCTGTGTGTACCTGAATGATGAAGAAAGCTTTTTACTGAAGCTGAACCATTTACGTGCTTTTCCCTCCCCGCCGCGATGCTCCTATCCTTCACCAGAACATGTTACTTGAACGGAACGTGTGAGGGTATTACATAGCCACAAGTACAGTTACTGGCAACAGGATAGTGCTGGTTCTGATCAGTAGAATCTGCTACTGGCTCCTTAAGTGTGTATCTGACTTTTAATCTCTTTTAATCTCTCAGGATATTGCTTTTGCCTGTTTGTTACAGTTTGGAAAGCTTGTAAGTGATCTGTTTAAACAAACTACCTGTTTGGTTTGAAGTATTATGGCTAAGCCAGTTTTGATTTATGTCCTTGAAAGCCTCCAAAAAATTAAGTGTAGGACTGGCATGTAGCTTACAAGTCTTCATCTGTAATATATATATATTTTTTTTATTTTAAATCCTTACCTTCACTGCTGGGGAGGTGCAGTATTACTATCGTAGCACAGCTCTGTCCGGTTGAGCTGCATTCTGAACCATTTTTTCTCTTGCACAAACCAAGTGGCCAGCACACTCCTTTTTGGAAGGGGTGCTCTTGACTGGCTGTTCGTAGGCATGTTAGCAGGAAGCCAAGCATAAAACAGAGACAGGCAGAACCAGGCACAAGCTTGAGCTTTGGAGGGAGGAGTAAACATACCTGCAGAGTTGAGCACAAATCAGCTGGAGCGGGGACAGGTGAAATGGGAGCTTGGAGGCAGTTTTTAACCTCTAGTCCTACTGCATCTATAGAACTGCTGGCACAGCTTGAACTAGTGTTTATGCAACAGCGAGGGCCTGTACACCTTATATTTCATTCTGTGGAAAGTATGTGGGGTTGGCAGTCTGAAAAATGGTGGAGGGTGGGGATGTGGTTGGGAGAGCACTCAAAAAAGGCAGTGGGAGTGCTTAGGCTTCCTACAGCCTTCAAGGAAAGAGCTTTCACCTGATGAGCTCAAGTATATTGAGATCGCTTGGGTTGGAGGCTGGTACCATTTAGACTCTGAAATGCTTTATGGTATCATGCCGGAGGACTAGGTTTGTGTTTTCCTACATCCAGGATTGAGAGTGAAATGGGATACAAAAGCAAGAGGGATTTTTTCATCCATGGTTGGGGTTGTTTTGTGTGTAAGTGGTATGTTCTGAGAAATGAGCTCTCTGCTGGAGAGGAAGGAAAGGAAGGGTGGTGCTGGACCAGAGAGAGACCTAACAATTAGGGTCAGCTTGAATTTCTGTATTAACTTAGGAATGTGCTGAAGACTATTCTCTTAAAATGCAGACAAGAGTTCCAGCAGGTTTGCCCTGAGAAACCTGGTTGAAGCCAAGATCAGGTTCAAGGTGTTCAAGGGAAGAAGTAGAGACTGTGAACTGGCAAAAGTAAGACTTGAAACAAGCCATAGGGAAGAAGGAAGTTCTTTACAATAATCAGCCCCATCAGCATTTTTTATACATCAAATATACACAACAAGGGGTGGAAAATTTGTCAACATTCAGACCTATAAAGTGCAAGCAAACATACAACTTGGGTATTAATTTATTTGGGGTGTTTTTTTCCTAGAGTTTCCTAGTTCTGAGCTATAAAAGGGAGGAAGACTAAATGATTTTTATTGTGTCTTCTGGAAGATCCAGAGCTAGCACAGTTTAAATCTTTGCAAAAGAATTTAGAGTATTTTGGAGAGTATTAAACTCTTATCTTCTAATACATACTTTTCTGTAACACACCTCAAGAGCTCTGGTGTCTAAGCTCTTCATGAAACGAAGTGTGATTTGACTCTAGTATTGGGGAAACGTACCCAAACTATCCCCAAAAGCATTAACATGTTCTTTGCCTTTGTCTGCAAGCCACCCGTAGTTCTGGTCTTTGACAGATTCTGGGCTCCTTCTGTTTCCCATCTCGGCAAAAGGCAGATGAGAGAGAGGTTAAGTCAGGCTCTGCCTGGCTTCAATCTCCTGAAGGATAGTTGCAGTTCATCCAGGAAGCTGTTTCAGGAGGCTACAAATGTTGCAGATGTCTGTTTTATAAGAACTCTGCATGAAGACTACAGTATAATTTCAAAGTTGCTGTTTCCTTCAACTAGTGTACACTGGGCAGTTATTTGAAAAGATTAATCTTTCATGCCTTCATCAAGAGGAAAAAAGGTACCTGGAGGTCCTTGTCCTTCTCTACCAACTTTCAGAGACTAAAAATTGGCAATTTTTAGGCAGAAACTGCCTAGAGTCAGCAAGGAAGTTTGTAGCACAGATGAAGGTAGAGAACAGGCCCTCGGTTGTTGAATCAGCAACTGGGTTAGAAGGGTCTCCCTGTTTCAGTGAGTAAGGTCCTGTTTGCTGGGGTTTTACTCCATCTGCTGGTGACAGTAAAAAAAAAAAAATGTTGCCACAATGTAACTCAATTTAGGTTCACCTTAAGGGCTTCTTATTTCAAGCCAAAGAATTTCATATGAACATGGGGTGAATTTTCCCTTCCTAGTGTACTTAGGAGTGTGTGATCCGTGCTCATCTTTCCCCACTGATTATGCTGGGGAGCTCTGGCTCTATGGCCAAAAGTCAAGAAATGTGCTTCCTTTACAAGTGCTGCAGGGAAGGCTTCAAGGCTCACCTGAGAACGTCCAGCTGTCAGCATAAGCTGTGTGCTACAGCGAGCTGTCTGCCAGAAAAATATCTGTCTCACTGTTCTAATCCTTTTTTAAAAAACAAACAAAAGTAAAAAGACCCAAACACACACAAAACCCCAACAGCAAACCCCAAAACAAACACCCTCCCCCAAACCAAACAACAACAAAACCCCCACACCAAAACCCCCAAAGCAAGCAACACCCACCCACCCCCCTAATTAAAATTTTGACTACTTTTCATTAATTTTGCATCTGTTTCAGCATAAACCAGGACCAGTAGATGCCCTCTTTGCTTCCTGTATTCTTAAATCTGCCTCTGGTGTGGTGATGAGATGAGGGCAGGCCCAGAAACCAATCTTGCCCTTCTGAAAAGAATCCCAAATCTAACAGCTCACACCGACTTACTTGGAATAACTGGGAAAATACCCCCTCAAATGGGGGGGGGGGGGGGGGGGGGGAATGACATATAAACCACTGTGCAGTGTGGCAGGACATACTCAACCTCAAAGCCTGATGATCAGTAGACAGTCTTATTTTGTTGTTTTCTTTTAAGGAACCCAAACTCCTTGTAGCAAGAAACTGGGAACAGCACAAGTTAAAAAATACTCTAAAAATAGAAGGACCATTGCAAAATAAGGAGTATTCCATACAGCTTGTTGTTATTACAGGAATTACCCAGGGGAAGGATTTTTTTTTCAATGTGTTGGGGGAAAGAAAAGAAGAATATATATGTAAAAGGCAGGATAGACTTATGCAAGCTTTATAGCTTTCTGTTACTCCTCAGGCTTATTCCAGAACTACTTCTATATAATCCTCTTCGCCCACTTTAAAACACTGTCTGGAGGCACAAATTATTGTTGGGAGATAATGTATTTGGCTGTTCAATCATGAAAACATAGTAGGGAGTCTAATCCCATCTGAAACAAAAGGCACTAAAACATTCTTCCTGAAACAGGAAAATGCAGTAAGAAGTTTATTCCATTCCTCAGCAGGGAAATACTTCCCTCTTCTATCAGGCAGACCAAGAAATCTTTATTATCACTCTCATCGCAGTAAAACGTGTTTTGACCTCACTCAGGACAAACCCATATGGAACAAAAGCTGGATGACGTAGAAGATACAAGAAGTGCTGAAGCAGATAAGGCTCATCAGTTAGCAGATCAGCCAGCAGCAAGGGACTGGCTGGTACAGAAGAGCAAGAACTGCCTCTTTTCCCTGCAGCACCCCTAGTGCCTCCAGCAGGTCTCTACAGCCCTTTCACAGCCTGTACCTTTGAGCCTGGTGACGTGTCTTCTAAGCACAGTAGAGACTGTAGCCACAGGAGTATCCACTAGCCTGTTCCTCTCCAGTCTTTTTGACTCTTCTCCTTTCATCTGCCTGGCTCTGAGCTTTCCTTGCGAGGATGCTAAATCCACAGGGAAAGATATTTAGCAGCCTGAAAATAAATCCCCAATTAATTAGGCAGAACAAGGAATGACAAAACCCCTGCTGCTTCAAGACCCTGGAGTTTTCTCATGTCAAGTTTCCCTAGATAAACAATATGCCTGTTTCCTCAAGCATCAGACCTCACATAGCTAGTGAAATTCAGCAGTAATGTGTCACAATCATGTGCTTCACAGATGAGACAGAAAAAGCATTTATGCTTGAGAAGAGTTTGGTAGTCCAAACAAGCAACCCACAGAAATTAGTGAGGTCTTACTTCTGTATTGGTTCTGACAGGCACCTCTGTGATACAGTTCAAAGGGAGATGGAGTCTTCTTTCTGTAAATTCCTGTTCTGCGAGCTCAGCCACAGAGGTTTGGAAAGTGCACAGTAATTGACAGTGGTGGTCTCAAGGGTGTACCACATTCACTAAGCTCAGAGCCACCAGCTGAACCCACCCTGGTTGTGGCACTGGGAGAAGTTCATCATACACATTGCTGAATTATTCAAAATGTACTTGTTATATGGCTTCACCAAACCATGGCAGATAAGCAGGACCACAGGAAATTTCAAGGAAGAGTGGCAAAACGTAGATTTCTTCATAGAGGGAGTCTCTGGACAGTCAGGTAAGGGAGCTGTAGACAATAGCTCTTTTTTTCACAAATAATTCGCCTTTCTTAATTGCAGCATGCATACGCAGTGAAGCTGTTAGGTCATGCTGACACTTCTTCACTAGTGAGGCCTTGTGAAGGTCTGTGAAGTGTAAGCTATTTTCCTTCCATACCAGGCAGAGGCTTCCTAGATCTGTGAGAACCTGAGCAATGACCACCAGCAGCCTTTGGTGCATGACACAACTTAATGATCCTTTAGTTCCAGCTTCCATTTGGTTCTTCTTCTTCTGATACTACTTGAGACATCATCAACTATGTGAGACATCTGCCATCTGCATAACAAAACTACCATATCCTACAGCAGGATTTGACAGGTCACACAGAATGATCCTAGTGACCCACACTCTGACTAAGGCAGCTCAGCCTGGGCCTCTGCTCTTGTTATTGCTGCTTTTTCACAAACAGATGGCCTACAAATGTGTCTTCAAGAAATGTGGAGTTAAAATGAAAGAGACTTACAGGATGTTACACACACTCCCTCCTGTAATTCCTCCTGTGTATGACTTCAAGTGAAGTCATGCACCTTCCAGCTCAAATTATTTTTTTCCTCAAACAAAGGCAGAAATCCCATAGTAAGCAACTTAACATGAGCTGAGAGGATCTCACATTGGTCAAGTGATGGCAACAACCTTACTCACCTGGAAGACAGGATGCCAGGTTGGGAAGGATGTCAGGATCTCCAGCTTCTCCCCGGAATGACCCTGTTCATGATTCCTTTCTTCCTCTGCAACAGGAATAGAGGCAGGCAAGATGACTCCAAGCCAACAGCTTGAAGGAATCAAACCTTTCAGCTGCTGGGAAAACAAAAAAAAAAAAAAAAAAAAAAAAAAAAAAAAAAAAAGCCATTCTGGTGTGTATTAGAAGGGGTGTGGTTAGTAGGCTGAGGTTCTCCCTCCCCCCCCCCACTCTGCCCTGGTGAGACCACACCTGGGATATTGTGTCCAGTTCTGGCTCCCTGAGTTCAAGAACAGGGAACTACGTGAAAGAGTCCAGCACAAAGCCACAAAAATGATTAAGGGACTGGAACATCTTCCCACGAGGACAGACTGGGGGAGCTGGGGCTCTCTAGTTTGAAGAGGAAGAGATTGAGGGGTGACGTTATTAAAGTCTATAAATATGTAAAGGGTGAGTGCCAAGAGGATGGAGTCAGGCTCTTCTCAGAGGTGCCCGATGACAGGACAAAGGGCAACGGGGACAAGCTGCAGCATACAAAGTTCTATGGAAACATAAGGAAAAATGTTTTCACTGTGAGGGTGATTGAACACTGGAACAGGCTGCCCTGGGGGTTGTGGAGTGTCCCTCTCTGGAGATACTCAAACTCCACCTGGATACATTCCTGTGTGATCTGGTACAGGCGATCCTGCTCTGGCAGGGGAGTGGGACTAGGTGATCTTTCGAGGCCCCTTCCAACTCCTAACTTTCTGTGATTCTGTGATACTTTGAATGTAACTAGAGCTGGACTCAATTTCTTCCATACACTTCCTAGTTCTCCAATTTGGGGCTCAGCTGTAGACTACATTTGAAAGGAAGGAGCTGCCTGACCACCCCTTCAGCATGAGGTAAAGAAGGACACACTACATTTATTTTGTTTACAACATACCAAAATATTACATCGGTGTGAAACAGTGGTACTATTTTTTTTATCCCGGAACTCCTACTTTAAATGCAATTCCGAAAGAGTGTTTCTCACATGCACATGGAACACTGATTTCTTGTTGCAGCCAAGTACTTGAATTACAGAGAAAATGCATAGGCAAGTAGTTTTCACAGGTTTTAATTTTAAATAATTTTCAAGAGTAATACAAAAGGTACAAGTTTCTCTATTCAGACTAATTGTTTGTTTCCTTTTTTCCCCCTCCCTCTCAAATTCTTCATTGGAGACACTTGCTGCCTCTTTCAGGTAACACTCTTTAGATTGCACTTCAAATGGCACAATTCAATTTTATGTTTTCCAGAACAGAGGGTTCTGTGTCAGACGTCTCTGGAAGTTCTCATACCTAGAATGAAAAAACAACCAAACAAACCCCAAAAGCTGCTGTAAATGACATAGCTTTAAAAATGACACAAATAATTTAGTCTATGCAGAGAACACAATGAATTACATCTACTCCATGCCAGTAAACAAGTAAATCCAAAATCTTCCTTTTAATTCCACATCAAAAATATTCACAGTGAGACTTGTGTATTTCACCAACACTATGTACTTAATTAAAGCAGTATCTCAGAGGATGTTCATTCAAGCTTAGTAAAATTTTAAGTGAATTAGAAGTGGCTATTTTGTGCCTAACATTTTTGGGGCTAGTTGAATGCAAGTTCAGGCAGGTAGGAGTTTAAACGAGGCTGCCCATCTCACAGATGAAATCACAGCCATACCAAGCTATGAAAACCTCATACCAGTTAGGGATGTACAAGGTAACACCATTGCTTCTGAAACCACCTCAGCTATCCTGGTACAAAGCCCTTTGGTGGGGCTCTGTTTGGGATGCACAGAGCCAGCTTAGCACTTCTCAGTTCACAGGACAGTGGAGCAAGCTTGACAGACACCAGCAGGCTTGTGCAGAGACCACAGCCTCCAACTCAGGATCACTTCCCAGCAGGCCATGTGTAACTTGCAGACAGGTATGGAAGAGGGGACTGCAGACAATTCCATGCCTAAGGCCACACATTGATTTGCCCCGCAGTTCCAATAGAAACCTTGAGAGAAAGCAGTCCCCATTATTTTTCCCACTCTGAATAAATGACTCCAACTTCCACACTTACTTAAAAAATGTTTTAGTAAAATCTAATGAAAAATAATTGATGGTGGCAATCTTTATAGTAGGGCCTGTTGCAACAGGACAAAGGGTGATGGTTTTAAAGAGGGGAGATTCAGACTGGATTTTTTTTTACAGTGAGGATGGTGAAACACTGGCATGGCTACCAAGAGATGGTAGAAGCCCCATCCCTGGAAACATTCAAAGTTAGGTTGGTCAGGACTCTGAGCAACCTGATCTGCTTAAAGATGTAGGGGTGATGAGTGCAGGAGTATTGGACTAGAAGACCTTTAAAGGGTCCCTTCAAGCCTATAGCAGTCTGCTTCTATGAAGTCTCTAACATGCAATGGAATCAAGTATGCACACATGTTGTCCAACAGAAACAAGCACACCACAGACTGAAAATCAGAATTCATTATTGACCTTCAGTGAAAAAATGAGGAAGTAAACAATCTCTGTACCTTTCCAAATAAATAGCTGAGCTACAAAAGTCTAAAGCCTCCTGTCAATTCCCACAAACCCACAAACAGTATCACAAGATGCTGGCAACTGTAAAACAAGATAAAAAAAAGCTCTTTCTTCATGTCATAGTTCTTAACCCAACTGAAATGCAAGGAGAGACTCTAAAAGACTTTAAACCCACTCAGTTTAGAGAAAGGCTTATTTATAAGTGAATTTCTTAGCCAAACTATTGAATGTCCAGTGCAGCCAACCAGTTGCATAGACACAAGATACTCTACCCATTACAAGCTACAATCAAATTCATTGTAATGACTCAGAAACATATGAAACAGAGCCAAAAGATGTTTTCCCGTGGCTGCAATCACCTTAACAGATTTCTGTACACAAATGTGTTCAGTTTACTTGAATTATGCCTCACTTCACCACACTGTTTTGAAAAGGTGCCAAAAGCAAATTCAGCACCATCCAGGCAGTGGCCAGCCATCACCCTGATGCTTTTGTCTGTCTTCCCTTTGGTTCCTTTCCTCAGAGACCCTACCCATATGTGGTCATGGAGTGAGCAGAGTTACCTTGATCTGCATTATGTTTCACGCCCAGAGAAAAAGCACTGCTGAAGTTAACTTCTTGCATATTCATGAGATCAGTACTAAGACTAAGACTGTATTCAGGGAGTCCAGAATACTGGTTTAATAAAGGGATTGGGTTAGTACTGTAGAGGCTAAAGAGGGCTGAACTGGAACTGTAGGAAAGACTTTTTCAGACATCTTAAAGGACTCCCTGACAGTTCACAACTTATCTCCAGACTACATGGGCTATTCCCATTGACTTCTTAAACCAGTCCCTGGAAAACAGCTCCCAGAAGCACAGTTGTTGTTTGCACTCAAAGGTCTTTGTGACAGAACAAGGTCATCTAGGAACAGGATTTCTGCACCCCCTCTCATTCTTAAGCCATGTGCTGGAACTATGCCTAGGCAGAGAACAAGTATCACAAATAAGCACAAACCGACAGGTACCAGTGTCTTCTGTCTCCGTGTTCCTCCAGAGCATTTGCATGATCACCAGTGTAGTGCAAATCCACTTATGTCATTTGTGGAAGCAAAAACATAGGCTTTTTAGCACTTTTCTAACAAAAATCTGATATAAAGATGATGACAAATAAACAAAAATGGTGGCTATAACTTCCCTATACTTGAGAAACAAACCCAAACCCTTAAACCTTTTTGCATCACCTCGATGAAAAGCATCAATACCTAGAAATTGTGTGGTTTGATGCCTAGAAAAAAGAACACTTGTTAGCAGAAATTACTGCCATGCCATTACCATTTCAGAACTACATTTGCAGGAATGAAAGCTTCAGAAGGATTTGGGGTCATCTGTGCCTGAGTAACAGCAAATGATGAAGCAAAGTTATAGAAGTTATCCAACATCTTCTGAGTGAACTAAAATAAATAAAAAGAGACATTTTAAGTAACTTCTCTTTTCAGTCTGAATTCCTGCGAAAAAGTTGACAAACACACAACTTCTATATGAAGTAAAACTAGCACTGTGATCTAAAACAGAATACAGAAGTTGATATAGTAGGTCCAGAGATACCCATTTTAAATCAATTAAAAAAAAATCCTCTCTCTTGAATCTTGCCTTCAGATGTATCCAGAAATCATTTTCACAACCTTCACTCACCCTCTCACTGCCCAATTTCATCCAACTGGATACAGAGCTTTATGAAGAGCATTTCCTTTTTGTGACATAGTAGTAGTGCAGTGACAAGATCTGTCCTTCTCCAAACTAAACTATCAGGACTGCAGACCAGGTCAAACCTGCCATTCCAGCTCACAGCAAAACACCAGTTGTTAAACTGGCTGCAAAGAGTGCAGTCTGCCTTGTAACAACTCATCAAGCTCCAGCAGCAGGGAAATTTCCTTTGGCTTTCACCACAGAAAGGCTGCTATCCTGACATCCACTGCCACAAGATGTTGCTGGGAAAAACAGGAAAAAAGAGGCATAGGAAATTCCCTAACTGTAGTAAGAAGGAAGGGAAAAAACCTCAAACAGAGGCCAGTAAGTAGCAAGCCCTGTGCAGTCAGTGAGGCTGCAGGACATTCGACATTCTCAGCCAGTTTACAAACACATAACCCTGTGGCACTTATTTCCTTCCCCTATTCTATTTATGTTACTTTGGTGGGGTCTTTTTTGTGTGTTTGTTTTATTTTTTCCTTTTTTTTTTTTCCCAATTTATCTTGTATTAGGTAGGCATAGTTTTGGTGGGAGGATAAACTACTTTCATAGAGAAAAACAGAGTCTGAGGCAAAATATCACAGAATCACAGAACGTTAGGGGTTGAAAGGACCTTTGGAGATAATTGAGTCCAACCCCCCTGTCAAAGCAAGATCACCTCGGCACAGGAATGCATCCAGGCAGGGTCTGAAAACCTCCAGAGAAGGAAACTCCACAACCTCTCTGGGCAGCCTGTTCCAGTGCTTGGCCAACTTCACCATAAGGAAGTTTCTCCTCATACTGAGGTGGAACCTCCTGTATTCCAGTTTGTACCCATTGTTCCTTGTCCTATCACTGGGCACCACCAAAAAGAGACTGGCACCCTCATCTTGACACCCACCCCTCAGGTATTAATAAGATCCCCTCTTGGCCCTCTGAGATACGCACTGTTATGCTTCCACTTGCTCTGACAAAAGGAATGGAAGAACTGATAGAATCATATCATAGAATCAATAAGGATGATCTTTGAGGTATTTTCCAACAAATCCAACCTGTCACCCAACACCTCATGACTACTACACCATGGCTTCAAGTGCCACATCCAATCCCTTTTTGAACACCTCCAGGGATGGTGACTCCACCACTTCCCTGGGCAGCCCCAGAATCCAGGAGCCTACCCTCAGTCTCATCCCACTCATCCTGAACTCTCTGGTTTTGCCCCATTTTTTTTCTTGCACAACTTTTTAGAACATGGCCTACACACACACACACACACACACAATCACAACGCTTCATAAAACTTAGTAAAAATGCAGTGGGAGACAGATGTAGAGTAGCAACTCTAAGAGCAACTTAGAGTAGCACCAGATGATTTTGCCCTTAAAATCCCACTTTTATTGGTAAAATATAAGTTTCAAAGGGATGATGACAAGTATTGAACAAAAGCCATTAGTCATTCACAAACATGCTCCCAGCTGTATCCCTTCCTCTCTTCTCTACTCCCTCAAAAGTTTTCTTCAATTATGACTTTATAGATTTTCTCTATAGGAGTAACTATTGCTTGAACCTTTCACAACTGTATTCCTTGAAAGCAGTACACAGTTTCAGTTAAGCAGCCTGTCTTTTTTTTCTTTAATAAACCCCCTCCTAACTGGAAGTAACATTTGTAAAACAAGTTATGTGGTCATGAAGTAATTTTTTTTAAAATACTGCATCAGAAACCTTACAAATGACCTCAAGTGGCACATTGTTACCTCACAGCTTAACTGCTACAATAAAAACTGCTGGAATCAGAAGCATTTAGATGTCATTTGCCCCAGGAAAGCTGAATTGACCATATTATAAAGTGGCCAAGGATGGTAATAGCATCCTAGCCTGTATCAGGAACAGCATAACCAGCAGGAGCGGGGAGGTGATTGTGCCCCTGTGCTCAGCACTGGTGAGGCCACACCTCAAATACTGCATCGCTTTGGGCCCCTCACTACAAGAAGGGCTTTGAAGTGCTGGACAGTGTCCAGGCAAGGGCAACAAAGATGGTGAAGGGTCTGGAGAACAGGTCTTATAAGATGCAGCTGAGGGAACAGGGATTATTTAGTCTGGAAGAGGAGATATCTCATTGTTCTCTACAACTACTGAAATGGAGGTTGTAGTGAGGTGGAGGTTGGTTTCTTCTCCCTTGTATCAAGTGACAGGATGAATGGAAATGACCTCAAATTGCACCAGGGGAGGTTTGGATTGGTACTAGGAAGGGTTTCTTTACTGAGAAGGTGTTCAGGCACTAGAATAACCTGCCCAGGGAGGTGGAGTCATTGTCCCTGGAGATGCTAAAATGTGTAGACATGGAACATCAGGACATAGTTCAATGGCAACAGTGGTGTTAGGTCTACAGCTGGACTCGATGATCTTAGAGGTCTTTTCCAACTGAAACAATTCCATGATTCTATGATTCTATAAGAAAACAGCTGTTGGTCTGTTACAGTAACTTTCTCCAAGAGACCTTCCCTATTAGCAGCTATTAAGTGTAATAAACTGCCAAAGGACATCAGCTACAGTATCAGGACTACTGTTCAATTACCAATCTACCTCAAGAAGAATCTGTAAGGAAAGCAGGCAGGAAAAATAAAACCCTCACCAAATGCTGAGATGTTAAAAGGTAACAACAGAGCTGTCAGAGTTAGGGAGTTTAAGACTTGCCATGCTGACCTAGCTTGCCTTGAACTGCCGTTAGATGGCCAACTATATGCTACTGCTAGCTGAGGATTTCCAGAGGTTCAAACTAACAGGCTGGGAAAAAGTGGCAAGTGTTGCAGCCCACAGCCAGGTCCACAGGGAGAGAACTAGGGAAAAAAAACAAGAGGTCTTTCTTGAGAGAAGGCACAACTCTGCAGTTCTGCAGAACTACATCAGAAGTGTTTCTCAAGGGTTAGTGGAATCTGTCTTGACTTCTGAGTAATTTTTGACCATCCCTGAAAGTCTATGAACTACAGCACCTATAAATAATCAGACATCCACTGTCTCTCCCATTGCTGCTCGTATATGGAAGCATCATAAATATGATTACATTACAGTGACACCAATGCCAGTCTACTGGCCTGATTCCACTGAGTGTGCAAAATCCAGTCTTTTGCAGGACACACTTTCCCAATGTAAGAGAAAGTAATTTCAAAATATCAAAGCATCCAGCAAAATGATTTGACAATTAGGCTGGTTACAATCCTATGGCCACTCATAGCAGATTCCCCCCCAGTTAGTTCTTCAGAGGCTTAAAGACTTTTGTAGCACAGAAAACTTTGGACAACAGACTGTCCAAGCTACCTCAGTGAATGAATCTACTGATGACACAGCAGCACTTGCAACAGGAGTCTGCTGGGCCAGGTTCTCCAGCAGTTCCACTGAGATTCCAATCTGGGCCACCGTTGGTGTCTGAGGAAGGTTCATGGCACCGAAGGGATGTTGACTTCCCTTCCCTGAAAGCACCACAAACACATGTTAGATTTGGCACACATGTAAAGACTGTTACTTAAATCACCATGTTTCTTCTGTAGAATGTATTCCTCAACTCCCAGCAGTGATTGTCCTAGCTCAGAAATACAGAAAAAGCAGCACACAGTCCAAGCACAGGCACAAGGGCACACAAAGCACAAGAGATAAACAGTGAATAGGTATTTAAAATTTGTTTCTAAAAAAATAAGAAAACCAGCTTTAAAGCTCCCTATGAAGTAAATGAATTCAACAGGAATTATGATCTGTGGATGAAAGACAGCAGAACCTGCTCTATAGAAAGGAAGCTTTTAATTCACATTGCAACAAGTGCAGATAAACAGGAAACATTCAGCACTGCTGTAGAGTTGTTTGATCCACTCATTTCAAGCCAGATTCTTGTGAACCTGCTTGTGCTATGGAAAATACCAAACGCTGCTTTAACATCATTGACTCAAAGCGATCCCTGTGGAGGGCTGGGCAGCTCCAAGTCTCATCTGAATTGCTCAAAAGCACCAGCAGCAGCAAAGGTCAAAATACAACCACAGAACAGAAAGGCCTCTAACTTTGCAACCACAAAGAAAATTATAAATTCAACAGAAAAACATCCCCAAATTATATACTACTCCCAGTCCTCTGCTATCACTTCTGCCCTGAGTATTACCCAGTACTTTGAGCACCAGATGCAGCTAGGGTCTCTGCAAACAATGACACCTAGAGTCACTTAAATCATGCACTGTCAGCATCTGTAAAGGAAAATACAGGGAAAACATCTGGGAGGACTCGAATGCAAACACATTCTAATACTCCACCTAAGTTTGGGTGAACACAATAGACAGGTATCTTCTTAGCACAGAAGTGATGTTTCACTAGCACTCTGTGGCCTCTTATGAGCAGGAGGAAGCAAAAGCTACTCAAGAGCTGTCTCCCACAGACCAGTCAACACTGTCCTGAGCTGTAAGAAACCTTAACTAAAATCTAAAGCACCATCTGACTTAGCTCCACTGTTAAAAATTCACTCAGCAAGACAAACTTGAGAAGCTGAACTGAGACTCAAGACTAAAGATCTCAGAAACCTGAGCTTTATTCTGCAGAGACACAAAGCACAACCACAAAGAAGCCAACATCCAAGCCACATGGAAAGCTTTTCAACTGAAGCCGTGTCAGTCCTCACTCAAGATCGCACTACAATACAGTGCTACTGTTAAGTAAAACACTCACTATTAAACTGCTACTTTAACAAGGGCAAGAAGAAGAGCTATTTAGAGGTGCTTTTGACAACCACCCTTGCTGTGTGATCTCAGCATTTACTGTAAAGAGATGCTTGCCTGATAAAGGTAAAATTTGTTAGCTATTAGAATCTACCACACAAGTGCCATAAGACTTCTCTAGATCTGAAAGTATAGACGGGTCAGTTACAGTGACAACTGCCAGCAATGGCATTCTTGTAAAGTTTGACTCTCTAGGCCCAAACAGCTTCCTTGCAGCATAATTTCAGTCTTTGAAACAGAAGGCCAGCAAAACATTCCAACCAGATTTTCCAAGCCAACCTAAGCAAAAAGCTGTGGCAAATGCCAGCAGAACCCATGTCTTGCCTTCCAACAGCAGTCAGGCTCTGCAAGGGCATCAGAAGCCCAAGCAAGTAATCTGAACTCAAGTCACACAATGAGAACTGACCATAATTTCTTCACAGCAATTACACTGGGAATACCAATGATATTAATGAATACAGTTAGCACAACTACTGCAGCTCCAACAGGCATTGAGGGCTCTTACTACAAACACTTAATTACAACTGAACCTTTATTACACAAGTGCAGAAATTACCTAATTCTAGGAGACCAACCCAGCCTCTTTCACAAAGGTATATTACTACTTTACTCATCTTGGCACTGAAGAGGCCAATCAGCTTTGCTAAAACCAGGAATAGTCTATTTGGCCTTGACTACAGGCTGGTGAATATTTCACCTGTAAACAAAAATCCAGGAATGGGAAGAGTTAAGAGGCTGAAAGAATGCACATTGTCATCCCACTGGGGAGCGGGAAGATGACCAGAAAAATGCAAACACAACACCCTGATCCCCACCATTATTCAGCTTGTAGCAGGAAATATAAATACCAATCTTGTAAGTGCATTGTGGGTTTGTGTGTAACTTAGTCTGTTTTCAGCAAGCATGAAGATGGCATTTGAGATGACTGAAAATAATGCAGATTTAATGCTTATTACAAAGCCAAGTCACCATCTTCCATGACAATTAACCCTCAAAAAGAAACATGTTAATAATGCTGGCTACTTCAGCCTTTTGGTTCCAAGAGCTTTAATGACTATCAGCAGATGTAACACTTCAGTGACTACATCAAGGGGGAAAAACAACAAAAAAACCTAGAAGCCACACATGCACTTTTATTTCTAGACTCAAAAGCATAGCTTTAAAGAATAGTACAATTATCCAGAAGAACAACAGAAAAGTCCCTTACTTGGAAACGACGTTTAATCATTGAAGAAGGTATCTGAAAATGTGTTTTTCCTACAGAGCTGTCAGAAACCAGAAGGAATACAGGAATTTTTTCAAGCACAAAAAACCACAGTGCAACAGCCAGCAATACACTTCAAAGTTTCACTAGCAACAACCATGGAATATTTAAAAACATACCCCACCAAAACCTTTCCTGTGGCTGTTCTCTTTTCTGAAGAAAGATCAAGTTTTTGCAAGATCAGCATTTGGTTTACTCTGCACCTTGAGAGCCCCTATCTCATGTCACACAGCCATTCAGGGCTGATTCAAAAGAAGGTGTGCCATGTTATGAATTAGCACCTATTAGCACAGCAACCTCAATGCTTGCCAAAACAGAGATTCAGGTTAAGACTGAAGCCTACAGAAAATGTGTATTACTTTATCAGCATACTACTTTAAGCTGACATACCCAATCCTTGAGTGAAGACCAAGTATGCCACTCGGATGTTTCATTTTTATAATATGCATGGCACAACTCCCAGATATTTCAGAAAACACACCCACACCTACTTCAGGTAGCACCATCAGTCTCTAGCTCCCAAATGAAGCAGACTTGTCCAACTCGGGTCTATTTAAAAAATACTAAGAGGTTTGCAAAGCCGATTTGCGATGAAGACTCCCTCTACTGGGCAGTTGTGCAAAGGCACCCGAGCAGGAAGCAGCCAGCTGTCAGAAATCACTGCATTACAGAATCGTCACTGCTACAAAGCACACAGCCGCTTAAGAGTGGAAGATGAAAGAAAATGCTGCAGGCGTTTGTCTAGACAAACGCCTGAAAACCATGCTACGGAAGTTACAGAGCTATTCATCCTCAGGTTCTCTGTGCAGAAACACATGCCGAGCCTGCTCAAGGGAATTTTCAGACCGACAGCACGTACAAGAGAAGAAGTGGGAGAAATTTCACTAGGAAGACATACAGACAGATGTCAATGAAGATGACAGACTGCTTCTAGTACAACACCTGCTCAGGACTATCTGAAAACAGAGAGTGGTCCACCTTTTTGTTGAAAACCACCTTTAAACATTTCTCTCTTTTTATGTGTGCAGGATTACATGTGTTCCACCATCCTTACCAGATTTCAAACCAGAAATTTTGAAGATGGCACTTGGCTTCTCATTAGTGACAAACCCCAGCAGCTGCCACACTGCCATTCCACTCTGGTCTGGATAACAAAAATAGACAGATCCTCCCATTCCTTCTGGAAATGGTATTGTTCCCAGCATGAAGACCACTACATGGTTGATGTTTTCATAGTCAGGCAAATCAAATACAAATTTGTCTTCAGCCACTTGTTGGGGAGCTGCTTGTACCTAAAGAGAACAGAATTCTTATTAGTATTACTATTTTTCATCTCTGACAGTAACTGTGAATTTCCTTTCACAGAAATACACCTAAGGTGGAACACAACAAAAAGTGTGGAATGCACTAACCTGAACAGCAAATAGCCAGATAAAAGTGAAACACAGCAGAAAAAAACAACTGCAAAAAAATATGACTAAAAATGCACGACAGTCTTGTTCTACCTGCACTGAACATATATCCCACCCGGGACTACAGGATCAGGATACCTTCGCTCCCCATGTGCGTAGGAGGAAAATAGGGTGCAGAAGAGGTTGCCAAGTCTATAAGCAGTGGCTGTTGACCACCTGGCTGGCACAACCCCAGGATCATGGACACCTGTTCACATAGGAAATACAATAGACCTTGAGACAGGCAATTAGAAGGACGGCTAAATGCCAGAGGAAAAGATACCCTCCTCTTTACCCGAGACGCCGCAGCCTGGCAGCCAACGCACAATCTAGGCTTAAAAAGCTTCTTTTAAACTCGCAGCTCGTCTCTGAGAAGCCTGAACTCGGGGGTGGCCAGTGCCTCCCAGGAACGAGGCTCTACAATGCAGCTGCCTCTGGGGATCAGAGGGAGCAGCCAGCCGAGGTGTCGGGCAGACGGCGAGGACCCTCCACCTGGGGCCAGCCCCGGGCTAAGCCCGGCGAGGCGAGGCACGATCCCTGCCGGGCGGCCCTGCGACAGCTCCACCCCGGGCCCCGAGCGGGTTGAGGGCCCCGCCCGCGGCCCGGGCAGCGCTCACCAGCCTGCCCGCCACCAGGCAGCCGAACATGGCAGCGGCCGCCGAACCACCTCAGACGTTTCACTGTTCCGCAGCCTCCATGAGCACCGCCTGCCGGAAGCCAACGCCCCAGCACCGACTCCGGGCCCGAAGCGTCACTTCCGGAGCGCGGCCACGGCGGACAGGGAGGGGCAGGCGGGTTGCAACTTCTGTAGTGCAACGCCACCGGCCGGCCGGGACCTGCTGGTTGCATTACAGCGCTGAGTCACTCCGTGGGCGGGAGTGGGAGAATTTCACGCAGTCCGGAGGTCACCAGCATTGGCAGCCCTTGCGGGTATTGTGGGATAAAACAGGACTGGCTTGTACTGAATGCTGAAGGGCACAGGAAATGCTATCCTAGAACAGTTTCGATTGCGAAAGACCTGTAAGATCACCAAGTCCAACTGTCGATAAAGCACCCCCATGGCCATTAAATCATGTCTGGAAGTGCCGTATCTACTCGTTTCTTGAACGTCTGGCACAGTGACTCCACCACCTCCTTTGGCAGCCTGTTCCAATGTGCGACCACCCTTTCAGTAAAGAAACTATCCCTGATAACCAATCTAAACTCCTGCAGCAGTTTCAGGTAATTTCCGGTTCTATCACTTGATACTCTAGGGAGGAGACCAGCTCCCATCTCACTAGAGCCTCTTGTCAGGTAGTTGTAGAGCACAATGAGGTTTCCCCTCAGCCTCCTCCAGACTGAATCTCTGTTCCCTCAGCTACACCTCATGTTGTGTGTTTTGTTGTAGCCAGGTGGGGGTCACTCCGAAGTCATGAGCAAGGGAAAATGGCCTGAGGGTGTGCCAGGGTTTAGGTTGGATATTTGGAAAAACCTTACTCACAGAAACGGTTGTTAGTGATTGGAACAGCCTGCTCAGGGAAATAAATGGTGGAGTCACCATCTTTGGAGGTATTTACACAGCATGTATGTGTGGCACTTAGGGCCATGATATAGTGTTGGGTTTGGCAGTGTTAGCTTAGTGCTTGGACCCGATGGTTGTAAAGAGCTTTTCCAACCTAAACAATTCTATGTTTCTATGATAAACCAGCGGGAGAAGGAGAAAAAAAAAAAAAGAAGTCTTTTCCACAACTTGAGAAACGCGTGGACAAAAGGAGGCAGAATTTTGTTTTTCTTCATGTAGTGAAGGAATTACAGAATCATTAAGGTTGAAAAAGATGTCTAAGATTATCAAGTCCAGTCATCAGCCCAATGCTACCATGACCACTAAACCATGTCCCAAAGTGCTATGTCTAAACATTGTTTGAACATTTTAAGAGGTGATGACTCCACTACCTCCCTGGGCAGCTTGTTCCACTGTCTGATGACTCTTTCACTAAAGAAATTTTTCCTAATATCCAAGCTAAACCTCCCCTGGTGCAACTTGAGGCCATTACCTCTCAACCTATCACTTGTTACTAGGAAAAAGAGGCCAATACATCTGATGCTACAACCTCAATTCAGGTCGCTGTAGAGAGCAATAAAGTCTCTCCTCTGCCTTCTCCATACTAAACAACTTCAGCTTCTGCCATGATTAAGAGACGGGACTCAGCCTGATGCAGGCTAGATGTCCACTTTATTACACAAAATCCTTCTTTATAAAAGCTTATACAATACAAAAAAGCAGGCTACTACTGTAACAGGGACTCTGTTATATCAATCTGGTATGTCTCAAGTCTTACACACTCCAGTCATAACAACCATTCATCATCAAATATATGCCCTACTCCAACCACACTGCTGGACCGTAATTCACAAGCTTATCAAGGCCAACACTATCCCCTCTTACCAAGCCAGCAGTGCTTGGAGCTCGGCTCTCCAAGATTTAACCCTTCAAGCTTCCTCAGCTGCTCTTCATGAGATGTTTTCCAAACTCTTCACCAGCTTTGTTACCCTTCTGTGGATATGCTGCAGCACCTTAATGTCTCTTGTACCATGGCACCCAAACCTCAGTATTCAGGGTGCGACCTCACCAGTGCCAGGGGCAGGATGACTTCCCTATCGGTGCTGGAAACATTATTCCAATGCAGGCCAATATACTGTTGGCTTCTTGGCCACATGGGCACATTGCTGGCTCATGTTCAGATAGCTCATGTCCATCAGCTTCTCCAGGCCCTTTTCTGCCAGGCAGCTTTCCAGTCACTATGCTCCAAGACTGTAGTGTTGCATTGAGTTGTTATGACTGAAGTGCAGGATCCATCAGTTGGCCTTTTAAAATCTCATACAGTTGTCCTTGGCCCAGCCTATCCAGATCCCTCTACAGAGCCTTCATATGCTCAAGTAGATCAACACTCCCCCTCAGTTTAATGTGAAGTGACAGGTAAGTACAATACAATAGTCTCAAAACCAAGTTAGGTGGATCCTCAAAAGGCCTGAAAAAGAGCAGTTGCACCAAGGGTGCAAATCACTGAGCTCTGGGGCTTGGTACTCCTTTGATTATTTGATGCAAAAAAAAAAAAAAAAAAAAGCCTCTTTGCATATGAGTAGCTGAAACTCATTCTAGACATAAAGTTGTGGCTGCACATTGCCCCATTCAGATCAGAGGGGCATGAATGTTATTACTCTCTGGTACTGCATGATAACAAAACCTCAATCTAATTTTTGCCTAGAATAAGGCAAGGTGGGGGAGGGAGGAGGGGAGAGATAAGATATGGCCTCTGAATTCTTCCCCTACAAATTCCCGTTTCGAAAACTGAACGGCCCAATGGCAGATTACCTATTCAAATCCCACCAATCAGTTAAAAATGTTTGGCAGGCAAAACTGCACATGCCTTCTCATGTAGCATTTGACAGCCTTAACGGCGCCTGTCTATTGGCTCCTTGGCCTCAAACCTGGACCCTGCAATGGGGAGAAAGGGCAGTGGCCAAACAGGTTTAGCTGGCTTGTTAATGCCTCTTCCAGGAGATATGTCCACCTGTTTGTCCACCAGTATCCCCCAAACCCTTTTCCACAGGGCTGGTCTCTATCACACCATCCCCCAACCTGTTTTGACAATGAGGATTGTTACGACTTTCATAAGCATATAACTTGCATTGCCAAGTAAACGAAAATGAAGCTGAGCCTGGCAGGTTACCATCCTTCTTCTTGGGCAGGTGTGGTGTAAATATATTTTTGCGGCCTTTCTTTGTCTTAAGTATCACATAAGGAGCAGGCTTGCTTAAGCTGAGTGTCCTGGGGAAATGGTTGAAAGGAAGATAGTGCAGTTGTGTGCCACCCTTTGTATTTTGTTTTCCTCTGTAATTTTGGAACAAGGGGCATAGCGAGAAAGTGAGAGAGAAAGTGAGAGGAGAGCTGACTTCATAAGGCCCCTAGACTGTCCTTTGCATGTATGCTTGAGGTGAAAATGGACTATGTTTTCTGCGGTATCATTGCATACATGGATGAGGGACCACTGCTTTTGAAATGCTCAGGTGTGGTTGACAGCCATGGGAGAACATATTTCACATGTGTGCCAATCATCTGAATGGCCTATCCCTCAAAGGGAAAAAAGAATCTAGGAAGGGAATTGGCAGGTCTCATTGACAGGGCTTTAAACTAGATTTGAAGGGGGAAGGGGCTGAAATCAGTCCCCCCAGGCAGGAGTCTGGGGGTGATAAGCTGGAGCCAGGGGCGAAACCAGCAGCCCAGCTGAAGTGCATGTGCACTAATGCACGAAGTATGGGCAACAAACAAGGAGCTGGAAGCCTTGTTATAGCAGGAAAGTTATGATGTAGTTGCCATCACAGAGATGTGGTGGGACGACTCACGTGACTGGAGCGCTGCAATTGACGGCTACAGGCTCTTCAGGAGAGACAGGCAAGGAAGAAGGGGTGGAGGGGTGGCCCTGTACATCAGGGAGGCACTAGATGCTGTTGAGCTGGAGATCAGGGATGATCGGGTTGAGTGCTTGTGGGTAAGAATTAGAGGGAAGACCAGCAGGGCAGACATCCTGGTTGGAGTCTGTTATAGACCACCCAACCAGGATGAAGATCTTGATGAATCATTCTATAGGCAGCTTAAGGCTGTCTCAAGATCGCCTGACCTTGTTCTCATGGGCAACTTCAACCTGCCTGATATCTGCTGGGATCTCAACACAGCAGAGAGGAGGCAGACTAGGAGGTTCTTAGAGTGCATGGAGGACAGCTTCTTATCCCAGGTGCTGCATGAGCCTACCAGGGGTAAGGCTATGCTTGACCTCCTCTTCACCAACAGGGAAGGGCTGGTGGGTGATGTGGTGGTCGGAGGGTGTTTAGGCACCAGTGACCACGAGATAATTGAGTTTTCGGTATTCAGCCAAGCTAAGAGGGGAGCAAGAAGACGTCCACTCTGGACTTCAGGAGGGCAGACTTCAGGCTACTCAAGGAATTAACTCAGAAGGTTCCTTGGGATACAGCCCTTAAGAATAAAGGGGTCCATGAGAGCTTGACCTACTTCAAGAAAGAATTCTTGAAGGCGCAAGAACAGGCTGTGCCAATGTGCCGGAAGATGAGCTGCTGGGGCAGACGGCCAGCCTGGATGGGCAATGAACTTCTAAAAGAGCTAAGAGAAAAAAGAGGGTGTATTATCTTTGGAAAAAAGGGGAGGCAACCCACAGATTGTTTAAGGACGTTGCTAGGTCATGTGGGAAGAAAATTAGGGAGGCAAAAGCACATTTAGAGCTTAGACTGGCCTCTGCTCTGAAGGACAAAAAAAAGTCCTTCTATAAATATATTAATAGCAAGAGGAGGGGAAAGGACAACCTCCACTCCTTGGAGACATGGAGGGAAATGTAGTTACAAAAGATGAGGAAAAGGCAGAGTGTGGTGGTTTGGGCTGGGTGCCCTCTGCTACGTGGTGTACTTCCTATGTCCAGAAGTCCAGCCCAGTGGGTGGACACAGGAAACGAGGTATCTCCTACCATAGTCCCCTGCACTGCTATAAAATCCAGCGCAGGGTCTGGCACTTCTTCTTTCTTCCCTCACTGGCACCCAGTAACTGGGGGAGACATCTCCCAGCCTTGGGTCTGGCTAGGCCCAAGGCCAGGGGGATGGGCGGTCTCAGGCCTGGCCAGCTGAGACTAGCCTAGCAGTGTGTGTGTGGGGAAGAACGAGTCCTGGGGGTCTTGGGCCCACCCTCAGGTGGGGATGGGATGCTTCTGGGTCTGTTTTGGGGTTTCTTTTGTCACTGTTTCTGGTTCTCTGTGCACATTCACCCTTTTCTATTTAAAGTTTCCATCGCTTTTGCAATCTGTTTGTCAGAGTCATTATTTCTGCCCGTGGTGGGGAGGGGTCTGCCTCAACCCACTACACAGAGGTACTTAACACATCTTTGCCTCAATTTTTACTAGCAGGACAGAATGTCTTCCAGACAGCAGGCCTCCAGAGCTGGCAGATGGAGCCAGGGAGCTGTATAGTTCCCCTGTGTTCCAAGAGGAGGCAGTTAGAGAGCTCCTCAGCCACTTGGATCCCCACAAGTCCATGGAGCCAGACGGGATCCATCCTAGGGTGCTGAGAGAGCTGGCAGATGAGCTGGCTGGGCCTCTCCCCATCATTTTTCAGCAGTTCTGGCTCACTGGAGAGGTCCCAGAAGACTGGAAGCTGGCAAACGTGGTGCCCATCCACAAGAAGAGACAGTTGGAAGAGCCAGGGAATTATAGGCCTGTCATCCTGACCTCAGTGCCAGGCAAGATTATGGAACAGGTCATCTTGAGTGCAATCACACATCACTTCCAGGATGGCCAAGGGATCAGGCCCAGCCAGCATGGATTTAGGAAGGGCAGGTCCTGCCTCACCAACCTGATCTCCTTCTATGATCAGGCGACCCGCCTGGTGGATGTGGGGAGGCCTGTGGATGTAGTCTACCTGGACCTCAGCAAGACCTTTGACACTGTCCCCCACAGCAAACTCCTGGCCAAACTATCAGCCCATGGCTTGGACAGCAGCACACTGCATTGGGTTAGGAACTGGCTGGAGGGCTGAGCCCAGAGAGTGGTGGTGAATGGTGCCACATCCATGTGGCGGCCAGTCACTAGTGGTGTGTCCCAAGGATCAGTGCTTGGCCCCATGCTCTCTAATATCTTTATTGATGATCTGGATGAGGGCATCGAGTCCATCATCAGTAAATTTGTGGATGACACCAAGCTGGGGGCAGGAGTTGATCTGCTGGAGGGCAGAGAGGCTTTGCAGAGAGACCTCGACAGGCTGGACAGATGGGCAGAGTCCAATGGCATGAGATTTAACACATCCAAGTGCCGGGTTCTGCACATTGGCCATAACAACCCCAGGCAGCGCTACAGGCAGAGTGGTCAGAGGGCCAATGGCATCCTGGCCTGCATCAGGATCAGTGTGTCCAGCAGGAGCAGGGAGGTCATTGTGCCCCTGTACACCTCACTGGTTAGGCCACACCTTGAGTACTGTGTCCAGTTCTGGGCCCCTCAGTTTAGGAAAGATGTTGACTTGCTGGAATGTGTCCAGAGAAGGGCAACAAAGTTGGTGAGGGGTTTGGAGCACAAGCCCTATGAGAAGAGGCTGAGGGAGCTGGGGTTGCTTAGCCTGGAGAAGAGGAGATTCAGGGGTGACCTTATTGCTGTCTACAACTACCTTAAAGGAGGTTGTAGACAGGCGGAGGTTGGTCTCTTCTCCCAGGCAACCAGCACCAGAACAAGAGGACACAGTCTCAAGCTGCACCAGGGGAAGTTTAGGCTGGAGTTTTGGAGGAAGTTCTATACAGAGAGAGTGATTGCCTATTGGAATGGGCTGCCCAGGGAGGTGGTGGAGTCACCATCATTGGAGGTGTTCAGGAGAAGACTTAATAGGATGCTTGGTTGCATGGTTTAGTCGATTAGGTGGGTTGGATGATAGGTTGGACGTGATGATCTTGAGGGTCTCTTCCAACCTGGTTTATTCTATTCTGTTCCATCTAGATTCCCATCAGAGTTCATACAACAGACCCTGTTCTGCAGGGGACTTGCGTAGTGCCACTGGGCTGGGAGTCTGATGGGCTTTCACAAAAAGAAAATACTTGCAATACAACCAGTGTTCAGGCTCAAATAATAAAGTTAACCTCTTTCTACACTTTGTTCTGTTTCATTGTATGAGATTTTGGTCACATGCTTAAAAACCCACACCCCTCCCCATCACCAAATACTGCATTCAGCCAATTGTTCTCTTGGGCAGGAGATGTGGTAGAAGTGGCTTCTTTGTCCCTTTTTAATGTTTTCACCCACTTTGGTCTCATTTGGAGAAGTTAATGATAGATTTGCCATAAGTTCTCTCAAAATGTCTGTGGTCAAAGGATGCCTCTTAGGGCAAGAGAAGTCTAGTGCTCAAGGGGCAGACTTAGGGGCCAGCATTGCACAGTGCATGAGCTGAGCCCCAGTTAAGGTTTTGGTTCTCCTTGGCACATCACCCTCCTAGGGGCTTTTCAAAACAGCCAGTTCAAGGCAAAGACTGAACTGAGCTCTTGGCCAGGGCTGCAGGCACAGAAGACTGCAGCCCTTCTTTTGCCATGTGGGTGGAGGTGACAGTCGAGTTGTCTGTAACCCAGCAGCACCTTTTACTACCCAGACCTATTAATCTGTCTGCCAGTCATTGTTAGGTCCCAGGCACTGGCTACTGCTCTCAGAGCTGCTTTTCTCATGAGCTGCTTTGCAGTGTGAAACAAGAACAAAGGG
The DNA here is from genome assembly GCA_033816785.1 of Picus viridis. Taxonomy (NCBI): domain Eukaryota; kingdom Metazoa; phylum Chordata; class Aves; order Piciformes; family Picidae; genus Picus; species Picus viridis. The sequence goes on from CM066566.1 coordinate 32,702,977, forward strand.
AGGGAGTGGAATAGCACTTGATGGTGGTTCTGTCTGGTGCAGAGAAGTATATAACTAACATGGGAGGCATTGGTATGAGGAGGTTCATGTTTCCAGCACTCAAGAAGCTTGCCCCTGATGGTAAGGCCTTCAAGATGCTATTTTTCTGGTGCTCATAGAGTCTGTTACCTATAGTGACTTTGGGGGCTGGGGTGTGTGAATGGAAGTGCAAGGATGGTGGCTGCAGTGACCGATTTCCCTTGTCAGTGTCTTACTCTGCATTTTGAGGGATTCGTCTCATTCTGTAATTTTTATTCTGACTGACAGCAGGGTATATCCCAGGATCTGGTGCCTCTGAGGCTTGATAAGGTCTTTCATGAAAGCTGCAGAGGGAGTGAGGTGCCCTTAATATGTACTGATGGTGATACTGTTTGCAGCCTGTGGCATAAGACAACACCTGCATCAGCTGTGAAAAACACCTCTGAGGGACCTATAAAGCCCTCATAGGAGAAGCAGAGTGATTTTCAGGAAAACACTGAAAGAAAAGGTAATGTCAGAGAGCTTTATGCTTTTGCCTTTTCTTCTTACTAGGTGCTTAACACTGAGTTTAAAGGGCCCTATGTATCGTAGGATTACACAGATGAAGTGGATCTTCCTACCAAGAGAAATTTTCTAGGACCTTCTTCTGCAAACAGTCTTCTTCAAACTGTTCTTTCCTTTTCTAAGTTGGTTTGTGCACCTGGGAGTAAACATCTAGGATGATCCTTCAGACTGCTGAATACCAAGTTCTGCCTCAAATTGCTGCTAGTGGTGGTGCTTTAGGCTGTGACAGTTTAGTCTGTGCCTTTAAGAAAAATATAGCTGCAAAATTCTCTATCTGAACAGTCAGGTCTTAAAAGGAAAACAAAGATTAATTCTAAACACATTTCTTTGGTAGATGAGTGGGATGTAGTTTTACAATCTTACATTCTGTTCTCAGTCTCTCTGTCTCTTTCTGTTGGAATGCATGCATGCTGCCCTTGGACAGAGACCGTTAATCAGTGTTATAGTTTATGAATTTATTGGCTGGAAATATGATAAAATATGAGTATTATTTATTAAATATAAACCCCTGTTTTCCCACACCAATTTATTCAGGTTCATTTGCCCGGTCAATGACAGGTTGATTACACATGGTAGAAGGCTAATAAACAGTAGAATAACAGTCTAGAACAATCAGAACTTGGAATACAGAGGAACAAACTAGAATCTCCCTGTGCACATGAAACTAAACAGCAATACTGCCTCAGGTGGTGTAGATGAACCACTGTTGAGTTCACAACAGAGCTAACCAAGTAGTAACAAGCTATAAACCTCAGAAATAACCAGGTAAAATAGCGTATTTTACTCACAAACCACTGAGCTGCTAACTACCAAAACTTTTGCTGGATGAAGAGATGTTTTGAGTTTTTGGTTATAGTCCAAAGGGCAGTATCCACAGATTTAGAGGAAATGAGAGAGCAGGCTGCTGTAGTGGAGGCCCAACTCGAGCATTATACTGCTAAAACAAAAGAAGCTAATTGCCCTGAAGAAAGAGCAAGTAGGGTGCTTGTCGCCGCTTGAATCACTTTAATGAAGGGGGAGAGAAGTGAGAGAGTAACCAGTGTGCAAGCTATGAGTGTAACAAGCCCCAAGTATAGGAGGTCTTCCCCTATAAATTCCCTTTTCGAAAACTGAAGGGCCCAATGGCACATTAGCCATTCAAATTATGCCAATCACTTCAAAATGTTTATGTGGCGAGTAAACTGCACACGCCTTCTCTCATGGTGTCTGACACATGCAGTCTCCTCTCTGAAATGTGAGGCTCGGGGATCAGATTCAGCTTCCACTCTCCTCCAGGCAGCTGTAATGGCACCTGCCTATTAGGCTTCTCAACCTCAATCCAGACCCTGTAGCAGAGAGGGAGGAGAAAGGGGCAGTGGCTCAAAACAGATTTAGCTGTCTTGTTAATGCCTCGTCCAGGACACACTTTACCTCGTTCTCATTCTGGTAAGCAATATGTGCTTACTATGGTAGAGGCAAACACTGGATGGTTGGAAACTTATCCAGTTCCACATACAACTGCACACAACACTTTTCTTAGTCTGGAGAAACAAATCCTGTGGAAACACGGAACTCCAGAGAGAACTGAGTCAGACAATGGGACTCCCTTCAAAAACAATTGTGACCGGTTTAGGTTTTAGATTGGATGGACAGTACGAACAGCCAATGAAATTGTTTAGCAGGGGTGGATTGTGACCTGTTTAGGCTGTGCCTTTAAGAAATGGACACTTTCTGAACACTCTGGCTGAATGTTTTGGGATTATAACAGAAAACAAAGATATGCTAAACCAATTTCATTGGTAGAATCCAGCTGTAACTTTTAGCTTAGTCTTTCAGTCTGGGGCAGTCTTTTCTTCTCTCTGTCCTGTGAACTGGACTGTTTTCTTTCTCGGAGGCAACAGCTTGCATGGCAGGAATGACCTTGGATTAACAGAGCTAACCAGATAAGAAAACTAACGCTTTTGAGCTTAACAAAGTTTTACCCTTTTAATTTTAAGTTTTAATTACCTTCCTTTCTCTTTCTCTCTAACCCTTTTGGGAAAAAGGGGAGGTAGGGAGGGAGAAGGGAGGGACAGGCCGAACCCCCTGGCCGCAGGGGGTTGGGGAAAGGTCTCCTGTATTACATACATTGCTGTATATTTCTGTATATATTGTAAATATTGTATGTTTTTGTACATATTCATTGCATTCCATTTTCTGCTTGTAAATATAGCTTTCATCTGCTTCTCTGGCTGAGTTAGCTGTGGATTCTTTTGTGTGTGTGGGGGGAACCTTCCTACCCCACCACACAATCTTGTGAAGAACTGGGCCAAAGAGCACGGTATTGAGTGGATATTCCACATCCCCTACTGTGCACCAGCTGCAGGGAAGATTGAACGCTACAACGGTTTGCTGAAGACCACTCTTAGAGCCATGGGGAGTGGATCTTTGAAAAACTGGGAGAAGCATTTAGGACAAGCAACCTGGCTGGTAAATAGTAGAGGTTCAGTGAATTGAGCTGGACCTGCACATTCAGATTTGCTACAGAAAGTAGAAGGTGATAGAGTTTGTGGTGGTTTAGGCTGGGTGCTGGCCCGGATGCCACTGCACAGACCACACCTGGGAGGTCCCAAGGGGTGGGCACAGCCCAGGGGGTGGTCACAAGAAACCAGATATTCCATTTCCCATAATGCCCTGCTCCCCTATAAAACATCCATACGGGGTCTTCACTTCCTCATTCCTCCCTTGCCGGTGCCTAGGTAAAATGGCGTGAGCTGCCTCCTTGGTCCTGCCCAGGCCCAAGGCTGGGTTGTGGGGGAGAAAGAACCCTGGGGGGAGGTTGGGTGTACTCTCAGGTGGGGATGGAATGTTCTTGGGTATGTTTTGGGATCTCTCTCTCTTTTGTCACAGTGCTTGTGGTTCTCTGTAAAACTTTCATTGTTGCTTTATTTGTTTTTCTTTTTAAACTTTCCATCACTTTTGCAATCTGTTTGTCTGAGTCATTATTTTTGCCTGTGGTGGGAGAATTGCTCTCCCAAACCATGACAGAGTTTCTGTTGTTAGAGAAAAGAATTTGTTAGGCAAAACTGTTTGGGTATTTTCTCCCTCAGGAGAGGCTAAACCTGTCTGATGGGTGGTTTCTGCTGAAGGTCCTCGGCAGACTTATTGGGTAATGCAAGAGAATTGTGAACTTCAATGTATTCCACAAAGAAATCTAACTTTAGCTGAGAGAGTTTAATTTCAGAATGTTGTACAGATACATCACGCCCAAAGGAAGAATCCATGAGGAATCTGTGGTGCACAAACCCTGAGAACCCTGAGAGCCCTGAGTCATCTGAGAGTCCCTGATTCCATTTCTTCACTTTTTCTGCAAAGAGACAAACCGTTTGCTGTTTTCTTGTTTCCTGATTTTTCTTGGACTTCTGAATCATCTAGACCATCCAGTTGGGATGGACTGCAAACTTTGCTTATGAATTATAGATATTGTTTTAGATTAGATGTATAGTACTAACAGCCAATGAAATAGTTTAGAAGGGGTGGAATGTGACAGTTTAGGCTATGCCTTTAAGAAAAAGATAGCTGCAAAATTCTCTAGCTGAACAGTCGGGTGTAAAAAGGAAAACAAAGATTAATTCTAAACTAATTTCATTGGTAGATGAGTGGGATGTAGTTTTATGATCTTACATTCTGTTCTCAGTCTCTCTCTTTCTGTTGAAATGCATGCATGCATGACAGAGACTGTTAATCAGCCAATCTGTGACAGTTTCAGGCTGTGCCTTTAAGAAAAAGACAGCTGCAGAATACTCTAGCTGAATGTTTAGGTGTAAAAAAGGAAAACAAAGATAATTCTAAATGAATTTAATTGGCAGATCAGTAGAATTGTAACTTTAAGAAATTAGTCTGAGTTCAGTCTGTTCTGCTTTTCTTTTCTGTTCTTGGCCAGGGTGCATGCCGCTGACCTTGGACTTAAGCTTATGAGATAAGAAAACTAACTTCTCTAACAACTGCTTTGATCTAATGATTTTTCCTTTAATATCCATTTCTCCTTTAATCCCTTTTCTGTCCAATTAGCCTTGGACAAGAAAGGGGGGAGAGAGAGGCTTTGGGGGAACCCGGCGGGGATTCTCCTCAGGAGGGTGTTTCTGTGTCATGTTCTTTCCTGTATATTTTTGTATATACTGTAAATACTGCGTATTTTGTATATATATTCATTGCATTTCATTCTGCTTGTAAAATACAGCTTTTCATTTGCTTCTCTGACTGAGAACCATCACACTGCCACACAACAAGATAAGCAAAACTAACTTCTTAACAAAGCTTTGAGCTAACTGAAATTCCTTCAACATTTTCTTCCTTTTCTTTTTTCTTCTAATTAACGGAGGAAAAAGGGATGGGAGAGAGGTTGGGGGAGGCGAGGTTGAATCCTCCTCCCAAGGAGGATTTCTGTGTTGTTTTCTTTTTTAAATTCTTGTATAACATTGTAAATACTGTATATTTTGTATATTTTCATTGCATTCCATTATTGCTTGTAAAATACAACTTCATTCACTTCTCCGACTGCACTCAGCCGAGTATTTGTTGATGTTGGTGGGGTTAAACCACCACACTACACCAACAAGCCTCACTTGTTTCCTTCTGATGAGGAATATCATCTGGAGGTTATTGTAGAAAAGGCTCCCTGTCTGTCCAAAATAGAACTTCAGTTTTCAAATGTCCAAAATAGAACTTCAGTTTTCAAATTTGGAATCCCTGCCTGTGCTGGGGTTGACACCCATCCTGGGGGGGAGGGTTGCAAGAGCTCTGCTCTCCCCGGGGATTAAGGAAACCTGATCCTGGTGGACTTGGTTCCTTCCTTCCCCCTGCCCAGGAAACTGAGTTAGTCTGTTCCACTGCCCCTTCCTGTCTAGCAAAACTATAAAGGGGAGGGTGTGGTAACCATTTTCCCTCTCTCTTGCTCCTGCTTCGCCTGTGCGAGAGGACCAAGAGTCACTGCTGGCTTCCTGGTTCTCTGCCACATGGTCAGGCCTGGTCTTTCTCCCTGCCACATTCATATTTTCTGAAAGGACTGATGGTTTTGTATATCACCCTAGCCATCCTTGTCCCTCACCCTTGTGAACCCTTCCTGTTATATATATAATATATGTATAATATAATATATATACTAATATAATATAATATCTATTATATATATATATATAATATATTAAAAAAAAATATATATATTAAAGGACGTAATTTACTTCTCTACTTCCAAACCGACTCCAAATTATTTCTCGGTAGATTTACCTCCTCCCCTTTTTCCGTATCCCCCTTTCTTTCCATTTTTAACTTCCCTTATTTTCCCCTATTCTTTCCCCTTCCCTTTTTTTGGTCTATTGGGAAAGAGGAAGGGGGAGTGGGGGAGGAGTTCTCTGTCTTGCCACCATCTGAGCTCTTTTGTATGGGTATTTATTCTGTAGGATTTCCATGGTAATTGTGTTTAAATAAATTTCAAAATTGCCCCTTGTCCTATCACAGGGTGCAACTGGTTGAGGGAAGCTCCTATACTTCATTGCTCATCCTCTCCTTGGTATCAGAGCACAGACTGGGCTAGACTGAAACAAATCATTCCTCAGTTTGACTGGGACTGATATTTTGCACTTTCTGTAGAAGTAATTATTTTCAATCTTTTTCTGCTGTTTCTTCTGGTGTTTACATAGGTATTTTAATTCATGCCGCAATCTTAACCATACCTGTTCTAGTATTTCGGTAACAAACCTCTATAAAACCTCCCCCTTTTTACTGTCCCAGTGTGCTTCTCTGGGCTCTGAAGTCTGTGATAAGACTCATCCCTGTTGGGGTTTTTCTTGCAGCCAGGCTCAGTTGTGGCGGAGAGTTTCTGCTGTTGGGCAGGGTCCTCAGACATACCACTATAGCCTTACTAGGCTTGCACTGCATCTGTGTCACTGGGGAAGCTCCCTTGACTCTTGTTGCCCATTGTGCAGTAGTAAAATTGTCCACAAAGGATGGCATTGCCTCTTAAAATTCTAAAACCTTAACAAATACAAAATAAAGTCCCTGGCATCTGCTACCAGGTGGAGAAACCAACCTGTGCTTTGCAATGTATTTGTGTGGGAATTAATGAGAGCAAGACCTAATAAAATCCTGGTGCTAGTCCACATTGTTTGTATGGGTGTAATGGAAGAAGTACTTCTATCTGATTCATCTCTTGGATTCAGTAAGAAGCTCAGGTGTGAGAAGTGCTGAGGCAGTAGAGCAGAACTGCCCTAGTCCCAGTGCTCATTTTAGATGTGAACCTTTGTAAGCACTTGGCACGTGCTTTTCCAGCTGGCTTTGATGAACTAGAGTGAAAGAAATTGTTTTAAGTCTTGAGATGTTGCAAATTAGAAGAGAGTGGCCAAGCTCTGCTGTGCAGTCACTGAGGTACAATAAGAAATCTGCTAATTAGGCAAGACTTCATCTCACATTGCTGATTTGCTGCAGACCTCTGAGAGTACACTATGTCTAAAAACCACTTGGCAACCCCATCTTTCGGGCCTGATCTCAGCAGGGCTTTCATGCACTTTTACTGAAGCATAAGTTTCTGGGGTGTTTTGTTTTTTTGTTGGCCTTAAATGTATTTTAAAAAATATATTTTAAACCTAATTCCTTAGCATTTGCCTAAAACTTGATGAGCTTTCTGTGCAAGGACAGCAGCAGAGCTATTGCTGCTCCCTGCCAAAAGCTAATCTCAGCCTGGATATGATACTGTGCCAGAATGTAGTCATGGTATTTTGATTTCCACTTGAGCCTCAACTAAGATCCATGACTTAGTGCCATCTAGGAAAAGGTCATACGGAGCAGGTATGTGAAATGTGAAAATATTTCCCATTCAATATTAACAGCAGCACAACATGTAGGGAAACATGTAGAGAGATCTGAGAAGAAGGTAGCTATTACTGGATGAGGCACAGGCATGAGAAAGAGGAAGAAACCCCAGGGAAGCTGATTCCAGACTGATGCAAAACTTCACCCATACCATGGTGAGGGGGTTCCAGAATATGTGCTGGGATCCCACCTGAACACACAGACCAGTAGCATTTACTAGTACCTGAAGATGGGTGCAGTGAGATGTGGATGCTGGATGGGAAAGCGCTGAGAAAAGTACCTTTTTTTCCTGGATAAAGAGTCATTTTCTTGTGCTTTGAGGTTGGTCTTTTCATATTAGTTTCAGTTGGAAAAGCAACGAAAACTTGTAAAAGACTGGTTTTGTTTTTTTTTTTTTTTTTTTTTAATGGTCACAAACTTGAACATAGGAAGTTCTATCTAAAGGTGAGAAGGAACTTTTTTACATTGAGGATTGTGGAGCACTGGAACAGGCTGCCCAGAGTGGTGGTGGAGTCTCTGTCTCTGGAATCATTCAAAGCCTGCCTGGACATTGTCCTGTGCAGCCTGCTTTAGGTGAACCTGCTCTGGTGCTGGGGTTGGACTAGATGGTCTCCAGAGGTCCCTTCCAACTTCTGTCATTCTGTGATTCTATGATTCCTCCTTCTCTGAATACCTTTTTCTTTTGTTTAGCCAGTGTATTTTTCTGCTCTTTCTCCAGGCTATTCATAAGTTCATAAACCTATGTCACATCCTTTTTCACTGACATTTTCCAGCCTGAGGAGTCCTAGCCTATGTAGTCATTTATGGTGCAGAAGTTGTTCCATATTTTTGATCGTTCTTGTTATTTCTTCATCATGAGGAAGTTGGGGCTTTGCATCTGCTTTTTCAGAGACAGAGATTTCCACTGCTTTGTTGCTTCACAAATGAGGAAGGGAATTTCTTTATAGTTCACTGTTTCAGGCAGCTGCAACTGCCAGACCATGGATCTCATGGATCTAGTCTGAGCAAGCTGCCCATGGTCCATTTCTCCCAGATTCACTGCAGGGGAGCAGTCAGCCTTGCAGCCAATTCTAGCTGCTAGCAGTCAGACAGGCACCCACTAGACCTGCCCATAGGTGTGTCTCTCTCATTTCAAGAAGGTGGTAAAGCTCTCTTTGATGTCTACATGAGATCAGATGATATTGAAGAGTGGACTATTGACCTGTACCGCTATCTTAACAGGTCTGGGTCATTTCAAGAATTGATTCTTCTATGTAGCTGATGTATCTCAGAGTTCTGCTTCTTGAGAGCTTGGATGAGATTGCATAGTGACACCCTAGTGTGAGCAGGTAATAGGGCTGAGGGCATGTGAGGTAATAGAAATATGTGACAGGAAGGATGCAGTTATGAACTGTAAAGAAGGAGCTGCCTCATGGGACAGTGGAGGAGCAAGGCTAAATGGAGCATGCAGGAATGTGATGTTGAGTGGTTTGGTGTCATTGATTCTAAGGTCATTTCAGAAAGAGATTTTAATTGTTTTTCTTCTGGGCAGTGGCCTGTATTTATTGTATTGCTGCTTTGCTCAGTGTTATTGACCAAGTGGTGTTAATCTTCACCTCTTAGGAGCCAGTGAACAGTTTGTTTACAGAAACAGTGATCAGGAAGAATTACCAGGTAAATCTTCAGGGGTTTGGAGACTGGAAAGAAGAGCTAAAGTGCCCAACTTAGCTGCAGACCAGTGATGTTCTTTTAGGGCTGTTCAAATAACTGTGTGAAGCAATTGAAATCCAGAAGTAGTGAACACAGGTATAATGTGAAAGTTTCAGACAGAATATTGCAGTTGTTGCCGAGACACAGGTCAAGAAACATATTGTTTTGCTCAAGTTAAAACAAAACAAAACAAAACAAAACAAAACACAAAAAGGATGACCTGTTCTTTCGGAAGTCCTAAGTCCCTTTATAGGAGGGACTTGCAATTTGATAGAGATGGCCTTGAGTCAGAAATGATACCAAGAAAATAAGATCACCTACATCTATGTACATGCTCAGGAGAAATCTAGATGACACCACAGATTCCATCTGAACTGGTCTCACCAGGTACTGCAGATGTTTCTCTGTAGCTGCCTCTAGGTTGTGCACCAAGCCAACAAGAATGTGACAAGGCCTTTTCACCTGGCTTAACAACCTAAAGGAAGCACATAAATTTAAACAGTGGTTTTTTTCTGGCTTCTTGTTTGTTTGGTTTTTTTTTGTTGTTAGTTTGTTTTGTTTTGTTTTGTTTTTTTCTAGATAGTGGCTCCTCTAAGACAGAAATTTTACCCTGGAAGAGCATCTTAATTTCCAGTAAATACAGAAGACATCTCGGTGGCACAGCCTTCTAACTGTGGAGCCCAAATTACATGGAATTTAAATGTGTCGAATCCAATAATTTCTGCAGATCTCATTGGTGGTGTTTAGATGTGTTTGGAAGTACAAGAGGGAAGAGAAGGAATGGTGAGACTGGGGGAATCTGTAAGGGCATCGGGTTGCAGAAAGGGGCAGTAAGGATGGAGAATATAGTTTACTTTTTAGTAGTGCCTTTTTTTTTTTTAATTAGGTTTCAGAAAGTTTTAAGATGTTTTGGACAACTGAAAGAGATGATCTAAATGGTCTTAGAGTGGTTAAAAAATGTCTGGCATATTGCTTGTGTATGATCTTTTATTTTCCACTGACAGAGGAAATTGGTGCCTGTGCTGTGAATTTTATTTCACTTACAAACAGCCTTGAAGCCTTTGGTGATATCTGACAGCACCTGACTATGGTTCAGTGAAAGATTTAGCAATGACAGAACAGGTAACTGAAGGAGAATATAGGAGACTGCGTCATTTCTGTCTGTTTCTCAGATTACGTGTTCCATGGAGGACTCATGCATTCCTGCTGCCTTTGAGATCTTTGAATATTTGTGGGGAGAGGATTATTTTGGCCTTGAAGTCAAAAGTTTTAGGGCTGAGGCTGAATTTACATTTTTTAAGTGAATGGCGCTTTACCTCCAGCAGATGGTGGTAAAATACCAGGGTTTGGCCTGTGAAAAACCAACTATGTAGGAAGCTGACTGGCTCATCAGGAGAAAGATTGCTTCATTCAGTTTAAACCATAATCGGAGTGAAACAGTTTATAAATGTATTAATGACCGGTAATTAAATGGCATCCAGTCAACTATCCCTTCCGGATCAAAATAGTAATACATCAGATAAGCCATAGGGGTAGACCCTAACAAAATGTTGTAACACATACACAGATACCCATCCCTGCACACTGGCCCAGGTCTGGGTTACAAATGAACCAACCTTTTCTGGTTGTGCTGTCTCAGTGCTTAACTTTCCATCTGCAATTTGAATTTGAAATCAGCTTCACTGCAAAATAACTTTTTTTGTTGTTGTTTTTTTCCCCATATTGCCACGTAAGGATTTTTTGGAAGACAGTTCTGTTGCGTTATATAAAATCCTCTAAATTACACAACCCCTTTTGAAACCTCCACTGTCTGAGTGTCTCCAAGCATGGCTTTTCTTAAACACTTCAAACAGCCAAGTCTGGCTTCCCCAAAGTTATTAACATCACTTTAATTCTGTTTCATCTAACATTGCTCTGCCTGCTTCCTGGATACATGAATAAAAGGAAACGGGCTTAGGAAAAAAAGTTGGATTGATTTGTAGCTTCAACAAGACTCTAATTCTCCCAAATCTTTTTCATGTATGACAACCAAAGATACTATTCAAACGTAGTTTTCTAGGCTCAGCTGTGCTAGCTCTATAGGTTTGTGTCTTCCACCCAAATATAGATGTTCATCATTCTTCCTTTTAAAGCTTTTTGCTTCTTCAGGTTGCCTACTACATGTTCCCTAAACCATTTTGGGCAACAGAAGCTAGATTCATTTAAACAGGTTCAATATTAGATCTCTGCTAACTGGCAGAAAAATGCTTCTCTAGGAGCACAGATTTTCTACCTTGCATGCTGTTGATGTTGCTATTTAATGGGCAGAATTGACCTGTTTTTCTTATGGGTTTGAAAAGAATGGGTAAAACCAGATTGACTGTGTCCATTACTGAGGCTGGGAGAAAGTGTGAGAACAAACCCTCAAGATCAGTTCATGCCCTGCCTACTTGAACCTAAGGCATGAACTGGTCTTGATGGTTTGCTCACAGGACTGTAGGTGGTTGAATTAAACTGTTTTGGTCTTTTACAGCTTGTCACTGAGGCATTGTAGCTGACCATTTCTGCACTCATTCTGCCCCAAGTGAGAAGGTAACCTCCCTGTATTTCACTTGATGGCATGCTGTCAGGTAGACCATGACAGCTACATTTCTCAGCTGATGCTTGCCAGATAGCTGGCTCACTGTGTATGGAATGGACTAAACCATTCCACTGTGCAGTTAGTAGTTTACGGCTCTTAGAACTGTAGTATTTCTTCATCATATCTGACTATTTTTTGCTTCCCCATGCACAATATAGAACCTCTCTGCATGGTCGTTTGGCAACTTTGATGCCATCCCTCCTCATACTGCTTTTTCTGTCTTCTGTCATGACTTCAGACAGCTGCTTTCTTGTTGGAGCTAACCTGGATGCCCAGAAGCCAAGTTCTTTTTGTTCAGTTTCTTCTCAATAGATAGAATTGGAGAGAGATAAGTGCAAGCTTAAGCCAAGGTGCACCTGGATTCAATCTCATTTTGCTCTTCATATGCATCAGAATACCTTCAGAAAGAGCAGGTGTAGCTAAAAGAAGCTCTTAATCTCATTATCATGCTAATAAATCAGTGTTACTGAGCACACATACTGCTATATTTGTAAGCACAAATGTGGGATGAGGGGCTGAATCCAAGACCTTCATATATAAGGAGCTGGTGAGAAGCATCAGTACTTCTAAAAACTGGGAATTCCTCCATGTAGAAGAATCAACATCTGAGCTGCATTGTCTAGGCCATCTCAGGCTAGGTTCATTGTTGGGTGGGTTGGGCTGTTTGAAAGGGAGGCAAAGTGATTTGTGTAGTAGGGGTTCATTTTAGAACCTCTACAACTTAAAAAAAAGAAAAAAAAGAAGGGGGAAGAAAAAAAGAAAAAAGTTGTATACAGCCTGAAAGAACTTTTCTTAACAAGAGACCTTGGTTTACTGGTGGGTAGTTACTTAACACTTTCCAGTGAAAATATGGAATACAACCTTGTAGGATTGCAGGATTTGCTGATTCAAAGACTTGATAATAGCAAGTCTCTGCCTGCCTGCTAACTAAAAATTAAAAATACAGTTAGCCTTGGTTTCCATGACAATCCTGTGACTTGTTGAATTTCAGTTCCTGGTAAGTTCAAGCACTGTGATAGTACCCAGCAGTGCTTGGATGGAAGTCCAGAAAATTGGCGAGGGAAAAGAAAAGTAATCCTTCTTCCTTTGGGAAACCTTACCTGCATGCCAGTAAGGCCAAGTTGTAAGTAACTATTTGTCAGGCAAATACTGCACTAGCAATTTGGACAGACTAATGATTCCTTCCTACCAAGTGCTGGAAAAAGGGCATAGGGTTGAAGGATGGGTAGGAAGTGTTACATCTCTGTAGACGTTAACTTCAGTGAAATGAGACAGTTTCCATCCAGTGAGGTTACTGTCCATGTTTTCCCAAGCTTCCTTTAGAGAAGTAGTGATTGTACTTCTGGGGAGCTTTGTGATGAACAGTCTGCACTATCAGAGTGCTCATAAAGCTGTTTGGTTGGTATTTGTGTAGTGGACATAGAAAGAAGCAGCCTAAATTCAGAATTGTTTTCAGTTTTGCAACCAAATTGTGTTTTGCACCCATCTCTTGTACAGAGAGGCTTTCTGGTTCTTTTTTCTTGTACTCACACCAGTCCTGCTGAGCGGTCTCTCAGAGAGCTTGCTATAGCTTGGTTCTGTTTTAAACTCCTTTTAAACTGTGAGTCTGTATTTCAAATGCAACTAGTATTATTTAATCATTCACTGCATTGCTCCACTGGAAGGGACGGACAGTCCCATGGAGCCAGCATTTATAAGTTCCATTAAGAAGAACTGATGCTTTTCCCTCTCATCTGACAAGTCCCTGTCGTGTCAAAGATGTTGTAATTGATCTTTGTCATTAAATTCAGTAATGTCCAAATTTACAGATCTACCTTGTTTCAGGCTAATGTAGATAAATGAGGTTCATGATAAAATATTGACTTTTACTTGGCACCTATGCACCTCAGCACTTTATGCATTTGATTAACATACAAGAAAGGCTGTAAAATCAAATAAATGAATGCAAGGAGTAATGTTTTATTCTCCTTAAATGATATATGAGACTTAGCTATTTATAGCAGGGGGTTGGGAGAGAAATGTAAAGCTAAGCTAATTCTAGGAATGCTGATACAGGAGATTCAGTGAAAAATTGATATTTGGATGAGGAAACTTCTGTAGGGAAAGCCAGAACACCATGTAGTGCTGTAAAGCTAGTTTGTTTGTATTTTGACCATGGTCTCTACCCAGTGCAGCCAAACATTGCATAAGAAGCATTTTTGAGAAATAAGGCACATGTTTTTAACGCTGTGTTGCTGTAATACCTTGCTGGGGCTGTGCTGGATCATTTGTACAAAAATCTTTAAAGCAAGATTTTACAGTTCTCTGCAGGCTATGCTGCAGCTCAGCCATGAATGCCATGCTAAAGAAACCTCTCTACCAGATATCATATGCAAGAGCCCTGCATGGATGTGACACACATGTATCAGAGAAAGCTTATCATGCAATGCTCTGGTGTATCTGAGCTATTAAGAATCAACAGAAATAATTTAAGGATGGATCCCCTCATAGAGACAATTCCCATGAAAGACTGTTTATCCATTACAAGGGGAACTGTTCAGATCTCATTGAGCCCACAGGCAGGGAAGTTTTCAAACTATCTCACTTGAGCACCAGAAAAATATCAAGTCATTTAGGATTTATTCTCTCACTATTTTAATCCATACAAAATACAGATAGGAAGATCCTTAAGTGATGCAAATCATTAAAGCTCCATTGGCGTCAATCTTTAGCAGATAAGAAGGATGCTGCATCTCTGAGAAAGCTGCATATGAACAAATTTTCTCCATAAATAATGGCACAACCTAAGCTCATGTCCTCTTGTCCTATCATTAGTTACCTGGGAGAAGAGACCAACACCAGCCTCATTACAAGCTTCTTTCAGGTAGATGTAGAGATCAGTAAGACCTGCCCTTAGCCTTCTCTTCTCCAGACTAAACAACCCCAGCTCACTCCTCTGGTCCTTGTATGACATGCCCTGCAAACTTCTCACCAGTCTTTTTGCTCTTCTCTGGACACCCTCCAGGACCTTGATGTCTTTCTTGTACTGTGGCACCCAGAATTGAATACAGTAGTCAAGCTGTGGCCTCACCAGACCTGAGTACAGGAGCATGATCACTTTTCAGAAGATTTCTCTCTCCCTCATGGTGATTGTTTTGTTGATTTTTCTGCCTGTTGGATTCCCCACCTGTTTCAAAAGGAAGTGACTTTCCTTCACTAGGAAAGTACAGTGTCTTGAAATGTCAAAACTATTTTATCTTCTGTAGTTAGAAATGAGATAACAATGAAGTTAGGAATGAGATACAAATGGGTCCTGGTTGTAAGTTCATAACAGGGTCCAGCAGAAACATACATGGAAACTGAGGCGATTGCACAGGAGCACCATGACAACCAAATGTAGACATGTGAACTGCCTTTACAGCTAATAGAAGAAAGTGCACACTTTCATCTGAGCTATTCTAGATACTTTCTATAGAATGTGATGCCCCACAAAGATAAAGTGCCTGTTTCCTTCCACTTGTTAGAAAGCTAACTCAGCATGACTAGCTCAGATATAGATCTAAACAGTAGGATATCTACAGCTGAGTACAGGCTGAAACTCTAGTGTCTTTTAATACCTTTTATATAGTGAACCTATGTCTCCAAATTATGATCCTCAAAGGGGGATAAAAGAGTGCGAACATGGATCAAGTACTCTCCTAAACAGATGGAATCCAGACCAGAACATTTAGAGGCTCTGATTACCTCATCTTCTATCATGAAAAAAATGCTTAACAATTCCTGAAAACTTTTGAACATTTATGTATGAGGTAAAAAATATAATAATCTGTCAGTCCTTCATACAGTTTCTTTGTTTCAAGGTCATCATGAATTAGTTTTGGAGATTCATGGAATTGGTTGTCTATGTCCAATAAATTATGGCAGGTAATTAAGCCATTCATTTTAACTTCAGTGCTTCACTCCAGTGTCCTTGTGGATCTGCTGTACTGGATATGCTTTTTTTGCCCTTTTAAAATTTTTTTCCAGTGAAAAACTTGATTGATAGTTCCCCATTATTTTGATAAGGACATTAGTGGAATGGTGTTCTGTGGTATTTAGTGTGAAAAGTTGCTGTGATTTGTTACCCGAGCAGAAATGTTTGTGTTTGGTGGTTTTTTTGCTGTTCTGTTTTGTTCTGTTTTGTTTCCCCCCCACCAGGAAATCTGTCTATCATTTACCCAGCTTTTGATTCATTGGTCTATAGGACAGTATGAACATGCGAGTATCTATAACTAAATTCATTTGTGCATGTGTATCTCTGCGGTTCTTACCTCCTCATGATCTTGACAAGATCCTCACGATCCTCATGACAAGTTGACATGTGAAATTATCAATGGGATAAATCTGAGTTATTGTCTTCATTTTACAAATGAAAAATCTGAGATACAAAAGGATTTTCCTTGGCTGCAGCAAGCGTTGTATCATGCTGTAAGTACTTCAGTCAAGATGTTACAGAATTTGAGGCACATTTTGGGAAAGAATACAGAAAATCTAAATCTCCTTATGTGTACAGAAAGTAACACAGGTCGTGAAGATGAATTGGGATGGCAGCTTGCACTTAGCCTTGTGTAGCTATTGCTTTCTGGTTTAGATCACCAGTGTATGATGTTTGTATCACCATTGTCCATTGACATTTTATACTGGACCAACACAGAGGCTTCCCAGGGGTAAAACACTGAGACATGCTGCTGTGCTAGTGCTTGTATCCCTGGCTGTAGCAAGACCCACACATGGGGAACAGGGAGCACCCTTACACTGCTTGTTAAGAACAGAGTTTCAAGAGAGTTTCTGTGACACTGCTGTGATCAGATGTGGGGATTGGATCAAAATACTGAGCAGCAATTGCTTTACATGCAGCTGTCCCTTTTTGTCCCATCTTTCCTCTGTTTTTACATGCTTGCTGCTCCCTGATCCACCTTGTTCCCTCCCCTTCCTCACCTTTGGTCCATCATTAAACATCCTATAATAAGTTTTGTAGTGTTCCATAGTCCATTTAAAATGCCTCATAATAAATTCTACCCAGTCCTCAATTTTTCTCTTCTCCATTCCCATGCCTCCCATGTCCTACCCCTTTCAGTTTGCTCAGCATTCCAGGGAGTGTTCTTTGGCTGACTTGTCTTGGAGGGTTTCATACCAGGTCTAATTCTGCTTCCCTGGAAGACTCACAGTAGGTGGTTCAATGGTTACTGGAGATCCTCCACCTCCTGTTCTGATCTTCAATGTGTCTCTCTTTAATGTGCTAAGCTGTTGGTCAAATAACAGAATCACAAATCACCAAGGTTGGAAGAGACCTCAAAGATCATCAAGTCCAACCTGTCACCACAGACCTCATGATTAAACCAGGGCACCACGTGCCACGTCCAATCCCCTCTTGAACACCTCCAGGGAGGGTGACTCTGCCACCTCCCGGGCAGCCCATTCCAACAGCTAATGACTCTCTCGGTGAAGAACTTTCTCCTCACCTCGAGTCTAAACTTCCCCTGGCACAGCTTGAAACTGTGTCCTCTTGTTCTGGTGCTGGTTGCCTGGGAGAAGAGATCAGCCCCTTCCTGGCTACAACCACCCTTCAGGTAGTTGTCGACAGCAACAAGGTCTCCCCTGAGCCTCCTCTTCTCCAGGCTAAACAATCCCAGCTCCCTCAGCCTCTCCTCACAGGGCTTGTGCTCAAGGCCTCTCACCAGCCTCGTTGCCCTTCTCTGGACACGTTCATGTGTCTCAATGTCCTTCTTAAACTGAGGGGCCCAGAACTGGACACAGTACTCAAGGTGTGGCCTAACCAATGCAGAGTACAGAGGCAGAATGACTTCCCTGCTCTTCCTGGCCATTCTAGATGCAGGCCAGGATGCCATTAGCCTTCTTGGCTACCTGGGCACACTGCTGGCTCATGTTCAGCCAGCTGTCAATCAGCATCCTCAGGTCCCTTTCTGTTTGGCTACTCTCCAGCCACTCCAACTCCAGCCTGTAGCTCTGCATGGGGTTGTAGTGGCCAAAGTGCAGCACCTGGCACTCGGATTTGTTGAATGTCATCCTGTTGGACTCTGCCCATCTGTCCAGCTGGTCAAGGTCCCTCTGGAGAGCCCTTCAAGCCCTCTTACAGATCAACATCTGCTCCCAATTTGGTGTCATTGGCAAATTTACTGATGACTGTCTCAATCCCTTCATCCAGATCATCATTGAAGGTATTAAAGAGGATGGAGCCCAGCACTGATCCTTGGAGGACACTACTGGTGACTGTCCACCAGCTGGATGTAGCACTGTTTACCACCACTCTCTGGGCTTGGCCCTCCAGCCAGTTCCTAACCCAGTACAGAGTGTTGCTGTCCAAGCCACGGGCTGACAATTTTGCCACTGTTGTGGGGAACAGTGTCAAAGGCCTTGCTGAAGTCCAGGTAGACCACATCCACAGCCTTCCTCACATCCACCAGGCGGGTCACCTGATCATAGAAGGAGATCAGGTTGGTCGGGCAGGATCTGCCCTTCCTAAAATCCATGTTGGCTGGACCTGAGCCCTTGGCCATCCTTGAGGCTTGCAGTTATTGCTACCAAGATGATCTGCTCCATAATTTTCCCTGGCACTGAGGTCAGGCTGACAGGCCTGGAATTTCCAGGTTCCTCCAGCCGACCCTTCTTGTGGATGGGGATCACATTGGCCAGTTTCCAGTCATCTGGGACCTCACTGGTGAGCCAGGACTGGAGGAAAATAACCCCACAGATACTTCACCTACATCGTTGGAAATCCCCCTTGGAAATTTTTGAGCCCACATTTGCTTTCCGATAATAAATTTTCTTTTATTTCTCTTTCTGAAGTTAACTTAAACATTTGTAAGAACATTAGTCAGTGGCCTCTGAACAATGTGCTATTTGGAGGCAGCTCCTTCCTGTTACAAAGCTGTATTGGTCAGCTGGAGTCAAGAGAGCTACCTGGTTTCAGTCATGCTCTCTGATGCCTGATGCTTGTATGTGTCTAATCTTTGCAACTGCTGTAGGAAACCTCATTGCTCTCTACAACTACCTGGAGGGTGGTTGTAGCCAGGGTGGGGTTGGCCTCTTCTCCCAGGCAACCAGCACCAGAACAAGAGGACACAGTCTCAAGCTGTGCCAGGGGAAGTTTAGGCTCGAGGTGAGGAGAAAGTTCTTCACCGAGAGCGTGATTCGTCATTGGAATGGGCTGCCCAGGGAGGTGGCGGAGTCGCCGTCCCTGGAGGTGTTCAAGAGGGGATTGGATGTGGCACTTGGTGCCATGGTCTAGTCATGGAGTCTGTGGTGACAGGCTGGACTCAATGATCTTCGAGGTCTCTTCCAACCTTGGTGATACTGTGATACTGTGAAACAGCTGTTAAGTCCTGTGGTTTTAAATTATTTATTTCCCAATTAAAATGGCTATGAAAAATATATTTTCTTGCATATACACTGCATGAGGTTTCAGAGACTTTTAGAGATCATGTACAAATCACAGAATCATAAAATCATTTACAATGGGAAAACCTTTTAGGTCATCAAGTCCAACCATAAATCTGACACTGTTAAATCCACCACTACACCATGTCCCGAAGTCACCAATCCTACAGAGGAGCCAGCTGTTCCCTCTTGTCCTATCACAGTCTTTTTCTCCAGTCTTTCCATCTCTTTTCTGCAGATGAAGCCTTAAGTTGAGCACCTTTTTATGAGGGCTTGTAGTGATAGAGGGTAGATTTACTCTGGATATTAGAAAGAAATTCTTTACAGTGAGGGTGGTGATGTTCTGGAACAGGCTGCCCAGGGAAGTTGTGGATGTCCCATCCCTGGATGTGTTCAAGGTCAGGTTGGACAGGGCCTTGAGCAACCTGGTTTAGTGGAACGTGTCCCTGCCTATGTCAGGGGGCTTGCAACTAGATGATCTTTAAGGTTGCTTCCAATCCAAACCATTCTATGATTCTCCATGTATTTTTTTTTTCATTTTATAGGCCATTATCATTATCTCCTTTTCTTTTTTTTTTTTTTTTCTTTTTCTTTTCCCCCTTCCAATCTGAGGTCGCTGTCTATTCAATTTCTCCTGGTACAGAAGCTGTTCTACATCTCTCATTGTCCCCGTGTATTCCTCATTTGTCTCTCCTCTTAACTGAGATGTGGTAAAGGTGCAGTACTGATGATGGAACTTAGCATTGTTCACATAAAAGAGAGAAAAAAGGAATTACACTTTCCGGAACTGGCCTTTTTCTGCCCTAGATTGGTCAGAAGAAGTTAACTTTGAACTAAAAGGTATTAAAAAAAAATATGAAAAAAGGATAAGATCCAAGTGAATAGCATCATCATCATCACAACCCCATTAAGGTTAATAAAATGTTAAAATGAGACAGTGCTCACCCACTGTTTTATCTTTACTTCATTGCTTTTTCCTACTAGCAGTGCATCAATAACCTGCAGTATATTCTAACTGATTGAATAAAAAGTTATATTTAATTGGGAAATCAATGAGCAGGAATCGGGCACTGAGGTCATATAGATCGTATCATCCTGACCAATCTAACTCACTTGCCCTTTGAGCTGGTCTTTCATCATTATATTTCACTTGCCAATTCCTCAGTGGTCTTAATTATGGGCACAGCAATTTGTCTTCAAATATCACACTACAGTGAAATCTATGCATCAATAAATACAGCTCAAAAGCTCTTTTCCACACTGCTCGAGAGTTAATTGCTTCCATGGTTAAAGCAAATGCTGTAATTCTTTACATTTGTGGTGCTTTCTAACATCTTTTGCAGGCCATTCAGAATGGCTAAATTAAAGGAAAGCATGTCTTTGAACATGCTTTGAACATGAAGATTGGTTCTGAGCAATTTTTAAAACTTTATCTGTACAGAACATTCTGCTCTACTCTGCAGTTGGAGCATGGCTAAGAAATAGCAGCAGACACTTCAGAAAGCATAAGCAGCATAGTCAGAAGGATCTGCTGGCTGTTCATTTTCTACCTATCTCTATGTGGGTGAAGTGATGAATACCACATGTAAAATTTTGCCTAGTCTATGAAAAAGTGCTTATCCTGTTCACCAAAAGATGCAATTCCAGTGCTGTCCTTATGTTTGCCCTCTCCAAAGCTGGGATGTGTGAATGCCAGCTGAAAAGCACAGGGTGCAAGTAAAGCCTTGAATAATCTGTCTATGAGCAAGAGTAGTGGAGAAGTCCACAGATGCAGAAGATATTGGCTGGGCTGAATGATTTCCTTTCAGGCTTTTGCCAAGTTCCTGTGGCCAACCCTCCATCATCTGTGGTTTCGTTGTGCTGTTCTTTCTATACACTAACTGTTGTGCTCTCTGACTCCTAAGCTGCTTACAAGCTACAACACTGGTTTCTGTCCTTGTTTTTCTGGTACAGAATCAGAGTCCAGCTGTGGAGGTGGGATCGATGTCCCTGGAGGTATTTAATAAAAGATTGGATGAAGCACTTAGTTCCATGGTCTAGTTATTAGTTAGGGTTGCATGATCAGTTTGACTTGATAATCTTGGAGGTCTCTTACAGCCTGGTTGATTCTGTGATTCATGGATAGGTTTGAAATATCTGAGGGCTAATCATTGCGTCAAACAAACAAACAAACAAACAACAACAAAAAACCCCAAATCAAACCAACCAAACAAAAGCAAGCAGCCAAACAAAATAAACAAACCAAAACGACCCCCCAAAAAACCCCAAGAGAAACATGAAATGTATTTCTAAATACGATTATACTATCTAATGACTGTACTTGCAGATAGACTTCATGGAGCTTTCTTTGGAAAGTGGTGGAATCCACACACAAGTCAGCAGCTGGTCAGATCATGCAGGAATAATATGCACATAATATTCAATATGGACTGTCGTCGAGAATTTCACATGCGCTCCAGAGCTGTTTTTCTTTTCTACTCTTTCAGTGTTTCTGTCAGTGTTTTCAAACTTTACTGTCCAAAAGGCAACTGCACTGAGCCAACAATATGCTGCATGCAGTGTCCTATTTTGAGCTCTGTGTTCATGGGTACTTCCATATGTGAGGATCCTACAGCTATTGGAGGATCTTTCAGTGGGCCTATTGTCCCCAGTTTGAAGATGAAGATCAATTTCCACATGAATAATATATTTGTTTTGCAGCTAGTTTATGGAGGGAGAGTTTAGGGTTAAATTAATTGTATTATCACCTGCTTGAAAAAGACCTTAATATCACTGAGTCCAACCATGACCTACTATCTCCCTGTATGTAACTGTTAGACCGCATCCCTAAGCACCTCATCCTTTAGATGTCTTTTAAACACCTTCAGGGATGGTGACTCCACCACTTCCCTAAGCAGCCTATTCCACTCTTTCAGTAAAGAAATTCTTCCTAATCTAGTCTAAACCTCCCCTGGTGCAATTTAAGACCATCTCCTCTCATCCTGTCACTTCTTACCAGGGAGAACAGGCTGGCTACCCTCTTTTCAGTTAGTTGCAGAAAACATTGACATCTCTTCTCAGTCTCTTCTTTGTTCTGGAACTGTATCCTCATCTCAGGTCCTCTCCCATCATCCACAGCTCTAGCTGATGCACAACAGAATAGATGTATTCCTTTATTTGCTCTAATGCTACACCATCAGATACTGCTCATAATATTCTCTGGCAGAGGAAAACTCATAACCTATTTTTGTTTTTTATTTGGTTGCAGGATCTTGCTCTATTAGTTTTATGGAGTTCCAAAAAGCATTTAGGTTTGTAGGCTTTGTGCAGACATTGGAGCTGTTATCTAGTGTGTTTTGTTTTGCTGATGGGGATTTGGCTAGATTATCTGCCCTCAGCAAATAAACCCTAACTGTATGTTTGCTATGCACAATGGATGTGGTGATTTATCATCTTACAAAAGCTGGAAAAGGATGTTTTGGGATTTTGCCCTGAGCAAACTGACCTTCTTAAAATGAAGCTTTGCCTTTGTGAGTGTTGCATTAGTGTTGCCTTTGTATGATGGTACTTTTCATGAGTAACAAGCTCTGTGCATTGCAATATTTTCTGTCTAAAGGTTTTCTTGAGGAAATAGCAATGGTTAAATGTCCATTTCTTTTGCAGAACACAGATCTGATTATTCTCCAGTCAATGCAGTCTCTTTTGTGAGGTCTTCTCTGCTAGTCACAGGCAGTGAAACAGAACAAAGTTATGAAGGATATCACTGTAGACAGTGAGTCGAGAAATAATTTTAGGAAGAGGTCACCTTTGTACTCAGACACTGTATCCAGATGGAGTAAGGATTATGCAGATTTCTATGGGTCTCTACGTTTAATTAAAGATGCAGCTAAAATGTAATGGTGGGCACACATACAGATGAGCTGAAGACATGGGGTTTTCTGCTTTTTTTCAGGGCAAAGATGAAGCTGTTACTACACTGGAATATTTCTTGAGATCATTATCAAGTTGTGGTGAAATTGTTTTGTGCCCAGCTTGCCACTCTGTAGTCATACCTAGGTGGAGGGACTTGCACAGTAACTGCAGTGGTGTCAGTAATGTAGGCAAGACTTGTCACCAGCATGTAGTTCTGGAGAAATTAGAGTAGTAGAAAAGAGCTATGGCAGGACAGAGAGAAAAGAGTCTTTAAATCTGATTGAATAGCCAACAGATTTATTCATAGCCTCCTGAGCTGGGGCATATACAAAGACCACTATTACTTTCAAGGACATGCATCCTTTCCAGACCACTGAATGGAAGGAGAGTTGCAGATCAAATGATTTTTCATGCTGAATCCAAGGCCGGACAGAAACATTGTTTACCTTAAGAAAATCAAATGAAAAATAAAGTCCATTCACAGTATGCAAATGAGAAGGTTCTACATGTCAGGTTCAACTGTGAGCAGGCTTATGTCCTCTCTGGAATGGCTGTGTGAAAGTCAAAAGGAGTGGCATGACTTTAAATTATCAGGAATCTTCAAAGAAAATAATGAGCTGGGAAGCTGGTCAAAGAGTTGTTGGTGGCAAGTAGCAAAAATCTGAGAAGCTGTCCTCAGTGAAAGGAATAGTTGTACTAGGAGCAAGAAATGTTGATTCTTGATTCTGCATATTATATTAAAGTCCTTCTGCAGTTCCCTCACAATCAAAATGGGAATAGTCTCTCTTTGCTTAAACTTCACAACTCCCTTTAATTGTCAACAGATGGCTCCCATAAAAGTCCACTTTCAGTAATGCTCTCTTACTGTCTCAGTGCCGGGTCCCTCATGTTTCTTGATTACACAGAAATTTTCTATGATTAGCCAAATTCATGCCACCATACCCACTCTTGTGCCATTTGGAAAACTGAAACTGCAGCAATTGCTGTTATTAAAGGGATGAATGAAGGGAAAGTTTGTGTTCAGTGACAGTCTCCTCCAATACACCAAAAGGTATTGAAAAGTATGTGCAATTTTTTGCTCCTTCCCCAGGTCTTATAGTCTCTATCTCTTGCCCTAGAGACATAGCATAAAAATTGTTGGCAGCAGCAAGTGTTATGTAGTTTTAAACTTGACTATTGAATTTTTGAGTTGCTGTGCTCCCTGGTTATTTATTTTTATTTCTCAGTTCAGTAGATTTACCAGCTGAATTCAGGTCAGGCCATTGTTTGGGTCATTAAAGGAAATTGATTTTTGAAAGGAAGCAGCTGATTTTTGGGAGGGCATGAGAATCTTCATACTATACTTAAGCAGATATCCAGAACCAGAAGAATAATGATAAATGCATTACTTTTTAACAGCATGGCTTATGATAGTGTGAGGCCAGGAGTTACATGGGAAAAGAAGTGGGGCCCAGTGTTCTGGGTCCTTTTGCTTCCAGAAGAAAACTATGGTAGCTCTTCCTCTAGTATCAGCTCTTCTGCATGGATCAGTAGAATCTATGCATTCCCTCTGCACCAGCCTGTGTGGGTGGGATGTTTGGTTGTGATCCTGATGAGCTGGTCATGAATTTATATTTGTGCATGTGTGTGTGCAAAAGAAAGGGTTGAAAGGGAGGACATCTCAGTCCTCACTGTTTCCTTTAGTGGACAGAAAAAGCAAAGCCCAAGCCAAGCCTCTTCTGTGTTGCAACAGGAGCCAGAGGATACACAAGAACATGGTCTTAGTACTGGCCCATGCTGATCTGTGGATTTTATCAATAATTACTCTAAGAAAAGTGTGGAAAACTGTAGTTTGTCCTGATAAGACAGGAATCTGCCACCTTCAGAGGGAGCTCTGGGTCTAGATAGAGCAGAACAGGTCTCAACAGCATAGCTGACTTTTCTTCAACGTTGTGACCTGTCTTCTGGTCAGTGACCAAGGACACCTTATACACATGGAATTACTGAGTAGATAGGCACAACAAGGGTCCTAAATCACAGAATTTCACAGAATTTCAGGGGCTGGAAGGTACCTGGAAGAACCATCTAGTGCAACCCCCCTGCCAGAGGATCACCTACACCAGATTACATGGAAATGCATCCAAGCGAGTTGCGAGTTTTGAATATCTTCAGAGAGGGAGAGTTCACAACCTCCCTGGGCAGCCTGTTCCAATGTTCTGTCACCCTCACAGCAAAAAATCTTTCCTCATATTTCCATGAAACTTCCTATGCCTCAACTTCCACCCATTCCCCTTGTCCTGTCATTGGGCATCACTGAGAAGAGCCTGGCTCCATCTTCTTGGGACTCACCCTTTACGTAATTATTAACATTGATGAGGTCACCTCTCAGTCTCCTCTTCTCTAAGATAAATAGCCCCAGCTCCCTCAGTATCTCCTTGTGTGGAAGATGTTCCACTCTCTTAATCATCCTTGTGGATCTGTGCTGGACTCTTTCATGCAGCTCACTGTTTTTCTTGAACTGAAGGGCCCAGAACTGGACACAATATTCCAGATGCAGCCTCACCAGTGCAGAGTAGAGGGGGATGAGAACCTCCCTTGATCTACTGGCCACACCCCTTCTAATCCACCCCAGAATGGCATTGGCCTTCCTGGCCACAAGATCACATTGCTGGCTCATGGTCAAGCTTCCATCCACTAGGACCCCCAGGTCCTTTTCCCCTTCACTGTTCTCCAGAAGGTCAGTCCCCAACCTATGCTGGTACATGGGGTTGCTCTTTCCCGGGTGCAAGACTCTATACTTGCCCTTGTTGAACTTCATCAAATTTCTCCCTGCCCAGCACTCCAGCCTGTCCAATTCTCACTGAATGGCAACACAACCTTCTGGTGTGTCAGCCACTCCACCCAGCTTGGTATTGTCAGCAAACTTGCTGACAGCGCACTCTGTTCCCTCATCCAGATCATCAACAAATATATTGAACAGTACTGGTCCCAGCACTCACCCCTGAGGGACTCCACTAGATGCAGGCCTCCAACTAGACTCCATCCCATTGACCACGACTCTTTGACTCCTTCCCATCAACCAGTTCTCAGTCAACCTCACTACCTTATTGTTGAGACAACAGTGGGAGACAGTGTCAAATGTCTTACTGAAATCAAGACAGACCACATCCACAGATCTACCATCATCTATCCACCTGGTTATGTTCTCATAAAAGGCTATCAAATTAGTCAAACATGACTTCCCTTTGGTAAAGCCATGTTGACTACTCCTAATGACCCTCTTGTCCTTGACATGCCTATGGACAGCACCAAGGATCCATCACCATCCAGCACCAAGCTCCATCACCTTTCCAGGGATGGAGGTGAGGCTGACCAGCCTATAGTTACCTCGGTCCTCCCTCTCACCCTTTTTGGAGATTGGAGTGACATTTGCCTTCCTCCAGTCCCCAGACACCTCTCCTGTCTGCCACAACCTACCAAAGATGATGGAGAGTAATCCAACAGTGACCTCTGCCAGTTCCCTTGGCACCCGTGGGTGCCTTCCATCAGGACCCATGAATTTATGGATGTCCAGATTACTTAACTGTTCCCTAACCCAGTCCTTGTCAACCATGGAAAATACCTCCTTTGTCCTATCCCCTTCTGGGGCCTCAGGGACTTGGGGCTCCTGAGGACAGCCTCCAGAAGAATAGACAAAGGCGGCATTTAGTAACTCTGCCTTCTCTGTGTCCTCTGTCACCAAGGCATCCATCTCATTCAGCAGTGGGCCTACACTGCCTCAGGTGTTAACTTTTCTTGCAACGTACTTGAAGCCCTCCCTGTTGTCCCTGACCTCCCTTGCAAGATTGAATTCCAATGAGACCTTAGCTTTCCTAGTTGCCTCCCTACATCCTCTAACAACAGTCCTATACTCCTCCCAAGTGGCCAGCCTTCCACAATCTGTAGACTCTCTCTTTCCATCTGAGTTTGGTTAGCAGTTCCCTACTTAACCATGAGGGTCTCCTGGCTCCCTTTCTCCATTTCCTATCCTTTGGGATGCTCTGATATTGAACTTGGAAAAGAGGTCCTTGAATACTAACCAACTGTCTTGGGCCCCTCTGCCTTCTAGTACCTGTTCCATGAGATTTCCCCTAGCAATTGCTTGAAAAGGCCAAAGTTGGCCCTGCTGAAATCCAGTGTTGTGATCTTACTTGGTACTTGGTTCCTCCCACACAAGATCCTGATAAATGGTGGTCACATTCCCTGAGGGACAGCTTTTCCAGTCTCGTTCAACATCTTTGTTGGTGACATGGACAGTGGCATTGAGTGCACCCTCAGCAAGTTTGCTGGCGACACCAAGCTGTGTGGTGCAGCAGACACACTGGAGGGAAGGGATGCCATCCAGAGGGACCTTGACAGGCTGAGAGGTGGGTCCATGACAACCTTTATGAGGTTCAACAAGACCAAATGCAAGGTCCTGCATCTGGGTCGGGGCAATCCCAAGCATCGATATAGGTTGGGTAGTGACTGGCTTGAGAGGACTTGTGGGTGCTTGTGGACGAGAAGCTCAACATGAGCCACCAGTGTGAACTTGCAGCCCAGAAAGCCAGTCATATCCTGGGCTGCATCAAGTGAAGCATAGTCAGCAGGTTGAGGGAGGTGATTCTCCCCCTCTACTCCACTCTGGTGAGACCCCACCTGGAGTACTGCATCCAGTTCTGGAGCCCCTATTACAGGAAGGATCTGGACATGCTGGAGCATGTCCAGAGAAGGGCCATGAGGATGATCAGGGGGCTGGAGTACCTCTCCTATGAGGACAGACTGAGAGAGTTGGGGCTATTCAGTCTGGAGATGAGAAGGCTCTGAGGAGACCTAATGGTGGCCTTCCAGTATCTGAAGGGGGCCTACAAGAAAGCTGGTGAGGGACTTTGTAGGTAGTCAGGTAATGATAGGATTAGGGGAAATGAAAAAAAAAGAAAGAAATGGATAGATACAGATTGGATGTTAGGAAGAAGTTTTTCACCATGAGGGTGGTGAGATACTGGAACAGGTTGCCCAGGGAGGTGGTAGAAGCCCCATCCCTGAAGGTTTTTACAGCCAGGCTGGAGGTGGCTCTGAGCAACCTGATCTAGTGCAAGGTGTCTCTGCCCATGGCAGTGGGGTTGGAACTGGGTGATGCTTGAGGTCCTTTCCAACCCTAACAATTCAATGATTTTCTTCTGTCCCTCCTCTCATATAGCCAGACACTCTAGCAGTAACCATGAATAATATACAAGCTTGAGATGCCTAAAAGCATGTCAAGAGAAGAACAAGTACTGAAGAAAAAATGACATTTCGGAGCTGTTTGACTTCATGTTGCATCACAGAATGAAACTGTCCTGGCAGAAACTCAAACACAGTTGGGATGCATCCTGAGCTTGGAAGACAGCTGGCTAACTTACCTACAAGAGATTAGGAAGAAGGGACAGAGAATGATCTATTCTATGATCTATGATCAGGTGACCCGTCTGGTGGACGTGGGGAGGCCTGTGGATGTGGTCTACCTGGACTTCAGCAAGGCCTTTGACACCGTCCCCCACAGCAAACTGCTGGCTAAGTTGTCAGCTCATGGTTTGGACAGTAACACTCTGCGCTGGGTTAGGAACTGGCTGGAGGGCCGAGCCCAGAGAGTGGTGGTGAATGGTGCCACATCCAGCTGGCGGCCAGTCACCAGTGGTGTCCCCCAGGGATCAGTGCTGGGCCCCATCCTCTTTAACATCTTCATTGATGATATGGATGAGGGAATTGAGTCAGTCATCAGCAAGTTTGCAGATGACACCAAGTTGGGAATAGATGTTAGTCAGTTAGAGGGTAGAAAGGCTCTGCAGAGGGACCTCGACCGACTGGACAGATGGGCGGAGTCCAATGGGATGACATTCAACAAGTCCAAGTGCCGGGTGCTGCACTTTGGCCACAGCAACCCCATGCAGAGCTACAGGCTGGGGTCAGAGTGGCTGGAGAGCTGCCAAACAGAGAGGGACCTGGGGGTGCTGATCGACACCCGCCTAAACATGAGCCAGCAGTGTGCCCAGGTGGCCAAGAGGGCCAATGGCATCCTGGCCTGTATTAAGAATAGTGTGGCCAGCAGGAGCAGGGAGGTCATTGTGCCCCTGTACTCTGCATTGGTTAGGCCACACCTTGAGTACTGTGTCCAGTTCTGGGCCCCTCAGTTTAAGAAGGACATCGAGACACTTGAACGTGTCCAGAGGAGGGCAACAAGGCTGGTGAGAGGCCTTGAGCACAAGCCCTATGAGGAGAGGCTGAGGGAGCTGGGGTTGTTTAGCCTGGAGAAGAGAAGGACCAGGGGTGACCTCATTGCCCTCTACAACTACCTGAAGGGTGGTTGTGGACAGGAGGGGGTTGGTCTCTTCTCCCAGGCAACCAGCACCAGAACAGGGGGACACAGTCTCAAGCTGTGCCAGGGGAGGTTTGGACTCGAGGTGAGGAGGAAGTTCTTCACTGAGCGAGTCATTCGTCATTGGAATGGGCTGCCCCGGGAGGTGGTGGAGTCGCCGTCCCTGGAGGTGTTCAAGAGGAGACTGGACATGGCACTTGGTGCCATGGTCTAGTTGTGAGGTCTGTTGGGACGGGTTGGACTTGATGATCCTTGGGGTCTCTTCCAACCTTGGTTATACTGTGATACTGTGATACTGTGAATACTGTTTGAGGAAAGTAATCCTCTGCTCAGTTCCGTGTGAAGCCTTTAAGAGGCATCAGCTTTGTATAAAATTTACAGACCCTATTTCCACCAAAAGGTGATCTCTCCCCTGTGAAGCAATTAGCTATTAAGAATCAATTTCATCTTTGTCCTCATGATTCATGTCACACAGTTCTGTTCACTGCAGAAGGCAAGTTAAGTCCCTTTTGGAGAGAGCCCTATATAATTTTATAGTTATCTGCAGAAAGAACATAACTCAGTTAATTTGTGTTGCACAGCTCACCTATTATGTAGCACCGGGTACTCTTGCAAAGCTATCTGTTAAGATAGCTGTTGTGATGGTTGTTCAGCAGTATGAGCTGAAGGGCTGCTTTTGGGAGGTGGTCTGGTAAATTTGTGTTGTGTTCAGTGATAGGGGATGCTCAGAAGATGTCTCCAAAAGTAGGCAGTTCTGCACTGGGATGCTCTTTCACTACATTTTCAATAAATAGTGTCTGATGTTAATATTTTAACCACTATAGGCAAGGTAGAGGAAACAATGAACTTTCATGTTGTAGCAAACCATTCTTTTCCCATCTGAGCAGAATACTTGGGATTCTGCCACCGCTGTGCCTCTGGACAAATACAATGAGGATACTCAGGTTAAACATATAGTTAAAGCCATATTTGATTAAATAAAAGACTGGTGATATTAGTATGGCTTGGGCATGCACATGGGAATTATTTCTCTCATTGTCTGTAGGCCTGCTATAAGCATTGCTCTCATCATTCCTCTAAGTAATAAGGATACATATGTCAAATCAGAAAGTCTCTGTCTTTCCAGAGTCTTCATTTTCTCTCACTTAGTGAAGAATGTATAAAACCAGCATATGAACTTTGGTCTGTATTTTTCATTTGTATGTTTAGAGTCATGTCATGTAAATCATGACAAAAGTCAACAGCTACTAATTGCACTGGCAGTTTTCATCTAGGATCACCTTGGTGCCAACATTCTCAATCCAGAAGGTCCATACATTGAAGTCCCTTGTGAATAGGTTTAGACTTGCTGCCCAGGTATCCGTGTTTCCATTTGGACCACAAGGTAAAAAGTTGAAAGCCTTAGAGTGACTAACAGAATCCCTAGCTGAGGTTGCTTTCATTAATTTAATTTAATTTTCAGTACAGACATACTGAAACAGATGAATAGAGAAGAGACAAAGTTTGAAAAAGGAGATGTCAGTTCAAGTATGTTAGTACAAAGTCAAGTAAAAGATAAGGAGCATGTGGTTAAAGAAAATAAGTAGAAAGATCCCCAGGCAAATCTGTGATGCCTTCAGTTCCAGTCATTCTTTTCATTGATACAGTGGATCAAAAGAGCCATCTAGAAGAGCAAGAAGCATGGCAAAATTATTGAATGGATGTAGTGTCTGCCACAGATGAAGAACTAAAGAGAGTATTCAAGGGGTGAGGATATCACAATGAGGGAAAAGGAGAACAGGACTGGAGAATGATGACTCTCAGAATTCTGCAGCACAAGAACTAAAGGGACACTGAATAAAATTTCCAGGCAGTGGATTGAAAAGCAGCACGAGGCATGCTTTTCCACAAATTGCATAATCAAAAAGACAGAGGTCTTTTGCCCATTTGAGATTCTTAACAGCATCATGCATTCAAAACAGATCTTCCCTTGTCTCTCCACTTTTTCAGACTCATTCTTTCTAACCCTCAATGAGGACAGGCAAATGAATGCTGTAGCAGATTCTTATTTATTATGCGATATTATTAAATCATGTTGTTTTCTTCAAAATGTAATCACTTCAACAGTAAAGAAATGAAAAGTGACTCAATTCTGAAATGCTGTAGTAAGTAAACTTCAGGAGAGACTGAAAAGTGATAATTTATATATTCCAGAGGAACTGGTTTCTGGAAGTTGCATTTTGGTGCTAAAGACTAAACTCTCTGCTTTATTTCATTTGTTTGAAGGACAGTGTGCTTTGCTTTCCTTAGCAGCAAGCCCAATATTTCTGTAATGTCTTCAGATCTTTTTTGACTTTTCTTGCATGTTCCTTCGTATTTGTTCCAGTTAGTATCACAGTATCACACAGTATCACAGTATAACCAAGGTTGGAAGAGACCCCAAGGATCATCAAGTCCAACCTGTCCCAACAGACCTCATGACTAGACCATGGCACCAAGTGCCATGTCCAATCTCCCCTTGAACACCCCCAGGGACGGCGACTCCACCACCTCCCCGGGCAGCCCATTCCAATGACGAATGACTCGCCCAGTGAAGAACTTCTTCCTCACCTCGAGTCTAAACTTCCCCTGGCACAGCTTGAGACTGTGTCCCCCTGTTCTGGTGCTGGTTGCCTGGGAGAAGAGACCAACCCCCTCCCTGTCCACAACCACCCTTCAGGTAGTTGTAGAGGGCAATGAGGTCACCCCTGATCCTTCTCTTCTCCAGGCTAAACAATCCCAGCTCCCTCAGCCTCTCCTCATAGGGCTTGTGTTCAAGGCCTCTCACCAGCCTTGTTGCCCTTCTCTGGACACGTTCAAGTGTCTCGATGTCCTTCTTAAACTGAGGGGCCCAGAACTGGACACAGTACTCAAGGTGTGGCCTAACCAATGCAGAGTACAGGGGCATAATGACCTCCCTGCTCCTGCTGGCCACACTATTCCTAATACAGGCCAGGATGCCATTGGCCCTCTTGGCCACCTGGGCACACTGCTGGCTTATGTTTAGGCGGGTGTCAATCAGCACCCCAAGGTCCCTCTCTGTTTGGCCGCTCTCCAGCCACTCTGACCCCAGCCTGTAGCTCTGCATGGGGTTGCCGTGGCCAAAGTGCAGCACCCGGCACTTGGACTTGTTAAATGCCATGCCATTAAATATGCCTCCCAGATAAGAAGCACTGCCATTTAACTCCCAGCAGACCAGGCTTTTCTGCTCTGAAACACTGGAGTTTATTAACATGGAAGATGCTTAAGCTAACATTCATTTTAGCACATCTCATGCTACTTGGCTGGTACTTCCTAAAAAGAAAATGAACCACATGTTCCATCCTATTGTTTTCTTTATTCCCAAAGAAATAATGCTTTCTTTCTGTTTATTAACTGTATTTAGG
Organism: Picus viridis; assembly: GCA_033816785.1. Taxonomy (NCBI): domain Eukaryota; kingdom Metazoa; phylum Chordata; class Aves; order Piciformes; family Picidae; genus Picus; species Picus viridis. The sequence goes on from CM066566.1 coordinate 32,735,756, forward strand.
CCAACTGGCACTGGTATTAGCTGCTTTGCAAATGGAATGTGTTTTATGAGCTACCACACCTGAACACACACTTTCTGGATAATAGCAGAAAAATACAGTTCCTTTGACAGACATAATCGCTAATTTATGCAAAAACTGTAGTTTTAAAGGAGTTGTCTTCTTGTATGGCTCTCTTGTATAACTTAGAGTGGGATTCATCTCTACTTAATAGATATCTACCACTTAAGAACCTATGCCCCAGTTAATTACTCTGTTTTTCCCATAGGGAATTTCTAAATCATGTTTCTTTGGAACAAACATGGACCTCTGCTACAGCTGGAGTGAATTTCCCTCCTTTCATTATCAAAGGGGTCTGAAATGTGCTTGCACTGTGATGTCTGTGTTTGATCAGGTAAACCTTATCTTAATTACTTGGTAGCTTGCTGAGAATTACCAAATGTTACAGAACGAATGGTGTCACTGATGGGACAGCATATCTGTAACTCCTAGGATGAGTCCAGAATGGGCTTAGAAATGGATGGCCGAACTGGTTATCAACTCATTTACCAACTCTTACTCATTTTTCTCGAACCTAGATTCTTTCTGTTGCTGCTCTTTGCCCTTTCTTCAGAACTCCACCTCTTTCCTGAAGTGTGGGATGAAAACCTGGAGTGAACAGACCAGCTGAACTATCACCATGGAATGTATTTTTAGAGTATATTCATGTTTGTGTCTTCTCTTACTGTTTGCCTGGCTCATGCCATTGCTGGTTTATTTTCAGATCAAGGTCCACTACAATATGCATCTGCTTGCTTTGGCAGAACTGCAGTGTGGATGATTGCCCTCCATTTCTTGTGAGTTGTTGATGGCTCCTGCCCAAATGACGCGCCTTATCCTGCTGAATGACAGAATTTCACCCCCTGTCCCTTCCCAGCATGTTTATCCATTTTTTAAAAAATCCTGTCCTTCAGTGAACTGACTGTTCCTTCCAGCACAGTGTCATGTGCTTATTAAACACATTTGTTTAAGTCTTTAGCCGTGGTGAGCAATGTGATACCTAAGGAAAACCTTTGCTGGACAGCATGGGATACTCTGCTTTTTGTTTGTGAGACCTTTTTTTGATCATAGTCAGAAATTTCATTGGTCAGAGGCTGAAAATCCTGACATGATGAGGATTGTAGCAGTGGGGATAGTGGGGATGTCAACATCTAAATTCAGTTTGGCTATTCCAAGGAGTAACTGCTGCATCTGAACCAAGGCCTGCAGATGGTCCTTCCTGTACAGCCCTAGTACTAAGTCTAATCAGATGCTGATTGTGTGGTTTAATTTTAAGCAGAAAAGTTCCAGAAACAAGACATGAGTGTGATAATCAGATAGATCTAAAGCCCCAACTGCTTGTGCCAGATCTGAGCTTGGAAACAGGCACAACTGATTATTATTATTTTGAGTATCTCAGAATCATAGAATTGTCAGGGTTGGAAGGGACCTCAAAGATCAGCCAGTTCCAACCCCGCTGCCATGGGCAGGGACATGTCACACTAGATCAGGTTGCTCAGAGCCACCTCCAGCCTGGTCTTAAAACCCTCCAGGGAAGAGGCTTCTATCACCTTCCTGGGCAACCTGTTCCAGGGCCTCACTACCCTCATGGTGAAGAATGATTCTAACATTCAACTTGAATCTACCCACTTCTAGTTTTGCTCCATTCCCCCTAGTCCTATCAATACTCAACATCCTAAAAAGTCCCTCAGCAACTTTCTTGTAGGTCCCCTTAAGATACTGGAAGGCCACAATAGTAGTTCTTTTCCACCACATATTGGGAAAAGTCAGCTCATAACTTGGTTCTAAATTCTCCTATTTTGGTTTAGATCCATCTTTTAAACAGAAATATATATTAAATAATGTTTCCAGTAGAAAATATTACATAATGCATGGGACAAATAGGACTCAGAAAGCGTGGTCTTCAGGAACATCTCACACCCTGGCTCTGGAATATTCTAATTTGATCCAAAACATTTTTTTAATTTCCACAGCATGTTTAAGTCAAAGATAGTTAATTCTAAATAACTTGAGTTATTTTGTTGTGAATTTTTGAATAGATAGCATTCATTTTTCTGTAAATCTTTAAAAGACTTTCATGACAAAACATGTCCTTGTGTGACTGAATTAATTGAAAATTATGCAAATTGCCAATTCTAATAATAATTGAAATCAGGAAGTTGGAGCCTTGATTTAAATAATCTATTGTAACCTTGTTTTGAATTTATAACTATTCTAACAAAGACAGTGTAGTCCATTCTCACAAATAGGCATAAAAATAACTTGATTTGAGACTGAAGAGATCTTAAGAATAAATCTGGTATTTTTCTGCTAACCAGGATGATATTAGGATGTGTATACCAGATATGTGTGGTTATTGAGATATACAGCTACACCCATAGAGATGTATTTGTGGGGTTCTGTATGTATCAGTAAGCTTGACATGTACTTCATCATTTCATTCACATTCATATGTGCTCCATCATTTTCCTCCAGTCCTGGCTCACCAGTGAGGTCCCAGGTGACTGGAAACTGGCCAGTGTGGTCGCCATCCACAAGAAGGGTCAGATGGAGGAACCTGGAAATTCCAGGCCTGTCAGCCTGACCTCAGTGCCAGGGAAAATGATGGAGCAGATTATCCTGGTGGCAATAACTGCACACCTGCAGGATGGCCAAGGGCTCAGGTCCAGCCAACATTGATTTAGGAGGGGCAGGTCCTGCCTCTCCAACCTGATCTCCTTCTATGATCAGGTGACCTTCCTGGTGGGTGTGGGGAGGCCTGTGGATGTGGTCTACCTGGACTTCAGCAAGGCCTTTGACATTGTCCCCCACAGCAAACTGCTGGCTAAGCTGTCAGCTTGTGGCTTGGACAGCAATACTCTGTGCTGGGTTAGGAACTGGCTGGAGGGCTGGGCCCAGAGAGTGGTGGTGAATGGTGCCACCTCTAGCTGGAGGCCAGTCATCAGTGGCATCCCCCAGGGATCAGAGCTGAGTCCCGTCCTCTTTAATATCTTCATTGATGATCTGGAAGAGGGGATTGAGACAGTCAGCAGCAAATTTGCAGATGAAACCAAGCTGGGAGCAGATGTTGGTCAGTTAGAAGCTTGAAGGGCTCTGCAGGGGGACCTTGATCGGCTCGACAGATGGGCAGAGTCCAATAGGATGGCATTCAACAAGTCCAAGTGTCGGGTGCTGCACTTTGGCCACAACAACCCCATGCAGAGCTACAGGCTGGGGTCGGAGTGCCTGGAGAGTAGCCAAACAGAAAGGGACCTGGGGGTGCTGATTGACAGCTGGCTGAACATGAGCCAGCAGTGTGCCCAGGTGGCCAAGAAGGCTTACGGCATCCTGGCCTGCATTAGGAATAGTGTGGCCAGCAGGAGCAGGAGTAGGGAAGTCATTGTGCCCCTGTACTCTGCATTGGTTAGGCCACACCTTGAGTCCTGTGTCCAGTTCTGGGCCCCTCAGTTTAGGAAGGACATCGAGACACTTGAACGTGTCCAGAGAAGGTCAACAAGGCTGGTGATAGGCCTTAAGCACAAGCCCTATGAGGAGAGGCTGAGGGAGCTGGAGTTTTTAGCCTGGAGAAGAGGAAGCTCAGGGGCAACCTCATTGCCCTCTACAACTACCTGAAGGGTGGTTGTAGCCAGGAAGGGGTTGGTCTCTCCTCTCTAGCAACCAGCACCAGAACAGGGGGACACAGTCTCAAGCTGCGCCAGGGGAGGTTTAGGCTCGAGGTGAGGAGAAGGTTCTTCACCGAGAGAGTGATTCGCCATTGGAATGGGCTGCCCGGGAGGTGGTGGAGTCACCATCCCTGGAGGCGTTCAAGAGGGGATTGGATGTGGCACTTGGTGCCATGGTCTAGTCATGGGGTCTGTGGTGACAGGTTGGACTCAATGATCTTCGAGGTCTCTTCCAACCTTAGTGATACTGTGATACTGTGATACTTTGCTCTTTGTCCCACATTTTTGCTATAGAAGGTGATGAATGATATCTTCCCTTTCTACTAGATGATTAATGTTTTATGCGCAATTTGTGTCAAATTGCATTGAAATGGGAATAAAATTCAATTAAATGCTCAGAAACATCTTAATGATTCATTTATTAGTACTACCTGCACTGTGGTAGGTATAACATGGAAAAAACAAATGAAAAAAATGTTTCATATTCATAATATTGAAAAAACAAATGAAATATTACCATTGATTAGTTAGAAAATTTTGTAATTGCTTTTCATAATGCCTTTTAAATTCTAAAGCTACTAGATGTCATCTGCTCTGATATATTCTTCGTCCTGTGGAAGAGGAAGAAGAGAAACTGTTCTATTTTTTTCTGTCTATATTTTTGTGACAGTTTTAAGCTGTGCCTTTAAGAAAGATAACTGCAGAATTCTCTAGCTGAGTGTTTTGGTGTAAAAAGGAAAACAAAAGGAGACAATTTTAAACTAATTTCATTGGTAGATCAGTAGAATGTAGCTTTAAGAACTTACAGTCTGTCTTCAGTCTTTCTTTCGTTTTTGACCATCCTGCATACAACTGACCTTCGACTGAAACTGATGAGATAAGAAAACTAGCTTTCTTAACAACTGCTTTGAACTAATGATTTTCCCTTAATATCCATTTCTCCATTTTTTTTCCCTCTCCTTTTTTCCATCCAATTAGCTTGGACAAGAAAGGGGGAGGGAGAGAGGTTTTTGGGGGAACCTGAGGTGGGATTCTCCTCGAGAGGGTTTTTCTGTGTTATGTTCTTTCCTGTATATTTTTGTATATACTGTACATACTGTACATTTTGTATATATTCATTGCATTTCATCCTGCTTGTAAATACAGCTGTTCATTCACTTCTCCGACTGAGTTAGCTGTGTTTTGTGTGGTGGGAGGATTAAACCTTCACACTACCACAATTTTGGAAAAACCAGTTATTGAACTGACAGTCAATTAAAATTATTATTTTACTTTGGAAAGTTAGTGTTTTTTACTTTGGAAAATTAGTGTTTGTACCTGGAAAAGAGAGTCCAAATGTCAAAAATAGTTGTATAACTTCAGAAAACTCTGGTGTTAAGTTTTTAGTTTCAACCATAAGTTTGCATTTCTATCATAATTTAAATGGTAAACATTTATTTTAATTTAATGATATTAATGTAGACTCAGTACAGATAATAATGATTTCAATCGGTTTACTTTAAGACAAAACACATTTCTCTGAAGAAAACCTGATTTAAATAGTAACCAGGTGTTATCTTCTCAATTATTAACACACAGTTGTGAATGACAATTAAAATGAAGGGCATTCATGTTATGAAAGGACAGCAGATCCACAGGTCACCTTTTCAAGGGGAAAACCTCCATGAACAAAGCAAAAACACTACTGAGTGATGCTAGACATGAAATGTTCCAGGTTTGACTACATAATGCAGGTCATTTGTTAGGACCCCTTGACATTTATTTGACTTCGAAAATACCTATGATAGATGAGTAATTTTTCTTTAATCTTTCCATAGCAAAGGGCTGATTGTGGCCTCTTTATGTTAGTGTGAAGGCAGCTTTCACTTGGTTATGAATATCCTTATCCCCAACCAGAGGAATGGAGGGGTGTAGGAAGGAGTCACTAGATCTGCCTGCAGCCCCCGTGTCTCGCAAGGCTCAGTATGCACATCTAAGTCTCTGACTTGCCTGTATTCATCCAACTTGAATGCCAAGCCAGGAGGATGTGAACAAGCATGGAATCAGTATCTGAGTGGTTGGTTTGATATGACATGACAAGCACTACAACGAATGTAAAGTTTTTGAATATGGCAGCATGAAATAGGTGTTTCTGTTGTGTAGATGTCCCTCTTACTGTCGCAAATATGGGTATGAGCAGGTGGCAGGCATTTGCAGGTTTGTCCTGGTGCTGAAGAGGTGCTCTTGAAGCAGGTGATTGATAATATTTTTCACAATGCCTTTCTTAACATAATATTGCAGGTAAATAATGTCATTTCAGTGAGCATCTTTTAAGTAGGATGAAAGGAAGTTGATGTTTTCATGAACACCACCTTAAAAAGATGCTCTTATTCTTGAAGGAGTCAGGATTCCTGTATCAGAAAGAATTCTGCTACAATAGAAATCTTTCCTTTCTTTGTAAACTCAGGAGGGTGTCACTGTGTCATTCAGATATTATTAAGCAGAAGAGAACTAATATTGAGGGAGGGGGAAAATCTACATAGAAAAATGATTGGTTTGGGTGTTGTTCCTTTTTTTTTTTTTTTTTTTTTAGGACCGTCTGCTGTGTCAAAGGCTGTATTTTCCAAGCCAGAATAGGAGTGCAGGCCAGAATTATTCCTCAAGTGTAGAAGAAATTACTGCAGGGACGTTTGTATGAGAAGTCAGGGTATTTCTTTTCTATACAGGAAACAAACAAAAATGTCTTCAAGGTATTAAGTTTTATTAGTACAGCTAAAGTTCAGTTTAACATTTTGAACCTCATACATTTAATTTGGGGGCCAAAAGAGTGAATTTCTGGATGTTATCAAAGATATGGTAAACATAAAGTTACCCCAGGAAAGATACTGATTTAATGTGCAGTAATCTAGTATTTTGTTTTACTCTAATATCAGCAAAACCAAAAGACCCAAAGTACAAGGAAAAAGCTGGTCTGCTTTTGCTATTAGGTAGCTGGAAATGATGCAGTCAGTGTGATGCCTGTATTAAATAGTAGGTGTGAAAGCACAACCTCACATCACACCTGCAAAAATGAAAAAGTGCTTTATAGGACTTCACTGCAGTGCTGACCGTAAAAGTAGAGAGGTCCTTTGGACTATAATCACCGAGGAAGGCAGAGCACAGCTTGCTTATACTTTACAGCTGTTGGAAATCTAAGGTTTGCCTGTTAGTTGGCTTCTTTCTTCTGGCTCTAAGGAATATTTCATCTTGCTGAAAGCTGAATTTAAACTCCTAGATTTTAGCAAAGAAAAGTTTCTGGGGATTTAATTGGTGCTGATTTATCCCTGGAGAGCTGCTGATGGATATGTGCTCACCGTCCTATCCTTCTGTTTACTTTTAAAATGGTAGTAAATGCAACTCCTTGCTGTAGCTCTGAACTTAGAAACTGCAATTTTCTCTGGTTTTCCTTTCTGAACCTTATTTTCTAATTTAATGACTGGCTGAATGACATATGGAGCCTTCCAGGTTTTAATCCTGCCTAGCAGTCTGGGAAAAAAGTCTATCCAATTCAGTAGTAATCTACTAAAGAAATCTATTGTAGACAAAACAATTATGTATTTCATTTGTTCTTTTCTTTTTTCCTCTCCCTTGAGCTGACATACAGTTCTTTCCAACTCTATAAAGGTGTTTTATTGCACTTACTAAAAATGTCAAGGATACTAAACAGCAATGCATAATTTACAATAGACTTTGCAGGCAATGGAGTCCTTACAGCCATGGTTTCCTGAGAATATATTTATTACTGTTTTACTACCTGCTGTCGTATTCAGGCTCTGCTTCTAATGCATTTGGTGAAAAAAAACAGAAGGGGAAACAGGGTCTGCTGGTAGAAGCAAGTGGGTGATTACTGGATATTTGCCAGTTTACCTGAGGTAAATGTATATTATTAACTTTGTTGATCACATTGAAGTGCTTTAATTATGCAGAAATACAGCAGGAAAACATTAAGCTAAAGAAACGTGCTTGAATTAAAGTGTTGAGGTGCTGAGAAAAAGAAGCCATCCTGTTCCAGCAAGACTAAAGTGACCTTTGTTAAAAAGCAACTTGAAGATGGGATATTTTCTTCTAGTTTTAATACCTGGGTTCTTTGCTGGAGTTGGTGTTGGTTAATAATGAAAAGCAAGGTTCAGATGTACAATAATCATGATGACATGATAATATGCTGATGTCAGTTTGACCAAAGTGATTTGCAGAGGCAGTAACTATGATGTTTTAATGTATCAACCAAGGAGGTTAAGAAGTTCCTAGGGAAAGAATGCACAGGTAGGGTAGGTAGCTTGCAAGTTGTGTCTGAATGGTAAGGGGGTTTGAGGAATATTTTAAACTACCTATGCACACAATGTCTGCCAGATTTTCTAAAAGAAAGCTATCACTGCAATTTCAGTCAGAAATAGCATTTTCTGTATGTATTGATTTCTGCTTAAGCAGCATGCACATGATTTAATGCATTTATTCAGAAATGAAACTAGCAAAACCAACAAGTGTTAATTTGGCCTCATTTAATTTTAATTTAGTCTGACAGTCAATAGCTCACACTCTGGTGTAACAGCCCTTTATTTACCATGGGAAATGTCTTAAGTGCTGAGAGAGGAATCAGGCTGAGCAGTTGAATACTAAGGAAATGTGTTCACATTAGTGACTGCATGAGCTTCTGGTAGCCCCAAGCAAGCCAGCACACAGCTCTTTCACCATGGCTCACAGTCTAGGCACAATCTCTTAAGTCTAGATGCCTTTTCTGCAACAGAATGACAAAATCTGTCTTGCCTTACAATTCTGTTAGCAGTTATTGGAGCAGGGAATGGTGGCACAGCACCCAGCTGGAGGAATCACACTCCTTGCTGGCGTCATCTTGCTGTAGGAACTGAGGATGAGCATCAGCCAGCCTGTGGGAATTAAGTCCCTTATCATACTATTTTCCGTAGCTTTGCTTGAAGCTATGACTTCACTTGGGACCACTTGAATGTATGATGCTAAGCCCTTGACTGGAAATGGCACAGAAAGAAAACTAGATGGTATTAATATCCAGGAGTCATTAACTCCTGCACACCAGATTTCCTTCTTCTATAACAAATCCTGCATAGCAAAAATTGTGCAGGGTAATCAAAGTGGGCTGAGCATTTATTTTAATTTTTTTTCTCATTTGATTAACTTTCTATCTCTAGCTAGAGGCAATAAGCTGTAGCTATCAGCAATCAAAGGGAGCCTGATTCCACTATAAGAAGAATGGACTTTTCTAAGTGATCCATCTGTATGAGTCTCACCAGTGCTGTATGCTTCTGAAGACTACCCTAAACTGACGCATTACTGCTTTATCTACCTGAGCTTCAACAAATCCTTGGTTGTCTGAGGATAAAACTCTTTCAAAAGGTGTATCTGGGTAGACCTCCAATAGGGTAATGCCTTTGCTAGTAACAGGCCACAAGCTTTGTGCTGAACTTGCAAGGCTGCAGGACTGAGTCATGTCAGGTTTGCTTTGTCTGAACTCTTCGTGACCTGCCTGAGTTTTGGTTTTTTTTTTCACTTGCTGTAGCTGTAACAGCAATTTTTCTAACTGACCAGGTGTCTAGGGCCAATTTGTTTTACTTTTGTTTGTCTTTCTGTTGTACTTCCCTGGGTTTATGACTTCAATGTAATGATGTAATACAGAGGAATACAAACCTGGTAGGAGAGCAGAGAGGTGGAGATGCAGAAAATGGCACAGAGGAACACAGACAGGGGATGATAAGAGATGAGGAACAGGCAGATGCTGGAGATCCACCAGCTGCAAACAACTCATCCATTTTCAGTTAAAAGAAATGCAGACCTGGAGCTGGTCAAACCTGGGTTTAGGGGTAGCTGGCTCAAGTTCAGATGCAAACTGAGGCATTGCTGTAGAATTAATGGCAAGGTCAGGCCTTCAGTGATAAAGTAAGAAATATTTATTAGTATCTCTTAAGAGTCCTATCAGAGTTGTAATGTGCTTGTCTTTCCACAAAATGTATTCTTTACTATTCAAGGAGAAGCAAAAGATTTGTTTCCTTGTAACCTGCTGGAATCTTGTGTGAAAAAGCTCCTGTCTCCAGGGGAGGAAGAGTAGTGAAGTTGCTACTGTTGGTTCCTACAACATCTTTCACTTCATTCATGTTCACTTCATTTCACTTCTCCATCTGCTATCAGTTGGTCTGTGCAGTGGGCCATGGAAGGGGAAAAATCGAGTGGCTCAAGTTATATGGTAAGTTCTGGGTGGATTCAGGATGAGGATAGGAGACACCTTGGTCTTTCTAAGCATGCTCTTGCCTCTAGCAAGTAAAGGCTAGCTCAGATACATGACTGAGAACTGTGAGCAGGATGTATGCAAAATTAAAAAAATCACATTCAGATTTCTGATAAAAGCATCTTTCTAAATCCCCTGTGATATATTAAGTCACTAATCACAGCCCTATTTCAATTCAAGCTATTTTAAATGCAGAGAATATTGCCCAGGCCAAACCCATTTCTGCCTATGCAAAACTCCATGATAACCTGATAGGGAATTAAACACCACCCAGAAAAAGTCTTCTGGAAGCCCACTGGGGCAGGTGAGTTAAATGAATTCCAGACTACGTGCAAAATACTTTTCTACTTGCTTTCTTAAGTGCAACTATTAAGGATAAGATACCCCACGTGTTTTATTAAGTAGCTAAAAGACTAGTTGCTGTATCAAGAGCAGTGCCAGTGCACTCTTCAGGTGCATATCCACATGGAGGATGAAAAAAGTCTTGGTTAGCATCCCAGTTACTGTTTTGCAGCCATTTTCTGTTCACCTTTATCACTTTCTTTCCTCCTGATGCAAACTGTAATCCTTGAGCTGCAGATACAGTCAGACAGCAGTCACCTACTAAATGAAGGAGTCACCTGGCTAATTTTTGGAAGCAGTGGCTATAGGTGCCAAGAAAAACAGAGGGCTTCTACCTGACCCGTTTGTCTCCTCAATGTTGGCTACTCATCAGCTCTTTGGCTCCAAGACACAAACCCCCTTTTCACTTAATGCTGTTTTCTGGAGTGCATAGAGCCACTGTGGTGTCTGCAGCATCCTTTGGGAATCTAGCTCAGGTTTCAGGTCCAGCCACTCCAACTGGACCCTTAGCTGCACTGTACATGTATAAGTCTTACATGGACTCCACACAGTAACTGGTGGTGTGCACCTCTGAGAAAGGACAGTAAGAAATCCAGATTTTCAGAGTATTCTGCTAGTAGTGTTGTATTTTGCTGGCTGTTTTTTACAGTTCAAAGTCAGTTATTTCATTCCTCTAAAGTGTATGACACACATATACACAAGGGAAAATCCCTTTTCTAGTAACCCTGCTGGCGTTAAAATCTCTTCAGTCTCCTGCCCCCTTCTGCCTCCTATGATGTAACTAGTTTCACATGGTTACTAACAAGTAGCTTTAATGAGTATAACTAAAAACAAGCCCCACAAGATATAAGGAGATTATTCTTTAAAAGAGCATTGTTCCTTTCAGGGAAAAATCAGCTTCAACTTTGTCATGGCATAAAAAATTCATGACTTTCTGCTGTTGGTTTCCAAATGTGAGCATGTACGTGTTTGTGCTCTTGCCACCAGAGTCTGTGCATGTCAATAAATTCACAGTCTGAAGCCTCCCTGTTGAAGGGTATCTCTCTGGTTGTCAATTATCCATGATATCCTTATATCTCATTTAACACCATTTTTCGTCCTAAATAAATGAGGCAGCTGCATTTCCAAAGGCTGTTAAATTCACTGACAGTGGCACCCCCTGGAGATACGTGATTCTTAAGTACTGATTCTCTCCAATTAAGCTTCTTAAGCAGCATTGATCAGGCAATTAACTGATTGCCAAAGTCTTACCTGAAACAATGAGTCAGCTGTTTCTCTTCCCTCTGAGTTACTAAACCCCCATCTTTTAAATTCAGTATAACTCAGAAATATGGCATTTGTTTGTAGTTTGGTGTAAACAGGCACTCTTTGGTGTGTATAGCATCTTGTTGCTTGTCTTTGTTACCCAGTTCAAAAGAAAGTGCAGCCTTACTTTTAACATCACAGAAAGCTGGCAGATGGAAGGCAGTAAATTGCTCTGTGTTTCTGTTTTAAGGAATGCAGAAATCAGGAGGCTGTTAGATGGGGTATGGAACTGTAAGCCTAAATTGGTTGTACCTTGTTGTGGTGCTGCTGTGAACAGCCATGTTTCATCTTCCCTACTTTTATGGGATAAGAATCACAGAATCATAGAATGTTAGGGGTTTGAAGGCACCTCAAAAGATCGTCTTCAACACCCCTGCCAGAGCAGGATCACATATACCACATCACACAGGAACACATCCAGGCAGGTTTTGAATATCTCCAGAGAAGGAGACTCCACAACCCCCGGGCAGCCTGTTCATTGTTCCTCACAGTTTACATAGAACTTCCTATGCCTCAGCTTTCACCCATTGTCCCTTGTCCTGTCATTGGGCACCTCTGAGAAGAGCCTGACTCCATCGTCTCAGGACTCACCCTTTATATATTTATAAATATGAATGAGGTCACCCCTTAATCTCCTCTTCTCCAAGATGAAGAGCTCCCTCATTCTCTCCTTGTAAGGAAGATGTTCCACTCCCTTAATCGTTTTTGTGGCTCTGTGCTGGACTCTTTCAAGCAGTTCCCTGAGGTCCTTGAACTGAGGGTACCAGAACCAGACACAATATTCCAGATGTGACCTCACCAGGGCAGAGTAGAGGAGGAGGAGAACCTCTCTTGACCTACTAACCACATCCCTTCTGATACACCCCAGAATGGTATTTGCTTTCTTGGCCACAAGATCACATTGTTGGCTCATGGTCAAGCTTCCATCCACTAGGACCCCCAGGTTCTTTTCCCCTTCACTTGCTCTCCAACAGATCAGCCCCCAACCTGTACTGATCCATGGGGTTGTTCTTTCCCATGTGCAAGACTCTATACTTGTCCTTGTTGAATTTAATTAAATTTCTCCCTGCCCAACACTCCAGCCTGTCTATCAAGAATGTCTTGCTTCTTCTGATGCTGTGGGATATGTCCTCTACAGAAACTATTTGTTTAAAATAAAAACTTGGAGAGTCCTAGAGTAGATTATATGGTCCTGCTCTGGCAGGAGGGTTGGACTTCAAGAGTCCAGAGGTCCATTCCAACCCCTAACATCCTGTGATCCTGTGATCCTGTGAAACAGAATATAAAAAGATGTCAGGTTGCAACTAAATAGAATAATTTCACATTCAACCTTTGGTCTGTAAGACAGAACAAACCCAAAAGTTAGAAACTTTCAAGCACAGAACTTGAAGAGCTTTCATCTGGGCTGTGAATTCTGATGGCCAGCCAGATTATATGTTGTGCTTTTCTGTTAGAGTTTCAAAGCAAATTTAAAATAATGGGGACTTGTGGATAATGTTTGGAGTAAAAAAACCCTGAAGAGAATGTTGGTTAAAGTCTACTGTTTGAGTACTACAGACAGCTTTGCTGGAGTCAGCTGAAGCCAGTGGGAATCCTTTCATAATCTTCTAAGGGTTTTGGTTTGGACTGTTCATGAGCTAGAGAAAGGGTAATATGAACAGTGATGCTGAGATCTGTGGTGCAGGCTGCTTAGACACACAAAGAGAGGAAATTAATTCTTAAGTGAAGTCAGACCAAAGTTTAATTTCTGTTAGATCCATCATGAGAAGATGCTGAATGCTCAAGTTCAGGGAAATATCCATGTACAGCACATGCCTGTGCTTATACTGGCACAAGTCTTCAGCTGTAGATAAAGCCAAACCCAGGATTCATCCTTTATTTTTCATGATAAGCTCTAAATTTGAAATGTAAATAGCAAGCGAACACCACTCACCTGAACAATATGTTGACACATACATGTTTGCATGTCTTGCTGCAGAGTAGGCACAGCTGTGGTACTGTTGCATAGATGAATACAAGCATGCCCTAAATGTCAATAATAATAGAATAATGATGATGATGATAATAATAATGATAATAATGATAATAATAATAATAATAATATCTCCTGCCTGTAAATATTGCTCAGCTACAGTAGTGTTTGCTGACTTTTTGTTATCCACGTGGAAAAGATTCCTCCCAAATGTGCTAAATATTTTAGAGATAGAAGGTAAGCAATGAGGTAGGACTTTGCATCCAGGCAAAACTGAGCTCAGGTAAAGCTTGGAGGTCTTATGGTGATGACAGTTAAGAGTAAATCCTCAGGCTCAGAGAATTTCTGCTGGTATGAAAATAATGTAAGGAAGAGGTGAACGAGGTTTGGCATCTCCGATCCTCACGTTCTACTGTACAATTAAGAAGAGAAACAGAGGAGTGGTACACTGTGGTTATTGAATGAGCAGAAGTGCATGGCATATACTTTCATAGGCATGTATACATTTTGTTTCTGGTTAGGATCTGACTGGAAAGAAGAAATCCTTTGACAAATCTATGTATAGAAAGTCATCCTGCAGAATTACTGCACACTGTGTTTTGTTTTGTTTTGTTTTAAGCAGACTTTTTAACAAACATTTCCATTTGTAGAGGCATATTTTAGTTGAACCCAAATTCTAGATCTTTTGTGCTCTGTTTATCTTTGCCTTAAATACTAAATAAAGCCACAAAGGCTGTTTTTGGTCTTGTCCTTTTATTCTGTAAGTCAGGAAAATTAATATGAATGAGATTTTAAAGACAGAGCCTGTGGTAATGACCTGTCAGACTTTTGTGGATGTGGTTTGTATTCATTCAGGCTTAAAGCAAATGATATGTTCAAACCCCAAAGAAGCAAAGAACAAGGTCACAGTATCACAGTACATTAGAGCTTGGAAACAATCTCCAGAGATCATTGTGTCCAATACCTGACAAAGGGTATTCCACACAGGAATTCATCCAGATGGGTTTTAAATGAGTCCAGAGAAGGAGACTCCACAACCTGTTCCAGTACTCTGTCACCCTCACTGTAAAGAATTTACAACACCTCATGTTGAGGTGAAATATTATATGTTCATTTTGAACCTATTGTTTCTTATTATTGCACACCACCAAAAAGAGCTTGGCCCCCTCCACTTGACACCCACCCCTCAGATATTTTGATATCGGATCCCCTCTCAGTCTTCTCCAGACTCAACAGACCCAGGTCTCTCAGTCTCTCTTCATAGAGAAGATGCTCAGGTCTCCTAATCATCCTTGTGTCTCTCCACTGGACTCTCTCTGGCAGGTTTCTGTCTCTCTTGAACTGGGGAGCCCAAAACTGGACACAGTATTGCAAGTGTGGTCTAACCAGGGCACAGCCGAGTGGGAGAAGAACCTTCCTAGACCTGCTGGACACGCTTTTCTTGATGCACCCCAAGATACCATTGGTTCTCTTTGCCACAAGAGCACATTGCTGTCCCATGGAGAACTTGCTGTCCACCAGGACTCCAAGGTCTTTCTCCATGGAGCTGCTTTCCAGCAGGGCAGCCTCTAACCTGTACTGGTGCCTGCTGTTATTCCTCCCCAGATGCAGGACCCTGCATTTCGTGTGGTTTGCCTGCACCCAGCTCTCCAGCCTGTCCAGGACACATTGGATGGCTGCACAGCCTGAAAGGGTGTCAGCTACCCCCCCCCCCCCAGTTTTGTATCATCAGTGAACTTGCTGAGGGTACTCTCAATCCCTTCATCCATGTTGTTGACAAAGACATTGAACAAAACTGGGCCCAATACCAATCCCTGGGTGAAGGATTAAATCTTGGAGAGCGGAGCTCCAAGCACTGCTGGCCTGATAAGAGGGGATAGTGTTGGCCTTGATGGCTTGTGAATTACGGTCCAGCAGTGTGGTTGGAGGAGGGCATACATTTGATGACGAATGGTTGTTATGACTGGTGTGTGGAACACTTGAGACAGACCAGATTGTTGTAACGGGGTCCCTGCTCCGGCAGTAGGCTGCTTTTTTGTATTGCATAAGCTTTTATAAATAAGAATTTTGTGTAATAAACTGGACACCTAGCCTGCATCAGGCTGTGTCCCGTCTCTTAATCGCGGCAAATGGTGATCCCCAATGTGATGGGGGCGATGAAACGCTAAGCTGCATCCTGCCGCGTATTCCCTCGGAACTTTGAATGAGCTACTGAAAGGAAGCAGGAAAAGCCGGTCGGCCAGAGAAATCCCTCCCGCTGGATGAGAGGTGAGCCGTGGGAAACATGGGGAACCAGGAGAGTTCCTCAGAAAGAGACGTTTATGAATTAATTCAAGAACTCCTTAGAAAGCATGGCAAAGTCATCTGTGGCCGTGATCTTAAGGAGATGCTGGAGTGGGTGCAGGAGAACATCCCGACAGTTACAGTATCTAGTATGTTTACAAGTAAAATCTGGGACCAAGCGGGGGTGAAGTTATGGGATGCTGCTACCACAGGGAATGTTGAAGCGCAGCGTATGCTCCCATGGTGGCGAATTATATTTGAGATGCTTAGAGCACAAGAAGGGAATGTGGAACAGAGTATTGAGGGAGCTCAGACGCCTCCTCCGTTACCCTCTAAGCTGCCACCAAAGCCGAAGCTGCGGCCTGAGACTCTGGGTACATACGCAGCAGAACAACCCCCGAGGACGATCTTCTAGATCCAGGTCCTGTCGATCCTGAACGGGAACCAGACTTTTTACCCTGGGATCCTCACAATGTGTGGGCTTCTATTAAGCGTCAAGCTTTGCGGGATGGAGACACTGACGTTGCCGCAAGAATTGTGGCCCCTGTACTGTATGGAGGAAGAGTGGGTAACCCTCAATGGGAGGCTTTGTCCTTCCCAGTGATTAAAGAACTCCGTCGTACTGCCGCTGAGCACGGGCTCTCTTCTCCTTATTTTGCTAATCTTTTGACATCTATACTCGACAATCATGTAATGACAGCATACGACTTGAAATCTCTGGCACAGTTGTTGCTAACCCCATCTCAGTATACTTTATGGGAGTTCCAGTGGAGAAAAGGGCTCCAAGCGCTCTTACTTACATATGCGGGACATAACAATCGGGCTTTAGCGGCACTCACGTTGGATCACCTCATGGGCACAGGTCAGCACACCGACCCGGCAGCGCAAGCCCGCGACTGTCCACAGGAAGCCCTGGAAGCATCGCTAGAGGAGGCACGAAAGGCTTTTCTTAAAGTCCCAGACTTCGAAAGCCGCAAAAAGCTTTTACGAATATCGTTCAGGAACCGTGGGAACCTTATATGCAATTCATAGATAGGCTTAAACTGGCCTTAGAACGCCAAATTGATAATGGGGAGGCAAGGGAAATATTACTGTTGAAATTAGCTGTAGAGAATGCAAATGCCAATTGTAAGAAGCTGTTAAAATCTTTGCCTAATCAAAATCCCACCTTGCTAGAAATGATTGAAGCATGCAATAAGATAGGTATGATGGAATATAAGTATGAAGCTATGGCTGCAGCTTTTGCAGCTTTGAATGGTCCAATGAATACGGGAGTTTGTTATGGCTGTGGGAATCCAGGTCATTTCAGAAAGAATTGTTTGTTAGCTAATAGTGGAGCCAAACCTAAGGCACCCGGGATTTGCCCTAAGTGCCAGAAGGGGAGGCATTATGCTAACCAATGTCGATCTAAGTATAATTCTCAAGGGCAGCCCCTTGCGCAGGGAAACTGGATGTGGAGCGCGGGACAGCGCCGCGTGCAGACACAAATCACTCAGCCGTCACCGGCCAGCCAGAGGCCGGCAGCACGCGTGTCTCTGCCTCTGCCCAGCAACAGCAGGCAGCGCAGGACTGGACCTGGCAACCTCCGACACAGTAACTTTACTTGATACCACGGTACATTTGTTGCCAACAGGTGTGTCAGGTCCTCTCCCAGTAAAAACTCAGGCACTAATATTAGGTAGATCATCAACAACGATCTCAGGACTTCTTGTGCTTCCTGGGGTTGTTGATTCTGACAGCACAGATAAAATTCAGATCATGGCATGGACTCTGTTTCCTCCCTGCACGGTACCGAAGGGAAGTCGTATTGCGCAGCTATTATTGCTTCCCTTGGGATCGGAACGTCCCCCTGCAAAGGGACCTTTAAGAAATAAAGGAGGATTCGGGTCTACTGGGGATCCACAGATTCTGTGGGTACAGACTATCTCTCAAAAACGTCCTATTTGTCAATGTGTCCTGATGTATGGTCAGCAGAAAATAGTGCTTAGTGGTATTATTGATACTGGAGCAGATGTCACAGTGATTTCTAAAGCTAAATGGCCCCCGCTGGCCTGTAGCTAGTGCATCTCAGGCGCTGGCAGGCATAGGGGGAGCTGGAGAAAGTCATCAGAGCCTGAATTTCATTCAGATTCAGGGACCAGAGGGACATATAGCTTCTGTGAAACCCTTTGTTTTATCTGTGCCTATGGTGCCATGGGGTCGCGATGTGCTTTCACAATGGGGGATGACCATGAACACCCATTTTTAGAGGGGGCCATTGCGGTGCACGACACCCTTCAGTTAACTTGGAAAACAAATGCCCCTGTCTGGGTGGATCAATGGCCCCTACCATTGGAAAAGCTTCGCACACTTCAAGAACTGGTCACAGAGCAATTGGGAAAAGGACATATTGTACCCTCCACAAGTCCTTGGAATTCTCCTATTTTTGTCATAAAAAAACAAACAGGCAAGTGGCGCTTGCTCCATGATCTTAGAAAGATTAATGACGTTATGGAAGATATGGGGAGCCTTCAATCAGGGCTACCCTCACCCACAATGATACCACGATATTGGCATTTAACTGTTATTGACCTAAAAGACTGCTTTTTTAGCATTCCTTTACATCCAAATGATGTTCCTAAATTTGTTTTTTTAGTTCCAAACATTAACATGCAACAACCTTTGCAGAGATACCATTGGGTTGTGCTTCCACAAGGAATGAAAAATAGTCCTACAATTTGTCAACAGAAAGGGGGAATGGGAAATACAACACCAGAGGAAAGATTGCAGAAAGCTCTGAAACAGTGAGCTGCAGATTTTTGGTCAATCTTCTGGGAACCCCTTTTTTTCTCCTTGTTTAGTAGGACTGTCTTTGGATAAGTGGATAGTTCCTTCATCTTTTAAATTGCTTGGTAATTGGGGATTTTTTCTCTGGATTTGTAGTTTTCTTAGAATAATTATGTATGCTTTTACTGCTTTATTCTTTTGCTACCTTTTTTGCTTTGTTTATTGTAATGCTTATATTTTTGCTTTGTTTATTGTAATGCTTATATTTTTGCTTTGCTTATTGTAATGCTTATAGAGTTTGATTAATTGCTTTGTTAAAGGGATTCTTGTTATATAACAGAAGGGGGAATTGAAGGGTTAAATCTTGGAGAGCCGAGCTCCAAGCACTGCTGGCCTGATAAGAGGGGATAGTGTTGGCCTTGATGGCTTGTGAATTACGGTCCAGCAGTGTGGTTGGAGGAGGGCATACATTTGATGACGAATGGTTGCTATGACTGGTGTGTGGAACACTTGAGACAGACCAGATTGTTGTAACGGGGTCCCTGCTCCAGCAGTAGGCTGCTTTTTTTGTATTGCATAAGCTTTTATAAATAAGAATTTTGTGTAATAAACTGGACACCTAGCCTGCATCAGGCTGTGTCCTGTCTCTTAATCACGGCACCTGGGGAACACCACTGGCCACAGGCCTCCAAGTTGACTCTGTGCCACTGATGATGACCCTCTGAACACTGTTGTCAAGCCAGTTTTCAATCCACCTCACTGACCAGCTATCTGTGCCACATTTTATGAGCTTTTCTATGAGGATGTTATGGGAGACAGTATTGAAAGCTTTAATGAAGTCAAGATATATGACATCCACTGCTCTTCCTTCATCTAGCCGTTCGGTCATAATTTCATAGAAGACTATTAGATTACTCAGGCAGGATCTCTCCTTGGTAAATCCATGTTGGCTACTCCTGATAACCTTCTTGTCTTCCATGTGGTTAGAGATGACCTCCAGGATGAGCTGCTCCATCATCTTTCCAGGGATGGAGGTGAGGCTGCCTGGTCTGTAGTTGCCTGGGTCCTTCTTAGAGTGACATTTGCTTTCTTACAGTCATCAGACACCTCTCCTGTTCTCCATGACTTTTCAAAAATGGTGGAGAGAGGTTCAGCAACAGTCTCAGCCAACTCTCTCAGCACTAGTGGATGCACCCCATCGGGACCCATGGATTTGTGTATCTTCAGTTAGTATAAGAAATCTCTAGCCAGTCATGACTCACCAGTGCAGTGTCCTCTTCCCTCCAGTTCTGCTCCCTTTCTTCTAGAGACTGAGGTTCCTGAGGAGTGGTCTTAGGAGTAAAGACTGAGGCAAAGAAGGCATTTAGCAACTTTGCCATCTCTGCATCATCAGTTATCATATCTCCTATATCATTCAGTAGTGAGCCCACCTTTTGCCTGCTTTTCCTTTTATCATTGATGTATTTGAAAAAACTCCTCTGTTCTCTTTCACATCCCTGACCAGACTCAGTTCCAAGAAGGCCTTGGCCTTCCTACATTCTCTGGCTATATTTCTATAATCCTCCCAATTGAACAGGCCTTTTTTCCATGTATTGTAAACCTCCTTTTTCTTTTTGAGTCAGATTCTAAGAGTTCCTTACTTTTCAAGGGAATAAATTTTTCTTGAGCTTAATACATTTTTCTTGGGCTTTTCTGGTCCTGTGGCAGAAGGCAGCTGTGGTATCATCCTTTGTGTCCCTACAGCTAACTCCTTGACTAATGACTGTTTTCCCTGCTTGTGCATGCATAATACATGCTCCCCTGCTTTATGTCCTAGTGTTTGTTCCCTGACATCGTCAGGAGCTTTATTTGCAGCCATACATAGTGAAACATCACCAGTGACAGCAAACTTGCCACTCTGATTCTCCTGTCCTGCCAAAATAGCTTAATGTATTGTTGGCACGTGACAGTTTAATCAGTCCTTCCTGTCTGTCCAGTTGCATCCTTCCCTTGTGCCAACCTAATCTGAGAGGAGCAAAAGTGGTTTAGGAAATGACCTGTGTCAAACCAGCATTTCAACCTATGTTTGCAATTTTCTTCTGTGGATATAGAATAGCTTATGTATCACCTGTGGAGGGCTGTCTCTTGTACTTGGTTCTGCCTGCTGCTAAAATGCTTAGTGCAAGGATGCACTTTGCATTTGTCAAAAGATCCATTTCCCTTAATCTTGAATATTTCCCAAATTGCTTTGGAGGCATTTTTTTGATGTTTCCTTCAAGCTTTCAGCAAGATGATATATGGAAATAGCAATGTGGTGCCTATAAGAGTATTTCTGGGCTGTCTGAATGCTGACTACATAGTGCTTAGAAGATGCATATGTTTGAAAGATGTGTTCCTTTTCTTAAAGGAGCAAAGCTTGCCCCAGTTATTAACATTCATGAGTTCTTGAATTGTAACAGTCATCTGCTGCCCTAGATGTTACCCATACTTGGATTCTCTATAAAAAAATAATGTATTTTTTTATAGAGAGCAGTTGGTTCTCTGCATTAAATCTTAATTTTCTGTTTGCTCACAAATGCCTGTGAGCATAAATTGCTTCCTGTTCCCATGCTTAAGGCTATTTTCCTGCAGAGTTTCAGTGTTCTTTCTCCATAGTTCTCAGCATGATAGGCCTACTTGGTATCCTGTGGTGTCCTGATGATCCCGAAATATGATTTTGTTTTCTATTAAAATGTCAGAAGCAGTATTATGGGCTGAATGGCATTTTCACAGGATAATACTGATACTGTGTACTACATTTTATGAGAGCTTGCAAGGAAGTTTGAGAGTAGGGGACCTTGCTGAAGTGCTGTGGAGATGCTCTAGGGTGGGGGAAGGAAAGCTGGTGCAACCTCACCCATACTGCCATTTGTAAGCTGTGCTTGCAGGTAAAGATCTCCCAGATTGCTCCTGGGCTTTGTCTTGGAGAGAGAGTTAATTGGGTTGCTGAAAGTAAACAGATGGGATCCAGTATTGCTTGCTTGCTCCTTGACTGTCTGTTACTTACTCAGCACTATCTGCCTGCTAAGTTTGGATATTGGCAGATGAAAGTCAATGAAGAACAAAGAACAAGTGAAAAAAACATAGAAAATAGGAACAAAGAATGACAGTGGAATCACTTCCCACAGTCTGTGCAGAAGACAGCACCTCAGGAGCATTCCTTCACATATCACATGTACAAATGGTGCCTGAGGAAAAGAATCATGGTCTGCCAGAAAGACTGGCAGTGGCTGAAATGATTGTCAGTGGTGTTCTAGTCCAGAAAAAAATAAGAAAGAAGCCCAGCCAAATGATGATGGCACTGCTTAGAGCACGCAGGAGTGCAGCTTGATCCATTTAGAGCAAACAAATTATTTTGGTCTCATCCTAGGAAAAAGCCATGGTGGGCTTGATCCAATTAAAGTGGGAACTAAAGCAGGAAGGACTGAAGTATTTCTTACCACTGTTCTTGAGCAGTAGCAAGGGCAATTTTATCTCCAAAGCTCTTCTCTTCATTAAGAGACGGAAGGATTGATGTAGTTAGGTATCTTCCCTGTCAGTGTCACTCTAGGGAGAAAATGAAATGTGACATTAAGACATTTAGACATTTAGGTCTGAGAAGGAACTGAGATATATGGACAGATACAATAGAAGGAAGCTATTAGTTCTGAGAGATTTGCAAGTTAAGTAGCTAGAGAAGCTGTTTAGAGGAAGGTCAATGACTTCTTGGCATTTTGGTTTCTGTGACCCTTTTACAGAAACAAGCATTTACCAACACCCTTTCAATCTAAATATAACAAAAATCCAATCAGCTTCTTCAGAGCTTTTTGTATAGTCTACCTCTTCATCCTTGAGGCATCTTGAGAAGAATGGTCTTTAGTTAGCTGACTTTGCTGAGACATTTTCAAGTTTAGACTTTATAAGAAGGTGAAAAATCTTGGAGGAACAAGAAGTGCACCAAAGGTTAACTTTAGAACTCAGAATCACTTCAGATTTTCAAATGGCACTGTCATTCTTGCCGAAGCCCTGGAGAGATGGGGAAAGGGTAATTAGGGAGAAGTTTGTAGAGGAATAATTAGGAGCTGCTGAGAAGAGGCTGATGAGAAAACTCGGACACTGCCTGGGAAAAAGAGCAGCTTATATGCACATAAATGAAGCAGACTTGTGATTAGGCTTTAGCTATAGGGTCTCTTGTGTCTGTCAGCACTCCTCAGGCCATACGCCCTTCCTTGCCATTGAGCCCTCATACCTTCTGTGGGCTGAAGCATTGTTACCCTTCTCATTACTGCCACAGCTGAACCTGTTCTTCCCAGATGCAGATCAGAGATGGTGAGGCAGCTGGACCTGGATGTTATCAGGATATTAGTACTGCCTTGGTATAAAAATCCTCAAGCTTGACTCTAAATGCTGACCTTTGGGCTATCATGATGCCCTCACATGTACTCTTGACCTGATGTGACACAGTAGGCAGAAGAAAGATGCAGCCCTAGAACTGTTCTCCATACAGGTCTCATGCTGAGAATGATTGTGGGAGGAGAATTCATCAGTGAACACCTGCAGTCCTTGTGGTGGTGCATAGCTATTGATTTAACATTGTAGGAATACAACTGGCTGTCATAGACCATCTTATCTTATAAACCAGAAGGACTAAATGTGTCAATAGTCCTTACTGTGGATAAGAGTGGTACAACCATCATTAATTCCAACCATTGTGTATCTGTTCCATTAAACTGACACATAGGAATTGACTGTACTAGGTCCACTTTTGCTTAATTTGCTATACTGAGTTTTACAGGTTAGAGATTCTAGACGGTTGTCCCCCAAAAGAGAGATAATCTTTAATCAAATCATCAAGTAACCTCTTGTTTTTCCATTTAGAGACAACAGCAGGAGCTATTGAATCTTTGTGCAGATGACAGCTGATTTTATATTTATTGGTTCAAATGATGCCTATGAGATGCTTGGATTTATATTATTGATACACAGAAAAAAAAAACAAAAAACAAGGTAATACTGTAGTCAATCAGTATATTATAAGGGCAACATGAACACAAGCAAAGATGTAGTTCATCACAATTTCTCTCTGAACAGTATTTTTGGAATGATGAGGCATTTTGCAATGCCTCACCTATGGAAAGTCTTGAGGTAGTAGGTTGGCACACGTGATTATTTGAGGATAATATTTTCCCCTTGAATAACTACTTCTATCTGGGGTCTCAATGGATGTGGTAATATATGGAGCTATTTTTGGGTCCCTTAAGCAGGATTTCAACCACGATGTCAGTATAAATGAATTCAGGAAATCAGTTTGTTGCAGAAGTGCAACAGGAGTGGGTCCCTGGAGTGACACAGCTGAGGCTGAGGTCTGGATGACCAGTCTGGGGTTCTGTACTTGGTACTTGTTCTGGCCTTTTCTCAAGGACTGAGTACCAGTTAGTGTTCCTGGAGCAGTGTCTTTGGTTTGTTTTCCAGAAACAGATCCCATGTATGCCTTTGAAGACTGAGAAGCAAAGCATAGTTCAGTGGAGACAGTCAGAAGAGTCACCTCAGAATGCACTCCTAATCCTGACCAAGCACTAGAGCAGATGCCCCAGACTCTTCTTGTGCTCCTGGTCCCCCTCTGTAAAAGGCAGAGGAGGTCTTTTCTGCTTGATGGTGATAAAAATGGGGTAAGGCAATTGTAGGGAGACGGGAGCCCAGAGGAATAAAGCGAGAGGTAAACAGAGCTGTGCAGGCAGGGTAGCTTTTTTGATTTGACTTACCCTGGTGATGATCCCTGATGGGGCCACCCCTGATCACTGGTGAGACTGCATAATATTCTCTATGTGTTAAGTCCCCTCTTTCCTGTCCTTTGCTCAAGTGGATGTGAAATTATTTCACCTGTGAGGACCAACATCGTCTGCTCATATAAAAAAAGATAGATAGGATTTGTACCCCAAGATCAATATTTTCTTTGCCAATGAACTGCACACTGCATTGACATTACAGTATTTAACACTGCAAACTCAAAATTATGTTATCATCATCTTCAAGCATCATGAAAATTCAGTTTCCTTGATTAATTTAGTATAGGCATTTAGGTTTCATGATCTCTCTCTAGCAAGTTGTGATGTTTTAGGCAATTTTGTACTGTTCAATTTACATTTATTATCAGTAAGAAGAAAACCTCTTTTTCTTCTACACAAGAATCCAAAGAAAAATCTGTACCTGTCCATTCTTATGATAGATGATCTTTCTGTTGTCATTATACTTTTATGAGATGAGCTTCTTAAAATGTGAAAATAAATAAATGTGAAAGTCCACCATAGCAAATAAAATGCACCAGTGCATTTTTACTATTGACATGGAAGGGTTTTTTCTCTATCAGGCTACCTTGCTTTTCAAATTAAATGTCAAGTATCATGTCTCCCCCAGAGATTTGAGTTATAGAGCAAAGTTTAGTTTAGTCAGCTACAGAATTATATTTACCTTAATGCTTATTACATATTAAATTACTGTACTGAAACAGGAATAAATATTGGATTTTAATGTTGTTCCATTCAGAGCTTTACTGAAAGAAATTTCACTGCTTTAGTGCAGCTCTTTGGCAGGCCAAAAAGGTCATATATTTTAAGGGAACATTCAGTTAAAAAATATGACTGGCCTCAAAGGAAACGGTATTTCTCTTGCCTCGTTATTCAGCACATTTGTTGTTGAAGTGTTGCATCTAGGTGCCTGGAATCCCCATTTCAATTCTACTCACAACATTGTTACAAGGAAAATAGACACTAGATTTCTTGTTTTACTGAAGGAGGAATTGCAGCAGGGGACAGGTACTCACAGTAACAACCTGACGTACCTAACAGAAACAGGAGGCTGCTCTGCTCGTGCCCAGAATGAGGATGTGGGAGCTCTTATGTTTGGCTCCAACATTCAAAGCATGGACTTCAGAGAGGTAGAGCCATGCGGCTCAGAGCAACCGAGAATGTGACACTTGGCCCAGGACAGAACGGCTTCCAGACAGCTGGCCTGCAGAGCTGGCAGAAGGAGCCAGGGAGCAGCAGAGTTTTCCCCTGTTCCAGGATGGGAGAGTTAGAGATCTTCTCAGCCGCTTGGACCCCCACAAGTCCATGGGACCGGATGGGATCCATCCTAGGGTGCTGAGGGAGCTGGCAGATGAGCTGTCCAGGCCGCTCTCCATCATTTTTCAGCAGTCCTGGCTCACTGGAGAGGTCCCAGAAGACTGGAAGGTGGCCAGCGTGGTGCCCATCCATAAGAAGGGCCAGTTGGAAGAGCCGGGGAATTATAGGCCTGTCAGCCTGACCTCAGTGCCAGGCAAGATTATGGAACGGGTCATCTCGAGTGCGATCACACAGCACTTACAGGATGGCCAGGGGCTCAGGCCTAGCCAGCATGGATTTAGGAGGGGCAGGTCCTGCCTGACCAACCTGATCTCCTTCTATGATCAGGTGACCCGCCTGGTGGACGTGGGGAGGCCTGTGGATGTGGTCTACCTGGACCTCAGCAAGGCCTTTGACACAGTCCCCCACAGCAAACTCCTGGCCAAGCTGGCAGCCCATGGCTTGGACAGGAGCACACTGCGTTGGGTTAGGAACTGGCTGGAGGGCCGAGCCCAGAGAGTGGTGGTGAATGGTGCCACATCCAGCTGGCGGCCTGTCACTAGTGGTGTGCCCCAAGGATCAGTGCTGGGCCCCATGCTTTTCAACATCTTCATTGATGATCTGGATCAGGGCATTGAGTCCATCATCAGTAAATTTGCAGATGACACCAAGCTGGGGGCAGGAGTTGATCTGCTGGAGGGCAGAGAGGCTTTGCAGAGAGACCTCGACAGGCTGGACAGATGGGCAGAGTCCAATGGCATGAGATTTAACACATCCAAGTGCCGGGTTCTGCACATTGGCCATAACAACCCCAGGCAGCGCTACAGGCTGGGGTCAGAGTGGCTGGAGAGCGGCCAGGCAGAGAGGGACCTGGGGGTGCTGGTTGATGGGAAGCTGAACATGAGCCTGCAGTGTGCCCAGGCAGCCAAGAGGGCCAACCGCATCCTGGCCTGCATTAGGAATAGTATGGCCAGCAGGAGCAGGGAGGTCATTGTGCCCCTGTACTCTACTTTGGTTAGGCCGCACCTTGAGTACTGTGTCCAGTTCTGGGCCCCTCAGTTTAAGAAGGATATTGAGACACTTGAACGTGTCCAGAGAAGGGCAACAAGGCTGGGGAGAGGCCTTGAGCACAAGCCCTATGAGGAGAGGCTGAGGGAGCTGGGGCTGTTTAGCCTGGAGAAGAGGAGGCTCAGGGGCGACCTCATTGCTCTCTACAACTACCTGAAGGGTGGTTATAGCCAGGAAGGGGTTGGCCTCTTCTCCCTAGCAACCAGCACCAGAACAAGGGGACACAGTCTCAAGCTGCACCAGGGGAAGTTTAGGCTGGAGGTGAGGAGAAAGTTCTTCACCGAGAGAGTGATTCATCATTGGAATGCGCTGCCCGGGGAGGTGGTGGAGTCTCCGTCCCTGGAGGCGTTCAGGAGGGGACTGGATGTGGCACTTGGTGCCATGGTCTAGTTGTGAGGTTATGGTTACAGGTTGGACTCGATGATCTTCAAGGTCTCTTCCAACCTTGGTAATTCTATTCTATTCTATTCTATTCTATTCTATTCTATTCTATTCTATTCTATTCTATTCTATTCTATTCTATTCTATTCTATTCTATTCTATTCTATTCTATTCTAGCTAGCTGGTGTCTGGGGTAAAGGTGCCCCTGCTGTGAGTGTGGAGAGAAGAATCATGAGAGGACATCATAACCTGGAGCCCATAACCTTTATCACCTCTTGTCTTGACCAAACTATCATTGTATCCTTGCTGCTTATTTACAAGCTGCTGCTTAATTATTAGACAATTTTTGCTTGTTTGGATTTGATGTACATATCCCTTTCCATTCCTAGCCTAATCCTGTTAGGTGTTGGTCAGATTTTATGCTAGTCTGTATTTTTTTAATGTGCTCTTTTTTAGTGAGGGGAGGGCAAGTGTAGAAAAAACCCTGATTTTTCTACTCTCTTATTTTTGTTCTAGTCTATAGCCTCATTTGATTAAGGTCTCCTGAAAGTCAAAGTAGATATGAGTGTAGAACGAGACAGTGGTATTTGTCAAGGGTCACATAGAACAGGGAATCAATATGAGGAAACTGGGGTTTGCCAGTTGCTCAGAATAACATATCCTAATTTGGTGTTTCAGGTTTCCTGGGCCACTTACATTGGTACAGTCTCAGGGTGAGGATCTCATAGGGCTTAAATTGGCTTTGCTTGATTAACTTCTGATTTATATTAAACCACTTCTAAATTTGCCTTTATGTTTGCATGTGAAAGAGGCTGGTTTAATCCTGTTACCTAATATTAAATTTTAAGACTTCAAGGCAGAGGGTCATAGGTGTTTGGCAATACTGTCTTGGATAAAAATAGTGTAACATTATTCCAACAATATTAATCTTAATAAGATGTGCAATCCTACCATGTATGTACCAAGGACACCATATTTATATGTTAATATAAATTGATAGTTAATGCAATTAGTGTAGTGTTGCTAATGCAGTTAAAAGTTTTATCAGTAATCATATAATCTCCAAGAGGATAAGTATAAAGGGTTATTAATGCAGTAATTTATTATTAACAAGTAGAGAAGCAGCAAAGCAATAAGCTTAGCCTTGCTGCTGTAGTGCCTTTATATGTCAGTACATTTTGGTTTTCATAGCATGGCTGTATCATTCCTTACACTGACTACTGGCTGCTACTGGGTTCTGTTTAATATCACATAACAAAGACTTGACACCCTTTTGAAGATCTCAGTGTCCCTCAGTCAGTTATGTGGTGGAAAATTTTCTTTCACTTTTTTGCCTTCCTTTTGACAGCTTGCAGCAGGTCTGACTGATCAGGATTCCTATCTGTGAGGATGATCTTTAAATACCTTCAGTTCAAGGACACTGTAGACTGTCTCTTTCAACTAATATAAGGTTCCAAAATAGTGAAATTTAATGAGATAGAACATCGAATTGATTGTCTCAGAAGAAGTACCTGAGAGAGTAAAGATGATGTGTCAATCACTTTGTCTTAACAGCTTGTGCCATCATCATGTGACATTTCGACAGAATGATTCAAACACACTTGGTGTCAAAGGACTCATATTTGCACCTTTGATTTAACAAGCAGTCAAAAATCGTTAAAGGGTATGGGCTGCTTTGCTTGATTGTGAGGACACAGTTTATGTGGGTTTGAACAATTTCAGAGAAATAAAAAATTGGTGCACTAGTTTTGAGACAACTTTTAGTTTTAGTTGTTTTAGTTTTCCATCACAAGTGTTAGAATTTTGAGGAGAGCCTGAACATGTTTTAATTCTGCTGGGTCATTTGATGTCTGGGAGACAGACGATTATTTATTGTGTAACAGAATAAGCTGAGTCACGGCCACTTGTATTTCATGATTGTATTTGGTTTGGGCTGAGCTGGAGTTAATTCTCCTCAAAGCATCTTTCTAGTTGGGGAATGATAGAGCAGATTTGGCAGGCATTTGGCCCCCAGCGAGAGCCAAAGCACCACAATGACTGAACATGAGTCATGACCCAGGTGAAAGTCTAATTAGATGAGGTGCATATTTAGGTTTTTCATCAAACTGAGTCTCCTTCCCGACACAATTACATGGGTTGGATATGGGCTGGCCTGCTGTTTACTGGGGAGTGACATAATAAAGCTGGCTGCACAGTTGCTTCATGTCATGAGAGCACCATAAACCAGCTAGTGACACTGCTAAATTTGGACCAGCAGTCATGAATCTGTATTTGAGAGTTTTTCCTGGTTAAGAACTGGGGGATGAGACTAAAGCTGTTTAAAAACAGTTGTTTTTCCTGCCCTCTTGATCTTTTTCTCTGTGTGTCTGAATTCAGCCAGTGGGTGTATCAGGTGCATCTATATCTTATGCTCCAGCCATCACAGGCCATTTCTGCTTCAAACAAGAACGCTGGTAGGTAATTCTTAAGAAGGAGTTTTAAACCATGGATTTTTTTCTCTCCTTAGCTTTTCAGAATCCATGTTTGCTTCTTTTCAGTATCTTCTGTTAAAGCAACATGTGGCTTCTGCTTGTGGGGATGGCAGTCTGAGAGAGAAGGGGAAAAGATTAAGAAGAGAGGATTTACTTTACACACTGCTACATTGGGTACTTTTATGTGAACTAATAAGAAACTCAACATTTTGAGACAGAATGCAAGAAGATATAATTGCAAACAAACACCTCTGGAAGGAGCTTGTCTGGAAGCAATGGAAAGCAGAATGGAATTAGCGAACTGCATAAACCTGAGCTGAGAATGAGAATATGGATTTAAGAGCTGTGAGATTCTTAAGTGACACTGAAGTTAGGACAAAAGTCTCCAGACTGAATGTAAGACTTTGGGTTATTTATGGTTATATAATCTGGCTACTTCGATGTGGAGTTCAGACCCACTAAGCCAGTCAATCTTCAGCCCTATTTTTTAAAAGCTTAGAATAATATATTAGCAAGAACAGTGCCCAGGAGTGTCTTAGGGATCAGAACAACGCAGCTGGTATTTGTTTCATCATATGCTACTTACACCACATTGTGATGTTGCTGAAAATTTGTCAGACATCAGTGTGGTTGCTTTCTATGAATAATAATAATAATAATAATGATCACAGCAATATAGGATTGAGTTTTTGTAAAGCTGTTAGTTCAGAAAGGTCTCAAAGTATCTGTATACTGCTGTGCCTAATGAGAATCACAGGCTTGTCAGCCCTCCAAGTGAAATAGAGCCGTCAGATTCAAAGATGTATCCGAAGAGAGAAGAAGAGAGAGCAAGAGCTACCCAATGACATTTAAAATTCTTTTCAAGTAGGCATAGATAGTAAAATGCCAGCAACAGGGTTAGACAAGTTCATAACAAGCCTCATAAATGGGTTACTCTAAATGAGAATGTGGAGGTCTCAATAATAAACCCCACACACCTGCTTCCTCAAAATGAACATTTTAATTGAATTTTTTACTTTTGTCGGCTCCTTTTTGAATCTCTTTCCCTGCCTCTGAGCTGTAGCTGTGCCCCAGTCTCAACTTGAGCCATCTGTTCCACTTCTATTATTAACATCTTCTATCATATAGTGTACCATGCCCAGAGGAAAAAAAAAAAAAAAAAAAGAAATAAGATCACTTTCTCCTGGAAAGAAACCTTATATTTCAGCAAAAGGTTCAGCTGTCACTTTAAAACAACACCTTCCCACACACAACTATGCACCTGCCACATTAGAATATTATTAATAATCCAGGGATCATGTGCTTGACAAGGCAAAGAAAATTAACCAAAAAATGTGAAAAGGTCCAACAAAGGTCACAGCAAGTCAATGTTTCTTTTCGGAATTACAACATCCAAACTGATTCACAGTAGAAAGTAATTACATTTTAAATTAAGTCTTCTAACTTAACTCCTTATATACATTGTAAATTACTCTTAATTTCCAATTATACAGATATATACTTAAGATCAGTGAAATTTGCTGACTTTCGTTGACTCTTGTTAGTCCCAATGTAGACCTACAAATCCCTCTTCCTTCCCTTCTGTGTGGTTATAGTCCTTCACTGACTAATAGCCATCATCTGACCTGCACCACCCTTCATGTAAGCCCAAATACATAGGGGATTTGTGATTTAAAGGAAGAGGTGACAGGTGAGCCTGCTAAATTTTATCTACATCTGCAGGTTCAAGCTGAGCTAGAGCTGGCGTCTCAGTGGAAACAGAGTGACAGTAGAAAGAAATAAATAGGCCCAAGGTTTGATTGTTGCAACTTAGAGAAAAGTGGGAAAGTCTTAAAATGTGATGGAAACTGTCTTACAATTAGGCTGGGATAAGAAATTAGAAATTAGAAAGAAATTAGGTAGGGTCAGGAAAAAGTTCAGAAAGATAAGGTGAGGAGTCAGGTTTGTTTGGAAGAATCAGGGAGCCTGTAATGAAGCACAAGATGTGATCTTGGCTGGGGCAATTTAGTATTACATGACCAAGCATAAATTGTGTATATTGGTATGTTTCTATATCAGCATGTGCGCATGTGTCTGAATTAAGGTTAGAAAGGACCTCTTAAGAATGCTGGACTTCCTAAAGGATTACTGTTAGTTTCTGAGTTCTCAAATTTATGGAAAAACAATATATATTTCCCATGTAGTATTGAGTTAGACAAAGATTAGGTATTATATCCTTTCTTCTTCATTTAATGGTTCATTTTTAGTGTTACCTTTTTCATGGCTGGCTTCACATTTTGTGAGTTGTGCTATGAGCTTAGCATTAACAAACAATAAGAATAATGAGAATAAAGGAAAGCAGTGGTACTGTCAGAGAGGAGGAAATGCCAAATCCTCACATTTGCATTATTCCAAAGGATGTCTAGAATTAATCATAGAATCATAGAATAAATAAGGTTGGAAAAGACCTCAAAGATCATCAAGTCCGACCTGTCACCCAAGACCTCATGACTGCTAAAACATGGCACCAAGTGCCATGCCCAAACCCCTCTTGAACACCTCCAGGGACAGTGACTCAACCACCTCCCTGGGCAGCCCATTCCAGCAGCTAACAGCTCTCTCAGTGAAGAACTTTCTCCTCACCTCGAGCCTAAACTTCCCCTGGCACAGCTTGAGACTGTGTCCTCTTGTTCTGGTGCTTGTTGCCTGGGAGAAGAGACCAACCCCTTCCTGGCTACAACCACCCTTCAGGTAGTTGTAGACAGCAATAAAGTCTCCCCTGAGCCTCCTCTTCTCCAGGCTAAACAAACCCAACTCACTCAGCCTCTCCTTGTAGGGCTTGTGCTTGAGGCCTCTCACCAGCCTCGTTGCCCATCTCTGGACACGTTCAAGAGTCTCAATGTCCTTCTTAAATTGAGGGGCCCAGAACTGGACACAGTACTCAAGGTGTGGCCTAACCAATGCAGAGTACAGGGGCAGAATGACTTCCCTGCTCTTGCTGGCCCTGCTATTCTGATCCAAGCCAGGATGCCATTTGCCTTCTTGGCCACCTGGGCACACTGCTGGCTCATGTTCAGCCAGCTGTCAATCAGTACTTTTCAGTCTGGCTGCTCTCCAGCCACTCTGACCCCAGACTGTAGCTCTGCATGGGGTTGTTGTTGCCAAAGTGCAGCACCCGGCACTTGGACTTGTTGAAAGCCATCATGATGGACTCTGTCACATCTGTCCAGCCAGTCAGGATCCCTCTAGTGAGCCCTTCTACCTCCTGAGGGATCAACAGCAGGAGTAGGGAAGTCATTGTGCCCCTGTACTCTGCATTGGTTAGGCCACACCTTGAGTACTGTGTCCAGTTATGGGCGCCTCAGTTTAAGAAGGTCATCGAGACACTTGAACGTGTCCAGAGAAGGGCAACGAGGCTGGGGAGAGGCCTTGAGCACAAGCCCTGTGAGGAGAGGCTAAGGGAGCTGGGGTTGTTTAGCCTGGAGAAGAGGAGGCTCAGGGGCGACCTCATTGCTCTCTACAACTACCTGAAGGGTGGTTGTAGCCAGGAAGGGGTTGGCCTCTTCTCTCTAGCAACCAGCACCAGAACAAGGGGACACAGTCTCAAGCTGAGCCAGGGGAAGTGTAGGCTCGAAGTGAGGAGAAAGTTCTTCACCGAGAGAGTGATTCGCCATTGAAATGGGCTGCCCAGGGAGGTGGTGGAGTCACCGTCCCTGGAGGTGTTCAAGAGGGGATTGGACGTGGCACTTGGTGCCGTGGTCTAGTCATGGGGTCTGTGGTGACAGGTTGGACTCGATGGTCTTCAAGGTCTCTTCCAACCTTAGTGATACTGTGAACATCTGCTCCCAGCTTGGTGTCATCTGCAAATTTACTGATGACTGACTCAATCCCCTCATCCAGATCATCAACGAATCCATTAAACAGGATGGGATCCAGCACTGATCCCTGGGGAACACCACTAGTGACTGGCTACTAGTGACTGGCCTCTAGCTGGATGTGCCACCATTCACCATCACTCTCTGGGCATGGACCTCCAGCAAGTTCCTAACCCAGCACAGAGTGCTGCTGTCCAAGCCATGGACTGACAGCTTGGCCAGGATTTTGCTGTAGGGAACGGTGTCAAAGGCCTTGCTGAAGTCCAGGTAGACTACACCCACAGCCTTGCCCACATCCAGCAGGTGGGTCACCTGATCACAGAAGGAGATCAGGTTGGAGAGGCAGGACCTGCCCTTCCTTAATCCATGCTGGCTGGGCCTGATACCTTGGCCATCCTTCAGGTGCACAGTGATTGCCCCCAAGATGATCTGCTCCATAATCTTTCCTGGCACTGAGGTGAGGGTGACAGGCCTGGAGTTTCCAGGTTCCTCCATCTGGCCCTTCTTGTGGATGGGCATCACATTGGCCAGTTTCCAGTTGTCTGGAACCTCTCTGGTGAGCCAGGACTGGGAAAATGATGGAGAGTGGCTTGGCCAGCTCATCTGCCAGCTCTCTCAGCACCCTAGGATGGATCCCATCTGGTCCCATGGACTTGTGAGTATCCAAGTGTTTCAGCAAGTCCTGAACTACTTCCTTGTGGATTTCTGGGGTTCTATACTGCTCCCTGACTCCATTAACCAGTTCAGGAGGCCAGTTATCCTGGAGTCCCCCTGCCTTACTGTTGAAAATTGAGGCAAAGAAGGTATTTAGAACCTCAGCCTTTTCCCCATCTTTAGTTACAATGTTACCCTCCAGGTCCAATAAGGAGTGGAGGTTCTTCTTGCCCCTCTTTTTAACATTGATATATTTATAACAATGCTTTTTATTATCTTTCACAGAGGTGGCCAGTTTCAGTTCTAACTGGGCTTTTGCCTCTCTAATTTTTCTCCTGCATGACCTAACAACATCCTTAAACGTATCATGAGTTGCCTCCCCCCTTTCCAAGGGTGATACAGCCTCTTTTTTTCCCTTAATTCGTTCAAGAGCTGTTTGCTCATCCAGGCCGGTCTCCTTCCCCGCCGTCTCATCTTTCAGCACATGGGAACTGCCAGTTCCGGTGCCTTCAAGAGCTCCTGTTTGAAGTAGGTCCAACCATCCTGCACCCCTTTGTTCTTAAGGGCTGCTGCCCAGGGAACTTTCTGAATAATCAAACAGATATGAATGTCCCATTCATCAGATCCAGAGAAGTTGTTTGGTGCTTGTGGTGGTGGTTTTTTGGTGTGGTGGGGGTTTTTTTTGTGTGTGTGTGGGTTGTTTGGGTTTTTTTTTTGGCTTGGGTAGATTTCTACATTAGATGGCAGGAACTGTGCAATGAAAATTTGGAAATCTTGGTGCATCTATTTGAAATGCCTCCCTTGGTTTTATTTGTAGTGATTGGCATTTCTGCCTAATCTAGATACTCTCAGTTTAGGCCTCTTAGGGCATTTCTCTAATCCTGCATATATCATCCAAAGCATCATAGTGGCTCAGGCATTGGATTCCTGTTTACAAACAAGGTTTTATAAATCCAAATTCTATGGATTTTTGTGGTGACTTTGACCACAGATGTGCATAAAAGCTAAAGCTTTGAATGTATCCCAGAACAGCGTCTCTGTGCTAGTGCTTCTTGCTGTCAGTCTAGTTATTAGCTGGGTTTCAGAGCTCCCTAGTTCATAGAATCATAGAATCAATAAGGTTGGAAAAGACCTCAAACGTCATCAAGTCCAACCTGTCACCACAGACCTCATGACTACTAAACCATGGCACCAAGTGCCATGTCCAATCCCCTCTTGAACACCTCCAGGGATGGTGACTCCACCACCTCCCTGGGCAGCCCATTCCAATGGCGAACGACTCTCTCAGTGAAGAACTTTCTCCTCACCTCGAGCCTAAACTTCCCCTGGCACAGCTTGAAACTGTGTCCTCTTGTTCTGGTGCTGGTTGCCTGGGAGAAGAGACCAACCCCCTCCTGGCTACAACCTCCCTTCAGGTAGTTGTCGACAGCAATAAGGTCTCCCCTGAGCCTCCTCTTCTCCAGGCTAAACAATCCCAGTTCCCTCAGCCTTTCCTTGTAGGGCTTGTGCTTGAGGCCTCTCACCAGCCTCATTGCCATTCTCTGGACATGTTCAAGAGTCTCAATGTTCTTCTTAAATTGAGGGGCCCAGAACTGGACACAATACTCAAGGTGTGGCCTAACCAATGCAGAGTACAGGACTAGAATGACTTCCCTGTTCTTGCTGGCCACATTATTCCTGATGCAAGCTAGGATGCCATTGGCCTTCTTGGCCACCTGGGCACACTGCTGGCTCATGTTCAGCCAGCTGTCAACCAGTACTCCCAGGGTCTCTTTCCACCTGGCACTCCCCAGCCTGTAGCACCACATGGGATTATTGTGGCCAATGTGTAGAACCCGGTGCTTAGATGTGTTAAATCTCATGCCATTGGACTCTGCCCATTTGTGCAGCCTGTCACATGGATGGCCATGAACCATGTTGTTTGATAAGAATTAGAAAGAAAAAAAATAATAAAAGAGAGTGAGACTTGGGGATTTGGAACACTTTTCTCACCAAATGGTCCTCCGTTCCACTCAGACTGAAAGATGGTCTTTCCTTTTCAACTTGGGACTTGAGATTTCCCAGCAACTTGGTCCTGATTAGCCCAAACTCCCATAATTCATTAATTACAGTCTAAAAATGGTCTTTAGGACATATACAAGTTTCTTAAAAAGTTATCAGGCTTTTAAAACCATGCCCATGTATTTGGAAATGTAATCACACTCTCTAAAAGCTTACAAAGCTAATGAAATCTAGGAAACAAGTCTGATTAATTCTGAAGATAACAGTATGAAAAGGTGGAAGGTATACTGAGTATCACGATGTATTTCTGCAGGGCATGTCTAGTAATGTCTTATTCCAAATATGCTACTCTCACACATGTTTTTATTGCAATAATGTCTTAAAATGAAAACGTGTTCCTGTACTTGCTATGTGTTTGATTATTGTATTGGGTTTGGCTGAGCTGAAATTAATTCTCCTCAAAGCATCCTTCTACTGCTGTGATAACACAGCAGTATTTTGGCTACTGTTGAATAAGTATCCCGGCTGTGTCTTTCAACATATCCCTGCCCCAAGAGTACACTGAGAGGTGGGCAAGATCTTGAGCGGGGATGTGGCTGAACCAGCTGACCCAGACTGGCCAAAGGGGTATTCCATGCCGTATGACGCCAGCTCAGATATAAGAATAAAGTGAAAGAAGGAAGTGGGGGGACTTGTCCATGGCATCTATCCTCCTAAGGAACCACCAAGCTTAGAGAGCCCTGCTTCCTGAGACCGACCACCATCCTGCTGATGCGAAGTAGAGACTAATATCTCTCTCTCTCCCTGCTTTTGCTTGGTCTATTGCTTTTTGCTTATTATTGTTATTAATTTGCTTCTATGTTATTACTAGGTTTTGTTATATTTTTCCCCTCTCCCCTGTTCCATTTAAGGAGGGGAATGATAGACCAGCTTTGGTTGGCATTTGACCCCTAGGCCAGGGCCAAACCTCTACAATTATTTAGTGAATATGTTGTAGAATGTCTTCTATGGAAACTGAGCTTTAGCTTTAGATGGCTGATTACAGATACCTGGTATAACAGATAACAGTACATTATTTCCAAATTAGACTATTTCATCTTCTTGGAGGAAATATTATTCTTAGAAGATAATTTTCTGCAAATTACTGCCTATAAAGGAAATATATTGACTAACTCAAAATAGCCACATTTCAGACCCCAAAGTACCTTGGAGCAAGATAAAATGTCTTAATATTAAATAAAATGCTGTCCTTTAATATAAAGAAAAAATACCTAGTATGTTTTCATACATGGTTTCTTCTCTTAAGGAGAATATATATGTTGTCTGAGAACATGAGGTAATTTCAGAACAAAAGAGCTACCCCACTGAATTGGACTAACAAGACATCTAATATTCTATTCTGTTTCAAGCAGAGGACATCTAATATTCTATTCTGTTTCAAACCAGATGTTTAGAATCACAGAATCATAGAACATTAGAGATTGGAAGGGACCTCCAGAGATTATTGAGTCCAACCCCCTGCCAAAGCAGGATCACCTAGGGCAGTCCGTACAGGAATGCATCCAGACAGGTTTTTAAAGTTTCCAGAGAAGGAGACTGCACAACCTCTCTGGGCATCCTGTTCCAGTGCTCCATCACCCTCAAGTTTCTCCACATATTGAGATGAAATCTTCAATGCTCAAGTTTGTATCCATTGTTCCTTATTAGTGTGCACCACTGAAAAGATTGCCCCCTCCCCTTGACACCTACCCTCAGATATTTATACACGTTGATGAGATCCCCTCTTAGTCTTCTCAAGACTAAACAGCCCCAGGTCTCTCAGTTTCTCTTCATAGGGAAGATGCTCAAGTTCCCTGATCATCCTTATGGCTCTCCATTGGACTCTCTCCAGCAGATCCTTGTCTCTTGTCTCTCTTTAGAGTATAAGAAACAAGCATTATAGAAAGGGATACTTCTCACCTTCCAGATACACTGTTTATGGAACTTCCTGAGCTGGTGACTATTTTTCAGACCATCTACTTACTGCACCCGTTCTCTATGAATTAGTCAAGGGCTTTTAAATGCATTAGTGCCTTTCATCTGGGGCTCCACAGCATCCTGCGGTAATGAGCTTCATGATTTTATTATGCATGTTGTGAAAAAGTACTGTTGATGGAAAAAGGTATTTCCAGAGGGTGATTCATCCTTCCTGTCTTAGCAGAGGATTAATTACCCTTTGAAGAGTCTCATATTTCTGCATTGATGTTAGAACTTTAGTTGATTACTTCACAGTACACACATTTCAGATAACTGCAGATAGGGGACAGTTATCCCAATATTAGGGTCTGTTTAATTAATTGCAATAACCTCTTTCAGTTAAACACCCTCAACATAATATTTTTCTGTTGGTTTTGATGATAGGAAATATCATAAAGTTTTCCACAAAGATGTACTTGAATGAAAATGTGCTACCTGCATTTGTAAGCCTGATGCCAAGGCTTTCCCTCTGACAGTTTAAAGTAATTAACTTCATGTGTAGATGGGACCTAAAGGATCATTATAAGAAGAGGAACATTAGGTTCCATTATTTCTCCCTCTCTCTCTTTTTTATTTTTTTTACTGAAGGGCTTTGGCTAGTACACTTGGATGGTTGCATTCTATGAACTGTGCTCTGAAAAGGATGGCCAAGTTCTTGCTGTTGTATCAATTAGTGGTTACTAAACAAATAATTTTTCAGAAGGAGAGAGTGCACTTGATTTTGGGCATTGAGCCATATCTTGTATATCAGATATATTAGCAAAGGGGTTATTTTTCACATTCAAAAGATAGTTTTGTACTTTGGGAGATGACAATGCACACAAAACTGATCATGTAGATACAAGGTTTTTAAACAAAGGAAGCTTTAGAGCTTTTTGTGCACCTATTACCTCAAAAGAGTAATTAAACCATGTAAAACTTATTTTTAATAGCCCATGGCATAGACTGAAGAAATTATGTTATAATGAATGCATGTTTGTAACTCTTGGGATAAGAAATCTAAATAAAATATGCCTTTTCACAATATGCTGCAACCATTATAACCCTAAAACACTCTTGATTTGGCAAAAACACAGACAACTACTTGGCATTAACTAACTTAGCTCCTGTAATTGTAATCAAGGGAAATCACCACACCAGTGCTCAGCTTTTAACAGTAAGCTTCATAAAGCTTGGAAGTGAAACTCACTATTTAATTTTTCCCCAAAAAAAATTTAATAAAGGAGTAGATAAAATCTCAAAGCCAGTCAAGCACCCTTTTCACTTAAACTTGACTCACTCCCCTAGCTTTCTGAAGTGTCATAGAAACACTGGCATTTTGTAACTGGAACTGCAGCGGTATGAAAAAAGTTACCTTATTAATGTAAGCCCTATGAAACCAGAATTTCTTGCTCAGTCACAGATGTCTGGTGTCCTTATGCAACTGTCTGGTGAATGGCGTAGTTCAGAGATGCCTAAGTTAGCTCTCAAGTGGGATGACCACTGGAAGCAGAAGGACTGTCCTAGCAATGTGCCACAGCATAGATGGAATAGTCAGTCATAATTTTGCAGTATCTGCTGGAAGAGAGTAGAGCTACACCCATGATGTCAGTGTCTGGATACACTCTTGTTGACCTTTTGCATGTGAAAGGAGCATGGCAATAACAGCATGTTTTGGAATAAATCTTGGACTGATAAGGGGGTAATAGACTATTTAAGGGTTTGTGCATAAAAATCTGAAGAAAGCTTGGATGGAAGATAGATATAGAGCTGCCAGGTCATGCCAAGATGGAGCCATTTATAGCAGAAACTTGATGGGAAGTTGCCTGGGTGAAACACCATTTGTTTAGACCCTAGGGACTGCCCAAAGATAGGCAGTAACTGGGATTAATTTCAGTGTCAGTCAAGTGCGCAAGTTTCTTTATGGCCTTATCCTTTAACTTTTTTATATTTCTTGGAAGCATTGGTAGTGATTGTTCTCTGCTATTTTGGAGTAAAAGAATGACAATTTGACAAATACTGTGAAAATGACAGGTATTGCTGTTAGCCAAATATGCAAACCTCATTCCAAAATGATCTCACTGTTTGCTTATGTACTAACAGGGCTCTGGGTAGTAAATGGTTTTGGGAATCTCCAATGAGCGGCATTCTGTGTTTGCAAAGTTGATTTCTTGAAACTATTCTGTTGGTGCAGATATGCTTCTGAGGGCAGCAATATAAGTCAGAATGTCATTGTATAAATAATTTACCCATTAAAACAATGTGTTATTCAGCAAACTGCTGTTACAAGCTATGATTTCTAGTATATGTGGATGAACTATTCTGTAGGAAGTTATTTGCTCAATTTCCATCTCTTTCATGCTTTTTGTGAATACATTTCATACATTTGCAGATATTTCAGTTTGCAGATGGTGTTTGCAAACCACTTATTCTGCACTACTTAATTATTGAGAGTTGTGATTAAAAAAATCTAGCTGTGTATATGGATTTTGTGACAGGTAGAGGAATGCATCTTTGACAAATGGTGGATTCTTATTTTTGTTACCTCTTCCAGTTTTTCTTCTGAAATGGAAGTCCTGTAACAGTAGGAACATAGGCAGTAGTTCAAGGAAAGAGATCATTGTCATCATCACTTGTGACAGCACACATTGAAATGTGTCAGTATGAGAAAGATGTCAATGGACTTATATGATGGCCACCAACATGGTGAAGGTTTGGAGCACTTGTCCTGAGAGGAAGGGCTGAGGATGTGGGTTTTGTTCAGCCTCGTAAAGAGATGGATGGCTTCAGAAGCATTTAACAGCAGCCTGGTCATACCTGGAAAAAACAATACAGAATTTAAATAGCCAGCTGGTGGGGTGGCAATGAAAGATGTCAGTCAAATCAGGATCTCAGGTTTCAGATGACTAGGAGGCAGGAGAAAGGTGATGCATCCGCAGACTGAACTGTGGCCAAGTTGTGTTGTGGTTGCTTCCTGAGTCAGTGACTGTGGCTCTGTGGGGTGAGTGTTCATAAGGCATGACTTCAGAAAATGTCTCTGAGTGTCCTGGAGTGCCAACATACCACTGGATGTGCCAAATATTATCTGTCCAAATTCTCTACTGGAAGAAATTCCATTAAAAGCCAGTGAAAGCAGATCAGCAGATGATTTGATATTTCACAAGTGTGTTTGCTTGCTAGAGTATTTGTGAAAGTAAAGACAAAAGAGATCAAGCTGAAGTAAGACTCCTGGACAGTGCTTGGATATGCCTTGTGGTATATGTTCAAGTTCTGGGAAGTGCTAAGTACCTTCTGTCAGGCTCAGAAATGCTGGCATCTCATTGACTTCTGATTGGATTATCTGAATTCAAAGTGATGTCTGTGCCAGCCATGCATGAATCACATAGTTTATGCATCACTATGCTGCTGATTTTCCTCATTCTCCATTAATGTTGGTGTATTCAGCTCTGCAAAAGGCTTTAAGCAGGCTGTGGCAACAGGAGGACTCTCACACCTACAGGTTGGAGACTGAACTGACAGCAAACAAAAGGGCTTGGATACCCTAAACACCTTTAGTTACAGACATGTTTGGTGTTAATGTGTGAAATGGCTTCCCCATCCCACAGGGAGACACTGGAGTGTCTAGGCTCCTTCCTGGGAGCCTTCAGGCCACATTGCAGAGGGTCTGTGCCTCCTGTCAAATACAAGATTGGAGGGGATGGAACAGTCTCATTTCTGATTAGCTTTAACTTCCCATGGCGGCTGGCTGTTGCCTGTTTCCTGAGATGGTGCTCAGGGCTCACCCTTCTGGAATGTTCTACTCACAGACTCACAAACAACTTAGGTACAGGGGTGCAATCTGAAAGAAAGTGTGACCAGTTGGAACTGTATGCCAAACTACCATTAAAACTTGCTTGTTTCTGGGTCTGATCATCCATGTGGCACTAAGCTCTGGCCATAAGGAACTGTAAATATGGACATGTAAATAGTAATGACTCAAAACCATCATGCAAAATTCTTCTGCTGGAATGAGAGTGGTCTTTTGGCTGAGCCCTTCAAGTGCAGGAAAGGTCTCCATCTTTTCTGCACATCCATCTGTCAGTTCTCTCTGAGTCTGTCCTTGTTCCTCAATGCAAGCTGCTTTGGATAATTTGTTGCAATTAATTAGATCCCATATCTATTTTCAAAAGCCTGTATCATTCAATCCCCATGCTCTTGGCTACCTATTAAATGACATAATCTAGGATCCTGTAAAGGAAATGAAGCATTTAACTCATTTTGTCTAGATTCATAGAACACCAAAGAGCTGATGTTTACATGGAAGCCCATCTGAAATGTTAATGAAAATAATTAACTT
The DNA here is from genome assembly GCA_033816785.1 of Picus viridis. Classification (NCBI taxonomy): domain Eukaryota; kingdom Metazoa; phylum Chordata; class Aves; order Piciformes; family Picidae; genus Picus; species Picus viridis. Next base: position 32,778,250 of record CM066566.1, read on the forward strand.
CATCCTGCAGACTCCATTCAAACTGCTCACTGAACTGTCTTAAGAAGTGAAACCAGAAGACTTTTTTTTTAATTTAATGAGTCTTAGTACTGATTAAAACTGTGATTTAATCTTTTGTCTGTATCTTCCTTAATTTGAAGTACAATTAAAGAATGTCTGTAATTGCCAATCTTTTTCTGCAGCATCAAACTTTTTTGCTGTTTTGTTTGGGAATTCTTCTGGTAGACTACATAACTTTTAACAAGGTTCCCCAACCTCTTTTTTATGTCCGATATCACCAGCTGCCTTCTTGCATCTCTAATGAATAAATCTTTCTTGTCTTACTCCACCGCCTTATTGGTTTCATTGTATTTCCCTTCTTTGACAGGTGGTCTTGTGGATATAATGACATCATTAAACAGCTCAAAAGTTGCTGGTAAGAAAATAATTATTGAGTGAATCAGAATATCATCATGTGAGATACCTTTACTGCTGTAGCTCAATGAACCACTTACAGTGTTTGCTAAATTAACTATTTCTCCATCACGTTCACAGATTTTGGGTTCCTGTTGATTTCTATGGATTATGGTAGTTTCGTTCCCCATATAACTGGTTTAGGGCCACTTTGGTGGGTTGAAAAATTCCCCACAACATTGCCAGACCAGCTCAGCTGAAAGCAAATGAAAGCTGTATTTACAAGCAAAACTACAATCTGTAATGAAATATAATGAGTATGTATGAAATATACAGTATTTACAATATTTACAGGTATTTACAATTAATAAACAGGACAAGAACCCCCCTGGCCAAAGATCAGGGGAAGCTAATGGTTTCTCCCTCTCTGCCTCCTCCCCTACCTCCCTGCACACAAAAGGGACAAGAGAAAGGAGAGAGAAAGAAGTTGATATCAGTCACAACAAACCAGTGCAGCCAAGGTCAAGCAGAAGCCAGTTATTATCTCCCAGCCTGAGGAAGTGAGAAGAGAGAGAAATTGTTTTGTACAACTAGTTTAAGACCTCTATCTTTCCAATGGGAGTGTTTAGAACTATCATTATTTTACTTTTTACACCCAATAGTGATTTATTTACATTCTACCACTTTGTGTTCAAAATCTGTGAAAAAATTTTAAAGGCATAGCCTGAAACTACCACAGGCCACCTGAAATATTTAGGGTTGCCCTTACTCCTCCACTCCTTGGAGGGCAGATATGACAGAGGGTTTCTGAGCAGCTCACATCTTGGAAAACACATATAGGGCATGTGTAATACCCTGGAGCAGCTACAGCAGCATTACGAGCCCATTTTAGGCAGCTGAGTTCCCACTCGACTCACAAATGATCATGGCTTTAAAAGTGGTTTGTTTCTTTTTATACTATCAAAAAAAAAAAAAAAAAAAGCCTTTAGTGATGTAACAAAAATAATAATTAAAAAATTTGGGAAGAAGCAATGCTCTGAAACTAGTAGGCAAACACAAGTTATTCTTACCAGGTACTCTTAGTATTTATTATTCATACAAGGAAAAATGCCTGTTGTCAAACAATGACAATGCAAACCCAGGTGACAATTCAGACATCCTTCAGGGATTCATCAAGCAGAAAGAGGAGGAAAAATGGAGCCACATCCAAGGAACATGGAAATCTGCATGAAGTAAGGAATTTAGCTCTCTACAGGGCTCAGAAGCACACTTGCACAAAGCATCTTGGGCTGGTTTTCTCAGACTTAGTTTTGGCGATAGAAAGTGAATCTCAAGACATCTGGCTAAAGAAAAGGTTAGGAGTACTCCAACATGCAATGTTATTTAGACATGCTCTATTTAATAGAAAAATTTCAATAATAGTGGATATAGTGCAAAAAGCAGCCAGTGATTTGGGAGCTTTATTAGCAATAAAATCCCTGAGGCATTGTGTGTAGTGAGTCTTGATTAAGATGAGCTCTAGCACTCACATAATAATAATAATAATAATAAAAATTTTAAAAGGCAGGACAGACCTTTTGCACCAATTTGAAAGCTTGATTAACTGCTCTTAACAATGATTGTGACCCAAAAGTTCAAGTCTGAGTAGCAGAGGGCACAGTCCCATCCTTTTCTCTTGCTACTGAATGTAAGAAGCGCTGCTCTCATCTCTAGGTAGGTGAGGAGGGGAAGCATTAAATTAGGAGTAACCACAGGAAATTAAATTGCCACCACAGCTGATCCCTGGGTGAAGACTGGCCTGCTTAGATTAAAATTTTGTAGTCAAGCAGCAGCAGATGGGCCACTGACATTCTGAGGTTTTGCTGTGGATGTTACTGCTGGGCATGATTCACTGGTGGCTGTTGAATGTTTCACATTTACATTTTGCACTTCATAGAACTATGACATCTTGTGTCAATGCAAATAAACCTGTCACAGTCTGATACTGTATTTGAGGCAGTAGATTGAAAATTGATTGTGTGACTTGCGTGAATATAAATCACATATTTATTTACCCTGAACCATGAACTTGCAGTTAGTCAATACATATTCATAAAATATGTCTTAGGTAAATTAACACTTGCCTATTGTAAATTACATCTGAGAATAATTTGCAGTGTCCAGGAAGTCGAAAATGCAGTTAATTTAAAGGAAGATTTGATGCATTGCATTATTTAACCATTCCCTGAATAAATTCAAGCCATGAATTTAGATACAACACAAAGTATTGCTGACATGCAGAAGAAATTTGCATAGAAGAATAGTCTTTCTCTTCTATATATTGATGCTCTTTTGCATATATATATTTAATTGACCAGTTCAGGAAAAGAGTTATTTGGATTTGGCCCATCCTATTGGCCTTACATTTCTGTTTCAGAGAGATCGAAACTCCATAAATTTCTGATACCTTTATCCATGCTGTATGGCTTCTTCCTTTATGAGTTAAAATATTTTTTATCATGTATAATCTAGGTTAATATTGTATTGCTTTGCTCCCACTGGGATAAGTTATAGTACTTAATCATCCTGGTGAAACAATTGTTTTGAAATGTATGGAAATGGTGGCTACTGGGAGAAAGAACATGATGGTTTGGCTCGAGGTTGCACTGAAAGTATTTGTAGCCCTGCTTTGCCCAGTTTAAATCAGCCATCTGAACCTATTTTGCCTCTTGGCCAAATATCTTGTCCCTGGGCTACTGAACAGAAGTATGGCCAACATGTGGTCGTTAAAAGTGGTCAATAGCTGTTGCCAGCGGAGGAGTTCAGAAACAGTATATTTGGAGAGCTACCTCTTCAGAGTATGGCCCAGCTTTCAGTAATATACAGTGAAGATACTTCCTCAGCCAGCAGTGTTTCCCTCTGTGTTTATAGCTATTACTGGATTTTCAGCCTATTTGAAGATGTTTCCTGTGTTCTTTCTCCCTGATACCATAGATAAAATCTCAGCCCTGAATGGTCTTTCAGAAATTTTCACTGAGTACTTTTTTTGTGTCTCTGCGTGAAGTGCTTCTGTATTTGAAAATTGCAATTTTTGAGTGAGAATTTTTTGCCTGAAAAACAAAATCACCAGCTCCACTATGGAAAACATGGACTTTGTGTGAAAATGGGATGTGGGTGGATGTGAGCAGTGCTTCAAAGGGACAAGGGCCACACTTCAGAAGCTACATGCCTCCACCAAATAATTTATGTTCTGACATTCATACCATATGCAATCTTTTCTGCTGAGAAGAGAACATGTCCAGAGGAGGGCAACAAGACTTGTGATGGGCCTATGAGGAACATCTGAGGGAGCTAGGGTTATTCAGTCTGGAGATGAGAAGGCTGAGACCTTGCCCTCTGGAACTATGTGAAGGGAGGTTGGAGTGAGGAGGGGTCCATCCTCTTCTCCTTGGTGGCAAATGACAGGACTAGAGGAAATAGTTACAAGCTGCACCAGGGGAGGTTTCAGATGGGTATTAGGAAATATTTCTTCACTGAAAGGGTCTGCCTAGAGCAATGGTGGAGTCACCATCCCTTAAAGTGTTTATATGGCATGTGGACCTGGCACTTAGGGACACAGTTTAGTGTTAACCCTTCAGTGCTGGGTTGAAGGTTGGACTGGATGATCTTGAAGGTCTCTTCCAATCAGATATATTCTGTGATACTGTAATGTATTACTCTTCAGGCAGGTATTTGGGCACTGAAGTCAACATGGGTAAGAGAAGTAGTGTTCAGCCAGTATTCAGATAAATAAAGGTTCAACTCAACCACTACAAACATGAGGTGAGTAGAAGGTTGACGGTAATTTGTACAAAAAAGCTGTGGAATTGCAGTGTTTCATGGTGAACATTAATGGCTGCATGATATGATTTTGTTCTTCTGGGAATACAGAAGTGTAGAATTTTAAAACAGGTTCATGCTGAGCATGAATTTTCCACTTTCTGGCCATACACTGAACAAATACTGCCCAATGTAGAGTGAATTATTTTTTCCTTTTCCTTAGAGAATCAGGTTGTTTTAGGATAAAAGAAAAAAAGTCGATGGTTTTACAATTACCTATCTCAAGCACAAACCAATTTTCCTATGGAAATCTTGAAGAATATAGAATTACTCTTGGGTCAGCGGGCATAATGCCTATATTATATCTTAGGTCATATGAAAAGTTGTATATGGAATAATGAGTATTCTTCTGTTTGTAATAGTAAATAAAGGAATGGAAGGCAATTTGCCTCTGAGCAGTTTGCTGATTCTGATTTGCCTGTTCTTGAGATGATGTAATTTTCAGCAGTACTTCCTCAACTTTTTGAAGGTGCCTAGGTACCAAACAAATTCATCTTCAGATTTTAATTTTAAATATCTACTCCCTTTAGAAAGAAAAACAAAAGGTAAATGACTGCCTTTCTGTACCTGGATACACACAAACACACACACACACATATATATATATATAAAAAATTTTTTCATCTTCACAGCATTTAAAGTATACTCCCAGCATGCTGATGCTCATGGATGTATGCTGCTGGAAATCACCAAGATGGCATGTTGCTTAGCCAGTGCAGTACAGATGTGTAAGAGAGAGTGTTTCAAGGCTCCTAAAAGGTGCTTTTTGCCATGCTGAGTAGAAACTTAGACCCAATTTCACTTGCTCCCTTGGACCATATTTGACTGACTGCTTTGGGCTTGAGGTGATAAAGGTATTAGGCAAAGGTAGCTGAACTTAGTGCAAAGTGAGATGCTTTCATCATATGCCTTGTTGCCATTCTTTGTAAACCCAGTAGGCTTCTCTGCTATAGTTGTCTAGACAGTTGTCCAGACTGTCTAGACAGTTGTCCCTACCGTCTAGATGTTTCCTTTCCATTTCTCTTTTCCTGTACATCTGCTGGGCAAAGCAGACTCCATTCCTGAAGACTTCCTCCTTGCTGTTTCTTAGCAGCTATGGTGTTAACTCCAGTCTGCTGTGAAGGAGCAATGGTGTGACAAAAAGTCAGGCTGGAAACCTGGAATCAGTGTGGGAACTTGGGTGTGGAAGCATCACTTACTTCAATGCTGTAGAAACCTTCCCACCAATGACTTTAACTTAAAATACATATACCATATGCTGGTAGCTGAACTGCTATATTATTATTTTTTTTAATTGACATAATTTTTTAAAATATAATTATTCTGAGACACATTCCAAAGCATGAAATCACATTGTTATAAAAATTGTTACAGAAATAACTCCCTTTCTATCTGGAGCATAGTTTTAGAGTTGTTCTGTACCTAGGAAACTCAATTTCAAAAATTGAATTTACAACTATTTGAGAAACACTGACATAGGTAAACTCTGTGTCTGTCTCAGCGAAATGGGAAATAATGCTGCTCCTGGTCAGGTAAGTTGTGTTGTATATACTGAAAGCAGGGACACTTTCCTCAGCTTGTAAACTGCACAACATACAATAACCAGAACATTCCTAATGAGCATGTAAGGCATATGCATCTGTAAGGGGTAATGCAAAACTGGGGACAGCATGTTAGGTGTCAAACACTAAGTTATTTTCACTCCCTCCCACTGTGTCTCCCTGCACTGAGGAGCTCTTAGAATCATAGAATTAATAATGCTAGAAAAGACCTCTAAGATCGTGGGGTCCACCCATCAACCCAATGGCACCAGGTCCCACTGCTACTTCTACATGGTTTTTGAATGTCTCCAAAGATGGGGACTCCACTGATGCCCTGGGTAGCTTCTTCCAGAGCTTGACAACCGTTTCACAGATTGTTCATCTTCCCGTCTGCCAGCTTGTAATGTGAGATATGAGCTTTTACCTCCATCCTGAGGGACCCATGTGGACCTGAATTCACAGCAGAGACTTTTAAGTTTTGCAGGTCTCTGGCACAGGTTCAGGTTAAAACACATAAACCAGCCACCAAGTAGACACAGACATAGTTATAACTCCAGAATGCATGTTGTCTTTAAAGTGCATCTATATTAGCAGTTTAGTAGGTGTCAGGAGAGAGCTTTTAAAGAAAACTGTTCATCCCCCTCACTGTGCCTTTATTCACACAGTAGAGTAGTCTTAAAGTGCACAAACTGGATGTTTTTTGGTATGAAAGTGACCACAATATGAACTGCAGGACTGCCTCGAATGCACTCCAAAGGTTAATGGACCTTCAACTGACAAGAGCAAACTATTGCTAGTCTAATCTGTCAGGGCCAACATGTGTGAGTGGTGGTCCTTACCAGAAGTTGTTTCTCTCTGGATATGTACTCTTTGGCCACTCACCAATCTAGACATATTTTTCCTGTCCAGGAGGAAGAAACAGGTGGACTAACAGGTTATTTCCCTATTCTCTTTTTCGTGTGTGTTCAGTGATCTGGCAATCTGGCTCTTGCTCACCTGTTTCCTGCTCCAGTTTTGGTCCTTAGGCAGCTCTCTGCAAGGAGCTGGCCTGGGTGATTGCTCAAATTTATAATTTTGTCAGGCAAGTAGCAAATCAGCTGTGACCAAATCAGACTGAGGCACAGCTGGGGGAGAGGAGCTAAAATTCTAAATGACATGAGGACAGAGACCTGACTCACTGCTCAAAGGGAGTACAGGGGAACAATGATTTCTCTGCTCCTACTGGCCACACTATTCTTGATACCGGCCAGGATGCCTTTGGCCTTCTTGGCCACCTGGGCACACTGCTGGCTCATGTTCAGCCGGCTGTCAATCAGTACTTCCAGGTCCATTTCTGTTTGGCTACTCTCCAGCCACTCTGACCCCAGCCTGTAGCACTGCATGGGGTTGTTGTGGCCAAAGTGTAGAACCTGACCCTTGGACTTGTTAAATGCCATCGTGTTCGACTCTGCCCCTCTGTCCAGCCTGTCAAGGTCCCTCTGCAGAGCCTTTCTATCCTCTAACAGATCAACACCTGCTCCCAACTTGGTGTGATCTGCAAACTTACTAATGGTGGACTCAATCTCCTCATCTAGATCATCAATAAAGGTATTGAATACGGTTGGGTACAGGACTGATCCCTGGGGGACACCACTAGTGACTGGCTGCCAGCTGGATGTGGCACCATTCATCACCACTCTCTGGGCTCATCCCTCCAGCCAGTTCCTAACCCAGTGCAGAGTGCTGCTGTCCAAGCCATGGACTGACAACTTGGCCAGGAGTTTGCTGCAGGGAACGGTATCAAAGGCCTTGCTGAAGTCCAGGTAGACTACACCCACAGCCTTGCCCACATCCACCAGGCGGGTCACCTGATCATAGAAGGAGATCATGTTGGAGAGGCAGGATCTGCCCTTCCTAAATCCCTGTTGGCTGGACCTGATCCCTTGACCATCCTCCAGGTGCACAGTGATTGCCTCCAAGATGATCTGCTCCATAATCTTTCCTGGCACTGAGGTGAGGCTGACAGTCCTGTAGTTTCCAGGTTCCTTCATCGGGCCCTTCTTGTGGATGGGCATCACATTGGCCAGTTTCCAGTCATCTGGGACCTCTCTGGTGAGTCAGGACTGGTGGAAAATGATGGAGAGTGGCTTGGCCAGCTCATCTGCCAGCTCTCTCAGCACCCTAGGATCTGCCTTCTCATCCTGGTTGGGTGGTCTATAACAGACTCCAACCAGGATGTCAGTTTTGTCAGGCCTCCCTCTGATTTTAACCCACAAGCACGCAATCCTTTCATCTGCAAGCTCAAGTTCTGAGGCTTCGAGAGATTCCCTAATATACAGGGCCGCCCTCCTCCCCTTCTCCCTCGCCTGTCTCTCTTGAAAAGCCTGTAACCCCCAGTGCAGTACTCCAATTATATGAATATTTTGTTTTCCTTTTTACACCAACTGTAGCTCCTAGCTTAAAGGCACAGCCTAAACTGTCACAATCCACCCCTTCTAAGCAATTTCACTGGCTGCTAGTACTGTCCATCTAATCTAAAACAATATCTACAATTCATAAATAAAGTTCGCAGTCCATTCTGGCTGTTTGCAGATGTAGATGATTCAGAAGTCCAAGAAAACCAGGAAACAAGAAAACAAAGAAAATATTTTGTCTCTTCACAAACAGAGTGAAGAAAAGGAATCAGGGACTCTTAGTTGACTCAGAGCTCTCAGGGGTCTCATGGTTCGTGCACTGTAGATTCTTCATTGATTCTTCCTTTGGGCACAATATTTTATCTGTACGACACCCAAGGGATTCCCTAATACAGAGGGCCACCCCTCCTCCCTTTCTCCCTTGCCTGTCTCTCCTAAAGAGCTTGTAACCACCCAGTGCAGTACTCCAATTGTGTGAATTGTCCCTCCATATTTCTGTAATGACAACTACATCGTAGGTTTCCTGGTGAACCAAGGCTTCCATTTCCTCTTGTTTCTTACCCATACTGCGTGCATTGGTGTACATGCACTTCAGCTGGGCTGCTGATTTCTCAACTAACTCTAGTTTATGTGTCTCTCTCTCCTCTCTGGAGAGACTGGTTTCATCACCCATCCCCTTCAAGCCTAGTTTAAAGCCCTCCCAATAAGCCCTGTCAACTCTTGTGCTAGAGCCCTCTTGACTTTTCTAGATAGATTCACCCCATCTAGGTCCAGCAGGGCAGGTGTGGTAAAAGTTGCCCCTTGATCAAAGAACCCCAAATTCCTCTGCTGGCACTATCCCTTGAGCCATTTGTTGACAGCATGGGTTCTCCTGTTCCTTTCATTGTACACCACTTGAGCTCCTGTCCCATCAATCAGTTGACTGAGGGGCTTGAATTCCTTTTTGATTGTCCTGGTGCCCTTCTTATCAATCTCATCACTGCCAGCTTGGATTACCAGCAACGGGTAATAATCAGAGGGATGGATTAGCTCTGGTAGTCTCCTGGTGATGTCCCTTACCTAGGCCACAGGTAAGCAGCAGACTTTCCTGTGGGATGGGTCAGGGTGACATTGTGACAGTTTAGGCTGTGCCTTTACGCTGGGAGCTGCAGTTGATGTAGAAAGGAAAACAAATCATTGTTCTAAATGAATTTCATTGGTCAGATGTGAGATGTACCCTAGCAATATCCCACATTCTTGTCTCACTCCATCTTCTCTCTTCTGGCATGCATGCTGCTCCTAGACAGAGACTGCTTATTATCTAACAACCTTGAGATAAGTATTGCTGACTTTTTCTAACAATGCTTTTGAACTAACTGAATTTCCCCTAACATATCTCCTTTTCTCTTTTCTTCTAATTAACCAGAGGGAAAAGGAGGAATAGGTTGGGGGCAAGTGGGGCAGTGTCCTCCCACCCAAGGAGGATTTCTGTGCTGTTTTCCTTTTGTAAAAACCTGTATAATATTGTAAATACTGTATATTTTGTACATATTCATCGCACTCCATTATCGCTTGTAAAATACAGCTCCTTCATTTACTTCTCTCACTGCAGCAGAGCTATTGTTTGTTGTGGGTGGATTAAACCATCACATTACACAAAATAATTGGTGTCCGATGTGGGGCTTGAAATAATTAGCTTCCAGACGTAGGACAAGAATTGCATGAAAGAGCTGAAGGAGGAATTTAAAAATTCCATATCCCAATTGACACAAGGAAATAATTCCAATTCTTCCTCCAGATGGATATAAGCTTCAGCTGTTAGAAACAGACATACTCCAAGGAGGTCATTCCAAAACAGGTCAAACCAAAACAGACCACAGAGGCAATCACGTGGGAGTATTTGGATAACTCTGCGTGATCAGTTTGGTGAGAACATGAACAGATGGGGTGGTCAACCAACTTCTAATCTTTTCAGGAGGCTAAGGGAACTGCATAGTGGGATTTTGGAGACTGCACATCCCTGGATACAGTCAGATTGTGAAACCTCTGTATGATGTCACTCAAAATAGAAACAGTTTCCAGTGGGGACCTGAACAACAAGTAGCCTTTGACCAGATAAAGCAAGAAGTAGTTCAAGCAATGGGTCTGGGACCTGTCCAAGATGGCCCAGACACTAAGAACATCTTGTATACGGCTACAAGTGACAATGGTCCAACCTGGTGCTTGTGGCAAAGAGCTCCAGGTGACACAGGTGGACATCCTCTTGGTTTCTGGAGTCAAGGTTACAGAGGTTCAGAGGTAAATTATACTCCAACAGAGAAAGAGATTCTAGCTGCCTATGAAGGAGTGAAAGCAGCTGCTGAAGTAATTGGAACTGAATTACAACTTTCCTTGGCTCCTAGATTGCCAGTTTTGAATTGGATGTTCAAAGTCAAATGTTCTACACCACATCATGCCACAGATGCCACATGGTCCAAGTGGATGGCTCTGATAAGACCGAGAGCTCAAATGGGAAATCTTGAAAGACCTGGTCTGGTGGAGGTGATCACAAGTTGGCCTGAAGGCACCAACTGTACTAAACCTCCAGAGGAGAGAGTAACTCGTGCTGAGGAAGCTCCTCCTTACAGTGACCTTTCCGATGATGAATAGAAATATGCTTTGTTCACAGACGGTTCCTGTCGTCTTGTTGGGAACAAGCAAAGGTGGAAGTCTGCAGTGTGGAGTCCAACACGCCGAGTTGCAGAAGCAAAGGATGGAGAAGGAGAATCCAGCCAATTTGCAGAGGTAAAAGTTGTCCTGCTAGCTCTAGACGTAGCTCAACGTGAGAGATGGCCAAAGCTTTATCTCTATACTGACTCATGGATGGTAGCCAATGCTCTGTGGGGTTGGCTAAAGAACTGGAAAAAGAATGGTTGGCAGAGAAAAGGAAAGCCTATTTGGGCTGCTCGTCTGTGGTAGGACATTGCTGATCGAATCGAGAGAATTCCAGTGAAGGTGAGACACATTGATGCTCACATTCCTAAGAGCAAAGCTACTGAGGAACAACAACACAACCATCAGGCAGATCTAGCTGCAAGAGTTTCTCAAATAGACATGGACTCTGATCTTGATCTCGACTGGAAACACCGAGGTGAGATATTCTTAGCTCGCTGGACTCACTATTCGTCAGAACATCAAGGCAAAGATGCAACCTACCAATGGGCTTGTGACAGATCCATAGACATTTCCATGGATGCTATCACACAAGTCATCCATGACTGTGACATTTGTGCTGCTATTAAGCAGGCAAAGCCAATTAAGCCCTTGTGGTATGGTGACCGATGGTCCAAGTACAAGTATGGTGAGGCCTGACAGATTGACTATATCACTCTACCACGTTCTCGTTCTGGTAAGCAGTATGTGCTTACTATGGTAGAGGCAAACACTGGATGGTTGGAAACTTATCCAGTTCCACATGCAACTGCATGTAACACCATTCTTGGTCTGGAGAGACAAATCCTGTGGAGACACGGAACTCCAGAGAGGATTGAGTCAGACAACGGAACTCATTTCAAAAACAACCTTGTAAAGAGCTGGGCCAAACAGCACGGCATTGAGTGGATATTCCGCATCCCCTACTATGCACCAGCTGCAGGGAAGATTGAATGTTACCATGGTTTGCTGAAGACCACTCTTAAAGCCATGGGGGGTGATCTTTGAAAAACTGGGAAAAACACTTAGCACAAGCAACCTGGCTGGTAAATAGTAGAGGTTCAGTAAATTGAGCTGGATCTGCACACTCAGATCTGCTATAGAAAGTAGAAGGTAATAGAGTTCCTGTTGGTACAGAAAAGAAATTGTTAGGCAAAACTGTTTGGGTATTTTCTCCTTCAGGAGAGGCCAAACCTGTCTGAGGGGTGGTTTCTACTGAAGGTCCTGGTCACACTTAATGCATAATGCAAGAGAATGGTGAAATTCAGTGTATTCCACAAAGAAATCTAGCTTTAGCTGAGAGAGTTTAAATTCAGAGTGTTGTACTGATAAAACATCACGCCCAAAGGAAGAATCCCTGAAGAATCTATGGTGCACAAACCCTGAGAACCCTGAGAGCTCTGAGTCTACTAACTGGCTGGAGGTCTGTGCCCAGAGAGCAGTGGTGAATGGCAGCCAGTCACTAGTGGTGTCCCTCAGGGATCAGTTCTGGGCCCCATCCTGTTCAATATCTTTATTGATGATCTGAATGAGGGGATTGAGTCAGTCATCAGTATATTTGCAGATGACACCAAGTTGGGAGCAGGTATTTATCTGTTAGAGGATAGGAGGGCTGTCCAGAGGGACCTTGACTGGTTTGACAGATTGGCAGAATCCAACATGATGGCATTCAACAAGTCCAAGTGCTGGGTGCTGCACTTTGGCCACAGCAATCCCATGCAGCACTACAGGCTGGGGTCAGAGTGGCAGGAGAGCAGCCAAACAGAAAGGGACCTGGAGGTACCAAGTGACAGATGGCTGAACATGAGCCAGCAGTGTGCCCAGGTGGCAAAGAGGCCAATGGCATCCTGGCCAGCATCAAGAATAGTGTGGCCAGCAAGAGCAGGGAAATCATTGTTCCCCTGTACTCTGCACTGGTTAGGCCACACCTTGAGTACTGTGTCCAGTTCTGGGCCCCTCAGTTTAAGAAGGACATTGAGACGTGTCCAGAGAAGGGCAACGAGGCTGGTGGGAGGCCTTGAACACAAACCCTGTGAGGAGAGGCAGAGGGCGCTGGGGTTGTTTAGCCTGGAACAGAGGAGGCTCAGAGGAGACCTTATTACTGTCTACAGCTACCTGAAGGCAGGTTGTAGCCAGGAGGGGGTTGGTCTCTTCTCCGAGGCAATCAGCACCAGAACAAGAGGACACAGTTTCAAGCTGTGCTAGGGGAAGTTTAGGCTCAAGGTGAGGAGAAAGTTCTTCACAGAAAGAGGAGTTAGCCATTGGAATGGGCTGCCCAGGGAGGTGGTGGAGTCACCATCCCTGGAGATGTTCAAGAGGGGATTGGTCGTGGCATTTGGAAAATGGAGGGAGAGGTTGGCAGGCAGTGGTGCAGTGTCCTCCTGCCCAAGGAGGATTTTTGTGCTGTTTTCTCTTTGTAGATACCTGTATAATATTGTAAATACTGTATATTTTGTATATATTCATTGCATTCCATTTTTGCTTGTAAAATACAGCTCCTTCATTTACTTCTCCGACAGACTTCAGCTGAGCTTTTGTTTGATGTGGGTGGGCTAAACCATCACATTACAGACATACAGGTCCCTCTGTTTCCCTCAGGAGAGAGCCACCAACAACATTTACCCTTCTCTTTTTCTTTATGCTACTTGTCCAGGTGGTTGGTGGGGAGTGATTTGCTTTAGGCATCCCCTTAGATGGTTCCTCTTCTGTCTTCTCATCCACATTGCCCTCAACCTGCAGGGCGTCATACTTATTGTGCAAGGGCAATGGGGCATGTGAAGAGGGCTAGGATGGATTCTCCATGCTTCTCCTAACAGGGACCTGCACCCATTCGCCCTGTTTCCAGGGTCACCTTCCTCAGCTGTGGGAGTCTGTAAAGCCTGCTTCCACATATCTTAACTCCTTTTCTTATTCCCTTATAATCCTGAGTCTTAATACTTCTTCCTTTAGCTTGACCACCAGATTAAGAAGATAATTCAGCTGGTCACTTCTCACACAGGTGTTGTCTCCTTCATCCTCCATTCCAAGTGCCAGGCTCTAGCACTCTCTGCAGCTAGCAGCCTGGACACCTGCATGCTTGTGCACTGGCTGTGTCTGGGTACCTACTGTTTTTCTAGTATCTGTTGGTTGAGTTGTTACCATGGCTGGATCTCTTCAGGAAGGTGAAATTAAGTTTGGGTTTTTTTTCTTGCTTGTTTTTAAATATATATATTCCACCTGACTGCTGTATTTTGCCCAAGCTACCACATAGGCTTCTGCACTCTGTCGGCTGACCAGGCACATGCCGCAAGGTTCTCTTGCCAAATGGAGGTTGTGTGGCTTTGCTCTCCCTTGTTTAAATTTCCTGTGTCTGCCATCACCCTCTCGAGAAGACAACCCTGCCAGTCCTCACTGTCTGCCGAGGTCCTCCCACCCCAAAAAGCCCCAAAAGGAAACCAAAATAGAGCACCTCTCCTCTTGCCTCAGCTCAAACATGCCAGTCTGGTGCCGGTCCTGAGAAACTCTCTTGCCAAATTCGACTCCATTTCCCTTAGGGAAAGCCTCAAGGGCTCACCCAATCTCATACCTGATTTCTGTGGCCTTGCCTGAGAGCAGTTGCAGTGTTAAAAGCACTCTCCACGCCAATCGAGAGTTTTAAGTATAAGAAATTTTATTGTGGGTAAAATAAGCAAAAGCAGCGCTGGGCGGCTGGGAGTCTCCTGCTCCACAGCAGCACGCACCGAATAAGGATCCACTCTCTTCTTTTAAGGTGGAGGTATGTCGCAACCGTAACAGCCAATTCCTCATGCATAGAATGCACCCTTCTGGCTGTGCCAGTGTGAGTTCCTGATAAGGATCGGCATCCCGGTCCCGAGTCTCTTGTGAGGATGTTGATAGTCTTCCTTATCTTAACCTGGTTTCTGGCAGGCTCAGTAGGGGTCAGCCCAGCTGCCCAACTTCTGTGGATTTCTGCCTAACAAGCTTAAAACTAAGTACACACTGTTCAAAACAGGATGTTACATGTTCTTATCGAGTGGCATTGTCTGACTTGATCACGACTCCATCATTGATCATTTATATGGTTAACAAATAATTAATCCCTTTATTTATTACAATTCCTCCCTTTTCCTTTTTGCTTATTTATTTGTTATCCATATTAAGATGTTTCAAAACGGGATAAAGCATCTGAGGCTGCTTTGAGGACCACACTGGAGTTTGAGGTAGAATCAGTATCCTGGATAATCATTAATTTGAATTTTTCCATTCTTTGACTTACAAATGATATTAACCGATTAAGTATACAGGGACCAAAGATTAAAATCAATATTATCATTATTAATGGTCCCATGAAGGTTGACACTAAAGTAGTCAACCAAGGGGATTGATTGAACCATCCTTCATACCAAGATTGATTATTTGCTCGCTCTCTTTTTCTTTTCTCCAGCCCTTCCCGCACCTTTGCCAATGAGTCTCTTACCACTCCTGTGTGATCTGCATAAAAGCAACACTCCTCTCCCAGGGCAGCACATAGGCCTCCAGCCTGTAAAAACAATAAGTCTAGACCTTGTTTGTTTTGTAGAGCTACTTCAGATAACGATGTTAGTGACTTTTCTAAGTATGAAATGGATTTTTCGATTCTCTCCAAGTCTTCATCCACAGCTGCCCTAAGAGATGATAACCCCTACTTTGCTGTACTAGTGAGGCTGCTCCTGTTGCTGTCCCGGCAATACCTAATCCTATCAAAGTAGTGAGGGTAATTGCGGTAATGGGCTCTCTTTTAACAATTCTATGGTTGCCGTTTTCCCAATGTACAAACATAGATTCTTCATTGTGATATAAAATTCGTGGCAAGATTATTTGCTAATATATAATATTCTTTCTGCTCATTTACAATCTTGTTTGACACACATGGAGTCAGCCCTATCTTTGAACAAATTCATTTAGTTCCATTTGGGGCTATAGTCCATAATGAGTTTAGGTTCCTTCTTCCCTTGCCTATACAAAATTCTTCTTGATATTAGCAGGTACATGCCCTAAACATTTACCCTTGCTCTTAATTTGTTGTACAGTTATTCCTCTCTTATCAGTGTCCCAATTACATTCAGGGGGATTACTTCGATTACTCTTTTGGTACGTCTCATTCATTCCCACAGCTTCATAGAATGGAGGTTTTACATCATAACATAACCAGCAAAGTTCAGTTTTGTTGGGATCAGTATAATTTAGAGCAGTGTAAGAGGCTTGAATCACATCCCATAATGGGTAGGTATAGACTCTAGTATTTTCTTCTGGTAAAGGTACGGTGGTGGGACTAATATGCTTTTGCACATTCTTACTGTGTAGTGGGTTGAGATAGCCACCCTCCCCACCACGGGCAAAATGACGACTCCAACAAACGGATTGCAAAAGTGATGGAAAAGTTTAAATAGAAGAAGTGAAGGTGCACAAAAGAAACCAGAAACAGTGAGAGAAGTAACCGCAACACACACCCGGATGAACCCCATCCCCACCTGAGGGTGGGCCCAAGACCCCCAGGGCTCGTTCTTCCCCCCCCACTGCTAGGCTAGTCTCAGCTGGCCAGGCCTGAGACCGCCCATCCCCCTGGCCCTGGGCCTAGCCAGGCCCAAGGCCGGGAGACGTCTCCCCCAGTTACCGGGCGGCGGCGAGGGAAGAAAGAGAAAGAGGCGGACCCCACGCAAGGTCTTATAGCGGTGCAGGGGATTGTGGTAGGAGATACACGGTTTTCCTGTGTCCACCCACTGGGCTGGACTCCTGGACACAGGAAGTGTGCCATGCAGCAGAGGGCACCCAGCCCAAACCACCACATACTGTTTGAACTGGGACATAGATAATAAGGTTTCTGAACTAAACAGGGTTCTATTTGAACCAAGTCACACAAAGTTAATTGGAAGTTTGGAGCTCCAGTCGTTATTTCTTCATCCAACACCTTCTGATCACTCCATTGCATGAGTGACCATTTATGGGGTTGGTGTAATTCATTGGATTACACAATATTTAGGGTTAGGCATATCATAAACTCTTTATGAGGCTCATTTCGGGTCTCCACTTTAGCATATCTCTCTGCCTTCCCACCGCCTACGCTTGTGCACAGCGCAGCGGGGTGTTAGGTCTTCTCGGCAGCAGAAGATATTCTTCAGGGACCTTTTAGTTGTAGCCTTTTAAGCCTCTCCTCCACTTGATCTAAAAGAGGATTGGGCCTTTTGGATACTTTGGAGAGTTTCCACTCTTCCTCAATTACCTCTTGTCCTATTTCCAATTTTGTTTGATTATGACAACACCTATTTAATATTCAAGAACCTGACTCCCCTGATGTGATTTACCAGTCTTTGCAGTTCCCATGTCTGGATTATCAATTCCTGATTTTTATTTTTATTTTTTTTTAAATTTATATCCCAAATTTCTTTCTATCCTTCCTTCAGGAATTCCCTGTTGATCTGTCTAGTGAGATTCAAATGCCCTCACCGCGTGTTGTTCTAAGGTCTCAAATTGGTACTGATCCCAACAACTTGAACATATTCCCCTTAAGATAACAAACACTCTATTTGCCCAATACACAAATTCACATCTCTCACATAAGTACAATTCTTATCCCCACAATCACAGCTTTTCTCTAACTTTTTATGTACATATCTATTTTTCATAAACTGATTATTATGTATAAGTAAATCATCAACAATTTTTATAATATCTGAAGTCCATGAGGGAGGGTTTATCACCTCCCTGATGAGTTCAATGGAAGTAACACTCTGCGATAGCGATGACTGGTGCGTCGATGCTCCTCAGTAGCCGTTAGTTCTGTTGGGTTCATTCAGATTTATGCTCGGGAGAATGTTAATTTTAGAGGATCATCGCTGGTAGAGACCTTCCACTTTTCAGGTCTTACTGGACCTTTGACTCTGCTGATGTGGGTCCACCCTCTTTCAGCAGTACGAATTGCCGACTCTGTGGTGAGCAATACAAGAAAAGGGCCTTCCCATTTTGGGGTTAACGTTGATTCTTTCCATACCTTGATTAACACATTATCTCCCGGTTGAAGGGTATGGGTAGCCAGATCCAAAGGTGGTCTCTGGGCTACCATCCCCTTCTTCCTTAATTCCTGCCTCCTTTTCATGAGAGTTACTAGAAATTCTTCTAAAACTTTATCCTTAACCTTTGGGTGGTCTAAAGGGATTTCAAAGTCATATGGCATTCCATACAGCATTTCAAAAGGAGACACCCCAACATCGACTCTTGGTTGAGTTCTAATGTATAATAAGGCTAGTGGTAAACACTTTACCCAACTCATTTTTGTTTCCATCATTAATTTGGTTAGGTGCTTCTTGATTTCTCCATTCATACGTTCAACTATACCAGAGCTTTGGGGATGCCAGGGGGTGTGATATTCCCACTTAATCCCTAAGGCTTCCATTACTTCCCTGATAACTTTAGAGGTAAAGTGGGATCCTCTATCAGAATCTGTTTACAACCAATCCATAACGGGGAATTATTACTTCTAATAATATTTTTACTACTGTCCTAGCATTTGCCCTGGCTACTGGAAATGCTTCCACAAAGTGGGTTAAATGGTTCACCAATACCAGTAAATGTTGGTATCTTCCTACCTTAGGTAGATCAGTAAAATCAGCTTGTATCCTTTCAAAGGGCCTTTTTGCTAATTCTCTTTCACCCGATACTCATTCTCTTAATTGTCTCCTATTAACTCGCTGACAGGTTAGACATCCTTCTATCATTTTCTTTGCTATTCCATATATTCCTATACAGGCATATTTAGATTCAAATTGATCCACCAAAGCCTGTATTCCCCAGTGGATTTGAGTATGTAATTTTCCTATTATGCCTCTTGCTAATCCTTTTGTATGTACTACTGCTATGTGCTTTGGTTCCCTCAAGGCCGACAATATTTCTTTTGTGAGTGCACTCATGTATCAACCCTTTTCCTTGGCTGTTTAGAAGCCCTCTTTCCTAGATTTTCCCAAAGGTATGCACTATCCCATATGCATACTTAGAATCAGTATAGATTGTTCCTACCTTATCTTTTAGCTTAATAGAGCAAACAATTTGCATGCCTGGGCTGACCATTGCTTACTCAGAGGTCCAGATTCCATCACCTGGGAGGGTTTTCCATTTATGATTGCATATCCTGATTTGCGCTTTCCTTCTATTACTCTAGAAGATCCATCTATATATAGTTTTTTCCCCTTCAGGCAACTCTTCTTCCTCCAAATCTTCCTTTACCTTAGCCTGTCTTTCCCCCAGACGAATACAATCATGAGTGAGATTTAAATCAGGCTCCCCATAGAAAAATTGAGCAGGATTCAATGCTCCTGTGGTTTGCAATGTTAGTTTAGGAGAGTGTATTAGAATTCTCTCATACTTCAAGAGTCTATTATCTGTTAGCCATTGATCAGCCTTCTGATTTAATATTCCCCTAAGATCATGGGGGTATATACTATTAGTTCTCCCCCTAAAGTGACCTTTTTGGCCTCCGATATTAGTAATGCTGTGGATACTACAGCTTGCAAACAGGTAGGCCATCCTCTACTAATGGGATCTAATTGTTTTAAGTAGTAGCCCACAGGTTTCTTATGTCCCGCCCAATCTTGGGTTAAAACTCCATCAGCAGTTCCTTCATCAGTGTTAACATACAAAAAGAATGGTTTCTTTACATCTTGCAAATTCAGTACCCGGGCTTCGGTAAGGTCAGATTTAAGGGTTTTTAGCCTGTTATCATCTTCTGGACTCCATTTTAGGAGTCCATCTTTTGTTAGTTTGTCTTAGAAAAAATTTTACCTTTTTACTGTAGTTTTCAATCCACTGCCTGTAGTACCCCAGTAAGCCCAAAAGCTGCTGAATCTGTCTCTTGGTTCTCGGGGGTGGCAAGTCCAATATCCCTTGCACCTGTTGAGGGTCTAATAATTTTTCCCCCTTGTCTAGCCAATGACCCAAATATTTAACCTTTTCCTTGGTAAACTGTAATTTAGACTTTGAGACTTTCAATCCCTTAAGGCTAAGAAAATTTAGCAATTTAATACTGGCTTTTCTTACTTTTTCTTGTTCTTTTCCTGCTATCAATAAATCATCTACATACTGCAAAAGAATTGTTTCAGGGTCTACCTCAAAGTCCTGCAACATTTGTACCAGGGCTTGCCCGAAAAGGTTCGGAAATTCCATGAACCCCTGGGGTAACATTGTCCACCTTAGTTGTTGTGTTCTCCGGGTACCCACGTTCTCCCATTCAAATGCAAAATAGTCTCTACTTTCTTGTTTTAAAGGGGCAAGCCCAAAAGGCGTCCTTCAGGTCAATTACACTGTACCAAGTATATTCTGGAGACAGTTTGCTTAGCAAGGTATAAGGATTCGCCACCACAGGAAAATGGGTGAGGGTTCTTTGATTTACGGCCCTCAAATCTTGCACTAATCGATAGGTTCCATCTGACCTTTTAACAGGTAGTATTGGAGTATTATGAGGGGACATGCAGGGTTCTAATAGTCCTTGAGCTAACAATCTGTCAATTACAGATTGTAATCCCCTCCTTGCTTCTTGTGAAATGGGATATTGTCGTATCCATATTGGTTCAGAGGGATTCTTAATTGTGATTTCAAATGGTTCAATGTCTAATTTTCCTACTGAGTCTGGGGTATATCATACCTCAGGATTTATTTCTTTTTCATCTTCTACTGTTAAGGCATATAATTTAATCTTTATGCCTTGTTGTGAGAGACTAAAGCTTGTCTCCTGCTGTGACTCAACAAAGATAAAATCACTTGATGCTTGTCCAGACAATAGCTGATGTGCGTTGGGCAGAGCCACTGGAAGGACTCTTGGAAGGTGCAAAGATAACATTGCTCACGGGACTGCAGCTGGCCTACAACAATGGCCCAAGGGCCCAGCATTCCACACCTTCAGGACAAGATCATTTCCAGCCATCAGATACCCCAGGAAAGGACAATGGATCCTGATGTGAAAAGAGTGCGTGGGTAGGTAGATGGAGCAGGAGGAGGCGGAGGCCTTCCCCCCTCCATCCAGTGGCTGCCCAAACTCACCTGAGTACACAGAAAGATTTCCTGGGGAACGATACCTGGACCTAAAGATGATTTCCCAGAACAATATCCTGGGGAACAACACCTGGACACTTGCCTAAGGGCTAAAAAACTGTATAAAAGAAGGGAGCAACTACTGGCTTTTGAGGAGGAGAAAATTGGAGAAGCAAGATGCAGAAGAAAGAAGACGGCAGCACACGCTGGAAACACCACGGGGCCAACACAATGGATCTTGGACTCTCCGTGCCCTAAGTTCCGCCTGCTGCAACTCATGGAGCTGAAGAAGCTGTTCAGAGGACCTCATCCCTTCTACAGCCAAAGCCTCAGCACCCTTCCTCTACAGACCCAACATCTCCTGCAGCACCGTTTCTCTACAGACCCAACATCTCCTGGAGCACCTTTCCTCCACAGACTCAAACTGTCTTGGGGGGTGAGAGGTGTAGTAATATAATTCTTTCCCTCTTCTCCCTTTCTTCTCTCTCTCCCTATTCTCTCTCTCTCCCCTTCTGATCCCTCCACTTTATTTATGTCTATCTACTGTAGTTATGTAATAAATAGTCTAGCTGTTGATATTTTGGCCTCGTTTGTGCCTCTAATTTCACAACACGGGAATATTCATAAAAAACCTGAATCTCTTTCCCTCTCCGGATTGAGACACTTGTTTATCACTTTCCAAATTGATCCCTAATTCTACCATCAAATCTCGTCCTAATAGGTTGTATTCAGCTTCTGGGACCAGCAAAAAGTTTCCTAAAGAAAATTTAGTAAGGGACTCAATTTCTACTTCTTTAATAAGGGATACCTTAAATGGTTCTCCTTTTGCTCCAATTACCCCTATTTTCTCCATTGATTCCTTGCATCCCGTCAGGATGTTTTGTATGGTGGACCTTTCTGCTCCTGAATCCACCAAAAAGGTAAATTCTTGTCGCTGGGGACCCAATTTTAATTTTATCAAGGGCTCTTGAATGTTGCGAGTCCCCAGCAGGTAGAGCCCCTGACCTCCCTAATCCTCCTGAAACATTTTCTCATCTTGTATTCTTTTGCGACAGTTGCGCTTCAGATGGCCTTTCCCTGACAATAATAACACTACCTCTTTTCTGGCCTCTATGTCCCTTGAAGGGGTTTGGCCATTTCTCCTCTCTTCTACAGCAAACAAAATTCTTAGAATAGCCTGTAGTTCATCCCAGGTATAGATAGAGAGTCCTAGGAACTAATCAAGCCTCTCAGCTACTCCCAAAGGATCTTCCAAGAGTTTTCACATTTCCTTTTTTGAAATCTCTAACATCCCCTGAGCTTAAAGGAACAGACACAAATCCTACACCTGGTTGTGGCCCGCCCATGGCAATCTCCCTTAAGGGATATTGCAACACCTCCTCCCTTCTAGTCTGGCTTCTAGTCACGGGTTGGCAGATATTTGCTTCACCGGGGCCAGGCAAGTCCTCAGGGGGTATCTCAGGGGCCCCCTTGGGAGGAGCTGTTGGTGGTTCCTGTCCTTGGGGTCCCGCATATGGAGGAGGAGAAACATCACCATACTCAATTTCCTCCTTTTTCTTTTTGTCAATGTCCTTTTTCTCCTCTTTTATGGTAAATACCTTAAATAGCTGTTGGTCAGTTAACCCTAAATACGCATATTCACTTTCCTCTTTACTAAAAGGCATCTTATCATTAACATAAATATTCAGGGCTTGACATACCCAATCTTCAAAAGTGCTAAATACTGGCCAGTAAGTCCCCTGCCTAATCTCTTTTCCTCCCCAAACCTCTATACAATAGTGTAGCATCTTTTCTTTAGATTTTCCCCTTCAGGAGGGGGTTCCGTCCAATTTCTAATCATAATTCCTAAAGGGCTATCACGGGGGATATCAGGGAGCTTGTCACCTTTCTTGTTTTTGTCTGTCTTACTAGCAGACTTTGAAGTACCCTGCCCCATTTCATCTGGAGTGCTCCGTCACACACACACGCACACGCTCCACTTGTTTGCGACTCAAACTCTTGCGAGTAATGAGAACTGTGCTACTAAAGGGTCCACACTCACTTCGTCCTTAATTGGACGTCTCTTACATTAGCACTTCCAGGAATCCACAAACCCCAACCAAGCAGTACCCGCAGCAAAACGCAATATACTCACATACTCCTGACGATAGAAGTCTTTGCCTGGTCTTCGTGCACAAATTTTACGGGGTCCTTCCTTTTACTTATTTTACCCTTGTTCGGATATCCCGTAGTCTGAATCAGAGAGTAGAACCCAGGGACCATTGTAAAACGGAGGCGCCTTTCCCTGAGTTATAGTTCCGACCCAGAGTACTGGGATCCAAGTCACGGCACCAAATTTGTTAAAAGCACTCTCCACGCCAATCGAGAGTTTTAAGTATAAGAAATTTTATTGTGGGTAAAATAAGCAAAAGCAGCGCTGGGCGGCTGGGAGTCTCCTGCTCCACAGCAGCACGCACCGAATAAGGATCCACTCTCTTCTTTTAAGGTGGAGGTATGTCGCAACCGTAACAGCCAATTCCTCATGCATAGAATGCACCCTTCTGGCTGTGCCAGTGTGAGTTCCTGATAAGGATCGGCATCCCGGTCCCGAGTCTCTTGTGAGGATGTTGATAGTCTTCCTTATCTTAACCTGGTTTCTGGCAGGCTCAGTAGGGGTCGGCCCAGCTGCCCAACTTCTGTGGATTTCTGCCTAACAAGCTTAAAACTAAGTACACACTGTTCAAAACAGGATGTTACATGTTCTTATCGAGTGGCATTGTCTGACTTGATCACGACTCCATCATTGATCATTTATATGGTTAACAAATAATTCATCCCTTTATTTATTACATGCAGGCACAGAGATAAGGAAGGGAACAAAAAAATCTACAAATGACCATGGATTTTATTCATCACTGAAGCTGTCTGCATTGGTGGTGGGATGGGTTGACTCCAAATGGTGCTTACTTTGAAGCCTGCTCACAATACTGCAGAATTTCCCTGACTATGCAAAATCCCTGCAAGGACCTTATGATAATTCCCCTAAGTCTTGTGTTACATTACTCTATATTTCTTCTTCTTTCTGTAGTATGAGATGATGTTGATCTATATAGCCAGTAAGACAGATCTCTTACGCTGCCAGTGGAAAGGCACATAACTCCACATGGATCTGTGTTATAGGTAGAGGGATGCTTTTCCTGAAATTCATAGGACATCAAGCAGATTTGCTCTCTAGCCAGTTCTTATTGAATTTATTTCAGTGATCTCACAGATCCAGATTATCCTCCAGAGTATGCAATCAAACAACACATTATCTGGATTTGTTTCCAAGGACAACAATTATGACGTGATACAACAGAAAATGACTCCTTCACTGACTCTTAATTACAGTCTTATGGACATTTTTAGAAATAAACAATCGTTTGCAGAAGACAAACCTCTAACTCTGTAATGATGTCCCATTGCTGACTTCTGAAATCTTTTTGAGCTTAAAAAAGAATTAGGTGCTTCAAAGAAGGGTAAGAAGAACAAATAGAAGTTTGTTTTGTGACTTCTAAAAGAACTTAACTAATTGGTAATTTCAAGAAAATTGGCAAATTAAATGAAGAAATTCCTATTTTCTTTGGTTGTTAACTATGTTTTTCCTGTCATGGTAAGTGGAAAAGAGGTGAATTTTCTATTGATATTGAAAGATGATATGCGCAGTAAAGAAGTGGAGTGATTTCAGGCAATCATAAACGGATTGTCACACATCCTGGGTTAAATGGTTGGGAGAATTTATGGGATATTTAGGAGACAGATTGTTCAATATGTATCACAGCTTGAGCCCTTCAACACTGGTTTCAAGTAACACAGGAGGGTTCCTGGCCTTAAACATTTCTGAAAATTGAATGACAGAGGTAATTCAAATAGATGCATTTAGTAGGTTAGTTGCTGAGAAAGATGGTGTAACTTGATTTGTTTCATCTGCTTTGGAAAAAAATTGAAATGGTTGTGCTGTTCATTTTATAGTTATTATTTTGTGAGAGCTGTACCTTCCAAAAAGCCTCTCTATCCCCTTCAATTTATAAACTTGGGGTGGCAAAATTGATTTTATGCTTCTAAAAGTACTTGTTTTAATATCTGCTCCTTGTTAACAGTCTTCTAAGTACTTCTTTTTCTAATGACCTGCGAGATAGTAAATCATCTGGAAAGGATGTCTGGATGTCATCTACTCCAACCCTCCCTGCTCACAGCAGGGTCAGCTAGGTCAAGGTGGAGACTCCAAAACCTCTCTGGGTAATTCATTCCAGTGTTTAAACACCATCACAGTAAAACTGTTTTTTCTTAATGTTCAAATGGTATTTTCTGTATTTCAGGTCAAGCCCAGTGCTTCTCATTATTATTGAGCACCACAGAGATTAGTCTGGCAACAGTTAAAGCATGGAGTGCAGGGGCTGCTGAGTGCAGAGACAGAGAGACTTACTAATCAGGGCTATCATGCCCTCCTTTCCTTAGCTCTTCCACTTGACCAGGAGCCAGCTCAGCAGGTCCTCTATCACTCCATCAACACTACCTCTTTCTCTTCTTCCTTGTTTTGCTAGGAATATGTGGTTTTGTTCCTTTCCCTTCGGAGGTGCCAAAAGTTGGAGAGGAAGCCTGTAGATGTTCTTCTGATCAGCTTTCACTTTATTTCTCTCCTGCATGTGTGAACCTTATGATGTTCACATAGGCCCACTTCTCAAACTTGTCCAGGGCCTTCTGGATGGCAGCTTGTCCCTCTGGCATGTCAACTGCACAACACAGTTATATGGATCTAAGAAATACTATTAATGCAGTGGTACCTCTGTCATAGCCTCTGAGTTTGCCCTTTGTGGCAAGTATGTCCCAGAGTGTGTTTTGAGAGGCTGTGCAAATACCTGAGGGAGCAAAGCTTTGTGAGTTAGCACTGCAGTACTGTGGTGTAGACTGACCTAAATTACTTAATTTAATTCTATACTTCCTGTGAGTTTGCTGGAATCATGGTGCTTGGAGGTATAGACAGCCTTTATCTGTGAAGGACCTATCTGGTTACCTTTAAAAGGGTCTAGTAACAAATGAGGACACATGAATTGGATGTGAAAAGTCAGAAAAATCAGAGCTAAAATCATAGTGTAGCACTATCCAATAAATTGTCTTCCAAGTTCTGTTATTTGCAGCAGAGTTATAACTGAGCATGTAATTTCTCTGGTCCTCCCAATTGAAATTGATTCTTGAGGACACAGTGACCCCCTATCCTTTGCCTTCCCCATGTGAGAAATGGGTTTGAATATTTGGCTTTCGCAAGGGGAATTACTGGGGACCTGGGCCTCGATTGTTGGGCCGATTGGTTGGTTATGGTCTGTATTGTGAGAGAAAGGTGAGGCACCAACATGTCTAAAGACTGGCCAGGTCAAAAGTGCAGGTTTTGTCTCAGTCCTGATGGAGAGGGGTGGGAGCGTGCTGGGGAATATATGAATATGTACGTTTTAATCTATGAATATGTATGTTTGCCATCTATATAAGTTCAACTCGTGTTGTTACGGTGCGCCTCTAGCAAATTCGCTATGCGCCCAGCGCTGTGTTGCCTTTATTTTATAATAAACTGGTTATATAAATTTCAGCAGTGAGCTCGTTTCTCACACCCACTTGTTAATCTAACAAACTGTGATTCAACAAAGATAAAATCATGTTTGCTGCTGGCCCAGACAATAGCTGATGTGTATTGGGCAGACGCCACTGGATAACGACTCTCTGGAATGTGCTTAGATAAAGATTGCTCACCAGACTGCAGCTGACCTGGAAATAGTGGGCAGAGGCCACTGCTATCAGTGCTCTTCGGAATGTGCATATTCACCACCCGGACACATACTTAAAAGCTGTATAAAAGATCTGAACAACTACTGGATCGGGAGAAGGAAAAGACCGGGGCAGTGCTGCTCTGAAGAAAAACAAAGAGAATACCAGGAGAGAAAAGGACAGACACAGGAGAAAAAGACATCACCATGTAGCCTGGATGCAGCAGACCAGGAGGAAACCTCTCTCTGTGTCCTAAGTTCTGCCTGCTGCAACTCATGGAGCTGAAGAGGCTGCTCAGAGAAGGGCTTGGATTTGGACTTGGACTTAGGGATCTCTGCCTCCCCTTCTCCACTGGAGGACAGCCCAGCCAACAAGGATAACCTCTCCTCCACGACAAAGCTGCAGCAGCCTTCCTCCATAGACCCAACATCTCCTCCGTGCCAAAGTGGCAGCACCCTTCCTCCACAGACTCAAACTGTCTTGGGGGTGAGGGGCATGGTAATATAATATCTTTCCTCTTCTCTCTCCCTCTTCATTCTCTCTCTCCTTCTGATCCATCCACTTTATTCTGTTAATAAATAGCCTTACGGGTGATCTTATGGCCTCGTATGTGCCTCTAATTTCATAATATGGGAACATTCAAAAGAACTGAGTCTCTCTCCCTCTCTGGATCGAGATGCAAATCCAAATGAGGGTCACTTGTCTTGAAATGGAGTGATTAGAGTGAACTAAACTCAGCTTTTCTAACCCAAGTCATCAAATATACAGTCTACATAGGGCTGCCAGCTGCAGTTTCTTTCCCATTTTCTATTAGAATGTGACTTTGATTTGCCCTTGGCATCTGCTGAAGTACTGCCAACATACTGGGATCTTGTAAGGTATTAAAATTCTGCTTCTCCTAGATTCTTGTCTGGAATGGGTTAATTGTGCCACCTATGCACATTTCCAGTTAGCAGCTTCTCCTCTCTGTTCCCTTGAGAATTTTTATTTCTGTCATTGTGTTTCCTACTTGCTTCTCATCATCAACTGCCTTTGATTTAAATCCATGTAGTTATGTGGAGTACTACCCGAGGACTAAATGGAGCTGAAAGTTGCTCATACAACATGTTGCACAGACACCTATGCAGGCACCATTATTGATCCTGCAGGGAAATGCCATGTCACTGAAATTCCAGCAGAGATCAATGTGGGAGCAGAATGCAAAGAGCAGTGAGATGTGCCAGCAATAGCAGCTTTATTTAGGTCTTCATGGCATTCTGAATGCAGCTGGCTGGTTTACTGTATGAGATAAATCATATGAACTTTTTGAATTGCCTTTAAATATTGGGCTTTACACTTCTCTGCTGTAGTAGAAAGTTTCTTCACTGACACAAAAGCAAGAACTTGACAGGTAATAACCTGAATAGGAGCTTTCATATTTTCATGTTCAATGCATCTCACAGACAGAGGACTTGCATTTGGGCACCTTTGAATTTTCGGATACCCATGAGGAAAAATGGGTTAGGTTTTAGAAACATCTTATCACTTTCCTTAAGCTCTGCACCCCTACTCTGAAGCAGGAGATAAATTTCAGAGAACTAGTTTGCTTTGTCCATCACCCTGATAATTTGTGTCTGCAGTGTGAAAAGGGACAACAGTTAGAAACTACTATGCAACCTGTAGTTCTGCCTCTTTATGTTCATCACCAGTTATCATAGAACATCCAAGTTAAGTCCACATGGTTTCCCCTTAATGTAGTCAGCCAGAGACAAGAGCACAAATCATAACTTGAAGTTTATTGCAAGAGAAAACCAAACAGTTGAGCTTTAAGTCAATTGATATTTAAAATGGAAACTGAGTTGATTGGTATAAAAAATGAGACAACCTTTTGAGTGATTGGTGGAAGTTATTGGTAGAAGGATACTGGTCTGAATCTAGTAAAGATGGAAAATTATATGGCAAGATGGATGAAGAATACCTGGTTGGGAGACCTACATGATATTTAGACAAGAAACTTCTGACAAAAGCACAAGCAATGGCAAATTAGTTTGAGGAATATTCTTCTAAAGACTGTAGAGGAGAGACCTTTCAGTAGATCTAACTGCGAGTTGAAGAGAAGAGGAGGAAGAACCTGCCTTTAGTATGTCTGAAGCAGAGAAGCTAAGCCTTTGGATTCTGGGATGGATCAGTTAAAGAGTCCCTGCAGGTCTGTGATCGTCAGCCATCATCATGAGTATCTGCTGTTGTTCATCACTTGTTCACCATACAGGAGCATGACTTCTGTGATGCTTCCATACTGATGGCAATGGTCATTCTGCTGCATTATTTAAGTTCTATTATTAAAGCATTAGTAATTATATCAACAATAATAATCATAACATTGTGTAATGAAGGATAGTGTCATTCAATATCCCTTGTAATATTCCCTGTGTGGATTGTCATCTGCTTAACTGCTGGTCTCTGTGCAATTTGCTCTTAGATTTCCAGAGCCCTGTGACAGTTTCACAGTGAGAGTTAGCTCACACTTATAATGGTAGCATTTCACTGAATCATGGAATAGATGATCTTGGAATGAAACTCTGGACACTGCCTAGCCCACTCCCTCTCCTCAAATAGGGTTCCTGTTAGAACACGCTGGCCAAAGCAATGTCCAGCTTGATTGTGAATATCTCTAAGGACAGGAACTCCTATTTCTGTATCCTACAGATTATGCTCCACCCAACCATCTTTTGTAGGAGAAGACATCTTTTCTCAACTCAGCTAGCCATGTCTTAATTCCTGCAGACTACAGCAGACAGGACTGAACTAATTACATAGGATCAGGGTTTATATGTGGTTTTGAAAGTATAAGTATAGGAACCTCTTTAAATGAGAAAGCTAAGGGCAAAATGCCCAGAAGTAACACAATCTCCCCCTGCAAGAACATCCTATAGCTGCTTGCATTCCAGCCTAATCTCTGCTTTTAAGGAGCGTAATGAAATTAGACTGTCCTCCATCCTAGAGTCTATGCTTCAAAGCTAGTTCAGGCAAGGCCTACCAGCTGTCAAATCTGTAGTTGCTGATTTCATGTGTGGAGCTGAAAGTGGGGAACACCACTTGACTGGCCATACTCTTGCCCCTGATACCGCCTGTACTAGCAATAAGTGAAGCCATTAGAGGTGGGCACCTGGATATTAATGTCAGCTTGTAGGCAGGAGTGGAATGAGTACTGCATGTTTTCTGTGGTCAGTGGCAGCCAGAGTCTCTTCCCTCTGTGCAATGTAAGTATTAAAAATGGGACTTGTAATGACTAAGAATCTGAATTATACTTCCAGAATAATCAAAATGCTAATGAGATGTTATAAAAGGAAAAGATGAATAAAAATAAATATTTTTCCTGTACATTGAGCAAGGAGAATAAACAAACTATGGTATAAATGATTTTTCACTCATTTTCCTTCTGAATTTTGTATTCTCTACCCTGGCCATGTCTGGGCAGTCAGGTATCTCAGGAATCCAGCTTTGTGCAATTAGTTTCCTTGTTAGGTAGTCAAAAAGAAAAAATAAATGAGATACAATGGTACAATCTATAAGGTACATTCAGATGTGGGGAAAGTAAGTTGTGCAATTCTCTTAATATTTGTGAGAGTACATCAGGAGTGAATAGGGCCCTATACCTTAAAGAGGTATTTTCAGAGGTTACTATTCAGCTTAATAATGGGCAGATCAGCACATTTTTACTTTGGAAACTCTCATTTTTACTTTTTGATTGAAGACCAGAAACTTTTAAGTATGTGTTATTGAGGTTATTTTAGTGAAGTCTTCCTAATGATGGAGGTAAAATGGGTAGTTACAATTTTAATGCATTGTCCAAAACCAATGTAAAGACAGCCATTGTGATCAGAAGGACTATTTTTGGTGACATTCTAGTTTCTACTATCTTTAGAATTAAAAAAAAATAAATTCTTTTTCTCATTAAATGTAACCTACTTGTACAATTTACTCACACTGTGATATATAATGTACTTTACTGAGAGAGAATGTGCACACAAATCTTCCAGAAAAGAAAGCAATTTTAGTCCAAACTCTTCTGTAAAGAAGAGAAAGGCCAGACATCCCTTTGGTTTACCTAACACAGTTTTTCTTGTATTTACACTTTTTCTATAATGTGGAAATCAAGTGAACTTCTTTATCTGTGATTTTTTTCCCATTTTTTCAGGGATGTACCTGTTTTGAGGTAGTCACAGATGCCTGTGGGAAGGTTTGTGTATGTATTGAACTCTGCAGTTTGGGGATTTATGGCACCTGTCTGCCTAAGCCCTAGAGTCGCTTTGGCTGACTGGTGTAGAAAAATGGTAGAGCAGCTCAGCTGAGGCAAAAAGTGTTGTTTAAACAAAGAATCTGTAACAAGCAACACTGAGACAAATTTTACATTAGAAATGGAAGTAGATTATAAAAAATATTTGAAATTAATAAAATATATTTAGAATTCAGGCAAGGTCAAGGATTTGCTTGCAGGCTTGGTTTGAGGTTCATAAATGATTAAAACTTTTTCCCTTAATCACTGGAGAGAGAAAAAAGGGAGTACAAAATTAAAAATGTATTAGAAATGGAGGCAGGGAAGTTTGAGCATGTTGGGTTAGCAAGCATGTTTGCCTGAGGACTGCTGGACACTCTTGAGGGACTGGCACGCAAAAATAGCTATGTACTCCACTGTCCAGGAATGGGCTTGGGTTTAAAATGACCACTGCTCACAGAAAAAAATATATTCTCAGTAATGGGAATGTGTGTCTGAAAAGAATTCCTTAATATCCCATCTAGTGGGGCTGATTCTGGGACAGAGGTGGTGTCTGAAGAATTCAGAAAAGAACAAAGGAAGCAAGTATATCAAATAAACTTTTATATAAACTTTTGTATAACCTCCAGTGGTTTCTTCTAAATTATGCTATGATTTTAATGTATTTCCCAGCATATAAAAACACAGAGGTCTTAAGCAGTTCTTGGTTTATGTGCCAGCCCCAGCTAGAAAAATGTGTACTTCATGTTTTGTATTGGTGTTTTAAAATGGGGCTCCAAACAATGGAGCTTTTTCTTCTCTGTGATTACTCTGGCTCAGCTGAGCCAAATCGCATCAGATCTTCACAAGTTATCTGTCCATGGGACCCGACGGGATACACCAACGGGTGCTGAGAGAACTGGCAGATGAGGTTGCTAAACCCCTCTCTATTATATTCCAAAAGTCATGGCAGACTGGGGAAGTCCCCACAGACTGGAAAAGGGGAAACATTGCTCCCATTTTCAAAAAGGGTAAGAAGGAGGAACCAGGGAACTACAGGCCAGTGAGTCTCACCTCTGTGCCCGGAAAGATCATGGAGCAGATCCTCCTGGAGGCACTACTGACTCAGAAGAATAGTGAGGAGGTGATTGGGAATAGTCAGCATGGCATTGCCAAGGGCAAATCCTGCCTGACAAACCTGGTGGCCTTCTATGAACAGGTGACAGCATTAATAGATGAGGGGCGAGCAACTGATGTCATTTACCTGTACCTGAGCAAGGCCTTCGACACAGTCCCGCTCCACCTGCTGGTCTCCAAGCTGGTGACACATGGGTTTGATGGATGGACCACTAGATGGATAAAGAACTGGCTTGATGGCCGCACCCAAAGAGTGGCTGTCAATGAGTCCATGTCCCAGTGGAGGCCAGTGACAAGCGGAGTCCCTCAGGGATCAGTCCTGGGACCTGTCTTGTTCAACATCTTTGTGGGTGACATGGACAGTGGCATCGAGTGCACCCTCAGCAAGTTTACTGATGACACCAAGCTGTGTGGTGCAGTGGACACGCTGGAGGGAAGGGATGCCATCCAGAGGGACCTGGACAGGCTGGAGAGGTGGGCACAAGCCAACCTCCTGAGCTTCAACAAGACCAAGTGCAGGGTCCTGCATCTGGGTCGAGGCAATCCCAGGCACAAATACAGGCTGGGCAGTGACTGGCTGGAGAGCAGCCCTGAGGAGAGAGACTTGGGGGTGCTGGTGGACAAGAAGCTCAACATGAGCTCTCAATGTGCACTTGCAGCCCGGAAAGCCAATCAGATCCTGGGCTGCATCAGGAGAAGTGTGGCCAGCAGGTCAATGGAGGTGATTCTCCCCCTCTACTCAGCTCTGGTGAGACCCCCACCTGGAGTACTGCATCCAGTTCTGGAGCCCCTATTACAGGAGGGATGTGGACGTGCTGGAGCGTGTCCAGAGAAGGGCCACGAGGATGATCAGAGGGCTGGAGCACCTCTCCTGTGAGGACAGACTGAAGGAGTTGGGGCTGTTCAGTCTGGAGAAGAGAAGGCTCCGAGGTGACCTCATTGTGGCCTTCCAGTATCTGAAGGGGGCCTACAGGAAGGCTGGGGAGGGACTTCTCAGGATCTCAGGTAGTGATAGGACCAGGGGGAATGAAATGAAGCTGGAGGTGGGGATATTCAGGCTAGATGTGAGGAGGAAGTTCTTCACCATGAGAGTGGTGAAGGCATGGAATGGGTTATCCAGGGAGGTGGTTGAGGCCCCGTCCCTGGAGGTGTTTAAGACCAGGCTGGACGAGGCTCTGGCCAGCGTGATCTAGTGTAGGGTGTCCCTGCCCATGGCAGGGGGGTTGGAACTAGATGATCCTTGTGGTCCCTTCCAACCTTGACTGATACTATGATACTATGATACTATGATCTGTCCTTCAAAGGTCAATGTCTTTGATACAAGATCTATCTCTGGAAATCTCATTAAGAACAAGTGAGTTATGATTTTTTTGTGTGAAAATGTCACCCAAAACACTAGTTTGTTTCAATACGTTTGTAAGTGATATAAACATTTTTTTCCTTATTGAAGATGTTGACTTAATTCAAGTCTTCATCAACAAGAAATCTGATAATTAACCTCCTAAGAACAGTCATAGTATGTGATAGGAAATGAGTCTAAACACTGTATCATTTCTCC
Organism: Picus viridis; assembly: GCA_033816785.1. Taxonomy (NCBI): domain Eukaryota; kingdom Metazoa; phylum Chordata; class Aves; order Piciformes; family Picidae; genus Picus; species Picus viridis. Next base: position 32,811,844 of record CM066566.1, read on the forward strand.
TATTGTGAAAATGAAAATATCTTTTATTCCTGCTTACTGAACTGATGCCTGCTTTATACCACAGTACCACTGGAGTTTTTACTGGCTAATATTGATGTAAATGAGAGCAGGGCTCTCTTCTGCCATCAAGGACCGAACATAACCGTCATTAATTGCTTTTTCATCAGGCAACTGATAACATACCCTTCAGCTAAGAATAGCTATGTTTCTTTGAACTGCTTCTAATGCAATTATGAAAGGAAGAAGGGCTTTTAAAGTGCATTTAAATACATTTAGAAGTGGTGAGGTTCTTTGAGTAGTACACATGAACAAGACATGAATGGTGGCACTTGAGAAATTAGCAACATTTAGGCTTTTCATAACCCATACAGGATAGCAAGAATGATGTTTTTATTTTTATGTCCTCTCCAGTCAGACGATTTTACTTACAACAATGATTTTATAAGTCACTACTAAGGAACACCAATCACATATAAAAATAATTTTGGTGGGATTTGCATCTGCTTATTTTGACCTAAAATTGAAATGAATAGTCTAAAAATTTGGGCAGACTACTAAAAGCGAGTGTGCTCTTTCTTCAGTTGAAAGAGAAAAGGAGATTGCAGAGGTACATTCTCTCTCAAAGTAAGATTCACAAGCACTTGTTTCTCTGAGCTGACAATGGAGGTGTCACTTGAGGCAATATGAATTCAACCTTAGCGACATGAGTGCCTCGTGATAATTTATATTGAGTGTCTTGTGTAATATGTCAGTTATATAATCACATTGAAACCATCTATTTAAAGCCTTTTTACTATTATTTTTGGCATTATGATTTGAATGCATATACTTTAGTTTAGCATTCCACCTGGGTTGAAGACCTGACCTTTGTACTGCTAAAAGCCATGCTTGAATAATGCATTCCACACAAATAAAAAAAATAAATTAAAAATAAGGTTTTTTTTTCTGCTTGAATTTTTTTTAAAATATATTTTAACAATTACTTGAATAATTAAATAGCATTTTGGACTAAATAAAAACCTATATGACATGTTTTCTCCTTTGCCATTTGAGAAACTGCTATGCAAAATAATGTCTGTGCAGATGAACAAAGGTCTTTGCTGTGACTTGTGATGTGCATAATTTAATCACAAGACATTTGCTTCTGCAGACACCTTAATCGAAGAGGACAGAAACTAGTATGCAGTTTTGTCTTACTAAAACTGATATTTGGTGCAGTTCACAGAATCATAGAATGATAGGGTTTGGAAGGCGCCTCTGGAGATCATCTAGTCCAATCCCCCAAACTGAGCATAAGCAAGATGCACAGGACAGCATCCAGACAAGTTTTGAATGACTCCAGAGATGGAGACTCAACCGCCTCTCTGGGCAGCCTTGTCCGGTGTCCTACCACCCTCAAAGTAATGAGGTTCCTCCTCCTATTTAGATGGAACTTCCTATGTTCAGATTTGTGCCTGTTGCCTCTTATCCTGTCACTGGACATCACTGAAAACAGAGTGATCCCATCCTCCTGATGCCCACTCTTGGTGATCCTGAGGGTCTTTTCCAACCTGAATGTTTCTGTGGTTTTGTGGGATCTCATAAAGCTACTCTCTTCAGTGCCATACAGAATATTTGCTGAAGATTTGTAAGAAAATATCAATTTAAGACCAGAAAAAATTGTCAACACAAAACACTGAGAGAATTAATCACAGAATCACAGAATCACCAAGGTTGGAAGAGACCTCAAAGATTATCAAGTCCAACCTGTCACCATGGGCCTCATGACTAGACCATGGCACCAAGTGCCATGTCCAAAACTGTCTTGAATACCTCCAGAGATGGTGACTCCACCACCTCCCTGGGCAGCCCATTCCTATGGTGAATGACTCTCTCAGTGAAGAACTTTCTCCTCACCTTGAGCCTAAACTTCCCCTGGTGCAGCTTGAAACTGTGTCATCCTATTCTGGTGCTCGTTGCCTGAGAGAAGAAATCAACCCCCTCCTGGCTACAACAGTTTAGTAAATGATTTTTTGCAGCATTAATTCTGTCATGCTGGAAAATAATTGTTTCTTCTCAGGTTCTACTAGTTGTTATAGGACTGGATGTTGGTTCAGTTACTGACTAGTGTGGTTATCACTTCATGGAATTTTGACCATGTGGTCAGAAGATCTGGACTCACAGACAAGCCATCGTGCTTCAGATGCTGTTAGGTAGATAGCTTTGGGTTTCTTCTAGGCTTTTGTAGAAGTCACATTCCCAGAGTCATACATAGCATCATTATTGGTTGAATAACCTGAGAGCCCACTACACAGCTTCATAGGACTTATGTGTTAGGACTTAAATGAAAAGAATGTTGACTTAGTATAGCAGTGTGAAGCTGATATTGCACTGAATCATGACTACTGTTTCAAAGGATATGCAAAATATCTTTGCCTGTGCAACCAGGGTTTTAAGTCTCCTCAAATAAGGCTAGAGTAAAAAACTCACACACTGAATTCTGATTTTCAAACTTAACTCTTACTCTCAAAACCCCCAAAGGAATCTTCACTTTTTAGAAGGGAAATCTCTGAAACAATGGAGAAGCTTTTAAGTGTCTTGAACTGTGTCTTGGAAGTGATTAGATAGGAGTTAATATTTTGATTCTATTTTGATTTCATATATGCAAATGTATCTTAATTGAAGTCAATCATCTTAATTTGTACCAGAATATCTGAGATCAGTCTCACCTGCTAAGATTATCCTATTTAGATGCAGTATCTCATTCCCAGACACAGTAAACTCAGGCATAAATATTAATTCTCTCCTTATATATTCTTCTTGATACAATTGCTGAAGTTTTGCATCCCTGCAAATGTGGCATCCCTTCAAATTTTTTCTGTCCAGATAATTTCAACAACAGGAGAATGAGATTATTTTGGTGTGGGCTCGGAAACCTCTGCTTGCAAGGCTGAAACACATCTATGGCAGAGGAGCTGACACAACAGAGCCAGTTACATTTCTGTCAGGGCTTATCATTATAATTTTTCTAAGATGTTTGGCTCAAAAACTATTCTACACACACACAAGCACACATACACAAACATAGTCCAGGAAAATAGGAACAAGAAAGATCAGAGGCAAGCACAGAGAACACCTACCATGTATTCCATTTAGCACAGCAAAATAAAAAAGCTAGAGTTACTGCAGTGGTTCATTTACAATAGGAGATAAAACTGCTGTTGCCAGGTTTCATCTTTGTATATTGAGATGTGACAGTTTAGGCTGTGCCTTTAAGAAAAAGATTACTGCAAAACCCTCTAGCTGAACAGTTTGGTGTAAAAAGGAAAACAAAGATTAATTCTAAATGAATTTCATTGGTAGATGAGTGGGACGTAGTTTTATGATCTTATATTGTGTTCTCAGTCTCTGTCTCCTTCTGCTGGAATGCATGCATGCTGCCCTTGGACAGAGAGAGGCCTCTTATCTAGCGAACCTTCAGATAAGCATTACTAGCTTTCTCTAACAAAGCTTCTGAGCTGACTGAAATTCCCCTAACATTTTCTCCTTCTCTCTGTTCTTCTAATTAACTAGAGGGAAAAGGGAAGGAGAGAGGTGGGGGGAGGCGAGGTGGAATCCTCCTCCCAAGGAGGATTTCTGTGTTGTTTCCTTTTTGTAAATTCTTGTACAATATTGTAAATACTGTATATTTTGAATATATTAATTGCATCCCATTATTGATTGTAAAATACAGCTTCATTTGCTTCTCTGACTGGATTTGGCTGAGCTTTTGTTGATGTCAGTGGGTTAAACCATCACACTACAACAAAAATAACTGGCTCACAATGTGCGGCTCAGAATAATTGCTTTCCAGACGCAGGGCAAGATTTGCTTGATTTATTTCTGCTCAGATCAGGAAAGCAAACAGGAAGGTGTTGTGGATTCTTAGACATCTGATCTTTTCTGCTTTAAGTGTTCCTGTTTATAAATATATAGTCAGATTTGTATGTGATCGGTTAGGGAGATATCATAGAATCATAGAATCATAGAATCAGTCAGGGTTGGAAGGGACCACAAGGATCATCTAGTTCCAACCCCCTGCCATGGGCAGGGACACCCTACACTAGATCAGGCTGGCCAGAGCCTCGTCCAGCCTGGTCTTAAACACCTCCAGGGACGGGGCCTCAACCACCTCCCTGGATAACCCATTCCATGCCTTCACCACTCTCATGGTGAAGAACTTCTTCCTCACATCTAGCCTGAATCTCCCCGTTTCCAGCTTCATTCCGTTCCCCCTAGTCCTATCACTACCTGATACCCTGAGAAGCCCCTCCCCAGCCTTCCTGTAGGCCCCCTTCAGATACTGGAAGGCCACAATGAGGTCACCTCAGAGCCTTCTCTTCTCCAGACTGAACAGCCCCAACTCCTTCAGTCTGTCCTCACAGGAGAGGTGCTCCAGCCCTCTGATCATCCTCGTGGCCCTTCTCTGGACACGCTCCAGCACGTCCACATCCCTCCTGTAATAGGGGCTCCAGAACTGGATGCAGTACTCCAGGTGGGGTCTCACCAGAGCTGAGTAGAGAGGGAGAAGCACCTCCCTTGACCTGCTGGTCACACTTCTCCTGATGCAGCCCAGGATCTGATTGGCTTTCCAGGCTGCAAGTGCACATTGAGAGCTCATGTTGAGCTTCTTGTCCACCAGCACCCCCAAGTCTCTCTCCTCAGGGCTGCTCTCCAGCCAGTCACTGCCCAGCCTGTATTTGTGCCTGGGATTGCCTCGACCCAGATGCAGGACCCTGCACTTGGTCTTGATATGTGATGTATAAATTATACTTGTGGTTTAAGTATAAAATTCAGCTTCTCTATGATTGATTTTTGGATTTCTTTTGGCTTAAGAGATATGGGAATGTGACAGCCACAACACTGCCTATCTAAATACATGAGTTCAAAATCCCAGTAGGTGAGAGAGTAATTCTAAGTGATGGCTGGGATAAAAAAGTGATTTATTTGATGTGTGCAATCGGGCTGCTGGTAATAATTCATGTGTTCTTATTAGTAGCTCTGCTCCAGGAGAAACTAGTAGCTAAGACCTGTTTCATTTTTAAATGCAGACCTAGGAAGAAGAGGTATAGTTCTAACTGAAATCCAGAGATTTCTAGTGATGAGGAGATACAGGAAAGAGACCTAAACAGGCTATCAGTAAGGCAGCTGTGAACGGGGCTATCGGTGATTCTGGCAATCAGCCAGGGGCAGTGGCAGGTCCTAAGATGGCAACTGCAATGTTCTTGGTGGCCATTAGGGAGGCAAAATCATTTCCTTCTTCATTGGCAGGACCGGAAGTGTCCTCTGCAGCAGCTGCTTTGTCTCAAAACCTGTCGGCTTCTGTTAAGCCTGCTACAAATCCAAATGCAGCTCCAATTAAGCAAGTAGCAGCTTTGGATAGGAGAGGAAGATGCAAAGCTGATACAGGAGCTGATGGGGGGAGAGCAGCAAGATTCCTCTGCTGGTGAGGGACCTTCTATTAAAAAAGATCCTGCTGAGGAGGAAGAGAAGGTTTGTCTTAAAGATATAGCTGAGTTATTGAGACCATCGATGGATACTAGAGATGCAGGACAGAATACAGGTTCTGGTAAGACAGCAACTAATGGAGGTGCTTCTGAGCTTAAAGCGATCCTTAAGAGAGTAGCAGCAGAAGCATGTGGACAGCAACTGCAGGAAGATGAGACAGATGATGAACAAGATCAAGATGATATTCAGACCACGAAAGCACAAAGGCAAGACATAAGGCATGTGAGGAAGGATTACCTCAGAGCAGAGAATAAGCCAATTCCAACTTGGCTTGGCAGATGTTTCAATACAGGTGCACCAGCTCTAATTGTGGGAGACAAGTCAGCATCTGCATAATTTTCAATACACAGTCAAGCTAAGAGGGGCAGCAAGAAAACCTCCACTCTGGACTTCAGGAGGGCGGAATTCAGGTTACTCAAGGAACTAACTCAGAAGGTTCCTTGGGAAACAGCTCCTAAAACCAAAGGGGTCCAGGAGGGCTGGACCTACTTCAAGAAAGAACTCTTGAAGGCGCAGGAACACTGTGTGCCAGTATGCCAGAAGGTGAGCCTGGTTGGGCAATGAGCTTCTAAAGGAACTAAGGGAAAAAAAGAAGGCGTATCATCTTTGGAAGAAAGGTGAGGTAACCCATAAAATGTTTAAGGATGTTGCTAGGTCATGTAGGAAAAAAAAATTAGGGAGGTAAAACCTCATTTATAGCTTAGACTCTAGGTGAATGACAACAAAAAATCCTTCTATAAATACATTAATAGCAAGAGGAGGGGCAAAGACAACCTTCACTCTTTAGTGGACACAGATGGAAATGTGGTAGCAAAAGATGAGGAAAAGGCAGAAATACTTAACACCTTCATTGCCTCAATTTTTAATAGCAGGACAGATTATCTTCCAGACAACTGGCCTCCTGAGCTGGCAGATGGAGGCAGGAAGCAGTATAGTTCCCCTGTGATCCAGGAGGAAGTAGTTTGAGATCTCCTTAGCTGCTTGGATCGCCATAAGTCCATGGGACCAGAGGGGATCCATCCTAGGGTGCTGAGAGAGCTGGCAGATGAGCTGGCCAAGCCACTCTCCATCATTTTTCAACAGTCCTGGCTCACTGGAGAGGTCCCAGAAGACTGGAAGCTGGCCAACGTGATGCCCATTCACAAGAAGGTCCAGTTGGATGATCCAGGGAATTACAGAGCTGTCAGCCTGACCTCAGTGCCAGGCAAGATTATGGAACAGGTCATCTTGAGCGCGATCACACAGCACTTCCAGGGTGGCCAAGGGCTCAGGCCCAGCCAGCATGGATTTAGGAAGGGCAGGTCCTGCCTGACCAACCTGATCTCCTTCTATGATCAGGTGACCCACCTGGTGGATGTGGGGGAAGGCTGTGGACTTCAGCAAGGCCTTTGACACCATCCCCCGCAGCAAGCTCCTGGAGAAGCTGTCAGCCTGTGGCTTGGACAGGAGCACTCTGCACTGGGCTGAGCCCAGAGAGTGGTGGTGAATGGTGCCACATATAGGTGGCAGCCTGTCACTAGTGGTGTCCCCCAAGGATCAGTGCTGGGCCCCATGCTCTTTAATATTTTCATTGATGATCTGGATGAGGGCATTGAGTCCATCATCAGTAAATTTACAGATGACACCAATCTGGGGGCAGGTGTTGATCTGTTAGAGGGTAGGGGAGCTCTGCAGAGGGACCTTGACAGTCTGGACAAAAGGGCAGAGTCCAACGGCATGAGATTTAACACATCCAAGTGCCGGGTTCTGCACATTGGCCACAACAACCCCATGCAGTGCTACAGGCTGGGGTCGGAGTGGCTGGAGAGTGGCCAGGCAGAAAGGGATCTGGGGGTACTGGTTGACAGTAGGCGGAACATGAGCCTGCAGTGTGCCCAGGTGGCCAAGAGGGCCAATGGCATCCTGGCCTGCATTAGGAATAGTGTGTCCAGCAGGAGCAGGGAGGTCATTGTGCCCCTGTACTCTGCATTGGTTGGGCCACACCTTGAGTACTGTGTCCAGTTCTGGGCCCCTCAGTTTAGGAAAGATGTTGACTTGCTGGAATGTGTCCAGAGAAGGACAACAAAGTTGGTGAGGGGTTTGGAGCACAAGCCCTGTAAGGAGAGGCTGAGGGAGATGGGGCTGCTTAGCCTGGAGAACAGGAGGCTCAGGGGAGACCTTATTGCTGTCTACAACTATCTAAAGGGAGGTTGTAGCCAGGTGGGGGCTGGTCTCTTCTTCCAGGCAACCAGCAGCAGAACAAGAGGACACAGTCTTAAGCTGTGCTAGGGGAGGTTTAGATTTGATGTTAAGAAGAAATTCTTCATAGAGAAAGTGTTTGCCCATTGGAATGGGCTGCCCAGGGAGGTGGTGGAGTCACCATCATTGGGGGTGTTTAGGAGGAGACGTGATGGGGTGCTTGGTGCCATGGTTTAGTTGATTAGATGGTATTGGATGATGGGTTGGACACAATGATCTTGAAGGGCTCTTCCAACCCGGTCTATTCTATTCTATTCTATTCTATTCTATTCTATTCTATTCTATTCTATTCTATTCTTTCTATTCTATTCTATTCCATTCCATTCCATTCCATTCCATTCCATTCCATTCCATTCTATTCTATCTCAGCTAGGCACTCGCTCAAAGCATAGTGGAATAGATAGACATCTGGGCAGGTGTCTTGGTAAGGTTTCTCTGTGGACACGCCTTTTATTCACAGCCCTCATGAGATAGAATCATAGAATCATAGAATCAGTCAGGGTTGGAAGGGACCACAAGGATCATCTAGTTCCAACCCCTGCCATGGGCAGGGACACCCTACACTAGATCACGCTGGCCAGAGCCTCGTCCAGCCTGGTCTTAAACACCTCCAGGGACGGGGCCTCAACCACCTCCCTGGATAACCCATTCCATGCCTTCACCACTCTCATGGTGAAGAACTTCTTCCTCACATCTAGCCTGAATATCCCCACCTCCAGCTTCATTTCATTCCCCCTAGTCCTATCACTACCTGAGGTCCTGAGAAGTCCCTTCCCAGCCTTCCTGTAGGCCCCCTTCAGATACTGGAAGGCCACAATGAGGTCACCTCGGAGCCTTCTCTTCTCCAGACTGAACAGCCCCAACTCCTTCAGTCTGTCCTCACAGGAGAGGTGCTCCAGCCCTCTGATCATCCTCGTGGCCCTTCTCTGGACACGCTCCAGCACGTCCACATCCCTCCTGTAATAGGGGCTCCAGAACTGGATGCAGTACTCCAGGTGGGGTCTCACCAGAGCTGAGTAGAGGGGGAGAAGCACCTCCCTTGACCTGCTGGTCACACTTCTCCTGATGCAGCCCAGGATCTGATTGGCTTTCCAGGCTGCAAGCGCACATTGAGAGCTCATGTTGAGCTTCTTGTCCACCAGCACCCCCAAGTCTCTCTCCTCAGGGCTGCTCTCCAGCCAGTCACTGCCCAGCCTGTATTTGTGCCTGGGATTGCCTCGACCCAGATGCAGGACCCTGCACTTGGTCTTGTTGAAGCTCAGGAGGTTGGCTTGTGCCCACCTCTCCAGCCTGTCCAGGTCCCTCTGGATGGCATCCCTTCCCTCCAGCGTGTCCACTGCACCACACAGCTTGGTGTCATCAGCAAACTTGCTGAGGGTGCACTCGATGCCACTGTCCATGTCACCCACAAAGATGTTGAACAAGACAGGTCCCAGGACTGATCCCTGAGGGACTCCACTTGTCACTGGCCTCCGCTGGGACATGGACCCGTTGACAGCCACTCTTTGGGTGCGGCCATCAAGCCAGTTCTTTATCCATCTAGTGGTCCATCCATCAAACCCATGTGTCGCCAGCTTGGAGACCAGGAGGTGGTGCGGGACAGTGTCGAAGGCTTTGGTCAGGTCCAGGTAAACGACATCAGATACCCATCCCGAGATGACATTCCATGGAATCCTAAACCCTGGAATACCATGGATGAGGGAATTAAGCATCTGAGAGAGTTTGCTGTGAGAGAAGTGTTCTATGGTGCCCATGGCACTCTGAATCCTGATGAAATTCTGTAGGAATGGGTCTTGCTAAGAAGCTCATCAAACTTGCTCCTCCTAATTATGCTATTTTGGCAAGCAGAATTGTGGCAAGAAATTATGCTGGAGCTCCTCCTATGGTTGGCCATTTCACTGACCACATGAGACAACTGGAGGATAGTCTCACACATGTTTCTTTGGTTTCAGCCATTGAAACTCTGTCTGGTGAGATAAAGAATTGCATGAAAGAGCTGAAGGAGGAATTTAAAATTCCATATCCCAATTGATGCAAGAAAATAATTTCAATTCTTCCTCCAGATGGATACAAGCTTTAGCTGTTAGAAACAGACGTCCTCCAAGGAGGTCATTCCAAAACAGATCAACCCAAAACAGACCACAGAGGCAATCACGTGGGAGTATTTGGATAACTCTGTGTGATCAGTTTGGTGAGAACATGAACAGATGGGATGGTCAACCAACTTCTAATCTTTTTGGGAGACTAAGGGAACTGCAGTGGCAGAATGTGACCGGTTTAGGCTGTGCCTTTAAGAAAGGGACACTTTCTGAACACTCTGGGCGAATGTTTTGATATTAGAATGAAAACAATGATATGCTAATTCAATTTCATTGGTGAGACCCAGTTGCAGTTTTTTTGTTTAGTCTTTCAGTCAGGGAGTCAGTTAGGCAGTCGTCTTCTTTTTCCCCCTGTGCTGTGAGCTGGCTCGTTTCTCTCTACGATTCCTCTCTAACCAGATAAGAAAACTAACTTTTTGCATTCGCTTTGAGCTTTAACAAAGTTTTCCCCTTTTAATTACCTTCCTTTCTCTCTCTCTCTAACCCTTTTGGGAAAAAGGGGAGGTAGGGAGGGAGAAGGGAGGGGCAGGCCGAACCCCCTGGCCGCAGGGGGGGTTGTTGGGGAAAGGTTTCCTGTATTACATACATTGCTGTATATTTCTGTATATATTGTAAATATTGTATATTTTTGTACATATTCACTGCATTCCATATCTGCTTGTAAAATACAGCTTTCATCTGCTTCTCCGGCTGAGTTAGCTGTGGAATTCTTTTGTGTGTGGGGGGGGAACCTTCCTACTCCACCACATATTTTTAATTGGCGGTCCAACGTGCGGCTTGTGGATAATTGCTTTCCAGAAGCTGGGCTAAAAGGTTGCTTGATTTATTGCCTGCTCGAGTCGGAGTTGCAAACATGAAAGTGTTTTGGCTTTTAGAATGTTTGGTCTTTTCAGTTTGTTCGGTACTGGTCTACAAGTACTTCATGGGAATGATTTTCGATCGCTTAGGCAGATACTTGATGTATAGATTGTATTTATGGTTCAAGTATAAGATTCAGCTTCTTTACGACCGGTGCCTGGGATTCTTCTGGCTTAACAGATACGGGAATGTGACCTCCAGCACTCTGCCCATAGAGATAAAGGAGTTTAAGATCCCGGTAGGCGAAAGGGTTGTTTTAAGTGATGGCTGGGATCCAAAGGTGATTTATTTGATGTGTTTAAATCTGCTGCTGGTGATGGTGATTGCGTACTTGTTATATGCTCTGTATCGGAAGGAAAAAGTGGCTAAAGCGTGCTTTGTAATTAAGCGTAGATCGAAACGCAGAAAGCGCAGCTCTAACTCCACCCCAGAGGTATCTAGTGATGAGGAGAATGCAGAATCTGTATCAGTTAACGACAAGGCTAAAAAGTCCATCGGAAAGGCTGCTCTGAACGGTGCTGTTGGTGGCTCTGGCAATCAGCCAGCGGCAGCGGCAGCTCCTAACATGGCTTCCACGCCCTCGGCAGCCATTAATGGGGCAAAGCCATTTCCTCCTTCTTCTTCGGCAGGACCGGAAGTGTCCTCCACAGCAGCTGATTCATCTCAAAACCTGTCAGCTTCTATTAAGCCAGCTGTAAATCCAAACACAGCTCCAGTTAAGCAGGTAGCTGTTTTAAGTACAAGAGGAAAAAAGGGAAAAGCTGATCCAGATGCTGATGGGGGAGAGCAGCAGGATCCTGGTGAGGGAACTTCTGCTCAAAGAGACCCTGCTGAGATGGAGGAAAAGGTTTGTCTTAAAGATATAGCTGAGTTATTGAGATCATCACTGGATGGAGATGCAGGGCAAATTGCTGATAGCAGAACAACCAAAGGTGGTACTCCTGACCTTAAGCAGATTCTTAGGAGAGTGACAGTAAGATTATTGGGACAAGAACTTCAGGAAGATGAGGCAGAGGAGGAGGAGTCAGATGACATTGAGAGCTGTTCGTCACCCAGGGAAGAATTGAGGAATGTGCGTAAAGATTACATCAGAGCAGATAAGGAGCCAATCCTAGCTTGACTTGGTAGATGCTATGATACAGGTGCTCCAGCTCTGGTAGTTGGAGACAAGTCAGCAGCCCAACTAGGAACTCTCTCAAAGGATAATGGAATAGATAGACATCTAGGCAGGACTCTCGGTAAGGTTACTCTGTGGATACGCCTTTTAATGGCAACTCTCATGAGATATCCTTCCCGAGATGATCTTCCATGGAATGCTAAACCCTGGACTACCATAGATGAGGGAATCAAGCGTCTGAGAGAATTTGCTGTTAGAGAGGTACTCTATGGTAACCATGAGACTCTGAATCCTGATGAAATTCCTGTAGGAACTGGTCTTGCTAAGAAGCTCATCAAACTTGCTCCTCCTAATTATGCAAATATTCTGGCAAGCAGAATTGTGGCAAGAAATTATGGTGGTGCTTCTCCTACGGTTGGCCAATTCACTGATCAGATGAGACAACTGGAGGATAGCATGACACGTGTTTCTCTGGTTTCAGCCATTGAAACTCTGTCTGGAAAAATTGAGAATTGCATGAAAGAGCTGAAGGATGAATTTAAAAATACCATCTCCCAATTGGCACAAAGAGATAATTCCAATTCTTCCTCCAGATGGATACAGGTTTCCTCTGTGAGGAATAGACGTCCTCAAGGATGTCATTCCAAAACAGGTCATTCCAAAACAGGTCATTCCAAAACAGATCCAACCAAAACAGACCACCAAGGCAATCACGTGCGAGTATCTGGATAACTCTGCGTGATCAGTTTGGTGAGAACATGAACAGATGGGATGGTCAACCAACTGCTAATCTTTTCAGGAGACTGAGGGAACTGCAAAGTGGCAGAACCCGAGGTAGCAATACCAGAAGGGTAGCTGTTACTTCTACAGTTCCCCAGGACAACTCTAATAGCTCCAACAGTGGCTCCAGTTCTAACACCGCACCATGTGCTCATTGCACATGTGGGCATGTTCCCCATAACTAGGGGTGCCCTGCCTCCCGCCAGGGGGAGGAGGAGAGGGATAACAGAGATAACAGAATCTATTGGGATGTGTACATCCAGTGGCCTGGCACTTCGCAATTTCAGAAGTACAGGGCCTTGGTTGACACAGGGGCTCAGTGCACCATAATGCCATCAAATTATCAGGGATCAGAAGCTATAACTATTCTGGGAGTCACTGGTGGATCTCAAGAGTTAGCTAAGGTGGAGGTTGATATAAGTTTAACTGGTAAACAGTGGAGGAAGCATACAGTTGTGACCGGACCTGACGCACCTTGTATTTTGGGAATTGATTTTCTGAGAGAAGGGCGTTTCAAAGACCCTAGAGGTTACAAATGGGCTTTTGGAGTAGCATCTGTAGAAACTGATGGACAAAAGCTGAAGCTGTCTGTTAGACCTGAGCTTTCTGATGAACCTGCAGTTGTGGGACAACACAAGATTCAGGACATTAAATTGCCGGTTGCTTCTCAGACTGTGCATCACAGACAATACAGAACCAACCGTGACTCTTTGTTGCCCATTCAGAATCTGATTCGTCAGTTGGAGAGTCAGAAAGTCATCAGCAAAACTCATTCACCTTTCAACAGTCCAGTGTGGCCTGTACGAAAGCCAAATGGAGATTGGCGTCTGACAGTCGACTATCGAGCCCTGAATGAAGTAACTCCACCTATGAGTGCAGCAGTACCAGACATGATGGAACTGCAGTATGAGCTGGAATCCAAAGAGGCCAAATGGTATGCTACCATAGACATTGCTAATGCCTTCTTCTCTATTCCCATAGCAGAGGAATGCAGGCCTCAGTTTGCTTTCACCTGGAGAGGAATCCAGTACACTTTCAACAGATTGCCCATGGGCTGGATCCACAGCTCAAGCATCTGTCATGCAGTGATCCACGATGCTCTGGAGGAAGGTGGTGCTCCAGAACACATCCAGTTCATCGATGACATCATCGTCTGGGGTAAAACTGCTGAGGAAGTCTTCGAGAAAGGTAACAAAATCATTGACATTCTTCTGAATGCAGGTTTTGCCATCAAGCGAGACAAGGTGAAAGGACCTACCAGAGAGATCCAGTTTCTGGGAGTGCGGTGGCAGGATGGACGCCGACACATTCCAGTGGATGTGGTAAATAGAGTCTCTACCATGGCAAATCCCATGAACAAGCAAGAAACTCTACATTTCTTGGGGATAGTGGGATTTTGGAGACTGCACATCCCTGGATACAGTCAGATTGTGAAACCTCTGTATGATGTGACTCGAAAGAGAAACCATTTCCACTGGGGACCTGAACAACAAGCAGCCTTTGACCAGATAAAGCAAGAGGTAGTTCAAGCAATGGGTCTGGGACCTGTCCGAGATGGTCCAGACATTAAGAACATTTTGTACACGGCTGCAAGTGACAATGGTCCAACCTGGTGCTTGTGGCAGAGAGCTCCAGGTGAGACACGTGGACGACCTCTTGGTTTCTGGAGTCGAGGTTACAGAGGTTCAGAGGCTAATTATACTCCAACAGAGAAAGAGATTCTAGCTGCCTATGAAGGAGTGAAAGCAGCTTCAGAAGTGATTGGAACTGAATCACAACTTCTCTTAGCTCCCAGATTACCAGTTTTGAATTGGATGTTCAAAGGCAAAGGTTCCACACCACATCATGCAACAGATTCCACCTGGTCTAAGTGGATGGCTCTGATAACACAGAGAGCACGAATGGGAAATCTTGAAAGACCTGGTCTGGTGGAGGTGATCTCAAGTTGGCCTGAAGGTACCAACTGTACCAAACCTCCAGAGGAGAGAGTGACTCATGCTGAGGAAGCTCCTCCTTACAATGACCTATCTGATGATGAAAAGAAATATGCTTTGTTCACAGACGGTTCCTGTCGTCTTGTCGGGAACAAGCGAAGGTGGAAGTCTGCAGTGTGGAGTCCAACACGCCGAGTTGCAGAAGCAAAGGATGGAGAAGGAGAATCCAGTCAGTTTGCAGAGGTAAAAGCTGTCCAGCTAGCTCTCGATGTAGCTGAGCGTGAGAGATGGCCAAAGCTTTATCTCTACACCGACTCATGGATGGTAGCCAATGCTCTGTGGGGTTGGCTAAAGAACTGGAAAAAGAGCGGTTGGCAGAGGAAAGGAAAGGCCATTTGGGCAGCCGACCTGTGGCAGGACATTGCTGATCGAATCGAGAGAATTCCAGTGAAGGTGAGACACATTGATGCTCAGATTCCTAAGAGCAGAGCTACTGAGGAACAGCAACACAACCATCAAGCAGATCTAGCTGCAAGAGTTTCTCCAGTAGACATGGACTCTGATCTTGATCTCGACTGGAAACACCGAGGTGAGATATTCTTAGCTCGGTGGGCTCACGATTCGTCAGGACATCAAGGCAGAGATGCAACATACCAGTGGGCACGTGACAGATCCATAGACATTTCCATGGATGCTATCACACAAGTCATCCATGACTGTGACATTTGTGCTGCTATTAAGCAGGCAAAACGACTTAAGCCCTTATGGTATGGTGACAGATGGTCCAAGTACAAGTATGGTGAAGCTTGGCAAGTTGACTACATCACTCTACCACGTTCTTGTTCTGGTAAGCAGTATGTGCTTACTATGGTAGAGGCAAACACTGGATGGTTGGAAACTTATCCAGTGCCACATGCAACTGCGCGCAACACCATTCTCGGTCTGGAGAGACAAATCCTGTGGAGACACGGAACTCCAGAGAAGATTGAGTCAGACAACGGAACTCATTTCAAAAACAACCTTGTAAAGAGTTGGGCCAAAGAGCACGGCATCGAGTGGATATTCCACATTCCCTACTATGCACCAGCTGCAGGGAAGATTGAACGCTACAACGGTTTGTTGAAGACCACTCTTAAAGCCATGGGGGGTGGATCTTTAAAAAACTGGGAAAAACATTTAGCACAAGCAACCTGGCTGGTAAATAGTAGAGGTTCAGTGAACCGAGCTGGACCTGCACACTCCGATCTGCTACAGAAAGTAGAAGGTGATAGAGTTCCTGTTGTTAAAGGAAAGAATCTGTTAGGTAAAACTGTTTGGGTATTTTCTCCCTCAGGAGAGGCTAAACCTGTCCGAGGGGTGGTTTCAGCTGAAGGTCCGGGTCACACTTATTGGGTAATGCAAGAGAATGGTGAAATTCAGTGTATTCCACAAAGAAATTTGACTTTAGCTGAAAGAGTTTAAATTCAGAGTGTTGTACAGCTACATCGCGCCCAAAGGAAGAATCCATGAGGAATCCACGGTGCACGAACCCTGAGAACCCTGAGTCAACTGAGAGTCCCTGTTTCCCTGTTTTCCCTTTTCTTCGCTTCGTCTGCGAAGAGACAAACTGTTTTCCATTTTTCTTCTTTCTTGGACTTCTGAATCATCTACACCTGAGGATAGCCGGAATGGACTATGAACTTTACTTACAAACTGTGGATGTTGTTTTGGATTGGATGGACAGTATGAACAGCCAATGAAATTGTTTAGCAGGGGTGGATTGTGACCGGTTTAGGCTGTGCCTTTAAGAAAGGGACACTTTCTGAACACTCTGGGCGAATGTTTTGATATTAGAATGAAAACAATGATATGCTAATTCAATTTCATTGGTGAGACCCAGTTGCAGTTTTTTTGTTTAGTCTTTCAGTCAGGGAGTCAGTTAGGCAGTCGTCTTCTTTTTCCCCCTGTGCTGTGAGCTGGCTCGTTTCTCTCTACGATTCCTCTCTAACCAGATAAGAAAACTAACTTTTTGCATTCGCTTTGAGCTTTAACAAAGTTTTCCCCTTTTAATTACCTTCCTTTCTCTCTCTCTCTAACCCTTTTGGGAAAAAGGGGAGGTAGGGAGGGAGAAGGGAGGGGCAGGCCGAACCCCCCTGGCCGCAGGGGGGGGTTGGGGAAAGGTTTCCTGTATTACATACATTGCTGTATATTTCTGTATATATTGTAAATATTGTATATTTTTGTACATATTCACTGCATTCCATATCTGCTTGTAAAATACAGCTTTCATCTGCTTCTCCGGCTGAGTTAGCTGTGGAATTCTTTTGTGTGGGGGGGGGGGAACCTTCCTACTCCACCACACAGAACCTGAGGTAGCAATACTAGAAGGGTGGTTGTTACTTCCTCACTTTCCCAGAACAACTCTAATAGCTCCAACAGTGATTCCACTTCTAACACTGGACACTGTGCTAACTGCACATGTGGACATATTCCCCAAATTAGGGCTGCCCTGCCTCCTGCCAGGGGAAGGAGAGGGATAATGGAGATAACAGAATCTATTGGGATGTGTACATCCGGTGGCCTGGCACTTCAAAATTTCAGAAGTACAGGGCCTTGGTTGACACAGGGCTCAGTGCACCATAATGCCATCAAATGATCAGGGATCAGAGCCTGTAACTATTCTGGGAGTCACTGGTGGATCTCAAGAGTTAACTAAGATAGAAGCTGATATAAGTGTAACTGGTAAACGGTGGAAGAAGCATACAGGTGTGACAGGACCTGATGCACCTTGTATTTTGGGAATTGATTTTCTGAGAGAAGGGCATTTCAAAGACCCTAAGGGTTACAAATGGGCTTTTGGAGTAGCATCTGTAGAAACTGATGGACAAAAATTGAAGCTGTCTGTTAGACCTGAGCTTCCTGATGAATCTGCAGCTGTGGGACAGCATGAGATAGAGGACATAAAGTTGCTGGTTGCTTCTCAGACTGTAAAATACAGCTTCATTCGCTTCTCCGACTGGGTTTGGCTGAGCTTTTGTTGATGCCAGTGGGTTAAACCATCACACTACAACATCAGATTTCCTTGTTTCCCCTCTACTATCTTTCATTATACAAGAATGTTTTAATCACATTTGAAAGGGTATTTGACACGTACCCGTTTAGGTCACGATTAAAGAGGTAATAGTTCCTCAGCTGCTCGTCATAAGATTTGTTCTCCAGACAGCTTGGTTGCCCTTGTCTGGACACATTCCAGCACATCAATGTCCTTCTTGTAGTGTGGGGCCCCAAACTGAACACAGTATTTGAGGTGCAGCATCACCAGTGCCGAGTACAGGGGCACAATCATTTCCCTGCTCCTGCTGGTCACACTGTTCCTGATACAGGCCCCGACACTGTTGGCCTTATTGGCCACCTGACCACGCTTCTGACTCATGTTCAGACAGCTGTCAAACAGCAGCTCCAGGTTCTTTTCTGCTGGGCAGCTTTCCAGCCACTCTGCCCCTAGCCAGTAGCATTGCACGGGATTGTTGTAACCCAAGTGCAGGACCCAGCACTTGGTCTTGTTAAACCTTATACAACTGACCTCAGCCCATTCTTCCAGCCTGTCCAGATCCCTTTGCAGAGCATTCCTACCTTTGAACACATCAGCATTCACACCCAACTTAATGTCATCTGTAAACTTACTGAGGGTGCACTCAATTCCCTCATCCAGATCATTGATAAAGATATTAAAGAGTACTAGCTCTAATATTGGGGCCACTAGTGACTGGATGCCACCTGGATTTAACTTCAATCACTGTCACTCTTTGGGCCTGGCCATCCAGCCAGCTCTTAACCCAGCAAACAGTCCACTCATCCAAGCCATGTGCAGCCAGTTTCTCCAGATAGGTGCTGTAAGAGATGCTGTCAAATGTCCTATTAAAGTCCAGGTAAACAGCACACACAGCCTCTCCCTCATCCACCAAGCATGTCACCTTGTCGTTAGAAGGAGATCGAGTTCATCAAACAGGACCTGCTCTTCATGAACCCATGATGTCTGAGGGGTGGTGTCAAGTGAATGGGGCCAAGCTCTTTTTGGTGGTGCACACTAATAAGACAAGGAACAACAGGTTCAAACTTGAATGTAGAAGATTTCACCTCCACATGAGGAGAAAGTTCTTTACAGTAAGGATGACAGAGCACTGGAACAGGCTGCCCAGAGAGGTTGTGGAGTCTCCTTCTCTGGAGACTTTCAAAACCCACCTGGATGTATTCCTGCACAGACTACCCTAGGTAATCCTTCTTTGACAGGAGGATTGGACCTGATGATCTCCTGAGGTCCTTTCCAACCTCTGATATACTGTGACACTGTGATACTGTGGTGTCTAGGCCTGATTCCCTGGTTGCCCTGCATATGCTGCATAATGGCCCTCAAGATGAGCTGCTCCTGAGACACTGAGCTCAGACTGACAGGTCTGCAACTCCCCAAGTCCAAATAGTATGATCCAAATAGTATGATCAAGAGCTTGCTTTAATGAATTAGTATCTACAGAAAAGTCACTAATACTTCTTCCCAGCAATCCATGCTGTCATAGAGAGCAGTTCTAGTGTTGTTGTGAGCTCTATATAATGATCTTTAACTGTTGCAGATGTCAAAAGCAGAAGTGGACTCCTGGCATGGAGAAACTGAGTTGTGCCATTTCACAATATCACAGTATCACAGTACATTAGAGGTTGGAAGGGACCTTAAGAGATCATCATATCCAACCCCTCTGGATCATCTTCCCAAACATGGGAATGAGTGGATCTGCCTTAAAGTGGTTACTATTTTTTTTGCCTGTACATACAACAGTTAATAGTGGCTTTGGCAGAACTGCAAAGACTTCCTTCTGGATAACTGGTCACTAAGTAGTGAAAATATATCATGCACAGCATTACCATTGAAGCAGATGAGTACCTAAGCCATGAGGGGTGGCTAGTTTTCTTGTCCTGCTGGGTGGAGATAGTAAGGTAGAAATCACAGCAATGCAATTTTGTTCAGCTTCCATGTACCCTGCTTTGTGAGAGAAAACATTAGGCTGCATCCTCATGTTTAATTATGCATCCCAAGCTAACTGAGGAGTGTTCAGTGAGGATAGCCCTTTCTTTTCTTTTATATCATGCTGACTTTTTATTTTGGCAGAATATTTTACTTTTGAAGTCTTTTGGTTTTGCCAGATACTACACTGGAAAAGGTTGAGACAAAGCTCCTGGTGTAAAGGGTCTGTCACCCTCCCGCCTACAACCACTCACTCAGAACAATGTGAAGGTTGTACCAGGTGATGACTTTGGTCCACACAGATTTTTTCCTTTCTTCTTGAGAGTAAGAAGTGGTTGGATATATCCATCTCCATCTCCATCTCCATCTCCATCTCCATCTCCATCTCCATCTCCATCTCTATCTATCTATCTATCTATCTATCTATCTATCTATCTATCTATCTATCTATCTATCTATATCTATCTATATATACACACATGGTGTCTTTGCAGAGATGCTGTGGTGGGTTCAAATTACCCCCAACTAATTTGGAGAACTAATCCAAAATAAATCACCAGACTGCATCAGTTTGGGGTGGGAGCAAATGAAGCTATATTTACAAGCAAACTAAAATATAGAAATGTGAAATGCAATCAACATTTACAAACTATACAATATACATAGATACATTTACAATTTATAAACAGCACGGAAACTCCTCAGGTTCCTCTGTACGGATCCAAGGGGACAGTTCATCTCCTCCCTCACTCTCTCCCGCCTTCCTGTTACCTCACACAGTAGTCAAAACAGAGATACCCCAGCAAGGCCACAGAGGAGCGAGAGAAGTTGCAAGCAGATGCAATAGAAGAAAAGAAAGCAAGAACTGTTTATGCCACTACTCTACATCCCCATTAGCAAACCAATGAATTATACAGATCTTATAATTATTTGTCTTTTGTATGCAACAGTAATTACTTTCAGACTTGGCAGTCAGGAACTAGGCTTCACACTGTAACTTCAAAGACAGTTATCATTGTCATTATTTATCATTGTTGAAGGTGTGAGAAAGAGCTGGGATGTGGGCATGGGAAGGTAAGCAGAAGACAAGTGGTTTAGACTGCTAAAATAAATAATCTCAGAACTGATTTTCGAGGAAAGCCTAGGTTTGATTAATCACCTTTTTGCATGATGAGAAGTGGATTTTGGCCGCAGTATGGAAGATGTTGTCTGAGAATAGAATAGAATAGAATAGAATAGAATAGAATAGAATAGAATAGAATAGAATAGAATAGAATAGAATAGAATAGAATAGAATAGAATAGAATAGAATTACCAAGGTTGGAAGAGACCTTGAAGATCATCGAGTCCAACCTGTAACCATAACCTCACAACTAGACCATGGCACCAAGTGCCACATACAGTCCCCTCCTGAACGCCTCCAGGGACGGAGACTCCACCACCTCCCCGGGCAGCGCATTCCAATGACGAATCACTCTCTCGGTGAAGAACTTTCTCCTCACCTCCAGCCTAAACTTCCCCTGGTGCAGCTTGAGACTGTGTCCCCTTGTTCTGGTGCTGGTTGCTAGGGAGAAGAGGCCAACCCCTTCCTGGCTACAACCACCCTTCAGGTAGTTGTAGAGAGCAATGAGGTCACCCCTGAGCCTCCTCTTCTCCAGGCTAAACAGCTCCAGCTCCCTCAGCCTCTCCTCATAGGGCTTGTGCTCAAGGCCTCTCAACAGCCTTGTTGCCCTTCTCTGGACACGTTCAAGTGTCTCAATGTCCTTCTTAAACTGAGGGGCCCAGAACTGGACACAGTACTCAAGGTGCGGCCTAACCAAAGTAGAGTACAGGGGCACAATGACCTCCCTGCTCCTGCTGGCCATACTATTCCTAATGCAGGCCAGGATGCCCTTGGCCCTCTTGGCTGCCTGGGCACACTGCAGGCTCATGTTCAGCTTCCCATCAACCAGCACCCCCAGGTCCCTCTCTGCCTGGCCGCTCTCCAGCCACTCTGACCCCAGCCTGTAGCGCTGCCTGGGGTTGTTATGGCCAATGTGCAGAACCCGGCACTTGGATGTGTTAAATCTCATGCCATTGGACTCTGCCCATCTGTCCAGCCTGTCGAGGTCTCTCTGCAAAGCTTCTCTGCCCTCCAGCAGATCAACTCCTGCCCCCAGCTTGGTGTCATCTGCAAATTTACTGATGATGGACTCAATGCCCTGATCCAGATCATCAATAAAGATGTTGAAAAGCATGGGGCCCAGCACTGATCCTTGGGGCACACCACTAGTGACAGGCTGCCAGCTGGATGTGGCACCATTCACCACCACTCTCTGGGCTCGGCCCTCCAGCCAGTTCCTAACCCAACGCAGTGTGCTCCTGTCCAAGCCATGGGCTGCCAGCTTGGCCAGGAGTTTGCTGTGGGGGACTGTGTCAAAGGCCTTGCTGAGGTCCAGGTAGACCACATCCACAGGCCTCCCCACGTCCACCAGGCGGGTCACCTGATCATAGAAGGAGATCAGGTTGGTCAGGCAGGACCTGCCCCTCCTAAATCCATGCTGGCTAGGCCTGAGCCCCTGGCCATCCTGTAAGTGCTGTGTGATCGCACTCGAGATGACCCGTTCCATAATCTTGCCTGGCACTGAGGTCAGGCTGACAGGCCTATAATTCCCCGGCTCTTCCAACTGGCCCTTCTTATGGATGGGCACCACGCTGGCCACCTTCCAGTCTTCTGGGACCTCTCCAGTGAGCCAGGACTGCTGAAAAATGATGGAGAGCGGCCTGGACAGCTCATCCGCCAGCTCCCTCAGCACCCTAGGATGGATCCCATCCGGTCCCATGGACTTGTGGGGGTCCAAGCGGCTGAGAAGATCTCTAACTCTCCCATCCTGGAACAGGGGAAAACTATGCTGCTCCCTGGCTCCTTCTGCCAGCTCTGCAGGCCAGCTGTCTGGAAGCCGTTCTGTCCTGCTAGTAAAAATTGAGGTAAAGAAGGTGTTAAGCACCTCTGCCTTTTCCTCATCCTTTGTTACAATATTCCCCTCCATGCCCACCAAGGAGTGGAGCTTCTCCTTGCCCTTCCTCTTGCTATTAATATATTTATAGAAGGACTTTTTGTTGTCCTTCACAGCAGAGGCCAGTCTGAGCTCCAAATGTGCTTTTGCCTGCCTAATTTTCTTCCTACAAGACCTAGCAACATCCCTAAACATTCCATGGGTTGCCTCCCCTTTTTTCCAAAGATAATACACCCTCTTTTTTTTTCCCTTAGTTCCTTTAGAAGTTCATTACCCAACCAGGCTGGCCGTCTGCCCCGGCGGCTCATCTTCCGGCACACTGGCACAGCCTGTTCCTGGGCCTTCAAGAGTTCTTTCTTGAAGTAGGTCAAGCTCTCATGGACCCCTTTGTTTTTAAGGGCTGTTTCCCAAGGAACCTTCTGAGTTAGTTCCTTGAGTAGCCTGAAGTCCGCCCTCCGGAAGTCCAGAGTGGAGGTCTTCTTGTTCCCCCTCTTGGCTTGGCTGAATACTGAAAACTCAATTATCCCGTGGTCACTGGTGCCTAAACACCCTCCGACCACCACATCACCCACCAGCCCTTCCCTGTTGGTGAAGAGGAGGTCAAGCATAGCCTTACCCCTGGTAGACTCGCGCAGCACCTGGGATAAGAAGCTGTCCTCCATGCACTCTAAGAACCTCCTAGACTGCCTCCTCTCTGCTATGTTGTGATCCCAGCAGATATCAGGCAGGTTGAAGTCTCCCACGAGAACAAGGTTAGGCGATCTTGGGACAGCCTTAAGCTGCCTATAGAATGCTTCATCAAGATCATCCTCCTGGTTGGGTGGTCTATAACAGACTCCAACCAGGATGTCTGCCCTGCTGGTCTTCCCTCTAATTCTTACCCACACGCACTCAACCCGATCATCCCTGATCTCTAGCTCAATGGCATCAAGAGCCTCCCTGATGTACAGGGCCACCCCTCCACCCCTTCTTCCCTGCCTGTCTCTCCTGAATAGCCTGTAGCCGTCAATTGCAGCGCTCCAGTCATGCAAGTCATCCCACCATGTCTCCGTGATGGCAACTACATCATATCTTTTGTGCTGCAACAAGGCTTCCAGCTCCTCATGTTTGTTGCCCATACTTCGTGCATTAGTGTACATGCACTTCAGCTGGGCTGCTGGTTTTGCCCCTGACTCCAGCTTACCACCCTCAGACTCCTGTCTGGGGGGACTGGTTTCAGCCCCTTCCCCCTTCGAAGCTAGTTTAAAGCCCTGTCAATGAGACCTGCTAATTCCCTTCCCAGAATCTTTTGACCTTTGGGGGACAGGCCATTCTCATGTACTGTGACCTTTCCCCTCCTCTGGGACAGATGTACTCCATCTGTTACCAGCTGACCTGGTGCAGTAGAAAGTTTTTCAAGATCGAAAAACCCAAAATTCTTCTGACTGCACCAACCTCTAAGCCACTTGTTGACTACCGCTGCTGACCTGTTCCTTCTCATATTCCCTCCTGCAACTAAGGGTATAAACAAAAAAATTATTTGTGCACCTGAGTCCTCCACTAGATCCCCCAGGACCTTGAGGTCATTCTTGATAGCCCTGGGAGTTCTAGTTGCAACATCATCATTCCCTAACTGCATAATTATTAATGGATAATAGTCAGAGGGCTGCACCAGACTAGGCAGCCTTCTAGTAACATCAGCAACTTGAGCTCCTGGGAGACAACAAAGTTCCCTGTGAGCTGGGTCTGGCCGACATATGGGGCCCTCTGTTCCCCTCAGTAGGGAATCACCAATAACAATCACCCTCCTCTTTTTTTTAAGGGAGCAAGTCTTGATGCCAGGGGAAGGCTGTTTAACCCCAGGCTGACTCACCCCAAGCTGACTCACCCCAGGCTTACCCACCCTGGGATGACTCACCCCAGGCTGCCTGACCCCAGGCTGACCCACCCCAGGCCGACCCATCCCAGGCTGACTCTCCCTAGGCCGACCCACCCTAGGCTGACTCACCTCAGGCTGACTCACCCCGGGCCGACCCACCCTAGGCTGACTCACCTCAGGCTGACTCACCCCCAGGGCCGACCCACCCCAGGCTGACTCACCCCGGGCCGACCCACCCCAGGCTGACTCACCCCGGGCCGACCCACCCCAGGCTGACTCACCCCGGGCCGACCCACCCCAGGCTGACTCACCCCGGGCCGACCCACCCCAGGCTGACTCACCCCGGGCCGACCCACCCCAGGCTGACTCACCCCAGGGCCGACCCACCCCAGGCTGACTCACCCCGGGCCGACCCACCCCAGGCTGACTCACCCCGGGCCGACCCACCCTAGGCTGACTCACCCCGGGCCGACCCACCCTAGGCTGACTCACCCCGGGCCGACCCACCCTAGGCTGACTCACCCCGGGCCGACCCACGCCAGGCTGACTCACCCCGGGCCGACCCACGCCAGGCTGACTCACCCCGGGCCGACCCACGCCAGGCTGACTCACCCCGGGCCGACCCACGCCAGGCTGACTCACCCCGGGCCGACCCACCCCAGGCTGACTCACCCCGGGCCGACCCACCCTAGGCTGACTCACCCCGGGCCGACCCACGCCAGGCTGACTCACCCCGGGCCGACCCACGCCAGGCTGACTCACCCTGGGTTGTTTTGCCTCATGGAAAACCCCAGATGGTGTGTCCTCCAGCATCAGAATCACCTCCCCCTCGACCTCCAGTGCCCCATACCTGTTGTCCAAGGGCAGTGGGGGAGGTGAAGGGAGACAGGGAGGTTTTAGTTTGTGTCTTTTGAGAGGAATCTTCGTCCATTCCCCTCTGCTTTTTGGATAATCAGCCTCTCCTGGGGGAGCCTGCAGAGCCTGGTTACTCAAGTTGGTCTCTCTTCTACAATCCCTGACATCTCTAAGTCTCGTCACCTCATCTTTCAACCTGGCCTTTTAACCTGGTTAAGCAGATAGTCAATCTGCTCGCATCTGATGCAGGAATTGTCCCCACTACCCTGCATCTCAACTGCCAGGCTCCAGCACTCTCTGCAGCCGTAAGCCTGGACACCCACCTCTTGCTTGTGACACTTGCCTACCTGCTTGTATTCCCCCTCAGTCTGAGTCGAGACTGATGTTCTGAAGGAGCGGTTGCGGCGCGTCACCACCATGGTGCCCTGCCCGCGGCACCTGCTGGACAAAATTTAGAAAAAGTGCGGCGGCGCGTGCCGAGCGAGAGACCCCCGCGGGAACAGGGGCTGCGCGAGCTGCCGATGGCTTTTAAACCAGCCGCCGGCAGTGACGCGGGGAGCCCGAGCGATCCCGAGCAGCAAGCACGTGGAGAAACGGTCGTGCCGAGTCTAGCCGAGTGCCGAGAGCCCGGGGTGCCCTGCCGATCCCCGTAGGTTGAAAGGGAAGCCGCTAGTGTTCCCGAGGGTGCCGGTCGCGGTGAGCTCCCGAGCAAGATCCCCGCTGGAACAGTGTGTGACGGGCCCACAGAAGAGGGTGGAGGCTGGAGACAGGACGGATATCCCTCCCATGTGGTAACAAGATTGTGTTTTATAGTGATCTATTTGGTTTTCATCCTACTATTTTAATTTTTTAAAATTAATTTTCACTCAATAGTCAAACTTTCAGTGGAGAGTAAACTCTCTTCTGCTACATTCCATTTTTCATCTTTTTTAACTGTCAAGACTCATAAACTCACAGAACTAATTATAGACCTAATCCATGTCTGTGGAAACTGAATCCATATGAAATACCAGAGTGTTTTAGAGGAGACTCTTTCTCTCTTATCCCAAGAAAATCCAGCAACTACTTTATTTCATCTTCCACAGTCTTAGGAGTTACCAGTGACCTACTAGCATATGGCTGCTGCTCAATTCTGTGAGCAAGAGAGATGCCAGATTTGTTATTCATGGTAGCTGTGAGCAATGGTGGCACAGAAGCTTGTCTGGAAACTGCAATGGAAAGAAAGAGTTTGCTCATGGAGCAGCCAACAAATCCAATGTGTTTCTGTCAAAAAAAAAAGTCAGAGAATTTAAGTCTTGTACAGAGAAAAGAAAATCAATTAGATCTATACTAAAGTGAAAAGATTATTGTTTTATACCAGCCAAAGTAAATAGCACAACTGCAGGCATTCCTAGAGTCTATCTTTTCCCCTACAGAACCTTGTCTGTGTGGACAAGAACCAGAGTGATGCTGCTATGAAAAGTGATACTGTTATGACAGCCAGTTATAGCTCCTTTGGATAAATCTTTGATACTCAAATATTTCACATGTTTTATTAGAATAAAAATAAAAAAAATTTAAAAAAAGGAGAATGAAATTATGTCTCAAAGGATAGAAATATGACAAACCCAAAATCTGCATGGGCTGTAAGGGACATGCATATCTCATCAAGAGAAACAACTGAATCACTGAAGATCTGAGAGTTTTAAGGAATGGTTGGAAAATAAATATCAGGTTGTTTGTATTGTCCTCTGTGTTCTCCTATTTCCTTTTTCTCCTATATGTAAAACGCTACTGTTTCTAGCCACCCAAATCATCACTTACTGGTGAAGAACTATGGCTTACTGAAAGATTGTCACTTATTTTCCTGGATTTCTTAGTAAGGTTCAAGTCACCATCCACTTGAGACTCCAGAAACTGAGTCTGGTCCCCATGACTGCCAACCAATGCTTGGCAGGAGAGTTATGCAAATACATTTGTATTTACTAGGTAGCTTTAGTCACTGTACAGTTTCCATTCCACACAGTGGCTGGACTGACTGTAGAGGCTATGAATTATTACTGCAGTTGAGCCTGAAGCAAGCTTCTCATTTAGAAGACAAACTAATGGGAGATTCCCTGCATTGACCTAGGTCAAACATCTCAGCTGGAAGTTGTTTCTTTGCATGACTTAAAGTCATTTGCAAGCTTTAGAGTATTGCTAGTGCTAATATTGTCTTCTTCCTAGCAGGGAAGAAAATCAAGCTATATTTGGCTAACAGCCACAATTTCTAGTTACCCGGAACTTTGAGTTTAATTAACTTTTTATGCTATTTATTTTCAGTCTGAATTGACTATTTTTTTCCTTTGTAGGGCTATTGCTGGTGAACTCAAACCTTCCAGGATATTCCTTTTAGTTTATATCAAACACAGAGCCCAAAGCACAGCCCATCAGGAATCCAGGCATCTTTTTGCCATTTTTTTTTCCATAGCAGGGAACTGGAGAGCCAAGGCTTGAGCTCAAATACCACTCCATCCCTCCACTCCATCCCTGTCTTACCAATCCATGTTTTGCAGAGTCCCTGCTGTGGTTTTGGCTCATGCAAACTAATGCTCTGCTAGAAAATGCCTGGGCTATTGCATCAGGCAGAATGTTGTTCAGGAGCAGAAGAGATTCACTGTGTAGATAACTGCTCCATGACACTTGCCCTTGAAGCCAAAGAAAGGTCCCTGTACTTATTAGCAAAATCACAACCTCTCAGTCTTACCCTGAATCTGATGAGACCTTTAAGATACTTAAAGATCCAAGATCCAGTGAAGTTTTTTAATGAAGCTTTGTGTCATTAGTCTCTCTACTTGGGCAATAATGAAGCATAGTTATAACACCTCTTTAAAATAACCACTCTCCTGTAGTAACTTCCATGCTGCAGGACCTGGAGCACAGTACAATGGCTAGTATACATCATGGCCTGGGAAATGAAGCACACTCATAGCTGCTCTGCACCACTTAGTAACCTGAATGCAGCAATAATGTGTAATTGGTAGAGTGGTGATCCACGGGGGAACATAGGTCATGAAACTCCCTACTGCTGTGTTTTTGCTCTTTAGCTTGTGGCTGTCAATTCAATCACCTAAGAGGCTTGACACAGGAGTTTCAGGGATCAAAGTGGACAAGAAATTTGAATCTCACTGAAATTATAAACATTATGATTCGGGAAGGTGTAAATTTTCAAGCCTGAGGAGTTCACTCTAAGATGTTATTGCAAGAAGTACTACAGGATGCTTAATGAGCAGATGGTCAGGACCTCAGTATTACACTTTGTCCAACAGCTGGCACCTTCAGAAGGAAAGCAGTCTTTCCCGCCATGACTAGGGCACTAGTTCACAGTCAGAAGAAATTGATCCATTTAGTGAATCAACAACTTACAAGCACCAAGTCAGACAAACCTGACTTGACTTTAAGGTCAAAAATTAGCAGCGGTAGAAGTGGCATGGCAGTTAATGACTGTGTATTACTCCTAACATTTTGACTAGGAGTCACCAGTAGCTATGTTGCATAATGAGGACAATATTTACCTAGAGGAATGGAAATAATATGTATGCCATTGACCTGAAAAGCTGTTGTGTATTTATATTTTTACTTCAGAAAAATAAAGATGATTTGCTGCACACTGAGCTAAATGTGTAGAATCATACAATTGTTTTGGTTGGAAAAGACTTCTGAGATAGAGTCTGGTTGTATAGGGTGCAGATATTGCATTTTGTATCAGTTGGATAACTTTTCTTAGAGATGATTTGTATGAATAATTGGAATTTTAGGGAGGGATATTTTTTTCTTTATATTTGTGTTTGTCAAAGTATAGTCAGTCTAATATTGCTTGCTATAGACTCTTCAAAACATGACTAGAGATGCCATCCAAGCTAGTAATTAAGCTATATCTTGCTGTATAATGAACTGATTGTCACATTTTATTGAAATATAACCTACATGCAACACTACAGACTTGAGGAAGACTGGCTGAAAAGCTGTTTGGTGGAAAAAGACTTGGAGATTTTGGTTGGTAATTAGCTGAATATGAGGTAGCAGTGGGCCCAGATGGCTAAGAGGGCCAACGGCATCCTGGTTTGTCTCAGAAATAGCGTGGTCAGCAGGACTAGGAAAGTAATTTTCCCTCTTTGCTCAGCACTGGTGAGGCCACAATTTAAACACTGTGTTCACTTTTGGGTGTCTCACTACAAGAAGGACATAGAGGTGCTGGAGCATGTTCAATGAAGAGCAATAAAGCTGGTGAGGGGTCTGGAGCACAGGAATTATGAGGAGCAGCTGGGAACTGAGGTGGTTCAGTCTGGAGAAAAGGAGGCTCAGGGGAGGCCTTATTGCTTTCTACTGCTGCCTGAAAGGAGGACGTAGCAAAGTGGAGGTCAGTGTTTTCTCCCAAGTAACAAGTGACAGGACAAGATAAAATGGTCCCAAGCTGTGTCAGGGGAGATTTAATAGGATATTAGGAAAATTTGTTTACTGTAAAGGTTGTGAGGCTCTGCAACAGACCTCTGAGGCACTCATGCTGTACATTGTTCTAATAGCCTGCAGCAGCAAGAAGTGGTCTTTTTGGTAAAAGTTCAGTTGATAGTTTGCTTTACAAGAGATTGAGACCTTTGTAATCACTACCACTTGGTAGGCTTTTGCCTAAGAATCTTGCTTGTTTCAGACTCCCTAAATATAAGCCTCTTTCCCCTTGTTCTTTAGAAATACATATCTGGTTTTCTGTTGGGTTAAAAGGCAAGAAATAGCACACGTGATATATTGCCACTGTGTTGCCATCTTCCTGGAGCTGGGATGAAATAATTCCCACTGACAGATCATTTGTGTTGTGCTTTTATCAGAGGGAAGGTCTTGTAGGAGTCACATCAAGAACACATTCCTCATCTGGGCATCTGGGAACAGCGTCCTGGATACAGTGCTCCCTGGAAAGGAGTTTGTTCTCTGTGCAGGCCGCTGTGTTAATGCTTGTTCTGATGCTTCTTCATTGCCCACACACGTAGACACATATTTGCATTCATTCTGCATGCACATCAATCTTATTCCTGCTACTAATCTCTACAAACTCTGTGTTGACTTGTTTCACATGGGTGAACCTGGAAAAGAGGCCACATCAATACCTCCAAAAGATGTCATTGTGTGTGGCCCTTGTCAGATATAGGACAAGAAAGACAGTTTAAAACCTGAAACATTTTCAGGCTCCAGGCAAGGAAGGCACATTATTGCCTGTGCTGCATGAGTGTTTTAAAATATATGTGTCCTATTTGGAAATTCTGAAAACCTCACCAACATTAGATATGTAGTATTTGAGTTTCTTATTGTTCTATCCTATTCCCTCTTACTACACCTATGGCTACCTAGGTTATAGCCAGATTTTTAACCTTTCCTAGCAATCCAATCCGTCTTATTCTCTAATTATTTTAACTGCTTTTCTGTGAATCCTCTCTAGTTTGGCCAGTATCCTTCTGAGAAATTGTCTGCTTATTATGCCTTGAGTATTTGAGGTACAGTTGTTACATTGACATCCAGAAGGACCTCTTGCTTATTTGCCCTCAGGTGCTGTTGCATGTGGTATCTGTGCTTGCTGTGCTTTATCATCTGGTTGTAACAAGCCTCAGTGAATATACTTCCTCATTGGAACTTTGTATGATGTGCTGCCCCGTTCAATATCTGGAATGTATACTTGCTTTTTTTATTCTCACAGTAAATCTCACGATGTTAGTTTACCCCCATATTCTTTATTCCTCTGCAACCCTCTCATTTACTATCTGCCCTTGGGAGTTTGAAAGTAATTTAATAAATATTGCTTTTATTTTATGATTTGTGTCAAAGTAGCAGTGACACAAATTCAAACAAAATTAGGGACACTTTCCCACCACTGTTCCGTCACTGAGCAAGAAGCAGAGATCATGCTTTAAAGAATTCATGGTCCACATTCCACATAGACAGCATAGAGTAACTGAAGTTACATAGAGTAACTGAAGTTGGGAGTGTGTGCACTTTACAGAGTGCAAGCTAAGGAGCAATGAGTACCATGCTGGAGGGTACTGAGACCCAAGCAAAAGCTTGTAACAGGCCATTTTGAAGGACAAGAGTGATGTGAAAGAAATCAACACATAGACAGATATAGACAGAAATCAACAGATTGTTGCAAGAGAAAAATCACAGAGATACCTCCTATATTCAAAGGTCAGTGTGCAAGCAGCATAGACTTCTGAAGAAAACCCATGGATGCTGAAAGGAAACTGGTTGAAAAAGCAGCAAAAAAGTAGTAAGTGGCACTAGGTTGGAGAGGCAGGACCTGCCCTTCCTGAATCCATGTTGGCTGGACCTGAGCCCTTGGCCATCCTGCAGGTGCACAGTTATTGCCGCCAGGATAATCTGCTCCATCATTTTCCCTGGCACTGAGGTCAGGCTGACCGGCCTATAGTTTCCGTGTTCCTCCATCCGTTTCCAGTCATCTGGGACCTCACCGGTCAGCCAGGACTGGTGGAAAATGATGGAGAGAGGCTTGGCCAGCTAACCTGCCAGGTCTCTCAGCACCCTAGGATGGATCCCATCCGGCCCCATGGACTTGTGAGTGTCCAAGTGGCTCAGCAGGTCCCGAACTAATTCCTCATGGATATCCAGGGCATTACACTGCTCCCTGACCCCATCACCCAGCTCAGAATGC
The DNA here is from genome assembly GCA_033816785.1 of Picus viridis. Classification (NCBI taxonomy): domain Eukaryota; kingdom Metazoa; phylum Chordata; class Aves; order Piciformes; family Picidae; genus Picus; species Picus viridis. The sequence goes on from CM066566.1 coordinate 32,843,771, forward strand.
CACTTGTCCTGAACTCCTCCTGCCTTGCTGTTAAAAATTGAGGCAAAGAAGGTGTTCAGGACCTCAGCTTTTCCTCGTCTTTAGTCACTGTGTTCCCCTCCAGGTCCAATAGGGAGTGCAGGTTCTTCCTGCCCTTCTTTTTGGCATTAACATACTTGTAAAAGTGCTTTTTATTGTCCTTCACTGAGGTGGCCAGCCTCAGCTCCAACTGGGCCTTTGCCTCTCTAATTTTTTCCCCACATAATCTAACAACTTCCTTAAACATACCTCGAGAAGCCTTCCCGTCCTTCCAAAGGTGATACAGCCTCTTTTTTCCCCTTAATTCCTCCAGGAGCTGCTTGCTCATCCAGGCCGGTCGCCTTCCCCAACGGCTCGTCTTTCAGCAGATGGGAACCGCCAGTTCCTGTGCTTCAAGAGCTCCTGTTTGAAACAGGTCCAACCCTCCTGGACCCCTTGGTTCTTGAGGGCTGATACCCAGGGAACTTTGCAGATAAGTTTTTTAAACAGGCTGAAGTTCGCCCTCCGGAAGTCCAAGGTGAAGGTTCTGTTGGTGCTCCTCCCTATCTCCCTGTATATTGAAAAATTCACCATCTCATGGTCGCTGCACCCCAGGCAGCCTCCCACGGTCATGTCTCCTACCAGCCCTTCTCTATTGGAGAACAGCAGGTCAAGCAGAGCTTGACCCCTGGTAGGCTCACTCAATAGCTGCATCAGGAAGTTGTCCCCCATGTGGTTCAGGAATCTCCATTCGCATTTCTTTCCCACCCAAGAAAACACCGCTGCCTTTATCAGTAATGAGGCTGTTTGTCTCAATGAAGTCCTGTAGTCAAAGTCACAGCTTTGAAGAGAAAAGTTGTCTAAAGAAAAATAGCATTTGCTTTTCTCTTGTTTGCGGTGGCATTAACATTAGTAAGTCCCCTGAAATCTCCTGGGAAATGTCTACACAAGGCCAGAGAGGAACAGTGGTTAGAATACCTTAATACACCTCATCTTGTTCAGACCAAATGGGGCATGTCCAAGGCTCAATTCAGGAAAAACATGCACACATTCCTCATTCCCATTTTTTAGGATTTTATTCTTAACCAACCTGGTCTGGTCTATTCTATTCTATTCTATTCTATTCTATTCTATTCTATTCTATTCTATTCTATTCTATTCTATTCTTGTCAACAGTAATGGTGTAGACACAATAGAAGAGATCAAACCAGTTGGGAGCTATATAAAAATGTAGTAAAAAGGTATTAAAAATGAAGTAAACAGATGTATTAAAAATGGAGTAAAAATTACTGACACATTTATTGTTGGTTTGGTAGATGACATGAAGAAGATGTACTGATGCTGAGTGTCAAGGGTGTCAGAAAACTAAGTGAACCTTTTTTTGGCAGCAGTTTGAGACAGGCTATTTATATGATTGTTAATGGGAAATGATGTAAATATGAAAAAAAATTATTTCACCAAGAGGATGAAGTGTTCCCATTGTTTTATGGGCTACATGTGCACAGAGTTTAAATGAAAATGTAAATTGCATGGCTTTGATTGTAAAAGAGCCTAGTCTTTGAAGCTCTCCCCAAGGTATTCTTTTCAACATTTGTTTTCTGTCTTGTTCTGTCAGGCTGAGGATACTGTGAATATGAAAAACATACAAACTGCCAGCCAGCTTTTACTTTTAAGACTGCTTTATTTGATTGCAGTAAAAAAGTAAACTTTTTTTTTTTAGTGTAATTAGCATGACAAACTGGAAAACAAGTCAAAGAAAATGTGGCAGGTGTCAATTGTTCATTATCCAATTTCAGTTTTTTCTGATAGTTGGCAGTCAAGATAAACTATAATAGGTTCGGAAGCAGATCTTTCCCACAAGCACAAAACCGTAAAAAAAAGTTATTGTTGTACACTGCAGCTTTTTCTTTCCTTTTTCTTATGGTATTTTACTCAAAGCCATGCAGGGACAGAGAACTATTAAGATAAAAATCAAACCCTCCTGGAGTTAGGCTCATCTGACTCCATCTCCTGCAATCCTGGAGTATCTTGTCTTTAACTGGTGTCTCACCAGCTAGCTATCATCTCACCTCCTGCTGACTCCTGAGTTGTTTATAAAAACACATTTCTCTCTGCATATAATACAGATGCTTTGGAGGATGGAGGAATATATTATGCACACGGAAGAGATAGACAGCCTTTTCAAGTTTCATGGGTCTTGGTGGGAAATCAAGGGAAGTTAGTGGCAGGAAAAATAATCCAAACTCTTTAAAGCCCTTTTTGAAGTGATTTTTTCAAAGCTCCACTTTTGCATTTTGCTGTACAATCCTTAAACTCAGAGATGCAAATTCAGGCATGATATTGTATCACTCAGGAAATTGCACAAGTTAAATCTACTGTGAATGTACAGACAAGCTGAGATTTTCTCACCTGCATAGAAATTCAGATGCCTGCGCAATCTATTTAGTTTCTCTTGTCAGTAAGAGATAAGTAGCTGAAGAGGATGGTTCATCTTGTCCTAAGATGAGTGTCAAGGAGGGGTGATTTGAGTCACTACTTTGGAACTGCACTTCTATGTTCTTTAAATGCAGATCACTAACTTTAGATAGACAACTTACAGATGGCTGAAGTCCAGTTAGATGGAGTCCACCAGCAGTGATCTGTTAGTGAGAGTCATGCTGCTGATAGTTGAATATTCTACTGCAGAAGAGATGAAATTAGATCTAAATCTTCTGTCCTATCGTTCTAAAGCTATCCAGTGAAAAAGAATATATATATATATGTATATATATAAAAAGCTTTATAAGCATATCTACACTGAAAGTGTGGAAGACAAAGAGTTCATTTCATGCGATGTATGCTTAGCTCCCTAAATCTTTAAGCTACCTGGAAGTTATTCTGGACTCCTATTTCATAAAGAGAATTATCCACTAGACTGAAAATATTATAACATGAAAAGTTTTGAAGACAAAATTTATTAAATGAGAATTTAGGATGTGAATTTTGAAAGTGTTTAGTGGTCACTGAACAGTATCTAGTTTTTACAACTTCTGCATGTGGCTATGTCTTTAATTTTAATTTCTGAATGAGAAAGAAGGAAAGAGAAAAGAATCAGAATTCACTCTGTCCCCCTCAGGATTTTCTTTCTCAAGAAGTCAGTTAGCATTCATGTGTCAATGGGAATGGACTCATGCCTGGGCAAGTTACCTTTGAAAAAAGTCAGTTTAATTCTTTTAATGCAACTTTTCAAAATACTGAAATAAAGGAATTAAAACCAATGTTATCCATATTTTATATAATGCAAATTTATGTGGCCAAGAAATGTATTTTTGAAAATAAATGGTCAGTTATTAAGTGAATAAGGAACAGATTTTGAGTCATTTTATCTAGCACTGTAAGAAAAGATCCCTTTAAAAATTATAAACTAGTAGAATCAGACTGGTTTGCTTGCTAACACTTCAGCTGTACTGTCAGTTTTTTGGACTTCTTTCCTGCTGTGCAAAAAATCTAGACTAGTTTGTTTGCAATGGGTTTTCTGGGGTTCACATAGTGTCATGGTACAGCAGTGTTTGCATTGCAAGTGAGGGTAATAATAAAATGGCTTTCTGAAATGTGGTATTTTCACAGGCAAACTGGGTACTAATGAGGTCCTCATGGGCAGCTGGGTGATTTAAATATTGTAATTCCCATCCATCTCTTTTGTAGAAGTAACTTGTTTACCATTTTACTGCTGTGATAGCAATAAGGACTGCAGTACTAGAGAGTGGAAAGGAAAGGCTGTTGTCTGAGCAGCAATTTTGGAGGGACTCTGTTCAATTCCTTCCAAGATTTTCCCCTGAGCACGTTTCCTGATTATCTTCCTCAAAGATTTTTTGCCAAATACAAGAAATAATCAGTTGGTCTGTCTAAAATACATAAGGCAACCAATCAACATGGGGTAAATCAGGAAAATCTGCTAGTGGCAGCTGTCTGAATATTTGCCACTGTCACTAGAGCTTAAACAGTCCAGAAACATAAGCTTTTCTTAGCTTAGCTTAGAATGTCATGGTCTGAGCCCACTCAGATGGCAACAAAGCATCATGCAGCCACCCACTCACTCTTACTCCTCTCCTCTGGGGTGAGGAGGAGAAAAAACAGCAAAGGATGGAAGGGTTCACACAGCAGCTACCGTCACCGACAAAAGATAAACTTGACTTAGGGAAAAAAAATCAATGACATTTAAATAGAACCAGCACCAATTCACCTAAATCAGATCAAGGCAATAGTAATCTTAAATACACCTTCCTCCAATCTTCCTGGTACCAGCTCTGCTATCTTCCCCCTGCCAGCAGCACAGAAGGGCAGGGAATGGAGGTTGTGGTCAGTGCCAGTTCCTTCCATGTTGTTTCTGTTCCTTGTTCCTCTCTAGGGGAAAAACTCCTCATAGTTTTCCCCCATGGCAACTTAGTGTTCCTCCCATGGAAGACAGTTCCTCATGAACATCTTCAACTAATGCTACTCCCTTCTGTGGTCTGTAGTCCTCCCAACAGTGGACTGCTCCAGCACTGTCTTCCCTCAGAGTCATGGACTTCTTCAGAAGTTGTCCTCTGCTCCAATGTGGTGAGCATTGTAGACTGCAGACAGGATTCTGCCCCACTTGACCTTAAAGGGCAGCAAGGGCTCAGCCTGACATCTCTCCATGGGCCAAAGGGAAATGGCTGCTCCAATGTGCCTACCCCACTCCTTCCTCACTGACCTTGATGTCTACATGGTTTTCTCTACCATGTTCCACTCCTCTTCAAACTAAAGAGGTCTCTAAACAAAAGAACTTGACCCACAGGTTTCTCCTCTTAAATAAATATATTATTGCCAAGGCAGTGATTAGCTTGGCCTTGGCCAGAGGAGGGTCTGACTTGGAGCTGGGTGAACTCAAATCTCCTTACAGTTCTCTCCACTGCTCCCCAGGAACAAACTCAGCATGCAGAAATAAATGTTTCTATAAAATGTTTCAGCCAGCTGCACAGAAGTGCTGCTTCTGGACGTTCCAGCATCTTGAGCTTTCTGCTAGTGGTCAACATGCCAGCACTATGCACATGCAGCATGAAAAAGGGAATGCCTCATGATCACAGTATCACAGTATCGCTAAGGTTGGAAGAGACCTCAAAGATCATCAAGTCCAACCTGTCACTCAAGACCTCATTCCTACTAGACCACAGCACCAAGTGCCATGTCCAATCCCCTCTTGAACACCTCCAGGGATGGTGACTCCACCACCTCCCCGGGCAGCCCATTCCAATGGCGAATCACTCTCTCGGTGAAGAACTTTCTCCTCACCTCGAGCCTAAACTTCCCCTGGTGCAGCTTGAGACTGTGTCCTCTTGTTCTGGTGCTGGTTGCTAGGGAGAAGAGGCCAACCCCTTCCTGGCTACAACCACCCTTCAGGTAGTTGTAGAGAGCAATGAAGTCGCCCCTGAGCCTTCTCTTCTCCAGGCTAAACAACCCCATCTCCCTCAGCCTTTGCTCATAAGGCTTGTGCTCAAGGCCTCTCACCAGCCTTGTTGCCTTTCTCTGAACACGTTCAAGTGTCTCGATGTCCTTCTTAAACTGAGGGGCCCAGAACTGGACACAGTACTCAAGGTGTGGCCTAACCAAAGCAGAGTACAGGGGCACAATGACCTCCCTGCTCCTGCTGGCCACACTATTCCTAATGCAGCCCAGGATGCCATTGGCCTTCTTGGCCCCCTGGGCACACTGCTGTCTCATGTTCAGGCGGCTGTCGATCAGCACCCCCAGGTCCCTCTCTGTTTGGGAGCTCTCCAGCCACTCCGACCCCAACCTGTAGCTCTGTGTGGGGTTGTTGTGGCCAAAGTGCAGCACCCGGCACTTGGACTTGTTGAATGTCATCCCATTGGACTCTGCCCATCTGTCCCGTTGGTCGAGGTCCCTCTGCAGGGCCCTTCTGTCCTCTAACTGACCAACATCTGCTCCCAACTTGGTGTCATCTGCAAATTTGCTGATGACTGTCTCAATCCCCTCATCCAGATCGTCAATGAAGACATTGAAGAGGACAGGGCCCAGCACTGATCCCTGGGGGTTATTTCAATTTGAAGATGATGTTATTTCAATTTGAAGAACACATTTTTGTTCTGAACAGTAAAGTCTCAAAACAATTCACATATATGGAATGATACTTTTATCCTTGTTTTGGACAAAGTCTTCCAATCAAGCCTTTTTGATTTCTGTTTCTACATTTCTTACACTGTTGGGCTGAAATAGCTGTTTTGATTTAGATACTCTAATATGAGAAAGGGCAAAAATATACCAATTGCAGAGGGTGTATTTTATTGTATTATAGCTACAGATGCGCTCAGACTGACACTAGGAGCACCAAATGTAATGATAAAAGGCAGCAATAATGAGTTCCATCCAACCTGACCTGGAATGTTTCAAGGGATAGGACTTCTAACGACCCCTCTGGGCAGCCTGTTGTGGTGTTTCACCACCCTCATTATAAAAAAATTAATCTTTCTTCTATTTAATGTGAACCTGCCTCCTTTTAGTTTAAAACCATTACCCCTTGTCTGATTACAACAAGCTCTACTAAAAAGATTGTCCCAATCCGTCTTATGAAAAGCCACAATAAGGTCTCCCTGGAGCCTTTACTAACCTGAACAACCCCAACTCTCAGCCTTTCTTCACAAGAGCAGAAAACATCACCTTTACACATCCCTCTGATCATTTTTGTGGCCTCCTCTGGACATTCTCCAACAGGTCCATGTCTTTTCTGTGTTGAGGACTCCAGAGCTGGACACAGCACTACTGATGGGGTCTCACTGGAAGTCAGCAGAGCAGCAGAATCTCCTCTTTCAACCTGCTGGCTACACTTTTGTCCTATCAGAAGACCACTGGTTTGAAATCCATAGCTACAATGAAACCTAAGGGAAACAGAAAGAATCCAGGCAACTGGAGGCTGTCTCAAAATCATCAGATCTTGTCTGTGTAGGTGACTTTAACCTGCCAGACATCTGCTGTAACTTTATTCAGCAGAGAGGAGGTGGTCCAGAAGGTTCGTAGAGCATATGGAGGACAGCTTCCTGGTGCAGCTGTTAAGTGAGCCTACCAGGGCTCAGTCTCTGCTTGACCTGCTGTTCTCCAATAGAGAAGGACTGGTGGGAGATGTGATGGTGGGAGGCTGCCTAGGGTGCAGCGATCATGAGATAGTGAAGTTTTCAATATACAGGGAAATAGGGAGGAGCACTAACAGAGCCCTCACTTTGGACTTCTGGAGGGCAAACTTCAGCTTGGTCAAGCACCCTATTTGGAAAGTACCCTGGGCAGCAGCCCTTAAGAACAGAGGGGTCAAGGTGCTTAGACCTACTTCAAACAGGAGCTCTTGAAGGCACAGGAACTGGCAGTTCCCATGTGTCGAAAGATGATCTGGCAGGGAAGGTAACCGGCCTGGATGACCAAACAGCTCTTGAATGAATTAAGGGGAAAAAATGAGGATGTATTGCCTTGAAAGGGGGGAGGCAACTTGTGATAAGTTTAAGGATGTTGTTAGAATGTGTAGGAGAAAAATTAGAGAGGCAAAAGCCCAGTTAGAACTTAAGCTGGCCACTTCTGTGAAAGGCAACGAAAAGCATTGTTATAAATACATTAATGCTAAAAAGAGGGGCAAGAAGAACCTCCACTCCTTATTGGACCTGGAGGGGAACATTGTAACTAAAGATGAGGAAAAGGCTGAGGTTCTAAATACCTTCTTTGCCTCCATTTTCAACAATAAGGCAGGAGGACTCCAGGATAACTGGCCTCTTGAACTGGTAGATGGGGTCAGAGAGCAGTGTAGCACCCCTGAAATCCATGAGGAATTAGTTGGGACTTGCTGAGCCACTTGGATACTCACAAGTCCATGAAACTGGATGGGATCCTTCCTATGGTGCTGAGAGAGCTGGCAGATGAGCTGGCCAAGCCTCTCTCCATCATTTTCCTCCAGTCCTGGCTCACTGGAGAGGTCCCAGATGGCTGGAAACTGGCCAATGTGATGCCCATCCACAAGAAGGGCCAGATGGAGGAACCTGGAAACTACAGGCCTGACAGCCTGACCTCAGTGTCAGGGAAAATTATGGAGCAGATTAATCTTGGGGGCAATCACTGCACACCTGAAGGATGGCCAAGGGCTCAGGCCCAGCCAACAGGGATTTAGGAAGGGCAGATTCTGCCTCTCCAACCTGATCTCCTTCTATGATCAGGTGACCCGCCTGATGGATGTGGGACAGGTGGTGGATGTGGTCTACCTGGACTTCAGCAAGGCCTTTGATACCGTCCCCCACAGCAAACTCCTGGCCATGCTGACAGCTCGTGGCTTGGACAGCAGCACTCTATGCTGGGTTAGGAACTGGCTGGAGGGCCAAGCTCAGAGAGTGGTGGTGCCACATCCAGGTAGTGGCCAGTCACTAGTGGTGTGCCCCAGGGATCAGTGCTAGGCCCCACCTGTTTAATATCTTCATTTATGATCTGGATGAGGGGATTGAGACAGCAGTAAATTTGCAGATGACACCAAGTTGGGAGCAGGTGTTAGTTAGAGGACAGAAGGGCCCTGCAGAGGGACTTGACAGGCTGGACAGATGGGCAGAGTCCATCGGGATGGCATTCAACAAGTCCAAGTGCCAGGTGCTGCACTTTGGCCACAACAACCCCAAGCTGGGGTCGGACCTGGAGGTACTGTTTGACAGCCTCTTAAACATGAGCCAGCAGTGTGCCCAGGTGGCCAAGAAGGCCAATAGCATCCTGGCCTGCATTAAGAATAGTGTGGCCAGCAGGAGCAAGGAAGTCATTGTGCCCCTGTACTCTGCACTGGTTAGGCCACACCTTGAGTCCCGTGTCCAGTTCTGGGACCCTCAGTTTAAGAAGGACATTGAGATACTTGAACGTGTCCAGAGAAGGGCAACGAGGCTGGTGAGAGGCCTTGAGCACAAGCCTTATGAGCAAAGGCTGAGGGAGTTGGGATTGTTTAGCCTGGAGAAAAGGAGGCTCAGGGGAGACCTTATTGCTGTCTACAACTACCTGAAGGGTGGTTGTAGCCAGGAGGCGTTTGGCCTCTTCTCCCAGGCAACCAGCACCAGAATGAGAGGACACAGTCTCAAGCTGTGCCAGGGGAAGTTTAGGCTCGGGGAGAGGAGAAAGTTCTTCACAGAAAGAGTTGTTAGCCATTGGAATGGGCTGTCCAGGGAGGTGGTGGAGTCGCCATCCCTGGAGGTGTTCAAGAGGGGATTGGACGTGGCACTTGGTGCCATGGTCTAGTAGGAATGAGGTCTTGAGTGACAGGTTGGACTTGATGATCTTTGAGGTGTTTTCCAACCTTGTTGATTCCATGATTCTGTCCTATGATTAATCCAAATGCAAAGCTTTAAAAAATATAATCCCAGTGTTCATCCTATCTAAATTTTTTTTGGGGGGTTGAGGTAATTGTGTAACAGCTCAATTTCCCACTTCTGAAATTCTCATTTTAATCTTTTTCTGAAGACTTTTGAAACATACAGACTTTTTCTTTTTGAAAAAAAAAACATTGATAGAGGAAAGTCTTCTTTGATTCCTTCTGCAGATCTCAAAGAATGACATTTCTTTAATATTCAAGCAGCATGCCTCAGCAGCAAAGGAGACAAGGCATGGGGGCATGTAACATTATGGAGGTTAGTAATTTTCTCAAAGAAGCAGCTGGGCAGCTGTAGGTCAGAGCTCTTTATGCCTGCCAACACTCCTGTGAATATTATATTCTTACCCTCAGTTGATGTGGTGTGGTCATTTCTGTAATGGTTTTAGTTCACTTTACAGCAGTTAATATCACGAAGGCTGTGTGAAGCTGCTGTAAAGTGATTCAAAACACTTGAGGAGATTACAAAAGTGAAGTCTTTGGATGGGCTGGGATTTCCTTGCTGCATGAAATCTGGATGAAATTGATTTGCATGCAAATATTGTTTGCCCAGTCCAACTGTTAGCTCAAACCTCACTTCTTCAGTATAGTCAGACTGCATAAAACTGTAATGTGCAGTTTGTATTATCAAAAAAATAATTTTCCTTCCATTGTAATGAATCTGTGACAGACACATTTTTAATCTGATCATCATTATGTCTTTACCTGCCTTCTCTCAGGTAAAAGAAATGCCTTCCCTTGCACCCCCCTGCAACATAACCATCTGAGAGTTAGCTATCTTGCTGAAACTAATATTCCAAATTCCCTCTGAATTTCCTCAGGAAAGATATTCACCTCTGGATGATTCAGCTGACCTATTTTAAACATGTACTTAGAAGATGAATCAGAATTTTGTCTTTCCCAGGGTTCTCCTATCGTGATGACTCCTTGTGAATCTAATGACTAACATTTATTTTGTCTATAGAGTTTATATGTTAGCATCTTCTCTAATAAACTTGATAGATTAAGACACATGAAAGCGTACAAAGCTAATAATAAAACAGGAGCAGTGGGAATATGTATGCAGATATGCATAGATCAAAGCAGCTCCTTGAAATTTAGCAGATTATAGAAAATAAATATGTAAATGAGTTCAGAAGAGAAAATGAAAGAGAAAAATAAGAAGAAAACATCACAAATTATTTTGTTATGTGATCTATGTTGAGCACCTTGCATTTCATTCATATGTATGACAATGATATTGTCTGATAATAAGAATTGCCAAACCATCAGTGCAGGATGGCAGAAAATCTACAACTGGGTTAGATTCTTTTTTTGCCTCCAGTGTTTTATTGACCTGTAAAGGTGTATCATAAATGTCAGCCCTTTCTGCTGAGAGACCTCCCAGTCTGAAATATTACCCATAATGGTTAGATGAGGTAAAAAAAGCACCACACCTTCAATGGGTAAATAAATGAACAAATATATAAACAGACTGCAAATTCATAGAAGAATTTTTATCCATTTCTCATTTAATTGTATGAACTACTGGTTCACTTTGAATGTAAGCACCATGTTGGCTTTTCAGGTTTTGATGGAGAGTTTCTTTTGTACTTGTCACTTATGACACAGGAGAAAAATGGATAAAAGAGGAAGAGGTGTAACTGAGGGCTTTGGACACCAACATTAAGAAAGCTGACCCTGTGATATTCAGTAGATTCAGTAGGTGCATTAAGCAGAAGTTATGGAAGGACTAGAATAATAATAAAAAAAGAAGACAGCTGATGTAAAGGAATGTGAGGAATGGCAGACACTAGATATAGAAGAAGAATTAAAGGTCCACGTAAAGCATCAAAGCCAAATGAATGGATGGTGCAACAATCAAGGGAGACAGTTTTCAAAGCTTTGAGAAAACTATGAAGAATAAGAAGAATCACAGAATATTAGAGGTTGGAAGGGACCTCCAGAGATCATTGAATCCAAACCCCCTACCAAAAGCAGAATGCAGAAGAAGATATTATCAAGGCACTCTATGTAGACTGATGACAGCCAAGATGCCTTCACTGAGGGCAAATAATGTCTGACAAATTTAGCAACTTTCTATGCGACTGGGTTACAACATTGGTGGATGAGGGAAGAGCAACTGATGTCATCTACCTGGACTTATGTGAAGTGTTTAACACTGTCCCACAGGGCATCCTGGTCTTACATTGGAAACACATGGATTTAACCTATGGATCACTTGGTGTATAATGAATTGTCCAGAGAAAGGCAACAAGGATGGTGAGAGGCCTTGAGCACAAGCCCTATGAGCAAAGGCTGAGGGAGTTGGGATTGTTTAGCCTGGAGAAGAGGAGGCTCAGGGGAGACCTTATTGCTGTCTACAACTACCTGAAAGGTGGTTGTAGCCAGGAGGGGTTTGGTCTCTTCTCCCAGGCAATCGGCACCAGAACAAGAGGACACAGTCTCAAGCTGCACCAGGGGAAGTTTAGGCTCGAGGTGAGGAGAAAGTTCTTCACAGAGAGAGTTGTTAGCCATTGGAATGGGTTGCCCAGGGAGGTGGTGGAGTCACCATCCCTGGAGGTGTTCAAGAGGGGATTGGATGTGGCACTTGGTGCTGTGGTCTAGTAGGAATGAGGTCTTGAGTGACAGGTTGGACTTGATGATCTTTGAGGTCTTTTCCAACTTTATTGATTCTATGATTCTATGATTCTGTGACTGGATGGTCACATCCAGAGTTGTGATCAACAGCTTGATGTCCAAATGGAGAGAAGTGATGAGTGGTATTCCTCAGGGGTCCATACCAGTTCCAGTGCTGTGTAACATCTTTGTCAGTGACATGGACAGTAGAATTGAGTGCACTCTGTGGTGGAGTAGGAAGGTTCCCCCCCCCACACAAAAGAATTCCACAGCTAACTCAGCCGGAGAAGCAGATGTGTGGCTCGGTTGGTAGGGCATGAGACTGTGAGTGCTGAGGTCATGGGTTCGAATCCTGCAACTGCTGCCCAAATAGGCTTCCTCTTCTCTGCCAACCACTCTTTTTCCAGTTCTTTAGCCAACCCCACAGAGCATTGGCTACCATCCATGAGTCAGTGTAGAGATAAAGCTTTGGCCATCTCTCACGCTCAGCTACGTCGAGAGCTAGCTGGACAGCTTTTACCTCTGCGAACTGACTGGATTCTCCTTCTCCATCCTTTACCTCTGCAACTCGGCGTGTTGGACTCCACACTGCAGACTTCCACCTTCGCTTGTTCCCGATAAGACGACAGGAACCATCTGTGAACAAAGCATATTTCTTTTCATCATCAGATAGGTCATTGTAAGGAGGAGCTTCCTCAGCACGAGTCACTCTCTCCTCTGGAGGTTTAGTACAGTTGGTACCTTCAGGCCAACTTGAGATCACCTCCACCAGACCAGGTCTTTCAAGATTTCCCATTCGAGCTCTCTGTGTTATCAGAGCCATCCACTTAGACCAGGTGGAATCTGTTGCATGATGTGGTGTGGAACCTTTGCCTTTGAACATCCAATTCAAAACTGGTAATCTGGGAGCTAAGAGAAGTTGTGATTCAGTTCCAATTACTTCAGAAGCTGCTTTTACTCCTTCATAGGCAGCTAGAATCTCTTTCTCTGTTGGAGTATAGTTAGCCTCTGAACCTCTGTAACCTCGACTCCAGAAACCAAGAGGTCGTCCACGTGTCTCACCTGGAGCTCTTTGCCACAAGCACCAGGTTGGACCATTGTCACTTGCAGCCATGTACAAAATGTTCTTAATGTCTGGACCATCTCGGACAGGTCCCAGACCCATTGCTTGCACTACCTCTTGCTTTATCTGGTCAAAGGCTGCTTGTTGTTCAGGTCCCCAGTGGAAATGGTTTCTCTTTCGAGTCACATCATACAGAGGTTTCACAATCTGACTGTATCCAGGGATGTGCAGTCTCCAAAATCCCACTATCCCCAAGAAACGTAGAGTTTCTTGCTTGTTCATGGGATTTGCCATGGTAGAGACTCTATTTACCACATCCACTGGAATGTGTCGACGTCCATCCTGCCACCGCACTCCCAGAAACTGGATCTCTCTGGTAGGTCCTTTCACCTTGTCTCGCTTGATGGCGAAACCTGCATTCAGAAGAATGTCAATGATTTTGTTACCTTTCTCAAAGACTTCCTCAGCAGTTTTACCCCAGATGATGATGTCATCGATGAACTGGATGTGTTCTGGAGCACCACCTTCCTCCAGAGCATCGTGGATCACTGCATGACAGATGCTTGAGCTGTGGATCCAGCCCATGGGCAATCTGTTGAAAGTGTACTGGATTCCTCTCCAGGTGAAAGCAAACTGAGGCCTGCATTCCTCTGCTATGGGAATAGAGAAGAAAGCATTAGCAATGTCTATGGTAGCATACCATTTGGCCTCTTTGGATTCCAGCTCATATTGGAGTTCCATCATGTCTGGTACTGCTGCACTCATAGGTGGAGTTACTTCATTCAGGGCTCGGTAGTCGACTGTCAGACGCCAGTCTCCATTCGGCTTTCGCACAGGCCACACTGGACTGTTGAAAGGTGAATGAGTTTTGCTGATGACTTTCTGACTCTCCAACTGACGAATCAGATTCTGAATGGGCAACAAAGAGTCACGGTTGGTTCTGTATTGTCTGTGATGCACAGTCTGAGAAGCAACCGGCAATTTAATGTCCTGAATCTTGTGTTGTCCCACAACTGCAGATTCATCAGAAAGCTCAGGTCTAACAGACAGCTTCAGTTTTTGTCCATCAGTTTCTACAGATGCTACTCCAAAAGCCCATTTGTAACCTCTAGGGTCTTTGAAACGCCCTTCTCTCAGAAAATCAATTCCCAAAATACAAGGTGCGTCAGGTCCGGTCACAACTGTATGCTTTCTCCACTGTTTACCAGTTAAACTTATATCAACCTCCACCTTAGTTAACTCTTGAGATCCACCAGTGACTCCCAGAATAGTTATAGCTTCTGATCCCTGATAATTTGATGGCATTATGGTGCACTGAGCCCCTGTGTCAACCAAGGCCCTGTACTTCTGAAAGTTTGAAGTGCCAGGCCACTGGATGTACACATCCCAATAGATTCTGTTATCTCTGTTACCCCTCTCCTCCCCCTGGCGGGAGGCAGGGCACCCCTAGTTATGGGGAACATGCCCACATGTGCAATGAGCACAGTGTGCAGTGTTAGAACTGGAGCCACTGTTGGAGCTATTAGAGTTGTCCTGGGGAACTGTAGAAGTAACAGCTACCCTTCTGGTATTGCTACCTCGGGTTCTGCCACTTTGCAGTTCCCTCAGTCTCCTGAAAAGATTAGCAGTTGGTTGACCATCCCATCTGTTCATGTTCTCACCAAACTGATCACGCAGAGTTATCCAGATACTCGCACGTGATTGCCTTGGTGGTCTGTTTTGGTTGGACCTGTTTTGGAATGACCTGTTTTGGAATGACCTGTTTTGGAATGACCTGTTTTGGAATGACATCCTTGGAGGACGTCTATTCCTCACAGAGGAAACCTGTATCCATCTGGAGGAAGAATTGGAATTATCTCTTTGTGCCAATTGGGAGATGGTATTTTTAAATTCATCCTTCAGCTCTTTCATGTAATTCTCAATTTTTCCAGACAGAGTTTCAATGGCTGAAACCAGAGAAACACGTGTCATGCTATCCTCCAGTTGTCTCATCTGATCAGTGAATTGGCCAACCGTAGGAGAAGCACCACCATAATTTCTTGCCACAATTCTGCTTGCCAGAATATTTGCATAATTAGGAGGAGCAAGTTTGATGAGCTTTTTAGCAAGACCAGTTCTTACAGGAATTTCATCAGGATTCAGAGTCTCATGGCCACCATAGAGTACCTCTCTAACAGCAAATTCTCTCAGACGCTTGATTCCCTCATCTATGGTAGTCCAGGGTTTAGCATTCCATGGAAGATCATCTCGGGAAGGATACCTCATGAGAGTTGCCATTAAAAGGCGTATCCACAGAGTAACCTTACCGAGAGTCCTGCCTAGATGTCTATCTATTCCATTATCCTTTGAGAGAGTTCCTAGTTGAGCTGCTGACTTGTCTCCAACCACCAGAGCTGGAGCACCTGTATCATAGCATCTACCAAGCCAAGCTAGGATTGGCTCCTTATCTGCTCTGATGTAATCTTTACGCACATTCCTCAATTCTTCCCTGGGTGACGAACAGCTCTCAATATCATCTGACTCCTCCTCCTCTGCCTCATCTTCCTGAAGTTCTTGTCCCAATAATCTTACTGTCACTCTCCTAAGAATCTGCTTAAGGTCAGGAGTACCACCTTTAGTTGTTCTGCTATCAGCAATTTGCCCTGCATCTCCATCCAGTGATGATCTCAATAACTCAGCTATATCTTTAAGACAAACCTTTTCCCCCATCTCAGCAGGGTCTCTTTGAGCAGAAGTTCCCTCACCAGGATCCTGCTGCTCTTCCCCATCAGCATCTGGATCAGCTTTGCCCTTTTTTCCTCTTGTACTTAAAACAGCTACCTGCTTAACTGGAGCTGTGTTTGGATTTACAGCTGGCTTAATAGAAGCTGACAGGTTTTGAGACGGATCAGCTGCTGTGGAGGACACTTCCGGTCCTGCCGAAGAAGAAGGAGGAAATGGCTTTGCCCCATTAATGGCTGCCGAGAGCGTGGAAGCCATGTTAGGAGCTGCCGCTGCCGCTGGCTGATTGCCAGAGCCACCAACAGCACCGTTCAGAGCAGCCTTTCCGATGGACTTTTTAGCCTTGTCGTTAACTGATACAGATTCTGCATTCTCCTCATCACTAGATACCTCTGGGGTAGAGTTAGAGCTGCGCTTTCTACGTTTCGATCTACGCTTAATTACAAAGCACGCTTTAGACACTTTATATATCTTCCTCTCTCGGTACAGCGTATATAACCAGAACACATTACTTATCACCAACAGCAGGATTGCACATATCAAATAAATCACCTTTGGATCCCAGCCATCACTTAAAACAACCCTTTCGCCGACCGGGATCTTAAACTCCTTTATCTCTATGGGCAGAGTGCTGGAGGTCACATTCCCGTATCTGTTAAGCCAAAAGAATCCCAGGCACCGGTCGTAAAGAAGCTGAATCTTATACTTAAACCATAAATACAATTTATACATCAAGTATCTGCCTAAGCGATCAAAAATCATTCCCATGAAGTACTTGTAGACCAGTACCGAACAAACTGAAAAGACCAAACGTTCTAAAAGCCAAAACACTTTCATGTTTGCAACTCCGACTCGAGCAGGCAATAAATCAAGCAACCTTTTAGCCCAGCTTCTGGACAGCAATTATCCACAAGCCGCACGTTGGACCGCCAATTAAAAATATGTGGTGGAGTAGGAAGGTTCCCCCCCCCGCGGCCAGGGGGGTTCGGCCTGCCCCTCCCTTCTCCCTCCCTACCTCCCCTGTTATCCCAAAAGGGTTAGAGAGAGAGAGAAAGGAAGGTAATTAAAAGGGGAAAAATTTGTTAAAGCTCAAAGCGAATGCAAAGTTAGTTTTCTTATCTGGTTAGAAAGGAATCGTAGAGAGAAACGAGCCAGCTCACAGCACAGGGGGAAGAAGAAAACGACTGCTGACTACCTCCCCCGACTGAAAGACTAAACAAAAAAACTACAACCGGGTCCCACCAATGAAATTGAATTAGCATATCATTGTTTTCATTCTAATATCAAAATATTCGCCCAGAGTGTTCAGAAAGTGTCTCTTTCTTAAAGGCACAGCCTAAACCGGTCACACACTCTCAGTAAGTTTGCCAATGACACTAAGATGTGTGGTGCAGTTGACACACTGGAGGGAATGGATGCTAGCCAGAGACCTTGACAGACTTGGCAAGACATAATGGCTTTAAACTGAAAGAGGGTAGATATTGATTAGATGTAAGGAACAATTTCTTCACTGTGAGGGTGGTGAGGTACTGGATGTTAAGGCACCAGAGAGGCTGTGGATGCCCCATCCATGGAAGTACTCAAAGCCAGGCTGGACGAGTCTTTGAGCAACAAGGTCTAGTTGAAGGTGTCCCTGCTGATGGCAGAAGGAACTAGATCTTCAAGGTCCCTTCCAAGCCAAACCATTCTATTGTTCTGTGATTCTGTAATGAAGCCACAAACTCAGATCATGAATATACATGTGCTATAAGAAATCAGATGAGATACTATGATAGCATACATCCCTTTGCCATACAGACTGGTTGAAATAAGAAAATATGGGGTTTTACAGAGTTCCCGTTGGAGACACCAGCAGTTTCCCATTGTACCAGGATGACCTGGGTCAGAACTGTAGCATGCATGTCATACAAGGAGCAGCTGAGAGAGCTGGTGTTGTTTAGTCCAGAGAAGAGAAAGCTAAAGGGAGATCTTTCTGCTCTCTACAACTACCTGAAATGAGGCAGCAAGGGTGGTGTTGGTCTCTTCTCCCAGGTAACTAGTAACAGGGTTTGAGTTGTGTCAGGGGAGGTTTAGACTGGATATTAGGAAAAGCTTTGCTGAGAGAGTGGTGAGGCATTGGAATGGGTGGTGGAGTTGCCATCCATGGAGGTGTTCAAGAAGCATGTAAATGTGATGCTTTGGGACATAGTTTGGTAGTCATGGGTGTTGGGTTACGGTTGGACTCAAAGATCTTAAAGGCCTTTTCCAGCCTTAGTGATTCTATGACTCTATGCACATAGGACCCTGAGCAGAAGCAGATAGTGGCCTCATGCCCTGCTTGTTGTAGGCTTCAAGTCTCTATTGTTCAAAGGAATGCATTAGAGTCATGAACACAAATGCTCCACTACAGGTAATCTGGCAGTGAACTTTGCCATTCCTGCAGTTGCTTATACAGGAGGAAGAGATCTGAGCTATAAATCTGACCAGATGACTTTTTATTTGCTTGCTAAGTACCAAACACGCAGCTACACAGTAAAATGCATGCAATACCAAGATAGTTGCAATTAAAGAGTAAATTATGATGACATGCATTATTTCTCAATGTCTAAGCCACGGCTCAAGGTTACACAGCAATTACTTTTGATCTCATGAAGAATAATTAGTAATTACCAAATGCTCTAAGGGAAATGTGATTATTATGAAGCTACCTGGAAACTCTATCTAGTTACAGAATATATGTGCCCCACTACTTAAAGCAGCACATAAAATACCACTTTATTTACGCAGTACAAGCAGAATGGGTCTGCTAAAAAAATATTTAATGAAATATTTGGCAAAGACAAGAGCTTTGCAGTGACTATACTGATATGTGGCAAAACCTCCACAACTCAAAAGCTATAGAGTAGGTATGTATTTATTCAACGCTGAGGCACATGGGGATAACTCCTTCAAAGCATACACAACTTCAGCAACATTGTTTACCCTATTTATTCCCTGAACCATTACATATACAGTGAGTTTCACAATCTACCTATACATATTCATTTCCTAACCCTGCCTAGTCTTGCTTCATATTACAATGAGCTTGAAGTCCCTTTGTGCTTGCGCACCATTCTCTGGTGGTCTTTTTGGTGGTCTTCAGGGCGAAGTCAGTGGTCTTCCTCATGCTGATTTTGCAAGCAATTTCTTCCTTATCGCAGTAACCTTGTTTCCTGTCCTTCCTTCATGGTGATGATAGCCTTGCCTCCTCACTTTTGCAAGCAGTCATGCAATGAGGCCTTACATCTCATATCTTCTCATCCTG
The DNA here is from genome assembly GCA_033816785.1 of Picus viridis. Lineage (NCBI taxonomy): Eukaryota > Metazoa > Chordata > Aves > Piciformes > Picidae > Picus > Picus viridis. Next base: position 32,862,842 of record CM066566.1, read on the forward strand.
TTTTCACAAGCAATGAATGTCAAGGATATGTATTGCCCACTCAGCTACACCTAATCAACAATCCTTCCTTAATTCTTAATTCCCTGCATCAATACTGCAGAATGTTTACAAGCTTTTTTAAATCAGCCACTCTTATCTGCCATTTAACATATCTTGTTTTTTAAGGTAAGGCAATAGATCATAGAATCATAAAATGTTTTTGGTTGGAAGGGACCTTTAAAGATAATCTAGTCCAACACCTTTGCAGTGAGCAGGGACATCTCTAAGATGCACTAAAACAAATTTAAAACTCTGCCAGTCCTCCTCACCTTTTTCTGATGTACTGCTTGGAGAGTAAGTTTTGGTAGACAACTGCTTCTAACTAGAAAATGCTGGAGACAAAGATGGGTCAAGCTCACCTCTGCTAGCTGACTACATTAGTGCGAATGCCTGCCTGACTTTTCCAATGACTGTGTATGGAACAGTGCAAATGTTTATACAGAAACTAATAATTTTTGTGATCATGGAGCTGACCGACTTTTACAATTTTTTCTAGATTTTTTTTTCTGGATTGTTTGGAAAGTGATTCTGATTGGTAAGTTTAAAAATCCCAAAGTTTTATTTTGCTACTCTTAGGAATACAGCAAATGGAACTACAGAAAGCATCAGTAAAATTGTCACATTGATTGATGCAACAGCTCATTTCAACCCATTTTGTTAGAACTGATTCAATTAGCCGTAGCAGGAAATTATCCTTCAGAAACATGGAAGAACCTGCTTTTCTCTTTGAATTGCTGTTTACCGATGAACCACATCTGAGAAAATCAGAAGAATTATTTTCTCCCTCATTCTCATATTTTCTGAATGGACTCATGTGATGGATTATGCCCATCCTGAAAGTGTGTGTGGGGGAGGGCTTGTGTAAGCTTTGCCCTCCCGGGAGGGGGTTTTTCTCCCTGGGAAACTGAGTTAGTCTGTTCCACTCCCCTTCCTGTCCAGCAAGCCTGTAAAAAGGAAGACACTGCAACCATTTCTCTCTTTTGCTTCTGCCTTGCCTGGGTGAGAGGACAGTCACTGCTGGATTCCTGCTTCTCTGCCACGTGGTCAGGCCTGGTCTTTTCTCCCTACTACATTCATGCCTCTTCAAAGGACTTCAAAGGACTGGTTTTGTGTATATATATATATATTTTCCCCATCCATCCTGGTTCCTTACCCTTGTGAACCCTTCCTGTTATTGTTTTCTATCTATCTATCTAAAAATTTTTTTTATGTCTCTACATCCAAACGGACTCCAAATTATTTCTCAGTAGATTTTCTCCTTCCCCTTCTTTTTCTCTCAATCGGGAAAGAGGAGGGCGGAGCAGGAAGGATTCTCAGCCTTGCCCCCCATCTGAGATCTTAAATCCTCGTTAAGGCTCAAACCACCACAATGCAAAATGGAAAAGTATTACTTTGAGTATTTTTATCACGTAATGTGAGAAAGATGCCTTTGTTGCTATTGCAGGGCCAATAAATTTCTAAGGCTTAGGACTCTCCTGCATGAAGCAGTGTCATACTGTAATGATAGGTGAATGTCATTTCAGTTGACAGACCCACATGAGGCCTGAAAAACCATGTTTGTTCTTTATTTCCTAATTCCAGAGAAGTGTATTATCTGTGGTGTTTACATTGAGTAAAGTTTTCTGACTCCTTCATTGTGAACATGATTCGATAGCTTTTATTTAATATTAATTTTTGAGCTTAGTATTTTTTTTTCCCAGAAGTTAATATTTAATTGTGTTTCACTTTAGCCTTTAATTTTTTTGGCAATTTTGCAAATATCCTTTGTATAGCTCAATTTTGTAAACAAATACCTATTTTTGTTCGTTTTTTCATTATTCACGTTGCAATAGATACATTCAGCACTTTGGGAAACACTTTTTTGGACTATTTGGATAGTTTTTCTTTCCATGTTGATGGACACTGAGGTCTAGGTGTTAAAAACACATGTACGTGTGGCATTTTGGTTTAGTGATCATGGTGGCGTTGGGTTGATGGTTGGACTTGTACATCTTTTCCAATGTTCGTGGTTCTATGATTCTAAATGTGTAGAATTTCCATTTATTGCACTATCAGTCCTCACGATGTTGACATGCTCAAATCAGAGCACATATCCCCTCTGACAAAATGCAGGTGTTTTAGAACTCCATGGATTCACTTTTGAATGTGTTGAAACATAGAACATACTTGAAACTATGAATATATGCCTGTGTCTTTTAGAATAGGTATATGACTGCAGTTATCTAAATATTAGCTAGTTCTCTGTCTCAGTTGTAGACCGTATAGATTATATGTCCTGTAAGAGATTTATTTTTGCTTTCATTGAATTTTTCTGGTGATTTATCTGGAATTGGGTTTAAGTCTACAGTGGTGTTTCACTTGTCATGGCCTTCCTCCTTGGACCATAACCCTGTGTTAAAATAGACCTACTGTCCTCCAAACAGTCAAGGACAGTGTGTGGGATTTCCTGTACTTATCAACCTACTATGTAGTTTGTCATCAAATGACTCTAATGAAATCAGATTACCTTCAGCATGTTATCCTTGTCTGCTCTCCATTATATCCTTGAAAAAGTGCAGGTGGGCTTGTCAGACAAAGATTTACTCTTTATAAAATCAGCCTGAGTGTTTTTGTCCATCTCAGGGTTTTTCTCTGTGCTTTATGATCTCAGGTTTTCCTCTTCTTTTTGATGTTCAACTTCTTATATTCCAGCTCCCCCCTTCAGCTTTGCTAAATACTGACAAGGCTATGTTAATTTTCCTTTAGAGGACTACTTGGTTAGACTCAACCAGAAACGTGACTCACTATTTCCTTTCAGCTCCAAAGGAAAAGACTTTCTGAACATAGGACCTTGGTTGGATTCAGTGATCAAGTGCCATGTGGATAGTTTTAAGACTGCATTCTCTTAGTAAAGGGCTGAAGACATTTCACCAAAGGTACTTAGCACTTCACACATTTGGTTTGTTATTCTGCCTGATGTCTGAACATTTTCACTCACAAGTTTAGGACATAGGCATGTTCCTGTGAGCTGAGGATTCTACTCATAAAAGGTGCAGTAGATTGGACCATTCCAAAGTAAACTCTGCTGGCTGCAAACAGCTTTTCCCTTGTGCTGTTATGAGATATATGTGTTCTTATTTAAAAGCCATAAACCTCCTATTTTTGGGGAGGATAGTCTCTTAGAAGAACCCTTGCAGTGACTGTTACTGAGTAATTTGGCATTAGAGGGCATTTTATCTTATTATATATAGAGTTCCAATTAGTCAGAGCATGAAAGTATGCGTTATGCTTTCAGCTGGTGAGTACTATGGTTCAAATCAAAGGAATTATTGAGTCCTTAAAATTACTCAGATGTTGCAGAGCTTTTCTGTCTCCCAGTCTATGTCAACAGAGTGTGCATCTTAACAGGAAATTCTAACCAAGGCTCAGTTTCATGCCTTATAAATCACACCAATGACATTTATAAACACAATTTACTGAGCTGCTCCTTAATATAATGGCTTATATATTAATCTTGTGAAGCATTCATGTGTTTGTTTCTTTTTGTTGTACAATTATTATTCAGGTTTCTTTGCCTGCATTAGTGCATTGCTGAGAGGAAGAGGTTGCGTTTCTTTAAGTACCACATATTTATTAGCAGTGATGATTTCTGAAGACAGAGAAAAATAGCTTTGTACACTGCATCCTAGAAACTGGGGGGAAAAAAAGGCACATTAGACTCAATGAATTCAGAGTTCTGAAAGATACATGCAGTCATTTGGCTGGATTGCAGGTATATTTTGTGAAGAAAAGTTTATAGGTTTCCACAGTTAAGTCCTGCCCAGTAGATGGCATCCATACACCTACACTTGAGCCTGTCTCAAAGTACATTGCAGTGATGATTTCTGAAATGTTTTATTTATGAAAGAAATTTAACTCTGACTCTTTAGGTTTTGCCTCAAGCTATATAAACAGTAAACATGATTTTCACACCAATAGGCAACAAAAAGTTTTCTTAACAAATTAGATGAACCTTGATGTCTGTTTCAGATTACTTTAGAGTGATGTGTATATAATATATTCCTCTTACCTTCAAAATCTTTTTGTTTTACACATGATAAAGTGAAAATCACCGGAGATATACTGTGAAGCATGAATTATCTTTTGGACCACAGACACTTCCGCTTTTAAGACCTGTTTTTAATACAGGCACAAACCATTCAATTTTCTGGCTGCCTGGTGCTTCATAAAGTGTTTTGCTTCCACATATCAGCTTCCTTGACATTATCACAACATATTTTAAAGACATTGCTTAATTGCAGCTCACAAGAAATACCTTTGTGAGGCATTGCCAATCTGTAGTGATGTATCTATACCTATTTTACGATGGGGAAACAAGGTATTGAAAGAAGAGCAACTTAGTATATCAGTGCCAGAGTAAGGAATGAAGCCCCAGGATAAGTGGAGGTGCTTGCCCTGTCCATTGGAGATGTTCATCATAACTATTCACACGTGCCTTTATACATCTGACAAGAATACAACACAGCAAATAGAATGGCACCTGTCTTCATAGATCTGAAGTTCTTGTGGTCTCTTGTATATAGACTTGCAGAGGGAAACGTGTTGGTGAGGATGCTCTGAGATCATTAGAGATTGGATAGTTTTTTCATTGTCTCATTAGGGATACCTGAATTCAAGTCCAATTCCAAGGGAGGCCTTGTTGAATCCTTGCAATACTTGAAGAAATCCTGTAAGAAAGATGGGGTCAATCTTTATAGCAGGACTTGCTGTGACAGGACAAGGGGTGATGGCTTTAAAATAAAAGAGGGGAGATTGAGACTGGATATATGTTATAAAATATACCCCTCAGGAATGGTGACAGAGATATTAATAAAAATTATTAATAATTCATTTATGTACAAACTATTCCACAAATTCTTTACAGTCAATATTTACAGGCACCAGTGTTCAGTTGGAAGAACTATCTCTACAGAATGTATATATATGGGACTTAGATCAGTTTAAGTGAATTAGAGAATTAAGTGATAGAACAAAAGGAAATGGCTTCAAGTTGTGCCAGGGAAGGTTTAGGTTGGATATTAGGAAAAATTTCTTTAGTGAAAGAGTGGTCAGACATTGGAACAGGCTTCCCAGGGAGATGGTGGAGTCACCATCCCTAGACATGTTCAAAAAATATGTGGACATGGCACATTGGGACATGGTTTAATAGTCATGGTGGTGTTGGGTTGATGACTGGACTTCATGATCTTTGAGATCTTTTCCAACCTTAATGATTTCATTATTCTAAAAGTCTTATTCTTTTGTATTCAATTTTAGACATAAAATTCAAATCCCTCTGTGTTGGCAGCAAATGCCACTCTGGACTAGCTCTGATGACAACAGACTGGAATGGGTTAAAGTGCCTATTGAGGCACTGGCTGAAAGAGAAATCCTTTATCAGAGTGGCTAAAATCAGGGAAGATTAAACTGTCCTTAAGAGGTTCATCTTCATGCATTATTAAACAACAGGTTCTCTTAGATTGGATATTTTGTCACACTCAATGTTTTAATTTTCCTTCTGAATGAAAATTTTCTGGGGTAGTGTACAATTACCAAAGACTTTTTCAGAGAGCTCAACTGGATTAAAGTCCCTGGTTTCTATACTGGGAGCTTAGACATTATCTGCAGGGAATTAATGTAAAATCTTGGTGGGGTTTGTTTTGTGGTTGTTGTTGTTTTTCCTGGATACGGTTATTTAACACTGATTTCTTCTTTGGTCTAAGAAAATTTGAAAGCTTGATATTTGGCTTAACTGTCAGTGAGGCAAGGTACAAAATTATTGTGTATCTCTTTTAATAATTTGGAGACTAATGAGGTTTTTCACCTTCAATTTAACTCCACCATTCTTTATGCTCTGTGCATTGTTTTCAGAGGATGATGCCTAACACAAAATATTTTTAAACATCAAGATTAGAACAGCTTCTCCTGTTAAGATTTAAAGGAACTTTCTAGTAATTCCATTCTATGGCTGTTTGTGAAAAGCTGAATGCATTACACAAAAGGTGACTATTGATTTTGCAACAAATTCAGCCTCCCTATATAATATTATTAATATTAATGAAACACTTTTACAATGCACATCAGTTGGCAGCAGTGTTGCCTCTGTTACAATCAAACATATACCTTTCAGAAAATTCTCTGCTTTTTCAAATGAAATTTCCCTGTGATTGTGGTGCCTGAGGGTGAGTTTTCTTTTTAAAGTTTGAAGAAAAACTGCAAAATATTTGGTGGTTTGTATCCACCAAAAGAGATTTTCCTTACAGAAAAATTATTACAAGATTGTTTTGCTCTTTATAAGTAAAGAAGTTTAAGATTTTAAGCTGTCTTTAACTGCCTACTGAACTAATCTCTGATGAGAAGTAACTAGTTTGATGACTAGTTAAAGACCTTGCGTGAAAACAGCTAACCATGGCAGGTTTAAAGTAATAGCAGATTTAAAATATGGTTTTGATGTGCAAATTTCTGTTTTGACCACCACTGGCATTACTATAGGTGATGACTGCGTTTTGACCAACAGATCTCCCATGCTTAAGCAATATTCCTAAATTATTAGCTGCAAATTACTCAGGTTAGCCAGAAATCAGACACAAAGACAGGATTGAACAAAGGATTATGAATTTCATCTTAGCTCATGAAGCTCTTTCAAACAACAGAAACCCTGAGCAGTTCAGATTTAGAACTGACCATTCATTATCTGAGGAGGTAAATTTTGTCTCCTGTGGGCTGAATTGTAGACTTCTGGGGCTAAAGACTTGAGTGTGAATTATTGAGAGCTGGGAGAATCCTCTCTGAATCAGAGACTGAAGAAGGTTTGATAGATATCTGGAACTTGAACACAGAATTTACTGCCAAATAAATTGAAACAAACTGGATTCATTGATTCACTGCTAAACATGTAGGTAAGAAATATGATTAAAAGTAAGATAGGGCTACTTAAACATTTTTTTATCTGGAATATAATTACTTCTAAAAATGTTGCCATTCCTGTATCATCAGTAGGGTGCTGTCAAGTTTTGAGTGTTCCAAAACTAGGTTCTGGGGAAGAAAAAAAAAAAGCTAAGCCTAAAAAAATGGTAGAACATTAGAAAAATAATGAATACATGTCCAACTTGTTAACTTTTGAAATGAGTGTTATTTTTAATGTAATTTCCTTGCTGTGTTAGAAATTAATTTCAAAACCTGTGTTAGTGAAGAAAAACAGAAGCCTTGAAGTCTTTTGACACTGTCTCCTGACTGAACAACAGAGCTCAGATGATTGTGATAAGCAGTGCAGAATCTAGTTGGAGGCCTGTAGCTAATGGTGTTCTCCAGGGGTCAGTACTGGGTCCAGTCTTGTTTAATATCTTCATCAATGACCTGGATGAAGGACAGAGTTTACTCTCAGCAGGTTTGCTGATGGTACAAAATGAGAGTAGTGGCTGACACAATACAAGGCTGTGCTGCAATTCAGTGAGATCTGGAAAGGTTGCAGAGTTGAGTGGAGAAACCTAACAAAGTTCAAAAAGGGCAAGTAAACATACTGATGTAGATACCTATGCACCAGTATAGGTTAGAGGTTGACCTGCTAGAAAGCAGCACTGCAGAGAAGGACCTGGGAGTCCTGGTGGATAACAAGTTAACCATGAGCTAGCAGCGTGCTCTTGTGGCTAAAAAGGCCAATGGTATCCGGGAGTGCATTAAGAAGAGTGTGGCTGAGAGAGGTTCTCCTTATCCTCCCTCTCTTTTCTTTTCCCTACTGTGGCCACATCTAGAGTATGTGTCCAGCTCTGCACTCCCCAGTTCATGCCAGACAAGGAACTGCTGGACAGAGTCCAGTGGAGGGTTATGCAGATGAGAGCACAACATTTCTCTGACGAGGAGAGACTCCTTACCCTGAAGAATGTATATAAATAAAGAACAAATGCCAAGACGATGGGGTCAGTCTCTTTTCAGTGGTGTCCAGTGACAAGACAAGTGGCAATGGGCACAACTTGGAACACAGGAAGTTCCATCTGATCATAGGAAAAAACCTCTTCACTTTGAGAGTGACGGAGCACTGGAACAGGCTGCCCAGAGAGGTTGCAGAGTCTCCTTCTCTGGAGACTTTCAAAACCCATCTGGATACAATCCTATGCAACTTGATCTAGGTGAACCTGCTTTAGCAGAAAGGTTGGACTAGATCTTCAGAGGTCCCTCCCAACCCCTGCCATTCTGTGATTCTGTGACATTCAGTGCAATGGTCTTCCACCTAGTTCTGTGTAGATCTTGACACTCCCAACTTATCCAATGACCTTTGTGGGGGTTTCTACTGTTGAGATACAATGGTAAGATGGAATAATCTCCCTAGAACCAGTAGAAGGAAGAATCAGTAAAAATGTGAGCAAACATGGTGTTAAAAACATTTAAGTCGGAGTATTAGTCTACTTTTGACCATGCAGTGTCAAATTTAAAGTGGTGCTCACATAATGTAATGCCTTAGGAGAGTTTTTAGAACAATTCTGACCAAGTGTGGAAGCATGCATTAAACTCTTCCTTAAGCACAGGAAATTTGGCTATATTCCCTTTCAAATAAAGGCATTTTTCATGCCCCAGTTTTATATGATAGAAAATAGTAGGTAACAAGAAAGAATAAAAAGAGCAAATTAAAGCATACCTGGTGGACAAACGTGGTGGCATTCATTTTCAGTGTCTCTGTTAGTAATGGTGATGTATTAAGGTGAAGAAAAATGTACTGAAGTGATGCAGATGCCTGAAGAATAGTCCCTCCCAGACCAGTTGTATTGTTTCTGACAGCCACAGGAAAAGCAGGTAAGCATAGTCTGACATTTACCCCAAGCTCCCTGCTTGGAGTTTGGAAACGTTTGACTTCAATGCCACACAGAAGAACAAACATGATACTTCTCAGCTGTTTTTTTTAAATGCTGTTCTCTTAAATTTCTTCAATTCTAATGTCCCAGGTTCTGCCCTTTGGGTCCTAACTCTGTCTCACATGAAGGTGACAGGCAGCAGCAGTAAGTGTGCCTGCTGCTGTGTTCTCTTGGGGGCTCAGGGTTACAGCCTGGCTCTCCAGTGTCCCACTTGGTGTTGCTACTCCCCCCAAAGAGCTGTTTCAACAATCAGTTTGAACTGGCATGTGGGTTAATGGAATAGGTGAACCATGCTGTGGATATATGTGAACTACAGACCTAGTCATGGAGGATATCTGACGGTCTGCTTATTAGTCATCATTACTTCTGTATCTCTGAAAAAAAAAGTATTTTAGCATGAAAGTCTGTAAACAAAAATATACTGGCAGCAGAATTTCACTGTGAGCCATTAAAATGCACCTGAAGATGACTACTCTGCTATTGCTTTGAATTTCTTCCTGCAGTTTGCTCTGGACTGTTAGTCAAAAAGAAAACACTAAGAAGAAAGTCTAAATTAGTCCCTGGACAATACAAATGCAACTACACTTGACTTCATATGTAGGGATTCCACACTGCATTGCCTGAGGACATCCTGAGTGTGGTAATGTTCATCCTGACTCTTCTTAAAGGTGTGTCTTATTCCTGCAGTCATAAAATTCACTAAGTGAAAAGTCAGACATTTTAATTGGGGAAAATACATGAAGTGATTATCTCTGATGGGAATTTGTACCAATATAGAAGCAGTCTTTCCCAAGATGCTTGGTATGTGATGAAAAATAACATTACAGCCTTGTTCTGGGTTTTTAACCCAAAATGCTTGGAAAAGCATTGCCTGATAATAACTATTGCTGAGGATGAAACATGGCTGTCACTGTGCATGAGGAAGTATTTATCCAAATCTGTTTGCTCTCTTCACTCTAACCAGGAACATCTGCTGTTTAACTAAAGCAAAAATATATTTTATTGAATATTTTATTTTGGAAGATTATTCAAATCCACTTATTATAGAATAACAAACTTACAGAGAACCAAGGAGTTTTGCTTAAAACAAACAAAGAAAACCTCACCAACCAAACCAACCCAAACCAACCAACCCAAACCAACAAACACACAAACAAACAAACAAAACAAAAAAAAAAGAAGGAAGAAAAGAGAAAGCTTTCTGCAGTCCAAACCACTGCTTCTGTATTTTCTGAAGCCAGTATGGATCTGGCTTCAAGACAGCTCTTGAGTAACACAGAATTAGTCATAATATGAACCACTTTACCTTTGGCTCACCCCTTCCTCTCCTCCTTCTTCTATAATGCTTCAGTGCCTTGAAGACAACTAGAAGCGCCATGCTATGGTTGTCACTATCTGCTAACAATGACTTGCATTTTCATCCAGCTGCCAGGAGAATTCATACTGACTGCAGGAAGATTGGGGCATCAGCTCACAATATCTTAAAAAAACAACAGAGACAAGAATTTCTATGTATTATTTTTTATCATTTTGTTGAAATGTTTTTTCATTTGAAAGGATGCAGACTGGTAGTGTTTCGTTTTTCCTTTCCTTGACTATGGAAAACAGATGCTTTTTGTCACTACACTGATTTAAGGAATTATTTTTGAACAATTCTCTGTCTGAAATTTCACAACGATCTGGTCAATGCAGACCCTTTCTGAATAGAAAGGTCATTTAATGATTTCTTTGAGAGCACTCTGTGCTCTCTGGCTCTAGCCAATGTGAATCTGAGAGCAGAGTCTGCGCTGTTGAGGCTAATGCACTATTCCTTTGAAAGACTTCCCAGTCCCTTTACATACGAACAGACACTTTTATGCACACACCTAAGTGAAGTGCCAGGTTTGCAGCAGGAACAGAATTGAATTTGAAATAATTCCTGGTACAATTGCAATTTAAAATGAATGTTATTTGAAATGAATAACACTGCACAATGTTATTTGAACAGTAATGGCTCCCACAGAGGCAGCAGTTTTGGAACTATATTATTAGCAAAAAAGGTTGAATTATTAGCAGTACATATTTGCAATATACTTAAAAATGTTGCAGTTTCACTGTTTTTCACCCTGCTTAAAGGACGGTTGAATTGTTCATGAATTGTGAAACAGTCTTCAGGGTAGAGTTTTAATTAAGTGGATTCTGTGGAAGTGAATTTGATATTAATAAAACAGCCACAGATTTTTTGGGTTTAATGTTTATTTCGGGTTTATTTGGGGTTTAATGTAAATGTTTTATATGCATGCAGTATGGAGAAATAAAGAGAATAAAGGTCGAAGCTGTATAAATATAGCAGTATAAGAAACAAAAATTGTCTTTGCAGAAAAAAATATGATTGTTTGCAAATATTATACTATTACCTGCATGAGTTTTCAGATGCCCAATTTGCACTAATTTTACCTAGTCAGTTATGCACACTGTTCCCAGGACAGGATATCTGGGCTTAGTCCTTGCAAGTCCTGTAAGAGAAAAGGGTGGATCATCTGCACATTCAAACCAGATACAATAGATACAGAGATCTCAAGTGAGTTGCTCAAAGTCTTAAAGGAAGTCTGAAGTGAGCCCAAACTGACTACTGAAATCCTGAGAGCTCTCACTCATTGCATTAATACCAGAGGAATGCCTGTTGTGTAGTTCACCTATAATAAAAGGACAGAAAAATTGCCACCTCTCTATGAATCTTTTAAGTCATATTTACCCTAGTAATATGCTGTGCTATTGTGTATTGTTAATCTTTGGGTCAGCTTGTTTCAATACTCCCAGGCCTCTTGATGAAAGACTAGTGGAGGACTGCTCCTGTCAATGAATTTTTGTGTTACTTTTCAGGTGCTGTTCTCTGAGAAATTAATGCATTCTGTTATTTTTCCTTATTTTTAATATTTAACCTCTTTCTGGAACAATACCCTCTCCATTTTCAGTACTTCTGTGGTGCAGACAAAGTTTAAAACTTCAGAGGTGTTTCTATGTGTAGGGTTGGCTCAATAAAATGGACAATTTCAGTGGTGGTGACAGATTCTTATTCTCCAGAGACTTTGCTGACCCACACAGGAGCAAAGCAAGTGTCCAAAGTCCATCTTCCTTTCAAATGCTGGGGTGACCTATTGCTTGCACTATTTCAGCAGTGGAGGCAGGTGTAAGAAAATCTGAGAATGAAGCCAGGCTCCCCACTTAAGTACCTTGAGAACTTACCTCCTACTGACATAAGCCACTCAGCTGTAAAGGGACCCTGGGAGAGGAGCACAAGACAGATTTTGCTGACCCTGTCAACCTGCTGTTGCAGGAAATTTCTGACATTTTGGTACCAGTGGTTCCAGCTTCATGGTCCATCTGGTGTGAGACCAAGACTTCTCAAGTCTGCATCCACTTTCTTGAATATTAGTTTAGACACATTTTTAGGCTGGTCTCCAGTGTTTTCTGGAGAAGCCAGACACATTCACCCTTTATGTCTTACTTGCAGAGCTGTTCTTCATTTTTGAAAATGCAAACATATAAAAGTTGATTGAGTTCCCCTGACTAATCATCTTTCCTTGGAATCCTTTCTATTCATGTTTCCAAAAAAAGTCTGTTAGTTTGCTTTCCAGGTAAGGCATCTGGCAAGGAGCCAGGTGGTATCAGGGAGCAGCTACCAACAGTGCAGGCTGGAAACTCAATTTCAAATACGTGCTTATTATCATTCTAACTCTCTACATATAGTGACAAGGTTTGTAACTATGTATGAAAAATGCATTAATTATTTAAACCATGGAATCATAGAACTGTTATGGTTGGAAAAGATCTCTAGGATCATGGAGTCCAACCGTCAACCCAACACAACCATGGTCATTAAACTGTCCCAAAGTGTCACGTCCACATGCTTTCTTAACACCTCTAGAGACAGTGATTCCACCACTTCCCTGAGCAGCCTGTTTCCATGCCTGACCACTCTTTCAGTAAAGAAACTTTTTCTAACATCCAAAATAAACCTCTGTTGGCACAATTTTAGGCCTTTTCCTCTCATGTCATCATCTGATACTAGGGAGAAGAGATTGACCCTCATCTCACTACAACCTCCTTTCAGGTAGTGGTAGAAAGCAATGTGGATTCCTACATGATGAAAGCAGGTAATCTCTTCTTTGAAACAGGACTTTTGTTTCCTCACATGAGCTGGTTGTGGGAGGAGAGGTCATGCAAGAATCTCCAACGCTGTCCATTGACAGACTTAAAATGATCAGGGGGTTGGAGGACATGAGGAGGACATGTCCTCTACCATGAGGACAGGCTGAGGCAGCTGGCGTTGTTCATCCTGGAGAAGAGGAGGCTCCAGGAAGACCTAATAGCAGCCTTCCAGTGCCTGAAGGAGGCTAACAAGAAGGATAGAGAGAGACTGTTTACAAAGGCCTGTAGTGATAGGATGAGGGGCAACAGCTTCAAACTTGAAGAAAGCAGTTTTAGATTGAGTGTTAGGAACAGGTTCATTCTATGATTCTATGCTTCTAGCATCCCAAGGACAGGAAAGAGGGAAAGTTGTACCTCAGAACTGCAGATGTTTTTCCAGGGTTTTTTGTCATGACTTGCTGTTTAGTTTCAAACTCTGGTAGCAACCATGGACTCCAAACTGAATTGAAGCAACAGGCTCTTGTGAAGAGGTTATTAAATTTATTATTATGAAATATGATTTATGAAAATATTATTTTTATTAATTATCAAATTATTACTAACCGATGAATCAATAACTTATATACATGTTCTAGTGCACATTCGTGAAATACATTCAATAAGTGGTTTCGTGTTATGATTAGAACGTAATTAAACTATCAATTAAACTATCTACAGACTATTTCTATATTTATACAATGAAGGGTGCAGTTTTGCTGCTTGGCCACTAGATGGCAACTCGGCGGGACATGGGTTGCTTCTGGCTATATACAGCAATATTATACTCTTTCTATGCGTCAGTGATTACTTTGCTAGACGCAGATACTTTGAACTGAGTGCTAGTGGATGGAAAGCACGTGGAAGATACTCTGTAGCTGTTATTTATAGCAAGGTGGGGGTCTGGCCAACTACTGCCACTGGACTGGTTCCTAGTCAAGTTGGACAGCGGCGCTGGGTTACTGTCTCCTCTCTCCACAGCAGTGGAGAGGGAACAATGGAACCTGGGCTTAGCTCGGAAGCAGGTTCCCTTCAGGACTAGGTCGATTCCCTCCAGACAACAGGAATCGGTCCTAGTTGGAGTCGGCCCGTGGGGTCAGCCCTCGGAGTCCGCTCGCATGACAGGGTGGGGTGACAGTTGCTGGTAGGTGGGCTTGGAGGTTTCTGGTCGGACAATGACAGCAGACAAAGACTATGGGGTTGGCCCAACTGCGACGATTCTCAGGGCTGATGTAAACAGCCTCGGAGAGAGAATGCGGCTGCAATAAGCGGCAGCTTCTCATTTATTGGGCTTAAAGGAATAACGGGACACTTGGAGTGGTCCCGGGTTTGGTGCAGTATAGGCCCGAACAGTGCTTTAGTCTTTCCTGAGGTTTACAGGGCTCAGAGCGGCACACGTGGTGGCTCCTCTCCTGCTATGTTGGGGCTAGGCATATGTGGACTCGGTCCCGATCAAGTCCCTTCTCCCCAGCAACTAGGCAGATCTTACCCTCGGGGGTTGGTCCAGTCCTCTGGTGGCAGAGTGGGCTCTCTCGGTTGGTACGACTGGCTATGATGACGCTGGACTTCTTGGGTTCAGCGAAGGTCCTCCCTCTGGAGATGATCCTCACGATTGCTTCTCACGATGCAGAGGCTTTCAGTATGCGTGCATGTATGATAGAAACTAACAACAATGAGCTCAATGGCAGAGACTATGGCTCGAGAGTTGTTCTCTTGAGCAAGTACAGAGACAAAGTGAAAGAGGGGGCAACTTGTTTACCAACTGGGGTAATACTTATAGATTCCTCGAGGCTGGGTTTGACCAGGGGGCACTCTCATAGACAACTGGCTTCAGCCTATAGAAAGTGTGAAGCTAGAATTATGCCCATAGATGTTATTTGCACGAGCACTGCATGTGATGAGTGCTTGCGGGCCTGGCTAATGCCTTGGCTTTTGTCTTCCTCCTGAAGGAGGGGAAATTTGTCCTCATGCTGGGACAAGATCTAATATCTGGGCAAAATGTGCCTTCACCACACAGGCAGAGCTAGGCACATCTTGGTTAACAGGGATAATGTAAGGAAGAGAAGTTTGGTCACTGGCAGAACCTGGACTAAATGAGTCCATTTTTACACTACCTATAGTAAGTGCAAATGTGTTGAAGGTGATATATCCCACCCTAGAATAAGATTTACTTTGGATGAGCTACCCACTCTCATTGACTATACAGGGAATCAGAGTAGACTGGATGCTAAACAGTTAAAGACTGCAGTAAAATACAGCTCACCCATAATTCTAACTAGGAGGAATTTCGGGTCTTCATTAAGTCTAGCTTGTAAAATAATAACACTGCAGGAATCCATTGACCTCACAAATAAGAAGACAATGTTTTTTCCTGCAGGTGACAAAATTGTTTTCCTAAGACATATTTTTATGTACATAGGACTAATATGCAAGTTGGATTTTCAGTAATTGTTCTATTATACAGTCTGACTGTTCAAACTGATAATGCTCCAAGTCTGATTTTCTTTGCCCAGAAAGAAAAGAATGTTCTCTTTGGATATACACAGAGACCACCAGGGAAGTATAAGACTTCAATGATCAGGAAAATGCAAGAGTATAATAAAAAGAGGCTTAAATAAGATGGCATGTAAAGTAAATTACATGATTTTTTTTCTAAGCTAAGTATCTTTAAGCTGTGAAGAATTTGTAATGGAATGACTGATACAGACAGGAGCATATTATTCCCATCCATTGATTTCAAAGTCTTCCAGGTATGAATTGATGCAGACATCTCTTAAATAAAAAGAATAAGTTCAGAGCTGCTGTGTGTGAAGTTCAGAGAAAGAATTGAATTGTATTAAGAAACTGCAAGTGATTGAAAAGTGTTATAACTTGAATCCACAGTTAAAAGCGGTTAGAACTGAGAAAATAACAACAAAAACAAACCAGCAAGCAAGCAAAAACCAAAACCAAACCAAAAGAACCGCCCCTCCCCCCAACAAACTACAGACCATTGTCCTTTAAACAGGGAACAAAGAAGAAAAAAACCCAATGGACTTGATTATGAATTGTGTGCTTGTGAGGACAGAGAAACCACAGTATACACAGAAGCATAGTAGACGAGCAGCAAACAACATACAGAAATCTGCCTTCAGAAAGGGTATAGACAGATGTGGTGGTTTGAGCCTTAACTGGAAGTTAAGAGCTCAGATGGGGCAAGGCTGAGAATCTCTTCCCCCACTTCCCTCCCCCTCTCCTTCCTCCTAACAGAGAGGGGAGAAAAGGAAGGAGCAAATTTACCAAGCAATAATTTGGAGTCGGCTTGGAAGTAGAGAGGTAAAGAGTTGTCTTTAAGCAAAATATATATATATATAACAATAACAGAAGAAATGTTCACAAGGGCAAGGAACAATAATGGATGGGAGTGGGACAAAAAAACGAGTGATACAAAACCAGCCTTTCTGGAGAAGCGTGGAGGCAGCAGAGAGAGGAATCAGGGCCGACCACGTGGCAGAGGAGCAGGAGGGCAGCTGCAGTAGCTCTCATACAGCAGAGGCAGGAGCTAAGAAGCTGTGCCAACAGCTATGATGTCCTGCTTTTATACCCTAGCTGGGCAGGGAAGGGGGAGTGGAACAGACTCAGCCTCCCAGGCGAGAAATGCTCTGCAGGGAGTGAAAAGTACCTGCAAGCCCTCCACCCTGCTTTGTTCTTTTGTTTTTCAAAAAAAGGGTGTTAACCCACCACAGCAGAGGCAAACTCACTTCAGATATACACAATGAAATTACAAGAGGTTATGGGCACAAGCTGAAACATGAGAAATTCTGGTTATGTAACAGGATTTTTTTCCCCCCAAATTGTGATCAAATAGTGGAGCAGGGCTTCAGAGAAGTTTTACTGTCTCTGTCCTTGGAGGTACTCAAAAGTTAATTGGACAGTGCCCTGAGCAGCCTGTGTTAACTGGCCCTGTTTTGTGTAGGAGTTGGACTAGATGACCCCTGGAGGTCCTTTCCAACCTAAATTCTTTGGATGAATCTGAAAGAAATGCATGAAAACTTACTCAAGTGCTGTGATAAGAGACAGAATGCAACCTGATTCAGGCCAAGTGTCAACTTTATTGTACAAAATCTTTTCTTTATGAAGGCTAACACAACAAAGAAGCAGTTTGTGATTGGTTATTAAACTCATTTGAGCAACAGTTGTAAACTTAGGATTGGCTACAGAAAATGCATCACACTAATACCTATATCTTATCAAGGTTTTAGCAAGCGTCAGATAAAAATTAAGAGATCAGGGACTCTGTTACTGCAATCTATGATATGTGCGAATTCTTCTTGCACTTTCAGGTCATAATGACCATTTGTAATTAGGTATCTGTGTTCTTTCACAACTAAACTGCTGCGTTGTACTCCCATGGTTTATGACCCATCAAGGCTAACACTCTCCTTCTATCAGCCTGGTGGGCCTTTGAGCTCTGCTCTCCAAGTTTAACCCTTCACTCAAGTTTGAGTAATCTCCCCATGCTGGGTTTATGAAAGCACATTTATTGAAAAAATGTCAGTTCCTTGAAAAAAGTTGGCTTACAGGAAGGGTCTGATCTCATCTATCTATCTATCTGTATGTATTTTAAAGAATCCCAATTGCCATAATATTACTGTCCTTGTAAAATTCAAAATAGATTTTTTGTTTCAGGAAAGTTCAAAATGAAAATGTTTGGAAGCAATTTCAAATAAAAGATTTGTGTTGGAGCCCTGTGTTTCTTGGTCTACAGAAAAAAAGGTCTGAGTCAACCTTGCCAAAAAGAAAACCTGAACAACATCCATGTCTGAGGAAAGCCCAATATTTTCTATATGACCATAATTGCAGGTTTCAGCAATTTCATTGGCTGTTCATACTGTCCATCCAATCTAAAATAATATCTACAATTTGTAAGTAAAGTTCATAGTCCATTCCGACTGTCCTCAGGTGTAGATGATTCAGAAGTCCAAGAAAATCAGGAAACAAGAAAAAATGGAAAACAGTGTGTCTCTTCACAGACGAAGAGAAGAAAAGGGAAACAGGGAAACAGGGAAACAGGGACTCTCAGTTGACTCAGGGTTCTAAGGGTTCTCAGGGTTCGTGCACCGTGGATTCCTCATGGATTCTTCCTTTGGGCGCGATGTAGCTGTACAACACTCTGAAATTAAACTCTTTCAGCTAAAGTTAAATTTCTTTGTGGAATACACTGAATTTCACCATTCTCTTGCATTACCCAATAAGTGTGACCCGGACCGTCAGCTGAAACCACCCCTCGGACAGGCCTACCTTCTCCTGAGGGAGAAAATACCCAAACAGTTTTTACCTAACAGATTCTTTTCTCTAACAACAGGAACTCTATCACCTTCTACTTTCTGTAGCAGATCTGAATGTGCCCGGCTAGCTCAGCTAGTGGAGCATGAGACTCTTAATCTCAGGGTTGTGGGTTCGGGCCCCACATTGGGCGCCAATTGAAATATGTGGCAGGGTGAGAACATTCCTCCCCCCCAAAAGATACCACAGCTAACTCAGTCGGAGAAGCAGATGAAATAAGCTATATTTACAAGCATAAATGGAATGCAATGAATATGTACAAAAATATACAATATTTACAATATATACAGAAATATACAGCAATGTATGTAACACAGACAGACCCACAGCCGGAGGAGGGGGTGCCCCCCAGCCGCTGTACCCCCTCTCCTCCCTACCTCCCCTTTTTTCCCAAAAAAGGTTAGAGAGAGAGAGAGAAAGGCAATTAAGGAGAAAATTCTGTTAGCTCAAAGCGTATGCAAGAATTAGTTTTCTTATCTGGTTAGCTTTGTTAATTCAAGGTTGGCTCTGTCCGGCAAGCTGTTACTTCAGAGAGAGAGAGAAGACAGACTGGCAGGAACAGAGAGCGAGCGAAGACTGAGCAGACTAAGCTAAAACTTTAAAGTTGCGTTCTACCAATCTACCAATGAAATTCGTTCAGACCTTATCTTGTTTTTGTTGTTATCCCAAAACTTTCAGCCTGAGTGTTCAGCAACTGTCCCTTTCTTAAAGGCACAGCCTAAAACGGTCACAATTCACTTTTTGGAAGAATGTTCTATTTTGTTCAACTGGTCATTGAGCCAGAGAGGCTGTATTTGTAACAAGAGCAGAGATAGGAAGAAGGCAGTGACAAGTTGAGAAGCTTGGAGACAGTGTTTCCTTCTGCCTTAGCTACCTGGGAACTAGCTCAGACTCAGCAGTGTCTTTACCCCCTCTTTCCCCTCTTCCCCCCACCCCCCATTAGTTTTCAATGCAGCAGGACAGGAATGTGAGAAGGTGCCAAGTAACATTGTCTCCTTTGTGCAAGCTGCCAATACATCTCTGAATTTGTAAACTTGCAATTAAGATCATTATGAGGTGGAAACAAAGCCAATTTTGGTCCCTGCTTTGATGACTAGGAAAGCTTAGTGTAATGTTTTATACTGCAAACCAGTTAAGATTTTCCCTCAAAGATATTGCTCAATCTCAGACTGCACAATATAAGTTAACTAAAGTGTTTGGTAGTGTCATGACTTATCCTAGTCATTTCCTTCCCAGAATGAACAACCTCCACTCCCTCAGCCTCTCCTCGCTGGGTAAGTGTCCCAGACCCTGACCATCTTAGTTGCCCTCTCCTGAAACTGCTCTTGTTTATCAACAAATTTCTTGTGCTGGGAGAGCCAAAAATGGATGCAGAATCTTCATGTGATCAAGCAAGTGCCAACAAGTAGGGAGATAATCACTTCTTTAGATTTCCTGGCTTGGCTCCTGACCATACAGTCCAGGACAACATTGGCCTCTTTTGCTGCTGAAGTGTAAGACTATCTCATGGTCGCCTTTGCAAGCACAATAGAGTTACATCATTGACTTGTCACTCTCATACAACATGTCACTCTCTCCTTGTGTGCTCTAATGCTTGTTTAGACTTTAGATCTACAAATACACATTGCAGAACACAAGTCAAGAGGCCACTGGGTGTGGCAGGTAGGAAAAGAACTTTATAGGAATACATCTCACAGCACATGTGGAGGCAGTGCAGTCAGTGTGACTGGAGATAAAAGGTTCAAGAAAGTGCAGCAAAGCAGAGAGGTACCAGAAGGAGGTCAGTACCATTAGAGCCTCAAGCAAGACAGGGAGTTCAGGGAACAGGAGAAAATGTCACAATATTTGAAAGAAATGGCCTGTCCCCTGATTTGGTCAGCACTAGAGAGCTAAGGAACTCCATCTCTTTATTGAGCAGAGAACATAAAAAAAGGAAATGGATCCAATATCAGGAAAAAAAGTGTCCAGAAGCCAGGTATGAGAAGCCAAGAATGGGGAGAACAGATAGACATGAAGGAATAATTTTTGAGGAGAGGAGAGAAACAAACTCATATGAAGCATGAGGAGGAGAAGCAGCAGCATACTGGGAAACAGGGAAATGCATGCAAAGCAGAAAATGATGAAAAAGGGCATGGATGGGATTAGAAAGAGGTACTGTGAAGCAAATTGAGACTGTAACACTCTTCATACTCCCTGCCAGTCTGTTTTCATGAGGGGAAATAGAGAAGATGGTTGCGACAGGTGATAACTTTGCATGTACACAGAGGGTTTTCATCTTGAGAAGAAAAAGGGTCTCTGTCCTTATGTTTTAGGCTTTTTTTGTTTAATTATACTTAATGGTATCTTCTTCAGCACATCGCACAACAGAGCAGCTGTCACCAGAACAGCTTTGAGAGTTTAATGACCTATCATTTTTGCTTTGATGGTGGCAGGAGCATTGCACTGTTATGGACTACTTATGATTGTTCTTGGGGACTTCTTTCTGCCTTCTGTCTTCCAAGTGAAAATGAAAAAGTTGCTTACAGTGTTTTGTTACGAGAGATTATTTTAAACTTGGCTGAAGCATCCTTACTGATAGAAGACTGTTTTTACAGCAACCTGATTTCTTGGATTAGGATGAAGAACTGATTACCAATCATTGCTATTATGAAATTCTGCTTCCACTGACTTCATCATGAGTGAAAGAAAGGGTGAATAAATTCACTTGTTTTTTCTTCTGCAATGTACAAGGGAATGTATAGGAAGAGGTGATGGGTCAGTTCTTGGCTCCGGGGCTGCTATCGTCAACAGGGCTTTGGGTAATGCAATCACAGCTTGGTATACAGGGCTCCAGAGCTGCAAGTAACAAATGGGTTGCACTTGTCTCACAGGGGGATAAGGAATCTGGGGCAGGATTTGGCAGGGCTCATTGATAGGGCTTTAAACTAGATTTGAAGGGGAAAGGGGTTAATAATCTCATGCCTGCCTATGACACACATTGGCTACACTGGATGTAGCTCTGGGCATCCCAATCTAGTGGAGGGTGTCCCCACCCATGTAGGGGGTTGGAACTAGATGATGTAGGGGGGTTGGAACTAGATGATTCTTGTGGTCCCTTCCAACCCTAACAATTTTGTGATCCTTTTTCCTCTCCTTTGGTATCACTTCTCCTCAGAGGAAAAAACCTCAGAAGCCTAGTCTTAACAGCTGCACCCTGACCCCATCAGTCTGTTGTGGTTTGAGCCTTAACTGGAATTTAAAAGCTCAGATGGTGTCAAGACTGAGAACTCCTCCCCCACTCTCCCTCCCTTTTTCCAGATAGGGAAAAAAAACAAAAAGGGAATGAATAGGGGGAAATAGGGAAGAAAAAGGGAAAAAAAGGGGGACAAGAAAAAAGGGGAGGAGGTAAATCTACCAAGAAATAATTTGGAGTCAGTTTGGAAGTAGAGAAGTAATTTTTTTTTTTTCTTTAAACAATATATGTATATATAACAATAACAGGAAGGGTTTGCAAGGGTAAGGAACAAGGATGAATAGGAAAATATGCAAAACTGAGTTTGGATGGCCTTGTATTTCCCCTGATTTATGTGAATTGCAGTCCTTTGGAGAAACATGGATGTGACATGGAGAAGACCAGGCCTGACCATGTGGCAGAACCAGGAAGCCAGCAGTGGCTCTTGGTCCTTTTGCACAGGAGAGGCAGGAGCAAAAAAGAGAAAATGGTTGCTGTGCCCTCCCCTTTATAGTCTTGCTGGACAGGAAGGGGGAGTGGAACAGACTTAGACCCAGGGGGACCCCTCTGGGGTGGGGGAAGGAACCAAGTCCACCTGGATCAGGTTTCCTTAATCCCCAGGGAGAGCAGGGCTCTTGCAACCCTCCCCCTCCCAGGATGGGTGCAACCCAGCCCACAGTCTTAATGGCTGAAGGATTTTAGATAGCTAACCTCCTCCAACCCAATCCTTGTGTATGAGGTCTTGGAGTAGGTCACTAATTTGATCAGTGACTTTTTGCATTTTAGTGCATACCTCCTCAGGTAGTGGTGCTGGCACTGTGAATAGTTACAAAGCATTCAGATAAAGTTAGGTTTATCATTCCATAAACTCCATTTCTTTCAGCAGTAATATATCAAGGGCTAAACAGTTTTGTAATGCCAGGTTGCTTACTTGTTGAAATTGAGTGTAAATTTCTTCTAATGCAGTTAAGGCTAAGTCAATTTCCAGCATCTAAGGTAGAGGGAACAAAAAGTTCTTGCAAGTAAACCCCCCATTTTTGTTTCTCTATAAACCAGTCTGGATAAGTTGCTGCTTTTTGTGCATTATAAGCCAATGTTATCTCTTTTTTTGTTCTTGTTTTGATAGTCAAACATTCAATTAAGGCAGAATGCTGGCACTACAATTCCACGTTTCAGCCTGCATGATCCCTTAAAATAGGCATAGATCTAAATCTTCCATCCGAACAGGCCCATGTCAGCTGTTTCTGGGCTGGATAACTTGTTTAATGATAGTTATTTTGGTCCAGATACTTGTTAGAAAAAAGGTTATGGGGGGATTACTTTTTTCAAATACTACTGGACAGTGGGTAAGTGGAACACCACAGTATGTAGCATCTGCCTATCCATAATAGGTACAATTGCACTGCATGTGAGTCAGGTTAGCCCAGCCTGGCTGTACAAACCTATAACAAATAGTTATATCTCTAATAAGGCTTCTTAAAGACTCTATATGCCGTAATTCTGCAGTGTCATTCCCTATTCCAGTGTTACAATTTATTGTCTTCTGACAGTGGAATAAAGAGTGATCTTCCCATTCACCTGTTTTGTGGGATGGAAATAGGGCAAATTATTTTTAACTTGGGACCCCCTCCATAGACTATTGTTAAAATCAAAAATATGTCTTTGGCAGGGGATAGAACTACCCTCAGGTCCAAATTCAAAGCTCAAGGTATCCCAGGTTCTGAAATCTTCATCAATTAAAACATTAGGTTTCCAATAGATCCAAATTTGTCCTTTATTTCACTGTTCTCCTCCCTCCAATATACTCAAAAGTAGCAACTGGTGCCTCAGAAAAGTTTGAAAGTGCTTTCAGATCAACAAGGATCACAAAAATGCAGACACCTTGCTTAGCTGATTGGGGCAATGCAATAGGCCTTGCTCAGTATGGTTCCATATCTTTTTAAAAACCTGTAATCAATTCCTATCTGAGAATCTGAGAATTCTCTGGCACAGTTTTTAAGATTGTGGATTCTGAGGACAGGCACAACACACATATTTATATACACAACAGCCTTCTATTACAGCCTTCTATTATTAACGTGATCAATAAAGTTACCAAAAATGTTATACATAATTGTGGCAGGGTGAGAGAAAGTTCTCCCCCCCCACACAAAGAAACCACAGCTAACTCAGTCAGAGAAGCAGATGAAATAAGCTGTATTTACAAGCATAAATGGAATGCAATGAATATGTACACAAATATACAGTATTTACAATATATACAGAAATATACAGCAATGAATGTAATACAGAAGACCCCCAGCCAGGAGGGTTCCCCCTGTCCCCCCTCTCCTTCCCTACCTCCCTTTTTTCCCCAAAAAGGGTTAGAGACAGAGAGAAAGGCAATTAAGGGGAAAATTCTGTTAGCTCAAAGCGTGTGCAAGAATTAGTTTTCTTATCTGGTTAGCTTTGTTAATTCAAGGTCGACTCCATCTGGCACCTGTTGCTTCAGAGAGAGAGAAACAGACAGGCCCACAGGATTAGAAAGAGAACAGACTGAACAGAACAGACTGAACTTAAAACTTAAAGTTGCATTCTACCAATCCACCAATGAAATTAGTTTAGAATATCATGTTTTCATTTAAATATCAAAACATTCAGCCAGAATCTTCCAGCAACTGTCCCTTTCTTAAAGGCACAGCCTAAAACGTTCACAATCCACCCCTTCTAAACAATTTCATTGGCTGTTCATACTGTCCATCCAATCTAAAATAATATCTACAATTTGTAAGTAAAGTTCATAGTCCATTCCGGCTACCCTCAGGTGTAGATGATTCAAAAGTTCAAGAAAATCAGGAAACAAGAAAAAATGGAAAACAGTTTGTCTCTTCGCAGACGAAGTGAAGAAGAGGGAAACAGGGAAACAGGGACTCTCAGTTGACTCAGGGCTCTTAGGGTTCTTAGGGTTTGTGCACCGTAGATTCTTCATGGATTCTTCCTTTGGGCGCGATGTAGCTGTACAACACTTTGAAATTAAACTCTTTCAGCTAAAGTTAAATTTCTTTGTGGAATACACTGAATTTCACCATTCTCTTGCATTACCCAATAAGTGTGACCAGGACCTTCAGCTGAAACCACCTCTCAGACAGGTTTAGCTTCTGATGAGGGAGAAAATACCCAAACAGTTTTACCTAACAGATTCTTTTCTCTAACAACAGGAACTCTATCACCTTCTACTTTCTGTAGCAGATCTGAATGTGCAGGTCCAGCTCGGTTCACTGAGCCTCTACTGTTTACCAGCCAGGTTGCTTGTGCTAAATGTTTTTCCCAGTTTTTCAAAGATCCACTCCCCATGGCTTTAAGAGTAGTCTTCTGCAAACCGTTGTAGAGTTCAATCTTCCCTGCAGCGGGTGTGTGGGGGACTGTGTCCCCAGGACTGAATGCCTGAAGATTAGAAACTGCAAGGAGAGATGAAATGGGAGCCACCTGTTGATGGCTTAACAAGTAACTCCGATGGATGAGATAAGGGTCAGCTGCTCTACCCTAATAAGAATCACCAGCCAGTAAGAAGAGGAGGACGATTAGCCAATCCTTGGCAGCCACACCAAGAGGAGAGCAACGAGTGTGAGCTGCCAGGAAGGCAGTCGTCAGTCTGCTGGGCTTGCTGCTGCGGGCAGGAGCTCTTGACCTGGGCGCTCCCTACCCCCTGCTTGAATTCCACCCCTGTCACTGTGGGTGCTGCCCGGCGCCCTACTGCGACACGGGTGCATAGTAGGGAATGCGGAATATCCACTCAATGCCGTGCTCTTTGGCCCAGCTCTTTACAAGGTTGTTTTTGAAATGAGTTCCGTTGTCTGACTCAATCTTCTCTGGAGTTCCGTGCCTCCACAGGATTTGCCTCTCCAGAACAAGAATGGTGTTGTGTGCAGTTACATGTGGAACTGGATAAGTTTCCAACCATCCAGTGTTTGCCTCTACCATAGTGAGCACATATTGCTTACCAGAACGAGAACATGGTAGAGTGATATAGTCAATCTGTCAGGCCTCACCATACTTGTACTTGGACCACCGGTCACCATACCATAAGGGCTTAAGTCGTTTTGCCTGCTTAATAGCAGCACAAATGTCACAGTCATGGATGACTTGTGTGATAGCATCCATGGAAATGTCTATGGATCTGTCACGAGCCCACTGGTAGTTGCATCTTTGCCTTGATGTCCTGACGAATCATGAGCCCACCGAGCTAAGAATATCTCACCTTGGTGTTTCCAGTCGAGATCAAGATCAGAGTCCGTGTCTACTTGAGAAACTCTTGCAGCTAGATCTGCCTGATGGTTGTGTTGTTGTTCCTCAGTAGCTTTGCTCTTAGGAATGTGAGCATCAATGTGTCTCACCTTCACTGGAACTCTCTCGATTCGATCAGCAATGTCCTGCCATAGGTCAGCTGCCCAAATGGGCTTTCCTTTTCTCTGCCAACCGTTCTTTTTCCAGCCTTTTAACCAACCCCACAGAACATTGGCTACCATCCATGAGTCGGTGTAGAGATAAAGCTTTGGCCATCTCTCAGGTTCAACTACGTCGAGAGATAGCTGGACAGCTTTTACCTCTGCAAACTGACTGGATTCTCCTTCTCCATCCTTTGCTTCTGCAACTCGGTGTGTTGGACTCCACACTGCAGACTTCCATTTTTGCTTGTTCCCGACAAGACGACAGGAACCGTCTGTGAAAAAAGCATATTTCTTTTCATCATCAGATAGGTCATTGTAAGGAGGAGCTTCCTCAGCACGAGTTACTCTCTCCTCTGGAGGTTTAGCACAGTTGGTACCTTCAGGCCAACTTGAGATCACCTCCATTAGACCAGGTCTTTCAAGATTTCCCATTCGAGCTCTCTGTGTTATCAGAGCCATCCACTTAGACCATGTGGAGTCTGTGGGATCATGTGGTGTGGAACCTTTGCCTTTGAACATCCAATTCAAAACTGGTAATCTGGGAGCTAAGAGAAGTTGTGATTCAGTTCCAATCACTTCAGAAGCTGCTTTTTCTCCTTCATAGGCAGCTAGAATCTCTTTCTCTGTTGGAGTATAATTAGCCTCTGAACCTCTGTAACTCCAGAAACCAAGAGGATGTCCACTTGTCTCACCTGGAGCTCTTTGCCACAAGCAACACGTTGGACCATTGTCACTTGCAGCCGTGTACAAAATGTTCTTAATGTCTGGACCATCTTGGACAGGTCCCAGACCCACTGCTTGCACTACCTCTTGCTTTATCTGGTCAAAAGCTGCTTGTTGTTCAGGTCCCCAGTGGAAACGGTTTCTCTTTCGAGTCACATCATACAGAGGTTTCACAATCTGACTGTATCCAGGAATGTGCAGTCTCCAAAATCCCACTATCCCCAAGAAACGTAGAGTTTCTTGCTTGTTCATGGGATTTGCCATGGTAGAGACTCTGTTTACCACATCCACTGGAATGTGTCGGCGTCCATCCTGCCACCGCACCCCCAGAAACTTGATCTCTCTGGTAGGTCCTTTCACCTTGTCTCGCTTGATGGCGAAACCTGCATTCAGAAGAATGTCAATGATTTTGTTACCTTTCTCGAAGACTTCTTCAGCAGTTTTACCCCAGACGATGATATCATTGATGAACTGGATGTGTTCTGGAGCACCACCTTTCTCCAGAGCATCACGGATCACTGCATGACAGATGCTTGAGCTGTGGATCCAGCCCATTGGCAATCTGTTGAAAGTGTACTGGATTCCTCTCTAGGTGAAAGCAAACTGAGGCCTGCATTCCTCTGCTATAGGAATTGAGAAGAAGGCATTAGCAATATCTATGGTAGCATACCATTTGGCCTCTTTGGATTCCAGCTCATACTGCAGTTCCATCATGTCTGGTACTGCTGCACTCATAGGTGGAGTTACTTCATTCAGGGCTCGGTAGTCGACTGTCAGACGCCAGTCTCCATTCTGCTTTCACACAGGCCACACTGGACTGTTGAAAGGTGAATGAGTTTTGCTGATGACTTTCTGACTCTCCAACTGACGAATCAGATTCTGAATGGGCAACAAAGAGTCAGGGTTGGTTCTGTATTGTCTGTGATGCACAGTCTGAGAAGCAACCGGCAATTTAATGTCCTCTATCTTGTGTTGTCCCACAACTGCAGATTCATCAGAAAGCTCAGGTCTAACAGACAGCTTCAGTTTTTGTCCATCAGCTTCTACAGATGCTACTCCCAAAGCCCATTTGTAACCTCTAGGGTCTTTGAAACGCCCTTCTCTCAGAAAATCAATTCCCAAAATACAAGGTGCATCAGGTCCGGTCACAACTGTATGCTTCTTCCACTGTTTACCTGTTAAACTTATATCAACCTCCACCTTAGTTAACTCTTGAGATCCACCAGTGACTCCCAGAATAGTTATAGCCTCTGATCCCTGATAATTTGATGGCATTATGGTGCACTGAGCCCCTGTGTCAACCAAGGCCCTGTACTTCTGAAAGTTTGAAGTGCCAGGCCACTGGATGTACACATCCCAATAAATTCTGTTTTCTCTGTTATCCCTCTCCTCCCCGTGGCGGGAGGCAGGGCACCCCTAGTTATGGGGAACATGCCCACATGTGCAATGAGCACAGTGTGCAGTGTTAGAACTGGAGCCACTGTTGGAGCTATTAGAGTTGTCCTGGGGAACTGTAGAAGCAACAGCTACCCTTCTGGTATTGCTACCTTGGGTTCTGCCACTTTGCAGTTCCCTCAATCTCCTGAAAAGATTAGAAGTTGGTTGACCATCCCATCTGTTCATGTTCTCACCAAACTGATCACGCAGATCAATTCTTGCATTTCCTTCTTCCATGAATGATGCCTTTCTTTGACACCTGCAACATAAATGAGCTGCTTGGTCCACCTTTGGGAAACTGATGTTAAAAGGCAGGAATTACTGTTGTGTGTCCATGGGTATTTTATCCATCACACTTGCAAGAATCCCTTTTTGTAAGTCTTCTAACCACAAACTGTTTAATTTCTGATGATTAGCCTCATTAACCCTGGGTTGGCCATTTGGGCCATTAACAGCCAATATTTTTTTGCCAGGGATGTCTTGCAGCAAGGATGTCCATTCTGTCTAATTCCCTTAGACTCTATTTTAGTACCTGGGATGGGTTCATAGGTCTGTCCATAATTGTTCATACTTTGGTCCATAATTAATAAGTTCCTGTGCTACCTCTCACCATGTCCACATTTTCCTCTCTGAAGGGTGTTGGTCTGGGGTAGTTAGCCTTTGCAGGGTGGCCAAAACTCTGTCTTCTGGAGGGTTGGATTTCATTTGTCCTTGTAATTGAATACACATAGGCTTTAAAGAATCAGGTAAACATCCAATACAGGAGTCATTCTCTCAGGGTCTACTGGTAACATCACTGGAGACCTCTAGTGTGGCTTCAGCTCCTTGTCATACATCAGTTGGATACAGGCAGCCATTCAGATGCTTTCCACCAATTGATCCATAGTCCCTATTGTGCCTGTCAGGTCTCATCTTTCAAGGAGATTTAGTCCCCTTGCCCTGCTGGGTTGCAGGCTGCTCTTTGGGTAAAAGACCATGAGGCCCCATGATTTCCTGTAGTTAAAAACTCTCCAGGTTCCCAATATTCATCCACATCCTTTTCAATCAATAGAATTTGATCTCTTTCAGAGAGAGAGACCCTCCACATACATTCAGTCTCTGATTCTCCTGCTGTTCTACCAAAATCCGCTTTTATCTTTGCTAACTCAGTGGTGGAAAGAGAAACTTCCTTCATGGTTCCTTGAAGTTTTTCCTCCCTGTCCCAGTTGTACACATACTTGGTTTTTATTAATGGCCTTAAAGGCACAGATACTCCTAATTTCTCTACTCTCTCAGGCACAGTTCCTTTAACTCAGTCTGGAGGTAAATAGGTTGGGAGTCCATTCCTTGTTCCTTCATTGCTGCATTCGCCTCCACAGGATACCCATTGCCCTCTCCCAAAAGTTTCTCATTAAGAGCATTTTGCAACAGATTAACCTGCTGCCTCTCTTCTAATTGTGACTGCAGAGTTTTCCCTACATCCTGGAACAACTCAATAATTTGACTTTCTGCAGTTTGCTGTTGATCTTCATGCTTGTTTGCTGACACAAGGGCAGCTCCTAGACTGCACACAAGATTATTTCCCTTTTCCTTTGCAGACCTTAATTTATGCCTATAAAGCAGTCATTCGATCCACTGGTGCTTGGGGATTATCCCACTCCATTCCTAGTGCTTGAAGCTGTGTTCTTTAAGAAAGTTCAGAGTAATGCTTACTAAATGGAGGAGGTCCTCTACCTGAGCACACATTTGACAGGCAAAGTCACTGCCCCCATTTGACATTGGTGTAAGATCAGGACACACTCTGCAGCCTGATACTGTGATGGCACTGTGTTCCTTCCACAGCTCTATCTTTGAAGCTGCATCAGACCTGGCAGGTGCAGGGCTCAGGGATGCCATGGCCTTCTGCTGGGTGAACATCATCATTCTCTGGAGAAGCTGGGCAAGCTTTAGCACCTTCCATGCACGCCCTTCAAGCTTCAGCACCTTTCTTGCACATCCCTTTCTGTGAATTGCTGTGCCACTCACAGCCACACCCTGGATGGTGTCAGACACCCTGCAAACATTTTTGGTGTGCAGAGGCCAGTTGAGGATAATTTGCTGTGGTGGCAGAATCTGGGCAGGTAACAAGGGTGTGAGCTTTATGTATCAATGGGTGCTCCAAAGAAGGAAGAAACCAAAGAGTTGGAAATAAAATCCAAGGAAGACAAGTGAGGTACATGGAAACAATTTCTCACCACTAATCCACCAACAGAGTCCATCATGTCCTGCATGGACATGGGGGTCCCTGCTCATTACATTGTCTACCCCATTCCTATGACCTGCCCTTGCTCATTGTCCACCAGCTCTCCCAGGGAAGAGAAGCTGCTTCCCATCATTGAGCTCAGGCAGGACAGGGAACACAGGGGCTCCATGCTGGCTGGGGAATACAGCATCTGCTGCTCCACTGGTGCTCTTGATGCACTCCTCCCAAGGTATGACTCTTTCCAGCACCTCTGAAGAGCTCTTGCTGGATTCCTGCTATGCTCTCAACTTCCATACCCTCAGTAGTTACCACACCATCACTATGGAGTGTCAAGTGTCTTAATGAAAAAGAACATTCAAATACTCAGCAAGAAGACAGAAGAGCAACTGAATTTGTGCAAAGTTTTGCTCTTTAGTTTAGTTTAGTTTAGTTTAGTTTTAGTTGTTAGTCAACAAGTGGCTTAGAGGTTGGTGCAGTCAGAAGAATTTTGGGTTTTTCGATCTTGAAAAACTTTCTACTGAACCAGGTCAGCTGGTAACAGATGGAGTACATCTGTCCCAGAGGAGGGGAAAGGTCACAGTACACGAGAATGGCCTGTCCCTCAATGGTAAAAAGATTCTGGGAAGGGAATTAGCAGGTCTCATTGACAGGGCTTTAAACTAGCTTCGAAGGGGGAAGGGTCGGAAACCAGTCCCCCAGACAGGAGTCTGAGGGTGGTAAGCTGGAGTCAGGGGCAAAACCAGCAGCCCAGCTGAAGTGCATGTATACTAATGCACGAAGTATGCGCAACAAACATGAGGAGCTGGAAGCCTTGTTGCAGCAGGAAAGATATGATGTAGTTGCCATCACAGAGACGTGGTGGGATGACTCACATGACTGGAGCGCTGCGATTGACGGCTACAGGCTCTTCAGGAGAGACAGGCAAGGAAGAAGGGGTGGAGGGGTGGCCCTGTACATCAGGGAGGCTCTTGATGCCATTGAGCTAGAGATCAGGGACGATCGGGTTGAGTGCGTGTGGGTAAGAATTAGAGGGACGACCAGCAGGGCAGACATCCTGGTTGGAGTCTGTTATAGACCACCCAACCAGGAGGATGATCTTGATGAAGCATTCCATAGGCAGCTTAAGGCTGTCTCAAGATCGCCTGACCTCGTTCTCATGGGTGACTTCAACCTGCCTGATATCTGCTGGGATCACAACACAGCAGAGAGGAGGCAATCTAAGAGGTTCTTAGAGTGCATGGAGGACAGCTTCTTATCCCAGGTGCTGCGCGAGCCTACCAGGGGTGAGGCTATGCTTGACCTCCTCTTCACCAACAGGGAAGGGCTGGTGGGTGATGTGGTGGTCGGAGGGTGTTTAGGCACCAGTGACCATGAGATAATTGAGTTTTTGGTATTCAGCCAAGCCAAGAGGGGGAGCAAGAAGACCTCCACTCTGGACTTCCGGAGGGCAGACTTCAGGCTACTCAAGGAACTAACTCAGAAGGTTCTTTGGGAAACAGCCCTTAAAAACAAAGGGGTCCAGGAGAGCTGGACCTACTTCAAGAAAGAACTCTTGAAGGCCCAGGAACAGGCTGTGCCAGTGTGCCGGAAGATGAGCCGCCGGGGCAGATGGCCAGCCTGGTTGGGTAATGAACTTCTAAAGGAACTAAGGGAAAAAAAGAGGGTGTATTATCTTTGGAAAAAAGGGGAGGCAACCCATGGAATATTTAGGGATGTTGCTAGGTCTTGTAGGAAGAAAATTAGGGAGGCAAAAGCCCATTTAGAGCTCAGACTGGCCTCTGCTGTGAAGGACAACAAAAAGTCCTTCCATAAATATATTAATAGCAAGAGGAAGGGCAAGGACAACCTCCACTCCTTGGTGGGCACAGAGGAGAACGTTGTAACAAAGGATGAGGAAAAGGCAGAGGGACTTAACACCTTCTTTACCTCAATTTTTAATATCAGGACAGAACGTCTTCCAGACAGCTGGCCTGCAGAGCTGGCAGAAGGAGCCAGGGAGCAGCAGAGTTTTCCCCTGTTCCAGGATGGGAGAGTTAGAGATCTTCTCAGCCGTTTGGACCCCCACAAGTCCATGGGACCGGATGGGATCCATCCTAGGATGCTGAGGGAGCTGGCAGATGAGCTGTCCAAGCTGCTCTCCATCATTTTTCAGCAGTCCTGGCTCACTGGAGAGGTCCCAGATAACTGGAAGCTGGCCAACGTGGTGCTCATCCACAAGAAGGGCCAGTTGGAAGAGCCGGGGAATTATAGGCCTGTCAGCCTGACCTCAGTGCCAGGCAAGATTATGGAACGGGTCATCTCGAGTGCAATCACACAGCACTTACAGGATGGCCAGGGGCTCAGGCCTAGCCAGCATGGATTTAGGAGGGGCAGGTCCTGCCTGACCAACCTGATCTCCTTCTATGATCAGGTGACCCGCCTGGTGGATGTGGGGAGGCCTGTGGATGTGGTCTACCTGGACCTCAGCAAGGCCTTTGACACAGTCCCCCACAGCAAACTCCTGGCCAAGCTGGCAGCCCATGGCTTGGACAGGAGCACATTGCGTTGGGTTAGGAACTGGCTGGAGGGCCGAGCCCAGAGAGTGGTGGTGAATGGTGCCACATCCAGCTGGCAGCCTGTCACTAGTGGCGTGCCCCAAGGATCAGTGCTGGGCCCCATGCTCTTCAACATCTTTATTGATGATCTGGATGAGGGTATTGAGTCCATCATCAGTAAATTTGCAGATGACACCAAGCTGGGGGCAGGAGTTGATCTGCTGGAGGGCAGAGAGGCTTTGCAGAGGGACCTTGACAGGCTGGACAGATGGGCAGAGTCCAATGGCATGAGATTTAACACATCCAAGTGCCGGGTTCTGCACATTGGCCACAACAACCCCAGGCAGCGCTACAGGCTGGGGTCAGAGTGGCTGGAGAGCGGCCAGGCAGAAAGGGATCTGGGGGTGCTGGTTGATGGGAGGCTGAACATGAGCCTGCAGTGTGCCCAGGCAGCCGACAGGGCCAACCACATCCTGGCCTGCATTAGGAATAGTATGGCCAGCAGGAGCAGGGAGGTCATTATGCCCCTGTACTCTGCTTTGGTTAGGCCACACCTTGAGTACTGTGTCCAGTTCTGGGCCCCTCAGTTTAAGAAGGACATCGAAACACTTGAACGTATCCAGAGAAGGGCAACAAGGCTGGTGAGAGGCCTTGAGCACAAGCCCTATGAGGAGAGGCTGAGGGAGCTGTGGCGGTTTAGCCTGGAGAAGAGGAGGCTCAGGGGCGACCTCATTGCTCTCTACAACTACCTGAAGGGTGGTTGTAGCCAGGAAGGGGTTGGCCTCTTCTCCCTAGCAACCAGCACCAGAACAAGGGGACACAGTCTCAAGCTGCACCAGGGGAAGTTTAGGCTGGAGGTGAGGAGAAAGTTCTTCACC
Organism: Picus viridis; assembly: GCA_033816785.1. Taxonomy (NCBI): domain Eukaryota; kingdom Metazoa; phylum Chordata; class Aves; order Piciformes; family Picidae; genus Picus; species Picus viridis. The sequence continues at coordinate 32,896,668 of CM066566.1, forward strand.
AAGAGAGTGATTAGTCATTGGAATGGGCTGCCCGGGGAGGTGGTTGAGTCGCCGTCCCTGGAGGCGTTCAAGAGGGGACTGGATGTGGCACTTGGTGCCATGGTCTAGTTGTGAGGTTTGTGGTTACAGGTTGGACTTGATGATCTTCAAGGTCTCTTCCAACCTTGGTAATTCTATTCTATTCTATTCTATTCTATTCTATTCTATTCTATTCTATTCTATTCTATTCTATTCTATTCTATTCTATTCTATTCTATTCTATTCTACAATAATACAATACAATACAATACAATACAATACAATACAATACAATACAATACACCAGGTTGGAAGAGACCTTCAAGTTCATCGCGTCCAACCCATCAACCAATCCAACCCACCCAACAACTAGACCATACAGCCAAGCACCCCATCAAGTCTTCTCCTGAACACCTCCAGTGAAGGTGACTCCACCACCTCCACGGGTAGCCGATTCCAATGGGCAATCACTCTCTCCGTGTAGAACTTCTTCCTAACATCCAGCCTAAACCTGCCCTGGCGCAGCCTGAGACTGTGTCCTCTTGTTCTGGTGCTGGCTGCCTGGGAGAAGAGGCCAACCTCTGCCTGGCTACAACCTCCCTTCAGGTAGTTGTAGAGAGCAATAAGGTCACCCCTGAGTCTCCTCTTCTCCAGGCTAAGCAACCCCAGCTCCCTCAGCCTTTCCTCATAGGGCTTGTGTTCCAAACCCCTCACCAGCTTTGTTGCCCTTCTATTCTATTCTATTCTATTCTATTCTATTCTATTCTATTCTATTCTATTCTATTCTATTCTATTCTATTCTATTCTATTCTATTCTATTCTATTCTATTCTATTCTATTCTATTCTAGGTTGTTACTTCAGCAACCCCTCTGTTGGCTCCAGCTTTCCTTAAAACTTGCAATTTCTCCATTCTGCCATGCTCTTGCTGCTCTCCTCCAACATTCCAAATTCTTCCACCAGCTCTGCAGGAAGCCAGATGAGACTAGAACACCTCCCAACCTCATGCCAGAGCTATAGAGTGTTTGAAGATGTTTTTTCCTCCCTGATATTCTGGTATAGCTAAGGTCTTATACATGAACTAGGGTAACATCAGCTAGTGCATATGACATGAGGAAATAGTATCTGCCCCTTGTCACATATCTCAGGTGGGGTCTAGGAAAAGAGTATGGCATAGACCCCTTATTTTGATACCAGACAGCACAAGCTCCATACAGAGGTGTTCCCTGAGGCAGTCTTTGACAACTCTCTGCTGCTTCTGTGTCACTTAGGTCAGTTTTCAGATTGAATTAGGTCCTAAACCTGGATGCCAATCACTGCTGAGTAGCAAAAGTAGGTTAAATTGGGGTGATAAATTGCTCACAATGGATAATGCACTCTAGACTAGTCTTCTCACCTCTCTCATTGAGTGGTTATTCATGGATACACTGTGTGTCACTAGGACTGTATGAGAATTAAACCATGCTTGCAAATTATGTTACAGTATGTATACTAAGTGGCACTTGGCATGGGCTCAAGAGTTAACACAGAATTCCATTTAAATTAGGGCTTACACCTAATCAGTTAATAAGAAAATGCTGGGAAGGTGATTACTGTTATTGCTATTATTACTGTCCTGTTACTCTTAACACTTGCTATTTGAAACTGAGATCTGGACCCCATGCTCCTAAACACTTTAAAAGATGGCTGTCAGAAATTGCCTAAATTGAAAAGATACATGGAAACAAGAGAGGTTGGTGGATGGATTGTTGTGACCTGACCAGAGTCACACTGGCAAGAGAAAAATACAGCTCTCCTTCCCCTTTCTTTTTCTTTTCTGCCTAGGAAATTATGGCACTTATGTTGTGCTTTGCAGGGATTTTGGAGGCCTTACATGAGCTTTGCAACACTCAAGTGAAAAGCATTTAGCTGTGCACAATGCTTTGGAGAACCTGAAGGGTGAATATGAACTCCTCCCATACCAAAGGATAAAGTGATGGGCTTGACCTTACTGAGTAGGGGCCAGATTCAGTTCCCTAATGTCAAATTCCAGTGTCACTTTGGTGCCCTCAGGAATTCTGCCTTATTCTCAGCTGCTAATCCAGAAGGGAAGATGTCATAAATCATCTCTGCCAACCCTATGTAGATGTGTCAGGTACCCTAGAACAACCCAAAAGACACTGAACAACTTATGGCAACTACATCAAACTTGTTAACTATTGACAACAGTAGGAACATGGACACGTACAGATATTTATCTAACTCCAAACCCTACAGTCCAGCTGAGGTCCAGCCCTCTCTCCAAGGGATAGACAGGGAATATAGGTGCATTTCTTAGGTTATTTGTATCAATCTGGTATTCTTAGACACTTGTAATTTGGCTGGACATTACGCAAAAATTGTACTTCTATGGTGGAGTACACAGCTTATTTTCTCACAGGAATGGTTCCCTTGTGAGCCATCAGTGTTAAATAATGAGTGAGAGGAAGAAAATATACAATAGAACACAATAGAATAAACCAGGTTGGAAGAGACCTTCAAGATCATTGCGTCCAACCCATCAACCAATCCAACCCACCTAATCAACTAAACCATGGCACCGAGCACCCCATCAAGCCTCCTCCTGAACACCTCCAGTGATGGTGACTCCACCACCTCCACAGGCAGCCCATTCCAATGGGCAATCACTCTCTCTGTGTAGAACTTCTTCCTAACATCCAGCCTAAACCTCCCCTGGTGCAGCCTGAGACTGTGAACTCTTAAGAGGAGAATGATATGAGAAGCTGATCTAAATATTTAATACACCTTTAATAGTTGACTTTCACAAGTCGTTTTTCTCTGACTGTTATATCCATTAGCACCTACAAGAGTTGATTGCATAGGAGACAGATGTGCCAAATCATCAGCACTGACATGTTTTTTCAGATTGTGTGTACCTACCAGAAAGAGATTGTTGCCATTTGATACTGAAGTGTTCCTAACTACACTTCATAGGAGAAAAAATAACTTTGTTTTTTATGCCCAATAATTTTTCTTGCCCTTGATAGCACAGTCAACAAATTAACAGTGATCTCATAATTTATTCCTGTAATGTTCATTTTATTTATAATCCAAGAGCAATGAAATTCACTTTCATGCCACATTGTCCTGGGACAGATGTGTGGTTATCACTCAGACACTTGATGGCTGATATAAATCATCCTGTGATGAAAGTGTCTTTTCACTTGAGAGCCTGTATTTGCAGTAGATGCATTGACACACAGAGTGACATGAAATTTCTTCATGGGAGTCGCATGTCAGTTAACCACCTTGCTTTACTCTGACTTTGCAATCTGACAACTTGGTTATTTTATGACAGCCAAGATCTTTCAAATGTATATTTACAGAGCTACCAAATGTGTCACTTTATCACTTACACCAAATAATACCTTTGACAGAAATGAAGTACATTAAAATTTATAGGGGCACAGTGCTTAAGGAGCAAGAATGCACTGTGAATTTAACAATTTGACAAATTTATCCCCAGATATTGGAAGTACTACAGGATTCTTTTTTTACAGTTTTGCTGAGAGCAATAGCCACAGATATAATAATCCCCTTTTCTACCTGTCCCCTCACCACTGTCTCTGACGTAGCTATAAATTAGACTGCAATGGGAGTCAGGGGTCTTCAATGGCAATTAAAACAGAGCCGAGTCCTAGGCTTTACAACATGATTGTCTATAGAAGCCTCTGGTCATGTTGCAGCCATCCCAATTAGCAGAAGAGGTTCACTAGGTAGTGCAGTCCAGAAACATTCCCTGAAGTAATTTTTGCTATGGCTAATTTTTTTGGAGGAAAGGGGATTTTCAGTATTGCATGACTGGCCAGAGAATGAGGTCAGGCACTGTTTGGTTTATTCTACAAAAATAAAATGAGGCTGTAAAAAAGAGCAGTCTATATGGGATAAAGTTAAGGGATGAGTTTGTATGAATTGTTCAGAGAGAGGTTTGGGCTCTGGCCATATAGTGCAGCATAAGATGGTGACCGCTTGCCAAGAACTGCTCTTAGTCAATAATACAAAGTCCATGATCCCTCTAGTCTACAGCATTCTTCAGGACCATCTCAGCAGCTCTAGTACCCTCAAACAGCCCAACATGCCTTCATGGTGTGTCTCAGGACACACATAACATCATGGCTTTTTATTTCTATGGTGGTGGGCTGTGACAAGCCTCATTTTGTTTAGCATGCTTTGAACTTAAAAAGAGCAAAATATTGTCTGAGCTCTTAGAGACACTACATGGAGATCCAGAAGAGATCAGGGCCAAGTGTTATGAAATGTAGCTGAATGCTAATTGATGCCATTTGGCTTCACAGTCAGACAGTGCTCCCAGACTCTCTTTAATTTGGTAGTATGGACGCAGCTTTGGAGAGGAAATCCATGCTTCAGTGAACTCACACTTTATACAGGCTGAGCTGGAAATGGGATAACAGTCAGGGAAAAGGCAGAAATGTGGTTGAACAGAAGATGAAGCAGAGATAGGAATTCCAAAACGTTATTGTTTCAAATGTGCACCAGCAGTCAATCAGTTGGTTATTTAACTTCTTATCTTGCTGGTGGATGAGAAGCTCAACATGAGCTCTCAATGTGCACTTGCAGCCCGGAAAGCCAATCAGATCCTGGGCTGCATCAGGAGAAGTGTGACCAGCAGGTCAAGGGAGGTGCTTCTTCCCCTCTACTCAGCTCTGGTGAGACCCCACCTGGAGTACTGCGTCCAGTTCTGGAGCCCCTATTACAGGAGGGATGTGGACGTGCTGGAGTGTGTCCAGAGAAGGGCCACAAGGATGATCAGAGGGCTGGAGCACCTCTCCTATGAGGACAGACTGAAGGAGTTGGGGCTGTTCAGTCTGGAGAAGAGAAGGCTCCGAGGTGACCTCATTGTGGCCTTCCAGTATCTGAAGGGGGCCTACAGGAAAGCTGGGGAGGGACTTCTCAGGCTATCAGGTAGTGATAGGACTAGGGGGAACGGAATGAAGCTGGAAATGGGGAGATTCAGGCTAGATGTGAGGAAGAAGTTCTTCACCATGAGAGTGGTGAAGCCATGGAATGGGTTATCCAGGGAGGTGGTTGAGGCCCCGTCCCTGGAGGTGTTTAAGACCAGGCTGGACGAGGCTCTGGCCAGCCTGATCTAGTGTAGGGTGTCCCTGCCCATGGCAGGGGTTGGAACTAGATGATCTTTGTGGTCCCTTCCAACCCTGACTGATTCTATGATTCTAAGTTCTACACAGAGAGAGTGATTGCCCATTGGAATCGGCTACCCGTGGAGGTGGTGGAGTCACCTTCATTGGAGGTGTTCAGGAGAAGACTTGATGGGGTGCTTGGCTGCATGGTTTAGTTGTTGAGTGGGTTGGATTGGTTGATGGGTTGGACGCGATGATCTTGAAGGTCTCTTCCAACCTGGTGTATTGTATTGTATTGTATTGTATTATCAACGGATCTGACATGCATCTTCTGGGTTAGACCATGCAGTAGAAGTGTGATAGCTTAAGGATCAGACCAGACTGTGCCTGGTGTCAAACAGGTAATCAGCTGGATCTAATTTGTAGCTGGAAAAGTGCTGTGAGTAAAAGGCAGTGGTGACTCATAGCAGGAGCTTGAAATTCAGTTTCAGGATTGGTCTCAGTGAAGGCTTGGGGTTCTTTGAAGTTTTGGGAGGCTTAACTAATTTCTGCTCAGAGTTGTATCTTCTTGTTGTGGTTTAGTTTATGTGCTCCCCCAGGCATGAAAAGGAAGGAAGTTGCTTCAGATTATTCTGCAGTGTGGCATCTCTGGGTGTTTCATGTTGATGCGGGGAATTATGTGCTGTGTGTTCATTTCTGATTTCCTAGATGAATGAATAATGAATATTTCTTTTGTTCTCTTTCCTCTTTATTTCCAAAGTGCCGTTAAAAGAAGGGCATGACGATTCATGGTTAGCCCCATTCTGTAGTGAAGAACCAGTTTGGACTGCATGCTAATGATTTAAGGGCTTCCACAAATACAGCACCATCATTTGCATGGGGCATGTGCTTGTTGCAGGACCTAGCCTCACAGGTTGCCCTAGTTCCTCGAATATTCAAATTCTTTGAGTTAACTCCCCAGAAAGGAAAAATCTGGGTGTGCTACTCTGGCCATGGGGAAGCAGGGAATGATATCAGAGTTTTATTTAGTACTATTTGTGGAAAGGCATTAGATCACTCCTCTTCTTGCATTCTATTGATAATTAATTCATACTAGTATAGAAGGATTTACACAAAGTGGGAAACTCTTGCTTTAAAGAAAGAATAATTCTGTCCAGTGGACTGGGTATAAATATTTTTTCTCTTGTACCTCTGAGAATAGACCATAGAGAAAAGTAAACCTTGTAACTGGAGATTTTCAGCATAGCTATTAGTCTGGTAGACAGCAAGTTCTCCTTGGGACAGCAATGTGCCCTTGTAGACAAGAGGGCCAATAGTAACCTGGGGTGCATCAAGAAAAGTGTGTCCAGCCGGTCTAGAGAGGTTCTTCTCCCTCTCTACTCTGCTCTGGTGAGACCACACCTGGAGTACTGTGTCCAGTTTTGGGCTTCCCAATTCAAGAGACACAGGGATATGCTAAAGAGAGTGCAATGGAAAGCCACAAGGATGAATAGGGGGCTTGACCATCTCCCCTATGAAGAGAGACTGAGAGATTTGGGGCTGTTTAGTCTGGAGAAGTCTGAGAGGGGATCTCATCAATGTGTATAAATATCTGAGGGGCGGGTGTCAAGTGGAGGGGGCCAATCTTTTTTTGGTGGTGTGCAGTCATAAGACAAGGATCAAACTTGAACATAGAAGGTTTCACCTCAACATGAGGAGAAACTTCTTTACAGTGAGGGTGATGGAGCACTGGAACAGGCTGCCCAGAGAGGTTGTGGAGTCTCCTCTGACTTTCAAAACCCACCTGGATGCATTCCTCTGTGGACTACCACAGGTGATCCTGCTTTGGCAGGGGAGGTGAACTCAACCTCTGGAGATCCCTTCCAACCTCCAACATTCTGTGATTCTGTGATCCAGCTGTCGCAGTGACTCAGTGTAATTCCTACAAGAAAATACTGCTTCGGCATCTAACTGCTTCTCTTCTCTCCATGACTCACACAAGACACAGAGATTCAGCACATGCTTTGATCTATCCATCTGTGCCTTGTAGGGAACATGGATGGCTGCCCTATGGAAAAGAATGGGAATGCAACTAATAGCAGCAGCTGCTACACAGGAACCATGTTAATATGCTTCCCACAAAGCCACAGTGTCTTTGGGGAATCTGATTTGACCTGAAATTGCACTGTCTTGCACTTTGTTGAAATAGAGGATTTTGATTTTTTAAGGAGTTGTACACTGCCTAGGAATGGACAAGATAATTACGTCTTGCCTTCTTAGGTAGAGTTCAGTAAAACAATTCCTTTTCAGTAAATAACATGATATTCTATGAAGAAATTCTGTTTCAAAACAAAGCATGAGCATCTCATTTTCATTCCTCTGCTAGGCTCAAAGTCTCTTATGGAACCCCGTCTGCTCTCTGCACTGCGATTATTGGTCTCCTTTGGAGCACATTTTCCCTCTTTTGGGGGAGGAAATGCAGTCAATTGTGGCATCTCTCAAGGGAATTTCTGTGTTTTAGTTGTTCTAATCAAAAACAGGAAGGTTTTGGTTTTTTTTTTTTTTTTTTTTTTTTTTTTTTTATTCCCACTGTTTGGTAAATGATCTGGCTTGCAAAACTGCTAGATAATTCAAACTAATATTAAAGTTACAGAACGGGTGTAAACTCAACAACTTTGCAAAATCATAAGCCGTACTTCTCTCTCTATTCCTGGTTTCTTCGGTTTGCTGACTTTACTAGGCCTTTAAAAAGATGCTGAATGCCTGACACTGGAGAAGAGTGATAGTTTCAGCAGTTGCAGAGCACAGTAGGTCTTGCCTGCCCCTGATCCCTGAGCCAAAGAGCTATTTTCCACTTGACTGAATTTTGTGGAGATTGGAAGGTGTATCAAATCAAATTAGTTCTGGTTTGCAATGGCATTTGGCACATTAGCAAATAAGGTATTGCAAATCTGCTTAATTCTCTTTTTCTCTTGCTGAAGCAAAGCCATCATCAGAAGAAACTATTCTATTGGTATTGGTTCATTCAATGATGCTGGCTGTAATGTGGGTGACTTTATCTGATATTCAGGAATCAAGTTCACTGCATTTATTATGCCACCTGAAGAAAATGAATTCAAATAAAGATGTTGGACTGGATGGTTTCAGAGATGAATAAATATAGCTTCTGTGTTGCTATATCAGTCCATTAATACATTGTTTAATTCATCTTTGTCCTCAGATGATTAATCTAGAGACAGGGCAGTGAAAATTAACTCCCCGTTACACTGCATTTGAACTCACAGCTCTCAGATTTGTTTACTGACCTCCAAATCAAGGACTTCATAAACTTTTGGAAGGAACAAAGAATCAGTCACAGATGAACATTTGAAGTGTCTATATCAGAAGGGTTGTATTTAGAATAGGGTACTACAGATTATCTGCCACTGGTTTTCCATGAATAAGAATGTCACCATTTCATGCTTCCACGTTTTCATTGCTAATGATAGCTACTTCCTTAGTGAATAAATAATTTTTGTCTAGAATTCTGTCACCCTTTAAGTACTGAAAGGCCACAAAAAGTCTCCCCAGAACCCTCTCTGCTCCAGGGCAAACAATCCCAACCCTCTCAGCCTTTCTTCCTAGGTGATTCCTAAAAGAATTTTAACCAGTTCTGTGGCTGTTTATTTGTGAGGTGGACTGCAAATAGGTTTTACTGAATACTTCAAAGTATGTCTTTGCTTTCCTGGTAGTGTCTATAAAATACAGAGGTTTGCCTAAAGGGAAGATGATCTCCATAGAATCTAACCCAACCTCTCAGAGAGTGATGGTAACTTTCAGATGAGACATTCAAACACTGCAAGAATGGATCTGGTATGCATGGAAACCCATGGAGGCATCCTTCTTGGCTCAGTCTGAATCAGGCCCTAACTTCTGTTAGGGAAGAAAAGTGGGAAAATGGAGGAATTCAGTTTAACTGAAAAGTAAAAAATTCTGTACAGTCCATGGAAAAGCATTTTGGTAGTGTATTCTTTTACAATTATTTTGTCCTCAATTTGCTGAAAATAATTAAGCAATTAATTTTATTCTCTCATTAAGTATGTATATACAAACTTAGAAAGCAAAATTCACCTTGTTCAAGACTAGCCAGCTACAGAAATCAATCATGGATTCCAGACTTTTTCTGAATTAAAAGAAAGCAAGCCAGTTATGTGCAGAATTGGAGAATATGGGACAGAATTTGTCCCAGCCTAATCACACATAGCAAATGTTGCTTTCTCCATATTTTGTAATTAAAATGTTGGTCTTTCCTTTCCCAAGAAGTGGGAGGAAAGCTGCACGGGGGCTTTTTATTGCTGTACTGTGCAAGACCTCAGTAGGACAGCAAACATCATTTGTGGACAAGAACTGCTAATGCTGCAGCAGACAAGCCTCAGGATAAGCACTGAGAAATCAAAGCAGAGAGCTGTAAAAAAAAAAAAAAATCTGAAATGGAAATTTCATTGTTTTGGCACAGAGGAGAGCCCAGTTTGGTCAGGCATTTAAATAGGCTGCCCAGGGAGGTGTTGGAGTCACCATCCCTGGAGGTATTAAGAAAATATGCAGACATGGCACTTCAGGATGTGGTTTAGTGCACATAGCGGTGTTGGATTGACAGTGGGACTGGATGACCTTGGGTGTCTTTTCCAACTGAAACAATTCTCTGATTCTAAATTCTTGTATAGTTTAGTGTTGCACAGGCATAATGTGCATATTTTCATGTTGACACTTGTGACCGGTTTAGGCTGTGCCTTTAAGAAAGGGACACTTTCTGAACACTCTGGCTGAATGTTTTGGTATATAAATGAAAACAAGAGATATGCTAATCCAATTTCATTGGTGGAACCCGGCTGTAGGTTCTAGCTTGGTCTTTCAGTCGGGGGGGGTCAGTCAGTCTTCTTTTTCCCCCTGTACTGTGAGCTGGCCTGCTTTTCCTCTCTCTGAAGCAACAGCTTGCTACTCAGGGACGATTCTTGCTAACCAGATAAGAGAAAACTAACTTTTGCATTCGCTTTGAGCTTTAACAAAGTTTTCCCCTTTTAATTACCTTCCTTTCTCTCTCTCTCTGACCCTTTTGGGAAAAAGGGGAGGTAGGGAGGGAGAAGGGAGGGACAGGCCGAACCCCCTGGCTGCAGAGGGGTTGGGGAAAGGTTTCCTGTATATTTCTGTATATATTGTAAATAATGTATGTTTTTGTACATATTCATTGCATTCCATTTTCTGCTTGTAAAATATAGCTTTCATCTGCTTCTCCAGCTGAGTTAGCTGTGGAATTTTTTTTTTTTTGTGTGTGTGTGTAACCTTCCTGCTCCACCACAACACTGAAGAAGCCTCTGAAGCCTGTACTCTAAATGGTGAACAATCAGTGTAAGCCAAATAGATCGGGCGCTCAGGAGCAGGCTTCTAGATTTGGCCAATTTACAATGATGTGTTTAACATATTTTACCTAAATATATAATAGATAATATATGTATTTTAATATATAATTCTTCATACTTCACAGATACCCTGGTTCTTACAGGCAACACTTTCATATGTCAGTAAGTAGAAACAAAAATGTGGATAGAGATGCATGCTAATCTGTCTGACTCTGCACTGAAGAGGAGACTCAGGGGTGACCTTATTGCTCTCTACAACTACCTTAAGGGACGTTGTAGACAGGCGGAGGTTGGTCACTTCTCCCAGGCAGCCAGCACCAGAACAAGAGGACACAGTCTCAGGCTGCACCAGGGGAGGTTTAGGCTGGATATTAAGAAGAAGTTCTATACAGAGAGAGTGATTGCCCATTGGAATGGGCTGCCCAGGGAGGTGGTGGAGTCACCATCACTGGAGGTGTTCAGGAGGAGACTTGATGGGGTGCTTGGTGCCATGGTTTAGTTGATTAGGTGGGTTGGATTAGTTGATAGGTTGGACGCAATGATCTTGAAGGTCTCTTCCAACCTGGTCTATTCTATTCTATTCTATTCTATTCTATTCTATTCTATTCTATTCTATTCTATTCTATTCTATTCTATTCCATTCCATTCTATTCCATTCCATTCTATTCCATTCTATTCTATTCTATTCTATTCTATTCTATTCTATTCTATTCTATTCTATTCTATTCTATTCTATTCTATTCTATTCTATTCTATTCTATTCTGATGGATTTAGTGTTGTCCCAGGAAGCTACAACATTTCAGCTGTAATGTAAGAATATACATATTGATGAGACCAAACTAGCATATGACTCAATAATCTGTCACTGAATTGGCTACTGGGACATGTTTGGGAAGGTGTCATGTGTTCACATGACTTGAAGAAAATTCCATGCCTATGCATGGCATACACAAATTATACTCCTGTTTCTTCCCTGTTTCTCTTCATTAGTAGTTTAAGTACTACAGGACTGACTGCCACTGACAGAAGGGCACAAAATAGTCAGCATTAAGGGGTCAAATTTTGTTAAACTATGGAACTCCACCTCCAAACCAGACTTGTTAGTATAGAATCATACAATGTAACTGGTTTTGGGAAGTACAGAGTTCAAATTCTGGCTTGTAGTATGCTGTGATGACATATGTAATTTGTGCATGGGAACAGGAGTTAATACAAAATCTAGAACAGGTTCTCAAAATCAGCATAGGATATTTCTCAGAAGTCAGAAAAAGCAATCTGGCAAAGAAGCAATATGCTGAGCAGGGCAGTTTGGTGATGAATGCAGAGTAATTTGGAATCTGCAAATCGTTTTTGCAGGGAGGTGAGCAAACAAGAAGGTTAACAGAGTTCAGCAGCATTCAGATTTACATGTTATCATGGTGTAAGACCTTCCAGGCAGGAATAAAACCCCACCATACAGTTGTGTGGCAATTACTCTTTTCTCTGCGATACTGCTTTTAATAAGAACCATAGAAGTATTTCAAATAGTTCTGAACATGAAAAGTAACAGTATAAAAATCAACAGCAATGAAAGGCATTTTAAGAAAGCTGTAGTATATCAAAGTTCTCTAAAGTTTGCTAGAAACCTAATGCATTGTACTACCAAAGGGAAAGGATGATATGAACTTGTACATATTACATAAATCCCTACGTTTGAAACAAGCCCCACACCTCTTTTATCAAGTTTAATATATATTGTAAGGTGAAATAAAAAATTTATGTTCTGTATGGAAGAAGAAAGGGTCCTTAGTGAATGATCTTAAATTATCTCCTATTTGAATGAGTTCATTTTACTGAGAGAGTTTCATCAAACCTTTAATTAAGCTTACATCTAAAAAGTTGGTTATTTGACAGTGACCTCCTCCAAACGCATTGATCCCAATTGATCAAACAGAGAATGAAATGTTAAAAACAAAAAGCTTTTTCATTTTAGTCATGGGATTTTAGGTTTACTGTGAAAGGTTGGGGCAAGTAATGACTATTAAAAAGGATGATGTTTTCATTTTTCCCCTCTCAAAGAAGTTTCTAGTGATAGAGGTGCAATTAGTCAATGTTTGCACAGCACTTCAATAAATGTAAACTGCTCTTTGGGAGTTAAATCTGATTCTCATCAAATTTGCCAGTGGACTTTAAGTTGACTTCTATGGGAGGTGAGTGACGCTGTGTGAGTTGAATTTCTGAACTGCTAAAGAAGTTACTTTGAAGAGGTCAATGTTGTAAAGCAGATTTTCAAATACACACGTCTTTTTTTTTTTTTCTGTTTTTCTCATGTGATGCATGATGAATCCCCAGTCTCTCAGAAAGAACTTTCCAGCTTAAAGTCTCCCATTCCTATCAATATGGCCTTTTTTGTGTCTTGATGTATCCCTTTCTATGAAGCTCCATTAAAACATCCCTAGCAAAAGGCTCTGGAGCATGAGCACATGCTTTTCCAGTGTGATTTAAACACACCGTGCCTCTGGTTAGTGTTATAAAGAATGGATTTATAGTTTCTTTTTAAAAGTGATGAAAATATTGATAAAAGTGTTTTATCTTGTTTTCTGCAGAACCCTATTAAGGTGATTTCTTGCCAAAAGCTGCTTTTTAGAATTCTGTGAAACAATTTGGAGTCAGCTTATGTGTTTTCTTTCTTTCTTTCTTTTTTTTTTTTTATTTACTCTAGTGTACAAATTTGTTATGTTTGAGTTAAACATCCAATACAGTCTGATCAATACAGTTCCATTTGCTATTCACACTTAGAATTTTGTGAGGGACAACATGAAGCCTTCTTTGAACGGTGCTATTTTTCTTTCCATAAAACTTCCTTTGTAGACATTTCATAGATTATTTTTTTCTGTTAATACTTTGTTAACGTGAACTCCCCTTTTACATTTTTCCCTCTGAATTCCCACACATTTCAGCATTGCAGAAGATCAGTACTCACAATTCCAAGAGGCATTAATTTTTTTTTTGGTAAAATGCATGACATTAGTTTCCTAAAACAATATCTACATAGAGCATGGTGACATTAATTTTGTGCCTGATCCACACTTTAGGCTTTCATACTATTTATGAGAATGAAATATAAATTTCTTAAAAGAAACCAGAAAGAAGACATGCATTGTAACAATAGATAGTAACAGAGAAAAGCTTAAACTTAATTCTTCTGGCTCAAAAATTTGTGCTTGGGGAGAAAAGAAATGAAGAGAATTCTTTTCAAGATGTTGATAAACATCTTGATCTGATTGACAGCTGCCTGAACATGAGCCAGCAGTGTGCCCAGGTGGCCAAGAAGGCCAATGGCATCCTGGCCTGCATTAGGAATAGTGTGGCCAGCAGGAGCAGGGCGGTCATTGTGCCCCTGTACTCTGCATTGGTTAGGCCACACCTTGAGTACTGTGTCCAGTTCTGGGCCCCTCAGTTTAAGAAGGACATTGAGACAATTGAACATGTCCACAGACGGGCAACAAGGCTGGTGTGAGGCCTCGAGTACAAGCCCTATGAGGAGAGGCTGAGGGAGCTGGGACTGTTTAGCCTGGAGAAGAGGAGGCTCAGGGGCGACCTCATTGCTCTCTACAACTACCTGAAGGGTGGTTGTAGCCAGGAAGGGGTTGGCCTCTTCTCCCTAGCAACCAGCACCAGAACAAGGGGACACAGTCTCAAGCTGCACCAGGGGAAGTTTAGGCTCGAGGTGAGGAGAAAGTTCTTCACCGAGAGAGTGATTCGCCATTGGAATGGGCTGCCCGGCAGGTGGTGGAGTCACCGTCCCTGGAGGCGTTCAAGAGGGGATTGGATGTGGCACTTGGTGCCATGGTCTAGTCGTGGGGTCTGTGGTTACAGGTTGGACTCGATGATCTTCGAGGTCTCTTCCAACCTTAGCGATACTGTGATACTGTGATAAAATCACTCTCTTGTAGATCATACAATTACTTTTTTTCTGTTTCCTGTGTCAATGCTCTGGTCTCTGAAAAATGTTTTAGACTCATTTACCCATCATTAACCTGACTCTCGGGAATTACTGCTGCTTCTAAAGCAAACCCATATGATTTCAGGACAGATGGCATCATCCTGGATAGTGCAAAAAAATACCAAATAATTTGCTGTGTTGTAGAATATGATTTCAGTAACAGGAGAGATTAGGGATTGTTTCTTTTTGAACCTGAAGAGAGATCAATGACCGCAACCAAAGTCTATACATCCCTACCCTGGAGACCAAACAAGAAGATGGTGATTTGGTCCAATGCTGAAGACACGTGAAGCTGTTTGTCTTACACTTTAACTTTCTTGCCAACAAAGCATCTTAAAATGAGGCTCCACTTCAACATTTCTGTTTATCAGAGTAAGAAAGTGACAGAAAGATGGTAGCTTTCCCATTATTTTTTTCAATGGTAGTTTTTTCATTCTTTTTCAATTTGGAAAAGAAAGAGAAGGTGTTACAAAATCATCTTATGTCTTATGAACATTTCAAAGTATTTTGGTGCTTTTGAAAAAAAATTGTCATTTTAACCTAATTTATTTGCACGTGCTGCAGTTATTTCAGAATCAAATAAATGAAATTAAAAATCATGAATCAAATCATATACATTTACAAGAAACACAAAAAATGACAAAATTTATTGTCAAAATTTATGTCCCCTTTCAAGATAAAAATAATCAGATATTAAGTGAATTAAGCTGGAAGGTTTAAGAAAACATAAAGAAGTGGATTTTTTTGTACAGTGCCTTAGTAAATGATGCAACTCCTAGAGCATCGTGGCAGCCAA
This sequence comes from Picus viridis, assembly GCA_033816785.1. Lineage (NCBI taxonomy): Eukaryota > Metazoa > Chordata > Aves > Piciformes > Picidae > Picus > Picus viridis. The sequence continues at coordinate 32,911,979 of CM066566.1, forward strand.
CATTCAATTAGAGATTTAAAAGGAATTAGGTGAACCACAAGAAAAATGGCTACTAGTGGCTTATACAATGACCTGGGTACAGTCTTTCCTCAAAATCAAGACTTGAATTGGGTGGAATAGAAGTGACAGTCTCAGCTTTTTCCTTCCTTTTCCATTTCTTCTTTTTTTATTTTCCTTTTCCTCTCCCTTTCCCTCTTCCCTTTCCCCTTCCCTCTCACCATCTTCAGTTTCTGTAAGCTACAGCTGACTCAGTTTGAACTCTCTCTCTGCCAGTATTTTCTACAAGAAGAAACCATCAGCACCCATTATAGTTACCTTTATCTTGGTATGGGTAATGGAACAAGGCAATAGGGAATAATATTTTCAAGGACCATTTTTAATTCCATATACTAAAGATGCTCACAAAATTGGGAAAAGACGTCCTGGTTTGAGGCCAGGCAGATCCTCTCTTGCCCCTGAGAGGGGCAAAAGAATGACACTCACACAAATGGATTGCAGAAATGCTGGAAAGTTTAAATGGAAAAGCAATTAGTATTTTACAGAAACTATAAGCACAGTAATAAAGATACCCCAAAGCGTACAGAGTCCCTTCCAGCACATCCAAAAGCCCCAAACATTTCCTATCTCCCCACCTGATGTACACCCAAAACCCCCAAGGCTCTTTCTTCCCTCCCTCCCCGCCTCCCACTAGGCTAGTCTGAGGTTTGAGACTGCCCTTCCCCCTTCTCCTCCTGGCATTAAGCCTAGCCAGGCCTAAGAGGCCTTGAGATAACTCCCTCAGAATTACTTGATAGGACACTTGGGACACTGGAGATGTAGCTTATGTAGCAGTAACAGGAGGGACCCAGCTTAAACTGCCACAGACGTGTGCATAAGAAAGAAGTTCAGTGCTCAAATTTTTTACCTGTCAAGAGTCTCATCCAGAATACCTGAGAGTGAGTGTGACTGATTGCATTTTAGATTTTCATTTATTCTGAGAGACTATGTGGAATAGCTGTTAAAATTTTTGTTTCATTGCTTGCTTATTAATCTGGAGTGACAAAATTGAAATTCCTGAAAGAGCAGTAGGAAATTATTAACATTTAAATTACAATTTCAGGCCCTGATAACTTGGCAGTAATGACTAGCTTTAGTTTTTAGTCATTCTTTGAAGTTAATTTAATTTTATTAAAATAAATATTTATTCTATTTTAAAATTCTCATTGAAAGGTTTAGATGTGGAAGATTTTTTGGATGTTGATTTTTATTTCCAGTGACTAAAGGCATCACCCTGTGTGGTGGGTTAAAGTTTCCCATTCACGTTAACTAAGCACAACCAGCTCAGTTGGAAACAAATGGAAGCTGTATTTACAAACCAAAAACTACACTCTACAATGGAATGCAATCAATATGTACAAAATATACAGTATTTACAATGTTATACAGGTATTTAGAATCAGAAAATAGCACAGAAACCCCCTGGTCAAAACGACCAGGGAATCTGCTCCACTGCCCCCCCCAAACCTCCTAGACCCCCTGTACCAGAAGAGAGAAAAAAACTGGGAGAGAAGCAGTGTTAGTCTTATCTCAAGGTCAGGCAGAAGCATTGTCTTGCCAGCAGAACAGCCAGGCCAGAGAAGAAAAGAAGGAATGGGAATGGAAGTAAAACGTGAAAGATGTTATGGAACAATCTGCCCAGTGAATCTGCTTATAATAATATTTTGTTTTCCTTTTTACATCCAATAGTGACTTATTTATATTTTTCTACATTTTTCTCTAAATCTGCAGCTTAATTTTAAAGCATAGCTTAAAACTGCCATACCCTACTGAAAGTGAGTTGTTGCTGTCCTGTGACCCACCCTTTCCACTGCCTAGTACACAATGGAGTAGACTGAAAGTATTTAAATTTTCATACATATATTATTAATTGAACTGACTGAATTTTACAGTCTGTGAAGGACCCTGGAAGTCTTGGAGCTCATATTTTCTTTCTCCACTCCCTCCTTGACTGTACACAGAGCTGGACCAGCTACAGAGGCATTGATAGACGCTTATGTGGAAGCAGTCTTCCTTCCTGCTCTCTTCTTCAGTGCTGCCACTCCTTCCTTCTTTTATTCTGTGATTGTAGCCTCAGAGAAACTGGCCTAATGAGTGGTTGACAACTCAGGATCAGTTAAAAACAAATAATTTTTAAGGTACAGGATGGTCTAAAGGGTTAACTGGGATGAATCCATGCACAGAAAATACTAAAGAAGGTAAGAATAGAATAGAATAGAATAGAATAGAATAGAATAGAATAGAATAGAATAGAATAGGATAGGATAGGATAGGATAGAATAGAATAGAATAGAATAGAATAGAATAGAATAGAATAGAATAGAATAGAATAGAATAGAATAGAATAGAATAGACCAAGTTGGAATCATAGAATCATAGAATCATAGAATCATAGAATCAGTCAGGGTTGGAAGGGACCACAAGGATCATCTAGTTCCAACCCCCTGCCATGGGCAGGGACACCCCACACTAGACCAGGCTGGCCAGAGCCTCATCCAGCCTCGTCTTAAACACCTCCAGGGATGAGGCCTCAACCACCTCCCTGGATAACCCATTCCATGGCTTCACCACTCATGGTGAAGAACTTCTTCCTCACATCTAGCCTGAATCTCCTCACCTACAGCTTCATTCCGTTCCCCCTAGTCCTATCACTACCTGATAGCCTGAGAAGTCCCTCCCCAGCCTTCCTGTAGGCCCCCTTCAGATACTGGAAGGCCACAATGAGGTCACCTCGGAGCCTTCTCTTCTCCAGACTGAACAGTCCCAACTCCTTCAGTCTGTCCTCATAGGAGAGGTGCTCCAGCCCTCTGATCATCCTTGTGGCCCTTCTCAGGACACATTCCAGCACATCCGTATCCTTCTTCTAATAGGGGCTCCAGAACTGGACGCAGTACTCCAGGTGGAGTCTCACCAGAGCTGAGTAGAGGGGGAGAATCAGCTCCCTTGACCTGCTGGCCACACTTCTCTAAATGCAGCCCAGGATCTGATTGGCTTTCCCATTAAAATATTTGTAGTACACTGGAGAAATGTGGATGTGCTTACTGTGCAGATTTCCATAAAATTATTTCCCTGCTCAGTTGGAATACTGTGTAAGTTGACTGACAACATTGGGTGAGACCAAAAAATGCATTACGATTTTCATTCTCAAAATGCACCAAATAGGCTTTAATATTGCTTTTGGAGGTTATTTTCTCTTCGAGGCACAAAGTGTCATGGAACGGTCTAAGTTCTTTTGTTTTTGAATATCCTTCAGTTTGTTCATTTCAAGGCCCCACTGTTGGCTGTGATTCACTGCAGCAGTGAATAACAAATGTCACAAAAATATTGAGATTGCCTGAGCTATTTTAGAAATTAATGGGCTGATTGTGATATACTGGAGTCTCTTTCATGCATCTGTAATTGGAGTGCCAATTTATTTCCAATCATTTCAAGCACGGTAATTATAGTGCATTATTGTTGCCTGCTTAACATTCATATGGGATGCTGGCACAATAATGCTGGCAGGAGGCCACATATTTTGCAACTGAAATGAATGGTAAAAATGAGAAGTAGTATACAAAGGAACAGAACTTTAATTTTGTTTAGAGGTTTTGTTCTGGCTAACATGTAATAGAGTCATGGCAGAATGATATGGAACAAACTCACCTTCATAAAATGTCAATAAAAATGTTTTCCAAATAAACTGTAAATCAGTGAGGGAGGGAAAAAGCCCTTCTGAAATTTTAAATAAAAATCCTATGGTCGATAATACAAAATCTTTAACTTAAATTGGGTCTACAGCAAGAAGACAGTTTATTTGCTAGGAAAAAAAATGCATCAAGATTTTTCCTTGGTTTATAGCAGCAAAATAAGGAATCATGGAGGCTAGAAGGGACTTTGGGAAGTCTGTGGTCTTGAAGATCTGAAAGCACTGTCAGAGCAAATTTCTCAGAGTTGTGTCTAATCTCCACAGGTAGACACTTTGCAACATGTCTGCACAACCTATTCCAGTGCTTGACCTCCCTTTGTTGCATTAGAAGGAAATTTGGCAGAATTTTGCATTCCAGCTTGTTCTCAGATGTCAGAGGGGCTGGTGGTGGCTAGGCTCATTTCCTGAATGATGCCTTGTTCAAAACTGTAAGTCCAGTTGTGCCCAACATACATTGAACTATTTGAATTATGGATGCACTAACAACACAATGAACCTTCAGAGCAGTCATGCTTCATGGACTCCATGACCATGGCCAGAGTGTGGTTGCATTCAATGAGAAACTACTTTTATGACTATCTTAACAAAAGTGCAGTTTATTAAAGCACCAGTGAAGGTTCTTACAGATTGCTGATGACAAAATGCTGTCTGCAAAGCATGTTCACACATCAAAAATACATGAATAATACAGCTTGGCTTCAAACATGCAAAATCAGGAAACAATTCCACAGAGATTTAAGTTTCCCTGAGGCAGCACTCAGGATAACTGAGAATAGGAGTCTTACCTAAGGCTGTCCCAGTGGGAGGGAAGAGAAGCTCAGCCTACCAGCTGATCCCCAAAGTTGCAGGCTTTCTGGCATGGTATGTTCCCTAACAATTGCTCCTTTCAAACTATTTTTGCACCGTTTTTACCTTTCAGGTGGAGCTTGAGTGACTCTAGTCACAGATACCTTACTTATCTTTATCTTTATTACTATTATTATTATTATTATTATTATTATTATTATTATTATTATCATTATTATTGCCATAAAGTTATCTCAGCATGCAAGCTGAGTGAGAGGTGGTCGCACCACTGCAGGCAAGTAGTTTTTGGGATGGAGGTGTGTTTTAGTTCTATGATTTTGTCGAAATATTATGGTCTGTTGGCCAGAGTAGCAGATATACAGATTATTAGTTCCATAGTAACATCCAGTTAAGATACCTGCAATGATCTCTCAGACGCTGGCCTCTTCATGCCATTCCACTCCCTGCGCTGTTGGCAGGCCATGTTGCCCAGGGAAGCATCATGGAATGGATTCTTCACATACCAGTTATACTCTGCTCTGGAAGCTCCTTTGATGTTATGCCTTTCCTTAATGAGTGAACAATGCTAAACCTTTAATACAATGTTCATTTCCAAGTTACCTCCAGTAATTATTTTCATGACCTTAGGGTAAAATCTATTTTTCTTGTGCTGAAATAGGATTTTCTGTATTTCAATTCATGTCCATTGCCTTTTGTCAGTTTATTTGGTAGAGCTAAGAGGAATCCAGCTCCATCTTCATATGCTCCCATCAGATACTTATAAACACTGATAAGATATTCCTCTAAGACTTGTTGCCTTATAACTTTCATTTATATATGGAACAGATTGTGGAAAGCAATGCAGGTGCTAACTCCAGTGAGTACTGAAAAGTTTAATAATTACCAATTGGATCAAGAAATCTGTAAGTATGAATGTTTCCAGATCTACCCTAAGTACCTGAGCAAGCAGAACAAGCTGAACAATAAAGCTGATCCACTCCAGAGATTCTACTCAAGTTATCGGTACTACAGATACAGATAATCCCTGGAACTTCATAGCTCCAAAGTAGAATAACAAATGGTTGCTTGTTGAAGAAATCCTGCTATGGGAAATAACATAATTCACTTTGGGACCTGCACACCACAGGCACTGGAGATGCAAGACAAGGTCAACACAGGTATAATCAAAATCAATAAAGTAGCTGGTCACTAGCAAGTGCATCATCAGTTCTTATGCTATTTAAAATCTCAGTAGGTTTGTTCTGCCTTATTAGACATTTCCCTAAGTCTGCCATAGTTTGAAGCTTTTTTTCAGAATTTAGAAATTAGAGACAAAACATTATGTAAATTTAATAAGAAAAAAAATCCTCTTGTTCAAGACTGCAGCATGAAATTCTTGAGAAAGGAGGTGATGGATTATGGATGCAGTTTAAAATTCAGTTGCTGTGTCAGGGCAGAGAAGGAATTCCCTACCTGAGAGCATTGTAAGTCTGAGAAAAACATCACCATTATCCAGAAAGGTCACCAAAAGAAACCAATTAGAATTCTGGAAGGAATAAATCTTTAATAATGCCCTCCCTGTAAAGGTCAGGCAAGAACTCTGCATTGGTCTCTTATTCCCCAGAAGGCACTGGCAGTATTTTTACTTGGTAGAAATTGGTATAACTCTGCAAAAGTTACCGACAATTTGCCCTTCTCTGTGCTGGATAAGGACAAGCACCAATTTGTCAAACACAGACAAGCCCTGTGGGGTGGGTTACAACCATCCTGAAAATAGGGGGAGTGGGGGTGGTGGGCTACGCCCATCCTGGAAAAAAAAATAGGAGGAGGGCTTGTGAGAGTGTTTTTCTGCCCTCCCTGGGGGGTATTTTCTCCCCTGGGAAACTGACTTGGTCTGTTCCACTTGCCCTGCTCCTTGTCCAGCAGGGGTATAAGAGGGAGGAGAATTGCAGCCATTGTTCTCTTCCTGCTGCTTCCACCCTTTGTGAAAGACTGGTTCTGTAGCTCTTTTTTTTTTTTTTTCCCTTTTCTTTTCCTTCTCCCATCCATCCTTGTTCCTTACCCTTGTGAACCCTGCCTGTCATTGTTACATAAATATACATATATATACACACTGTTTGAAGAAAAATTCTTTGCCGCTCTACTTCCAAGCTGAACTCAAATTATTTCTTGGTGGATCTGCTCCCCTCTCTTTGTTTTTTCCTCTCTCTATTGGGAAAGAGGAGGGGGAAAAACAGGGGAGGGATTCTCAGCCTTGCCCGCATCTGAGCTTTTAAGCCCCAGTTAAGGCTCAAACCACCACACCTTGGCTGCATCAAAATCAAAACAATTGTCTTCTAAAGTAACTGAATTGTCTTGCATGCATGTCATATGTACAACAGTGTAATAATGGAAATTTTCTGAAGTATAAAAATGCTGTATCAGAGGATCAAATTTAATTCACAAAATACGCCCTGGTATGCTGTGTGACCTCTAAGGTGTAAAATATTCAAGTCTTCCAAATGAAACTACTTTTCACCATGCATGTGATACTGGAAACCATTTTAAATAGCACAGGACAGTTTTAATACTTCCTTTAAAGTGAGAGCTTTCATTGCCTCCAAAGCCAGAATATTCCCTTCTGAGCCTTGGGAGAAGCCAGCTGGAGGAGATCAGGGAAGCAGAGACATGGTGATTCCTTCAGGGACTAAGAGCAGTCAGTCTAGAAGACTTGGTTGCTGAAGAGAAGGGATATGTCAGCACAAAACATAAAATGGGAGAGTGCAAGGAAGAGAGGATGATGATATGAGCAATGTGAGCTGAGCAAGAGAGATGACTTGGAAGCTAGTTTAAACACTTAAACACAGGACACAAAATACTAACGAAAAATGTATATTGAGATCTGAACTGCAATGAATTATATAAGCAGGACCAAAGGAGTGGGATAATAGAATCAGTATCTCAATGTGTGATAGAGATACAGTTACAGAGAAATGAGGTGCCCTGTTATTAGGAGATAAGGAAATATTTATGTTGAGTGTAATCCTCATCAGAAGGATGATATGTTCAAACAGAAATTGGGACAGAAGTTCATAAAATGTAGATGAAGCAAAGAAGAAGCAAAGATGAGCAGTTTCAAGAAATAAAAATCCATTTAAGCAGGGCACTTAAAAATAACCAGACCAAGACCAAAAATGCATGTTCCTGCACAAATTCCAGAAACCTGAAAGTAAAAAAGATTAATCAGCTAGACTTTCATTAGAAGAAAGTATTCATATCCTTGTTTCATGTGGTAGCTAGTGAGGCACTGAATTTGCAGGATAGAGATAATAGAGGAATGACCAAGTTATATTGATGAAAGAACATTGCTGTACGTAAAAAAGCTCAAATATTTCAGGAAGAATATCATAAAACTAAAGAAGAGAGAATCTGTCCCTGATGGGCTTCACATGAAGCATGTGAACAATAATTTTGCTTTGAGCATTGGCAGCTCTTTACACTTAGTATGCTTCACACCTTACCCAGAGACTGCATCTGTGTAAGTGGGACTGTGGGCAAGTCTGGATTTGGGAATGGATTGATATTTATGCTTAAAGATATGTAATAAACAAGGATGCAATTAGCACAGAGAAGATTCCTGGTGAAAGATGGGAAGCTTTTCAAAGCTAGGACAAATCCGTATTTTCTTGAAGAGCATCTGCACCACTGAGACCTTTACAGTTTACATCAATGGTATTCAAGAAGGCATGGGAGACAGCTCAGGGTCATGCTGGCAGAGAGGGCAGTGAAGCTGGCAGCATGTAGTCACATCTGCCAGTAATCAAAGAAAAAAAGCTATATGCATAATCCCAGGTTACCTGTACAGATACACAGTGAATTAGTACCTACAGAATGTGGTAATCAGCCATAATATGAACTAAATGACTTTGCAGTGCAGTTCAGGAAAAATTATTCACTAATCAAGCATATAATTGCTGAACTTTCGCTCTTGTTACATGGTCAGTTAGTTAATAGTAGTGTAGCAGCAAGGGGAAGAAGCATTTCATCAAGAGCATCTGGAATGGGGACTTGCTTAACAAATGGTGCCACAGCAGATAAACTGCTTACACAATAGCAGTTTCATCTGTTTCTTTTGCCAGCTGTTTTATCAGCATTATTATTCACTTGCTAACCTACAGAATTAAAATATGGCTAGTGTGGCATGAAAGCAAAGAGAAAGCCTTCTTTGGAAATCTGCTGTAAAACTCACTCTCATAAATGTTTTTAGAGTTTCTTATTGTGTGTTCATCAGAAAGTCAAACTTATTCTTTCATCAGGAAACAGCATCAGAGATTAGAGGAAGCCATTTTTTGGGAAAGTTAACAGCTCTACTCTGAGCTGTACTACAATGGCAGCATATAAACTAATACAAACATATAACTTGATATCAGGACATACACTCAGCCACATTCTATATCTGCAACTAGGTTGCACTATTATGCAGCCAAGACATTCACAAATAACACCATATTTGCTCTTCCACTCCAGTCTTGAGTCTGAGTAAGAATCATGATTAGGTATCATATAGATCCTTGCTATTTCATAACAGCTTTGAAGGCTGTGAGGTCTGCATTTTCATTAATTTCCCCCTGAAATCACAAGAGTTAGAAAAATCCATTATCAACACTGATATTGAAGATTGTTCTCTGATCAAAGGCTCCCAAAATTTGGGACTTTAAAGAGAAATTCCTAACACCCTAAGAACTGTTGACATTGAAATGCATTTATTGAAATTGAATAGACAGAAAAGGTTCTATGAAACCAATGCACTGCAGGCAAAACTGCAGAATTCTTGCAATGCTTGATTGCAAGAATAGCACTATCTAAATAATTTCCATGTATCCTCACAGGTTCTTTTCTCCTTAAACACGATTCTTTGACAGTGTAAAGAAATCAGATAAGGATACTCGATTAATTAAAGTGTAGTCCTGGGGCATTCGCTTTGTAAACAACTGTCTTCTGGTCATAGAATCCCAATATTTCTTACATCTAAATGTTACTGCAAGAAGATAACTTACGTTGAGGAGAGCAGTGAAGCTGGTGATGGTCTGGAGAAAAGTCTTATGAGGAGTGGCTGAGGGAATTGGAGTTTAGTCTGGAGAATAGGAGGCTGAGGGGAGACCTTCTTGCTCTCCAGAACTGCCTCAAAGGATGTTGCAGTGAATTGGGAGTTGGTCTCTTCTCCCTAGTATCAAGAGGAAATAGCCTGAAATTATGCCAGGGGAGATTAAGGTTGGATATTATGAGAAAATCTTTTACTGAAAGAGTGGTTAGTTGTTGAGACAGGATGCTCAGGGAGGTGGTGGAGTCACTGTCCCTGGAGGTGTTGAAAAAATGTGTAGACATGGCACTTTGAGACATGGTTTAATGACTACAGTGGTGTTAGGCTGACGGTTGGATTTGATGATCTTAGAAGGCTTTTCCAACTGAAATAATTCTATGAGTCTATGTTTGACTCAGATACCTGGACTCTGTGCCTGCCTATCTGCTAGAACATGAAATAAGCTTAGGATTGTTTTCTGATGATAAGGACAACTGGCACAAACTGACTGGACTACATAATATTCAAACTCCTTAGCCACCAGTACAGCTGCCTGCATCCAAACTGCCTATTGAGAATGATCCTCGGTGCATGCCAGCTCCTGAATGTTTCCCAGAAACTGCTCAGGAGGACACTAATCATGCTGGGACAAAAGTGTGGCCAGGGTTTTCTATAGGATGTTACCTGTACAGCTCATTGAACTCCAGTCCCTGAGGGCACTCTGGTGCTGTTTATCAGTCTAAATGTATCGTAAATGAAATTTATCAGTATAAATGTAACCTCTGGGTTTTGGAACAACAAGTTGGCTTTCATTGTTGATTCCTTTCTCATGATATTTTGGTTTGCTGTAAAGCATGGCAGTGGATAAACTGGAGCTGAAGATAACAGAAGCAAAGGAAAAAATAAATCCAACTTTCTAAGAATTTGGGGTGGGGGGAAAATCACATTTCGGTTCAAACCCTAATATCTACTTTTCTAAACAAAATGCATGCAACAGTCTCTTGCATTCTCCTCACTTGTGCAGAGCCCACTAAAAGTAAAGCAGAACAACCATCATGGCCTCCTCCATCTTGTAAGATAAAACACAATATTAATTATAAATGTATATTATTACATTTGCAATACTGTGCACTGGATTCTGGATTAAATGCTGGGTCATCCAAAGAGTATGAGCCAAGCCATCTGAACCTTATGTAATCCCTTATGACAAGATTACTTGAAGTTTCTTTGTCACTATTGGAAGCTGGGAATTGTGCTTTCCATTCCTCAGGGATAATGCACTACATATTTACGTTGTAAAATTGATAGTTTCTTAAATCACCTTAGTACTTTCAGTGTGGAGGCACTCACTTGAATGGTATTTTACTAATTGGCTAAAGACAAGGATTACTTTTTTCCATTTAGTTCTGAAAGGTTAAAATTCATATATCTATATATATCTTTTAGGAGTTAGGCACTTAGCTGCTACTTATTGCTACTTGGAATGTAGAAAGTTACAGATGTAAATCCTTTTCTTAACATCTGAGAGCAAACAACTGATAATCAAAGTGCCAAACTCAAGACAGCCTAGATTGCAGCAATAGGGTGAAATAGCCCAAAAGGGGCAATGTTATCTAGGTGGTAGTAAATGTTTTCTTCACTGCCCATATATCTGATGTCATGATGTAAATGCCTTTCCTGTGAAACCTCATTTGTAATTGCACTTTGCATTATACTGTTCCCTGGTGGGAATTCATCATATATTCATCATAAGTAGCAACTTACGGGCTTGTTCTCAGGCTACATGCATTTTAAATGTAAAGACTCATTAGTGGAAATATAATCGTAGAATAGAATCATAGAATCAACAAGGTTGGAAAAGACCTCAAAGATCATCAAGTCTAACCTGTCACCCAACACCTCATGACTACTAGACAATGGCACCATGTCCAATCCTGTCTTGAACACCTCCAGGGATGGTGACTCCACCACCTCCCTGGGCAGCACATTCCAATGGCTAACAACTCTCCCTGTGACGAACTTTCTCCTCACCTGGAGCCTAAACTTCCCCTGATGCAGCTTGAGACTGTGTCCTCTTGTTCTGGTGCTGGTTGCCTGGGAGAAGAGACCAACCCTCTCCTGGCTACAACCACCCTTCAGGTAGTTGCAGACAGCAATAAGGTCTCCCCTGAGCCTCCTCACTTGCTGAATAGAGACATCTCACTTGCTGAGTATTCACATTATTCAGATACAAACCCAGTGTTTCAATGCTATGGAGGCTCAGTTCCTACAGCACTGTGAAAATTTGAACTTTCAATGCTGTGGTGTTTTCCCTGGAAAATTGAATTGTTCCATATGGGTGTCAACCCAGTAGCACCTGAGGAGTGTACAAAGCCAAAGTAATTTAATGTACTGTGACTTATTTAATCTGCTTTAATGTTAACATGATAATTTATTTTACGTTCCTTCCAAGCCTGTTACATTATGTGTTATCTTTCCCTTAATATAAACCAGAGATGTACTTGGTAATGTTTCAGCAGTGCTTTTGTTACTGCTGCTTCAGGAGAGGTAGAAAGTATTTTTGGAGTATTTGTCAATTCCTCAGGTCACTTGGCACTCTTACTGGGACCAACACTTGGCATCAGGCTTTGGCAAATACTTAGGTACTGAAATAGGCAAGCAAACACATAGCATAATTTACACACAGGTCAAAATAGATTAAGGTCCAGACTCATAAACAGGTGAAGACATTGACAGCTGATGATCAGCGTGCTGTATCAGGGAATGCCTAAGACAGGCAATACGAATTGCTGAAGAGAGGGACATACCTGTGGGCTGAGTTTCATATGTTGCATTCTTCTGTACATGCCAGATAAGCTACACCCAAGTTCTGAGAAGCTGAAGTCAGTGAATAACTTTGGTATTGATCCTGGTCTAGGTGGAATTTTGGGTACTCCATTATGGTCATTCTTAAATTCTTCTGTTAGGAGATGAGAGCACAGCATTGCAGGAAACAGGTAAAGGATGGAATAACAATTTAGATATTAATTACACTATTCTTTCAAGAGACACTAAGTTTGTGTGGCTCACACAAGGTATATTTAAAACACTCTCTCTTAAAAGACCTGGATTTCCTCAAATGTGGCTCAGTCGCAGTTCAAGACAAAATTTGTGTGCATTGTACAGTCCAATCTCAGAATTTCTGCCTGGAAAGTGGAATACTAGGGAAAAAAATCTCAGGATGGTTTGGGAACAAAGTCTCAGGATCAAGAATAAAGGACAGGAGCAGGGCAGGAGCAAAAGCAGAAGTAAAGATTATGAAGAGTAAGTGGCTCTGAGGTAAAGCAGAGAGGTGGGGTTGACCATCCTGTGTCCATGGTTCAGAAATCCACACTGGGAGCAGGATGGTACCCTTGATCTCATTTGCCTCATCTCTGAATCAAGACCCAGGGTCTTCCCTCCACTTTTCAATCTCAAATACAGCAAGGGGAATTATTCTGCCTGTGGATCTCCACAGGAGCAGGTTGTTTACAGGATCTAGATGCACTAAGAGTTGGCATAGCTTTGGTGTTACTCCATGGGAACCAATGCATTGGTTCTTGGCTATGTTGAGTTTGGACTTGTGCTCCCTTGTACAGACAGGCACAGATTGTCTGTTGACAGCGGCTCCATATCTTACTTTTATAGTTGCTAGATTTATTTGTTAATTATAATGTAAATTGTGGGAATTGTCTGGAAATAACCTGTTTTTATAGTTCATTAAAGTTAAACTTCTGGAAGCAGTATACAGGCGCAAAGATAAACAGACTTTAACTGCAGTTGCCTAAGATGGTTCCCTTAATGGGCTCATAAATACAGTTGCTGCTTGTTTATTCTTTCACTACTGGGATCTATGGTTTAACAGAAAAACTCTGGTGAATCTGCAAATATTTGCATTCTCTGTTGTAATGTTTATAGAAAACTTAGATGCAGATTATCTCCGGGTCAGTGTTCTTCAAGTCTAAGTTCATAATGCCACATGATGTCTTGAGCTTGGTATTGAAACTGGAGATGACACAATGCTCTTTTATTGCATTACTGTGAGCAAAACAGCCTGGGAGAGGGGAGAGAACAAATCAGGCAGAGTTTTCTTAGGCTCACTGAGACCCAGACCGTGGGTGAGATCTGATGCCATGTGGTAGGTAGGGTCATCATACCTATTGCTATCCATCTTCTTCAGTTTGATCTCCTACATGATTTTAAAAGAAGATAAATAACTTACCATTAATTTTCATTAATGCAGTTATTTATAATTAATATTTATGAGGACATTATCACATGATGACATTTCCTTGTAAGTGGGATGACACCTGCTGAGTGTGATCAAAGGCTCTGTTAATGGGAGGTGTGGTCCATTTCACTTTGAAGGAGAGGCAAATTTGCCCATTCTGTGTGAAGAAGTGGGGAACTTAATTCTAAGACAGATATTAATATATTAAGCTTTGGGACCACACTATACAGCAAAAGCTTCTGAACTTTGCTACATACATTAAAACTGAATTTATAAGTTGTCCCCGAGTATAAACAGCAAAGATGAGAAAATTTATAGTAAAAATTAAGAAAATTCATCTGTTTGCTTCTTTCTTAATTGAAGTTTTTGGTGTGTGAGCATTTCCTGTCGTGGTTATGTTTACATGCATCTGTAGTACACAGTAGCACAAGGTCCGCTGTCTTTCTGTGCCTGGATATTTTCCATCTATAGAAAGTAAAAACACACACATAGTAGGATACTGTGAGAGTCTAAAAGCTTGTCTCTCCTGATGTGATTCATCAAAGATAAAATCAACGATTGAAGCCACCTTAGGGAATATGCATAAGACAAGATAATCTCCAGCTATCAAGTACCCCAGAAAGGGAGGATGGTGAGACAATGGATTCACCACCTGGCCCCTGATTTCCTGAGGGACAATACTTGGACACATACCTAAGCACTAAAAACTGTATAAAGGACTTGAGCAACTACTGGCTCAGTAGAAGAAAAACACGGAACCAAAACCACAGATGAAGGAAAACACAGAAGGAAAACACAGATGAAGAAAAACACGGGAGAAGGACAATGCTGCTGAGAAGGAAAATGGAGAGAATACCAGGAGAGGAAAAATGACAGAGACATCATCATGGAGCCTGGAAGAAGCAGAGCCCCCTCTTCATGCCCTAAGTTCCACCTGTTGCAACTCATGGAGCTGAAGAGGATGCCCAGAGGACTGCCTCTCTTCTACAGCCAAACCCTCAGCACCCTTTCTCTACAGACCCAACATCTCCTGCAGCACCTTTCCTCCACAGACTCAAACTGTCTTGGGGGGGTGAGGGGTGTGGTAATATAATTCCTTTCCTCTTCTCTCTCTCCCTCTCTATTTTCTCTCTCTCCCCTTCTGATCCATCCACTTTATTTATGTAATAAATAGCCTCGCTGTTGATATTTTGGCCTCGTTTGTGCCTCTAATTTCACAACATGGGAATATTTAAAAGAACTGAGTCTCTTTCCCTCTCCGGACCGAGACAGATACTCACTTTAAATTTTAGATTCTACAGTTTTATTTTTCCTTTGTGGCCTCCAGTTTTCATTTCTGGGAAGAAGGTCTTTTGTTGGAACTTGCCTACCATGTTAAAGCTTGGATGTAAATGCCTGCCTTGCTTGTCCAGAGATAGGTGTCTCATTTCTTTCCTCAGAAAAAAACCCCAAATCTATAAGGTCTTGTGTTGTGTCATTATTCAGTACCTGCAAAAGTCTTCACCTTTGAGATGGTGGAGATTGTCCTCCTACAACTCTCATAAATGGTGGGATGCCCCCTTACATTTCCTTCAGTTCTCTAGGTTTGATCACATTCAAAGTGCAATACATGAGATCTTACATTTCTGAACCACAAGAATATGCTGGAAAACAAAGTGAAATGTCTTCAGGTATGGTGATTTTGGGGTTTAAACCCTCACAACAGCTAAATCATTGGAAATTTTTTGCTCTCTCATGTTTCTTATTCATTGTGCAAAATGATTCACTTTCTATGAGAATTTTCCCTTCTGTCCTTCTTCTCTATTTGTAGCCATATGATTTTGTGCAATTTACTGGTAATACATACTCTTCAGTATATGCAGCACACAATGAACACTGCCTTAGAAACAATTTCTTCCTGTATGCTTTTGTGGATCCTTTCTGAAGGTGCTGAACTGGGTGTGTGAAATTCTGTAGCACTGGTAGAGCAAATGTCATTGACCTGAGCTGGAGCTGTTGAGCCTAAGAAAGAGAAGGCTCCAGGGAGGCCTTATTGCAGTTTACAAGGGACCTACATGAAAGATGGAGACGGTCTTTAGCAGCGTCTGTTGCAATAAGACAAAATAGTTTTAAACTAAAAGAGATTAGGTTTAGTCTAGATACATGGAAGACATTTTTTGCACTGAGGGTGGTGAAACACTGAAACAGGTTGCCCAGAAAGGTGGTAGAAACCCCAATCCTGGAAAGGCTGGGTGGGGGAGTATGAGCAACCTGATCTGCCTGAAGATATCCCTGGTTACTGTAAGGAGAAATTAGGAGGAAATTACATTTAAAGATATTTTCCAACCCAAACTATTCTATGACCACTGGACTTTTTTTTTTTTTTTTTTTTTTTTTTTTTTAACCTTAACTAAGGGTTTAGAGTCTGGGCTACAGACTTTGAAAATGAAAAACTGCTGTTCTTGACTGGCATGATTCAGTAGCAGATCTGAGAAAGACCTCCAAGCTACAAACTTTCCAGCACTATACGCTTTTTCACTTCAGCTGCAAGTTCATTAGCTCTGTCCTTTTAAATTGCTTTATTGCCTGATTTTAAAAGTTGACTAATAAGTTTGTTTTTAAAAAGCTCATTCTTTTCACAGCAAAGGATGCCATGGAAATCAGATAATTATGAAAATTCTGTTTCCAGGATTAGTAACAAGATTGCCTCAATACAGACATGGAGTCTAATGCTTTTTGATGGCTCTTTCTTTGCATTTTACAAGCCCAAGGCCAGGAAGGGATAGGAGATGTAGAAGAGAAAAACAATATTAAGCAGACGGGTTCTGGTTACAATACACCATGCTGAAAACTCATGTCTGTCTTTCTGAAAGCTCTGAAGCTGCTCGGACCAACTGCTTTGCTGTCAGAGCCATTCAGGGTAAACATCACCAAACAGCATTAATCAAATTGACACAATTTAAATTCCCTGATTATCTCTGAAAGGTATCAGCAACATCTTTTGGGAGCCATCCAACCCACCTGGGTTTTTTCTTCTAATAAAAGGGAGGAAGGTCATTTTTGTTCAGAAGGCTTTTCCCACCTCTATTTTAGGCAGATGTTTCCTCAGCAAATCACAAATCTGGACATTAAGCATTTGAAAAAAGTCTGCTTGATGGATATTCAGTGCTGTGGAGGACAAGAGAGTTCTGTAGTTTGTTTTGACCTGCTGAATTACCTAGACTCTATTCCTCTCGTACCTACTGGCATTCTGAAGTCTTTGTGCAAAGGGATAGAGTCAGTCTTGCTGTGAGTTTGAAAGTGTTGGATCCAACAGGCTCTTAACTGTTTTTGGGACCTCTAGAAGCTACGCAATAATGATAAAAATAGCAATAAAAATTTAAAAAATAATTTAAACCCAGTAATTCTACAGTTCTTATGCAACAGACTAAAGGTGGGAGAGGCACAAAGAAGGTCTTTTGCATTGACTTTGCACGCATATGGAGAATGCAAATCCATGTTGTGGAAGGCAATTTGAGACATTTTCTGCTACCAGATTGCCCCAGCACAAGAGAGGGACTGAAGAAAGACTAGGCATACCAGGGAAAAGACACTGGTTACTTCAGTGCCAGAGTTCTGGCAGTTTGCTGTGTGTAAAGGGAACATTTGCACATGCCAAGGAAAGGGACATATGTAGTGTTGCTCTTCTAAAAATTATGTGTCTTGTAATCCTCCCATAGGAAACATTCCTTTGCTGACCAGTTGCATAGTGGCCTTGAGTATTTGGATATTGGCATTCCCCAGTTTAGAAGGAAGTCTGGCATCTCTAAGAGTGTTTGAAAAGGAAATTTTCTCATCTGTGGAAAAAAATCACAGGGGAAACAATCTTCAAAACACTTATTTTGTTATAGCTGTAGGGTAATAAGTCATCAAGTGACCTCTGTGGCTGTAGGGATAATATTTTGCAGGCTGCAGATGCAATCTGGGCTGACACTTGGCAAATTCATGGTAAATGCTTCCCTGCCTGTTCGAAGGAGCTACCATTTTGCGCTTCTGTCTGTGTGGCTTTTGGCAATCTGCTGATTAACTCCCACCACCCCTTATCTGCAATGGAAGGCGAGACTTCTTTTATACAGTCTACATGGTGCATTCAATCCTATTTAAGTGCTGTTGTACTTCCCAGTGGTGAGAACATCAGCAGAGATCAGATGGGTAAGATCTGCAAAATAACAAAATCTGTGCACTGTGCTTGGATAAAATCAGACTAATAGATGTCATCATTACTGATGATCAAGAAAATTGAACCAGCACTCAAGCATCTGTGTGAGAGTGGCATTACCTGCCACAGTGAAAGTGAATTACTCATCCATCAGTAGAGAATCTTAATCCAAAGACTATCTTTTTGCATGTAATTTGCATAAGATTCTACTTAGAAAGGGCAAAGGAGAAAGATGATTTTATTAGCAATAGGCTGGGTGGTATTAATCTGAAAACTGGAGAATTCTTAAACACAGAGTGTTGATAGGACAGAAAGAATCAGCATCAGCTAAAATTTTAATTTGCTGAAAAGAAATATTTGTCTTTTAAGTGTCCTATAGTTGTAAATAATCTAACTGGAGTTTCTTTCTAACAAATTAAAATCTATGCCTTTACCAGATTGTTTATTTAAAAAAAAGATCATTTGTAAAATAGTAGTAACAGCTGGTATGTGCATTCAAACTTCTGTCTCTCACTTGGTAGTTTCTGCTTAGTCTTTCTGCACAACACTTCAAAAACCATTTGTGCCTGAGACTTTGTTTATCAAAAACTGTTTAGAAACTTATGAAAATATTAAACCAGACATTCAAATTGGTTGGACACCTTTGTTTGTAGGGGAAATGTAAGGCTTACATCACCTAAAAGTTTGCCTGACTTTCTGTATTTCTCCCGAACTAAACAACTTTTAACTACATTCTTTGTCTTGTCCAATGCTGTGCAAATATGTGTCAACTAGTTTGTGCCTCAGCACCTGAAATAGAAGAGTTGTTTTTGCAGAGATCTTCATGAGAAATTTTCAGGTGCTAATAATGTTTTTAATATCTCCATGGTCTTGAAAGACTGAGTAGGACATTGCCTTCTTCCGTTTTAACTCCTGTGTACCCAAATATTTTTATTTCACCAACTTAGCCCCTCATTACAGTCTATATGTGAAGCTTAACTGCAGAGTGGCACTGCTGTTTGTCTGAATAAAACCTGGAGGAAGTAATCTGGTATGTGCTGCCAAATACTAGGGGATGGAGAAACCATCACTGCTTCTGGTAATCAGCCTTGCTATTAAAAAAATTGGACACAATCATTAATAAGACTATATCTGATCTAATCTTCCAGATGGATCAGAAATTTTTTTTAGTCCCTGATATCTAGATCAATCTCTTCAAGTATTGCTTTAGCATCACTGCCTAGGCTACAAAGATCTTCAGTGTCCCTTTTCTGTAAACGGTATCATTTTCTGATATGTGTTACAACAGATGTAGGACAGAACTTGTAGTGGGGTGGGAAGGTTCCCCCCAACACACAAAAGAATCCACAGCTAACTCAGCCAGAGAAGCAGATGAAAGCTATATTTACAAGCAGAAATGGAATGCAATGAATATGTACAAAAATATACAATATATACAGAAATATACAGCAGCGTATGTAATACAGGAGACCTTTCCCCAACCCCCTGTGGCCAGGGGGTTCGGCCTGTTCCCCCTTCTCCCTCCCTGCCTCCCTTTTTTCCCCAAAAGGGTTAGAGAGAGAGAGAAAGGAAGGTAATTAAAAGGGTAAAATTCTGTTAAGCTCAAAGCGAATGCACGAGTTAGTTTTCTTATCTGGTTAGCAAGGTCGTCCCTGCGTAGCAAGCTGTTGCTTCAGAAAGAGAAACAGGCCAGCTCACAGGACAGGGAGAAGAAGAAGCACAGACTGAAAGACTAAGCTAAAAATTACAGCTGCATTCTACCAATGAAATTGGTTTAGCATATCTTTGTTTTCATTCAAATACCAAAAACATGCAGCCAGAGTGCTCAGAAAGTGTCCATTTCTTAAAGGCACAGCCTAAGCCGGTCACAGATCACTTTTCTTTTATAATTTATCATGGTAGCTTCAGCTTTCTTCTCCTGTTCTCTTCATTTATACATATGAGGAAATGTGTTTGCCTTTTACCCCCATCAGAATTCTACAAGTTCATGGAGACCTGCTTGCGTTCCACATCCTATCAACCCTCTCCAAGCTGCTGTTTTGCAAGTCTGGAGACATATTCATTTGTAGGCATGGTTCACATCCAGTAGAATTCTTTCGGAAATACCTGCACTTGATGATTAAGTATGCTTGCAGCCCAGAAGGCCAACCATATCCTGGGCTGCACCAAAAGAAGGACTAGTGAGGTGATTCTCCCCCTCTGCTCTGCTCTCATGAGACCCCACCTAGAGTATTGCAACCAGTACTGGTGCCCTCAACACAGGAAGGACATTGAGCTGTTGGGGCAGGTCCAGAAGAGGGCCTGAAGATGATCAGAGGACTGGAGCATCTGCCTTATGGGAAGGGACTGCAATAGTTTGGGCTGTTCAATATATGAAGGGGACCTAAAGGAAGGCTGAAGAAGGACTGTTTAGGAGGGATTGTAGTGATAGCTTGAGGGGGAATAGCCTGAGGAGGGTAGATTTTGACAGGATATTAGAAAGAAATTCCTTGCAATGAGGGTGGTGAGACACTGGAATAGGTTGTCCAGGCTGGCTGTGAATGCCCCCTCCCTGGAAGTGTTCAAAGCCAGGCCATGAGGTCTAGTGGCAGGTGCTCCTGCCCATAGCAGGGGAGTTGAAACTAGATGATCTTTAAGGTGCCTTCCAAGCCAAACCATTTTATGAGTCTATAATTCTCTGATCAAGGTTTTTCATGGACTTCTCACTTGTAGTTCAACCAGCCTGTTTTTGAAACATGTAATATGTACACTGGTGATATTGTGAGGATTTCATTCTTTCATCTATCATGTGGTACTAAGTCACACAAGACTTTATTAAATACATTTATGTATTGTTTAAAGCATATTGTTTAAAGTCTACTATCAAGCACACATATGTGATTAAGTCAAATGAACCCCATTTTAGTTCATAACCTGTTCTTATAAAATCATATTGGCTGGTGCTAATTCCTTTTCTACCTTTAATTTTCATTAACTGATATCCATATCAACTCTAGGATTTCTTTGCTGGAGAGTGAAATCAGATTAACAGGCCTGTAGTTACCTAGATAATCCCTTTTTCCTCTTTTAATATCATGGAGAAGTAAGCTTTACTCTGTACTGATGCATCTTAACATATATTTTAGCAACCATCAGAATTCTGGAGATATTGGAAATTTATTTCAGGGCTTCTGGCTGTATGTTGCCACAGATTTAAGTTATTTGAAAACTTAAAATATTTATCCAGGTGATTCTCCAGACTGCCTGGAAGCTGCTGTGTTCTTTGCCCAAGTGGCTTTTCTCACCTCTACCTGCCAGCCTGTTCTCAGATGACCTTTCCCTTTGGCTGTTTGCCTAGAAGCATTGGTGGGAAGCCAACCAGTGGGTGAGTCAAGCAGCTGTCTTCCAGGTGGGACTAGTGTAAGGTGCTTGGATGGTTTCCTAAGAAAGCAGCTGTTGAAAGAAATTCTTCTATTTTGCAGGAAAGCAAGCCTACAACAGATAATCAAATGCCAATCAGTTCTAATTCTTCACCATATGCAGTTAGATTTTTTTTTCTGATCAGGTAATGGCACATTTCATACACATACAGGCAAAAAAAACCCAAACCCCAAACATTTCTTTCACATGGAAAGCATAAAACGATATAGCAAGCAGAAAAACTTAAATCAAGAAGGCAAAGTGTCTTCAACTGTGATCCCTCAGCACAAGCTGTAAGATGTCAGATCCAGATGGCCAGAACCCTGTCATTTGACTTGCAGTGGGTTTTTTTACACATTTCTTCACATTTTATCTAAAAAAAGAGAGATGACATTCAAATAATCTCTTTTATCTCCTAAATTCACTAGCAAGACATGGCAAGGAATACTGGATTTCTGTAGACAGCAATTTTGGGGTACAACTGAAAAAGCAATTGAGACAAACAGGAGTCAGCTGTTTTACTTACAGCTAGTTTTATCTGTAATTTCATTTTGGAAAACTTAAATAAATCCTGAATAGTTTCAGTTTGGTTATAACTACTGCTTAAACTCTTCTGGAACTTGTTCAAACATGAAACTCCGTTATTTATTATGTGAATACATATTAATGCATTTTATAAAGAAAAAAAATCATTAGATGTATTTTGGAGAATATGGAATGGCAAAAATGTAAAATGATCCACTGTGGACAGCACAACAATAATTTCTGTACTGGTGAACCGAGAATTATGATTGCAAAGCATGTAGAATACCCATCCAGAAGAATATATGAGGTTTGTCTTGGCAGAGAACAGAGCTCTGAGGCTTACCTGAGGACAGATGTTGTGTTTTATTTTGTTCTGTTTGATGGGGAGAAAAAGAAATCCAGACTCCAGGGAGTCAGCTCCACACTTGTATTTACAGGCTGAACATTGAGATGAAAGATTTCTCTGCTGCACAGTCATCTCTTATTGCAAGACCAATCCAGAAGACAAGAATAAAACAAAGGGCAAAGCAAATGGCCAAGATGAGAGGTGATAGGGGAAGACAAATACCAAAAAAGTAATACGAATGATGATGCCAAAACAGGAATGAAGAATTAAAGACCAGCTGAGCATAAATGAGGGAACAAAGAAAATAGGATAATAAAAAAGAAATAACAATGGGGAGAAAGACAAATACTGGCATGTATTGGAAATTCTGCCCAAGTGATGCTTAAACTCACACCATTGTTTTGGAGAACAGCTGTGTAATACTCTTAGGCCAGGCATTGACAAACTTGTTAATACTATACCTACCAGTGTGGGTTGTTCTATTGAGATAAATGGAACCAATTCAGCCTCAAGGTACAGCTACTGGCATTTTTGTCCTTTGGGAAAAGGTCATAATCTTACATTTGTCTCATGCCTGTTTGAATTCTTAGATTGCAGCCAAATTTCTGCATGAAACTGGGTGTCTGACATAAGCCATGTCTATACGTGTGAGAGACTAAAGCTTGTCTCTCCTGGTGTGACTCAGTGAAGATAAAATCACTTGCTGCTTGCCCAGACAATAGCTGATGTGCGTTGGGCAGAGCCACTGGAAGGACTCTTGGAAGGTGCAAAGATAATATTGCTCACTGGACTGCAGCTGGCCTACAACAATGGCCCAAGGGCCCAGCATTCACACCTTCAGGACAAGATCATTTCCAGCCATCAGATACCCCAGGAAAGGGCAATGGATTCACCACCTGTTTCCTGATGTGTAAAGAGTGTGTGGGTAGGTAGATGGAGAAGGAGGAGGTGGAGGCTTCCCCCTCCATCCATCCAGAGGCTGCCCAAACTCACCTGAGTACACAGAAAGATTTCCTGGGGAACGATACCTGGACACGTACCTAAAGATGATTTCCCAGAACAATATCCTGGGGAACAACACCTGGACACTTGCCTAAGGACTAAAAAACTGTATAAAAGACTGGAGCAGCTACTGGCTTGGTAGAAGAAAATTGGAGAAGAAAAATGCAGAAGAAAGAAGATGGCACCACATGCTGGAAACATCACCACGGGGCAACACAACGGATCTTGGACTCTGAAAACCCTCTCTCCGTGTCCTAAGTTCTGCCTGGTGCAACTCATGGAGCTGAAGAAGCTGCTCAGAGGACCACATCCTTTCTACAGCCAAAGCCTCAGCACCCTTCCTCTACGGACCCAACATCTCCTGCATCACCTTCCCTCCATAGACTCAAACTGTCTTGGGGGGGGTGAGGGGTGTGGTAATATAATTCCTTTCCTCTTCTCTCTCCTCTCTCTATTTCCTCTCTCTCCTCTTCTGATCCCTCCACTTTATTTATGTAATAAATAGTCTAGCTGTTGATATTTTGGCCTCGTTTGTGCCTCTCATTTCACAACACGGGAATATTCATAAAAACCTGAATCTCTTTCCCTCTTCGGATCGAGACAATACGTTCAGGACAAAAATACGCCTAGAAGTTGTCTTAGGCATACTAAACACTGTAGTTGGCTTTCTTTCTGTCTGTATTTTTTTCTTTTTTTTGTCTGTAGGCCATACTGAGAGGATTCAGCTTAGGAACACACAGATCGGGTTCCCTGTGAGCATAGAGTATTATCTCTATAACACTGGGAATGTGACACATCTCTATTCCACTGCTAAGAACTTCAGAGATCATCTTATGCCCACTCTTGAATGTGCGTGTCCATTTAAACAGTGGGAAAGGAAGAAGAGAACAAATTTTGATCCAAGTCTAGCTGAGACTGTGTCTACAGCTTGGGTCTGTGATTAAAACTCACAGACTTTTAGTCTTTTGGTATCTCTTTTATGTAGTCTTTTGCTGAGCTGTTGGGAAGAAAACCACATATGGGACAGAAGGCAGGTCCTCTGCAATAAGACTTGCAGAAACAAATGGTCTGCCTTTCCCTCACCTTTGAAATAGAACAAAAAGTAGTGTGTTGGTTTGAATATCAAGGATATCCTCCAGGCAATAACTGCTGGTTTAGCCAATGACTCAGAGTCTGTCTCAGGCTTGCATCGTGCCCATTTATTTGATAAATCTCCTTCCTTTGGAGATTCAAAGCCTTAGTGAATTTTGTCAGTCATTCTTGCTGTCTCCATGCTGAATGCAGTCAGTTTTTGTGTGGCCATTTCTGTTTACTGTGATGCTTAGCTAAGTCAACCTTTGTTAGTTATCCATAAGTTATGTGCCCAGTATGCAGCATGGATCTTTGGTTGGATAACAGAATCATGGGCTGCCTGCAGTACTCCACTTAGCATTATCCCAAATTTGATAGATGCTAAAGATTTAGCTGCCTTTTTTTTTTTTTTTTTTTTAATGGCTGATTGTTTTGGTTTGTTTAGTTGTTGGGGTTTTTTGTTTGCTTGTTTTTCACTGCAGCTCTTCAAATCATAATTTAATGTGCTGGTAAATGCTGAAGCATCTCATTTCTTGACTTCTGAGTTTTGTGTATTACTTTGTGTGTGTGCAATACAATTGTTTTCATAGTGTTATCGGCTCTGAGTATCTTTATTTTTAATGTTTAGTTTATTCATTTTAATATTTACTGGAGAGGTAGGGTTGAGTGGCCAGGAAGCGCATACCCTAGTGCTAGGAACGACCCTGGTTTGGAGAATTTGTGTATGTGTCAGTGACTTGAACTGTACATTGAGCATATTCTCAAAAAGCACATTCTCAGTTTTTGATGATGTATCTCATGGTTTTTGGAGTGGGAGAGGATAAACAATAAACCTGAACATCAAATTAATTTAAATGTTTAAAGGATCTGCCTTGGCATCTGGCCAATGTGATGTGTTCTCTGTAAATATAGCTCAGGACATTCAGATTTCTGCTGTCCAACAGTGAAACAGCTTCTGCAGTGCTTCAAGGGCAGGTGATCATGCAGTCAGAGAATCACAGAAAAACTGCAGCTGGAAGTAGCTCCTGGAGGAGGTCTGAAGCCAACCTCACTGGTCAAAGCAAGGCCAATTAAGAGCAGGTTGCTCAGGGTCCTTTCAAATAATAGTTTGAACTTCTACAGGGATGGACACTTCATCCTCCCTTTGGGCCTTTTTCATAAATTTGACCATGTATACAGTGCATTTTTTTTTGTCTGTGACAGCTAATCAGAGTTCCTGGTATAGCAATGTATGTCCATTGCCTTTTCTGCTATTGCTGTGCTCCTTGGAGAATGAAGAGAAGCTCCATCTGTGGTCCACCCTCTCATTAGATAGCTGTAACACTGCAGTAAGACAGCAGAAAAGGTATCCATGAGCCTTCTCTTCTCTAGCCTGAATAAACACATCTCCTGCAGTTTCTCCTTTTAATTCACATGCTCAAGCTTCATGACCTTGTGCTGTATTTTCTGGGTTGTAAACTGGTGGCAGCTGGCTTCAGTATATCTGGCAACCTCCAATTAATTGGCATGGACATGGTGTTATGATCATTAAAAGGCTATTAATATTCAATAAGTGGGATGATAAAAAGTTAATAACTATATTAATAATTAAAAAATTCCACTAAAAATATTAATAAAACCTATTTACTGGTTCAAAATATTCAGTTGTGGAGCATATCTCACCAGCAGGAACAAGTAACAATTTAAATATGTATGAAAATCCAGAAACAACAAACAGCACTTTAAACTGTAAAGAAAATAAAAGAGAACATCGGCAACGAAGCCAGAGGTTGCCCACAAAATGTGTGTGGGAACTCCAGAATTCCCTAGGGCAGCAGACCTTTATTAGATGCTTATAAAAATGAGATTTTGTAATTACTCACTGATCCTGATATCCCGCGGCACACGTGGGAATTTAAACAAAACCAAAACGGCATTGACCACATGGAAGCTGTAGGATCACAGTTTCACTTTCTGTTGGTGTCTGCAGCTGGTTGCCGAGACACAGAATTTATTCCCAAAGGCTTTGTAGCTGAAAGCCTTGTAGAAAAGAGGTTCTTTTGCTGCAATCCTCAGTGGCACTTGTTCCTTCTTCCAATAAAATGAAACTGTCCCGGGGACTCAGCTCCTCTGGGGGTTCACCTCTCAGCCCGGCGAGATGTGTCTGTCTGCTCCTGGGCTTTATAACGCTAATACAGCGAGGGACCTTCGCAGTCCTGTCTGGGTAAACTGAAACACAGCTTGGCTTCCAAGTGAGGCTTGTGCTTCCTCCCAGAGCTTGGAATTTGCAAGGCAAGGCTCTGGTTCTTTGGGCTGGTACTTACAGATTTCCTGAGACAATAATGGCCATAAACCCAGACACTGTAACCTATAGCAAGGGTTTTCTCCAAACATGGCCAAAGGCGCACACACACACCTGGCCCACTTGGGCTCCAGGACATGTTCAGACAAGCCTGGGCATTTTCTTGAGAAAACAGACCTGCTGGCTCCTGCCCCATTGTCTGCTTCAGAGCATTTTTGAGGCTTTTTGTCCCTTCAGGACACATGGGTAGTGATTGGAGTTACATGAAGCTAATGTAGCCATAATATCTAAGGTTGCTCAGTGGTTCTAGAAAAACACACAGGTTGTAACTGAGAAAGTTTGTGCAAAATGATTCCAGAGATATAAAAAGCACTCAACTGGTGAGAGAGGAGAAGGATCTTTTACTCAGAGAAATTGTCTCTCTCTTGCCTAAAGTATGACCTGGGAAGGAGAGCATGGACAGCTGATCTCATATTTCATGAAGGGTAGGAATGAATAGACAACAAAACAGTGGTTTGAATCATTGCTTGAAGGTGTCACAACTGATCAGCTGTAACCTGATGACCTTCAGTGTTTTTTTTTGACTCAGATGATTCTGGCATATGGTTCTTTTCTGCCTATTGGTAAAGCAACTCACATGGGATGGTCAATGCAAATGAACAGTTCTCTCTCTCCCTCCAGAATCTCTCATCAAAGGAAGTCTATCAACCTGCTTTAGTGTCCATGTACTCCCAATTACACTTTATATTTTCTGGTTTTGTTTGTATGTAAACAGCTGTTTTCTCCCTGCTGTGGTTTGATTGAGAAAAGACATTACAAATGTGATTTCAAACTGAACAGGAATTATGCTCCAGCTAAAAACTCCCTGAAGAAATAAAAAACATTAAGGCAAACATGCACCTGCTTTGGAATAAACCCAAACTCTCCAAGCAATGTTCAAAGATGTCAAAGTAATTAGCATACTAAAAATGACGTCAGGTAACAAACTGATTTTTGAAGGCAAATAGATATGACAAAATGGCTTTTAAAAACTTGGGCTTAATTCTCTCTTCTAAGATATTCAAATTTACGTGGCAGAAATCCATGAGATCTTAAGTTCAACTTAAGATCTTGAAACCAGCCAATGAAAACACAGATCTGTTTCAGTCTGAGTTTTAAGCCCTGCATTACTTTCTTCATGTAAAATCTTCCAGGTGGAAGGCCAATCAAATTTGAGGGAGCTGAGGTTGCTTAGGCTGGAGAAGAGGAGACTCAGGGGAGACCTGAGAATGCAGTCTCAAGCTGTGCCAGGGGAAGTTTAGACTGAACGTTAGGAAGAAATTCTTCACAGAAAGAGAGATGAGCCATTGGAATGAGCTACCCAGGGAGGTGGTGGAGTCACCATCACTGGAGGTGTTTTAGATGATACTGGATGGGGTGATTGGTGCCATGGTTTAGTTGATTAGATGGAGTTGGGTGATAGGTTGGACTTGATTAACTCAAAGGTCTTTTCTAACCTGGTTAATTCTATTCTATACCACTGTGCCAGCTACAACAGGTAAATGATCCACTTAATACTAAGGAGGAGCTCAGCCCCAGTAAGAAGCCCCAGCCAGCACCCATGGATGGTATTGGAGGAGCCATCAATCCTGGTCCTAACAACCAGGAGGCCACCAGGCCCCCCGGCCTTTGTTGTCACCACCACCATCACCCAGTGTGCACCATGGGCACTCACCGGTCATGAGAGGAGGATCCTCAGCCCAGATGGGCTCAACTTAAGGCTTCTGCCTCTCCTGGTGGGGATTAAATAGGGGAGTGGGCGGGGAGGGCAAAGTGGCCACACCTGGGTGGGAGGAGACTCCAAGAGCCCAGGTGCTCTGGGTTTGAGGGGGAAAAAGGGGTGGGTGAGGGGCTTTTTAGGGTGTCAGGTAATGATAGGACTAGGGAGGGTGGAAAAAAAAAACTAGAAATGGGTAGATTCATATTGGATGTTAGGAAGAAGTTCTTCCCCATGAGGGTGGTGAGACACTAGAACAGATTGCTCAGGGAGGTAGTGGAAGCCTCATTCCTGGAGGTTTTTAAGGCCAGGCTGGATGTGGCTGTGAGCAACCTGATCTAGTGTGAGGTGTCCCTGGCCATGGCAGGGGGTTGGAACTGAATGATCCTTGAGGTTCCATCCAACCCTAACAATTCTGTGATTCTAAAACAATATTGCAGTTTAGGCTGGATGTTAGGAAGAAATTCTTCCCAGAAAGATACACTGGCCATTGGAATGTGCTGCCCAGGGAGGTGGTGGAGTCACCATCACTGAAGGTGTTTAAAATAAGACTGCATGAGGCACTAGGTGCCATGGTTTAGTTGATTAGATGGTGTTGGGTGATAGGTTGGACTTGATGATCTTGATGGTCTTTTCCAACCTGGTCAGTTCTGTGATTCTGTGAAATTGTGCCCATTGTATAGTTAGTGCTTAAACAGAAAGGATACTTCTGCTACCCTGTGGTAGCTGTAGGCAGTTGCTATTATTAAGAGTGTATTAAGGTGGCGCTTGCCACTCTCTGCTAAATACTCTATATGTATACCGTTGACAACAATCCCCCTCTCAAAAACTAATAATCCTCATACCCAAAGCTGGTAAATCACAATGAATATTTGCCTACAGCTTATAGAACAGAGACTGGGAATACACAGAGAAACTCTTGTGGGTTTCACACAAAGGTTATCCAGATCAAATAGGAATTAATCAAGGAGCTCTTAGTTCAGTGTCTTTAAGTTCAGCATTGCTGCAAGGGCCACTTTATTAATAGCAAACCTGACAATAATTTTCTTGGTGTGTTTTGTCCATCCATCCTTCCTGCAGTGCTGGAGATGGTCAGGTTACTCTTTCAGTGGACATGGAAATTAGTATAGTGGTCTGATTTTTCAAAGTCTTGTCATGTTTTAACATCTAAGAGGGACAAACACATGTTTTCATAGCATCCAGTTTCCTATCCTAGGGTCAGCAGCAATCTTAACATTGAGTTTCTCGGTATCATTTTAAGGGTTCCAAATGAACAGTGGACATTGTTAAATCAAATTACATTAAGAATTGAATAGTTCTGTTTACACAAAAAGCCAATGTCATTTGTTGCCAGTGTGAGGTCAGGAGGCAAGGGGTCAGAGCTTCTCTAGCCACGCTTGGAGGTTATAGTCAAAGTCCACCCACACAGTTTGTTTCATCTAAGCTGTATTTACTGCTGTGTCACAGTGACATGCCAAAAAGGTCTATGGAGGTTATCCTGCTAATTATCAGCTTGTGGAGTTCTGCTACATTTGCTATATTGCAAATAACAGCTAAGAGATATCACTACTGTTTTGAAAAGGGAAGATTTTGTCACACGCTCTCTGTTCTGTTCTCAGTTTTATCACTAAACCAGGAAGAGCTTAAATAGCACCAAATAAGTATAAATAAACTGGGTAGCATGATCTCTACACTTTCTGTCCTGCTTGTGAGCTGTTACTTATCTCAGCATATTCACTTTAGAAAGCAGAATCTTGAGATATCTGATGGTGAGGTGGGGTATAGCATCTTCTGCTTGACACATGTCTGATCTATCAAACATGACAAAAAGCTAAAGAGAAGCACATTGAAGTTTTCCTCATCAAGTTTGGGTTTTTTCTTTTTTTTGGGGGGGTCTGTCAGTCCAAGGCTGTTTCTGAGCACTTTGCCTGTTTGCAAAGTGTATTATGTGAATCTGAATAATGAATAGGACACTGATGAGGAGATCCATGGGTCCTCGGTAGGGAAAATACTCCTCATGATTGTAAAAGAGGGAAGAAGAACTGAAAAAAACAATGTAAAATATTGGATGCTTGTTGAATAGGGAGCATGCCTCTCTGCCTAATTTTGCTGTAAAGGCGTAGTTTAGTAGATCTGGTCTAAGTGTCTAAAGGGGTTCCGTTTCTCTCAGAGCTTCAAGGTGTAAATGCTAAAACCACCAAAGCAACTTAGTGTTACAGAATATATTCTCTCTGTTTTCATTTGTCCAGTGAGTTTGAATTAAATACACTGGGTCCCCATAGCATCCTAAAGGATGGGATGCATTTAATAATGAAGCTTAAGCACATATCAAAGTAGTATAACAACTGTGTTGTACCTGTACAAGGGCTCTCATGAGATTTCTTGCAGTAGATGGCCCAGTTTGTGTAAGCTAAAAAATGTTGTAGATAGCTGGAAGGAAGAGACCTAAATTGAGTCCATACTGATACCGATATTGTAGGTATTGTCTGTGAATAGGAATAGTGTGTGTGAATTAGGAATAGTGTGGCCAGCAGGAGCAGGGAGGTCATTGTGCCCCTGTACTCTGCATTGGTTAGGCCACACCTTGAGTACTGTGTCCAGTTCTGGGCCCCTCAGTTTAAGAAGGACATTGAGACACTTGAACGTGTCCAGAGAAGGGCAACAAGGCTGGGGAGAGGCCTTGAGCACAAGCCCTATGAGGAGAGGCTGAGGGAGCTGGGGCTGTTTAGCCTGGAGAAGAGGAGGCTCAGGGGCGACCTCATTGCTCTCTACAACTACCTGAAGGGTGGTTATAGCCAGGAAGGGGTTGGCCTCTTCTCCCTAGCAACCAGCACCAGAACAAGGGGACACAGTCTCAAGCTGCACCAGGGGAAGTTTAGGCTCGAGGTGAGGAGAAAGTTCTTCACCGAGAGAGTGATTCGCCATTGGAATGGGTTGCCCGGGGAGGTGGTGGAGTCACCATCCCTGGAGGTGTTCAAGAGGGGATTGGATGTGGCACTTGGTGCCATGGTCTAGTCGTGGGGTCTGTGGTTACAGGTTGGACTAGATGATCTTCGAAGTCTCTTCCAACCTCAGTGATACTGTGTGATACTGTGATACTGTGAAATATTTACCGAAATAAGACTGGTGTCAGGATCAATGTTCTTACACAAGGACATGGATCGACTTCCTTCAGTTACTCTTGTGTTTTAGAAAATACCCACTAAAAGGATAGGGAAAATCCTTCAAGACTGGAGTCTGCAGCTTGAACACTGGGGTGAAAATTCCCTCAAGCAGAGGATTTAATTGAAACTGGACTTGTCTCATTCTGGGTGAGTGCACTGGCTCCTGATTAAACACCTTTTGGATGTCTTCTGATTTTGAAATGACATTCTGTTTATATTTGTGCTTGGTCTGGCAGTTGTGCAGTGAGCAGGCAAGCTACAACAGTTTGTGTAGAGAAAGGCCTAATCAGGGATTTAGACAGTATTTTGATTCAAGTTCTGATATTCTCAGCATAGTGAGCATGAATAGTTCATGAGTGGACATTTTCAAAGAATGCCCAGAAGGAAACCTGAGATACGTGAACTTTTTTAGAACTTCAATGGTTAGCTAACAGTCAAATAGTGTGTTTTGGGATCTATCTTCTGGACATCTTTTGTGAGCTAATTAGAGTAACTGCAAGGCTATGTCCCATCATCCAGTTAACTCAGACACATTAAAAACAAATTGCTTGTGAGAGTCATTGTTCATGATATTCGTCTCGGACTTCCAAGGGCTTCCACTGGAAATGTCAACACTGCTAAATACAAGAGGGCAGTGATTGATCAAAGCCGAACACGACAGATGGGCTCACATCAGATCTGCCAGATAGATCTGTCTTAGAGGGCACTAAACAGAGTGGTCCAATATAGAGCCATGGAGCAAGATAATTAAGAGTGGTGCAGAGAATCAAGTTTGAAAGTTCAATCTTTTTTTCTGTTTCTTTTTACTTCAGGGGTGGGACTATACCCTAAGGGAAATGCATCTGGAAATGTTTGTGGTCATGTAGACCAGCAGTCACAGAAATGCTTACACTAATAAACTCTCTTGGCTTCAGAAACAGGGTAGCTTCACACAAACTGCCTTTCAGAAATGGTCTCCTTGGTGACTCAGCAGGCAAACTATGTCTAACAACTGTTTGGGAGACTGAGAGTTAGACTGGGAATGTTTTGACATTTTTGTGATTTTTGTGATTGTATTCCAGTGCCTAGACTGTCTCCTGGACAGATGTTTGTGCTCTTTATATTGACTTATTGACTAATGAATCTATGCAGTTGCACTATATCCCAGTTCTGGACCCTGAGTGGGTCTTTTCTCCATAATAGGAGACTACTTTGCTTTTCTTGCTCTTTTGCATTCTTGAGAGCATCAAGATTTCCTTCCAAAGGCACACTAGACAAAACACTACATCTGTCACTCTGGTTGTCCAAGGGACTGGGTTGGGGAGCTCTGTGGAGTACTTTCTTGCAAAATGCAGTCAATGCAAGAAGAAGGACTTTGCCATCTAAGTTTCTTTGCAAAGTGCAAACAACTAAGGGCACAGTTTGCAAAAAAATTTCTTAAAACCTGTGTTTAAATGATGCGTCAACACATGTTGCACAGGAACTATGTGGTTAAAAGAGGAAAAGAGGTCAAACCCTACAAATTTTCATATTGGTACCTAGACTCTAAACCATAGCCTTCAAATAATGTTAATTCTTCTTGTATTTCCCTTCACAGTACAGGTTTATTAGACCTAGCAGAATATTTCCACTATGCACAATGTGGGGGAAAAAGCTGCCCTCCAAGGCCATGTGCAAACTGCTTAAATGACAGAAGGTTAATCCATTTATAGAAAAGGGGCACAGAAACATAATTTTAGTGTGCTCTGTGATGTGAGCTTAGAACTTGAGCTTTGCTGCTACCTAGAAGAAATAAATTCTGCAAACCCTCAAATTTCGTTTCCATATACATTGCTGGTCTTATTGGGGTTTTGTCTAAAATGTTGAAGCAATTTTAATTATCTGAACTACAATCAAAAATAAAAGTCAGCACTGTGCTCCATCTTATTAAAATTCAGGCTTGGGATAATGTTACTTTGGAAAAACCTCCTGTGTATGCCATAAATTAAACTTTGAAGATTCAGATGAATTACTTCCCAGCTAAATTATTTTCTCATGTTCAAAACAGGAGCATTGGAAAACCTTCCTTATAATGGGTATATTTGGAGCTGATTTTCAAAAAGCAGTAATTAATATAAATGAATATACATAGCTTTCTCTAAAACATTACCTAGAAATTGATGCGTGTGGTTTGCATATGCAAAAGTCATTCTGTGCTTCCACCAGCTGATTTTGAACACTTCATTCAGCTGCACATATACATCAGTTTCTCTGCAATGAAAACAGCTATTGCAGTAAAATATGAACTTGCAAAGTTAGTCAGTACACTGAATCAAAATATTTCTATCATTCCCTGTGGTGAGGAGGTAAATGTTATGAAACTTCTGCTAACACATTTTTGCATTCCTAAGAATTTTGATTTTTGCCTGTTCCAGTTTTCCAAGTGAGGAAACTAGACATATGCCTTATGACATACCTGCTCTCAATTTACACATTGCTTTTGTCTTTTCATCAATAGTATATGTTCATACTTACACATTTGCAAGGTCCCATGCTCTGGATTATACATATGCAAGAAGATGATATGGTCCTTGTCTTTAAGCTTTTCATCCATAAACTGAAACAAAAGTAAGAGAAAGGAAATATCTATTTTCTCTGTAGACAGAGGCTTTTGCCTGAAGCAGAGAGGAAGCCAGCCAAGACCATGAACCCAGTCCTTCATCCCAGGCCTACACTTCTACCCTCTCTATGAGCGAGTCTCATTTCCATATTTCATCACATTAATGATTGTTTGCAGAGTTGCATGCTGATTATCCTGCCATGTAAACAGAAAATCCTGGTTTATATCGTCTGCAAAGAAATTAAAATACCTACACACCTGACAATAGATTGTTGTAGTTACATTACCATTCTGATATCCAGCTGCACCTGGATCAAATAAAACCCTATTTAAATTGAATGACAAAATTTCCTTAAGACCAAGGAGACTATTACTAGGGGTTTTAAATTAGTCAATCCATTTTCTTTTTTAATTCTGTAATATGAAACTGCTTTCAAAATGTTTCCCATCATTTTTTCACTCGTGCATAAGGGCAAAACTGCAGGAAGAATAAATTACAGGTTACCATTAATAAGGGTGAATCAGCAGCACAAAGGAGGTGCTTTTTGCTGAGTTACAGATTGATTCCTTTTGCAATCAAATTCTTTTTTCAATACAACTTTTTAAAATGAGTTAGGCAGAGAGGAGATAAGCATCTGGTGGAATGCAGTACCCACTGTTGCTGATTCTTCTTAGATGTCTGTCTAGAATGACATGACTCAGAGCAAAAAAAGAAGTAACACAAGAAAGTAGGTCAGAGGTTCTCAGTACCAATTAATTTAGCATTCAGAAAAGAATAGAAACGGTTAAAGCTCATGGCAAATTGAAACAGTCCTGAAACGTGAATAAAATACTGCCTTAGAAAGATAGTAGAAATAATAACATTTTGCATTTTTCTTTGAACCTCTTTGTGTCGCAGTTCCAAATGGGACCTTATAGACATCAGATATATCAAACTCTTGAGCTCTCATGGAACCATCAAGCTGTTTCAATTAATATATGTTTACAAATGCAGGGAATTTTATTTTATTTCATTTATTTTATTTTATTTTAGTGGTTGAAAAACATCGCTTTTACATCCTTCTGCCATCATTCTTACCCATTTCCTTTACTGAAGGCCCTGTGTGCAACTGTCATATATGGTATTACACCCCATTGCTTAAATGCAGCCACCTTCAGATCAGATTGGTCTTTGTTGATGGAGGTACTAGGACTTGGGGGTGCTGGTGGACGAGAAGATCAACATGAGCTCTCAATGTGCACTTGCAGCCCGGAAAGCCAAACAGATCCTGGGCTGCATCAGAAGTGTGGCCAGCAGGTCGAGGGAGGTGATGCTTCCCCTCTACTCAGCTCTGGTGAGACCCCACCTGGAGTACTGTGTCCAGTTCTAGAGCCCCTATTACAAGAGGGATACGGATGTGCTGGAAGGTGTCCAGAGAAGGGCCATGAAGATGATCAGAGGGCTGGAGCACCTCTCCTATGAGGACAGACTGAAAGAGTTGGGGTTGTTCAGTCTGGAGAAGAGAAGGCTCCGAGGTGACCTCATTGTGGCCTTCCAGTATCTGAAGGGGGCCTACAGGAAGGCTGGGGAGGGACTTCTCAGGCTATCAGGTAGTGATAGGACTAGGGGGAACGGAATGAAGCTGGAAATGGGGAGATTCAGGCTAGATGTGAGGAAGACGTTCTTCACCATGAGAGTGGTGAAGGCCTGGAATGGGTTGTCCAGGGAGGTGGTTGTGGCCCCATCCCTGTAGGTGTTTAAGACCAGGCTGGATGAGGCTCTGGCCAGCCTGATCTAGTGTAGGGTGTCCCTGCCCATGGCATGGTGGTTGGAACTAGATGATCCTTGTGGTCCCTTCCAACCCTGACTAATACTATGATACTATGATACTATGATACTATGAATAAATAATATTAATATTTTATCATGTTTCCAGCCAATAAATTCGTAAACTACAGCAACAGATCCTGGTAAGACAGCAGCTAATGGAGGTGTTTCTGAGCTTAAAGAGATCCTTAGGAGAGTGGCAGCAGGATTATGGGGACATCTTCAGGAAGATGAGACAGAGGAGGAGTTAGAAGATGACATTTAAAATGCTAGCGCCCCCTGCTAGGAAATAAGGCTTGTGAGGAAGGATTACCTCAGAGCAGAAAATGAGCCAATTCTAACTTCTCTTGGCAGATGTTTTAATACAGGTGCACCAGCTCTAGTAGTGTGAGACAAGTCAGCATCTCAGCTAAGCACTCTCTCAAAGGACAGTGGAATAGATAGACATCTAGGCAGGTGTCTTGGTAAGGTTTCTCTGTGGACACGCCTTTTATTGGCAGCCCTCATGAGATACCCGTCCCAAGATGACCTTCTATGGAATGCTAAACCATGGAATACCATGGATGAGGGAATTAAGCATCTGAGAGAATTTGCAGTGAGACAAGTACTCTATGGTGCCCATGGCACTCTGAATACAGATGAAATTCCTGTAGGAACTGGTCTTGCTAAAAAGTTCATCAAACTTGCTCCTCCTAATTATGCAAATATTCTGGCAAGCAGAATTGTGGCAACAAATTATGGTAGAGCTCCTCCTACGGTTGGCCATTTCACTGACCAAATGAGACAATTGGAGGATAGTCTCACATGTGTTTCTTTGGTTTCAGCCATTGAAACTCTCTCTGGAAAAATTGAGAAATGCATGAAAGAGCTGAAAGATTCCATATCCCAATTGACACAAAGAGATAATTCCAGGTATTCCTCCAGGTGGATACATGTTTCAGCTGTTAGGAACAGACGTCCTCCAAGGAGGTAATTCCAAAACAGATCAACCCAAAACAGACCACAGAGGCAATCACGTGGGAGTATATGGATAAATCTGTGTGATCAGTTTGGTGAGAACATGAACAGATGGGATGGTCAACCAACTTCTAATCTTTTCAGGAGACTAAGGGAACTGCAGAGTGGCAGAACCCAAGGTAGCAATAACAGAAGGGTAGCTATTACTACCTCAATTTCCCAGGACAACTCTAATAGCTCCAACAGTGATTCCACTTCTAACACTGGACACTGTGCTAACTGCACATGTGGACATATTCCCCATAATTAGGGCTGCACTGCCTCCTGCCCAGGGGAAGGAGAGGGATAACAGAATCTATTGGGATGTGTACATCCAGTGGCCTGGCACTTCAAACTTTCAGAAGTACAGGGCCTTGGTTGACACAGGGGCTCAGTGCACCATAATGCCATCAAATTATCAGGGATCAGAGGCTATAACTATTCTGGGAGTCACTGGTGGATCTCAAGAGTTAACTAAGGTGGAGGTTGATATAAGTTTAACTGGTAAACAGTGGAAGAAGCATACAGTTGTGACCGGACCTGATGCACCTTGTATTTTGGGAATTGATTTTCTGAGAGAAGGGTGTTTCAAAGACCCTAAGGGTTGCAAATGGGCTTTTGGAGTAGCACCTGTAGAAATTGATGGACAAAAATTGAAGCTGTCTGTTAGACCTGAGCTTTCTGATGAATATGCAGTTGTGGGACAACATAAGAAAGAGGGCATAAAGTTGCCAGTTGTTTCTCAGACTGTGCATCACAGACAATACAGAACCAACCCTGACTCTTTGTTGCCCATTCAGAATCTGATTCATCAGTTGGAGAGTCAGAAAGTCATCAGCAAAGCTCATTCACCTTTCAACAGTCCAGTGTGGCCTGTGCGAAAGCAGAATGGAGACTGGCGTCTGACAGTCGACTACCGAGCCCTGAATGAAGTAACTCCACCTATGAGTGCGGCAGTACCAGACATGATGGAACTGCAGTATGAGCTGGAATCCAAAGAGGCCAAATGGTATGCTACCGTATACATTGCTAATGCCTTCTTCTCAATTCCTATAGCAGAGGAATGCAGGCCTCAGTTTGCTTTCACCTAGAGAGGAATCCAGTACATTTTCAACAGATTGCCAATGGGCTGGATCCACAGCTCAAGCATCTGTCATGCAGTGATCCATGATGCTCTGGAGAAAGGTGGTGCTCCAGAACACATCCAGTTCATCGATGATATCATTGTCTGGGGTAAAACTGCTGAGGAAGTCTTTGAGAAAGGTAACAAAATCATTGACATTCTTCTGAATGCAGGTTTCGCCATCAAGCGAGACAAGGTGAAAGGACCTACCAGAGAGATCCAGTTTCTGGGGGTGCAGTGGCAGGATGGACGTCAACACATTCCAGTGGATGTGTAAACAGAGTCTCCACCATGGCAAATCCCATGAACAAGCAAGAAACTCTACGTTTCTTGGGGATAGTGGGATTTTGGAGACTGCACATTCCTGGATACAGTCAGATCGTGAAACCTCTGTATGATGTGACTCGAAAGAGAAACAGTTTCCACTGGGGACCTGAACAACAAGCAGCCTTTGACCAGATAAAGCAAGAGGTAGTTCCAGCAATGGGTCTAGGACCTGTTCAAGATGGTCCAGATATTAAGAACATTTTGTACATGGCTGCAGGTGACAATGGTCCAACGTGTTGCTTGTGGCAAAGAGCTGCAGGTGAAACACGTGGACGACCTCTTGGTTTCTGGAGTTGAGGTTACAGAGGTTCAGAGGCAAATTATACTCCAACAGAGAAAGAGATTCTAGCTGCCTATGAAGGAGTAAAAGCAGTTGCTGAAGTAATTGGAACTGAGTCACAACTTCTCTTAGCTCCCAGAATACCAGTTTTGAATTGGATGTTCAAAGGCAAAGGTTCCACACCACATTGTGCCACAGATGCCACCATGGTCCAAGTGGATGTCTCTGATAATACAGAGAGCTCGAATGGGAAATCTTGAAAGACCTGGTCTGGTGGAGGTGATCACAAGCTGGCCTGAAGGTACCAACTGTCCTAAACCTCCAGAAGAAAGAGTAACTCATGCTGAGGAAGCTCCTTCTTACAATGACCTTTCTGATAATGAAAAGAAATATGCTTTGTTCACAGACAGTTCCTGTCGTCTTGTTGGAAATAAGTGAAGGTGGAAGTCTGCAGTGTGGAGTCCAACACGACGAGTTGCAGAAGCAAAGGATGGAGAAGGAGAATCCAGTCAATTTGCAGAGGTAAAAGCTGTCCAGCTAGCTCTTGACATAGCTGAACATGAGAGATGGCCAAAGCTTTATCTCTACACCGACTCATGAATGGTAGCCAATGCTCTGTGGGGTTGGCTAAAGGACTGGAAAAAAGGATGGTTGGCAGAGAAAAGAAAGGAAAACCTATTTGAGCAGCTGATCTGTGGCAGGACATTGCTGCTTGAATTGAGAGAATTCCAGTGAAGGTGTTTTCCTTTTTACACCCAACTGTGGATTTGTTTATATTTCTCCACTCTTCTGCTTGAAGATCTGCAGTTAACTTTTAAAGGCATAGCCTGAAACTGTCGCACTAACTCAGTCAGATGCCTTACATGAAGCCCGAGATCAAGAGAAGGGTCACTGATTCAAACTTTTCTCTACAAGAAGTTATACCAGCTCCTTGTATTTTTCATAGGAAGTGGTCTTGGTGCTTACATGGCATTCCTTTTGCAGATGGCACCCTTTAATCTGGGTAAAGAACAGCAGGAAGATCTCAATGGAGATTAATATTACTAATAGAGAATCATAGGATCATTAAGGTTGGGAAAGACTTTTAAGATCATCAAGTCCAACCATAACCCAGCTACCATGACCACTAAACAATTTCTTGAACACCTCCAGAGATGGTGGCTCCACCACCTCCTGGTTCAGCCTGTTCCAATGCCTCATCACTCTCTTAGTAAAGAAGTTTTTCCTAATATGCAATACAAAACTCCCCTGACACAATGTAAACCTATTTCCTGTCATCCTACGACTAGCTGGGAGAAGAGACCAACACTAGCCTTGCAACAAACTCCTCTTAGGTAGTTGTAGAGAACTGTAAGACTTCCTCTTAGCCTTCTCTTCTCCATACTTAATAGCCTCAGTTCCCTCAGCCGCTCCTTGTATCACAAGCCCTCCAAATCTCTCACCAGTCTTATTGCTCTTCTCTGGACATTCTCCAGGACCTCAATGTCTTTCCTATAGTGTGGTGACCAGAACTGAATGCAGTACTTAAGTTGTGACCTCATCAGGGCTGAGTACAGGGACACAATCACTTCCCTGCTCCTGCTGAAGATGCTGTTTTGATACAGGCCAAGATGCTATTGACTTTGTCCACCTGGGCACAATGCTGGCTCACATTCAGCTGTCTGTCCACCAGCACCCCCAGATTCTTTTCCACCAGGTTGCTTTCCAGCCACTCTTCCCCAAGCTTGTAGCGTTGTTGTGACCAAAGTGCAAGATCTGGCACTTGGTCATTCCACTGACTTCAGCCCATTGATTTAACCTGTCCAGACCACTTTGCCTTCCTACCCTCAGGCAGATCAACACTTCTGCTCAACTTAGTGTCATCTACAGACTTACTGATCCAAGTGCTGGAAGTTTCCAGGGGTGGAGGTTCTCATAGCAAAGGACACAGCAATTCCAATTTTCTCTCCAAGATCAAGTACCTCCATTTTCCCCTACCTCTTTTACTATTTACAGTCAGAACAGCACAGGTATGCTAATTTCATGCATTTAGTAACTCCAGATTCTTTGGAGCAAGCTTCATTAACATCGGCTCTTCTTCCTCATCCTTTCTTTTCCTGACAGACTTTTCCAGTAAGTGAACACTGTCAAGCTGTCAAGGCAGAATCAGTTTGTCCTCTAACAGCCAAGCATTATGGAATACACATCTAACCATTCAAAAGTGAGCATTGAGGTGTAGCTCCCATTAACAAGACCTCAACAATATATATCACAGAATCAAAAATTTGCTAAGGTTGGAAGGGACCTCTTGCAATCATTTTGGCCAAAACACCAGGATCATCTAGAGCAGGTCGTTCAGGGCTATGCTGATCTATCTAAATCCTTTGGCAAGGCCTCTTGTGCTTCAACAGAGTCAACAGCACCTACCAGTTTGGTATCATCAGCAAACTTGCTAATGGTACATTCAAATCCTGAATTGAGATGATTGATAAATACATTGAACAGAGAACATCAGGAATGTTTTCATCTGCTTCAGTGGCTGAGTGTTTTGTCTTATCTGTTGTGTTTCCAAGGACATTTTTCTCACTTTGAGTAAGGACAGTGAGATTGTCAGTGGATTACTCTGGAAGAGCAAATTTTAATGAGGAGAGTCAGAAGCAAGAGATCACAGTCTGACCTGGATGTGTCTTTATTTCCTTCTAAGGTGTAAGCTGAGAGGGAGTCCATACAGATGCTGTTTCCAGCCTAGTCTTATGAATCACCTGAAATGTGACTGAGTTTCAGTGCCCTGAAAGGAGCTCTGATGCCTTGTAGTATGGATGGGTAGAGACAGGCATTACAGAAGGGAGGGAACAAAAGGAAAGATAGGAGACAGTCCTCTGAGAACATAAATAGGTATCTCTGTTTAAGTTAGCCACTCAAGGCTTCCATTAGAAGCTATGGAGAAAACCAACTTTTTTTTTTTTTTTTTTTTTTTTTTTTTTTGTCCTCAGAGTTCTCATTTTTCTCATATTTGCCTCAGGGAGGTCAAGGCTGCTTACGCAGCCTTCTTTCCACTGTGATATTTCCTCCATTACTACTTCAGTGTGTGAAGGATTATTTTCAGCCAGCATTCCAGGAATATTTGGCAGGAATGAATATGCAGCTAAACCAGGAAAAGAAGAAATGTCTATGAAAACAAGATTTGAATAGAATGATGTAGTTCAGTCCTCCTTAGGGTATGGATTGCCTTGTCTTTGTTTAATTAACCAGCTTCTAACAAGAGAAAAAAACACCCAGTACCGTGGGTTGGACCAGATTATCTCCGAGGGAAATTGGAGTAAATGAATTTGCCTTATTGGCTTTCTGTTTCATAATGGCACATAAGTAGGCACAAACAAAATTTTAATTGTGTGGTTTCACCACTTCCACCATTTGCATACATTGTGTGAGTTTTGTTCCCTATTTTCTCAGCTTCACTATGACAATAATAAGCTATAGCCACATCTATATTAGTAAATTAAATAATGGCAGAGTATGCTGTACCCTGGAACTCAGTTCTCTCTGCTGTAGTGAGTTTTGTCCCTTGCATGGTTTTGGTTGGATGCATCTAGTGTTCTGTCAAATGCTTCCCAAGCCAAGTTGGGAAGGTGTCAGTAATGATTCCAAACAGGCAGTGTGAATATGGACAGGTTGCCTGGAGGCTTATAGAGGATGGATAAAATTTGTGCTGTGCCATTTGGCTTCAAAATCAGGGAACAATTCTGGTAATATTTTGTTCACTACTGCAGACACAGTCTGCAAG
Organism: Picus viridis; assembly: GCA_033816785.1. Taxonomy (NCBI): domain Eukaryota; kingdom Metazoa; phylum Chordata; class Aves; order Piciformes; family Picidae; genus Picus; species Picus viridis. The sequence continues at coordinate 32,954,392 of CM066566.1, forward strand.
TGCTATCAGCTAATGGAGAACTACCACTGAATTGCATATTAAAGAGCTAGGCATATGGTGCTGAAAGTCATGATGTCAGATCGTTTAGCTACAAGGCATTATTACAATGTCATAGGGCTGATATTTATCTATCTAGCCAGGTGAAAATACACACAAAAAATCGGTCTCAGATATGCACTTTGTTATCATCTGAGTGTGTAAAACCTACTATAGTTTATCTGTATGATGTATGCATGAACACTAGACTGGACACACAATGGACTTCTTTCACTTATAGATCATGACTAGGTTGTAAAATACATACATCTACTACTTCTTGCACTTACACTCTTAGATACAGTAATGATCTGCTTGTGCAGTGGACAAGTCTGCAATTTCTGAGTGATCACCAATCTGGTACAAATGTACTAAGTCATTACCTTTCAGGCTCCCAAATTTTCTAGTCTTTAGAAGCCAGAGTTGGAGAATAATCCTTGAAATATCATGGCAGATTCACTTGCTTGATCCTGTATTTTTTATCTAAAAATCTCACAGAATTGTCCAGCAAAAGGATAGTGATTTATCAGTAAGAGCATCAGGTATTTGGTAGCTGAAGAGGTGAATGGGCACTTCCCTGTAGGTTAACAAGCACCCAATTACATGCAGATTTGCATTGTGGAATGGAATTACTTTAAAAAAAAAAAACTAACAGCTGTGGGATTGACACTGGTCTTTAATGCAGTCTACAAAAGTAATATTATTAAGTTGGTAATTTATTCAGACTGAGGCAAATAGAAGACACCAAACTTCATCTCGCAGGTTTTAATGTCGCATCCTATTTCAGAACAGTGTCAGACTTCAGAAGTGAAAGTGACATGGGGGATGTCCAGAATACAGTATAAACCAACTAAGTGTTTGTCTACTGGTGTAGGCTCTCATAATCTATTAAAAATACTCATCAGTATTTAAGGACTCCCTCTCTGCCCTATGGCTCCCAAGACATTGAGGCCAAATTAATTTACGAAACTGTTGAAGTCCTAAAAATTAATTATATCATTACTATTCAGTGGCAGTATGCTGTTGGACAGAATCATGTAATGAATAAAGTTCTTTTATCTCATCCTGATCCAGTCTAGTGCTTTAAATACCTGAGTAGTTCTTACTTTCATGCAAGTAAATGCAGCCTATATTCAAAAAGAATGCATGAGTAACTCATATTGAGATTAGCTGCTTCTAAGTAAAATCGGTCATGCTCTCAACTGCTTGCTTGAGCCTTAAAATTAAAACATGTGGTTAAATGCTGTGATGAGTTGTAATTGCCTGGTCCCTGAGGGCACTACAAGTGCTTTACCATCCCTTCTCACCTCCACTAGGCACACTGCCTTTCAGTCCATGGCCCAGTGATGCTGCAGGATGCTGTCTGTAGCCTTGCCACAGCTCTACCCTGACTGTCTCCAAGACATGGGCTGATGTCACAATCTGTCCTCATACCAGCCCCAACTCCAGAGTCCTGTAGAGGAAAGAAGAGATGAAATTTTTCAGCAGAACTTCTTCCAAATTGACTCTAAAAACTGACATCTGTATAATCCATTCATATAGAAGCTTCATACCTCTTCTCAATTTTTAATATTATGTACTTGAAGCAGGTTTTTTGTAAAGGCTAGACAGTGATTTACAGCTCTTTGTATTAGATGTAGCAATAAGAATAATGTTTCACATAACACTGGAATGTTCTTCTAAACTTTGTCATGTAATTTTAAAAAAATTAATAGATGCGGTGATTGGTATCTTAATTCAATTGTTACTTGACTTGTGGGCTACTTTTTGATTTGCTTAAATAAATGGCTGAATTGTCTGGGAAATTATTGTCTTCTGTTAGGGCTTTCTGTGAAGTGGTTCAGTTTCAGTGTCTATTCAGGCACTTTTTTCTTTTTCTAGTATCATTAGTGCCAATATTGCTAACTGGGTAATAGTGCTGATAAATCATACATTCAACAATATACAGTATTGTAATTTTCGGAGCTCTTCCTGTACTTTCAGTCTCATAAGTCCTCATTTTAAAAGGGAAATGTGCATTATTATCCATTCCATTTCCATCTGTCTCCAGGCAGATTCTTATGGATCTTGGCAGTGTCTGTCATTTCTCTGCTGCTCTCCTGTATGCCAACACCATGGCTGAGCTACTGAAGACCATAAATCTTTGGTGCTTTGGCTATGTTCATTCAAGTAAGTCAGTTGTGTAAGACCACTTGCTGCGAGACTAATCAGCACACAATGATTGATGCTGGTATGAATAAATTACTTTGGCCTTCAAATGGGGGCAGCCTGTTGTGGTGGATTGAAATTACCCCCAACTAATTTGGAGAAAACTATCCCCAAAATACAACTGCCAGACCAGTGCAGTTTGGGATAGAAGCAAATGAAGCTGTATTTACAAGCGGACTAAAATCTAGAAATGTGAAATGGAATGAATATGTACAAAATACACAATATTTACATATATTTACAAATTATAAACAACATAAGGATCCCCCAGGACAAAACCAGGGGGCTATGAATAGGTCCCCCTCTTCCTCCCCCTTTCCCCCTCTACAAAGGAAAGAAAAGAACAGAGCAGAGAGAGTAGATCATTAGTTACTTAGCCACAACAAGAATGCAGCCAAGGTCAGCAACAGCCAAGCAAAAGCCACCAGCTGGTATCAGCTAGAGCAAAGACCCAAGAAAAGGGACAAAACAGTTTATACAACTAACTTTATGTTAGTTATCAGACCAATGGGATTATTTAGACCTTATCTTTATTTCCCTTTATATCCAATGGTAATTTATTTACATTCTACCACTTTCTAATCAAGATCTGTGGAAAATTTCCCAGTCATCAGCCTAAAACTGCCATATATGTGCATAGGATCAAGATCAGTCTCTGCTTTATACTGTCACCAGAGAAATGTCCTAGACAATGCTAGCTGACCATTTCCAAAAGTATGCCATGGACTGTTTGTCTCAGTCTGGAGAGGGAAAAAGACTCAGTTCTTTTGAATATTCCCGTGTTATGAAATTAGAAGCACAAACGAGGCCACAGTATCAACAGCTAGACTATTTATTACACAAATAAAGTGGATGGATCAGAAGGAGAGAGAGAATAGAGAATGAGAGAGAGAAGAGGGAGAGAGAAGAGGAAAGGAATTATATTACCACACCCCTCACCCCCCAAGACAGTTTGAGTCTGGGGCGGAAAGGTTCTGCAGCTTTGGATATAGAAGAGATGTTGGGTCTGTAGTGGAAGGGTGCTGCAGCTTTGGCTGTAGAAGAGATGTTGCCCTCTGAACAGCTCCTTCAGCTCCATGAGTTGCAGTAGGCAGAACTTAGGACACGGAGAGAGGGTTCCTCTCGGTCTGCTTCTTCCAGGCTACATGGTGATGTCTCTGTCATTTTTCTCTCCGGTATTCTCTCCATGTTTCTTCAGAGCAGCATTGTCCAGGTCTTTTTCTTCTCCCGTGTTTTCCTTCTCCTGTGTTTTCCTTCTTCTGACCAGTAGTTGCTCAGATCTTTTATACAGTTTTTAGGTATGTATATTCCAGAGAGTATTGATTGGCCTCTGCCAATTTCCAGGACAGCTGCAGTCTCATGAGCAATCCTTATCTATGCACCTTCTTGAAAGTCATTCCAGTGGCTCTGCCCAGTACACACCAGCTGTTTTCTGGGCAAGCAGCAAAGGTGATTTTAGCTTTGTTGAGTCACATCAAGAGACAAGATTTAGTCTCTCACATTGTTCTAACAAGACAGATAATTATATTCCATTGTCTTCAAGTGTTCATAAGCATAGTTGTATTTAGAATCATAGATAAGTCTGGATTGGATAGGACCTCCATAGGTCATCTAGTCCAATGCCCTCTACAGTAAGCAGGGGCATCCTCAACTAGATCAGGTTGCCCAGAGTCCTGTCCAGCCTCACCTTGAATATGTCCAGGGATGGGGCCTCAACTACCTCCCTGGGCAACTGGTTCTAGTGTTCCACTACCCTTGTGGTAAAGCAGTGCAACCTCAGATTTTTTGTCTGTAGGTGTGAGCATTCATCAAATCACTGGGACACAACATTGTTATTCAGCAGTGAGTTAATCACATATGAAATGTTTTCCAGATAGTACAGGTCAACCTACATAGTGATGTGCTGGGTGTTGGTGTTCTTTTTGATCCCCACTTCAGTCAAGAAGTTGGTGATGATCAACTCTGAAAGTCATCTCTAACAAGGATGTTGGAGTTATGTGGCTTACAGGCTTGACATGGAGAGGTTAGTTAATTTTAGCATAGACACAAGGCAGGATGTTCAGTACTTTCTCTGTGCTTGGGTTGCCACCATTCAGAAAGCCTTGATAAAAGGAGTTTTCTGTGTGCTCTGGCACCTGCATATTTCAGTAAAAACTATGATAAACTCTGTACCATATCATGTATTTTTGAGGAATTGTCTTCTCTTACATTCTTTAAACAGGGAAAGGAATGAAAGGACTGTAACTATTACACTTCCTCAGATTTCATTTGACTAATTGTGCTGGTACTCTATAATAAAAAGGAGGACTAGACTGTGGACTTCTAGAAAAAGAACTGCTGGTTGGAGGTCAGGGCTATTGTGACATGGCATGAAAATGTGGCCTTTGGCATAAGGTGCTGCCAGACATAGGCTAAGTCATCCTACGAGCTATAGAACTGGACATGGGGATACCTTGGAGGGCTAAGTACTCCTGCAGATTTGCAGTTGGTGTTTCCCATCAGATGTTTTCAGTATCCCTCAGAGGATCATCTGAAGGGCTGCCTATCTGGGAATTTAGCTTCAAGGGCACAAACAAACATTCCCACCAAGGCACTGGAAAAACAAAGGAGTGTGCAATGATCCCAGTCTATAAGGGACAAAGAGGGAAAGAAAATGGAGCCTGTTTGTTTTCTGTGCTTAAAAGCCAAGAGGATTCTTTATTTATATGATTTTGTTCAATTGATTGGGTAACTTTTTTTGCTTTTCTTTACTTCTATCTGACTTGACTGCCTGTGAATGTAAACACTTTTGTCACAGAGATCTGGAATGGTATCTCACTGCTGGAAGGAATAAATCACAGGGGGCTTAGTTTGCAGGCTACAGATCTCATTGTACTTGTGTGTGCTATAATGACACATTTCCATCAAAGGCATCTGACAAAAAAAAAATACTCCTGGGGTATTTTATACAGCAGTGTACTGGACCTTGCTGGGATAGAGTTAATTGTCTTCAGAACAGATTGGATGGTGCTGTTTTTCAGATCTGTGACCAAAACTATACTGATACTATACTAATATGAACAGCAATTTGCATAAAGAACTTTGCTGTTCTCACTCTGTCCCCCCCAGTAAACACACAGCAGGCTGTGCCATGGGTTGAGAGTGGATACAACCAGGCAGATGACCCAAACTAACCAATGAGATAGTCCATGCCATATAACATTATATTCACCAGTAAAATGCAAAAGAGGGAGTTTTAGGAAAGTTAAGTTTTATTTTTTTCCTCAGGAGTTGGCTGGCCACTGATCTGCCTGTGAGATGTGGTAAGTGATTGCCTTTGCACAACTTGTTGAGTTTTCTTTCTCTCTTGGCCCATTGTGGTGGGTAACATCCACTTATTAAATGTTGATTTATTTATTTTTTAATCTCAGCTACCTGATTTCACTCTTCTTTTTCTCTTCCTTCAGCCCACTGGGGGTGAGGAGTGAGTGAGCTGCCATATAGTGCTTAGGTGCATACTACATCACACAACAAGCAATTAAACAATACATTTGAGAAAACAGAAGTACCGTAAATGAAATTGCAAATCAGAGTGCACACTTGCTGTCATCTGATCTTGTGCTTTTCTCTGGGATCAGCAAAACACAACTTCTTCTTGAGATACAGGAATTAACTTGTATACTTCTCTGGGGATAGGGAGCTATGTCTACATTGGAGACTGAACAAGCTGGCTTAGGAAGTGGAGCCATTTAGTGATGGTAGGATGGAATTTCTCAGCAGGACTAATTAGACCCGGCAAAGCACAATTTCAAGGCAGTGTTTCCAGCATCTTGATACGGTGTAGTTTGCTGTATAAATATCATTCTCCATGCATCCTGCCTGGCCTTCAGGCAACTTGGTGTTTTAATATCTTCACTCTCCTGGTATACTCAGAGCCCAATTCCCATAACGGTCTCTGATTTCTTTGTGCCAAGGCCTGGTTATGACCTCTTCTTTCCACCTCTGACTACTTTTTGTTCTCTCATTAGTTTTCAGGCAGGTAAATCAGGAAATGCCCCAGTGGTGGTGGTGTTGCTAATTAGAAGCTGCTTAGTCTTTACAGCATGTAAGCAGTGCTGTATATGACATAGCTTGTTGTGGGGTGAGAAAAGTGAATCATTTTTCTCTCTTCTTGAGAGTCTGACACATCATCACAGAGGTCCACTGCTGAAATTCCTATCTTGCAGATGCCTGTCTTTCAGAAGCCTGAATATATGTATTGGGGGGAAAAAAAAAACTTTGATGCTAACTTAAAAACAAGTGCAAGGCTCATTTACCACTCCTCATCATCAGCACAAGCATAAATGTAGTATTTCTAGTACTCAGAACTATGTTGTGAGTATTTTGGTCACAGAATTAACTTCACCTAACCTTAAGCATCTAAATGTCCAACAATTAATCTACCTAATCTAATTTTTCTAACACCTTAAATTTAGGTGAGATGAAGCTCATCTTAAAGGAGATGTACTGTTCAGTTTTTTATATGCTTTGTTGCAGCACTTACACTGCAACACATTCTATCTGTAGATGCATATTGAATTCTTAGTCATTCTCACATGGAGTCAGTGATAGTGATGTACAGATTTTGGAAAGAATCCATCAAGGCCGATATGCTTTCAGCCCTTGAATCATTGAATTTCTCTTTGTATGACTCAACTGTTAATTTGTAAGTTCCTCATTCAGGCACTTTAATAAAAACAGCCCAATTTATTGATGCCATCTGTAAATATGGTTTAAAACGCATTGTTTCTGTGACAGAGGAACACGTTTGTTACTTAAAATTATTAAGTAATCTCCTTCCTGGAAGCTGACACTTTAGGTACTTGGGAGGTGCTTACCTCAAGTGCCGTATTTGTTCTAGACACACAGTCTTGCACAAGCACGTTGCATGCACATGTGCACGCATCCCTTCCTTTTATCATTTTCATTTAAGAAATCACCCCCGTGACTGAGGCTGAACACTTGATTCCTTTGAGCATTACGGCAGGCTCAGCCATGTAGTCAAACACTGTGAGAACATTCATTAATTTCCCAGGTTGCTGCAACTGAGTTTTAAAGATTTTTTAATCAGCCCCTGTGCTTTGATACTGTGCTCTCTCATGCAAAGAATTTATGCAGTCCTGAAAAACCCTTTTGCACTTTAAAAGGAATCTGCAAAGGTGCCTGCTGAAGAATGACCATTTTTTGATAAACAGCATGTTGGTCCATGAGTGGGAGGTATAAGAGAACCAAAATGTGAGTTTGTTTGAAAACCTCTTATGTCTGCAAAATGACTAGCAGTAGTCTTCATGGTCTATGGACATTTCTAGAATAAAAGTCATCCAGTCTTTCAGCACACATATAAAATAATCAGATATATTGCCACTGAGCATGCCTGTTCCACCAAATACAAAGTCTAAATGACTGTGCAGATCTAGATATCTGCCTTGAAGGCCACATACTATGACATCTGAAACATGTCTTAATTGATTAGTCTGTGGTTCTTGTTACAAGATCTGAATGCTTCCTGTCAATGAATTAAAGAGAAAAAAATAAGATAGTTTCAAATGGTTGTAATAATTAAGTAACTCAACATGAATTCCTAGAATGAGCCTGTGGAGAAAGGTAGTATTTGGATTCCTGACTGCAATAGAGAAGTATTTTGGTGCTGGATATAACTTTATACTGTGTGAAACTCAAAGAACATAGACAAAAGTACTGATAAAATTGTAAAGGATGGAGAAGAGACACAGAAAATATTCAAAGTTTGAAGAAAAAAAAACTTGTAGTGAGAAAGGAACAATGGGTACAAACTTCAACATAGAAGATTTCACAACATGAGGGGAAAGTTCTTTACAATGAGGGCTGGAACACTGGAATAGGCTGCCCAGAGAGGTTATGGAGACCTTCTCTGGACACCTTCAAAACCCACCTGGATGCATTCCTGTGCAGACTACCCTAGGTGATCCTGCTTTTGGCATGGGGATTGGACCGGATGATCTCTGGAGCTCCCTTCCAACCTGTAATGTACTGTGATACTGTGAAAGGTTAAGTGGCTTTGTGTGTCAAAATGACAAAAAGGTATGAGTATGCTATTTAGGAATAAAATATTAACAATTGATGTTTTATTGTAACAAGGATGGCTTAATAAAGAACTAGGTTGAAATTTGAAGCCAGGCAGATTTAAATGAGAAACTAGGAGTAATGTATAAACACACTAGGAGGCAGAAGTGGTTTCCTCCTTATAGAAGTAAAGCTCTCCTTACATATTTGGATTAAGTCTGGATACACTGATGAAAGTTGTTATATCAGACAGAAACTGCTGGGGTCTATAACATGCAGGACACCAGACTAGTTAATCTGATGATTGCTAGGCTGGTAACCTCTGTGAACTGCTGAACTCAAAGAGTGCTACTATGATTTTTCATAGGTACAGTGCTTCTTTACAGGCAGAGATAGCTTAAAAAATACCAATACTTTTGTGTGAACAATTGGAAATGCTTGGTACTTCCTTGTTCAGGAGTTTTAGTACTGTAGAATAGCTTTTAATTTAAGGTGAGGTTCCCACTGGCTACAGCTGTTGCTGTGAAAGGTCTGAGGCTTGTGTTGGATTTATACAAAAGTTTAAAGGTAAGGTTTTCCTAGTGTTGCCTAACAAATATCTGGGAGAAGCAAAGATGGAATGAAGTCTGGCCAGGACAGACTTTAACTGGATTGTAATAACAGCATCTATCCTTTTACTTTAGTTATACATCTTATATTGTCCTAACACATTCATTGCTTCATGCCAACCCACTCTCTGCTTTGAAAAGGCCAAATGCAGCATAAAAACACCATAAGTGAAAATGTTGTGAAGGACTCCTTAGGAGTCAAATCATGGCACAAACCTAACAAAGATGTTTCAGATTAGCTGACATAAGCTGCTTTAAGTCCCTTGTCTATTTGAAACAGTAGTGTCCCTTTAGGGACAAAACCTGTTCCAGCAGGGACAATTATGCTTTGTAGTAAATTCATTCTAGATGTTCTTTGGTTTATAGAATACTTTGTGGCATATGTGTGTACAAATTCCTGTTCATGGACATGGAATTTATACTCAAAGCTTAGGACACATCTCACAGGTGCCTGTCTCAGTTGTTCATTGAGAGAATCTCAACGACTGCCTTTTACTAAATACCTGCTATAGGAAGATGGGCTGAATACATCTTAATTGATTAATCTTAATGTGCTTATTTGTGGATGCTTCTTCCTTTGTGGAGATGGAAACAATCAAGTCTTCTGTGCTGGACTTTGTACCATTTCTAATCAGTTATTCAGTTCAGATATTGACATGCATAACATTATAGGAACAATACACATGGAAGAAACAGAAAAAATAATGGAATTTTAAATTCCAGAATACAGAGTATGACAAAGCTGTGAACAAAGCAAGCACAAAGGGGAGGATAACTGGTAGCTGAGAATTGTAATATGTCTGTGAGCCAAGAAATTATACTGGGTTTTTGGGCTGATGCAGCACAGATGATAGGAACAAAAAAAATCAAGATGATAAATAAAGTCAGATTATTCTTGGACAGAGTCACATAGATTATATAGCAGTGAGACAAAATAGATCAAGAAATGCTGATTAAAATAAAAGTTTTCAAGGTTAGAGGAATTTTAATCACTGAGAATTTTAATTGTGTTGATATTGATCAGTATCACAGTTCTGAATACCCTTCCCCCACAAAACTCTGAACACTCTGCTCTTGAGAGAATGAGCCTGCTTCTGCATATTGAACGGGCTGCAGAGCATGTGACCAGTTGCCTTTTCGACCTTTTAAGGCACCACAAGAAATGAGCTAACTATACAATTTAAACTGAGAAGTCTGGTTCTTCAGTGGGGTTAAAGAATCAAGGAAACCAATGTTTCTTTTCTTCTGGAGTTCATAATCATGTTAGTGTACTTAAGCATCCTTTAATGTGTAGAAAATTGCTATCATTGCTTAATTACCAGTGTTACTGATTGAATCTCATGGGAAAAGAGGTGATAAAAATGGTCATAATCATAGAATCATTGAATGCTTTGGGTGGGAAAGGACATTTAAAAGTCGTCTAGTCCAATTGCCCTGTAGCAAGCAAGGAGGTCTATAGGTATGGTATGTCAGGTTGCTCAGAGCCTTGTTCAACCTGACCTTGAACATTTCCAGGTGTGGGGCATTCACCACCTCTCTGGCCAACCTCTGCTAGTGTTTCACTGACCTCATTGTAGAAGATTTATTCCTTATGTCTAGTCTGAATCTACCCACTTTTAATCTGAAACCAACAACCTTTGTTCTTTCACAACAGGCCCTGTAAAACAGACTGACCTCATGTTTCTTAGGAGCCCCCTTTAAGTATTGATAGGCCACACTGAGGTGTCCCTGGACCCTTCTCTTCTCCAGGATGAACAACTCCAACTCTCTCAGCTTTTCTTCACAGCAGATGTGCTCCAGCCCTCTGTCATTTTTGTGGTCTTCTCTGTGCCTGCTTCAGCAGATTCATGTCCTTCTTGTGCTGAATCACAGAATGTCAGAGATTGGGAGGGACCTAGAAAGATCATTTAGTCCAACCACCCAGCCACAATAGGAATCCTTCAGAAGAGCCAGCACTGTCAGTGGGAGGTCTCACCAGAGTGGAAAAGAGGGGGAGAATCACCTCCCTCGACCTGCTGGCCACGCTGCTTTTGATGATGCTTAGAATATGGTTGGTTTTCTGGACAGTGAACATACATTGTTGACTCATGTCCAGCTTTTCGTCTATCAGCACCCCTAGGTCTTTCTCTGCAGTGCTGTTCTCAATCACATCACCACCCCCAGCCTGTATTGAACTGAGAATTGCTCAGATGCAGGACTTTGCCCTTGACCTTGTTGAACCTCATGAGATTCACACAGTCCCACTTCTCAGATTTTTCCAGGTCTCTCTGGATGGCATCCCATGTCTCAGGTGTGGCAACTGCACTACTCAGAGTTGTGTCTCAGCAAGCTTGAGGAGAGTCCACTTGATCCAAGAACTGGAAGTTTCACTCTAGTGTGATTTATTTCTTATTCTCTTCCTATTAAATTTGTTAAATTGCAAAGAAGATTTCTAGCTGATGTTAAACCATTTCAAGAAGCAATGGGAAGAAATAACAGTATTGATTTTGAAGATCTTGATGCATGGGTAAAAGCAATCCTAATAAAAGAATATTTATTTGTGCTTATTCAAAAAAAATAAATAAATTCAACAGAACTCAAATTATGTAGCAGTTACAGCCCTTCTGCAGCAAAGTAGAAATCCTTGCAAGGATTGAGTGCATCTTTCAAGTTTATGTTGTCCTTTGTTTTCAGTGATGTCATGGGAAGCAGAATATATAGGGTATCATTCTGGTTTATGGCAATACATAAATTGATTAAATTGCACTTCAAAATCTGTAATATTAAGCAAAACCTTTGAAATTAAAATGTTAAAAACAGTATTTGTTCCTAGTTCTCTCCCCTCCCCTTAATAAAAAGCATCACTCAAAAGTTATCTGACATGCATTATGAACCAGAGACATTTTCTAATTGTGAGGTACACTTTTAATATGGGAGAAATTGAAGTCTTGAGGAAGTCACTAGTACCATGACTGCAACCTGGTTTCAATAACACTTCAAAAGTTGAAGTGGATTATGACAGGACTCCAAATTACTGGAGGTTGTAACAGATCTATAGCAGAGACTCTTAGTATTGTATATGGAACTCATCGGGTATGAAGGATTGTTCAATGCAGAAATAAGACTGGATTCAGCAGAGGCATATATTTAGCAAAATAATTTTTTATTTCACTTTGGTTTGTTTTTTATCCCTTATTTCTTCTTGAAATAACTGGTTGAATTTTATCTATAAGGTTTTGTCCTATTTACCTGTAGATGTTTACAATGTAGACACTTCTGGGTGTAAATCTCACCTGTTGTTTTCTAAATGCTCTTCTCTATAACAGGTTGCAGTAAGAGTGCCTTATTTGTTACCATCAGTAAGATCAATCTTTGGGGATCAATAAAACCAACAATGAGAAAGGCTGACATGAATGTAGCAAAGAAAACCAGACAAGCATTCCAGTAAAAATGTCCCCACTTCACAACCATGTTTTGATTAATTAAGTGAATTTGAATTGTATGAAACTAATTAATAAATTTTGACAAATGTCCAAAGAATACTGAGACACTAAGAAAGAAGAAGGCAACTGGAAATTGTTCAGGCATGGTGGAAGAGCTGAAGACCATTTATATAATTACCTTGACAAAATTCAGTGGCTGTTAAGTGTAACTGGGGTTAAGGGCCATCTCCAAACTCTGAGGAAATTCTAAGAATTTGCTTTTTCTTTTTGAAATCTCAGCACAGGCTTTGGGTCTATTCACTTGTAAATGGTTCTGTGGTTTATTATCACTGCATCAGCTCCAGTTTAAGCATTATACCTTCACCTTGGCTCATCATTGCTTTTCAGCAAAACAGGGGAGACTTATAAATGTTACTTCCCCCACACACCCCGTTAAAAACCTCCATGCTGAAAACTGCTCTGACTTCAAGTTTTTTAATTTAGTGCTACAGGGGAACTAAACTTATTCACAGTAGCTGGTGGTCTATATGATCTAGTGTGACCATGTTCAGACTAAAAGGGTCCAGACCTTCAAATGATTTCCAAAACAATTTACAAGAGGCACATGCTATATGTAGACAAGGAGCATTTTAGTTCCAGGAAATAAATCAGAAAGCCTTAAAACTGGCTTGTTGACTTACTCTGTTGTGATTAGAGAAATTCATTCCAGTGTCTCCTTCTGGATTGCTAACCAAACCTCAGCATAAACCAAAGCTTTCTAATTATAAAGCCTAAAGCAAAAAAGTTACCCAAAATAAAATATTGACAGAAAGGCATTAATGAAGAGACATATGACTAAACCCTGTGTCCTGCACAAAAACCCCAATGTCAACAATACACTATTACTGCAGTGAGTAATGCAGTTAGTTGTACTTCACAGGTTTTAGGGAGACTTCCAGTGAATTGCTGAGCAGGGATGGAAACCATATGGAATTCAGAGTTAATATGAAATGTAAAAATTGTACTCATTAAGTCAGACAACCTGATGAGACTGCCTTCCTGCTTCATCTATATTTCAGCAGTTCATACCTTGGTTCTGTACTACTGGAAGGCAAACTCCATTGAGAAAGGCTATACAGCAGAGCAACACCAGGAAGGTGTGAGCCTAAGTAAGTGCAGGATTAGATCAGCTGCAGATAACAAACATTCTCATAAACATGTGGAACTTCATCAGTTTGTTCTTCCAGGCAAACATGAAGTAAAGTTTTTAGAATGTTTTTGATACTTTTTAGCACGAACCCTTTTCTCAAAGCTTTCATTGCATGGCCTGTGTACACAGCTCATGGATGGAAATGTGCTCTGAGTATACTCTCAATATTTTCTGTAGGTGTCTAATTCCATCACACATTTTTTAATCACAGTGTTCTATAGGATCAATTTTAATAATCAAATATACTTGTCTAGTAACTGTATTGTGAAAATTCCTGCAGACAAAATATCACTTTTTTTTTCTGGATGAGTTAATTTTAGATATGAAGAAAATTGGAAGAGTGAAAATTTTGGTTTGGTACTCTTGTTTACATTCAGAAAGATTGTTATTGTTGAGTGATAACATAAGATGTTATGCATTTGAATTAAGTGTACAATGGCTTGTCATACTCCACGATTCAAAGAGCATACCTAGTAATTACTACCTCTAGCTTTAATCCTTGGGCAGCTCAGACCTTGAAACTTGGTGTGACTGTTTTAGGCTGTGCCTTTAAGAAAGGGACAGTTGCTGGAACACTCTGGCTGAATGTTTTGGTGAATGTGGTGGTTTGGGCTGGGTGCCCTCTGCTGCATGGTGCACTTCCTGTGTCCAGAAGTGCAGCCCAGTGGGTGGACACAGGAAAACCGTGTATCTCCTACCACAATCCCCTGCACCGCTATAAGATCTTGCGTGGGGTCCGCCTCTTTCTCTTTCTTCCCTCGCCGGCACCTGGTAACTGGGGGAGACGTCTCCCGGCCTTGGGCCTGGCTAGGCCCAAGGCCAGGGGGATGGGCGGTCTCAGGCCTGGCCAGCTGAGACTAGCCTAGCAGTGGCGGGGGGAAGAACGAGCCCTGGGGTCTTGGGCCCACCCTCAGGTGGGGATGGGATGTATCCAGGTCTGTTTTGGGGTTTCTTCTGTCACTGTTTCTGGTTCTTTTGTGCACATTCACCCTTTTCTATTTAAACTTTTCCATCACTTTTGCAATCCGTTTGTCAGAGTCGTTATTTTGCCTGTGGTGGGGAGGGGGCTGCCTCAACCCACTACAGTGAAATAATTGAAAACAAAGATATTCTAAACAAATTTCATTGGTAGATTGGTAGAATGCAACTTTAAGTTTTAGTTCTGTTTGAATTTCAGTGCAGTTCTGTCTTCTTTTTTCAGCCTGTCTGTTTTCAGCCTCTGTCTGAGCAACAGCTGCTGGATGGAGTTAACCTTGAACTAACAGATAAGAATAATTCTTGCATATGCTTTGAGCTAACAGAATTTCTTCCTTAATAATTACCTTTTCTCTCTCTCTAACCCTTTTTGGGGAAAAAGGGAGGTAGGGAGAGAGAGGGGGTACGGGGGGGTGGGGTGTGACCCTCCTGGCTGGAGGAGGGAGTTTTGTTCTGTATTACGTTCTTTGCTGTGTATTTCTGTATATATTGTAAATACTGTATATTGTATATATAATCATCTGCATTTCATCCTGCTTGTAAATATAGCTTATATTCATTTCTGCTTCTCTGACTGAGTTAGCTGTGGTTTCTTTTGTGTGTGTGGGGAGAACTTTCTCTCACCACCACACTTGGGCTGTAACTTGATGAGACAGAACTGAATGTCTGGAACAGCACCAAGAAATCTCCAAGCTGACACAACATCTAACAAATGTCAATGATCTTAGCAATGTATCTTTTAGTCCTGAAAATGTAGGGGTTTATATTGTGCAAGAGAGATATTTTGAGTAGGAGAAAGGAACACAAAGCCTAAACCACGCTCGTTTGTTACCAAGCCTTACAATGGAAAAGGTACTCATTAAGTCAGATGATCACATTTGCCATTTCAGAGGAAAAGAAATTAGAAAGAAAGTACACCTTGGTGAAAATAGAATTGTCATCTGCATATAAATACATATGGCTTTCCACAACCATCAGCCAGGCTTATAATAAGGAGAAAAGTACAGTAAGAGATAAAACACTGATCCTGGCTATATAGATAATGAAATGGGTTTGGGAAAAAAGTTATGTCAGAGTAAAGGTCTGAAGGATGAGTGCATCTGTGGAGATGGGAAAGGAGAGATAGCAGATTGGGACAAAAACCTAATACTAGGTTGGAACTCTACATTAAAATGCATTGAGAATGAAATCTTAAATATTCATCTGTTCATTTACCTCTTGTTTTATGGGTGATGTTATAAATGCGATAGTGGTTTGTGACTGGTGTTGCAAAATGCTGTATTTGGGGGGGTAGTGGCAGTTGGTTTGTTTTGAGAACAGAGGGTAAATGTTCAGATTGTTTTGGCTTCAGACAGGAACCTCATGCCAACTGTCTTGGTAGCCATGGAATGTTTATCTTACATAAGGCCTGTGCTGCAGCTGTACTTGTGTGTGAAGATGTGGTTCTCTAAGAATACAGGAGAAAGACCTCCCCTGCCTCATCTGTGACCCCTACCACAAAGAAGATGCATGCTCAAGAAGCCCAAGAAGTTGCTAGAACTCATTATCATATCCCTGCCTTCTATTAAGCATAAGCATGCATATGTAGATGGTGTAGCTATATAAGGAAAAGTTAGGATTTGTAAGTGGCTTTTTTGGCAGGGACTGGAGGTATCTGTGGGGGGATGTCTCTGTGGCCCAGCACGCTGTTTCTCTCTTTATTTTTCCCTGCTGCTTGCTCGCTTCTTTTTCAATAAACAACGGTCACAAGAAACTTGGAAATCTTCTTGTGTGGCCCGTTTATAACAGGTGAGGAGAAATTATTTTCCTTTAGAGGGATGATTCTGCAAAAAATAACACAGGACACTGAATGGGAAAAATCAGCCAAAGAGTTTGCTGCTGATGTTTCACCATGAGCAGTGATGGACCTGCTCTCTGACTTGCACCAACTAAATGGAGTGTGTGATGTTGGTGGCTGAGCCTCATGGTGCCACTCCTTGCGGAAGGGTCAAGCAGCTCCACAAGGAAATGGAGCAATATAGGGAACTGTGAGACAACACATCAATGGCCGCTTTGGAGAAAGGAACGAGGATTTATTTGATTTCTCATTTATCAACAGAAAACCCTGGAAATTCTTTTAATAATTTCCAATCAGATATAATGATGAATTTCTGAGAAAGACTGGGCTGGGACTGTACAGAACTTGAATCTATTTCCCAAGACTTGCTTTTATGACCTTGAATATATTGTTTACTCCCTAAGCTTGGATTTCCTCATTGTCAAGGGGAGATACAAACCCTTCATTTGATAGGAGTTCTTTGTTTAGCTAGTGAGATTCTTGGTACATAAACAATCTCTAGGGTGTTGTTTATAGCAAGAATATAATTGGATCATCTACATAAAAATTCTGATAAGACAAAAGCAGTTATATGTTAAACTAAAAGACTTACAGGTCAGGCTGATGACACAGACTCTTAATTTCTCTCAAAACCAGCAGAAATTCATTTCAGTGTGTTAATCAGACTCAAAATTCCTCACTGCATTTAATGGAATGGGGACTTACTCTTTGGTAAAACTTGCTTTAACCAAGTAAGGAAGATGTTTTGTAAGGAAATAAGCTACACTCTCTGTGTGCTAGCTCAGATTTGGATTACAGTATTACAGTATTACCAAGGTTGGAAGAGACCTCAAAGATCATCGAGTCCAACCTGTAACCACAAACCTCACAATTAGACCATGGCACCAAGTGCCACATCCAGTCCCCTCTTGAACGCCTCCAGGGACGGAGACTCAACCACCTCCCCGGGCAGCCCATTCCAATGGCGAATCACTCTCTCGGTGAAGAACTTTCTCCTCACCTCGAGCCTAAACTTCCCCTGGTGCAGCTTGAGACTGTGTCCCCTTGTTCTGGTGCTGGTTGCTAGAGAGAAGAGGCCAACCCCTTCCTGGCTACAACCACCTTCCAGGTAGTTGTAGAGAGCAATGATTCATGAAGGTAGGCATGAAAGGTATCCCCAGGAATGAATGGAATAAAGATTTAAAAGCTGAATTAAATTTAAATTTTCACTGGGAGAAGACCATAGTAAAAGTGGACCAGAATGTGTTACTAAGATTGATGGAGAACACAAGGTTATTACTCTTCAAGACCAAGAAGCACTCCAAATCCCTGACCACTGGCCACATTTGGCTTAAAAATAATATATTATTAAAAAAAATAATTTGCAACAATCTAACCCTTCAGTATTTATAGGCTGATTCAATTTATCCAATAGCTTTAAGGTTTCAGGTTCCAGATGACTTGCTTTTTCAAACCTTTTTGTTCTATTACATAGATTGTTATCTTTCATTGTTTCAGAGTTTTTAATGTCTTCTTAATTCTAGAGCTGGAGCTTAAAAGAAACTACTGAATATAACTAAGAGAGAGATTTGTCATGGAAGTAGATTTTACACTCAAGTTTGGCATCTTATGAGATCCCTGTCATTTGCTTACAGGTTCTTAGGCTGCAGAGGATTTATGTTCTTTGCCTCTCTTTGACCCATCTCCACAGATGGGATACAGAAATAGAAACAGTGCTTTGAATACAATTTTCTGCAGAGCTTTTCTCACTTCTCAAGGATTTCCTTCTTCTCTTGTGGGAGGACTAGGTCTTTATTCCAACTATATATGAGAAGGATAAAATTCAAAATAATTTTGCATCGAAGAGTATGCATAACACCTCTTTGCAGCTACTTTTGCATTACATTTCTGGCAATGGTCATGAATGACAGGCATCATCTGTCACCCATTGCTCATTCCTCAAAGGACCTGGCATAACAGCAAGTGGCAAAAAAATCCCCACATTCAATTTCAAATTGTTTCATCTGACAGACAGATAAACCATGAGTAATTTTGCTGGAGGAATCAGCTGGGAAATGGAAAAGGAAGATGGAGCCTGGAAGTCCCTGAAAAGGACATATTTCTGTAGCAATTTAACTCCTGCAAAGAAAATGACTATCATCAAGAGGACTACAAATGACAATGTTTATCCAGCTCATTCAAAAGAAGTCAGACTGCTAGTAACCACACTGGACAGTAATTGCCACTGTAATGGAGCCACTTCTGGTGAGTGACAAAACAGCACTGTGACAAAGAGGGATAAAGGAAATCATTACACAAATGTGGTGATTTTGAGGCTCAGGTATCTTTAAGAAAACCACAGAGACAAAGTCCTTCAAAAGACAGAAAGTCACAGGGGGACAGACAGGTCACCCCAGGATATTGTAACATGTTATTCTATTCTGATTTCTGGTATCATACAATTTAAGGCAGTGTCTAGCTGATATCACTCTCCTCTCCTCTCTTCTCCTTCTTGAGAAGAGCTGGTGTGCCTCCTATCTCATGGTTTTTGTGGGAGAGACATCTTTGGCTGGCAGGGGAATTTTGAGGTAAGTCACAAGGCCTGATGAAGACTGGTTGTAATAAAATGTATATTTTAATATATTGTACTACTTAATATCTTGGGCAGTAGTATCTTCAAACACCACTGTAAGTTATTGACAACGTATATTTACAGGTTCAATTATTTGGCTGTGGGTATTACATTCCACATATAAAGACAGTTAATGATGCAAGCACAGATCTAAGAATTTCCAATACAGTGATTTAAATTGGAAATAAAGGGTCTGTGATTTGCAGTTTCCCACAAATGGGATTCGGTGGCAGATTAGCCAGGTACTCATGACTTGCTCCTCTGTCTGCTATCTTCCCAGATGTGGTGACTATAATTTGAGTTGGCCATGGCTCAGAGAGGACTAGGGGGCCTCTCTCTCATGTGCTGTGTTGCCCAGCTGCAGTCTTTCCGTGGCTCTTCTGGGATTCAGCTCTCTGGAGCTTTTCCTCTTTATGCTTTGGTCCAGGCGCAAGGCCCAGGTGTAGTTGTTGCCTGTTAGGACAGGTTCTTCAGCTGCTACTTGGGTGCATTTGGCTCTTGTTGCTTACTGGTTGAGAACAAAGCAAGTTGCCTAACTTCTTGCCTGTTTTAAATACTGTCCCACGACAATTAATGCCCTTCGGTAACACAGAACCCTGATAACTGGACCTATAGGATGGGACATATCTATACACGGCCAGGGGCACACACAGTTCACAGCTGTGCTACAAAGTTAGTTACATGTTGCACATGTTTATCTGGACCCCAGGAAGTGTCCATGTTAGCACAATCACATGTGTTCACTATGTTAATCACACATGCTGTACATTTGCCTGGGCCATCTGGATCCCAGGAGCTGACCAGGTTAGCACATTCTCAGGTGCTTAGCCCATTGTCTGGGCTAGGGCATGCTTTGGGGTTTTACACTTCAGGACACTGGTAGGCCTAAGTCTGATGGAGGGGCAGTTTTGGCCAGCTCTCAGGCCTGCTGAGGCTGGTAGGGGTGAAGGATTCTGGAAGATTGTGGCCTGGTAGACTCAGACTAATTTGTGAATGCATTCATTCTACCTGAATGCCTCCTGTATGTATATTTGTAAATAGAGTCCCCATTTCAACTTCCAATCAGTGTGCAGTATTTTTATTCTTACTCACCCAAAAGGAGTAGAATATCTTTTCTGTCCCTTGGTCCCACGTAGTTCATGGTTCAAAACCAGGACAACAGATAAGATCACAAATGACACGTGATAGGAGGTGTGAATGTTGTAGCCAGAGTCTCAGGGATGTTAGTCACCTTTTCCCTCTTGATATTCTCTGTTCTTATTCCTATTCTGTGGTGCTCTTTTGAGCAGACTTTTTGAAAAAGAAGTGAGATACTTCCAGAACTTTTGAACACTGCTGCAAGCTATGATTCTTCATTTTCATAAACCAGTCACACATTAGCATTAGCAATGAGAACTTTCTTTCTCCTCCTCCTTTGACATCCCCTAAAATCTCTGTAAGCATTTGTGGGTTGTGCCTTCATAGTCACGTTTTAATTATATTCCATCAACCTTCAATGACAATTTTATTATTGACAAATGCCTTTGTGACATCACAATTAATTAATAGTAGCAAATGTGTCAATTAATTAAAAAGTATAGAGGATAACCCCCCACCAACCCTTTTCAAATTACACTAGTACAGATAAAGACAGGCAGAGTCATTTATCAGCCATTCTCTCTAATTCAAGACATCTTAAGTGATAAATGCTTGGTTGATTAAAAGGGGCAGTCATTCATATTAACTATGGGAGATAAGACTACTACCATCATTCAGTTGAACATTTAAAGTTTTAAGAAGTACCTCTTTAAAGGAGTTTCTGTCAAAGATGGCTCTGTAAAGTGGGGCTGGCTGGCTTTTCTTTTACAGGGTATTAAAATAATTTTTTGATTCAAGACTCATGGGTTCAAGAGGAGGTGAGCTTTGCTGGTCCTACCACAGAGAGCAGAGAAGCCTGCAGATCCTACCATTAGAAACAGCTACACAGGGCAGTTTTCAAGCCGAGAGCTGTGTGCCCTTGAGATCTTTGCTTCTTCAGAGCAAGATAAGAGAACCCCAGCTAACGTGGTCTATGCCCACATCTAAAGGGCAGGAAAACAAAGGAAAGAGAGACTATAATACAATACAATACAATACAATACACCAGGTTGGAAGAGACCTTCAAGATCATCGCGTCCAACCCATCAAACAATCCAACCCACCCAACAACTAGACCATACAGCCAAGCACCCCATCAAGTCTTCTCCTGAACACCTCCTGTGAAGGTGACTCCACCACCTCCACGGGTAGCCGATTCCAATGGGCAATCACTCTCTCCGTGTAGAACTTCTTCCTAACATCCAGCCTAAACCTGCCCTGGCGCAGCCTGAGACTGTGTCCTCTTGTTCTGGTGCTGGCTGCCTGGGAGAAGAGGCCAACCTCTGCCTGGCTACAACCTCCCTTCAGGTAGTTGTAGAGAGCAATAAGGTCACCCCTGAGTCTCCTCTTCTCCAGGCTAAGCAACCCCAGCTCCCTCAGCCTTTCCTCATAGGGCTTGTGTTCCAAACCCCTCACCAGCTTTGTTGCCCTTCTCTGGACACGTTCCAGCAAGTCAACATCCTTCCTAAACTGAGGGGCCCAGAACTGGACACAGTACTCAAGGTGCGGCCTAACCAGTGCAGTGTACAGGGGCACAATGACCTCCCTGCTCCTGCTGGCCACACTGTTCCTGATGCAAGCCAGGATGCCATTAGCCTTCTTGGCTGCCTGGGCACACTGCAGGCTCATGTTCAGCCTACAATCAACCAGTACCCCCAGGTCCCTCTCTGCCTGGCCACTCTCCAGCCACTCTGACCCCAGCCTGTAGCACTGCCTGGGGTTGTTGTGGCCAATGTGCAGAATCCGGCACTTGGATGTGTTAAATCTCATGCCATTGGACTCTGCCCATCTGTCCAGCCTGTCGAGGTCCCTCTGCAAAGCCTCTCTGCCCTCCAGCAAATCAACTGCTGCCCCCAGCTTGGTGTCATCTGCAAATTTACTGATGATGGACTCAATGCCCTCATCCAGATCATCAATAAAGATGTTGAAGAGCATGGGGCCCAGTACTGATCCCTGGGGCACACCACTAGTGACAGGCCGCCAGCTGGATGTGGTGCCATTCACCATTACTCTCTGGGCTCGGCCCTCCAGCCAGTTCCTAACCCAACGCAGTGTGCTCCTGTCCAAGCCACGGGCTGCCAGCTTGGCCAGGAGTTTGCTGTGGGGAACGGTGTCAAAGGCCTTGCTGAGGTCCAGGTAGACCACATCCACAGGCCTCCCCACATCCACCAGGCGGGTCACCTGATCATAGAAGGAGATCAGGTTGGTCAGGCAGGACCTGCCCCTCCTAAATCCATGCTGGCTAGGCCTGAGCCCCTGGTCATCCTGTAAGTGCTGTGTGATCGCACTCGAGATGACCCGTTCCATAATCTTGCCTGGCACTGAGGTCAGGCTGACAGGCCTATAATTCCCTGGCTCATCCAACCGGCCCTTCTTGTGGATGGGCACCACGTTAGCCAGCTTCCAGTCTTCTGGGACCTCTCCAGTGAGCCAGGACTGCTGAAAAATGATGGAAAGTGGCTTGGACAGCTCATCTGTCAGCAATCTCAGCACCCTAGGATGGATCCCATCCGGTCCCATGGCCTTGTGGGGGTCCAAGCGGCTCAGTAGATCTCTAACTTCCTCTTGGAGCAGTGGGAAACTATGCAGCTCTCTGGCTCCTTCTGCCAGCTCTGCAGGCCAGCTGTCTGGAAGACGTTCTGCCCTGCTAGTGAAGACTGAGGCAAAGAAGGTGTTAAGTACCTCTGCCTTTTCCTCATTCTTTGTTACAACGTTCCCCTCCGTGTCAACCAAGGAGTGGAGGTTGTCCTTGCCCTTCTTCTTGCTATTGATGTATTTATAGAAGGACTTTTTGTTATCCTTCACAGCAGAGGCCAGTCTAAGTTCTAAATGGGCTTTTGCCTCCCTAATTTTCTTCCTGCACAACCTAGCAACATCCCTAAACATTCTGTAGGTTGCCTCCCCTTTCTTCCAAAGATGATACACCCTCTTTTTTTCCCTAAGTTCTATTAAAAGTTCATTGCCCATCCAGGCTGGCCGTCTGCCCCGGCGGCTCATCTTCCGGCACACCGGCACAGCCTGTTCTTGCACCTTCAATAGTTCTTCCTTGAAGTAGGTCCAGCTCTCCTGGACCCCTTTGTTTTTAAGGGCTGATTCCCAAGGAACCTTCTGAATTAGTTCCTTGAGCAGCCTGAAGTCTGCCCTCCGGAAGTCCAGAGTGGAGGTCTTCTTGCTGCCCCTCTTGGCTTGGCTGCATACTGAAAACTCTATTATGTCGTGGTCACTGGTGCCTAAACACCCTCCGACCACCACATCACCCACCAGCCCTTCCCTGTTGGTGAAGAGGAGGTCAATGTGGGACATTATGTACTCATACACACAGAAACACATTAAAAGAGCTCAAACCCACTCATTTCAAAGTCAGAATTATTTTTGCAAGTACAACCTCAATTCAGTTCTGCATGCATATGTTTTTAAATTAATTTTTGCATCACAGAATCCCTTATTTCCCACCTGGACCCTTGCCACACTTCCAGAAAAACAAGACCCAAGTAGTCATCTGGTATATAGCAACTTAGGCCTAGTAGGTAAAGTTCACCAAGGTCAGAATCACCTGGAAGCAGGAAATTATTATGGGAGATATGAGGCAACTGCAATAAAAGAAAGGCCCACCTGCAGGTATTAAAAATACATAAAAATACATCATCTCCCTCTCAAAATATTGCCACTGATGTTTTTACACTGCACTCGAGAGTTTTAATCAGATTGAAATATGTCTGCATAATTAGCTATAGGGACATTTGACTGATGTAGCGTCATCAGCAGAGAAAGAGGAAAAAGTCCAGCAATCATATCCATAGTACTATGGTAATGAACAACAGGAAACAGCAATGTTTATCTGCATTCTAATTGCTCTTTGTAATGCTCAAAGAGGTTTGATCAGGGATGTGGGTTTTGCTTAGATTCTTATACAAGCCCATTTGCAGCAACAGAAAATTTTATGTTGGCTCTTGTGGGCTTTGGGTGAAACTCTTGGCCAAAGTGATATAAAAGCATAGAAACCAAGGTTTGGAACTGCAGTGTATTCAGAATAGAAGAAAATCAGAGACCCCTTTCCTATGTCTGTGATTTTAATTCATTCCACCTTCTAGGAGATCACAGAACGTATCTGTTTGGAAAAGACCTCAAAGATGACTCAGACCAACCCCTGACCCAGCACTGAAGGGTCACCACTAAACCATATCCTTAAGCACAAGGTCCACATGGCACTTGAACACCCCCAGGGATGGTGACTCCACCAGTGCTCTGGGCAGACCATTTCAAAGTTTGATAGCCCTTTCAGTGAAGAAGTATTTGCTAATATCCAGTCTAAACTTCCCCTGGTGCAGATTGTAACCATTTCCTCTAGTCCTGTTGCTTGTCATGAAGGAGAAGAGGCTGACCCCCTCCTTGCTCCAACCTCCCTTCAGGTAGTTGTAGATAGTGATAAGGTCTCCCCTCAGTTCTGAGGCATAACATGCATAGAAGTTCCTGCAAACATTATGCAGTGCTGATATTTCTGTTAGCATTATCTTAATCTATTTGGCAGGGACATTTTATAAAATGAAGACAGTTCTTCAAACATTGTGGAAGCAAGAATTTGAAAGATGTTCTGTTAACTTCAGCTTAAGTTCAACCTGAAAAGGAGAGTTGCAGGCCCTGTAAGCAGCTGTTGAATAAAGAAAGGAACTCATACACTAAACTCTCTAATCTGTTATTGGCAGAGGTTATGGTAACCTTACAGCAGAGTCAACCCCTATGGGTATGCCAGATGGTGAGAAAAGAGGGAACAAATTGCTCACAGGAGAAGATAGTCCTATCGTGTAGTTTATTGTCAGGCCCAGTCCCAGCACAGGCCCTGTGAAACATCATTTCCAGAGGTACTAGATGAAGTTGTGCTTTTAACTCCTGTTGGGATAGCAGGTGTGCAGGCAGTCTAGGAATGAACGTACTATTCAGATTATTGCAATGAGAACTGCCTGGATGCATTGTAAGGAAAAATCTTTACTTTTTTGTGGTCAGATTTAGAAGACGAGGCAATCTAGAGAGTTTTCCTCAAGAACCTCTCCCATGAGGTGTCTCAGGTTACTTCAGTTAAGTGTGTTGCAGTCTGTTTTGTTTACAGTTGTTCATTAACACTATCTAGGCTCTGGCTCTGTAAACACACATTTTGCATATTTTTTCTCATTACAGGTGAATGGTTTTTGACAAAAGTCAATAACACTGTGACTTAATTGCCAGAATGAGATATTGATCACCCTACTCCTGTAGGAATTTTTTCTGTTGACATAAAATTGCATTTAAACTTCTATGAGTTGGAATCATCAATCCTGTAAAAATACCTCCTTAACTGCATTGTGAAGAATTCTGAATAATCAGGCTTCTATGGGTTTATGTCAATTCATTAGCTGATAGCAATCCATCTAGATAAAATATGGGCATCCGTTTGTTTACCTAGGGCCTGTTCAGCCAACTCACTCTATTATTCCAATTTGTAAAGCCGGCTAGCTAAGTGTGTCATCTGTATTGCAGCAACGCATCCTATAATCAGTAGAAAGTAAACCAAATCTCCCATAACGTAACAGTTCAGCCATCCTGCTACAAGAAGCAAAATAAATGTACGTATCATTTATCCATACTTGTTTGGGGTGGGTAATTGTTTATTTGTAGTTTATTTTCTCCATTACTTGTGTTACGAGGTGTTAAGCAGTAAGAATAGCTGTGGTGAATTGATTACCTCTTTTAATTAAATGTTGGGGTTTGGAGATCTGTATGATGAGCTTTTAATTTTGTAATGTGGGAGGAGGGAAATATCAATGATCGTTGGAACAATGAATTAGCTAAATGCCTTCAATCTTCATAGAATGAAATGAGGAAAAAAGCAGAGCAGAGTTGGAATATCCCCAGAGAAGAATGTCTACTGCAGTCAGGAATGGCACAGGCCATTAGAGTTTACTTTGTCAAAATCATGTCTGTAGGATCCGTTGTAAGATCTAAACATTTAGGCTTGTCTTCTTGTTAAGCAAACATTCTCTCAAGCAAGCTTCTCCTGCCTTATGGTATCAACCTTGTACCTGCCTTCTCCAATGTTTATGTTATATATCTCTGTGTGTGTGAATGTAGATGCATGTCCAATCATTTGTTGAACCACAAGCAATGCTAGGGTCATTTCTTCCTCAGATATCTTAACAATTCTCACTTTTAAAGAGAACTATGAGAAGGAGCTAGAGACCAGTGTGTATTCAGTGATTTTGCTTACTTCTTCATTACAGAGTGGACTGAGATTTGATCAATGTTTAGATCAGAGTTGGATTATGTGATCAAACTTGTGACTTCAAACAAGTAGTTAGCTTTTTCTGTAGAGATTATAGAGGAGAATGGACTGTATGTCAAGATCTTAAGTTTAGAATGCAACTGCAGAAGTCTCCATGAGGCACTGCCTACCTATGAACTGTCTTTGTCTCGAGATTACTGTCTGCAAAGAAATATCAATTTTAATCCCTCTGTGACAGGTGAAGCTGTAAGCTGAAGGAAATCTTATTAGACATTTTTCTGTGGCCAGTGTGAATATAAAAGCCTTTGTGGTTAATGAGACTTTTGGAACGTCTTAGTATCTTTACAACACACATGCCAGATCATGTCTCAAATTTAGCTGTATTATTCAGGAGAGGCATTTTTTGTTTCTATTTTCCCCTTCACTCACTATAAAGTGCTGCAAAGTGCTTCTGACAAATTATGTTAGAATAACATTGCATCTAAGTATTAGTTAATGACCCTTTTTGGTGCTGGGGAGAACATGTATTTACTCACTATCCTTCATAATATATTCACAATAGCTGGCAGTGTTCTAATGCCTCATGGCTTTGAAATTGTTCCTGACTATTCTGGGAAATAATTTTAGTTAATAGAGAGCTGAGGATGAAGTTTTGAATTGCTTCTGTCTCTGCCTGGATAATAGAAAAGGGCCTAGCTTTATTACAGCTGGGATGGCAGGTTAACCTTATTAGAAAATAATGGAAGGAAATAACACACAAAGAGAATTAAAAACACTAAGTATTGGCCATAATATTTCACAGATCCATTAATTGCTAATATATTGCTAACTGCCACGTAATTTCAAATATCAAGTAAATAATTAATTCTATTGAAATTACAACTGAAATTTCTGAATTACAGATTACATGAAAAAGATATCTGTTAGACCTGAACAGAATGTAATAAAATCAGACTTTGTCATTGGTAACTCTTAATGGTTGTGTGTGGAACTCTCAAAAATCTTATTATTAAATCCTTTATGTGTTTTATTAATGATATTAAAATAGTCAGGATATTTTATTAATAATATTATTGATAGTACTACTCCACACTTTCAAAAATTATGAGGTATAATAAAAAGGAATGGCCATTAATTGTGGACAAAATATAATGGACGTTTTTTTATTGAGGGATTTACAGGGTATGTACATGTGGTCTTAAAGAACTCATTAGCAAATAGTATTCCTCCAGGTAATTTTAATAAAGGACTTGTGAATACTTGATAGTGATATGCATTGTTAACTTGAATTCTGGCTTTCATTGTTTACTGGTTTTTTTTCATCCCACTGCTCACAGAAATGTTAGTAAATTGTTCTTTGAGAAATCTGGTCTAGAGAAAGGTGTCAACTGGGTTATCTTTAAGGCCCTCTCCAACCCAAACTAGTCTATGATTCTGTGAAATGTGTTCTTGTTTATCCATTTGTAAAACAGCTGCTGCTGCAGTGTATATTCATGTTTGTATTCATGTACTTTGGCACTGATGGAAATGGAGTATCTTACACTTGTTATGTTTGCCTGAAAATTCAAATTAAATCATGCAGAGCAGAAAGAAAACAGAAAAAATGCAGCATGATTCTAATGATCAGCTGCACAGCACAAGAATCCTGGCTTTACTGGAGTTTGACGGTGGTCAGATCTTGGGCTGGATAATTGTCAATTTTATTCAAAGTAAATGAAGTGTAGATCCAGGAAGCTATTTCTGAAGAATTGTTTGAACTAATGAAATAAGAACTAAAAATATGTTCAGGAATCATTGTCTGACCAAAATTAAATGGGCTAGCTAATAGATTAATTGACTGATTTTATCAACTCCATTGACCAAGATCTATTACAAAGCAATGATACAGTATTTGCACCTGCACCCATCCAGGCAATCAATGTATTACTTATGCACTGAACCATTTGGAAACTTTGGAGTATTTGACAGTGTTAAGAGAAGTTTGCATTCTCTAAATCTTCTAAATCTCTGACATTCCTTTGGGAGTTTCATCCAGCACTTGATGAAATACTCTTTTAATCTTTTGGGTGGGGAAGGCTGGTCATCACTCATTTAAATTTCACATGAGCAGGTTTAGAATTAATGAAACAGTCAGTTTCTAAATCCAGGCTTTCAGAATACTGTGGCTTCTGGTCTTCATGGATCACAGGATATTAGGTGTTGGAAGGGACCTCTGGGGATCATCTAGTCCAAGCCCCTGCCACAACAGGACCATAGAATCTAGCACAGGTCACACAGGAATGTATCCAGAATACAGAATTAAACAGGATGGAAAAGACCTCCGAGATCATCACGTCCAACCTATAACCCAACACCATCTAATCAACTAAACCAAGCGCCTCATCTAATCTCTTTTTAAACACTTCCCGTGACGGTGACTCCACCACTTCCCTAGACAGCACATTCCAATGTCCAACAACTCTTTCTGTGCAGAATTTCTTCCTAACATCAAGCCTAAACTTCCCCTGGTAAAGCTTGAGACTGTGTCCTCTTATTCTGTCACAGGTTGCCTGGGAGTAGAGACCAACCCCCACCTGGTTACAGTCACCCTTCAGATAGTTGTAGATGGCAATGAGGTCTCCCCTGAGCCTCCTCTTCTCCAGGCTAAGCAACCCCAGCTCCCTCAGCTGCTCCTCATACAGCTTGTGCTCCAAACTCCTCACTAGCTTTGTTGCCCTTCTCTGGACACGTTCAAGCTACTCAACATCTTTCTTAAACTGAAGGGCCCAGAACTGGACACAGTACTCAATGTGTGAGTCTTGAAAGTCTCCAGAGAAGGAGACTCCACAACCTCTCTGGGGAGCCTGTTTCAGTGCTCCGTGACCCTTGCAGTAAAGAAGTTCCTCCTCATGTTGAGGTGGAACCTCCTGCGCTGTAGTTTATATCCATTGCCCCTTGTCCTATCACAGGGTGCAACTCAGAAGAGCCTGTCCCCTCCCTCTTGACACCCAGCCCTCAGATATTTATAAACATTTATTAAATCCTCTCTCAATCTTCTCTTCTCCAGACTAAAAAGCCCCAGATATCTCAACCTCTTCTCACACGGCATGTGCTCCAGTTTCTTAATCATCGTCTATTGGATTCTCTTGAGCAGATCTGTGTCCCTCTTAACTGGGGAGACCAAAACTGGATACAATATTCCAGGTGTGGTCTCACCAGGGCAGAGTAGAGGGACAAACTCCCTCCATATGCTGGACACACCCTCTTCATACACCCCAGGATCCCATAGGCCTTCTTGGCCACAAGGGCACATTGTTGACCCATGGATAACTTGTTATCTGCCAGGACTCGCAGGTCCTTCTCCACAGGGCTGTTCTCCAGCAGATCACCTGCTAACATGCACTGCTGCAGTTTATTATTCCTTCCCAGATGAAGGACTCTGCACTTGTCCTTGTTGAACCTCTTTAGGTTCCAGTTTGTCCAAGCTCTCTACTCCGTCTAGATCTGGCTGAATGGCTGCACAGCCTTCAGGTGTATCAGTCAGGCCTCCCAGTTTAGTATCATCAGCAAACTTTCTGAGCAGACATTCTGTCCCCTCATTGATGAAGATGTTGAACAGGACCGGACCCAGAATCGATCCCTGGAGGACTCCACTAGTTACAGCTCTCCAACTGGACTTGGCACCATTTACTACCACTTTTTGTACACTTTTTTGTAACCAGTTCCTAATCCTGCCTGTTCTTCTCTCCCACACTTCTTGAGTTTACTCAGAAGGATGTTATGGGAGACTGTCAAAAGCCTTACTAGGGTCAAGGTAGACTACATCCACTGGCATCTACCCATTCAGTTATGGCATCACAGAAAGCCATCAGATTAGTCACTTAGTCCCAAGTGTCTAACCCAGTAGGTGAACACAAGAAGCTGCGTATTTCATACCCATAATATCCTGAGCCCTATAAATCTATCTGTAAAGTCATTCTCTTCCTCTTTCTTCCCTATCTGCCCAATGAGAGATGCTCCCTATTGGGTAATGGTGTGGGAGTATCTCAAGGCCTCTTAGGCCTGGCTAGGCCTAATGCCAGGAGAAGGGGGGGGGGGCAGTCTCAGGCCTTGTCAGCCCGAGACTAGCCTAGCAGTGGTGGGGGGACAAGAAAGAGCCCTGGGGGTTTTGGGTGTACCATCAGGTGGGGAGATGGGAAATGTTGGGGACCTTTGGGTGTACTGGAAGGAACTCTGTACGCTTTGGGGTATTTTTTGTCACTATGCTTGCAGCTTCTGTAAAACACTTACTGCTTTTCCATTTAAACTTTCCATCACTTCTGCAATCCATTTGTGTGTCATTCTTTTGCCCCTCTTAGGGGGCAAAAGAGATCTGCCTGGCCTCAAACCAGGACAGTTTGGTTTTTGAAGTGCTTATGTCTTGTACAGTACAGTACAGTATTACCAAGGTTGGAAGAGACCTTGAAGATCATTGAGTCCAACCTGTAACCACAAACCTCACAACTAGACCATGGCACCAAGCGCCACATCCAGTCCCCTCTTGAACGCCTCCAGGGACGGTGACTCCACCACCTCCCCGGGCAGCCCATTCCAATGACAAATCACTCTCTCGGTGAAGAACTTTCTCCTCACCTCGAGCCTAAACTTCCCCTGGTGCAGCTTGAGACTGTGTCCCCTTGTTCTGGTGCTGGTTGCTAGGGAGAAGAGGCCAACCCCTTCCTGGCTACAACCACCCTTCAGGTAGTTGTAGAGAGCAATGAGGTCGCCCCTGATCCTCCTCTTCTCCAGGCTAAACAGCCCCAGCTCCCTCAGCCTCTCCTCATAGGGCTTGTGCTCAAGGCCTCTCCCCAGCCTTGTTGCCATTCTCTGGACACGTTGCCAAGGAAGGTGAATAATATTGAAGTGTTCTCAAAGCCAGGAGAGAAAAATCCAGAAAAACCATCCAGAGGTAAAGAAAAAGACAGTGCTTTCCTCATCTGAAGGTAAGCCAGTTCAGGAAAGAAAAAGAAAAAAAACATCTCTGTAGTCTGACAATATGAAGGTTCAGAGAAACAAAAGCCCTTCAAAATAGAAATCTTTGCATGGAGCTGCTGCAAAGAAGAGGTTTAACAACTGTTTAGAGCACTACTATAGATTTCATTTCCTGTTTTTCTTGAGAGTATTATTGTCACTGATTATTTTAATTATTGTGATTAATTATAGTAGAGCTAGTGGCTTTGTAAAGAAAAGTATTGTTATGTTAATAAACAGGTGAACATCACCAACCCAAAGTGATAGGAAATGATTCTTTAAATTCCCAAAATCCTAGTAGACACAAAGAACCAATAAACATTTTGACTGTAGCATATAGCATGCTGAAAAACTTAGGCTACTTATGTCACATCAACAGAAATACTGTATAACAGTGATTTTAATGTGACTTGAGGAAGGTATTCCAAAATGTTCCTAAAGATACTACTAATTCTGTACTTGGTAACCTGGCTAAGTAACTAAAGGTTTTCAGAGGCTCTTAAAGACCCCACACTTAATTTCTTTCTCCATCACATAACCAGGAAGACATCTTTTACTACTATATTCTGGGATCACTTACACAAGGAGATCGTGTACCATTTAGTGGTATGATCCATCAGCCTTGGTCCCATGACCACAAGACAGGTGTCCCCCTCAACATGATGGATGGATGGACAGTTTTATAACAAGCTGTGCTAGGACACCCCATAATTTGACCTCCTTATGCACACATCTCCCTCATGCAAGGAAAAACATACATACTAATACATATTAATACCCCTAGTATTCTGTGATTAAAAGATAGGGGATGCCTGCATATTGATCATGAGACAGATGCTTTCTAGTCATCTGCTGAACAAAGGATAATAAGCTGCAGACATTGGGGAAATGACAGGGATTGGGAAAGGGGAAATAAAAATTAAGCTGATAGAATAATCTGTGTCACTTGTGACCCATTCTGCCAATTTCTGATCTTCTTCTCCTTAAAAAAACCCACCAAACACACCAAAAATGTTTTGAAAAATAGCTTATGTTTTAAATTCAGTGTTCTGAAAGTAAGATTGCTATGGTGAATTCACGTCCACAGTCTGCTACAACCATGCATTCCTGATCAAAGCACAGGTAAAATTGTTCCTATTTAGAACAGTCAGCTTTCAAGTTTGGAGGTTTAAAATAATCTAGAGAGGATGCTCATTCAGTTATGCCAATTGTAGCTTAAAGCTGGCATTAATGCTTTTCTGTATGTTTATATAATGCATAAAATTTTCAAATTCCTTAATTCTCTGGCAGTTCTCCATCAGCATGCCTCCACAATACTGCATGATAAATTTCACTTAGTAGTAGAAATTGCATCAACCTTTATGCATTCTGATGCTTTGCTGACTTAAAGAAATAAGGCCCAGTGCATTTGTACTGATGGCAGGAGACTGACAGCAATGAGGAGTTGTATAAACCTCCAAGACTTTAAAAGCAGTTAGACTTCTTTTTCCTTTTTTTATTTATTTTTTTCCCTTCTCATGGATTTGATTTCTCTCATTTTCTAGACAGGGAGACAGCTTCCTATATTTTTCAGTTTGATATTTTTCTTTTCCTACGTTTCTTCTGTGCTCTATAATTTGAATGTTTTCTCCACACATAATCTGACTGCAGTTCTTGATCTCAGGCATAAAATCTGCAGTTCTCTGTTCCCTTCACAGAAAGAGTGATTGGCCATTGGAATGAGCTGCCCAGGGAGGTGGTGGAGTCACCGTCACTGGAAGTGTTTAAAAAGAGACTGGATGAGGCATTTAGTCCCATGGTTTAGTTAATTAGATGGTGTTGGGTGATAGGTTGAACTTGATGATCTTGGAGGTCTTTTCCAACCTGTTTAATTCTGTATCCTGTACTCTGAAACTGTGTGGCAGTTTTAGGCTATGCCTTTAAAAGTTATCTGCAGATTTTGAGCAGAAAAGTAGAAAAATATAAACAATTCACAATTGGGTGTAAAAAGGAAAACAAAAGATTATTCTAAACGCATTTCATTGGACAGAATATCTGGTATAGAAGCAAGTGTTCTATAAACATCTCACACATTTTACCTTCATTTCTTCTTTTTCCCTAGCTGCTTGGCTGTTCTGCTTGGCTGGGGAGGATAACTCTTTTGACCTTGCAGGAGAGGACACTAACATTGCTTCTTTGAACTAACATTTTCTCCTAATGGCTTCTCTTTTCTTCTAATTATAGGGGGAAAGGAGGTGGCTTTGGGGGAAGTGGGGCAGCTTTCCCTGGTCATTTTTACCAGGGTGGGGTTTCATGCTGTTTTCTGATTGTAAATACCTGTATAATATTGTAAATACTGTATATTTTGTACATATTCATTGCATTCCATTGTAGAGTGTAGTTTTTGCTTTGTAAATGCAGCTTCCATTTGCTTCCAATTTAGCTGGTCATGCTTAGTTAATGTAGTGGGAAATTCTAACCTACCACAAAGAGAAAGCAAGAAAGAAAGAAGAATACATTAAGGCATACTTTATTCAATTCTAAAACAAAACCACTGCTATATCAACTGTGATCACATTATGGATCTTGAAAAATCTAGTGACAGATGCACTTCCTCTTGTGAGGTATTCAAAATCCAGCACCTGGACACAAGTTTGATAAATTCCTACCATTACTGCAATCCTGCTGGGAGATCCTAGATAGATTTTGTTTTTCTTTCGAGCACTTTGACTCAGTATTTCTTTTGTTTGGTTCCAAGTCATATTCAAAAGTGCATTCCACAATGTCTCACTGAAGAGCAACGATCATATTTCTCTAAGGTTTGTATACCAATCCACAAAGCAAATTCAAGCTAGCTGACAGTTTAATCAGAAGACTTGAAATGAGAAAAAAAATTTCTATGAAGATATTCTTCTGTATGGGTAAAGGCAAGGGGTTTTTTTTTGGGTGTGTTTTGTTTGTTTGTTTGTTTGTTTTTTTCCTTGGGTTTTTTTGTAGGATAGAATGAATATCAGAAGGCAGGACTGTTAAGTGCTGAACTTGTCATATAGTGCAGCACTTTATATATGAGTCTGCTATTTGGAATAGATTTAGAAAAACTCAGATGGACATATTTAAACAAGAAAAAAAATTGTGAATATATTGGATACTGAATACTGAATATATATTTGAATACAGGCTGCTCAGAGAGGTTGTAGAGTCTCTGTCCTTGGACATATGAAGTACTTAACTGGATATGGTCAAGAGCAACCTTCTTTAACTGACACTGTTGGAGCTGTGAGGTTCAACTCTGTGATCTCCAGAGATGCCTTTTATAAGCAGATATTATGTGCCTCTACACTAAGAGCACTCACTACCAGCACTTTGATCAGTGGTCCCAGAATCTGGTAGCACTGGACTGTGGGACATCTGCTCCATCGACAGAAGACATCATACACAGCACAAATCCTACATTAGGTAGCTGGAATGAACTTCCATAACTCTTCATGGAATAAGGGAATGTAATGCATTCCTGTGGATCAGCTAATTCAACATTTCCAGAATTTGCAGGGGATCTTCCTTTTGGTCTTCTGAGGATAATGACTAGAATGCTACAGTCATTTCTGAGCATCTCATTATCAAAAAGATACAGATAAAGTAGAGGGTCCCCAATGAACAATAGTAATGATAAAGAGTCTGAAAGGTATGACTGCAAAGAGATTAAAGCTCGTTATAAAGTTCTTTATTGCTACTGTGAACAAAAATGTTAACATTACCAGAACATGAGTAGTTATTAAGCAACTTATTTGAGTGGTGAACTTGCTACAACAGTAACCAAAAAAGTAATTCTGCTGTGAGCAATGAATAAAAGAAGATGGTCCTCGTATTTATGAATATTTGAATAAAGAATAATTTACCATTTAGTAATTCAATAACACAGCAAAGGAGACTGAAGTATATAAAAAGGAGCCTGAAAAAATAATAAAAAGTATGCAGGCAACAAATAGTAGAAGAATTAACCCAGCAGATTATGTGTCTGTTAACCAAGACACTCCTCAAGACAAGGAACAGACAAATTGGGACAAAAAACCAAAGAGCACCACAAAAAGGCACAGAAATCATATAGCAGGGAACAATCCCAGCAGTAGCAGCAAGATTTAAAATAATCTAATTTCTTTTCTATATAACTTTTATGACTCTGTGGTTCTGCAATTATAAAGGAAACTGTGAGGAAGACGTAGCATCTTTTGATAAGTATGCAGACTATTAGGTTGCACTCATCAATGCTGTTATCTGTCAGTGTTTAGGTCGAATGAGATCCTGCAGTTCAAATTTGCAGTGGGTGTATTGATTTCAGTGATCAAGGAAAAACTGGTAACTTTTTTTTTCCTACATATGCATTTTAAAACAAACCTTGTAACCTCAATATAGTGAGATGTACAAAAGTCTGCTGGAGGCTAGATTCTGGGGTCTTCACAACCCATCCTGTTCAGCTTGTCAGTACACTGACTGGAGCACTTGGGTGCTCAACTACCACCTTTGCATCTATGCTGGTAGACACGGGTGCTTTGAACTGAATGTTAGTGAGTGGAAAGCACGTGAAAGATACACTGTGTCCTTTGTTTGCAGTGAGGTTAGGTTCCGGCAGACTACCGTCGCCAGGCTGATTCCTCGGCTGGTCCGGACAGCGATAGCAGGTGGCAGTCCTCTCTCCATGGCAGCAGAAAGGAGACGGAACCTAGGCTAGCTGGTAGGCAGCTTCCCCTGCAGGACTCAGGCAGTTCCCTCCAGGTGATAGGGAGCAGTCCTGGGAAGTTGGCCTTGCAGGGCTGGTAGGGCTGGTCCCGGGATGGGGTCGGCCCTCAGGCGGGGCGGGGCAATGGTTCCCGGTAGGCGGGCTCGGAGGTTTCCGATCTGGCGTGATGGCAGGCAGGGCTGGACCCACCGGAGTCGGCCCTGCGGCAATGGGCTTTGCGGCCTGCATGGACGGCCTTGGGAAAGAGGCGCGGCTGCGTGGAGTGGCGGCTTCCCCTTTACTTGGCTCGAAGGAGCGGCGGGACCCTCTCAGAGTGGTCCCAGCTTTGGAGCACAGGCACGGACACTGCTCTGGATTTCCCTGAGGTTTACAGGGCACAGAGCGGCAGAAGTGGCGACTCCTCTCCCGCGATGGCGGGATGACACAGGCGTTTGATTACGCAATGATCCTGCTTTCCAAGCTGATGCACAGGGTTGTGTCCACTCGTACGTCTGCTGCTTAAGGCTAATGCAGATGTGTGGACTGCCGGACTTGGCTAAGTCCCTTTCCCTGGCAACTGGGCAGATCTTACCCTCGGGAGTCCAGTCCTCTTGAGACACAGTGGGCTCTTCCAACTGGTGAGACTGTCAGTGCAACACTAGAGCTTCTCAGGCTCAGTGAAGGTCCCTCCTCTGGAGATACTCTCAGGGCTGAGGCTCAATGGGCCTGCCTAGATGCTGGCTTCTCCTTGTTGTGCAGAGGCTACTAGTTTGCTTGCATATATGAGAGAGAAGACTTAATAGCAATGAGCTCAATGGCAGAGGCTATGGCACGAGCTTAGGCTCAGGCAAGGAGAGAACAAAGTGAGAGAGGGGCCACAGGTTTATAAATTAGGGTAATACT
This sequence comes from Picus viridis, assembly GCA_033816785.1. Taxonomy (NCBI): domain Eukaryota; kingdom Metazoa; phylum Chordata; class Aves; order Piciformes; family Picidae; genus Picus; species Picus viridis. The sequence continues at coordinate 32,991,292 of CM066566.1, forward strand.
TATAGGTTTCTCGAGGATAGATTTGACCAATGGGCACTCTCATAAACAACTGACTTCAGCCTATAGGAAGTGTGAAGCTAGAATTATGCCCATTCTTGGTATTGGCACAACCATCCCATGTGATGGGTGCTTGCAGTGGTCTGTGCTGGCCTGGCTAATGTCTTGGTCTTTGTTTCCCTTCGTGAAAGGAGGGGGAACTTGTCCACATGCTGGGACAAGATTCAATATCTGGACATAATGTGCGTTCACCACAAAAGGATGAGTATAGAACTGGATCGCTAGCTATATATTCTCAATAATGGGTAATTTATGCTATAGCTTTTTTAATAGGAACATGAACTGCTTAAATATTAGAGCAGATGATGCATTTAGAACATGCTATGCTTATGCAGCCTGTACAGTGTGAAAAGGGGAACCCATTTAATATGATCATAGTTAGTAAAGATCATACAGCTTGTCATCAAGTTGGCTTAAACAGTATGTAGGGCTTTTCTGAAGAGCAATGAATGCATTTAGAGAATGTAGCCTTGAAGCCAAGTGATACGGTGTTGCCCTTGCTAGTAACAGATCACAGGCTTTGTACTGTGTTTGTAAGGCTGTAGGACTTGTCTTGTTTGGGTCTGTCTGGACTTGTCATGACCAGACTGTAGCTTTGTTTTACCTACATGAGGTACAGGCAGGCAATGGAAACCCCAAGGTTCTAACCAGCTATGGTCAGTTAAAGAAACTTGGATCAGGAGTTGAACAAAACTTCATTTAGGGGTAACAGAACAAAGAATGAGTATGCAATATCTGTGAAACAATATTTATGTATTAATTTTGCATGTAACATAAACCAGCAAAAAGCAAAGTATAAAAGCAACTTAGCAAATTAAAAGTCCAAGAAGATCACACGTAGGAAGAAGTCATCACCATCAGCATTATGCTTGTCCCAGTGAAGGACCTGGGATTCTCTACAGCCTTCCCTTTTATCCTCAACCAGATGAAAGCCATGAACTCCAGGGCATGGTTGGCAGTGAAATGTGAACATAATACCAGGAAAAAGGATAGAATATAAGGACTGTGTGTGTAACAGTCATCTTAGGTATTTCATTGTTATTGAGTTATTTTCTGTATGATGGTATTCTTAGTATTTGTTGGGGTTTTTTTTTTCATTGTTATTATTATTTTATTATTATTACTTAAATACAGACTAATAATAACTGATTAACCTGTCAAGATTTCAATTATAGTAGCAGTAAGTTCTTTACTTTACATATAGGTTGTGTTTCTCCTTTCCCATAATAGAATTTTGAACTTACCACCTAATCATAATCTCTTTATTTCCCAGCATTACTTGAAGCAGTTTGTAGTCCTTCACCCCCAACCACAAAAAACCTACAGAAATATTTCTATGCCCTCTAGCTGGTATTTGAAGAAAGAGATATGTAATGTATTTCCACCTGAGCTATGGACCGTATATCCTCTCGTAGCCTTACTGTTAACAAAGAGAAATAGACATTTTCTGAGTTCAAACCATCTGATCAGTTTTATCTGTCTGTATTGATAGGATGAATTTTATACAAGTCTCACTGAACTGATCAGGTAGTGAGGTGGATTGAGAACTGGTTGAAGGGAAGAAGTCAGAGAGTTGTGGTCAATAGGACAGAGTCTAGTTGGAGGCTTGTATCTAGAGGAGTCCCTCAGGGGTCAGTACTGGGAGCAGAATCAGTCAGGGTTGGAAGGGATCACAAGGATCATCTAGTTCCAACCCCCTGCCATGGGCAGGGACACCCTACACTAGATCACGCTGGCCAGAGCCTCGTCCAGCCTGGTCTTAAACACCTCCAGGGACGGGGCCTCAACCACCTCCCTGGATAACCCATTCCAGGGCTTCACCACTCTCATGGTGAAGAACTTCTTCCTCACATCTAGCCTGAATCTCCCCATTTCCAGCTTCATTCCATTCCCCCTAGTCCTATCACTACCTGAGATCCTGAGAAGTCCCTCCCCAGCCTTCCTGTAGGCCCCCTTCAGATACTGGAAGGCCACAATGAGGTCACCTCGGAGCCTTCTCTTCTCCAGACTGAACAGCCCCAACTCCTTCAGTCTGTCCTCATAGGAGAGGTGCTCCAGCCCTCTGATCATCCTCGTGGCCCTTCTCTGGACACGCTCCAGCACGTCCACATCCCTCCTGTAATAGGGGCTCCAGAACTGGACGCAGTACTCCAGGTGGGGTCTCACCAGGGCTGAGTAGAGGGGGAGAAGCACCTCCCTTGACCTGCTGACTTCTGATATCAAACTCAAAGTTGAAGGGAAAGCAAGGAGCCGCAATTCCTGACTCGGTAACAAGGTGAGTCTCCTTCACTCCCTGATGGAGCAAAGGCAGAAAGAAGGAAATTAATGTCCAATATGCTTTTATGAAGTCATTAATCAGGATCACTTATGGAAGCAACATTCAGTCCGGAAAATTCGGATCAGTCCAAGACGTGGTGTTGAGAGCAGCAGTCAGGAAAATTTTACAATCCAGAATTATGTTCTTGGTATAGTTTTGTAAAGCCAGGGAAAAGTAGAATAGGATCCAGGCACGTTGTCCAAACTGAAAGTAAAGCTGAAACTGCGTGGTGAGCGGCGGAGGGGGATGGGCGAGTAGCATGCAGCCAGCAGGCCGGGAGAGGGGCAGGAGCCAAGAGGAAAAAAGGGAAGGGTTACAAAAGAACCCTTCTATTAACTGCTTTTGAAACAAAACTGACCACTGGCAGCAAAGTGATTTGAAACTTAGCCAATCACCTTCTGAGCATCAGCACAGTGGTGAGTGGTCAGGGTACCTGCCAAACAGGTTTGCTGACTTTATGCTGCTGGCAAGTCTGGACAAGTCTCTGTGCGTGTGTGAGAAATGGGTTTTAATATTTGGCTCTCGCAAGGGGAATTACTGGGGACCATGGGGTTTGAACATTGGGCTGATTGGTTGTTTATGGTCTGTATTATGTGGGGTATTGGAAGAGAAAGGTGAGGCGCCAACAGGTCTAAAGACTGGCCAGGTCAAAAGTGCAGGTTTTGTCTCAGTCCTGATGGAGAGGGGTGGGAGCTTGCTGGGGAATATATGAATATGTACGTTTTAATCTATGAATATGTATGTTTGCCGCCTATATAAGTTCAACTCGTGTTTTTACGGTGCGCCTCTAGCAAATTCGCTATGCGCCCAGCGCTGTGTTGCCTTTATTTTATAATAAACTGGTTATATAAATTTCAGCAGTGAGCTCGTTTCTCACAATTTGGTGACCCCGACGTGATTACCCTGTCTGTAAGGGCTTTCGGGACCCTTCAGAAGGGGGCGCCCCCGCCGATTTCGGCGGCCCGGAAGGAGGACCCTGGAAGCCTCTCGGAACACTGGTAAACGATCCAGCCAACATTATAAGATAAAGGCAAGGGAAGGAGCTCCCGGTTGCTGCAGCTGCCTGTAATTCTTGTGCACAAAGTCCCGGGCAAGAAAAGGGCTGTAAGTATTGTCCGGTTGGGCGGGAATTGAGGTCAGTGCGAGTGCGTGCATGAGACGTGGGCTGGTCAGTCCGGATCCACGAAGCGAGTGCGGAGTCCTTCTAACTGCGTTTCCAGTATGCCGCGAGGGATTTGGCCAGTGAAGGGACGAAGCGATTGGTGGCGGAAAGCGTGGACCTCGGCAAATGGGGCAAGGGTCGGGTAAACAGACCAGCCCCGGGAAAAACGGGAGCGAAAGGGTACCCAGGGATATACCCCCGGACAGCCCTCTGGGGTTACAATTGGCGTATTGGGAAGAGGATCCTAATACGCGGGATAAAGATAAGGGAATAATGATATATTATTGTATGGAGAAATGGGCTAGAGAGAAGATCAGATCAGACAATTTATTTTGGCCCCAATATGGGTCCTCGGAAGGATGGATTTGTCAGGCTCTCAACCTTTATGTTAACAGTAAGGAGCCTTTCAATCAGGAGGAGAGTGAATATGCCGCTTGCTGGAAAGGCAACATTTGGTCAGCAGCGGCAGTAACGGTTTTTAAGGTGAAGGAAGAGGAAGAGCCAGAACCTGAAAAGTGGGAACCACTGAATCATTTACCCCCACCTTATAACCCTGCAGCACCAGCAGCCCCCGTCCTCCCTACAGCCCCCGTCCTCCCTACAGCCCCCGTCCTCCCTGCAGCCCCCGTCCCCTCGGCAGCAACAGCCCCCGTCCCCCCTGCAGAGGGACACACTAGCCCAACCCCCTGTCCTCCCCCGTCTAGATCCACCCGACAAAGGAGAGGAGGTAGGCAAACTAGAAGACAGACAAATGTCATGGTTTTAGAGGAAGAGTCTACTGACTCAGACAATCCATATGAAGGAGTACCATTATATCCTTTGAGAGAGGTGCCCCTGGGGGGGGCGAATGGGGGAATTGGATATGTAAATGCTCCTCTCACTTCTACTGAGGTGAGAAACTTTAAGAAGGAATTAAAAGGCCTCCTGGAAGACCCAATTGGAGTAGCAGAACAATTTGATCAATTCTTGGGGCCGAATATTTACACGTGGGAAGAAATGCAATCAATCATGGGAATCCTTTTTACTTCAGAGGAAAGACAGATGATTAGGACAGCTGGAATGAGGATTTGGGAAAGGGAAAATCAGCAGGGACCTCCAGGTGATCAAAAGATGCCCCTAGCTTCTCCTAATTGGAACCATAATGATGATAGGGGCAGACAAAACATGAATGAATATCGAACCTTGATTATTAGAGGCATAAAGGAAGCAATACCCAGGGGGCAAAATACAAAAAAAGCATTTGATAGTCAACAGGGAAGGGAGGAGACCCCTACTGATTGGCTTGAGAGGTTACGGAAAAATATACAGCAATATTCAAGAATAGATCCCACCAGTCAGGATGGCCAGATATTGTTAAAGGTGAATTTTGTTATTCATTCCTGGCCGGATATTAGAAAGAAATTGGAAAAAATAGAAGATTGGCAAGATAGAGGACTTCAAGAATTATTGAGGGAAGCACAGAAGGTGTATGTGCGAAGAGATGAGGAAAAAGCAAAAGCAAAGGCCAAGATTATGGTAGCCAGCATGAGAGAAGCAGGCCAGGTGGGGAAATCTGAGAAGAAACCAGAATTCTCCCGCCCTCCACCTCCTCAACCTGTGAGGGATAAAACCCCCAGGCCTCACTGGGACCCAGGGAATGCTCAAACTGGAAGTAAGGGTACTGAATGTTATTATTGTGGGAAAAATGGGCATTTTAAACAAGATTGTCCAAGGAGGAAGAGAGATCTTAAAGTTTTTGAGGAAGATCAGCAATAGGGGTGTCAGGGGCTCTTTTACCTGGGGCAAAAATACCAACAGGAGCCCTTGATAAAATTAAAAGTAGGACCCCAGGAAGAAATTTTAGAATTTTTAGTAGATACAGGAGCCGAACGTACTTGTGTTACCAAGGTTCCTGAAGGGTGTATGGAGAGTAAAAATACTGTAAAGGTTTTAGGGGCAAAGGGGGAAGGGTTTAAAGTCCCAGTAGTTAAGGATGTTAAATTAGAAACTGAGGCTAGAATTGGGGTAGGAGATATTTTGGTAGTGCCAAGCCCAGGATGTAATTTACTAGGGAGAGATTTACAAGTTCAGTTGGGCATAGGGATGGTTCCAGAGGATGGGCAGATGAAGGTCAGAATATTACAATTAAACACTGAGGATGAGGCAGAGATTAACCCGGAAGTCTGGGCCAGTGAAGAAAATAGAGGGAGTTTAGACATTGAACCTATACAAGTAACTATAGAGCAACCAGAACATCCTATCAGAGTAAAACAGTATCCTATACCTAAAGAAGGAAGAGAGGGATTGAAGCCAGTCATAGACCGCCTCCTTAAAGATGGAACCTTGGAACCTTGTATGTCCCTCCATAACACACCCATACTACCAGTAAAGAAAGAGGATGGAACTTACAGGTTGGTGCAGGACCTGAGGGAGGTGAATAAGAGAACTGTGACTCGGTTTCCTGTAGTTTCCAATCCTTACACATTGTTGAGTCACATACCTCCAAATCATAAATGGTATAGTGTAATAGATCTTAAAGATGTCTTCTGGGCCTGCCCATTAGCTGAAAACAGTAGAGATATCTTTGCCTTTGAATGGGAAGATCCAGTCACCAGGATAAAGCAATGGTTGAGGTGGACCAGATTGCCCCAAGGTTTTACAGAATCTCCCAATCTATTTGGTCAAAACCTGGAAAAATTGTTATTGTCATTTCCACAGGAAAAGGATGTTTTAATCACACAATATGTAGATGATTTATTAATCTCAGGAGAAGGGGCAATTGAAGTTAGAAGGAGCACCATAAATCTCTTGAATTTCCTGGGAAATTTGGGATTAAGGGTATCAAAAAGTAAATTACAATTTGTGGAACCTGAAGTTAAATATTTAGGGATATGGTTAAGTGATGGAGCCAGGAAGATAGATCCTGAAAGAGTAGAAGGGATTGTATCTCTCCAAGCCCCTAAAACAAAGAGACAAGTCAGAAGGTTATTAGGATTACTAGGATATTGCAGATTATGGATTGAGGGATATAGTCAGTTAGTCAAATTTTTATATGAAAAATTAGTAGGAGATGATGACTTCATTTGGACAGTGGAAGATGAGGAGAAATTTGAAACAATTAAAAAGGCTTTGACTACTGCTCCAGTTTTGAGCCTCCCTTCCCTGAATATGCCATTCCAACTCTTTGTTAATGTGGAGGGAGGGGTGGCTTATGGAGTTCTGACTCAAAAATGGGGAGGAGCACGTAAACCAGTAGCATACTTATCAAAGTTACTAGATCCTGTAAGCCGAGGTTGGCCGGCATGCATTCAAGCAGTAGCAGCCACAGCACTCATGGTGGAAGAAAGTAGAAAATTAACACTAGGAGGAAAATTGGAAGTATATACTCCCCATTCAGTGAGAAGTATACTGAACCAAAAAGCAGAAAAATGGCTAACTGATTCTAGGATTTTAAAATATGAAGCAATTTTGATTGATGGTCCAGATCTAACAATCTCCACTAGCCAAAGCCTAAATCCAGCTCAATTTTTATATGGGGAACCTACGGAAGCTTTAGTACATGACTGTCTGGAGGTTATTCAATACCAGACTAAAATAAGGGAAGATTTATTTGAACAGGAATTACAAGAAGGGGAGAAATATTTTGTGGATGGGTCCTCACGGTGTGTAAATGGGAAACGCTTGTCAGGATATGCAGTAGTTGATGGGCTAAGACTGGAAACTATTGAAAAAGGGAAATTACCCTCTCATTGGTCAGCTCAAACCTGTGAGTTATATGCGCTGAATCGGGCTTTGCACCTTTTAATGAATAAAGTGGGAACCATTTATACAGACTCTAAGTATGCTTTTGGGATAGTTCATACATTTGGAAAAATTTGGGAAGAAAGGGGGATGTTAAATTCAAAAGGGAAAAATTTGATTCATGAAGCCCTAATCAGGGAAGTCTTAGAGGCATTGAAATTACCAGAAGAAATAGCAGTGGTTCATGTAAAAGGACATCAGAAGGGAACTTCGTTAACCATTAGAGGGAACAACTTAGCTGACAGGGAAGCTAAACAAGTAGCAGAAGAAGGAGAGGAGAGGGTCCTCCATGTAGAGGTAACAGCATCAGATGAACAGGAGGAATCACCAGTATTCACTCCTACAGAGGAACAGGCACTTGAAAAGATAGGGGGAAGGAAAGATGATAAAGGGATCTGGAAATTGGAGGATGGGAGACAACTGATTTCAAAAGCCTTAGCCCGAAAAATCCTCGAGCGACTACACCTTAACACCCATTGGGGAACAAGAGCTCTGTGTGATCATTTCCTAAGGGATTATGGCTGCATTGGAGTTTACGAGGTAGCTCGGCAGGTAACTAGTAAATGTCTAGTATGTCAAAAAGTAAACAAGAAAGTCATGAGACAAGTTCCATCTGGGGGACGTACCATATCTTTACGCCCATTCCAAGCTATTCAAGTAGATTTTACTGAACTACCTCAGATTAACCGATGGAAATACCTCCTAGTTCTAGTGGATCATTTGACACATTGGGTGGAAGCTGTGCCGGTCTCCAGAGCAACCGCCAATGTAGTAACAAAAGTGATATTGGAAGACATAATTCCCAGATATGGGTTGGTAAATCGGATAGATTCTGATCGAGGTACTCATTTTACATCAAAGGTGGTCCAACAATTAATGGACAGTTTGGGCATACATTGGGAACTTCATACCCCCTGGCACCCACAGAGTTCGGGGAGAGTAGAAAGAATGAACCAAACACTGAAACAAACCCTCACCAAATTAATGATTGAGACCCAGATGACGTGGGTTAAGTGCCTACCCTTGGCCCTGCTCCGGATCAGGACACAGCCGAGATCTGATGTTGGTGTATCACCTTATGAAATGATGTTTGGGTTACCTTATTTACAAGGTGGGAGGAAAATGGCTAATTATGAATTGGGGGACAAAAACATTAGAAATTATGTGATGGTAATTGGGAGAACATTACAACATTTACGGGCTCAAGGGATGTTATCTCAGTCAGTTCCTTTAGATTTCCAAATCCACGAATTTAAACCAGGAGATTGGGTTATGATAAAGACGTGGAAAGAACAAACACTTACACCTCAGTGGGAAGGACCCTTCCAGGTTTTGCTTACTACAGAGACTGCGGTACGGACAGCCGAGAGAGGATGGACACACGCAACGAGAGTTAAAGGACCTGTGGATCCACCCACCAAATGGACTGTGGTACCCCAAATGGAGGACCTAAGGATGGTCATCAGACGAGTTCCAGTATCAGAGCAGGAGGAGTGGTAATGGTCCTTGCCTGAAAACATAAAACCTCCCTGGACAAGGGGATATAATCCAAGCAGAGTATCGGTGGGATTAAAGGAGGCAAGGCCGGGTAGACCTCTGTAATTGCCACAAAGAAGATCTAAAACCATGGCTGTGGGCAGCAACCCCATAGGCCATGTGAGTGGAATTGCAAGTCAAACCGGACTCCTAATTCCCAGGATTAACCACTAAGATATATTCTCAGGCAAGGAACATCAGTTGTTAAAATTGGAGTATTTTGTTGTTTGTTGCAGAATTGTTGCCAAGTTAGGTTATTATGGCTCAAGCCAAATGTAGTAGAAAGAAGGGGAGGGATTGTGAGAAATGGGTTTTAATATTTGGCTCTCGCAAGGGGAATTACTGGGGACCATGGGGTTTGAACATTGGGCTGATTGGTTGTTTATGGTCTGTATTATGTGGGGTATTGGAAGAGAAAGGTGAGGCGCCAACAGGTCTAAAGACTGGCCAGGTCAAAAGTGCAGGTTTTGTCTCAGTCCTGATGGAGAGGGGTGGGAGCTTGCTGGGGAATATATGAATATGTACGTTTTAATCTATGAATATGTATGTTTGCCGCCTATATAAGTTCAACTCGTGTTTTTACGGTGCGCCTCTAGCAAATTCGCTATGCGCCCAGCGCTGTGTTGCCTTTATTTTATAATAAACTGGTTATATAAATTTCAGCAGTGAGCTCGTTTCTCACACGTGTTTTCTTTTGTTTATCTCCCCCTGCTTCTTAGGGGCTCTTACTGAAACCTGTTTGGGCCTGGTCATGCCCAACCAGGACAACCTGTCTTCCCCAAGGTGTGACTACTCCTCTGAAGGTTGTTTGTAATTTACTCTTAAAATAGGCTGATGGTTGGGATTCCAAAAGGTGCCAGGAAATCTGCTCCAGTGCTCCACTATCCTCAGTGAACTATTGTAGTACCTAAGCTTTTTTACTTTTTACTTTTTTTTTCTGCTTACAATTTCAGCCCTTAATTAAAGTCCTAGCTATCATGGATATCATGTCCATGCACAGGACTTTGAGGATATTTGTGATGTCATCTGTCAGTATTCTTTACTGTAGACCGAAAAAAAACCCAAAACACCAACAATAATCAACCAACCAAACAAAAAAAATCACTATTCCTTCAGCAGCCCATGCCCTGGCGGACAAGAAGTTATCCATGGGACAGCAATGTGCCCTGGTGCCCAAGACGGCCAATGGTATCCTGGAGTGTAGTGGGTTGGGAGACCAATTCTCCCACCACAGGCAAAAGAAAGACTCAGACAAAATGGATTGCAAAAAAATAAAAAAGGTGGAAAGTTTAAATGGAAGAAAAAAAAACAATGAGAGTTTTACAGAAAACCACAAGCACCGTGACAAAAAAAAGTAGAGAGCGATCCCCGAACGTACCCAAGAACGTCCCATCCCCACCTGGGGTACACCCCAAACCCCTCCAGGGCTATTTCTTCCCCCCAACCCAGCCTTGGGCCTGGGTGGGCCCAAGGGAAGCAGCTCACACCATTTTACCTAGGCAGCAGCGGTGAGGGAGGAAAGAGAGCGAGAGGACCCCCACGCAGATGTTTTATAGAGGAGCAGGGAATTATGGGTGAAATACCTGGCTTCCTGTGACCACCCACTGGGCTGTACCCCCCTTTTGGAACATCCCAGGTGTGGCCTGTGCAGTGACATCAGGGCCAGCACCCAGCCTAAACCACCACATAGAGTGCATTAAGAGGAGTGTGTCCAGCAGATCGAGGGAAGCTTTCCTGCCCCTCTACTCTTCCTTGGTGAGATCTCACGTGGAGTATTGCATCCCATTCTGGGCTCCACAGTTAAAGAGGGACAGGGATCTACTTGAAAGGGTCCAACGGAGGGATGAGAGGGGATTTAATAAATGCTTATAAATATCTCAGGTCTGAATGTCAAAAGGGAGGGGACAGGCTCTTATCCCTTGTACCCTGTGATAGAACAAGAACTAAAGAACAGAAAGTTCCATCTCAATGTGAAGAAGATCTTCTTTACTTTGAGGGTCACGGAGCACTGCAACAAGCTCCCCAGAGAGGTTGTGGAGTCTCCTTCTCTGGAGACTTTCAAGACCAGTCTGGATGAGTTCCTGTGTGACCTGTGCTAGATTATATGGTTATATAGTCCTGCTCTGGTAAGGGGGTTGGACTTGATCTCTGGAGGTCCCTTCCAGCCCCTAACATCCTGTGATCCTGTGATTTTCTTATAGAACATGACTTCCAAACCACTATCAACCCTGTACTTTTTTCCCTCAACAGTCTCTAGTTCACCCGTAATACTCCTGATGTTCAATATTCAGAACTGAACTTAAGGTTTCATTAAAGATCCTACAACTAGTGAGTGCATTGGAAGATGTAACTTATGTACATTGTATACCACACAGGAGTATAGATATTTCACTACACTATTCACATATATACAGCCAGTGATGATCAACCAGAATCCCAAAACTTTTCCCAGGCTACTCCTTACCTAAGCCATCTTTTCTCCCAATCATTTTTTATTTGCTTGCTCATACTTAAGTCCTCTAAGTGTTCTCATTAAGTTGCATCAGGGCTTTTTTCCCCCCCCCTTTTTTTTTTTTTTTGGTCATCTCCAAACAATTTCTCCCTTTGGAATTTTAATCCTGCTTTCTAATGTGTTTGCAGCTTGATATCCATTCTGTATTTAATAAACACAGTCTGTATTCCTTTGAGCAGATATGTAAGAACCTTAAGCTAAAGAACAACTCCTTGGGAATTCCACCTTTTGTATCATTCCACTTTAAAGGCAAACCCTTGATAGCTACTCCTTGAACATAATTTCCCAGTCATTTTTATATCCAAAATACAGGCCTTTCCTAAGCTTCCTTCAGAGAACAGTGTATCAAACAGTGAGAAAGTCAGACTAGAATTGTGATATAGGTTATCTGTTGCTTTTTCACTGGCTGTAAAGCCTGTTACCCTCCCAGGGAAGGAAAAATAATTTATTTGACATGATTAATTCTTAAGAAAGTCATACTGGCTGTAATTTTTCTCCCTCCTCTCATCTAAATATTTTCAAATAGTTTATGTATGATAGTACTTTCCTGGGAGTTTAAACTCTTCTACTATTCTTTTTATCCTGCTTTAAAGATGGTCACTTAACTTCTCTTTTTCCAGTCTTCCAGACATTTGCTCCTTTTCTGTAACATCTCAGTGTGGTTCTCTGAAAACCAAAAAGAGGACATCATTGTATGCAGCACATTTGAGGCCACATTTGAGGCCAATGTTCCTAAGAACCATCAAACTTATTCTTTCTTTCTGCTTGTTAAATGTCTGGCCGCATTTTTACCAGACGACTGGCACAAGAAAGGCATTAGATGTTTCTCCCTTGTAGTGATTAATTAGTTGTAATTCATTCAACTGTTTCTTGGTTTATTCTTATTCAAAATGTACTTGCATGTTGACAGTGGCATACAGAATCAATACGGACAACCAGTATGATCTGGTATTGTTCATTCAATTAAGGAACCTCTACAGCTTATATAGAGTCACAGAGCATGGTTGGCATAGCTTCATTGGTTCCCCACAGCTGACCCTATACCGTACTATTATACATTACGGGTTAAACTACTAATATCACGTGAGGTTGTTGATCGATGTATGTGTCCTGTTATTCCCAGATAACACTCTGTGTTTATAGCTACCAGTACCTTGCTTTAGTTACATGCTGCAGGCACAGCACTGTTTTGCTAAACTGCTAGCTACTTCTACACTTATGCTGAGCATGGCCTACCACTATGTCAAGCTCTAAGCTTATATTGCCAGATTGCTCACACCACTTATTGCTGTGATTGCCACACTTACAGAGAGATGTTTTATGTGTTTGTTTTGTGTGTCCTTCTGTGTTTTTTTCTTTTGGACTTTATCTCTAAAATTCTGCAGCCATTCTATTTTTATCCACCCGTTAAGTCCAACTCTGTTTTCAGTTTCTCTGTTGTGTAGAAGAGTCCCCAATGGACCTCATATGGTACTTGATGTTCTTACTCATGAGGTTCAGCAAGAGCAAGTGCAGGGTTCTGCACCTAGGCTGGAGCAATCCTGCCTATCAGTACAGACTAGGGGATGAGGTGATAGAAAGCAGGCCCATGCAAAAGGACCTGGGGGTGCTCGTGGACGAGAAGCTGCATCAAAAAATGCCTTGCCAGCAGATCCAGAGAGGTTATTCTGCCACTTTATTTTGCTGTGGTGAGACCTCACCTGGAGTATTGTGTCTAGATCTGGAGCGCTCAACAGAGAAAGAACATGGACCCGAGGGAGTGGTTCCAGAGGAGGGCCATGAAAATGATCAGGGGGTTGGAGCACTTCTGCTATGATGTCAGGCTGAGGGAGCTGGGATTGTTCAGCCTGGAGAAGAGGAGGCTTCAGAGAGACCTCACAGGGACCTGAAGGGGGCTACAAGAAGGATGGAGAGAAATGTTTTAGAAGGGCCTGTGGTGATAGGATGAGGGGCAATGGCTTCAAAACAGAAAAGAACAGATTTAGATTGAATGTTAGGAACGGGTTCTTTACTATGAGAATGGTGGAACACTGGAACAGGTTGCCCAGCGATGTGGTTGGAGCCCCATCCCTGGAGATTCGATAGGGTTCTGGGCAGCCTGATCTAGCTGAAGATGCCCCATGTGACTGCAGAGGGGTTGGACTAGATGACCTTCAGAGGTCCCTTCCAACCCAGATCACTCTAAGATTCCTTTGTGATGTAATAATTTTAATTTACGTTTTGAAATTTGAATTTTTAAACATTAATTAATTTGATGTTTTCTTTTAAGAAGAACTATCAATATTACCAAGCCTTATACTGTCAGCTTTATGGTATTTATAGTAATTTCCTGGACTGAAATTCAGAGTTTGCTTCCTTTTCCTGGACCAGGACACTCTTCCTCACAAGTCACTTTGTCTCAGTTTCCCCACTTGTAAAAAGGGAATAGTAATGTTTATGCCTTTCAGAGCCTTTTCATACCCACCAATGAAACACTATGGGACATTATTAATTAACAGAATTTTTGACATTGCTTAATGCCTTCTGGAACAAAATACTAGAACAAGCAAAGTGGTTTGTACTAATTCAAAGCTTCCATTTTGACTATTTTAAGTGTTTTGATGATCTGTGCTTAATTAACTGGAAAGGCTAGAATCTTCAAAACCCAGATGTTTGTCATTCTAAAATGAATTGAATTTTTTACTTTTAGCTTGAAAGTAGAGCTGTTCAGGCCAACAAATCTATTAGATACTGTCACCTATGATTTGGTGGGTTTTGCATATGTTAGCTACTGACAGAGGGATGCAGTACAGTGAGTGTAAGCTGTTTGGCACACCATTCCATGTGATTCATTGCTTTTGTTAGCTGATTGTGCCATCCAGCAAGGTAAATTCTTAATACTAGTCAAATTTATGTACTCTCTAATCCTTTTCTCCTCTTCCTTTCCATTTTATCAGTGGTTTAGAGCCTTTAGGGCTTACAGAAAGAACTATTGATGACCACAGTGCTCTCTGTACATTGGCGATAATTCATTGTTAAGAGTGACATTTTCAAGTGTGTCTTGAGATCTGCTTATGAAGAAAACACTGTGCTCATTCTCCAGGGACTGCAGAGGGGGAAAGGAAAAAGACATGAAAAAGAAGTTATAATGTGGCTTTAATGGGAGAAGATGAAAGGTTTGTTTTATTCTCTCTCTTTTTGCCTACATCAAAAATGCTGTTTATTGTGCAAAAGAAGGCATGATACAGATTTTAAGAACTGATTGCTTTTGCATTTGCTCATCTTTCAGAATAATATTGACAGATGGAGTGGGGACAGTCAAAGAACATCAGGGACCTCTATCTTTGGGAAAGGTGAAGTGAAAATGTGGCTTCCATACAGGGCAGAATATTTTGCACAGGGCTATGTCATTCATAAGCTTTCAGACGTGTTTTCTTCTTTTGGAACTGATTCTATTGGAAACCTGTGAAGCAAGGACCTACTGTGTTTTTGTTGTGCCTTCTGCAGCTCCCTTTAGATACATAAAGGTGAGTCTTATTTTCCAGTGATTAGTGTTTTGTTGTTTTTCTTTTTCAAAATAATCTAGTTTTAATCATCCTGTCTACATGGTGCTCCTGGGAGAAAAGAGTCTGAAGAGGAAATTGGAACATGACCTATAGCTGAGAAAGTTGAAGCAGTGGGTTGAGATTAGAGGCCATCAGGTGTTGCAGAATGGAGAAGCAACAGTCCAGGTTTTACCATTCTTTGATAGTTTTTCTAAGGTTTTTCCCTAGTGAGGATACTTTTTGAGAATCAAAAGCAGAGAACATCCTTACATCACTTCAGTGGTGTAACTTTGCATCCATTTGCACTAATGGCATTTCATAAATGGTGGTGAATTTACCATGAGCAAGGCATAATCAGCTTGTAAGATGATAAAGCCACTCATACTATACATCTATTAAATCACAGAATCATAGAATTGTTAGGGTTGAAAGGGACCTCAAGGATCATCTAGTTCCAACTGCCTGCCATGTGCAGGGACACTTCACACTAGATCAGGTTGCTCAGAGACACATCCAGCCTGGACTTAAAAAACTTCAGGGATGGGGCTTCCCCCACCTCCCTGAGCAACCTGTTCCAGTGTCTCACTACCCTCATGGTGAAAAATTTCTTCCTAACGTCCAATCTGAATCTACCCATTTCTAGTTTTGCTCTATTCCCCCTAGTTCTATCATTACCTGACACCCTAAAAAGTCCCTCACCAGCTTTCTTGTAGGCTCCCTTAAGGCCACAACAAGGTCTCCTTGGAGCCACCTTTTCTCCAGACTGAATAGCCCCAACTCCCTCAGTCTGTCCTCACAGGAGAAGTGCTCCAGCCCTCTCATCATCCTTGTGGCCCCTCTCTGGACATGTTCCACCATGTCCAGATGCTTCATGTAAAAGGAGATTCAGAACTGGATGCAGTACTCCAGGTGGGGTCTCTCCAGAGTGGAGTAGATGGGGAGAATCACCTCCCTCGACCTGCTGGCTATGCTTCTCTGGATGCAACCCAGGATATTATTTGCTTTCTGGGCTGAAAGTGCACACTGATGGCTCATGTTGAATTTCTCATCCACCAGTGCCCAAGTCCTTTTCTTCAAGGCTGCTTTAAAGCCAGTCACTGCCCAGCCTATATTCGTGTTTGGGATTGCCTCAACTCAAGTGCAGGACCTGCATTTGGTCTTGTTGAACCTCATGAGGTTGTCATGGACCCACCTCTCCAGCCTGTCAAGGTCCCTCTGGATGGCATCCCTTCCTTCCAGTGTGTCCACTGCACCACACAGCTTGGTGTCATCAGCAAAGTTGCTGAAGGTGCACTCGATGCCACTGTCCATGTCACCCACAAAGATGTTGAACAAGACAGGTCCCAGGACTGATCCCTGAGGGACTCCGCTTGTCACTGGCCTCCACTGGGACATGGACTCATTGACAGCCACTCTTTGGGTGCAGCCATCAAGCCAGTTCTTTATCCATCTAGTGGTCCATCCATCAAACCCATGTGTCACCAGCTTGGAGACCAGGAGGTGGTGCGGGACAGGGTCAAAGGCTTTGCTCAGGTCCAGGTAAATGACATCAGTTGCTCGCCCCTCATCTATTAATGTTGTGACCTGCTCATAGAAGGCCACCAGGTTTGTCAGGCAGGATGTGCCCTTGGCAAAGCCATGCTGACTGTTCCAAATCACCTCCTCACTATTCTTCTGAGTCAGTAGTGCCTCCAGGAGGATCTGCTCCATGATCTTTCCGGGCACAGAGGTGAGACTGACTGGCCTGTAGTTCCCTGGTTCCTCCTTCTTGCCCTTTTTGAAAATGGGAGTAATGTTTCCCCTTTTCCAGCCTGTGGGGACTACCCCAGTCTGCCATGACTTCTGGAATATAATAGAGAGGGGCTTGGCAACCTCATCTGCCAGTTCTCTCAGCACCCGTTGGTGTATCCCGTCGGGTCCCATGGACTTGAACACCTTCAGGTTCTTCAGGTGATCACAAACCTGTGCTTCACTTATGATGGGCAGTTCTTCCTCCCCATCCCTGGCATCGTCTTCCATGACACCAGGAGTGTGGCTGGAGGGCCTCGCAGTGAAGACTGAGGTAAAGAAGTTATTGAGAACCTCAGCCTTTTCCACATCACTTGTGACCATTTCACCAGTTTCGTTTCTGAGGGGGCCCACACCTTCCCTAGTTATCTTCTTGGCATTAATATACCTGTAGAAATTCTTAGTGTTCCCTTTAACCTCCCTGGCTAGATTCAATTCAAATTCTGCTTTGGCTTTCCTAACTAGGTCTCTTGCTGCCCAGGCAGCTTCCTTATATACCCCCAGTTCTATCTGTCCTTCCCTCCACTTCCTGTAGAGTTTCTTTTTAAGTATCAGTGTGTCCAGTAGCAACTTGCTCACCCAGGCAGGCCTCCTAGCATTCCTTCCTGCTTTTCTCTTTGTTGGTATACATAGCTCCTGGGCACAGTGGAGGAGGTCCTTGAATACTGACTCGCTGTCCTGAGTCCCTCTTCCCTCCAGGGCTTCGTCCCACGACACTTTGGCTAACAGATCCCTGAAGCGATCGAAGTCTGTACACCTAAAGTCTAGGGTTGTAAGCTTAGAATACATCCTCCTGATTGCCCTGAGGATATTAAATTCAACTCCTTCATGGTCACTGCAGCCAAGGCTGTCTCTGAGCCTCACATTTGTTACCAGCCCTTCCCTGTTGGTGAGAACAAGGTCCAACATAGCACCTTTGCTTTTTGGTTCCTTTACCACTTGGAGGAGGAAGTTGTCTTCTATGCGGTCCAGGAACATCCTGGATTGCTGGTGCCTTGCTGTGTTGTCCCTCCAGCAGATGTCAGGGTGGTTGAAATCCCCCATGAGGACCAGGGCCTGTGACCTGGAAGCCGCTTCTATTTGCCTGTGGAGGGCCTCATCTGCTTGGTTCTGCTGGTCAGGTGGCCTGTAGTAGACCCCCACAGTAATATCTCCTTCCCCTGTCTTGCCTTTGATTTTTACCCATACACTCTCAACCAGCTCATCATCCCTCCCCAGGTGGAGCTCCACTGATTCCAGCTGGTTGTTAACATAGAGGGCAACACCTCTTCCTCTCCTTCCCTGCCTATCCTTCCTAAAGAGCTTATACCCATCTATCCCTACATTCCAGTCATGGGAATCATCCCACCAACTTTCAGTGATAGCCACTATGTCATGGCATCCCACCAGCACAGTGGCCCTTAATTCATCCTGTTTGTTGCCCAAGCTGTGTGCATTTGCATAGAAGCACTTCAGCTGGGCTGGCCCTGTCGTCCTCTTGTGCCAATTCCCCTTGGTTTCCACAGAGTGTCCTGGTGCGTCATTCATGGCTTGCCTCAGGGCAGCAAGTTGAGAGCCCTTACTGGCTCTCCATCTGTGAGAGACTAAAGCTTATCTCTCCTGGTGACTCAACAAAGATAAAATCACTTGCTGTTTGTCCAGACAATAGCTGATGTGCGTTGGGCAGAGCCACTGGAAGGACTCTTGGAAGGTGCAAAGATAACATTGCTCACGGGACTGCAGCTGGCCTACAACAATGGTCCAAGGGCCCAGCATTCACACCTTCAGGACAAGATCATTTCCAGCCATCAGATACCCCAGGAAAGGACAATGGTTCCTGATGTGAAAAGAGTGTGTGGGTAGCTAGATGGAGCAGGAGGAGGTGGAGGCCTTCCCCCCTCCATCCAGTGGCTGCCCAAACTCACCTGAGTACACAGAAAGATTTCCTGGGGAACGATACCTGGACCTAAGGATGATTTCCCAGAATGATATCCTGGGGAACAACACCTGGACACTTGCCTAAGGGCTAAAAAAACTGTATAAAAGACTGGAGCAACTGCTGGCTTGTAGGAGGAGAAAATTGGAGAAGCAAGATGCAGAAGAAAGCAGACGGCAGCACACGCTGGAACCATCCCGGGGGCCAACACAATGGATCTTGGACTCTCCTTGCCCTAAGTTCCGCCTGCTGCAACTCATGGAGCTGAAGAAGCTGCCCAGAGGACCTCATCCCTTTTACAGCCAAAGCCTCAGCACCCTTCCTCTACAGACCCAACATCTCCTGCAGCACCGTTTCTCTACAGACCCAACATCTCCTGCAGCACCTTTCCTCCACAGACTCAAACTGTCTTGGGGGGTGAGGGGTGTGGTAATATAATTCTTTCCCTCTTCTTCCTTTCTTCTCTCTCTTCCTATTCTCTCTCCCCTTCTGATCCCTCCACTTTATTTATGTCCATCCACTGTAGTTATGTAATAAATAGTCTAGCTGTTGATATTTTGGCCTCGTTTGTGCCTCTAATTTCACAACACGGGAATATTCATTAAAAACCTGAATCTCTTTCCCTCTCCGGATCGAGACACCATCCCTCTGCCTCTGGTGAGCTGCCCCTCTGTTTGTCACAGGCCAGCAGGAGACTTCCCCCTTCCCCCTTCAAATCTAGTTTAAAGTAGTATGGTCTCAACCAGCTCATCATCCTTGCCCAGGTGGAGTTCCACTGATTCCAGCTGGTCACTGATGTAGAGAGCAACACCTCCTCCCCTGCCTGTCCTTCCTAGAGAGCTTGTAGCTATCTATCCCTACATTCCAGTCATGGGAATCATCCTACCAAGTTTCAGTAATAGCCACTATGTCATAGCATTCCATCAGCTCAGTGGCCCTTAGTTCATACTGTGTGCATTTGCATAGGGGCACTTCAGCTGTGTGGGCCATGCCACCCTCTTAGGTGAATCCCCCTTGATTCCCTTGGGATGTCCCAGTGCTTTGTACTTGGCTTGCCTCAGGGCAAAAAGTAGAGAGCCCTTGATAGCACTCCATCCCTCTGCCTTTGGTGAGCTGCCCCAGTGTTTGTCACAGGGAAGCATGAAATTAACAACCTCTTAACCCTTTGAATCTAGTTTAAAGCCATATCAATGAGCCCTGCCAACTTCTGGCCTAGAATCCTTTTCCCCGTCTGGGACAGGTGCATCCCATAAGTTGCTTGCATCTCTGCTGCCCTGTAAACTGTCCTGTGATCTTAAAATCCAAGCCCCTGTTGATGATACTAGTCCTGGAGCCATGAATTGACCTGTTGACTCTTCCTAAATGTTCCCTTATCCATCACTGATGTCAGAGGGATGGAGGAGAGCACTACTTGAGCTCCTGATCCCTTTAGCAGTTGCCCCAAGGTCCTGAAGCCTCTCGATTGTAAGTCCCTCACTGCTGCATCATCACTACCTACCTGAAAAAACAGCTCTACATCTTACAGAAAAGTGGTAAATCCCAGGAGCTAAAACTCCTGAAATAGACTATTGGAACTAAGCAAGTTGACTTTGACTGGCTGACGGACCCCATCCAGCTAGTCTCTCAGTCCCCATCCTCAAGATGACAAGGGGGAAGAAAGTAGGATGGAAAATCTTATGGGTTGAGATAAACACAGGGAGATCATTCATGACTTACTGTCATAGGCAAAACAGACTTAGGTGAGATTAATTTCATTTGTAGCTTTGTATGTGACTATGATGACAAGACACATAAAACTATCCTCTCCTCTCTCCAAGAATGAAATTATGCATTTATATTCCAGCTTTAGGAAATGCTTACCTGGACATCATATTGTAACTCCTGTCTTAGAATGGTCTTGCAAGCTTCAAGAAGATAACAAGGACAGTATAAGCATCAAACATGAGGGCTGTGAGTTATAGATACTGGGCTAGAACAATTACTGTCAACATGCAGACATCCATCACAGCCATGGGCCAAAGAATGTCTCCCAAATTACGTCTCAAGGATTATCTTTCAGAAAGTTGTGGAATTCATCTCTGATATCTGAGGGGACTGGAACTGAGAGATTTTGTGGTATGCAGCAGCAGGGTCATTTCCCTTTTATTTTGTTAGCCCTCCCAGCAAATCATTCTTATATTTCCTTGTCTTCAGAGGTAGCAAATCACATCTTATTTCAATGTTGAATTTGCCTGAGTTCAAATTCCATCTCTTGGTGCAGTAATAAAGTATGGCTATAGCATTATAGTCTTGATATAGTAATATAATAAAATTTTATGAAGCTATCATCATGCTTTATAAAATAGCGGGAAAGGACATTTTTTCCCTCTCTTCCTTTGCAGACCATCTACTACAATGACAAGAACAATTATGGAAACAATTATCACAGAGAGGAATGAGGATGCAGAGGCCTATGTTGCTCTGCTTCAGATTAGTTTTACAGTAGTTTAAATTCACTAATATCAACCACAGTAACAGGAAAGGGAAATTGAGTGAAAAGGATCATAAAATCCATCTTGATGACCTGAAGAGAATCCCAGCTGCTTATCAGGCTTGTCTGGGTTCAATAATATTATCTTTATTGTTGCATGTTAAGTCAGTGATCAGCATGCCTGTATATGTTGCTCTTACTGCTTTTTTCAGGGGAGTGTTTCTCCTACTGAATATTATTTCTCCTACTGAATTATCAACTAAATGAAGGTTCTGGGGAGCTGTGCTCTGCAAATATTTTATTTTTATTTTGATTCTCCACCTCAGGAATTAGCTGCCTTTTCAGGCTTGGTTTGCTGGCTTGTTAGAATAGAATAGAATTAACGCGGTTAATCATCGAGTCCAACCTGTCATCCAACACTATCTAATCAACTAAACCATGGCACCAAATGCCCTATCTAGTCTCCTCCTAAACACGTCCACTGATGGTGACTCCACCATCTCCCTGGGCAGCCCATCCCAATGGGTAATCACTCCCTCTATGAAGAACTTCTTCCTAACATCCAGCCTAAACCTCCTCTGGCACAGCTTCAGACTGTGTCCTCTTGTTCTGGTGTTGGTTGCCTGGGAGAAGAAACTAACCTCCACTTGTCTACAACCTCCCTTCAGGGAGTTGTAGACAGCAATAAGGTCACCCCTGAGTCTCCACTTCTCCAGGCTAAGCAACCCCAGCTCCCTCAGCCTCTCCTCATAGGGCTTGTGCTGCAAACCCTTCACCAGCTTTGTTGCCCTTCTCTGGACATGTTCCAGCAAGTCAACATCCTTCCTAAATGGAGGGGCCCAGAACTGGACATAGGACTCAAGGTGTGGCCTAACCAGTGCAGTGTACAGGGGGAGAATGACCTCCCTGCTCCTGCTGGCCACACTGTTCCTGATGCAGGCCAGGATGCCATTGGCCTTCTTGGCTGCCTGGGCACACTGATGGCTCATGTTCAGCCTACCATCAACCAGTACCCCCAAGTCCCTTTCTGCCTGGCCGCTCTCCAGCCTCTCTGACCCTGGCCTGTAGCACTGCGTGGGGTTGCTGTGGCCAATGTGCAGAACCCGGCACTTGGATGTGTTAAATCTCATGCCATTGGATTCTGCCCATCTGTCCAGACTGTCAAGGTCCCTCTGCAGAGCTCTCCGACCCTCTAACAGATCAACACCTACCCCCAGCTTGGTGTCATCTGCAAATTTACTGATGATGGACTCAATGCCCTCATCCAGATCATCAATGAAGATATTAAAGAGCATGGGCCCCAGCACTGATTCCTGGGGGACACCACTAGTGACTGGCTGTGGCACCATTCGCCACCACTCTCCGGGCTTGGCCCTCCAGCCAAGTTCTTATGCCAGTGCAGAGTGCTGCTGTCCAAGCCATGGGCTGACAGCTTGACCAGGAGTTTGTTGTGGGGGACAGTGTCAAAGGCCTTGCTGAAGTCCAGGTAGACTACATCCACAGCCTTCCCCACATCCACCAGGTGGGTCACCTGATCACAGAAGCGGATTAGGTTGGAGAGGCCGGACCTGCCCTTCCTGAATCCATGCTGGCTAGGCTTGAGCCCTTGGCCATCCTGTAAGTGCTGTGTGATTACACTCAAGAAGACCTGTTCCATAATCTTGCCTGGCACTGAGGTCAGGCTGACAGGCCTGTAATTCCCTGGCTCATCCTTCCAGCCCTTCTTGTGGATGGGTATCACACTGGCCCGCTTCCAGTCATCTGGGTCCTCTCTCATGAGCCAGGACTGTTGAAAAATGATGGAGAGTGGCTTGGTCAGCTCATCTGCCAGCTCTCTCAGCACCCTAGGATGGATCCCCTCTGGTCCCATGGATTTGTGGGGATCCAAGCAGCTAAGGAGGTGTCTAACTACTTCCTCCTGGATCACAGGGGAACTATGCTGCTCCCTGGCTCCATCTGCCAGCTCAGGAGGCCAGTTGTTTGGAAGACAATCTGTCCTGCTATTAAAATTCGAGGCAAAGAAGGTGTTAAGTACCCCTGCCTTTTCCTCAACTATTGTTACCATGTTCCCCTCCATGTCCACCAAGGAGTGGAGGTTGTCCTTGCCCCTCCTCTTGCTATTAATATATTTATAGAAGGATTTTTTTGTTGTCCTTCACAGCAGTGGCAAATCTAATCTATAAATGGGCTTTTGCCTCTCTAATTTTTTTCCTGCATGACCTAGCAACATCCTTAAACATTCCAGGGATTACCTCACTTGTCTTTCAGAAATGATACACGCTCTTTTCCCCCTTAATTCACCCAGATGTTCATTGCCCAACCTGGCTGGCCTTCTACCCTGGTGGCTCATCTTCTGGCAATTTGGCACAGCCTGTTCCTGGGCCTTCAAGAATTCTTTCTTGAAGTTAGGTCCAGCCCTCCTGGACCCCTTTGTTTTTAAGGACTGTTTCAAAGTAACTTCAACTTCACATAAATGTTTCTGTTTCATAGTTTATGTTTATTCATAAGATTGTTATGCATTTCTCGTCTATGTCAAATTATACCTTGTTAAGGAAACATGAAAGAAGTGAGCTCTTTATCCAGTACTGGTCATGAGCATCAAATCCTTATCAAAACTGTTTTGAAGCAAACCAAAATTAAGAATGGGATGGGTAGGAATTTTCATTAACTAAGAAAAGCAATTAGCCTTACCTGATATGCTTTGCGTATCGTCGTGCAACTTGCTTATTGGACTAACTCTGAAGTTTAGTTGCCTCTGAAACTGGGGTTACAGACTAACAAGATATTGCAGTAATCCAAGAGAATTTACAACTGAGGTAGATTGTTTGAGCACATGTCTCAGTGGACTGCATAAGAAGTTGTGCATACTCAGCACCTCAGTGAACCTGACTGAAAATCAGGTCTGCTCAGAATTGAAATGGAGGAATTATGAGTCACTTAAGATCTTTTGTGTCTATTTTTATAGGAGAAGGTACTCTGTGAGATTATAGAGAGCGCAGAACCTGTTGTCCCTGGTTGACTGTTTGCTTAATGTTTGTGGCTAAATGCAAATGGCATTCTTTCACATCAGTGGCACATCAATAGAGGATAAGATTGATTCTCAACAGTATGTGAATACTTTGAGTTACCCTGAAGCTTCTAGAGACATTCTTTGTGATCTGCTTTTCTTTCTTGCAGAAATGATTAACAAGGAAATAGGGTCAGTACTGGAAGGTGATCAGAAAATCCAACATGTCATTTAACCCATAGATTAAATTATAGCTTTGTTCTTGTGCTTCTCCCTCATTTTAATTCTCAGTTATGTGAGTCCTGATCTTCCTTTGTTTCAGAGATGAGCCTCCAACTGCCTATCCAGAACAGTGCAAATGCCTAACAGATCTTTTATTCATTGTCACATTTGTGTCTTGAAAAGCTCAGGATACTACAATTGGTCTATAAGTGCTTATGTTTAGAAAAAGAAATCTCACCTTAGGAAGAAACAGGCAGGGAGCTTGAATTCTGTAGGGAAAGGAGAGCCAAGAAAGCAGTGGTGCTCCTGTTATATCTCTGGAAAATTATCACTATCCCTATAGTTAAGAAAGAGATTAAAAGGAAGATTTCTGAAAGCACCCCATGCAGGCTTGATTATGTTCTCGTTGAATTAAATGGCAAATATCTTAAAAGGTGGAAAGTTTTGTGTTACTATCTATCTTATTTCATTCAGTATCTGAACAGTGACACCAGTCCTTACTCTGTTTCTTCTTTACTTCCACTGGTGAGAATCTCACTTTATGAACAAACAGCAACATACTTTGTCTCATGGTGATTTTCGAATGCAAAGAAGTAATATCTCAGAAACATCTAACAAAATACTTATTTGTGACAAAACATTGGGTTTGCATATCAAGATTTTGGTAGCTGGTGGGCTACAGGTGTGGTTTCTGTGAGATGCTACTGCACTCATGTTCAATAACACCAATATCATCTGTCTCCAAGATCAACCTGCCTTTGGAGAAGGGTGAGTCCATAAAAAAACAATGGTATTGCCTCTGGAATAACATTTCAACATCTGTATCAACATCTTTATTAATGACCTGGATGAGAGGGTTGAGTGTACCCTCATAAAGTTCGATGATGATACAAAACTGGAGGGTATGGCTGACACCCCATTAGGCTGTGCTGCCATCCAATGAGATCCAATGAGGCTGAGAGCTGAGTGCAGGCAAACCTCATGAAGTTTAATAAGGACATGTGCAGGGTCCTGCATCTGGGGAGGAGTAACAACAGGCACCAGTACAGGTTAGGGTCTGCCCTGCTAGAAAGCAGCTCCACAGAAAAAGGCCTTGGAGTGCTGGTGGACAGCAAGTTAAGTTATGCATGGGACAGCAATGTGCCCTTGTGGCCAAGAAAGCTAATAGTATCATCAGTGAACTTGCTCCTCATCCAGGTAATTGATAAAGATATTGAATAAAACTGGACCCAGTACTGATCCCTGGGGAACACCACTGGCCACAGGCTTCTGAGCTCACTCTGTGCCACTGATGATGACCCTCTGCACTCCATTGTCAAGCCAGTTTTCAATCCACCTCACTGACCAGCTGTCTGTGCCACATTTCTTGAGCTTTTCTATGAGGATGTTATGGGAGACAGTATCAAAAGCTTTAATGAAGTCAAGATATATGACATCCACTGCTCTTCCCTCATCTACCCATTTGGTCATAATTTCATGGAAGACTATCAGATTAGTCAGACAGGATCTCCACTTTGGTAAATCCATGTTGGCTACTCCTGATAACCTTCTTGTCTTCCATGTGGTTAGAGGTGACCTCCAGCATGAGCTGCTCCATCATCTTTCCAGGGATAGAGGTGAGGCTGACTGGTGTGTAGTTACCTGGGTCTTTCTTCCTGCCTTTTTCGAAGACTGGAGTGACATTTGCTTTCTTACAGTCATCAGACACCTCTCCTGTTCTCCATGACTTTTTCAAAGATGATGGAGAGAGTTTCAGCAACAGTATCAGCCACCTCTCTCAGCACTTGTGGATGCACCCCATTGGGGCCCATTGACTTGTTTGGTTTTAGCTGGTGTAAGAGATCTCTAAACCAGTCCTGACTGACCAGTGGAATGTCCACATCTCTTCAGTTTTGTTCCCTTGTTTTTAGAGACTGAGGTTCCTGAGGGCTGGTCTTAAGAGTAAAGGCTGAGGCAAAGAAGGTGCTCAGCAACTCTGCCATCTCTGCATCAGCAGTTACTATATTTCCTATATCATTCAGTAGTGGGCCCACCTTTTACATGCTCTTCCTTTTATCACTGATGTATTTGAAAATACCCTTCTTGTTCTCTTTCCCCCTCTGGCAAGATTCAGTTCCAAGAGGGCCTTGTCCTTCTTTATTGCATCTCTATATTCTCTGGCTATATCTCTATAATCTTCCCAACTGAACAGGCTTTTTTTCCACATATTGTAAACCTCCTTTTTCTTTTTGGGTTTTACTAAGTGTTCCTTGCTTATCCATGCAGGTCTTCTGCTTGCTTTGTTCTTTATTCAAGGGAATACATTTCTCTTGAGCTTGGAGGAGGTAATGTTTGAATATTAACCATTGGTCTTGGGCCCCCTTTCTTCCACAGCCCTAGTCCACTGGATATTCCTAAGTAGAGTCTTGAAGAGGGGAAAGTTTGCCTTCTTAAAGTCCAGGGTGTCTGTCAGCACCAAGCTATAAGTTCTCACTGTGAATAGGGGTGGTAAGTGCTATGTTACCAAAACAAACAAACAAACAAACAAACAAACAAAACCCAAACCGAACAAATGAACAACAACAAAAAGTCACCTTCATCAGCTTTAGAACTGTACAGTTACTGCAATTCCCACTTTGAGATTCTAATAAAAACCTTAATGAGCTGATATTTATGTGGTGACCAGACACAAACTGGCCATTTTAAGAAGATGTGGAGAAAACCTCAATTTCCTTTCTGTGCATAGGCTGCAAAACTATGATCATGGATATAAGCCACAAAACTTTTACTTCCTATCAAAGTCCTGTCAAAACCTGTCATGTGTATTGCAATAGGAGGACAACTGATTTGTTCTATTAATTTACATACAAAATAGTCTTCATTTCGCATGCTTATTAATACAAAGATTACCAGTGTAATTGACCAAATCCACTCAGCACAATTAAAATGGATTGTAAAGGCTCTGATGTACATCGCTGTAAGCAAAGGAAGCAACAGTTAAATCCCCAATTAACACAAAGAAAATATGAGACAGGATTTTGTATCATTTCTCTGCAAGTAAACAGAAAGAGAACAAATCCCCCTCTGTAATGTAGTTTACACCCTATGACAAGCCAAACCAATTTAAAGCTGTTGTAATTCTTAAATTATTTATTTCATTCTCAACAGGTCATTCAAAATCCTCTTCTAGCTTCTGACATTTGAGTACAGTACTTGGTTTATGGTGAGGAATGCACAAGGGAAAGAAAGAAGTAGAAAGCCCAAAGGAATCTAAAAATTGAAGACATGGAATGAGTAAAACAGAGCTTAAGGTCTTTTTATCCCTGGGATTTTCAAAGTAGTTTGAGAGGATTTAGTGAGTGTGCTGGACTCCCTTGCTTTTAGTTGGTTGAAAAACTGTTTAAAGAATGACCAATGTGCTGGATACTGTCTTAGTCTTAGTGACCCCAAGTGTCTGGGAAGATAGCCAAGTATCTTAGACTTAGTGTGTATATGTAAGTAACATGTCCCACTGTGACTACCCTGGTAGGAGAATCAGAACAGATGAACACTTGCAGACTACAAAGTTAACATGGCTAAAGCTTACTTATACAAATCACTCTGTTAATTCTACAGACAGACATGAACATGCTCTGTGAAATCACACAGCTTCTGGAGCTGAGACTGAACCTCGGCACTCAGTTGATCAATCTGAATTGCAAGCTTTATCTTGTTCACTACAGCTTTCTTTCTTGGACATAAATCATAGGAATCAGTTTAGGATCCACCTCTTTATCCTCCTTGCTGTATCTCACAGAACCTTCCTGGTACATGATTGGAAGTTTCCTTTATTTTGTGCTTCATATATGGATACTTCAATTTGAAGCTATCACACAGAGCTTTACATCCCAGGTGCTGCGTGAGCCTACCAGGGGTAAGGCTCTGCCTGACCTCCTTTTCACCAATAGGGAAGGGCTGGTGGGAGATGTGGTGGTTGGAGGCTGTCTAGGGTCCAGTGACCACAAAATAATTGAATTTTCAGTCAAGCAAAGAGGGACAGCAAGAAAACCTCCACTCTGGATTTCCGGAGGGCGGACTTCAGGTTACTCAAGGAACTAACTCAGAAGGTTCCTTGGGAAACAGCCCTTAAAAATAAAGGGGTCCAGGAGAGCTGGACCTACTTCAAGAAAGAACTCTTGAAGGCACAGGAACAGGCTGTGCCAATGTATCAGAAGATGAGCCGCCGGGGCAGACGGCCAGCCTGGTTGGGCAAGGAGCTTCTAAATGAACTAAGGGAAATAAAGCAGGTGTATCATCTTTGGAAGAAAGGTGAGGCAACCCGTAGAATGCTTAAGGATGTTGCTAGGTGTAGCAGTTTGGGCTGGGTGCCCCCTGCTGTGTTCATGTGAGCGACGCTTCCTGTTTCCCAAAGGAGTCCAGCCCAGTGGGTGGACACAGGAAGCCAGGTATTTCACCCCATAATACCCTGCTCCCCAATAAGATCTCAGCGGGGGGGGGGTGTCCTGGCACTGCCTCTATTCTTCCCTCACCACCACCCAGTAACTTGGGAGATGTCTCCTGGCCTGTTCCTAGCAGTGGAAGGGCGGGCAGGGGAAGAAAGACCCCAGGGTGGGGGGTTATGGGCGTACCCCCAGGTGGGGATGGGATATTCCTGGGTGTGCTTTGGGATCTCTTTTGTCACTGCATTTCTGGCTCTCTGTAAACATTCACTGCTTTCTGTTTAAACTTTCCACCACTTTTGCAATCTGTTTGTTTGAGTCTCATTTTTTGCCCGTGGTGGGGAGGGGGTCTGCCTCAACCCATCACACTAGGTCATGTAGGAAAAAATTAGAGAGGCAAAAGCCCACTTATAGATTAGATTGGCCACTGCTGTGAAGGACAACAAAAAAATCCTTCTATAAATATATTAATAGCAAGAGGAGGGGCAAGGACAACCTCCACTCCTTGGTGGACATGGAGGGGAACATGGTAACAATAGTTGAGGAAAAGGCAGGGGTACTTAACACCTTCTTTGCCTCGAATTTTAATAGCAGGACAGATTGTCTTCCAAACAACTGGCCTCCTGAGCTGGCAGATGGAGCCAGGGAGCAGCATAGTTCCCCTGTGATCCAGGAGGAAGTAGTTAGACACCTCCTTAGCTGCTTGGATCCCCACAAATCCATGGGACCAGAGGGGATCCATCCTAGGGTGCTGAGAGAGCTGGCAGATGAGCTGACCAAGCCACTCTCCATCATTTTTCAACAGTCCTGGCTCATGAGAGAGGACCCAGATGACTGGAAGCGGGCCAGTGTGATACCCATCCACAAGAAGGGCTGGAAGGATGAGCCAGGGAATTACAGGCCTGTCAGCCTGACCTCAGTGCCAGGCAAGATTATGGAACAGGTCTTCTTGAGTGTAATCACACAGCACTTACAGGATGGCCAAGGGATCAGGCCCAGCCAGTATGGATTTAGGAAGGGCAGGTCCTGCCTGACCAACCTGATCTGCTTCTGTGATCAGGTGACCCACCTGGTGGATGTGGGGAAGGCTGTGGATGTAGTCTACCTGGACTTCAGTAAGGCCTTTGACACTGTCCCCCACAACAAACTCCTGGCCAAGCTGTCAGCCCGTGGTTTGGACAGGAGCACTCTTGTGACCGTTTTAGGCTGTGCCTTTAAGAAAGAGAAAGTTACTGGAACACTCTGGATGAATGTTTTGGTACAAAAATGAAAACTAAGATATTCTAAATGAATTTCATTGGTAGATTGGTAGAATGCAACTTTAAAATTTACCTTTAGTTCAGTTTGAATCTCAGTCAGTTCAGTCTGTCTGTTTCAGTCTCTCTGAGCAACAGCTGTTTTCTGTCTGTGCTGGTGGGTGCTGACCTTCAACTAACCAGGTTAACTAATTCTTGCATACGTGTTGAGCTAACAGAATTTCCTCCTTAATAATTACCTTTTCTCTCTCTAACCCTTTTTGGGGAAAAAAGGGGGAAGGGAGAGAAGGGGGATTGTGGAGTCCCTTCTCCTTGGAGGAGGGAAAGATTTTCTGTGTCATGTTCTTTGCTGTATATATCTGTATATATATTGTAAATACTGTATATTGTGTTCATATTCACTGCATCTCATCCTGCTTGTAAATATAGCTTTATCCATTTTTGCTTCTCTGACTGAGTTAGCCATGGTTTCTTTGTGTGTGTGTGAGAACTGAACTTTCTCTCAACACCACAACTCTGCACTGGGTAAGGAACTGGCTGGAGGGCCGAGCCCAGAGTGTGGTGGTGAATGGTGCCACATCCAGATGGCAGTCAGTCACTAGTGGTGTCCCCCAGGAATCAGTGCTGGGGCCCATGCTCTTTAATATCTTCATTGATGATCTGGATGAGGGCATTGAGTCCATCATCAGTAAATTTGCAGATGACACCAAGCTGGGGGTAGGTGTTGATCTGTTAGAGGGTCGGAGAGCTCTGCAGAGGGACCTTGACAGTCTGGACAGATGGGCAGAATCCAACGGTATGAGATTTAACACATCCAAGTGCCGGGTTCTGCACATTGGCCACAGCAACCCCATGCAGTGCTACAGGCCGGGGTCAGAGAGGCTGGAGAGCGGCCAGGCAGAAAGGGACTTGGGGGTACTGGTTGATGGTAGGCTGAACATGAGCCATCAGTGTGCCCAGGCAGCCAAGAAGGCCAATGGCATCCTGGCCTGCATCAGGAACAGTGTGGCCAGCAGGAGCAGGGAGGTCATTCTGCCCTTGTACTCAGTACTGGTTAGGCCACACCTTGAGTCCTGTGTCCAGTTCTGGGCCCCTCCATTTAGGAAGGATGTTGACTTGCTGGAACATGTCCAGAGAAGGGCAACAAAGCTGTGAAGGGTTTGCAGCACAAGCCCTATGAGGAGAGGCTGAGGGAGCTGGGGTTGCTTAGCCTGGAGAAGTGGAGACTCAGGGGAGACATTATTGCTGTCTACAACTCCCTGAAGGGAGGTTGTAGACAGGTGGGGGTTTGTTGCTTCTCCCAGGCAGCCAGCACCAGAACAAGAGGACACAGTCTGAAACTATGCCAGAGGAGGTTTAGGCTGGATGTTAGGAAGAAATTCTTCATAGAGTGATTGCCCAATGGAATGGGCTGCCCGGGAGGTGGTGGAGTCACCACCACTGGAGATGTTTAGGAGGAGTCTTCATGGGGTGCTTGGTGCCATGGTTTAGTTGATTAGATCGTGTTGGGTGATGGGTTGGACACAATGATCTTGAAGGTCTCTTCCAACCTGGTCTATTCTATTCTATTCTATTCTATTCTATTCTATTCTATTCTATTCTATTCTATTCTATTCTATTCTATTCTATTCTATTCTATTCTACAGTAAGGGGTCTTTGCAGTCCTGTCTGAGTAAACTGAATCACAGCTTGGATTCCAAGCAAGGCTTGTGGTTTCTCCCAGAGCTTGGACAATTGCAAGGCAAGGCTCTGGCTCTTTGGGCTGTTACTTATTGGAGAGCGGCGAGGGAAGACAGCAGCAATCAATGTGATTGATAAGCATGCTACAACTTTATTGCCCGGATACACAGCTTATATAGCATCTCAGTTAAATATGCACAAGCGTCACTATTCTATTGGTCACTGACTGAAGGCAACATTATAATATCCAGCCCACTTGCAATTAGGTCTGTGTACAATATCAAAGGCTCTGTGTACATTCTTAGAAAACTCCCTTCTCACTAGCTCTTCCTTTCCCATCCAATTATCCTACCTAGCTCTTCCTTTCCCATCCAGTTATCTTGCAAACACACAGCCACGAGAACAGCTGCAAGGCCATAGTGACCTCACTGCCTCAGCATGCCAGCTAACTATGGGCAGTAAACAACAAGATGGAGTACGGCCTACACATTCTGCTCAAGTAGCTGTTCCACAGGGACATGTCCCTTAGATTTAAGCCATTCTCCAACAGTTACTTATAGATTTCCCAAGACAACAATGGCCAGCGACAACAAAGATTGAGAGATAAAAACCTGACACTGTAACCTATAGAAAGTTTTCTCCAAGTGTGGCCAAATGCACACACACCTGGCCCACTTGGACTCCAGGGCATGTGCAGACAAGCCTGGGCAAAGTGGGCATTTTCCTGAAAAAACAGATCTGCTGGCTCCTGCCCCATTGTCTGGTTCAGAGCATTTTTGAGGCTTTTTATCCCTTCAGGTCACCTGTGTGCTGTAGAGTGGGCTAAATTTCTTCCAAGACTCTTCATTACATTAACTAGAGTATAGGCTAGAGTATAGGAGAGGTCAGTAACTTAGCTCACTAGAGGACACCTGCACACTGATAATTCATAGATTCATAATGCCAGTTTCTTCATCTACAGCTGAATTTCCTAATATTTGTAAACCTTCCACTGAAAGGTTGAACATTAACAGAATCAAAATAAAGATGATAAAGGAGTTTAAATTCCTCTCTCAGTTCAAGACAATGCATCTAAGCTGATGCTGCTTCTGTGTATGTTACAAATAAACTTACTTTTATGTAGATAGTTTGTTAAAGAAGAGTTAACTGTCCATGAAATCATCACTGAGAATAGAAAGGCAGGTGTGCGAGAAGTTTAATCATGATTTAAATGGATTATGTTGAAATGTTTGTTGCTCAGTCAATTACTGAGTGAAGGTAGATGCAATTTCCTTCAGTTTACTTACTCCCTGGTAACATTTTTGATTGAATTGACCACAAAAGGGTCAATTCCTCTGAATTGCTGACTAACTCTGCAATATAGATTGGATACTACCACTCTGGAAATCTTCAGCAGTAAATTTTCAAGATGAACTATGTGAAACACAGCTTTACTTATCCTTATTCAGCATGGGGTTTAACTTTGTCTTTAACTGGCTACTAGGCACCTGATCACTGAATAGCTTACTGAGTTTTCACAGTATTTGCCATGGATTGTCCTGGTTTCAAAGAAGCAAGGTGTAAAAGGAAATAAATAAAGAAATTTTGTTCAAAAATATATCCCAACTGATAAAGAAAACACAGTTCTTTCCAGATTTCCAAGTGCATTTTTTATTTCATATCACAACATTTCAGACTCCTAGACAAGGAGCTGTACTCAATCCAGAGCCAGCTGAGACCTTGTATCCTCAGGAAGAACAGCCAGCCTGAGAAGGCAGGCCAGCCTCCTTAACAGCTTCTGCCTTGCACTGGACTTAAAAATGGCATGATATGCCAAGCAGTTCCTTCTGGGGTTAGAGCCCGTCATCCACTCAAGTTAGAAAAATATATTTCATGGCTACAGTAGCTTTCTGTAGGCTTCTTAAGTTCCCAACTCTCTTCCACCTCTGTGTACCCCTTGAAGAAGCCTGTGTAAAATGAGTTCTTAAAGACTTAGAAATCCTAAGTGAAACTGTGTTGGGCAGCATAATCTTAATTCAAGTTTAATATTATATCAATGACATTGTTTTCCTATGTGAGCTCATTGGGACTAGATGACTATTGTAGATCCCTTCAAACTGAACTCTCCTCTTTTATAGCCCACCATGATCACCTTGTATTATCATTCAAACATTTTTTTGTATCTGTGTATTAAGCATAATCTCACTGTGATCTGCATAACTTCTATTCCATTTTTATAATTCCAGGAGTGCTACTCAAATTTACCCCAAATGAGCATCTAGGTGTAAAAGTTTGCTGCTAAACACAAAATTGTCCTGTATTTTATGCTGATACAATAAAAAGATGTGTGAGAAGGGTGGGAAAATGTTATATCTCAAGGGGACACAGTCTCAAGCTGCAACAGGGGAAGTTTAGGCTGGAGGTGAGGAGAAAGTTCTTCACCGAGAGAGTGATTCACCATTAGAATGGGCTGCCCGGGGAGGTGGTGGAGTCGCCGTCCCTGGAGGTGTTCAAGAGGGGACTGGATGTGGCATTTGGTGCCATGGTCTAGTCGTGAGGTCTGTGGTGACAGGCTGGACTCGATGATCTTCGAGGTCTCTTCCAACCTTAGTCATACTGTGATACTGTGATACTGTGATCTCCATTTGAAATTGATGTTCTTTGCTATATTTTGTGTAATATAATTCTTACTGATGTGTCCTATTAGGTTGTTGGTATCAAGCAAAAGCTGAACACTGGCATTTTGAAAAGGAAATTTATTGACAAAGAGTCAGTGAGAAATTTAGAGATTAAAGCCATAAAATCAGAAAACATTCCTGTCCATTTCCACAACATACATATTTTTACCATTTCCTTCTGCTGTTTTATGAAGTTCTATTCTCAAATTCTAGCCAAAAGGACACCATGCCAAAACTTATTTTCACCAGAGTACTAGTTAGGCAGGTAATTCATCATATTTTGCTCTTTATAAAAGGTCTCCAAATGATTGTGAACTCTCAGATGGATTTATTATCTCAAATCCTTTTCACATTTCTTCAAAGGGGGTATCAGAGTGCTGTAGATCCCCTGTGGCTACTTAATAGCCACAGAATTGAATTCCAGATGTTGTCTTCAAAGCCCTGCATGAGGTAAGTAATAATTATTTTCAAAACTAACTTTCAACCTGTTGCCAATTGTGGCAGGTGAAGTCAGCAGGTATGCTTTCTTTCTCATGCCCTCTTTTGAGTGTGTGGGAACTGTCTTCATTGCTGAGTTCCACAATGTTTCTTATGGTGAGGCACAATCCTCATGACGACTTTCTGACAAGGATTAAAAAGATAATCAAATGAAGGCATGATCATCCTTCAAAGAGCAAGCTTACCTCAAAATAAATCATGCTGTTTAATTTCAGATTCACTGTAAAATCAATCATTTTTAGCTTGTTTATTAGCTTGTTGGCAGTTTAGTCAAACTGAGTCTCATTGTTGACTAGAGCTCCTCCAATGTTCAGATGTAGAAATTAATATTCCACTTAATCTAAAACTCTGGGAAAGTAAAGCAATCACAGCCTAAATGAGATTTAGAAATAATAAGCCATTTTTAGGAAAAAAGTACAAATTTCATGTAAAAACAGGATAAGTGTAAGGCAGAGGTTAAAGGTAAAAAAATTGTTTGAGATCATGGACAGCACAGACATGAATGAACACATTCAGTCCATAGCAGTAGTCAAACTCTTTCAATGTCAATTTCATATCTAATAGTGAGAAGTTATCAAACTTGTCATAGGGTATGTTAGTTACTACAGTGCAGAGAGGGTGGCCTGCATGATCATATGTTAGAGCTCTCCAGTGACAGCTGAATAGAGGAATGATTAAAAAATGTCAACATGATGCATTGTCTGCTATACGCCTCACTGCTGCATGTGTTTTCACCACACTACAGCTCAGGATCCTTCCTCTGCTATGCTCTTCCTTCCTGATTAGTGTTCTCTGATATTCCCAGTCTGCAAATTCATTGTCTTCTTGTATGAAGTGTTGAAACTCTGGGATGCCCAGACAGGAGCTCATGATTTCTGTAAGAAGGAAGACATAACAGGGAGTGATGGCAGCCAGTTTTGTCAACAGTTACCTGAACACAGTCTTCTCCAAAATGTGTTGAGGTTATAATAGTTGCACAGGGAGAAGCTTCTCAATTAATCTATAATAGAGTGCTGGACCTCTTTGAAAGGTCAGTGCTTGTAAGTTACAAGATGGAAGTCTCTTCAACACATGATGCTTCAATGTAAGACACAATGTCTTTGACAGATGGCCTATCTGATTGCAACTCTGTGAACAAAATGAGGGGTTATTCTCTGAGGAGAATGAGGACCCTTTCCCATTCCTCATTAAAAGCAGAAGATGATCTCTCTGTATTCATGGCATAGAACTTGGTTTCATAGACCCAGGAGAATCACTGTACAGTCAATCCACATGTAGACACTAGGTGTGACTGTCACGTTCACCACAGATTTACAGAAACAGCTTCAGAGAGAGTGGCTGAGCAGCTGGCTGGCAAGGTTCCCTCAAATATATATCTGTCCTGTGTGCTGAAGCCCAGACTCCTCTTTCCTGATGGCACTCTGGGTCTTTTTTTGCAAACATGGGCTGTGGAAGCAACTTCATTTAATGCCTCCCAGTGCTCTCTTTCTGTGTGAATGGCTTCTCTAAAGCAGTTCTTCAAGTATGGGGTTTTCTACCATATGCACACCCCATACAGAAATAGAAGCTGCACGGTCAAACTCTTCTCGGAGAAGTCTCTTCTCAGCTATTCTTCAATGAAATTCTAATTTCAACAACCTGATTTTACTCCTGTCCCTTCAATACCTTGATTATTGCTTTTACAACTTTTTTTTCCGTTTAATGGAGAAGGTTGATACCCTGCCCATGATGGCACAGATAATCTCTCTCCTTTTTCACCCAAGGACATTTAAAAAACTTAAGTGATTTCAAGCTAACTTTGGTGAAATGGAGGAATAAGGAGAAGCAAAAATCCACCCCATGAACAAACACAGGGAATTTTGAACTGTGCATCTCCATCCATTCACTGAAATGCCTGAGATTTTGTGGCACACATGGCCCTGTGTTAGAAGATTCCAAAGCAGCAGGCAATTAACAAATAGCTTGCCATCTAGTAGTACGAATTATGCAAAACTTAACTCACTGCATTTCACCATGATCTATTTGTTTTCATAGATAAAAGCAGTATGTTTATTTATTTATTTATACTTCTGACTTTAACTGCTTTAACAACCATTTAAAGAGGAATCACAATGTTTTGTCACTAAAGTAGACATTTAGGTACATTTTCTTTCCTTCTGCATCTTTACTTTTTAGGGGTTTCATAAATCTGTGTCTTGGATTCTCCTATACAGTCCTGTCCTGTCCAGTCTACTGGAAATGGCAAAGGAATTCCCTGTCGATCACTTTGGCCACAGACTTGTGAGCCAGGACTGTTGTTCTGGGCATTAATCTTTTCTTTTGTCCCATCTGGTTTACTTTCAAAGGTGCTTATTGTCAGTCTGTATTTCTCTAGGATTTTCACTTACAGATTATTGATTCTTTGCATTCTGTGTTATGAAGACCCACTGCACTCCTTTGAAGCAAGTAAGTATTATTATCACCATTTGAAAAGGACAAAGGATGTGGAAATGAAGCCTAATTTGTGACCTGACAAAGATTGTGGTGGAGGTCTATAGAATAATTTAGAATGGAAATAATGTCTAGCAGATTATGAGTTCTTTGTCTTTACCACAGGATGGATCTTTGACAGATGCAAATAACTCCCTAATGAGCTGAGGATCATTCTAGCTTTTGAAACAGAGAAATTGTCCCACTGAATCAAGATAGTCTTCCATCTTATTCAGCAGCCTGTCTCTAAAAATTACCTCTGAGGAGCAAATTCAGAAGCGGACATCTCAGTAGAACTTTTACTTATCCTCTCACTAGAAAAAAATCTACCTAATGCTGAAGAGTGATTTTTAATTTTTTAAAAAATCAGGTAGTGATAGGACTAGGGGGAATGGAATGGAATGGAATGGAATGGAATGGAATGGAATGGAATGGAATGGAATGGAATGGAATGGAGCTGGAGGTGGGGAGATTCAGGCTGGACGTGAGGAGGAGGTTCTTCACCATGAGAGTGGTGAAGCCCTGGAATGGGTTGTCCAGGGAGGTGGTTGAGGCCCCGTCCCTGGAGGTGTTTAAGACCAGGCTGGATGAGGCTCTGGCCAGCCTGATGTAGTGTGGGGTGTCCCTGCCCATGGCAGGGGATTGGAACTAGATGCACTAGATGCCGTTGAGCTAGAGATCAGGGACGATCGGGTTGAGTGCACGTGGGTAAGAATTAGAGGGAAGACCAGCAGGGCAGACATCCTGGTTGGAGTCTGTTATAGACCACCCAACCAGGAGGAAGATGTTGATGAAACATTCTATAGGCAGCTTAAGGCTATCTCAAGATCGCTTGACCTTGTTCTCATGGGTAACTTCAACCTGCCTGATATCTGCTGGGATCTCAACACAGCAGAGAGGAGGCAGTCTAGGAGGTTCTTAGAGTGCATGGAGGACAGCTTCTTATCCCAGGTGCTGCATGAGCCTACCAGGGGTAAGGCTGTGCTTGACCTCCTCTTCACCAACAGGGAAGGGCTGGTGGGTGATGTGGTGGTCGGAGGGTGTTTAGGCGCCAGTGACCACGAGATAATTGACTTTTCAGTATTCAGCCAAGCCAAGAGAGGTAGCAAGAAGACCTCCACTCTGGACTTCCGGAGGGCAGACTTCAGGCTACTCAAGGAACTAACTCAGAAGGTTCTTTGGGAAACAGCCCTTAAAAATAAAGGGGTCCAGGAGAGCTGGACCTACTTCAAGGAAGAACTCTTGAAGGCGCAGGAACAGGCTGTGCCAGTGTGCCGGAAGATGAGCCACCGGGGCAGACGGCCAGCCAGGATGGGTAATGAACTTTTAATAGAACTAAGGGAAAAAAAGAGGGTGTATCATCTTTGGAAGAAAGGGGAGGCAACCTACGGAATGTTTAGGGATGTTGCTAGGTCTTGTAGGAAGAAAATTAGGCAGGCAAAAGCACATTTGGAGCTCAGATTGGCCTCTGCTGTGAAGGACAACAAAAAGTCCTTCTATAAATATATTAATAGCAAGAGGAAGGGCAAGGACAACCTCCACTCCTTGGTGGGCACAGAGGGGAACGTTGTAATAAAGGATGAGGAAAAGGCAGAGGGACTTAACACCTTCTTTACCTCAATTTTTAATATCAGGACAGAACGTCTTCCAGACAGCTGGCCTGCAGAGCTGGCAGAAGGAGCCAGGGAGCAGCAGAGTTCTCCTCTGTTCCAGGATGGGAGAGTTAGAGATCTTCTCAGCCTCTTGGACCCCCACAAGGCATGGGACCGGGATGGGATCCATCCTAGGGTGCTGAGAGAGCTGGCAGATGAGCTGTCCAAGCTGCTCTCCATCATTTTTCAGCAGTCCTGGCTCACTGGAGAGGTCCCAGATAACTGGAAGCTGGCCAACGTGGTGCCCATCCACAAGAAGGGCCAGTTGGAAGAGCCGGGAATTATAGGCCTGTCAGCCTGACCTCAGTGCCAGGCAAGATTATGGAACAGGTCATCTTGAGTGCAATCACACAGCACTTACAGCATGGCCAGGGGCTCAGGCCCAGCCAGCATGGATTTAGGAGGGGCAGGTCCTGCCTCACCAACCTGATCTCCTTCTATGATCAGGTGACCCACCTGGTGGATGTGGGGAAGCTTGTGGATGTGGTCTGCCTGCACCTCTGCAAGGCCTTTGACACTGTCCTCCACAGCAAACTCCTGGCCAAGCTGGCAGCCCATGGCTTGGACAGGAGCACACTGCGTTGGGTTAGGAACTGGCTGGAGGGCCGAGCCCAGAGAGTGGTGGTGAATGGTGCCACATCCAGCTGGCGGCCTGTCACTAGTGGTGTGCCCCAAGGATCAGTACTGGGCCCCATGCTCTTCAACATCTTTATTGATGATCTGGATAAGGGCATTGAGTCCATCATCAGTAAATTTGCAGATGACACCAAGCTGGGGGCAGGAGTTGATCTGCTGGAGGGTAGAGAGGCTTTGCAGAGGGACCTGGACAGGCTGGACAGATGGGCATAGTCCAATGGCATGAGATTTAACACATCCAAGCACCGGGTTCTACACATTGGCCACAGCAACCCCATGCAGTGCTACAGGCTGGGGTCAGAGTGGCTGGAGAGTGGCCAGGCAGAGAGGGACCTGGGGGTACTGGTTGATGGGAGACTGAACATGAGCCATCAGTGTGCCCAGGCAGCCAAGAAGGCCAATGGCATCCTGGCCTGCATCAGGAACAGTGTGGCCAGCAGGAGCAGGGAGGTCATTGTGCCCCTGTACTCTGCTTTGGTTAGGCCACACCTCAAGTACTGTGTCCAGTTCTTGGCCCCTCAGTTTAGGAAGGATGTTGACTTGCTGGAACATGTCCAGAGAAGGGCAACAAGGTTGGTGAGGGGTTTGGAACACAAGCCCTGTGAGGAGAGGCTGGGGGAGCTGGGGTTGCTTAGCCTGGAGAAGAGGAGACTGAGGCGTGACCTTATTGCTGTCTACAACTCCCTGAAGGGAGGTTGTAGACAGGCAGAGGTTGCTCTCTTCTCCCAGGCAGCCAGTACCAGAACAAGAGGACACAGTCTCAAGCTGTGCCAGGGGAGGTTTAGACTGGATGTCAGGATGAAGTTCTATACAGAGAGAGTGATTGCCCATTGGAATGATCTGCCCGGGGAGGTGGTGGAGTCACCATCATTGGAGGTGTTCAGGGGGAAACTTGATGGGGTGCTTGGTGCCATGATCTAGTTGTTTGGGTGGGTTGGATTGGTTGCTAGGTTGGAC
The DNA here is from genome assembly GCA_033816785.1 of Picus viridis. Classification (NCBI taxonomy): domain Eukaryota; kingdom Metazoa; phylum Chordata; class Aves; order Piciformes; family Picidae; genus Picus; species Picus viridis. The sequence goes on from CM066566.1 coordinate 33,031,805, forward strand.
GCGATGATCTTGAAGGTCTCTTCCAACCTGGTTTATTATTATTATTATTATTATTATTATTATTATTATTATTATTATTATTATTATATCCTCGGGGTCCCTTCCAACCCTGACTGATACTATGATACTAAGCTGCACCAGAGGAGGTTTAGGCTGGATGTTAGGAAGAAATTCTTCACAGAAAGAGTGATTGGCCATTGGAATGGGCTGCCCAGGGAGGTGGTGGAATCACCATCACTGGAGGTGTTTAGGAAGAGACTGGATGGGGCACTTAGTGCCATGGTTTAGTTGATTAGATGGTGTGATAGGTTGGATTTGATGTTCTCGAAGGTCTTTTCCAACCTGGTCTATTCTATTCTATTATTTTTTTCCCAGAACTCATGTTGGCTTTTTACATTTATTGTTACATAGCTGAATTATAATGCTATCAGCTCATACCCAACCAAAGCAGCTCAGTATCTATCATCAGTGGCCATTAGGAGCAGGTGCTCAGATGTCTTGAGGCCTAATTACAAATTTGAATTCTTACATTTAACAGTGAATCCTTGATGTGTGCACTTATTCATAGTTTTCACCACTCAGAAAACGCCAGTAAGGACATCCTACTATTTCAAATCCTCTGTACTCTTCCAGGCCTCCCACTGGAAGCTGAATTATATTGAAAAATTTGTCTACAATTTAAATAAAATGTCACCAGAAGCTCCAGAAAAGCTCCAATTCTCAGACACAGTGTGACTTTATAACTTCCAGATAAAGTTTCCCCATGCTAGAAGCACTTTTCTTAGGGCAAGGCTGAAGCTGTGCAGGGAGCTTCTGTAGGATGCAGAGATGTTATTTCTGCTCACAGTGCCAGGTGTGTTTGTTCACTCATCAGTCTTCAATGTGAGGCAAAAGAAATGTGCACCTGAAAACAGTAACAAACTCCTGCTGGTGACAAGCTCTCCCCTGCACACATTTCTCAGGTTAGATAGTTACAGTGAGAAGAAACTCTTCTGTTTGATGCAGTTCTGGTAAATACTCAGCTATTCTAATCCTGTAAAAAGCAGAATGTTTCTATCTTCTCTTCATGCTAATGCCTTTGCTTACCACCCAGCTCAGGAAGGACCACTTTGACAGTTGAATCTAATAAATATCTATGCATACGTTTTGTCTCGATTAAGAAAGATCACATTACAGCCTCCTGAGGACTCTAATTATTAATGTTGCAATAGTTTCAGGCTGTGCCTTTAAGAAAGATAGTTGCAAATTCTCTAGCTGCACAGTTGAGTGTAAAAAGGAAAACAAGAAAGATAATTCTAAATGAATTTCATTGGTCTGATGAGTGGGATGTAGTTTTACAATCTTACATTCTTTTCTCACTCCCTCTCTTTCTGCTGGCATGCATGCTGCTCCTGGACAGAGACTGCTTATCATCTAACAATCTTGAGATAAGCATTGCTAGCTTTCTAAAGATGCTTTTTGAACTAACTGAAATTTCCCTAACATTTCTCCTTTTCTCTTTTCTTCTAATTAACCAGAGGAAAAAGGGAAGGGAGAGGTTGGGGGAGCGGGGCAATGTCCTCTTGCCCAAGGAGGATTTCTGTGCTGTTTTTCTTTTGTAAAGTATAATATTGTAAATACTGTATATTTTGTACATATTCATTGCATTCCATTATTGCTTGTAAAACACAGCTCTTTCATTTGCTTCCCAGGCTAAGTTCACCCAAGCTTTTGTTGATGTGGGTGAGTTAAACCATCACAAATATATTAAAAGATATATGATTTTTGAGCTTGATAGAAACAAATGTATTTTTGCTCCATCAATAATATATCATGTGTGAATTACTGTCTGAATTATTGTTGTGTGGCTGCAGTGGAAAAAATAGTGCTGGCTTTATTAAAGAATAAAATGGCCTTAATTGTTGGACTAGAACAACTTTATAACATACCATTACTTTTGGTAACCACCTCTGCCTTTTTATCGGTCAGAAAATGTTATCAGTCAGAGACAGACAGAAAGTAAAACTGAAGAATAACATTACAGGGCTGATGCAGTTGAGTGAAATAAATTGATGCTGGCCTGACTTTGAATTAAAAATGAAATATAATTAATATGATGGTTTACAGAATAGCACATTCCCAACTTTTGAAGCCAAATTTTTGCATTCAAAGTAGTGAAAGTGTTACCTACATTTTACTTTGTCTCTCAAACTATGACTGATGTGGTGTTCAGCCTCTCTTTGTTGGTTGGTTTGCTTTCTTATGATTTAATTAAGGAGTCATCTCAAGGTACAGTTACTTTGATGTCACTAAGCTCTCAGCAAGTGTGGTAGCAGTCCGGGAGACTGTGATGGCTAGAGGCTATTAAAACATGTTCTTGTTCCCATCTGTGGCTTGTTGTTTGCTTTTCTTTTTTTTTAAAGAGCTAGGAGAACATAGTTGGGGAACATTGACTGAGGCTGTGATGTTGTTCCCAGCTCAGAGCCTCCAGCTTAAGCCATGACTATGGAAAATGGACATATTTAGGGAAGAACTTAATCAGGTGTCTGGAACTACACATGTCCTTAACTGCTTTTATAAATCAGTGTGTTAAGCTGTAATTCTTCTGGACTGGAGCCTGCATCCTAGCACTTCTTCAGCGCTGCCAGATCAGAAATTGCAATAACAAACTATGTTATTCCATCAACATGGAAAACCTGTACAATGATGTCAACTCTCATGACATGGTTATAGCTTATTTTGGATGCTATTGTAAAATCCACTGTCTAGATTTTCTCCTACAGCTCTATACAGACTAATGTTTATATTCCTGATAATACATTTTGCTCTGTCTCACTTATTCCTTTCTCTGTTTCTTCTTTTCCCATGAGTGCCACTGCTTGTTTAAATTTCCAGTGGTTCAAAGGCTTGCAGGTGTAAGTAATCATGTAAATATTTAAAATGCTGCAGGAAACCTGTAACACAAAGCCCCATTATTCATCTCAACTTGATCAGAGTTTGTGGGTGTTTTATTCCAAGGATGTAAGGGCAAGCATGTGTGTACCACAGGAGTTAGAAGTCTAAGTTAAACTGTGGAGTTAAAAGTGAAAACCAGCTGTGGAGAATTGCAGAATTGTTACAGACTAAAAGACTTAGTGATTAAGTGGCAGACGAAATTCAGGAGAGAGAATATAAAATGACATACATGGGGAAAAACAATCCAAACCTTACACATAAAATCATGGGCTCTGAGCTAACTGCTATTATTCAGAAATCAGATCCTGGAGTTGTAATACATAGTTTTATTGAACTCAGTGCCCAGCTCTGCTTAAAACAATGCAAACTGAATATTTAGTTTTGTTGAGGAAGAGGATAAAATAGAAAATATCATTATATCTCTATGTAAAGTGCTGGTTTGTCTGCATCTTAAATTCTGTGTGTGGTTGTGTTCTATTTCAAGGGCATAATTCAACTAGAAAAAAGCCAAGTGAACAGTAGCAAAGGTGGGATGCAAATTTCACATGAGGACATGGTAAACAGGTTCACAGCAAACAGAACAAACAAATGATTCATGACACAATATTAACTATCAAATTCCCAGCCATGAGAGGCTGTGGATGTACATAGAGAAGGCAGGATGAATTCCTAGAATAGAAAGTATATTGAGGGTTAATGAACTCAGACCATGGGTCTGGCTAAGGATGTCACTAAGTTGTAAGTTCATGTGGTAGGGCAAGGGAAATGAAGACTTAATTGATAGAAACACAGATAAATCCTCCAAAAGACAGAAACATCTAAGGGGATGGGCAGTTGTGACCGGTTTAGGCTGTGCCTTTAAGAAAGAGACACTTTCTGAACACTCTGGGCGAATATTTTGATATTAGAATGGAAACAATGATATGCTAATTCAATTTCATTGGTGGGACCCAGTTGTAGTTTTTTGTTTAGTCTTTCAGTCGGGGGAGTCAGTCTGCAGTCGTTTTCTTCTTCCCCCTGTACTGTGAGCTGGCCTGCTTTTCTCCCTGAAGCAACAGCTTGCTATGCAGGAATGATTCTTGCTAAACAGATAAGAGAAAACTAACTTTTTGCATTCGCTTTGAGCTTTAACAAGTTTTCACCCTTTTAATTACCTTCCTTTCTCTTTCTCTCTAACCCTTTTGGGAAAAAAAGGGAGGTAGGGAGGGAGAAGGGAGGGAGCAGGCCGAACCCCCTGGCCGCAGGGGGGGGTTGGGGAAAGGTTTCCTGTATTACATACATTGCTGTATATTTCTGTATATATTGTAAATATTGTATATTTTTGTACATATTCATTGCATTCCATATCTGCTTGTAAAATACAGCTTTCATCTGCTTCTCCGGCTGAGTTAGCTGTGGAATTCTTTTGTGTGTGGGGGGAACCTTCCTACTCCACCACATATTTTTAATTGGCGGTCCAACGTGCGGCTTGTGGATAATTGCTGTCCAGAAGCTGGGCTAAAAGGTTGCTTGATTTATTGCCTGCTCGAGTCGGAGTTGCAAACATGAAAGTGTTTTGGCTTTTAGAACGTTTGGTCTTTTCAGTTTGTTCGGTACTGGTCTACAAGTACTTCATGGGAATGATTTTCGATCGCTTAGGCAGATACTTGATGTATAGATTGTATTTATGGTTTAAGTATAAGATTCAGCTTCTTTACGACCGGTGCCTGGGATTCTTCTGGCTTAACAGATACGGGAATGTGACCTCCAGCACTCTGCCCATAGAGATAAAGGAGTTTAAGATCCCGGTAGGCGAAAGGGTTGTTTTAAGTGATGGCTGGGATCCGAAGGTGATTTATGTGATGTGTTTAAATCTGCTGCTGGTGATGGTGATCGCGTACTTGTTATATGCTCTGTATCGGGAGAAAAAAGTGTCGAAAGCGTGCTTTGTAATTAAGCGTAGATCGAAACGCAGAAAGCGCAGCTCTAACTCTACCCCAGAGGTATCTAGTGATGAGGAGAATGCAGAATCTGTATCAGTTAACGACAAGGCTAAAAAGTCCATCGGAAAGGCTGCTCTGAACGGTGCTGTTGGTGGCTCTGGCAATCAGCCAGCGGCAGCGGCATCTCCTAACGTGGCTTCCACGCCCTCGGCAGCCATTAATGGGGCAAAGCCATTTCCTCCTTCTTCTTCGGCAGGACCGGAAGTGTCCTCCACAGCAGCTGATTCATCTCAAAACCTGTCAGCTTCTATTAAGCCAGCTGTAAATCCAAACACAGCTCCAGTTAAGCGGGTAGCTGTTTTAAGTACGAGAGGAAAAAAGGGAAAAGCTGATCCAGATGCTGATGGGGAGAGCAGCAGGATCCTGGTGAGGGAACTTCTGCTCAAAGAGACCCTGCTGAGATGGAGGAAAAGGTTTGTCTTAAAGATATAGCTGAGTTATTGAGATCATCACTGGATGGAGATGCAGGGCAAATTGCTGATAGCAGAACAACTAAAGGTGGTACTCCTGACCTTAAGCAGATTCTTAGGAGAGTGACAGTAAGATTATTGGGACAAGAACTTCAGGAAGATGAGGCAGAGGAGGAGGAGTCAGATGACATTGAGAGCTGTTCGTCACCCAGGGAAGAATTGAGGAATGTGCGTAAAGATTACATCAGAGCAGATAAGGAGCCAATCCTAGCTTGGCTTGGTAGATGCTATGATACAGGTGCTCCAGCTCTGGTAGTTGGAGACAAGTCAGCAGCCCAACTAGGAACTCTTTCAAAGGATAATGGAATAGATAGACATCTAGGCAGGACTCTCGGTAAGGTTACTCTGTGGATACGCCTTTTAATGGCAACTCTCATGAGATATCCTTCCCGAGATGATCTTCCATGGAATGCCAAACCCTGGACTACCATAGATGAGGGAATCAAGCGTCTGAGAGAATTTGCTGTTAGAGAGGTACTCTATGGTAACCATGAGACTCTGAATCCTGATGAAATTCCTGTAGGAACTGGTCTTGCTAAGAAGCTCATCAAACTTGCTCCTCCTAATTATGCAAATATTCTGGCAAGCAGAATTGTGGCAAGAAATTATGGTGGTGCTTCTCCTACGGTTGGCCAATTCACTGATCAGATGAGACAATTGGAGGATAGCATGACACGTGTTTCTCTGGTTTCAGCCATTGAAACTCTGTCTGGAAAAATTGAGAATTACATGAAAGAGCTGAAGGATGAATTTAAAAATACCATCTCCCAATTGGCACAAAGAGATAATTCCAATTCTTCCTCCAGATGGATACAGGTTTCCTCTGTGAGGAATAGACGTCCTCCAAGGATGTCATTCCAAAACAGGTCATTCCAAAACAGATCCAACCAAAGCAGACCACCAAGGCAATCACGTGCGAGTATTTGGATAACTCTGCGTGATCAGTTTGGTGAGAACATGAACAGATGGGATGGTCAACCAACTGCTAATCTTTTCAGGAGACTGAGGGAACTGCAAAGTGGCAGAACCCGAGGTAGCAATACCAGAAGGGTAGCTGTTACTTCCACAGTTCCCCAGGACAACTCTAATAGCTCCAACAGTGGCTCCAGTTCTAACACTGCACACTGTGCTCATTGCACATGTGGGCATGTTCCCCATAACTAGGGGTGCCCTGCCTCCCGCCAGGGGGAGGAGAGGGGTAACAGAGATAACAGAATCTATTGGGATGTGTACATCCAGTGGCCTGGCACTTCACAATTTCAGAAGTACAGGGCCTTGGTTGACACAGGGGCTCAGTGCAGCATAATGCCATCAAATTATCAGGGATCAGAAGCTATAACTATTCTGGGAGTCACTGGTGGATCTCAAGAGTTAACTAAGGTGGAGGTTGATATAAGTTTAACTGGTAAACAGTGGAGAAAGCATACAGTTGTGACCGGACCTGATGCACCTTGTATTCTGGGAATTGATTTTCTGAGAGAAGGGCGTTTCAAAGACCCTAGAGGTTACAAATGGGCTTTTGGAGTAGCATCTGTAGAAACTGATGGACAAAAGCTGAAGCTGTCTGTTAAACCTGAGCTTTCTGATGAATCTGCAGTTGTGGGACAACACAAGATTCAGGACATTAAATTGCCGGTTGCTTCTCAGACTGTGCATCACAGACAATACAGAACCAACCGTGACTCTTTGTTGCCCATTCAGAATCTGATTCGTCAGTTGGAGAGTCAGAAAGTCATCAGCAAAACTCATTCACCTTTCAACAGTCCAGTGTGGCCTGTGAGAAAGCCGAATGGAGATTGGCGTCTGACAGTCGACTACCGAGCCCTGAATGAAGTAACTCCACCTATGAGTGCAGCAGTACCAGACATGATGGAACTCCAATATGAGCTGGAATCCAAAGAGGCCAAATGGTATGCTACCATAGACATTGCTAATGCTTTCTTCTCTATTCCCATAGCAGAGGAATGCAGGCCTCAGTTTGCTTTCACCTGGAGAGGAATCCAGTACACTTTCAACAGGTTGCCCATGGGCTGGATCCACAGCTCAAGCATCTGTCATGCAGTGATCCACGATGCTCTGGAGGAAGGTGGTGCTCCAGAACACATCCAGTTCATCGATGACATCATCGTCTGGGGTAAAACTGCTGAGGAAGTCTTCGAGAAAGGTAACAAAATCATTGACATTCTTCTGAATGCAGGTTTTGCCATCAAGCGAGACAAGGTGAAAGGACCTACCAGAGATCCAGTTTCTGGGAGTGCGGTGGCAGGATGGACGCCGACACATTCCAGTGGATGTGGTAAACAGAGTCTCTACCATGGCAAATCCCATGAACAAGCAAGAAACTCTACGTTTCTTGGGGATAGTGGGATTTTGGAGACTGCACATCCCTGGATACAGTCAGATTGTGAAACCTCTGTACGATGTGACTCGAAAGAGAAACCATTTCCACTGGGGACCTGAACAACAAGCAGCCTTTGACCAGATAAAGCAAGAGGTAGTGCAAGCAATGGGTCTGGGACCTGTCCGAGATGGTCCAGACATTAAGAACATTTTGTACACGGCTGCAAGTGACAATGGTCCAACCTGGTGCTTGTGGCAAAGAGCTCCAGGTGAGACACGTGGACGACCTCTTGGTTTCTGGAGTCAAGGTTACAGAGGTTCAGAGGCTAACTATACTCCAACAGAGAAAGAGATTCTAGCTGCCTATGAAGGAGTAAAAGCAGCTTCTGAAGTAATTGGAACTGAATCACAACTTCTCTTAGCTCCCAGATTACCAGTTTTGAATTGGATGTTCAAAGGCAAAGGTTCCACACCACATCATGCAACAGATTCCACCTGGTCTAAGTGGATGGCTCTGATAACACAGAGAGCACGAATGGGAAATCTTGAAAAGACCTGGTCTGGTGGAGGTGATCTCAAGTTGGCCTGAAGGTACCAACTGTACCAAACCTCCAGAGGACAGAGTGACTCGTGCTGAGGAAGCTCCTCCTTACAATGACCTTTCTGATGATGAAAAGAAATATGCTTTGTTCACAGACGGTTCCTGTCGTCTTGTCGGGAACAAGCGAAGGTGGAAGTCTGCAGTGTGGAGTCCAACACGCCGAGTTGCAGAAGCGAAGGATGGAGAAGGAGAATCCAGTCAGTTCGCAGAGGTAAAAGCTGTCCAGCTAGCTCTCGATGTAGCTGAACGTGAGAGATGGCCAAAGCTTTATCTCTACACCGACTCATGGATGGTAGCCAATGCTCTGTGGGGTTGGCTAAAGAACTGGAAAAAGAGCGGTTGGCAGAGGAAAGGAAAGGCCATTTGGGCAGCTGACCTGTGGCAGGACATTGCTGATCGAATCAAGAGAATTCCAGTGAAGGTGAGACACATTGATGCTCACATTCCTAAGAGCAAAGCTACTGAGGAACAGCAACACAACCATCAGGCAGATTTAGCTGCAAGAGTTTCTCAGTAGACATGGACTCTGATCTTGATCTCGACTGGAAACACCAAGGTGAGATATTCTTAGCTCGGTGGGCTCACGATTCATCAGGACATCAAGGCAGAGATGCAACATACCAGTGGGCACGTGACAGATCCATAGACATTTCCATGGATGCTATCACACAAGTCATCCATGACTGTGACATTTGTGCTGCTATTAAGCAGGCAAAATGACTTAAGCCCTTATGGTATGGTGACAGATGGTCCAAGTACAAGTATGGTGAAGCTTGGCAAGTTGACTACATCACTCTACCACGTTCTAGTTCTGGTAAGCAGTATGTGCTTACTATGGTAGAGGCGAACACTGGATGGTTGGAAACTTATCCAGTTCCACATGCAACTGCACGCAACACCATTCTCGGTCTGGAGAGACAAATCCTGTGGAGACACGGAACTCCAGAGAGGATTGAGTCAGACAACGGAACTCACTTCAAAAACAACCTTGTAAAGTTGGGCCAAAGAGCACGGCATCGAGTGGAATCTGTATCAGTTAACGACAAGGCTAAAAAGTCCATCGGAAAGGCTGCTCTGAACGGTGCTGTTGGTGGCTCTGGCAATCAGCCAGCGGCAGCGGCACTAACGTGGCTTCCACGCCTCGGCAGCCATTAATGGGGCAAAGCCATTTCCTCCTTCTTCTTCGGCAGGACCGGAAGTGTCCTCCACAGCAGCTGATTCATCTCAAAACCTGTCAGCTTCTATTAAGCCAGCTGTAAATCCAAACACAGCTCCAGTTAAGCGGGTAGCTGTTTTAAGTACGAGAGGAAAAAAAGGGAAAAGCTGATCCAGATGCTGATGGGGGAGAGCAGCAGGATCCTGGTGAGGGAACTTCTGCTCAAAGAGACCCTGCTGAGATGGAGGAAAAGGTTTGTCTTAAAGATATAGCTGAGTTATTGAGATCATCACTGGATGGAGATGCAGGGCAAATTGCTGATAGCAGAACAACTAAAGGTGGTACTCCTGACCTTAAGCAGATTCTTAGGAGAGTGACAGTAAGATTATTGGGACAAGAACTTCAGGAAGATGAGGCAGAGGAGGAGGAGTCAGATGACATTGAGAGCTGTTCGTCACCCAGGGAAGAATTGAGGAATGTGCGTAAAGATTACATCAGAGCAGATAAGGAGCCAATCCTAGCTTGGCTTGGTAGATGCTATGATACAGGTGCTCCAGCTCTGGTAGTTGGAGACAAGTCAGCAGCCCAACTAGGAACTCTTTCAAAGGATAATGGAATAGATAGACATCTAGGCAGGACTCTCGGTAAGGTTACTCTGTGGATACGCCTTTTAATGGCAACTCTCATGAGATATCCTTCCCGAGATGATCTTCCATGGAATGCCAAACCCTGGACTACCATAGATGAGGGAATCAAGCGTCTGAGAGAATTTGCTGTTAGAGAGGTACTCTATGGTAACCATGAGACTCTGAATCCTGATGAAATTCCTGTAGGAACTGGTCTTGCTAAGAAGCTCATCAAACTTGCTCCTCCTAATTATGCAAATATTCTGGCAAGCAGAATTGTGGCAAGAAATTATGGTGGTGCTTCTCCTACGGTTGGCCAATTCACTGATCAGATGAGACAATTGGAGGATAGCATGACACGTGTTTCTCTGGTTTCAGCCATTGAAACTCTGTCTGGAAAAATTGAGAATTACATGAAAGAGCTGAAGGATGAATTTAAAAATACCATCTCCCAATTGGCACAAAGAGATAATTCCAATTCTTCCTCCAGATGGATACAGGTTTCCTCTGTGAGGAATAGACGTCCTCCAAGGGATGTCATTCCAAAACAGGTCATTCCAAAACAGATCCAACCAAAGCAGACCACCAAGGCAATCACGTGCGAGTATTTGGATAACTCTGCGTGATCAGTTTGGTGAGAACATGAACAGATGGGATGGTCAACCAACTGCTAATCTTTTCAGGAGACTGAGGGAACTGCAAAGTGGCAGAACCCGAGGTAGCAATACCAGAAGGGTAGCTGTTACTTCCACAGTTCCCCAGGACAACTCTAATAGCTCCAACAGTGGCTCCAGTTCTAACACTGCACACTGTGCTCATTGCACATGTGGGCATGTTCCCCATAACTAGGGGTGCCCTGCCTCCCGCCAGGGGGAGGAGAGGGGTAACAGAGATAACAGAATCTATTGGGATGTGTACATCCAGTGGCCTGGCACTTCACAATTTCAGAAGTACAGGGCCTTGGTTGACACAGGGGCTCAGTGCAGCATAATGCCATCAAATTATCAGGGATCAGAAGCTATAACTATTCTGGGAGTCACTGGTGGATCTCAAGAGTTAACTAAGGTGGAGGTTGATATAAGTTTAACTGGTAAACAGTGGAGAAAGCATACAGTTGTGACCGGACCTGATGCACCTTGTATTCTGGGAATTGATTTTCTGAGAGAAGGGCGTTTCAAAGACCCTAGAGGTTACAAATGGGCTTTTGGAGTAGCATCTGTAGAAACTGATGGACAAAAGCTGAAGCTGTCTGTTAAACCTGAGCTTTCTGATGAATCTGCAGTTGTGGGACAACACAAGATTCAGGACATTAAATTGCCGGTTGCTTCTCAGACTGTGCATCACAGACAATACAGAACCAACCGTGACTCTTTGTTGCCCATTCAGAATCTGATTCGTCAGTTGGAGAGTCAGAAAGTCATCAGCAAAACTCATTCACCTTTCAACAGTCCAGTGTGGCCTGTGAGAAAGCCGAATGGAGATTGGCGTCTGACAGTCGACTACCGAGCCCTGAATGAAGTAACGCCACCTATGAGTGCAGCAGTACCAGACATGATGGAACTCCAATATGAGCTGGAATCCAAAGAGGCCAAATGGTATGCTACCATAGACATTGCTAATGCTTTCTTCTCTATTTCCATAGCAGAGGAATGCAGGCCTCAGTTTGCTTTCACCTGGAGAGGAATCCAGTACACTTTCAACAGGTTGCCCATGGGCTGGATCCACAGCTCAAGCATCTGTCATGCAGTGATCCACGATGCTCTGGAGGAAGGTGGTGCTCCAGAACACATCCAGTTCATCGATGACATCATCGTCTGGGGTAAAACTGCTGAGGAAGTCTTCGAGAAAGGTAACAAAATCATTGACATTCTTCTGAATGCAGGTTTTGCCATCAAGCGAGACAAGGTGAAAGGACCTACCAGAGAGATCCAGTTTCTGGGAGTGCGGTGGCAGGATGGACGCCGACACATTCCAGTGGATGTGGTAAACAGAGTCTCTACCATGGCAAATCCCATGAACAAGCAAGAAACTCTACGTTTCTTGGGGATAGTGGGATTTTGGAGACTGCACATCCCTGGATACAGTCAGATTGTGAAACCTCTGTACGATGTGACTCGAAAGAGAAACCATTTCCACTGGGGACCTGAACAACAAGCAGCCTTTGACCAGATAAAGCAAGAGGTAGTGCAAGCAATGGGTCTGGGACCTGTCCGAGATGGTCCAGACATTAAGAACATTTTGTACACGGCTGCAAGTGACAATGGTCCAACCTGGTGCTTGTGGCAAAGAGCTCCAGGTGAGACACGTGGACGACCTCTTGGTTTCTGGAGTCAAGGTTACAGAGGTTCAGAGGCTAACTATACTCCAACAGAGAAAGAGATTCTAGCTGCCTATGAAGGAGTAAAAGCAGCTTCTGAAGTAATTGGAACTGAATCACAACTTCTCTTAGCTCCCAGATTACCAGTTTTGAATTGGATGTTCAAAGGCAAAGGTTCCACACCACATCATGCAACAGATTCCACCTGGTCTAAGTGGATGGCTCTGATAACACAGAGAGCACGAATGGGAAATCTTGAAAGACCTGGTCTGGTGGAGGTGATCTCAAGTTGGCCTGAAGGTACCAACTGTACCAAACCTCCAGAGGACAGAGTGACTCGTGCCGAGGAAGCTCCTCCTTACAATGACCTTTCTGATGATGAAAAGAAATATGCTTTGTTCACAGACGGTTCCTGTCGTCTTGTCGGGAACAAGCGAAGGTGGAAGTCTGCAGTGTGGAGTCCAACACGCCGAGTTGCAGAAGCGAAGGATGGAGAAGGAGAATCCAGTCAGTTCGCAGA